>OY821774.1:49500200-51900200 GCA_963682175.1 Triglochin maritima | reverse complement strand
GCTAGACGCATTTGAGCAGGTGAGGATAGAAAGGTTCTGAAGTACCACAATCGAAACAGAGCATGTACTACACTGCAAAGTTGACAGTCAACTTTGAATGCCGATATCATAGAGGCTATTGTTGCTAGTAGATTATGTCACTTGTCTTGGAGCATGGTCAACTTTGAATGCCGATATCACGGAGGCCATTGTTACTAGTAGATTATGTCACTTGTCTTGGAGCATATTCACTCACATTGACATGTCGTTGATATCTGCGTTTGTGGAGCGGTGACAACCTGACATGAATTCTTTCCACCTACCTTTCGGAGAGATGACGATGATGTTGCATGATGTGGTCCTAGTCAGACGCCTCCCTCATTAGGGAGCCGTTTTTTGCAGACGTCCCGATCGATATTTTTTGGCTTACCGTGCCGAATTCAGACGGTTCAACAGACATTTCCTTGGTATTGATACTGGTAGTGTGAGAGAAATTGAGAGAAACCAATAAGACGTGACAAAATATGTATTAAATAGAAAATAAAGGACAAAATGATAATTGACGTGAACGATTTAATTATTCGTAGACGATGTTTAGCGGTTCAGAAAATATTGAATGTCATTTGTTTGATAAAATATTATAGCTTTCCTGAATTTTGTAAGATTAGAGATCAAACCTTGAAAATTTCAAGTAATTTTAAGATCCAAAAAGAAATCCCGCAATTTTAAGAATCTTGGACTCCGAGTCTCCCACCGAGCACTGAAGCATTCAATTATTATTATTATTCTCAAAACCAAACCCAAATGTCCGAATTTACCCTCAACCTCCATCATTTAATTTTCACCCCCAATTTAATTTTAAATTCGATATAATAATCCGTTCAAAGTGTCTCCATGAAAGCACTCGGTGAGCAACACCATTACGACATCTCCAGCCCCTTTCCACACCCACCGACTTCCACCAAAACGAACCCAACCCAGACCGTCGGATCCCAACCCTCCAACCCAATCCCATCCATCCAACGGCCCAAAATCCTCGACACCAAGTTCTGACAACGTAGCCGTAGAATGATTGGTTGCTCTCGTGGTCCGAACAGAGTCCATCACTGTTTATTACTTTTTTAATTTCTCCCCAAAATTATTTGTTATTGTCGGTTTTCTCCATTTCTTTCATTCCTCACCCACACCTTCTTCCTCCGAGAGACGAGAGAGATCTCCGCTTCGCCAAAGTTCCCATCTTTCTCGTCTCGAAACCACTCGTTTCTGTCCTATTTTGGTCTCCAACTCTCCTATCCTCACACTTTCATCTAAAAAAGCTCGAAAAAAATCCATATTTTCTTCCAAATCACCTTAAAAAACCTCACCTTTCCGGATTTGAACCGGTTTTTTGTTTTCTCAGTTTCTTTCAAAGACCCAAAATATCTCAACTTTCCACCTCAATAAAGGTATTTCTTAAGAACAAAAACCCAAAAATCTCAACTTTCCTCCAAAAAAACCCTTCTTTTCCCAACCTTTTTACCATTTGAATTTCAAATCCGTAGAAATGGCGAGAGAAAGCTGCAATCTGGACAAAGACGAAGCCGAGATCCTCAAACCCACCTCCACTTCCCCAATCCAGGCCTGCCCGGAGAAACCCAACTTCCCCGGTTTCCTCCCCCGGAAACCTAACCCAGTTCTGGACTCCAATCCGGAGAAACCTACTTCCGGTCAGAAGAGAAAAGCAGACGAAATTCCGGAACAAATACGGTCGGCGAACCGGTGCCTGAGCTGCCGGAGGAAGGTGGGGTTGACCGGGTTCCGGTGCCGGTGCGGGGAGCTGTTCTGCACCCGGCATCGGCACTCGGACATGCACGGCTGCTCTTTTGACTACAAGGCGGCCGGCAGGGAGGAGATTGCTAAGGCCAATCCAGTGGTTAGACCTCCCAAGATTATCAGAATTTAAGGTTGAGGTCTTTTTTTTGGAATTATAATTCAGATGCTTTGTTGTGATTTTTAAATGATATTTAGTATTTTAAGTGAGTGGTTGGGGTTGTTAATTGTTATGATGTTTGTATCGTTCTTTGGAACTCGTATGAAGAAAGTTGTAGTTTTGGGATTGGTAGATTGATGGAAATGGAATGGATCTGTTTTGATTAGTGGTGTGCTTACTTTTAATTATTAAGGGGAGTCGTTTAATTGTATTTATTAGAGTGGGGATGAAATAAACAGGTTGTGGTCGTTTATGTTTTTGTCAACTTTGTGGTGAAGTACAAATCCAAAAAATAAAAGAATAAAAAGTCCTGCAAGGTGAAGACTTCCGTAATCGAACCTTGGGTGGGCTGATTTGGTTGATCTTGTTGTTGTGTTGTGGATGTTCGGCTTTGAAATCTTTAAGTTTACTCTTTCTTCACTTTCTGTTTATTTTCTTGCTTAATGGATTGTTTTTTGAATTGCAAAATTGGTTAGGCCTTAGTGGATGGTTGAGTTTGGTATTTGTTTGGAAATTATTTGGTTCTTGAGAGTTGAGATGGATGTTAGGCGGAGAATAATAATATTTCAGAAGAAAAAAGTAGGCAGATGATGTAATTGACCTAATGAACTAATGTTATTAATTCAAAGAATAATGTGAGACATGGAAGGGATTATCTGGATTTGCAAGAAATTTCGATGAAGAAAATATGGATTTGGAATTGGAAATGTGCTGGAACTTTGCTGTTGTTCCTTGGTGTTTGTGGTACGCTGAGAGACCATCATTTTCCACAAATATATATATATATATATGTTATATATATATATGTTATATATATATATATGTTCTTTTCTAAAGACTTGCGATGCATTTTTTTTATTTTTAGGCATTTTTTAAAGGAAGATAAAACAAAAGGGTTACTATTCAAATGGTTATAACTTCTACAAGATATATCATCAATTAATCCTAGAAACCTTTTTTGATAATTATATGTATCATAGAATAGAAACCTTTCGTTATCGGAATTGGATGGCATATCTTATCATCATCACCATCATCTCTGTTCTCGACTGCGTGATGTCTCTCTCAAAACTATTCCGAATCATCGTCTTTAATCCTTTTCAATACATTTCAGGGTAATTTCTTAAATACCTTCCAAATAATTCAACTTTTTCGTATTGTCTTAAGTAATCTGCCATTTGAAAAGAACATTTAAGTACACCATTTTGATATGAAGTGTATCCAACTTCATATTAATTTCTATTTAGCATCATAATGAATACAAGAGAAATATCTAGTGTAAATTCTGTTTAAGATCAAGCTACAATTGAAAATTGATTTCAAACTCGAGGGTATCAATATATTATGAAAATTTAGAGTATGTCGATGATATTGTAAGTTATTTGTAAGGCAAATAAGAAATTAACACTTCAATTTATCGTCTAACGTGTTGACTTTGAAACTAAAAATTAGGCATGATTTTGGAAGGCGCTTGAAAGAAGTGATTGCAACGGAGATCATTTTCTTGTTGATCATGACCGCTAACTTGGCATTTATTTATGGGTCAGCTTGAAACACTTTAAGAATGTGGGGTTCTTTTTTTCTTTGGAACTCGCATATGAATATTTTTGTTGGCTGATTAGTAATAATACATTTCTCTCAGAGAAACTAATAGGCTAATAGGTCGGGAGTGACCGTAGGCTCCTTTGTGGGGAATGAATAGGGGCGAAGTTGAGAATAATGGCGAGAAAGATTTTGTGATTTAAACACCACATCTTCCTTCCGAGTTCCGACAGTGACTTATTGTATTGAAAAGCAACAATAGTTTGACCTCTTCGATCGCGAAGAGTCAAGACAATTGGCTTTGAACTATTAGTCGAGACGCCAGAATATTAAATTAAAGTATGAATCACGTCAGCAACCACCCTAAAAATAGTAACCGTAATTACGTGAAGCAATTTTACTGCTTTCTCTATATTGCAAAAATTATCCTAAATAAGCGCATGTACACACATTAGACCGTAGCCTAGTTGGCTACTTAGAAATTGATTCATAAAATCTGATACTTATCGCATCTATATTTTGTTAACAGTAATGCAACTGATATTTCTGATATAGTTTTTGATACAAGTGTTCGTCCTCTATTCAAATTGCATCTATGAATGAAACAGGAAATGAGGGGGAAAACAGCAATATATGTGCACAATCTGTAGTACAAACATCAATTTAGATTAGTAACGACTCTAGCCTGCCCCTGACAAATCTGCATCCTCAAGGAACGAAACAAAAACATGAGAACGAACCAACGATGAACATTAAGTGTTGAAATCGATTTAAGCAACATAGGAAGGCATACGATGGACACGGCAACGAAAGCTACACCATGAGCAGCTTAAGAAAAGTGTTGGATCCATATTGCATCATGAAGAGCACAGTTCCTAGACTCTTAAACCAAACTAAATGAAAATGCTCAGTATCATGCCCTCCCATCTACATCAAATCCAGAACCAGTCCAACCAGTGGTGGAAGTCCCTCTTCCTTTAGGCACTATGTTGCCCTTCCCTCTTCCTAAATTCAACATCTTCTTCTTGCTTCTTCCATCACCCTCCACATGTACTTGTGACTGACTAACTGTTGATGGTGCATCACTGGCATTCGCCGTGTTGGGATTACTAGTTGTTTGTTGAGCTGAATTTGTAGATTGAGGTGAGGTGGAGTTTGTGGAAGTGCTTAGTTGAGCTTGCTCTACTGTTGTTTCATTCTGAAACAAAGAAAACGATAGCATCAAACTTTGACAAGGCAGATGCTACAACACTAAAGCTTCATTCAAAGGAAATATGTCACGTATTGTTGTCACTTGCATAACATGATTATCTGGAAAACAGAAATTTCAGCAATCAACTCAACAAAGAAAGGCAAAGGGCATAGTCAAAGAAAAGCTTCAGCAATAGTTGGGGGGACTTAACCTTGAAAGAGCACGTCCGAATATGCTTTTGAACTTTGTACTAGAATTTAAACCCTCGCTCATGCAGGGGTTGGGTTAATGATTTCTTAGTTATTAGGATACTAGAGATGGATTGCCATCAAGGACAAACAAAAGGTACATTGATCACAATTCCAAAATATTTATATCAGGTTTGAAAGAACCCCTGATATTTCACACCAGGATAGACCACAGCCATACCGAATTCAACATGTTTACAGAAGGTATTTGAAAATCCTATCATATTTCAAATCCAAATTTCAATTAAGCCATTATATCGGAGATGCAAATCGACACACACCATGGACTTTCTATTCGTAAAGGTTTCTTTTTAAAGATAAGTACTCAAAACAAACAAAAAACACTTCAGAATGAGTTAGTGAGAGGAGAAAATGCACGGATACTAGAAATATATTTGCTCAAACACGAAATGAAGTCATAAAGATAATCCACATAACAACAAAATTATAGCATCATCTTTTTTGAAAGGTGAAATATCATCAAAAAAATCGGCCAAATAACTAACTTACTGGTATAGGTTTATCATACGAAGCCCGGCTAGGGTTTAAAGCTTCAAGCCTTTTTTTTAGTTCTTCCAATCTTGTTAATTGAGTGGAGGAGCTTTCTTGAACCTAATAACATGATCAACAAATGATTTATAGACCTGTTTGCAGCTAAAAAATAGGATGCTCAATTCAATATGTTTCAACCTAGAGAGAGACATACTAGTTGATTTAGATCATCACATAGCTTCTGCTTGATTGCCTCTTCATCCTTCACAACTTTTGCTGCTTCCTCCCACACCTGAAACAATATCCTATCACATTAGCTCAGCAGTTGAGCCCAAAAGCTGTTATAGGAGTTGTATTAAAGATATAACAGGCAAAGTTATCATTCATTTCTTCATTCTAGTCTGGTTCTTGGCACAAGTCAAAAATAGATAAGCAATAAGCATAAGATGAAATTCAAAATCTAGATAATGCCATCTGCGGAAACTAAATACAAGATCTAGGACACAATGTAACTTTAATATATAGCTTGGAAAACCATTCTATAATCTATAATTAGAATAGAGATACAAGTGTTTGAGAGATTTGGTTGCTTATTAGTTGTTCACCAGTACAGTTTAATACTTCAGTAGAAACAAAATTAGACAGAGTAATAAAGTCTTTAGGGAATAAAATAGATTGGTCAACGCATGGTAGTTGACCATCATGTAGGAAAAAATGAATTTTCAAAGCAAAAAGAATGAAACTTAAAACACTAGAGTAGGCACTTATACAAAACATGTTCCAAAACATAGTAATCAGTTTCTTAAGTTTGAAGTCCCATTAGCGAAAAGAAAATAGCTGAACAGATGATATGAATCAGCTACAGGCTGCTTTTTTGTTTCCTAAACCATTACAGCCGTAGAGGGAACTAGGAAAAGAAACCATAGTTCTAAGTTCTAACTGACGAAAGCTGAAATTTCCATATGGTAATACTTACAATCTGTGGCAGTACCCAAAACAATAGATTGAGCAAAAAAAATGAAAAAAAGCAAGACAGACCTTTCGTGCTTGATCTTCCTTCAATTTAGCGATACGTATCTTCTCTGTTGATGCTTCAATTTTTTTCCGCATATGCTCAAGTGCTTATAGTAGAAAACAAAAGTGGTTTCAGTGGCCACAATTTGCAAAGTGAAGGATAAGTGAGGCCAACCAATGACAATCATTTTAAATAAAAGTATAACAACCTGCCTTCTTTGGTCCAGCTGTTAATTTCAGCTCTAAGGTAAGGCTCTCAAGGTCTTTCTCAACATCTCGGATTTTAGAATAATTTTCCTGTATATATCTGATATTTATAAGATGACAATTCCCAAATATTAGAGATTGTATCATTGGACGAAAGCAAAAAGAAAAATCACTCTTTTGCACGAAGAGTGGCACAATACAACAACAATAACGAAACAAAACAATTCATTGACATTACAACAAAAGCATACATATTTCTCCAATTCCCTTGAAAGGAGAAGACGGAATTGAAATACGAACTACAAGATCCTAAGGTTCCTTACTTCCCAACCACTCGATGTGATAACACGGAAACCTTAAACCTAAGACACTTGATATTTTTTGTTTATGTAAAAAATGAAAAAAAAAACATACGAATGTGATTGAGAAATTTTGATTTTGCATCATACACAATTATGCATATCCAAGGAACAATAAGGATTAAGGAAAGAAGAAATTGTCGGAATCCCTAATATTATACATTAACTCATACTGATAAAGATAAACGTAGTCGTAATAAATCACATCGACAACTAAACAAAGCAATTACAAGTTAGATATTCACAACAAGTATCCTAAAACTAGAGCAGAACGAGGAGAAAGAAAATGTGGATTAGAGTTGAAAATCCATTTTTCAAAGTGGAGCCAAATTTGAGTAGAAGATATAGGGAAAGGCAATTTCCGATACTAACTTCTTGAGCTGGATCTGCTCCGCCTCGATGACCTGAAAAAGGAGATGTGAGATGACACCGGAATGGGGGAAATTGAGGGGGGGAAGAGTAGTAGAGAGAGAAGCGAACCCTCTCGGCGTAGGTGATGGCGGGGGACTCTCGAGCAATGCCGTCGGGGCCGATGTCGGGAACCGACGACGCCATTCCCAACCTAAAGAATGTGTGTGGAAAAAAAGGTGGAGAAGTCGTTGGAAATCTTGATTGTGAATGGGAATTTCAACGTCAGATCTGAATTGCGACTGGAACTAACTGTAACACCACCTCATGCGCCACTTGCCTTGGGATTCCATTTTCCAGGAAAACCCCAAAATAAATAGTTGTGCTGGCTGTGGGGTTCGAACCCACGCGCACTTATGTGCAGAAGATCTTAAGTCTTCCCCCTTAACCACTCGGGCAAACCAGCTCACATTACGGGATCAGTTATCATTTTCAAGATCAAAAAGTTTTTCATTTCTTTTTCTAAGCTACAAATGAGTAAACTACACCCATACATAAGAGATTGCACCACCGCCGGAAGAGAAAGAAATGAACTTGGTCTACGCTTTGCTTTACATGAAGACGTACGTAACGATGAAGGTGGTGTACAAACGTACAAACTATTACAAAGAGAGTGAACAATTGAGAATCCTGTAACGATACATGCCAATTTGTCGGCTGTGTTTCGAGTTGATTCCTGAATTGAGGTTCATAAACAAA
Organism: Triglochin maritima; assembly: GCA_963682175.1. Lineage (NCBI taxonomy): Eukaryota > Viridiplantae > Streptophyta > Magnoliopsida > Alismatales > Juncaginaceae > Triglochin > Triglochin maritima. The sequence continues at coordinate 51,892,091 of OY821774.1, read as the reverse complement.
ACTTTGGGAAGTCCCACATAAAAATAAAAATGGAAGATAATGTAATTCTTTGATTACTTCAAGTTAGTCAATGTGCTCTAACATGTGAAATCTAAACTCTGCATTATAACAACTGTTTACATGACAACTTAATGCAAGTTTGATGTTCAACAGTACACGGTAACACTGGTTAAAAGGCCTCCAACAACGATAGACAAGCGGGTATCCTCCACCCAAACTGCAAATATACTCAAATGGCTGCAAAATTGCTAACAGGAAATGACGTAACTCATACATTCAAGGATGTAAAGGTGGCTGCAGCACCAGCAAAAAACTGCAAAATACCAACAGTTATTACATAGAAGTTAACCCTATATATGATCCGAAAGCAAGGACTTGTGCAGTTGTGCTCAGGCAGTCAACTTCTGGGAAGAGCTGACAGCGTTTACTTGCTGAAGATGTAATGCTGCTAACAGGCCCTTCCAAGTTTCTCCTGGTCCACTCGTAACTTGGAAATTCAGAAGCTTCCTCTGCTTCCGATAATAATTTTCCAAAAGCTGGGTCTGCAGGAAAAGTTTCAGCTTACATAAATGCAACAATTATGAACATGAACGGATTTGCATTTATTTTAAAAAATGCACCAATCATGGGTATACGGGAAACATTTAACAGAAACTACACTATTGGAGTGTGGTGAAACTGAACACTTTTCAGAAATTTTCTTTTGTATCTCACCCATATCCCTTTTAAAAAAACACATATGAATACAATAAGACATTAGTAGTAGTTAATAATCCCAAAATACTTTTAGTTTTCTACTACAAGGTGAATAGACGATGGAATAGTTCCATAATCCAAAAAGTGACTTTTAGGAAGAAAGTAGGGTTCGTGAAAGTATGTATCTTAAATCCAATTTAGAGTGGAATCTAGTGATATCTAAAGATATTTTGAATAGCACTACCTTTTGAATGAAAAGTTAGAAACAAAAAGTCAAGACTCAAAAGACACTTAGAAGTGATAACCTTCAATAGTGCATTCATAGAAAAATATTGAAAATGATAGACAGACGACGCAAGGCACGATGAATGAAATGGAAAAAACATGTCAAAAATAATGTGATGATAATCACGATTCAATGATAAAAAAATGTGGAAAAAACCACCAACACCAACTATGACCAAGGTCCCAGCAACCTCTGATAAATATTCTGACTTTTGCATTTAAAATAATTCTATACCTATGCTTGGTCATATAAAGAATAGGATCAAAGGTCAAACTAACATCTTGCTGTAACTTCCAACCTAGCTATAACTTGAAGATTGGATGGAAACCAAATAGAAGTAATATTTTATTTTTACATATAAAGTAGCAACGACCAAAACAAATATAGAACTATTTGCTTATGACTTCTTGTAATAGTAAGGTCATATACTCATATGGCATTGTATCCTCCCAGCAAGATATATAATCAACATAAAAAGTTATGAAGGTTACACCACATATGTGTACCTCTTTATCACTTGTTCCTTGTATGTCATTTGCTGCAGAATTGAGCTGATTAAAGCATGCTTTCAATGTCGAACTTGGGCTATAATTAGTAGAGTCTGAGATGCCAAATCTAGCAGATTTTCCACAATATGAACAGATGCCACTGCCAAATTGATCCTTCAGCAAGCAGCCTTTGCACTTGAAATTCACTACAAGATCAATATCTGCAATTTGGTCGAGAATCTCCTGTAAAAGAATATTAAAAAATGGAGGTTAATTTTTTTAACATAATGGGGGTATTATCATGATTCATGAATTTGGAGCTTAATATAAATATTAGCATTTGCAAAATAAGTTTGGAATTGACAAAACATCCTGCAGACTCCAGAAAAAAAATGAAAATCCACCAGATATTATATTCCAGATTACCACACAGCTCATTATATCAGATTCAAGTAAAAAAGAAAAGTTGGTTCAAGTCTGGTTATTTTACCAACCACCTGATGATCCCATAAACAGCTGCACAATTTTATTAGATCATAGTATGTCTAAATTTGTGTTCTGTGATTGAAAGCACCAATTTTAGGAAATTGATGTTGAATTGTTGCCTACTCTTTTTCCCCCTAAAAACCACACTCTTTTATAGGGCTGTCAATCGTGTCGTGTCGTGTGCTAATCGTGTCGTGTCAACTCCTATATATAAGCTCTAGGTGTTGCGCCGTATCCGACCCATTTAATAATCGTGTTGCTAAATTTCTGCCGTATCCAACCCATTTATTATCGTGTTGCCATATCCAACCCGTTTATACCCGATTATTAAACGGGTTACTTCGTGTACACGTTTAACACTGCTACCGTTTACACCATTTAACACACGTTTAACACACAATTATCCACTCGTTCAGAGTTCAGAGTTCAAACTTCAAAGTTTCAAAGCAATTATATATATAATTGGTAAAATTATAAATATGACATTCAGTTATTAGAATTTGTTTATTATAATTTATAACTTATATATTACTTATAGACTTGTCGGTATTAGTCGTGTATTAATCGTGTCGTATTCGTAATCGTGTGCCTAATTACCCAATTACTTATCGTGTTTTATCGTGTCTTAATCGTGTTAATCGTTTTTGCAGCAGAAATCCATATCCAACCCATTTAATAATCGTGTTGCCGTATCCAACCCATTTATTAATCGTGTTCAAATTCTCAATCCATATCCGCTAACTTCGTGTCGTTTTCGTGTCGTGTTATCGTGTTTCGTGTAAAATTGACAGCCCTACTCTTTTATATCATGTTAACAACAAAGATACCAAAGTCAGCTCATGTGAGCAAAAGTTGTGTGGTTTAAAGATAAGGCACATACGACTATCCAAACCTTAGAGTTGCGATGATAAAACCTATGGGGATAATAGGAAAAAATGCTACTCAAGATGTAGGCTACTCTTAAACTCACCAATTTACATGATAAATTTTATCAGGCTAAGCTTTGATGAATAAGACAAAACATTAAACCTTAAGGGATCTGATACAATATCCTATAAATCAATTTGTTGTGCGACAGCCGACAGCTTGGTCACCATGCCACTTTCACCCAGGCGGCACTCTTTTAGGTATGAAAATGATACGAAATGTATTCTTAGAAATACCATATACATCTTATTAGCAAACATGATGAAGCACAAGCAGCGTCTGGATCTTACAGCTTGAGCTAGTGTTCTTGGGATTCCATCGAGGATGAATCCAGTCTCCCCTCTGTAATGTCGCTCTTCTAATCTCCTTGACAGCAATGAAAATATTATCTCCTCTGGAACAACCTTTCTATCATTTACAGCATTTGCAATCTAAAAATTTGCAGATCAAAACAGGATTAGTATGCAGCACTGGAACCTACATTACTACCTTGTTTGTATATTTGTTATAAAAAGGAATTTTCAAGCCACTTCTAGAGATTTTATTCAATCATTGCAACCAACAGAAAATCAATAACCTTCAAGACAAAGATAACAACAGTACTGAGAAACACATGTGCGCCACTTCACAACAGTTGGATGGTTTTGGAGAAGCGTCCAAAGGGCATAAGCGTCATGGCACCATAAAAGCACAAACCACAACCACCCATTAGTAGGCACGAGCAAAAAGGAGGAGCCTTTTACAGCTTTTCTCCTACCAAAAACCAAAACCTCCGATTCAAAACATTTTTTATGACCACAATGCCCTTGCTAGTTGCTCAAATCACGGGCTCCACGCGCCCTGCTCTCCCCCACACGGCTCCAGTACCCTCCACTCAAGGCTCAAACCAAACACTGAAACACACAGACACATGCAAGGATTTTGATTTCTAAACCACAAAAATCAATTTTTTCCACATTCAATTCTAGAAAAGTTGAAGCTTACACTCTAACCATTAAAAACAACAATTTTCTCCCAAACAATTGGGGGGGGGGGGGGGGGGGGGGGGGGGGGCGGGGGGGGGGGGGCAACCAGATTTACGAAATCAACCGGAATTGAAGAGAAATTTCTAATTCAACTTGGGAAAATAAAATAATAACATTTGCTTCCCAAAAAATGGAAAGAAAATTTAACACATTTACGAAATCAACCGAAAATGAAGAGACGTTTCCAACATTTTCAAACATCGAAACTTATGCTCTAATGAACAAAACTTACATTTTTCTCCCAAAAATAGGTAAAAAACAACTTCCACGAAATCTAACGAAAACGAAGCGAAACCAGAAACCCTATCGACCTGCTTGTAGAGGGAAGAGCCAGGGTGGAGCTCCTGGCGAACGAGGGATCCCATGGATATATAGGGCACGTCGAGGAGCCTCGAGATCTTGGAGGCGTAGACGTGCTTCTGCGCGCCCATGAACACCCACTGCACGCCTCGATCCTCCGCGTCACCGCACGAGTCGGGCATCGAGTTGTGAACCCGTTCGTCCTCGCTTTCGCTTTCGCTGTCGTAGTGGACCTGGAGAGCGGCGGCGGAAGAGAAGCGGCAGGTAGGGGTGTGTGCGCGGAGGAGGGATCGGAGGGTGGCGGCGGAGAGCCGGATTCCAGCCATCGCGACGGCGGAGGTGGCGGTTGGGAGAGAGGGGGGAAGGTAAGGGTTTGTTGGGGGGTTTTGTAGTCTTGGTGGGGGAATTTAGATGGACTTGGAAATGACCTTTGATTGGTGGGAAATTACGGGAATGACACTGGAAAGTGATGGGCGGTTGGGTGGCCCACACGGCCACACCAGCGCACCACACTCCCCCGGTGACGGCGTGACGCCTTTGCTTGTCATTGTTTTCAAATTGTAATTCTGTCAAGGGTATTCGTGCAAATTACCCAGTTAACTTATTTAGAGCACGAACAATGTGTTGGAAAAGTCTATTATATATATGATATTGACTTAACGTATTGATTGCGATTTTTTTTATAATGCCTTATTGGTTGCAAATTCATTTGTTAAAATACAATCATTAACTTTGAAACACAGACTATGTTGCCGAATGTGAAACTCATGGCACCAAACACCAAAGTGATCGACATTCAAGTATCCACTAACAAAAAAGGAGGAAGGAACAATAAAGAAAAACGATTAGCGGACGCTAGCGTTCAGGACGCGCGCTTATGTGGTCAGCCCAGTCAGCAGACGCGTTTGAGTTGGCAGTCTCCACAGAAAAAGTTTATTTTTTATTTTATTCCTCGTTTCGTACAAATGTTTACATCCCTCCATCCCTCATTAATGCGTCTCAAATCACTCATTTTCCATGAACATTTTGGCTCTCCTACACAGCACAGGAGACTTGTTATAAATCTCAACATGCGTCTTCCTTTTTCTTCCCTTCTCTTCTGTGGTCCTACCTCTGTGCTTTGATGAAAATCGTTCATGTGTCTTTCCAAGTGGAGCAGCCGACAAACGTTCCTAAGGAGGGGATGTTTTTCCCTCTTTCGAAGAAGCTCAAACATTTTACGTTGCTTATGCCGATTCTTGTGGTTTTTGTGTTAAGAAAATGCATCACACCCGTTTGTTTGCTACCTCTGGGTCAGGTGTTAATGTGCTGGAACGAGATGCAATGGTGTCAAAGCTTCCGAGGATTTTGGCGTGATGTTCTACTGTTAAAAGTTCAATCAGAAAGTTCTATGCTTTTGCGTATAATTCCACATATACAACAAACAAGACCAAAGTCATCCTTAAGAATGTAGGAATGATCACATTCTTCTTCATTTTCTTCATGTACAGCAGTTGTATGTCTGTTCGGAATAAGAAGTCAGTCTGTTCGGAATATGTTGTGTGTATGTTCGGAATAAGAAGTCTGTCTGTTCGGATTAAGTGGTGTGTATGTTCGGAATACTTTCTGTTCCATTTCTGCACCAATTTTCAACATAATCTGGACAAACATTTTACATAAACTGGACAAACTTTTTACATAAACAAGACAAGTTTTCTACATAAACAAGACAATCTTTCTACATAAATAATACAAACTTTCTGTTCCGTTTCTGGACACACTTTCTATGCTTTTGCGTGTAATTCCACATATACAACAAACAAGACCAAAGTCATCCTTAAAAATGTAGGAATGATCACATTCTTCTTCATTTTCTTCATGTATAACAGTTGTATGTCAGTTCGGAATAAGAAGTCTATCTGTTCGGAATATGTTGTGTGTCTGTTCGGATTAAGTTGTGCGTCTGTTCGGAATAAGAAGTCTGTCTGTTCGGAATATGTTGTGTGTCTGTTCGGAATAAGAAGTCTGTCTGTTCGGAATAAGAAGTCTTTCTGTTCGGAATAAGAAGTATGTCTGTTTGGATTAAGTTGTGCGTCTGTTCGGAATAAGAAGTCTGTCTGTTCGGAATATGTTGTGTGTCTGTTCGGATTAAGTTGTGCGTCTGTTCGGAATAAGAAGTATGTTTGTTCGGAATATGTTGTTTGTCTGTTCGGAATATGTTGTGTGTCTGTTCGGAATAAGAAGTATGTCTGTTCGGAATAAGTAGTCTGTCTGTTCGGAATATGTTGTGTGTCTGTTCGGATTAAGTTGTGTGTCTGTTCGGATTAAGTTGTGTGTCTGTTCGGAATATGTTGTGTGTCTGTTCGGATTAAGTTGTGTGTCTGTTCGGAATAAGAAGTCTGTCTGTTCGGATTAAGTTGTGCGTCAGTTCGGAATAAGAAGACTGTCTGTTCGGAATATGTTGTGTGTCTGTTTGGATTAAGTTGATCCAACCTAAAAGTTAAAAACAATATTTTATTATGATAAGTCTGGACTCTGCACGAATAAAGGGTTTGCACGCTGTCCTAGGGTCTGCACGCTGTCCTAGGATCTGCACTATCTGTGTATTGGGAAAAGAATCGTTCAACCTAAAGAACCGGCGTTTTTAAGAAGACCAAAGCACGTGAAGAGAAATTTTGTTGACTGGACGCTGACTCAACACGTCCACGTAAGGCGCGTCCGTGACGCCCGCGTTCGTGTATAAGGACTCAACAATAAAACCATATAATAGTAATAGACCAAGTATGGGTAGAAGTTTATGGAAGTACTGATGTTGGTGAAAACAAAGCTAATTAAACTACACTCTTGACGATGAGATAACTTCCTGACGAAGAGGAAGAACATCCCTCAACTTCCGATTGGGCATGAACCTTGGACGATCCCCATTTATGTGGACCATAAACTTGTTCTTTACTTCGCTTTTGTTTAGGTATTAAACCTTCGGGAGACTACTTGTGTTGACTAGAAGTGCGTCGCTCTTTTTGTGAGAGCATGTAGTGTTTATGACTTGCTCTCTTTTGAACAACTTATTTAATTAAATACCTGCTTTTCAGAAGATGAAAAGTGAAGTGGATAAAGATAATGCACAAACAAATGGTCAAATGAAGATCCTAATATGACCGTCTTTTGTCGGCACCGCATAGGAAGATACTTTCGTTTCAATCTTGCCCACGATAATCTTGCATAATACAATTTTTTTCCTCTCAAGAGTGAACCAAGTAGAATGACTATAAGATACGACAACAAATCATGTAGTTGAAGACTATAAACCTACATAGTAGTCCGCTTTTACTTTGAAGTGAAAACAGTAAAACTCCATTCTAACTTATCCTTTGGCTTAATTTTACTTTACTTTCTAAATTATATTTCAATTTTGTTTTGTCTTCTTGAATTATAAAAGACGACAATCAACTTCCTTATATTTTCATTTTGTAACACTTTATCATATTTCTCACTCGAACTTTAAGTTATTCATTATTTTAGCATATATTCATCGTAATTTTTTTATTTTTTGTATTGTTTACCTAAAATACTCATGATCTTAACTTTATATTAAACTTCAGATCAAATTGAATGTCTTATTTGGTTGAATTTTGAGTGTGCTTGATGGTCAATCGGACTCAAACAAGATCTAGATTCCAATTTGATCCGAACTTTAATGTAAACTTTGAATTATAAGTATATTAGGTACACAACACAATTTTTTTGAGAAATAACGATGAATATGTGAAAAAATAATGAATCTTAAAGTTCAGCAAGCGAAGTGTTGCAAAACGAAAGTATAAGAAGATGATTGTCGTCTTTTAAAATTCAAAAGACAAAATGTCAAAATCAAACCGGAATATAATTTAAGGAGACAATTTGTAATTAACCTTTATCATTTTCACTCGAGTTCAGCGTCCATGGACACAACCTCTACAAAAGTGAAGTAATATTTTATTTTGAATATTAACTCTATCAAGGGTATCCAAGCAAATAGCCCGTTAACCATCCATCTCCTGACTTCCAAATTCCGACACGCGGCAACGCTGACTTCCCTTCCTTTTACGTTGCACCCGCGGAGCAACTTAACCAGCACCACACATCGTTATCATCATCTCCCTCACGTCGCTATTGCAAACCGCATCTCCTCCTCCGGCGAAACCCCAGATGGCCACCGCCGGCGCCCCCGAGGACCTCGCCTCCGTCCCGTCGCAGGACCTCATGACGGAGCTCCTCCGCCGCATGAAGTGCGACGAGAAGCCCGACAAGCGCCTCGTCCTCGTCGGTACGCCGCTCGTCCTTCCATTTGGTTTTCCCTTTCGTGGATTTAAGATATCCGCGCCGTATCGTGACGTTCGGCTTCTCTCACGGTGTTCTACGTCTACTTCGTCTTCCTAGGGTTTTGGCGGTGGCGGTGTTCAAAAGAACTTAGTTGAATGTGATTTGATTGTTTGGTAGCTTAACAAGGCAACGTCTAATTCTTGATTAGCTTGATATTAGTTTGATAAAGTTGTCATAAATTTTTTCATTTTTATATTTTTGTACTAAAATGCGCTGTATTTCATATTTGGGTGGGAAATTTAATATATCTCGAATTTAGGCAACGTTGTGTTACCGTTCCATTCGCGCTGAAGTTAAGTGTATTTACTATCACACTATGGTTGGGTTCAAATTTTCAATATTGTGTTAGATGGGAAGAGTATTTAGTATTGTAACATTCTCAGTTGATTACTTGTACTTGACTTCGGATTTTATATTATTTTGGTAACTTAGATTTGACTAAATAGCGGCAAGTAAAAATCAGTGATAATGTGCTGGCATTTTTGCATCTTATAAGCAATCATTTGGTTGGGAAGGCTTATGAATGAGAGAATGAGTGATTACTTGCTAAACGTAACATTTGAACTAGTACATCAAAAAAAAAATTGTCTATCCATATGAAGAAGAAAGAATAGTTGGTACCACTCCACTTGTGTAATTGGGAAGTTGAAGATTTGATATGTTTTGTAATTGAAATTAGTGGAGTATACCTTATATTTCTTCCTGGTTATATTTAAGGGAGAGGGTAAGTTGGAAATCTTCAATTTAGTCATAAAAGAAGTTTTCCTGCCAAAGGGTTGTATTTTCACTCTACTCTTTACATCATGCTCGCAATGTTCATTCTACAATTTTGGTTTCTACAGTCACATGATAAAAGAAAGTTGTACTTGTAGTTGCTGTACTGTTAACCTTGTAGCCATTTACAATCAAGTGATCTGGAATTATTGATCATCATTTTGTTATAGGTCCTCCTGGATCTGGAAAGGGCACCCAGTCTCCAATTATTAAAGATGAGTATTGCTTGTGTCACTTGGCAACTGGAGACATGCTGAGAACTGTTGTTGCTGCTAAAACCCCTATTGGTCTTAAAGCCAAGGAAGCTATGGACAAGGTAACTATGGCATCGGATTTTGTGGTACACTATGATACTGGTGCTCTTTCCTTTCAAGTTTCAACTTCTCTGTCATATATTTTCTATATCTAATATTCATTAGCTAATGGAATTCCAGGGCGAGCTTGTTTCTGATGATTTGGTTGTTGGGGTTATTGGTGATGCACTTAAGAAGCCCTCTTGTAGTAAAGGTTTCATACTTGATGGGTTCCCAAGAACAGTTGTCCAAGCTGAAAAGGTACATACTCTATAGGACTCCACAAAGTTGTAAATAAGATGCTCTTTGTCGCCATTGTATTTAAATTGAGTTATCTAAACTAACTTGTATCTTGTGTTGTGCAGCTTGATGAGATGTTAGAAAAGAGGGGCACTAAGATTGACAAAGTGCTCAACTTTGCAGTTGATGATGCAATACTAGAAGAGAGAATCACTGGTCGTTGGATCCATCCTTCCAGTGGGAGGTCCTACCATTCAAAGTTTGCACCTCCGAAAGTTCCTGGTGTGGATGACGTAAGAGAAGTTATTTTTTGTTATTTTGGAATTTCTATTTTCTTCTGTAAAGTTGTCATAGCTATTCTCAGTGGCATCACATTGAACTAATTTACAAATTTAAACCATCTTAATTGCTTATTTTATTTTCTAAACCAAACAAGAAGTCATCTCTGTGGTGATTCACTGTCTGTTGCAGAAGAATCTATCTAATGCATTATTACATTAATAGGTGCTTATTACCGTATTTGTAACTACAGGTAAAAATATAAAGAAACAATATCATACATGGTGAATTCTAGATAAAGTGCTTTGTAAAAATTGTGAACATGCAGTTCCATTGTCTCATCAGATGTAACATTTACAAATGTTTATTCTTGTGGGGGTTTTAACTGTGAAGGTCACAGGAGAGCCTTTGATTCAGAGGAAAGATGATACGGCAGAAGTTCTCAGATCCAGGCTTGAAGCTTTCCACAGGCAGACAGAACCGGTACTTCTCTTCATTTTTAAGAAACCAGTTATCTTCAAACCATTTGGCTTCCTAGTACCTGGACAGCTTATGATTATTTAAATTTTCTTTGTGATCATTTTGATAATGTTCACTATTTCTCTACATAACAGAGTTTTCCATTTCGTCCATTTTTTCTTTTTTTATCGTGACAGATTGGATGTCATTTGGTTCAAGTTCCTTGATTTTTCGGAACTTGGAGAGATGAGCACAGGTCAATACATTATCATTGGATTGTGAACCATCACGAGTCACTTTTACGATATTCTAAAATGTGCATTCTGCTATACAAATCTGACCCTTCATCATCTAGCCTAGTTATTGCATATTAAACCTTGCACAGCTTAGACCATACTAATTCTTTAAAATAAAGAAAACATTTTGAAGGCTGTTTGAAATTTCATAGTGGGGGGTAATTCCGATTTATAACAAAAGGTCCGCAACTAGTTTGAGATTAAAGGTTTTGTTGTTCTTGTTGTCAAACAGAAGGTTCACACAACCATAGTGTAGCTCCTTTTTTTAGTGATTTAGTTGGTTGAAAATGATCTTCTGCACTAGCGCTTAACATCGTTTTATGTTGGTTGACACAACCCCTTCCTGTTTCTCTTGATTATCAGGTTCATAACCAATACAAGGATATTTAAGCATTTTAATGTACCTTTGGTGAACCTAATATCGGTAACTACCTATCAATAATAATAATAATAATAATAATAATAATAGTAATAACAGTAACTGTAGATGCACTTGTATAATATGATTACCAGTCTATGGCACAACTATTTGCCTGTTGTTTCTTTAAAATTACCCATCTGTTAAGTTCAATTTGTATTACATTATACAAAATGTCTTCAACTCCTTATTCACATCTTTGAAACATTTTGGACTTGATTGCGGAATAGGTTCTTTCAGTTTCCAAATTATTATAGGAGCTATTCAGCTTTCATTTACTTGTCGGACATACACTTAGCTTCTTCTGGATGTTATCTCCTATTTAGGTCATTGATTATTATTCAAAGAAAGGTGCTGTTGCACAACTCCATGCCGAGAAGCCACCAAAGGAGGTCGCTAATGAGGTTAAGAAGGTTCTTGCATCATGAATTGTGTGAACCAGAAGAACCCGAATCTCGTTGTTTCTCTGTTCAAGTTGGCCTGTTGTCAGGCAGCAATCTTTGTTGCAGCTTAGCACAGTTTGGTTCTCTAGATCGGCAAACAATTACTTTAGCATAACTTTAAAATTGACTTGAGCATAATTTAAATACAGTTTCTACAATGAATTAAGTTTTGTTGTGGTAAAGTTGGAGATAATATTTTGCCTACAAAATCTCCTTTCCTTCTTGGACATTCTTTGATGTCAAACCTTGACATTAGAAATCTTGCTGAATTTCTAATGGTTAATGTACTCTTTGGGTGTAAAAGTTTATACATGTGATTATCATCGTTGTCCTATTGAACTCATCAGAAGTTAAAAACAACATAAACTAGGTTTCTCTCTTGCTTAACTGGCTTACGTTCTACGGACCTCTGTTTCTAATGCTGCTCATGCTGCTCTGTTTCCTATTTATGACAAAATACAATTTTATTATTTTTTTGTAACGTAGAATTATGGCGACATAAAAACCCTATGCGATTCGATTATCAAAAACAGCTCAACGGGACAGATGAGACCATTATCTATTAGTGATGGTATAATCCAGGCGACAGAGATTACAACTTTGTTCCATTATTTGAAATCATTCTAACGTTGTCTGGATTTCTTTACTCGGGCATTATATGATTCAGCAGTTTGCACTAGAGCGTTTCTTTCCAAAGTTAAATGGTTACATTTGATGGAATGTCGCAGAAGAAATAAAATTTTCGAAACAAATGCATCACTATTACAAACAGTATATCTATGTGTTACAATAAAATCATTCGGAGCTGTTCTTTCTGTACGTACATTTTTCCCCATTAGAACTAAAATGAAAAACACACATCGTGTTAGTGAAAAGCACCAGTTTTCTTTACTTTCAAGGGACATCTCCAGCTTCGACCACCTCTTCTACTGTAATGAGTGCAAGTGGATGCTCCAGAACGATGCAAACTTCCCTTTGGATGGGCCTCCTTCAAGCTAACCATCAAGGCCGCCGCTGCCGCTGCGGACGTTAGTTGACCTTCGGACTCCTTGTGAAGCTTCAGTGGCAGTCTTAGATGTCGTGCGAAGGTCGTTGGAGTAAGAAGAAGAAAAATGAAAATCAACAATACAAGCCATCTCGACAGGGGAAACAACATGTTGTGGACTTGTGGTGATAAGTCTCTGTCTCCGTTGGATTGTGTTTGTTTGATGTTTTGAGACTATTTATTCTGAGCTTGGTGGTCGTTTTCTCTTTGCTTTTGATGTTTGGTTCACTTTTGAACAAGTAAGATTTGATTGGCTTGGCCTCGACGAGCACAAGAAATTAAAGAGTAGAATAGCAGATCCTCTTTTTAAGTTTTTTTATGATTTTTTGCGTTGAAGTTCACATTAATGGTCGTCTTAGCCAGTTGTTTCACTAGTTAGGCAAGACACACTTTTCACAAACCCAGGCAGAAGTTCGATGTGTTTTCGACTCTTCAAGTTCTGAATACATACACTTGCTAATAAACCAACGTAGATGTGAAGAACGAAAGTCAAGGATAAAGTTTTCCGGCGTTGACAATGTGTATGTGTTTGCGAGTTTGATACACAAAATACAATTAGGCGAGTCTAAAAGCAAAAAAAAAGGTTCTAACTTCTAAAGATTTGCGGTGTTGATATCATAAATGACGGAAAGGTTGATAGAAAAAACACACTGTTGGTGCGACCATTGTGGTCGGTGGATTGTCAAGAGTTGAACAGCACGTTAGTTAGTTGTTTCACTGGCAAGTTGACTGGTCAGCAAACGCAGCCGCGTCTGCATACGCTTTTTGGACGTTGAGACTTGGGAAGTCCAAAATTTCCCCTCTAATCTTTTGTGGAATGTGGAGAATTACGATAGAAATGAACAATCATATACAAGTAATTTGTAGTTCAGAAAACAAAATTAACAATCACACACAAGTGGTTTATACAACAATGACGTTTAGGGAGAATCGAAGTTGTCGAGATTCTAACGTTTTAACTTTTAAGAATCTACATTGCCAAAACACAGGCGTTTTATTCCCTATCGGTTTTTTGCTTCAAACGTCCAAGTTAGCGTTTTCCCTGTACAAACATGCATGGGTTACCCAAACGATTCCTTAGTACCTAGAATTGGCGGATCCAGAAATTATTTTTGGATGGAGCAGACTGTTTTTACGTTGTTGAATTTTTTTTGGAGGATCCACATTTTTAAGACGATTTTTTAAAATAAATAAAATAAAAAAATGAAAATATTCTTCATATTTTAAACATTTTTTCAAACATGAATACATTAAAAATCAAACATCCCAAAAAAATTCACTACCATAAAACACAACACATTAGTTAAATTAATTTTTTTCTTACAACTCAAAATCCAATATCCAAACACAAAACAATCAGTTTGGGAAGATTTATTGACTAGTTTTCGTTCTTAAGTTTAAAATCGATAAAATCTAGACAAATAGAGGGAACAAAATAGTGTACAAGTATAACCTAAAATTATAATAAAAGATTTTTGTAATAATTATTACTATTTATGTTCATTGCTATTTTTGTTCATGGGATTGCAAAACTTTAGATTTATTATTCAATTTATGACTCTTATGTATAAAATGACTTTGATGAATAAGTTTCTTATAAATGCTAGTTTATTTTAAGTTTTCTTTCCATTTTCAACCAACAAACGAACTCGACAGTATTAAAGTGAGATATAACATGTAAATAAACATAATTGTACTTGGAAAGTAATATTGCACATCGTAATCAAAAAAGTCAAATCTCAAACGTCTACGACACCTAGCTAAAATCTATGCAATGTTTATTTTTCAACTAAAAATTTATCAAACTTATACAACAATACAAGTCCAAAAGATTATAGCGTATCTTCCGAATGTAGTTGTTCAAAAGAGTTTCAAAGTTCTCAAACCGTATCAAATTGACTCTAAAATCAATTGTTGTCAAAAAATTATCTTAACTCCTCCTAAATATTAAATTAAACGAAACAATTATACCACAAACTTCAAGATACTACACCTAAATCTATGGTATTGAATAAAAATAAATTGGGAATTTTTTTCCAAAATTTGGATGGGGCAGGTGCCCTACCTGCCTGTGTGTGCGTTCGCCACTGGTACCTAGTTCATTTTATGGTTGAAGTACTTCGACCAGAGTCCATTCTCTACATAATTGTAAATCATGAAAACTTACGTACTTTTGGATAATCTAAAATACCACGGTTTTGAGGAAAACCATATTATTAAGAGAAGTATAATTTTCAATTCTACGGGGGTGCTTGGATGCCTGAAAAATACATTATGAACATGTATTTTTTTTGGCTAAACACTCATTCTTCAAAAAAAGAGGTACATTATAAATTCATTTTTTTGGGTGCTAAAAACCACTTTTTTGTTGCAACACATGTTGTGTTTTTTTTCATGAAATTTTTGATTTTACGAAAAAAATGTTATTTCGTCAAACACGTTATTTGAACTTAAACCCACATTATTATACATTAAAATACATTATTTGAAGTCGATGTCATTTAAAAAAATATATTTTTAAAATAAAAATTTAAAACCTTTAGTTACCCAAGTAACACCTTAATTTTCACGAGTACATGCAAAATCAAATAGTTGGGAGGGGGTATCCACGCAATAACAAAGCAAATTTATTTTCCAAAGAGCTTAAACCCCCAAAACCCTAATCCCCTCCAACTCTCCACCCCCGACGATGCCGCGCACAACCACGTTGGAGCCCGCCGGTTGCCCTCCCATCAGGGTCCTCACCACCGACGAGCTCGGCCTTATCAAAGGTACCATCAAAATCCCAACTTTCCCCTCAAATTCGCGTTTTCCAACGCCCTCGTGGTTGCAGTTGTCGTATCCCGCGGCGATAGGAGCTTCCCTAAGGTGGTGGAGACGTGGGGAGCGACCGACGCTTCCCGGCACGTGCTTCGCGCCTCTCTTGCCGATCGCTGGAACGATCCGGTTCGGTTTTGACTTTATTCTGTACTTTCTTTTATTTGGTTGATTTTTATGTGAAATTTGCAATTACATGTGAAAATTAGACTGTATGTGCCGATTGTGTGTGGTTTATGACTTGAAGTTAGTTTAGAAGTTTGGATCACTGGTGATTTGTAAGCATATTATGTGAAAATTTGCCCTGTTATGTGTATTTGTTATTATGGTGTTTGGTGTTACTCGAGAGAAGATTTTACTTGACTCGGTTTGTTTTTGTTACTTATAGTGATGTATTTTTATTTTCTTTCAGCTTTTGGCTGTTGCGAGGAAAAATAAAACTGTAAGTGTTCTGCATCTTGAAATGCAAGCAAGCCTATCCATTTCATTTAATAACCTGCATTTTCTTTTGGTTTGTAATGTTTATTGTTTTAATTACAGATTGAATTGCTTAATCCTTTGAATGGGGATGTTGTTGCATGTGAGAATGTTAGTGAACTTGTGTCTGATAGCAGTAACGTTCAAGATGGGACAGTTGCTGCGTTGCATTTGTTTAAGTCAAGGGGAGTAGAGGAAAGGTACTGGCTACCTGCATTTTCTATTTTGTTGCTTTTATGAGGATCTTAGATTCTCATATTTTGTCCTTAAGATTTTTAGTAGTTTCTAGGGTTACATTTGTATCTTTGCATTTAATGTTTTGAAATTGTTCAACTACCAATTAGACTTCGAAATTGTTAAAGACATTAGCAGAGAAAGACTATTAAGCTCGTGCTCCTCATGATGGCATTTAGTCATTTTGATTGCATATATTTATGCCATCACCTGGGGTTAATGCTCTGTTTGGAAACAACTTAAGGAGATAAATGGAAGGAAAAAGACAGGAAAGTTGACGTTTTCTTGTTTGTTGTGTTGTGTATGTTTTTGCACCTCTTTCATGTGCATTGTGTTGTGGTTTCTACAATGATAATTTGCTAATTTTACCAAAGCCCTATAACAATGAAACCTCATTTTGCATATAAAAAACAAAACAGTGTTTACACCAATCCCGGACCTCCGAATAGATCAATGATTGTGCTCCACCAAAGCATGTCATGTGGTGGGAGTTTGTTAGGGCGGGGTAGGAAATCTTAATACTGTAGCCCCCATTTTTTGTGCACATTTGATGTATAGTTGTCTTTCCATGCCAAAGTTCTTTGGAACAAACCACTCCATGTTTCGCGACTAGTTGTTTGTAGATAAATCCTCATTTCTTAGGTTTCATTGCTGCAGTCTCTTTTTACTAATTACATCACACTATCCCTTGTCCTTGGTTGCTAGGTCTTCATGGGCTTCAGAGTGAAGAAGGCTAGGCGCTGTTGTGAAATAAAAATTTCAATCACATATACAAGCACTATGTTCCTCCATTCAATAATTCATTTTGGATGTTGTCTTGCACCAGTACTTTGCAACCTGCACCACATGAAAAGCCTAATGATTTTGTTCACAATGATAAAATTAATGATCACACAGACACTTAGCTTTGACACCCTATCCCATATAGTAAGGTGAATCAGAAAGTGTAAATGTGTCTTTAATACAAGTGATGATGGATAGTCAATAAGAAAAATGAAGAATCTTGTAGGTACTGTACAAGTCTATTTTAAGGGGCATGGTATGTTTGAATCGAGTGGAGTTATGCTCGTCTCTATGTAGAAGATGATGTTTGTGGCAGACTGGCAGTGGGTGTTGTATGAATTCAAATATTGACAATTTTTACCAATTTTTTTGTTCATGACATCCAGCTGTCATTATTTGCAAAACATCGCCCAATTAAAAAACAATACTACAATAGAGTAAAGACAATTGTTTAATTGCTATAAGCATCCAACACAATTTTCCTTTCCCCCCCTCCATTTTCAGGTCAAATAAACTTTTAATGTGTACAGAGAAGGGAAAGGCAATCTTAAGATCCATTCAAATTGATGGTGGCCAAAAAAAAACTATCCATGCTCATTCCCTAAACTCATGGGACGTTTGCAAGGCTGGTTCAATTATATGTTCTGCTGTGGATGGGCTTGAAAAACATGCTTTGTTTGCAGGGTAAGCTCAAGAAGTCAGGGCAATATATTTCTCTTGTTTTATACTCTACTACCAATAATTCCTTAGCCCCACTTCCTAGGAGTGTCTATCAAATCAATGGAAACAATCTATTTCTCTTTGGTTGTTACCAGGAAAGGAGTTGAAATAAACCTGTGGGATCTAGGCAGCTGCAATAAGATTTGGACCTCAAGACCAGTAAGATGCCATCCTTCTCCATTCCTACTCATAAATGTATTACGTGCTCTTCCAAACATGTAATTCTGTTTGGTTTTCAGCCTCTACCTGACAGCCTTGAGCTTGTCCCTCCAACTTTGTTCACTGTTGCTACATTCCTGTGTAAAGATGATCACCGAAAAATTGCAGCTGGGACCAACGACCATCAGGTAAATTTTAGAAAATTCTTGCAAACAAGAGCTTTATGGTGGTAAAGTATCTGTTTTGAAGTAAGGAAAACATTTAATAAAATAGAAATACTTGAAATTCCTGCATAGTATATTTTGAGTTTGGCTCCATATCGTTCTTTCGTCTGTTAAAGTGTTTAATTTTTAACCGACGAATCTTCCATTGCTAGCGTTTTGTAACAATTGTGAATACTCTGATAAAAAAGAAAAAAAAAGCTTCACGGTTGCTTAATTTTAAGTGCAACGATAATGATCTAATTGCCATGTTTTCAATGTGAACCTCCTGCAGTATTGGTTGTGTTTCCATAGCTAAGATTTCTGGTCATGTTTCAAATTAGTGTTTATTTTTACATATTTCTGGTATGACTGATTTTTTCTGTATAAACCTTGTGCAGATTCGTCTATACGATTTTTCTGCCAAAAGGAGGTCCGTTATTTCAATTGATTTCCGTGAAACCTCAATTAGGGCAATCGCAGAAGATTTTGATGGTTATAAGATCTACGCTGGGACTGGAAGAGGTGATCTAGCTACTTTCGATATGCGCACAGGTATATAATGAAGTAATTTAACTTTTTGTAATTGCTTAGAACTTAAAAAATACGAACGTTCACAGCCTCACAGGTCACACATTTACACCTACATAGCTCTTTCCTTTGGTAATGCATATTGCCATTTTCAATATTAGTATTCATTCTTGATTGAGCTGATTTTTTCGCAAGGTGCTTTTATTGATGAGCCCCTTGATTCTTGTCTATAACCTTCATTGTTTTAAGAATGCATAAATGTCCTAGAACTCTTATGCTTGCTTTCGCAATTTATATTTTCCATTAAGCACATTATGAACCTTCAGTTTTTCCTGTTGTTTGTAAGCTCTTTGCCACCTAGTGATCTCATTAATCAGTATCGGCTGTTTATATGCTGACATCCTCTTTCTTGTCACAGGAAAATTGTTAGGGTGCTTTATTGGCAAATGCTCTGGTAGCATTAGGTCCATAGCAAGGCATGCAGAACTTCCAGTATTGGTGTCATGCGGTAATTTCATGTTGATTTTTGCTTTGATTTTGATTGGTTTTCCTATGTTCACAAACAACGGTTCACAATCTCTAGCTCTGCCTGTGCCAATCTTATGCATCTTGTAGGAATCATGCATTGCTCTAAATGAGTTCTATAAAATCAAATCACAAATGTACCACTAAAATTTCTAAATACCAAATTACCAATAACACCAGCATTTGTGATTTCATCAATCGATTGATGTCACTCAAAGAGTGTCACTATTGACACTAAGGCCGTTGCTACTAAGATATAAATTTACAGGTGCAATTGATTTTTGTATCAGTTATGACAGCTTTAGTTGGAGAGTTGACTAAGTGCAAATAGCAAAACAACTGGACGTCCTTGGAATGTCTTATGTTAAATATGGCTTCAATAAATTATTTTGACATGCATATGACATGTCTTTATTCTTTAGTCTGTAGATTTTTTGACGGTAATATGGAACTTGCAGCCAACTAGCAATTATTAATTTTTCATTTGATTAATGTTTGATACGTTTCAACTGGTCATGGTAGATGTATGTGCTTGCATTATTCTGTATTTAATGTTCCTAATTATTATTCCAGTCATGACTCATGCATGTCAGGATACATCTTTGCCTGCCTTTTGTTCTTCAGCATTCTTTTTTTTTGATCGGTTTGTTCTTTAGCATTCATGTATCTGAAGTTTCACTTATCGTGTAGGACTAGACAGATATCTGCGTTTCTGGGATATTAACACAAGAAAGCTTCTTTCAGCGGTATGTTGAGATGACACCTTCTCCCATAAATTACGTCATTTATGTTTACTATATATATGTAAATATGTAAAGACAGAATTTTTGTGTAAGTTTTCTTTGCATGAAGATTAACTACAAAAACCTTGAAAGAACTATCTTTTCCTCTATATTGATGATATAATTGTGTGGCCCAAATAAAATAATTTTGTCTCACTTAATTGAGCAAGATTTTGTCATTCTGGGAATCCGGTTGGATCAGAAAAAAGCCTACTTTGTACATTAGAAATCCAGCCAGATGCTGTAAAAACCTTTCTAAGTGTATATGCTTAGCAGAAGGACAAGCTATGTCCGGTTGTTTCTGTTTGTTTTGGACGAGCATGTCTTTTTTTCTGCTAAAAACATTTCCCACTCTTTGGTTTGAACTTATCTTATGTTTCTGCATGTGCATCAAGTATTTTGATTTTTAGGGAAAATTCAGTGTTGGTCCCTTATTCGTAAGTCATCTTTTTTATGATTGGTTGCTAGAAAGTTATTTTGTTTGACGTTCTGATTTAAATATTTTGACTTGCTTGATGACCTCAATTCTCTACAAAATCGAAAATAATATATTAATATAAAAACTGGAAAAGATGACTAAAGAAGTGATTTCCACTTCTACCTTGTGGGTCGAAGTCATTATGAAACATGAACAAGTAGCCTGAACTGGAGTTTTCAAAATTTGGCACTTCCTCATAATCACATTTGCACCTTCTAAACAACTCGGCAGAGGGCAAGGAGCCCAATTGCGATTACGACAGAATATGACATAGCTGAGAAGATAGATAGCAGTCAATATGACCTATCGTAGCTGCATGAGGGGCGCATTCTTTCCATTGTTAATTTCCAAACTAATTAGAGCCGTAGGAGATGATGTTTCTTGAAAGTTTTGATAGGAGTGAAATTTGTAAGAGAGATCCTCATGTCTAAAGTGAAAAATTGATTTCATCGTATAGTTGATGGTATTTTTTAATACGAAATTTATCACACTGGTTTCCTGTTTTCTTGCTTTTGTCTTGTGAATTATGCTCCTGATGTAATGACATCCCATATTTTGTTTCTGGGCAGGTATTTCTTAAGCAGATGCTCAGCGACGTTGTAATTGATACAAGTTTCAAAGATTCAGGTACATTCTGTTTCCGTGATGTCAAGTTTGTAGCACATTCACATCTTAAATTTTTAGGCATATTCCATTCACGACTTTTCCATGTTCCATGCTATAATTTGATTTTGTTAATTACATATACGTATAAAATGTGGAAACAATAGATGTATATCCAAAAACTTGATCAAAAAAATCCAGGTCATGACATTTAACATGAGATTTGAGGGAGTAGATATGGTAGTGTTATTTGTTCTTCTAAAGTATTATGTTTTTGAAATTTGAACCATCAACCACGTGACTATTTTAGTTTCTTTAGTGTCCCAATTGATCTCCGTTTGATGTAAAACAGGTGGTGTGAACATGTATAATGGACCTTAAGCTAGAAAATAAATGTGTAATGGTCTTTTAGCTAGCAACCTTTGTGTTTATTATTCTCATAATAATTGAATACATTTGGAATTCGTCGTCCATGCATAATTTTACTCCTGGAGAGTAGTGGAATCAAGTATTTTGTAGCCAACAACCTTGTAACATAATTCATGTGTCAAGAGACCTGCTGATTTTTAAATTACATTTCTACTAATGGTGCTTGTTCTTGTTGTTTCATGTGTAAGTGTATAGTTGTATTTCAATTACTTAAGCGGCTATGTTTAATTTTTATTAATGTTGTTTATTCAATAGAAACTATGGGCTCATCTGTTGGAATGCAAGTTGCATCTGCATCGGTCGATAAAATCGATCTCGACAACCAGGATGACGATGATGCTGATATGAACAACCTTGAGAAACCTAATGGAGAGAGAGAATCTAAAAAGAAACGTAAGAAGGTTAAGAATATAAAAAGTACAAAGAGAGTGGAGCATGATATAAAAAATATGGACCAAATTACACCATCGCATGAGAAGTATGCAGGCGAAAAATTGAAGTCCAAGAAGAAGAAGAAAGCTTGTCAAGCTGATGACTGTCTTGCTTAGATTCTGTCATTGTAGGTAAACGTTCGAAAATAGGCAACTACAAAGCACTGTTTCGTCCATAGGCAAGTTAATACTTCACCAGTGGTAGCTTCCTGAAACCGTCTCTGATGCGAATGAAGCAAGCCCAGCTACTGTCAACACGAAGACTGAAGGTGGTCATCTGTTGAAAGGGAGTATAGTGGAAAGAATGCTAGGTTTATTTATTTTATTCGTTGTTAATAACTTGGCCAAAGCTATTAAAATTATTGTGATTTTTTTTCCGTTTACCTTTACTTTGCAAGCTAGTCGGAAAGATGTATGCTCTAATTAGTTTGTCCTTGAACTGAGGTATAAGAATTTCGTCAGCAATTTATAGCTCTTAAAACCTTTTGATATGTAGCCTATGAATCAGTTGGAAGACACATTCTGAGCAGCTAATTTTGTTCTTGCGAAAAACCAATATAGATTTATATTTATGCGTCCATCCGCCACAATAATAGTAATCTCAAGGAATCACTAATAACAATTCCAATAAGCAAGCACACTCACGCACCATCATAAACTCACTTGAATACTTGATCACTCCGAAGTCCAAACACAAAAAACTCTTTAAATCCGTTCCCGCCAACTCACCATATCACCACAAACATCAATTCCAATCGGGTGTAATAATTGCCAAATCACGATCCAATAACCTCCAATATATGGAAACGTATCTCCTCACACATCCTCAAATCACGCAACTTAACCACCCCTCCCGTGTTACAACATTGGTCTAAAACAATCAGAAAACCATAAAACGAATAAGTGAAAGAAATATAAGAAATTGAAAAACAGGGACAGAAATAGTAAAAATACTAATGACCAACGAACATATTGACCAACATTAATAAACGAGATATGCCGGAGATATTGGAGGTATCAAATTTTAAAGACACCAAATTTGGAATATCATAAAATTACCTTATTAGTACAACTGGCAACGTCAATTTACTTAAAATTAAGATCATTTTAACGCATAACTAAAGTTACCTTACTGGTACGTATAATAATACGTATAATTGGCAACATCAATTATAAATACGAACACCTTCTCATTCTTCAAACCTACATACACACTACTTCTCTTCCAAGAATTCCCAACGATGAACACCACCACGACCACGATGGTGACGGCCAAGAAGAAGACAAAGGGACGGAAGAAGATCGAGATGAAGCGAATCCAGAACGAGGAGTCCCGGCAAGTTTGCTTCTCGAAGCGCCGAGGCGGTCTCTTCAAGAAAGCCCACGAGCTGTCCGTCCTCTGTGGGGCCCACATAGCCGTGGTGGTCTTCTCCCCGGCCGGGAAGCCTTACTCCATTGGGCATCCCACGGTGGAGGGCATTCTCGACCGATACCTATCAGTGACGGACGGAAGTACAAATCCTACGAATGCTGCCAGCGTCCATGAGCTGCAGCGCCAGCATATGGAGGCTACAGCGATGCTGGAAGTGGAGAAACGGAAGAAGGCTGTCCTCGAGGAGAAGGCGAAGAGCAACGTGGAGAGCATGGAGTTGGAGGAGCTTCTTAGAGTGAAAGCCAAGTTGGAGGAGCTGAGGTGTGGGCTGGCCGGGAGGACGGAGGAGTTGCTGGTGGCGCACGAGGCCGGGCATCGACGGATGATGGTCGGGAACGTTGGCTTTTGTCCTCCGGTTGTTAAGACGGAACAACAACAAGGACAACCGCATAATTCTGGTCTTCTTCATCCACTTTGTGCTTCTATATTTGGTGGTGCTGGGTTCGACCACCATGGAGGATTCTACTAGATTGTGCTTTATTTTTGCGATTACGATTATGTTCATTAAGGTGTATAAGACACGGAGTTAATTTTGTCTTTGAAATAATCTAGAGGTTATGTATGTTATTATTTATAAATTGATTTTCGAAAGATAGTTGGGTTTGTTTATATTAGATGCTTGCATGGACATATATATATATATATACACACACATTATTCATGCATGCAGATTTCTTGGGTTTCTACTGTTATTATGTTTATGGGTTTTTAGGTAGATTTTTTAGGAGTGGTAGAACGGGAGAGATTTTTTTGATGTGGAACTGTGAGATTCGAACTTAATCGCAAATACGTAATGTTCTCGGGTTAATTGCTCTTTTGGATCGTTGTTGGTTTTTGATGTTGAGGGGAGTTTTTGGTTTTTTTTGTTCGTTGGTTTTTTGGGAGATACTTGGATGATACTATGGTTTTGTACGTGGAATGTACGTGCATTTATGAATCATGATTCACCACATCAAATCGAAGTTGTGAAGTTTTTTTGTTGGATTTTTACTTGTTTAAGGTTCAGTGTTTGATTTAACATATATGGGGGTAATCCATCTCTCGGGTAAAAATACATGAGAATTTTATTTTCTATTATTTTTTTTCGCTTCTAACACATCTATTTGATAATAAAAATTATACGAGGACTAAAAACGAAATCTTACTCTACTAATTTTGTAGGGTCCAACTGGATTTTCTTAAGTTTTGATATTATCACTCCATTAAATTTTCCCATAACGTACATAACTTGTGAAAAGTAATTATTACTCTCCTAAAAGATCACTTCTATTATTATCATTCCAGAATTATTCTCCTTTTAAATTTCACCCTCATCCCAAAGTCCATCCCCGTCATTGGAAAAATTCCTAGTTTAATTTTTACGGTGATTCCAAGCACACCCTGAAATTGAATACCAAAACACAGTCCAACAAGCAAAGCAAGTTTGCAAATTTATATTTACTGGACAAGTGATGTATAGCATTTTCTGAGTTGGATTCTGTTTTGTGGAGAACACAGTCAGTAATTGAATGGTACATTGATTGGTGGAATGTGTTGGTTTATTTGAGGGGCAGCAACCAGATCTGCCTCGTTCAACATTAGCTAGAAAATATGATGTCTTCTTCACCATGTTGTTTTGTTGTCAGTAGATGAACAAGCCTAATGCCTCCTGCTATTTTTAACTTTTACCACCCAATGTGGAGTTCTTCCTTCGAAATTAATACGTCAAATCTCTCCATAATTTGTAAGTTTCCATATTAAAATTAAGAATGGATATTGAACTATAATATTGGAAACCTTAAGAGTCGCTGAATATTCCTTAATCATCAAATATCTAACAACCCTTAAAGGAGTTAGTACTTCTTAAGCTATTTTTATGGTCCCTAAAGGTGCAATTGGTTCATTCAACCAAGCTATCCGGATTCATGACCTGCCTCTTTGGATTCGGTGAGATTTTGAACTTACTTCAAAATTATGATCCGATGATTATCTGTAATCAATCTGTCGGTCTGTTTCATGTGTAGGTCAAATCCAAGTCAACCTGACCAGAACTCGTCAACCCAGAAGGTATACACACTAATCTTCAAGCATGTAAGTAGCATAACCTAATTTTAAACAAAAACACGTTAATTTGAAAAGGAAATACTTTTTTCTCTCTAAAAGCTAAAAAAACAAGACAAGTATGAGCTTGAGTTTTTTTATAAGTCGGAAGCTTACTAATTCAAAAATCACAATCAATCCCATTTATCCCACCAACCCACTTGCAGTGGCTAATGAGAAAGATTCTGGTTAAGTCTTCCTTTATAATATTTCAACTTCTGGTGTCTAATTTGGACTCACGCCAAGCTAGTCACATAAGTCGTGAACTTAGATTAAATCTCATTATTCCATTGTTGGATTAAATATTCAAAAGGGCTCAATTAATGTAATACTAAAAAGATTTGTCTTTTAAAACGGTCATTCACCCCGTAATATTTTTATTTAATAAAAAAAAAACGAAAATTTCGAAATTTAGGAAAAAAAAATTATTTTTTCCAAAAATAATCCGATCCGTGGAGGCACGGATCGCGGGTCACACACGCGATCCATCTCCCGCCAATTTTTTTTTTTTTTTTTTTTCTGTTTTCTGTTTTTTTTTCTGTTTTTTTTATTGTAATTATTTGTAATCTTTTTTTAAATCTTTTTTTTTCAAAATATGTTTTCTAATTTATATTATTTTTCAAAAAAATTTAAAATTATTTTTAATTTTTCCAATAATCGACCTCCAAATCATGTCGATAACCCGACGTATTGAAATGTTAGGGTATTTTATACAATAAAAAAACAATTTTTTTAAACCAGATTAATAAATTATTTACAACTGAATATTAAACCAACACTAAAACTAATTAAAACAAAAAATTAGAAACGTTATAAAAAATTAGTAGGGTGTACACACATTGCAAATATTTTTGGAGGTCGATACAGCAAAAAATTAAAAACACAATTAAATTTTTTTAAAAAATAATAACAATTACAAAACATATTTTCAAAAAAAATATAATAAAAAACATATTTAAAACGATTTTTAAAAAATCAAAACATAAAACACTACGACTAAAATCTGAAACTTTTTTTATTTTCTTTTATTATTTTTTATTTTATGTTTTTGTTTTTTTACAAATCATTTTAACTATGTTTTTATATATATATATTTCAAAATATGTTTTGTAATTGTTATTAATTTTTAAAAAAAATTAATTGTGTTTTTTATTTTTTGCTGTATCGACCTCCAAAATGTTTGTAATGTGTGTACACCCTACGAATTTTTGTCAACGTTACCAATTTTTTGTTTTAATTAGTTTTATGGTTTGTTTAATATTCAGTTGTAAATAATTTATTATTCTGACTAAGAAATTTTGTTTTTATATTGTATAAAATACCCTAACAATTCAATACACGCTGGGTTATCGACGTGATTTGGATGTCGATTTTTGAAAAAATTAAAAATTAAATTAAAATTTTTGAATAAATAATATCAATTAGAAAACATATTTTGAAAAAAAAGATTTTAAAAAAGATTACAAATAATTAAAATAAAAAGAAAAACAAAAAAAAACTAAAACAGAAAAAAAAAATCCCACGGATCGCGGTTCACACCCGCGATCCTTGGAAATTTTCAGCAAAAAAAAATATTCTGTTTGTTATCAAAATAATAACAATTGGGATCCACGTGAAAAATTATGTTATTTTATACAAAAATTAGTGAATTTTTCAACCCACTCTGTTATCCACGTGATTTGGTGGTAGATTCTGGAAAATATTTTTTTAAAAACATTTTAAAAAATAATAAGAATTAGAAGACTTATTTTCAAAAACAAGTCGGCGCATTTCTTAGCTATTAAGACCACTCTTGCTCTGGAGGGTCTAGCTAAGTTATATATTGAGGAGATTATCAGACTTCATGGCGTACCAGTCAGTATCATTTCAGACAGAGATCCCAGATTCACTTCGAGATTTTGGGAGAGTCTACACAGAGCACTGGGGACACGTCTGAAGTTTAGCACAGCTTTCCACCCACAGACTGATGGCCAGTCAGAGCGGACGATACAGACATTGGAGGACATGCTGAGAGCGTGTACACTGGACTGGGCCGGGCATTGGGATGAGCACTTGCCGTTGATAGAGTTCGCCTACAACAACAGCTACCATTCGAGTATTGGGATGGCACCCTATGAGGCATTATACGGGAGACCGTGTAGATCGCCGGTATGCTGGAGTGATGTGGGCGAGAGACAGCTAGTTGGACCTGACATTATCCAGGTGTATTCAGAGAAGGTCGACGTGATTCGGAGACGACTAGCTACGGCGCAGAGCAGGCAGAAGAGTTATGCTGATACGCGGAGGCGTGAGCTGACTTTTGATGTAGGAGATCATGTCTTCCTGAAGATCTCACCTTCCAGAGGTGTGATGAGATTCGGGAAGAAGGGGAAGCTGAGTCCGAGATATGTTGGACCTTTTGAGATATTGGATCGGGTCGGTGAGGTGGCATATAGGATTGCACTACCACCACAGTTCGCAGGACTTCACAACGTCTTCCATGTTTCTATGCTGAGGAAGTACGTGGCCGATCCAGCTCATGTCATAGAGATAGCAGTACCAGAGATCCAGCAGGATTTGTCGTTAGACGAGAGACCAGTTGAGATTGTGGATCAGATGGTACATCAGCTCAGGAGGAGAGCGATTCCGATGGTGAAGGTCAGGTGGCAGCATCACACTGACAGAGAGGCTACCTGGGAGATTGAGGAGGATGTCAGGAAGCAGTATCCAGAGTTATTCCGGTAAGTTACTTGTTTCGAATTTCGCGGACGAAATTCTTTTAAGGATGGTAGATTGTAATAACCTAATCTAAGCACCCTAATTAAATTAAACTAAACCTAATTAACCTTAATTAATTATGCATGAAGAGGTGGAGGTGTTAGACAGGTGGAGGATGAAGTGGATTGTTTGGATTGGAGGAATTGGAGGTGAGTTGAAGATAAGATTAGGTTTTTGGTATAAATAGGGGTGTTAGGTTAATTGCAGACGGTTTCTTCCTCATTTTTACTTTTATCAGAGAGTGAGAGGAGGTGAACGTCGGAGAAGAAGAAGAAGGTGAAGTAGAAGAAGAGGAGAAGAAGGAGAAGAAGGAAGAAGAAGAGGAGTGAAGTGACTCAAGCTTGGGAGACTTCCACAACCATCGAAAAAGGTATGCCAAATCTTCAATATAACTCACTTGTGCCTTGTGAGTGTTGGGGATCGACGTTGGTGTCGAATTCCCCGTCGGAATTCAACCAATTCAGAGGTTGAAGACGACGATCGGTCGACCGGTGCCTGTGGGCAGTCGACCGATCCTATTATTATATTGATGTTTACCCGCGAACGGTCGAACGATGTCTTAGGACGGTCGACCGTTATGCCAGATTTGTGCGGGAAAAAGGGGATATGCTGTTATCGGTCGAACGGGACCACTTAGCCGGTCGACCGAATAACGATGAGAATGGGTCGGTTGGGGATTTTGACTTATTAAACGGTCGAACGTCCTTTACCTTGTTCGACCGATCCATTCGATGCTAAGTCGGTTGGGAGCTTTGACCATCAAAACGGTCGACCGCTCTTTAACTCTCGGTCGACCGACTGAGCATTTATTTAAGCGGTATAGTGCTTGTGTTGGTTCGGTCGAACTGTATTTCAGTTCCGGTCGACCGAACGAGACTTGGGCAAAATATTGAAATCCCTGTTATCGGTCGAACGGCCCCTTGGTTCGACCGGTCGGATATATATATTATATAAAATTGTATAGCGTAGACCATCCAAACGGTCGACCGCTAGATGACTTTTGTTCGACCGATTGGTCGGTAATTCGGTTGGCGTGGTTCGACCGGTAGACTTGTTTGTACAGTACTGTGTACTGTGTGGGGGACTGGTCGACCGGTGTGCTTGTAGCGGTCGACCGATCTGCCGCAGGTTGGTGGATTTATCCACACGCGATCCGTCGATGTCAGGTCGACTACCGGCTCCGAGGCGACGGTTGATTACCGGCTTTGAGAGCTACGGATTTCACCTTCGACGAAGGCGTATTATTGTACTACCATTTTCCTCTCTTACCGAGCGGGGTGTGAGGGATGTGTACCGTAAACCTTGGGCAGTTTGCGAGGGTTTAGCGGTAGGCCGAGGATGTTCCGGCAGGGTGCGCGTTAGGCGACTCTTGGGGGAGCAGTGGCTGTCGTCTGACCCGAGTTGTGTATTCGACGGGCTGACTCGCTCCATGGGTGCGGCGTGTACCGGGGGTTCCTTCCTGCACTTTTTGGGGAGCAGTGGTGTCGACTGACCCTTGTGAGGCAGCGGTGGACTGACTTGACCCTAGTGGCAGGAGTGGTTCAGTGCCGCGGAGGCGGTGAGGGCATTATTGTGGGCCCGAGGCGGATGATCATGTGCATAGCATTGCATTGTCTTTAATTCCTTTTTGTATTTTAGGAGGTTTGGTATACGGGGTTCCTACAGGGAACTCAGGCATGTTTGTTGTTTGCATTTCAGGTAGCGAGCAGGGTTAGAGTTTGAGGTGGTGACCGAGGACGGTGCCCCCGAGATCAGATCCTGTAGTTATCAGTCTCTTTCTTTTGAGGTGATTACATATTGTATAGCTTTTGTCGTAATCACAGTCAGTTTGTATATTTGACTTCCACGTGGATCATATTTATATTATATATGTTGGTTTGTTTCCCGTGACGTGCCCAGTGTTGACCGTTGACGGTCTTTATTATTGTTTAAATTTTCCGCTGTTTTCGGGTACGTTACATTTTTAAAGTGGAAGCTGATGGTCTTTAATCTAGAGGAATACGATTCTGTCCCCATGTAATTATTGTTAGTCAGTGTTTGGATGTAAAATTTTGGAGGTTACGATTTCACGATTATCTTATTTTTCTCCACCAAACATCTCGAGTTCATAATTTGATTCTTAAAATGCTCAAGAACGATTTTTTCCCAGAATTTGAGTATGAATTAGGGAAGATATATTTTTACTCTCGTGATAATCTTTATTTACAATATTAATCTATTTGTACTCGATACGATTGCACGATAATCTATTTACACTATGATATTGGTGCTCTTTCCTTTCAAGTTTCAACTTCTCTGTCATATATTTTCTATATCTAATATTCATTGGCTAACGGCATTCCAGGGCGAGCTTGTTTCTGATGATTTGGTTGTTAGAGTTATTGGTGAGGCACTTAAAAAGCATTCTTGTAGTAAAGGTTTCATGCTTGATGGGTTCCCAATAACAGTTTTCCAAGCTGAAATGGTACATACTATAGGACTCCACAAAGTTGTAAATAAGATGCTCTTTGTCGCCATTGAATTTAAACTGAGTTATCTAAACTAACTTCTATCTTGTGTTGTGCAGCTTGATGAGATGTTAGAAAAGAATGGCACTAAGATTGACAGTTTTGCAGTCAACGATGCAATACTAGAAGAGAGAATCACTGGTCGTTTGATCCATCTTCCAGTGGGAGGTCCTACCATTCAAAGTTTGCCCCTCTGAAAGTTCCTGGTGTGGATGATGTAAGAGAAATTATTTTTTGTTATTTTGGAATTTCTATTTTCTTCTGTTAAGTTATCATAGCTGTTCTCAGTGGCATCACATTGAACTAATTTACATTTTAAACCATCTTGATTGGTTATTTTATTTTCTAAACCAAACAAGAAGTCATCTCTGTGGTGATTCGTTGTCTGTTGCAGAGGAATCTATTTAATGCATTATTACATTAATAGGTGCTTATTACCGTATTTGCAACTAAAGATAAAAATATAAAGAAATGAGATCATAAATGGTGAATTCTAGAGAAAGTGCTTTGTAAAAATTGTGAATATGTAGTTCAATTGTCTTGTCAGATGTAACATTTACAAAAAAAAATGCCTCTTGTGTGTTTTTTAACTGTGAAGGTCACAGGAGAGCCTTTGATTCAGAGGAAAGATATACAACCGAAGTTCTCAGATCCAGGCTTCAAGCTTTCCACAGGCAGACGGAACCGATACTTCTCTTCATTTTTAAGAAACCAGTTATCTTCAAACCATTTGGCCTCCTAGTACATGGACAGGTTATGGTTATTTAATTTTTCTCTGTGATCATTTTGATAGTGTTCACTATTTCTCTACGTAACAGAGTTTTCCATTTCGTCCATTTTTTTGTTTTTTTTACTGAACTGCTAAACATCGTCCCAAAATTACTTAAATCGCTCCTTGAAATTACCAAATTGTCATTGCTCCTATTTTTGCTTATATATCTCACAATTTCACTCTTTTTTCAAAACTTTCTCTTCCTATACCTACTACACAAGATTACGAATGTCTCGGAGGCCAGGCAAGCAGCCAGCAGTTCCCCCGGTGTACCCGTATGAGGTAACATTACGTTATTTATTTGTTTTTAAAAAAAAAAAAAAATCGTCGGCGTCCGAGGGAGACGCCCCCCGCATGGGGCGGGCATCCGAGGAAGCCGCTCCCCCTATGGGGGGAGCGGCTTCCGAGGACGCCCGACCCATGCGGGGGGCGTCTCCCTCGGACGCCGACCCGTAGCGGGAGACGTCTGCGGAAGACGTCTCCCCGTAGGAGGAGGCGTCTCCGACAGACGCCTCCACCATGCGGGAGGCGTCTCTCGCAGACGCCTCCACCTTTTTTTGTTTTTTTAATTAATAAATATCATAATTACTTTAATAAATAGTGATAAATCAAAAAAATTAATTTAACAAATTCTTATTAAGTTTAACATTTGTGATATTTAGTTTTAACAAATTTTGATTTAGTTTAACAATTGTTTTAATTTAGTTTAACAAATTTTGATTTAGTTTAACAATTTTGATAATTTAGTTTAACAAATTTTGATTTAGTTTAACAATTTTGATAAATATGATAATTTAGTTTAACAAATTTAACAAATTTGTATTTAAAATTTCAATTAATAGTCATCGGGTCACAGTGGAGGGAAAGGCAAGTCGATACCATTACACGCCTTCCGTTCTTTAGTTGATGATTCAGCACCGCGTCATCCACGTAGACGGGGGATATCTGCTTCGGTCAGGAGGGAGAGGGAGGCATTACGTCGTCGTGAGGAGGAGGATGATTCCTTCGATGATGAGCATGTGGATAGTTTCGACGACGAGAGCGACGATGATGGCCCGTATGAGTTAGTACGGCCGGAGGTGGAGAGGCAGGGGGATTATAGCGGAGGACGTGGTCGAGCGGGTACTTCTACTTCCGCCGGATGGAGGGTGCAGAAGGGTAGGGGTGGGAGGTTTACGACCGGGGATTCGAGCTCGTGCACTGTAGATCCCCGCGCTCAGAAGAAGAGGAGGGTTCCGGACGATTCTTGGATCGTGAGCAGTATGACGCCTGATGGTCCTTTAGATGGGAGCGTCATTCCTAGTTTCTGGGGTCACATCGCTAGACGGATCTGGGATGGAGAGGATCGGAAGGTTCTGAAGTGCCATAATCGGCACAAAGCCTGTACAGCACTACAGGGTTGGCGGTCTACACTGAGTGCTGATATCAGAGAGGAGATTAGTGCCACGCATTTGGGGCACTTACCGTACAGCATGTTCCCTTATCTCGACATGCCTTTGATTTCTGCGTTTGTGGAGCGGTGGCAGCCTGACACCAACACTTTTCACATGCCTTTCGGAGAGATGACGATCATGCTTCACGATGTTTTCCATATCCTGCGCATTCCTGTGGATGGTCGTCTGGTTAGTGCTCAGGGGTCGACATCTGAGCTGAGGTGTTATGTGGCAGAGTTGCTTGGTGTCACACCTGATGTCCTGGCGAGAGATACAGCTTTATGGAGTGGTGGTGGTGTCGGCATCGACTCCCTTGAGGACCTATGCAGACGGGCACGACCTCCGCGGGCCGATGATACACAGTTGACGGCGTACCTATTTTTGATGCTCGGAGCCGTCTTGTTTGTCGACAAGAGTGGTTGCCGGATCAGACCACGCGATCTATTGGAGGCTAGGGACCCGGAGACTGTTCGTGAGTACTCGTGGGGCTCAGCGACGTTAGCATACGTGTACCGTCAGCTTGGGATAGCTAGCCGTGCGGATTGTTCTGGGATTGCAGGTTGTCTACGCTGCTGCAGGCGTGGATATACGAGTACTTTCCCGCATTCCGCCCGCATCGTGAGCGGAAGATTATCGAGGAGGGTCATCCACGTTTGGGTATGTGGGCCGTCCGGAGCGAGGACAAGAGCGATGGACGATTGCGTTCGATCCGCGCACGACTAGATCAGATGACTGCATCAGAGGTATCAAACTTTACACCATTTACATTTATTTATTTAATTTTAAGATGTATTATTATTAATGTGTTAAAGTTTAGGTGGAGTGGTTAACCTATGGTCCTGACCCAGCAGGGGAGGTCCCGAGGACTTTATTGATGGGCCTTATTCGTTATCGGGATATCATAGAGCCTTATATGCCCGATCGTGTCTTGCGTCAGTTGGGATATGTTCAGGTGATCCCGGTTGACTTCCCGACACCAGAGCATGCGGTCCGGTCTGCGACTGCAGCGACGTACGACGTCAGGTTCCCCGCTTCTACAGCGGAATCGACTTGGCGGACATTTCCGAGATCATGTCGACTGTTCCTTGGCGACTTCAGACATAGTCGCGACCCCTCCGAGTGTGATGCTCGTTATCTTGATTGGTTTGGTAGTTACTCACATCCTGTCATTGTCTGTGGTGCCTCCCGGAGAGCAGATCGACCACCAGATAGGACGTGTGGCGATCTGGTAATTTTTTCATTTTATCTATACTTATTTGTACCGTATCTTTTGTTAATGTACGCTAATGTTAATGTTATGTGCAGTGGATGGGTAGGATGATACGGGCTGTAGAGCCAATCTTGCAGAGGAGGGATGAGCTGCCAGACGATGCCAGAGCTGCATGCGGAGATTTGGATGAGATCATACAGTCGTGGCATACTCAGTTAGGCATCTCCGACCATGATTCGGATGATGAGTAGGCTGATCTGTTGTACCGTACTCTTAGTATTTGCATTTATATTTGTTTATCTGTTGTACGCTTAGTATTTGTGTTTGCTTATCTGTTGTACGCTTAGTATTTGCATTTATATTTGTTTATCTGTTGTACGCTTATTATTTGTATTTGTGTTTGTGTTTGCTAACATGTCGTACGCTTATTGTTTGTATTTGTGTTTTGCTTATCTGTTGTACGCTTATTATTTGTATTTGTGTTTGATAACCTGTCATTTGAAATCGAACGACGGGCGAGTTGCCAATTGTCTTCACCACCGTGGAAAACATCGGCGACACATCGAAATCCACAATTTCCATCAGCACGTACATCATTCCACTGGTGTAGGAATGGCATAATGATTCCTGGAATTCTATCTCCATATGGGAAGTCGTCTACGTCAGCCCGCCCAGTCACTACAATATGAACAAAAAATACAGTTACATATAATAACAAAAGATACATATTTACTGAAATAAATAACAAAATTATAATAATAATAATAATAAATATAGGGATGGTATACCTGATCCTCCCCTCACAGACGAAGAACCAGAAGATCGACCACGACCTTTGCTTCCACTACCGGAAGAACGACCACGACCTCTACTCCCACTACCTGAAGATCGACCACTACCTCGCTCTGCATACTCAAACGCACTAGGGTCCCGTCGTGTCGACTTTCCCCTTGGTCGACCTCGTAGCTTTGTTTTTACTGCAGACTCTTTCAAATTCGAATGTTCGGGGTGTAGCTGCTCGAATAAAACCCGAGAGGCAGATCGAATTACGGTAGGGTCACTTCCTGCAATCTCATCAACCAGACTGCGAAAATGTTCGGCGTCTTGAGCTGCCTGAGACACAAACTCTGCGTTCCCGGCTCCTTCCCCAATGACAAGTGTCCTCCAGAACGGATGAATCTGCTCTAAGTAAATTCCGTTTTCTGATTCAAGACATCCACGGATGGTACATGCGCAAGGTATCCCATGAGAAGTCAGAAAAGCGCACTCGCAACGATATTCAACTTCATCATCTAACTGTTGCATTCTCTTCACCTCCTGACTCAGCAACTGCAAACAGTGATGCGAAACTCTACCATTTATGTGACGATATAGAGCATGTCCGAAATTAGTCAAATTTTGCCGTCTCGAGTCTTCAAGAAAGTTTCGAATATTCGTCAGCTGCATTTCAGTAGCCGCGTTGACGCGCTCGAAAAGAGTGTCCAGAGCTGCAGTCGATGTAGAAATCCACTCTTTTAGAGCCGAATGAGCACTTTCGACCCTACAATTCGTGGTGTTCCCAAAATGAAGGACTTTGTTCGTCCAATTCAGCACAAACTTTTCTTTATGCACCAACCATGTGGTGTCCAGATACTCCGTGATAGCCGGCCACGATCTATACAAATCTTTCAGAGCATACACAGCTCTATCATACTCGGCTTCTGAAGTAGAAAGCATGATCTTCCTCCATCTTCCACGCCTCAAAGTCTCTGCCATCTCCTTATTCTTGCCGAATACGTGGTATGCGTAATTCAATACGTCTTTGTTGATGTGCCATGTGCAGAGTAAATGAGCAGAGTCAGGAAAAACCTCTCTCACTGGTCGCATAAGGTCTAACTCCCGGTCTGTTATTATTGCAGTCGGGCTGACAGTCCCCAATAACAGATCTCTCAACTTCTCCATCACCCACAAATAACTGGAGTAAGATTCATCCATCAAAATCGCATATCCAATAAGGAAATTCATGTTTGCTGGTGTGACCCCAATCATTTCGAACAAAGGCATCTTATACTTGTTCGTCTTGTAAGTCGAATCCATGCAGATAACGAAAGGATATGTCCGCAACAACTGGACTGACGTCGGATGTGCCAAAAAAGCGTGAGTTACGACATCAGTTTCTGGATCCGCCATAATCCAATGTAAGTACTCACACTGCACTGCTTGGTAGAGAAACTGCTGGACGGGATTCCGATCTTCAGATTTTGTCCTCCTCATGTAATATCTGAAATTATAAATATGCCTTTGATTTGGATTGTCCTCCGGGAATTTTTCTTTTACTGCCTTCAAGATGTTCCGTGGTTTTGCTTGCGCCTCTGTCATATCACGAACAATCTTCTTCGCCCCAGAACTTAGACCACTAATTTGACGATGACCCTCTGGATAAACTGCCAGTCTTTGGTTGTGATGTCCGTGAGCACTATTATAAACCACAACCCATCCATCACGATCTCGTCGCTCCACCACTTTTATTAAGAAACGGCAACCGCAACCCTTTCTTTTGGTGTTTCTTCGAAGTGCAGTATCCATATCCCGAGACTCCATTTGATTTCGCCGGTCGCATCTCAAATAACAATCCATCCGACTATCTGATCTTGTTTTGTACGACGACACGACAAAAAAAAACCCAGCTCCGATAGCTAACTGTTTGGCCCATTTACATGCTTCATCGATTGTTTCAAAGATTTGTGTAGTTTAAAATAACTCACTGTAATCCACTCCACCACCACCGAAATCTGGAACCTACAAAAATAAAATCGAAATTAAAAAAATTAAAAAATAAAATCGAAATTAAAAAATTTAAAAAATAAAGTCGAAATTAAAAAAACAAAAACAAAATAAAAAAAAACAGGCGTCTGTATTAGACGCCTGCCCCATGGCTGGGGCGTCTGTGTTAAACGCCTTCCCCAACGGTAAGGCGTCTGCGTAGGACGCCTTGCCGTAGGGAAGGGCGTCTAATACAGACGCCTTACCCATGGGGAGGACGTCTACATAAGACGCCTCTCCCATTGTGTAGGCGTGTCTGCGTTAGACGCCTCGGCCATGGGGAGGGCGTCCTACGCAGACGCCCTCACCATGGGGAGGCGTCTAATGCAGACGCTCGGCCCAAAAATTTCCCCGCGTCAGGCTTACCTCACCCGATGCATCACTCTCGCCAGACATTTTCGTGGTGTTTTTACTGATAAATTATGAATATACAAGACCATAGGCCTTATTTATAGACACGGGACGATATGAGTGTTAAATATATTGTTAAGGGCAATTTGGTAATTTCAAGGGACAATTTAAGTAGTTTTGGGGCGACGTTTAGTAGTTCCCTTGATTAAAGAAGATGATTCTGGTACGTAACCCTTAAACTTATCCACTCCCTCATAAAAAAGTTACAAAAACAATTCTCCAAGGGGTTCCCCGCAATTACCCCAAATCACACACTCCACGTGTGATGTGGCGCGTGCGAAAAGCGCGAGCGGGAGCCGAAACGGCACTTGGAACGCCAAAAAGCCCAAAATTGTACATGGCGGGAGATCTCCCAAACCCCCCCATCTCCATCCAACGGTCCATAATTCATCACCCCAAACCCAAATCAATCCCAACCGTCCGATCTCATCCATCCCCTCTCCTCCTCCCTCTCGAACCGCTTTCCCTTCGCGAGCCTTTTTTTCCCGAAAATATATAAACGAAAAGTGAGCGTGAGGTCGAGAGCGCAACCCGAACCCCCGAAATCGAGTTCGAAATCGCCCCGATCGGCGTCGGAATCGCCGAAGAGGTCCTTCCGACGGTGGGTTTCGATCCCCTTTTAGCGATTTGGCGGTCGAATGAGGGTTTTCGCTCCGCTCTACTGTTTCTGGCTTCGAAATTAGGGTTTCCGGTTGTTTCCTCGGTTTTTGACTTGGGATCTGGTTTTGGAGGTTGAAAGCTTGTTTTTTTGGGCGAAAACGAGCGATTTGGTAGAAAAGATCGTAGCTTTAGTTTGTTTGGTTGGGTTTTTGTGTGGATTTGGAAGGGTTTCGATGGCGGAAATGGTTGAGAAGAGTGGGGACGTAATGGCTATAGACTCTTCACATCTGGAAGTTTCCCAGATTTTAAGCGGAGGTGGGGTTAAGAAGCAGGGGAGGAAGTCGAACAAGAGGAAGAGAGCTTTCTTGGACGGAGAAGGCGTCCGGGACAAGGAAAGTCTTCTTACTAGATGCCGGGAGGAGTTGGAAGAGCTATTTCAGTTCTTTAAGGACGCTTTGGTTCCCCGTTTGGGCGTCGAGTGTCTCGCAAATCCCTCAAACGAGGCTCTCGTTGCGTGTCTAATGGAAGGGAGTAGTCTCTCCCTTCCGAAGTTAGCCGCGGAGATTTACGAGAAAGTTAAGGGAAAGGAGGGGATAACGGTCGCAACGTTGCTTAGGGACGTGCCGTTCGTGGGGAGTCGGATTAAGTATGGGATTGATGATGGGAATTTGAATCTCGGGGAGGATGAGTCCGAGTCGTGCCTCTGGTGTTGGGAGGTAATGTTTGTATCGACATTGTTGTTGCTTTTGTATCGGAATTGTTAGAAGTGATTTTTTTGTTGTTGCAGGCACGAGAAATGTCGATGCTGCCGAAAGCCCATCGGGGGGTGTTGAAGTGTATGCGCTTGGGTAGAAAGAAAGTTCATGCCAGGGCTGCTGCTCTTTCAGGTATTCACGTTGTACTCGTTTTGTTCTGAGATTTCAGTTCATAGCATTGGCATCTGGTAATACTGTTTGTTGTGACTACCCATGCTTGAGTTGATGTAAATAGTGAGATCCCCGATGCCCTGTTGGTTTCTTTTAGCTCATCATATCCTAAACTAATTCAAACGGGGACCTTTGGTACCTCTTGCCAGAGATGGTTCCTTATTGCATACCAAAAATGCACCCTTTTCCCTTATATTAAGATTTAAGATGTTGGTTCAATATTATTTTTTAATATTTATGATGGCTCTTTTTAACAGCAGATCTTCAAACAATCTGTACATGTTGTAACATTGTTGGTTCCATGATGAACTTGTATGCTTGTCATCTTTGGCACCATAAATGGTCCATTACTAAATAACTGAACTATGTGAGGAATGAAACATCGATATTCATGTGCTTCCTTCTGTGAGTTTTTTCCCCTTAAAAGAAGTGTCGCAATGCAAAATGAGCCTTGCCTGACTAAATATTGATCAGCATATTAAAGAGCATCAGAATTCTCCAATTCTGAAAAGTTGTGCTTTCTTTTTCTCAGCAACAATAGCAGTTCTGTCTAAATCAGATCAAATAGAGAAGTCCGATCTTCTGAAAGCATCTGAAAAGCTTGGACGAGAATTGAACATTGCAAAGATTCGCTCCTTAGTTGAAAGGGAGATGCAAAAGAAAAATGCAATTACGTAAGGTCTTTCAGCACCAGACATTTACAATGATTTCTCTTTGATTTATGTGATATGATCTCCTTTAAGTTAAATATGAAACTTACCAAGGTTCTGGAATTCTTATATCAGGACTGAAAAAGAATCCAAGCTCAAGGAAAAGGAGGCACTAAAAGAAATAGAAAAAAACAAAAAAAATGCTGAGAAGGAAATGAAAAGAAAGGAAAGTGAGCTTCAGAAGGAAAAGGCCCGGAACGTAAGTTTGACTTGCCAGTCTGTTGATGTATAACTTCCATTTACAATTGATTATGCTAGTTCTATTTGTCATGGCCTGGGTGAGATTATCATTTTGAGGTAGGCATATTGCATATTGATTACTTTCTATCCATTGCTAGCCATCTTTTCCATTTCTGAAATCATGAACTTCATTGAAACTTGGGGTTTATTTACCTTTAAATGAAAGAAAAAAAATTGCTTGTCTGTCTAGGTGGAAATTTCTTGTTGTTGACTCTCCATGTTTTTTTCCCATACTTGCTCAAAGGCATGGATGTTTGTAGTTTATAATTAGAACCTTACACGGTCTTTGGAAATTTGCAGGAAAAAGAACTTAAAAGGCTAAAAGAAGAAGCTGAGAAAGAGGAAAGGCGTCTGGAGAAGGAAGAATCAGAAAAGAG
This sequence comes from Triglochin maritima, assembly GCA_963682175.1. Lineage (NCBI taxonomy): Eukaryota > Viridiplantae > Streptophyta > Magnoliopsida > Alismatales > Juncaginaceae > Triglochin > Triglochin maritima. The sequence continues at coordinate 51,851,870 of OY821774.1, read as the reverse complement.
AAAACTACTTAAACGGCAACAAGATGAAGCTGATAAGGAACAAAAGCGTCGTGAGAAACAAGAAGCTGAACTTAAGAAAAAACTAACCATGCAAAAGCAGGCTACCATGATGGAACGGTTTCTTAAAATTAAGAAGAATAATCCACAAGAAGAAAAGAAGTCACCAGAAAAGGATTTGCTGGCTGAGTCTTCTGATAAAAATGATAATGTTGTTGCAACCGTTACTTCATCCATGGATATAGCCTTTTCTTGCCCTGAAAATCGTATCATTGACAACCTTTACCAGTAAGTACACACTATTGTACTCCTTTTCTGTATCGATAATAAAATAACCACATGGAGTCATGGAGTTTCACGATCTTCAGGTCTCATCTTGCTGGCTGGAAAAAGCTGCGGAACGTGAACAGGTATCAGCATTGGGGTGTTCGCCACAAGCCAAAGATCGAGGTTGTGAAGGAACTTAAACTACATGGCGGTTCCTCTGGACCTGGGTCATCTGAAATAAACTTAAGCTCAAGCAAGGTCAAGGAACCCAGGTGTTTGGTGTCTGGGAATGATATGAATGTGGATAAGATCAATGATGAGGTAGATGAATTTTTTGTTGATGATTTAGCTGGTAGTAATGTTGACAAAGACATGTCAGATGGCATGAAATTGCCCAAACGTACTAGGAAGCTGCTGCAGTTTGATAAAAACCACAGACCTGCTTATTATGGTAGTTGGTCGAAGCAAAGGTTAGTGTTCCTACTACTGTATGTTTTGTGATATTGTGATGCTTTCTGTAGTTGTGATGTTCAATATCTGCCTCTAGTGGAGCTGTTGGGCCTAGACGTCCTCTTGCGAGGGATCTTGATTTAGACTACGATGTAGACAGTGATGAGGAGTGGGAAGAGGTATTCCGTTGTGGTAACTATGCTCATTTACAATGTGGAGGTGTTCAATTTCTCATTTATTTTTTTAATAAAATATTCAGGAGGAACCTGGTGAAAGCCTCACAGATTGTGAAAAAGATGAGGATGAGGAAAGTGAAGAACCTAAAGCTGATGCCGATGATGAAAGTGAAGATAGCTTCTTTGTTCCCGATGGTTACCTTTCTGAAAATGAGGTGCAATTTTTGCTTTACTCTGTAAACATGCCAAGTACTTTCTACAGATTCCTAAGCATATTGGCTAGTGTTCTGATTGGCTATCTGTTGCAATATGCAGGGAGTTGAAGCAGATGCAACGAGTTGTGCTGTTGTGGTTGATGAGGTCCAAACCTCTCCTAATTGTTTGCTGAGTGAGGATCAGGTGTTCAGATCTTTACTTCAGCTCCAGAAGAATGTTTGCAGCCTAACTGAGAAGGCCCTTGGTAAATGCAAACCGCTGTTTATTTCAAATCTCATGCATGAGAAGGCTGGATTGCTGGAAGCTGAAAATCTCAGTGGGGTTGATAAGATAGAACAACTTTGTTTGAGAGCACTCTCTATGCAACCATATCCTGGAGGATGTGTTGTAGACCTATCATTTGATACTCACCCACAGGAGAATGATGAAGAAACTTGCCTATCTCAACGCAGTGGTGCTTCGACTGGAGGGAGTGGTGGTGCTATATTGGATTCCGACTTGCCAGAATTTGTAAGTGAGCATGACATGGGATCCTTTCATAATCCATTATACTTTATGATAAATATTCTTATACTCTACATTACCAGGTGAAGTCAATCCAGACCAATTCAGTTGGCATCACCAAAGTTATAGAGTCCATACAACAGAAATTTCCTACCTTTTCCAAGTCAAGTATAAAAAACAAAGTTAGGGAAATTGCTGACTTTGTTGATAATCATTGGCAGGTTGGTTACTTAATGCAAAATATGTTTTTCTCCTTGAGCTTGTTACCAAACCAAAACAGTAAGGTTACTTAGCAGAGCCTCAAACGCTAACCTTCCATTTTCCTTAGGTCAAGAAAGAAGTGTTGAATAAGCTCGGAATATTTGTAACTCCAGGTAATTAGTTGATATTTCTGGCTTTGCCTTTATTTGTTCTTCCAGGCATTTTCTGTTTGACTAACGTATGCCAACATTTTTTCCTTTGTAGCACAATCTAGTATATCTTTATCCCCTTGACATCTTCGTGTTTGGTGGTCTCTTTATGACAGTTAAAACCCGGAAGACAAAGGGCATTTCTACATTTTTCTCCAAAAGGTGTTTGCCTCCAACAGGTGATGCTATTAGTGGTTCAGATTCATCGCCGCCGCTTCAGAAAACCAAAACCAGAATTAATCCTGATGTGGTTGTCAGTTGCCCAGTAAATGCTGTTAAGGTTGATGATTCACCTCAACCCCTGTGAGGATCGAAGAACACACCATAGTGCCTATGTACATTATTACACAAGTTCTGAGCATCTCTAATTGAATGGTGTCTGTACATCAATTTTGCTGGACGGGAAGTGGCTTTGGCATGCCTGAGTTGGTCAACCTGCCTGCATTTTGTTGGGAACTATGATTTTGTTGCATTGGATGAAAGATTGATGCAGTTGACAGACATGTAATAGCTGTTAGAGATAAATATGTTGGCATTGTAGTTGTGAGCCTGAACAAGAGCCTGCCAGTGTCCTGTTTTTGTTTTGTAAATTACAGGTAACATCATTATTCCTGGTAGTGGTTTCTACACCTTATGGAAATTATCAATATTTGATAAGTGATGATGGCCGAGGCTGACGTTACTTTTCCCAACTTACTTTGTTGTAGGTGTACTAATAGCAGAACAACTATCTCAACCTTCTTTGGTAGCTAATATCCTTCTTTAAGCGGTTGTAGTCTTAACTAAAAGGATGCTTGCTTTGTTGATGTCAGATCAAACAAAGTCCTCAGCCATAGGTACGTATGGTATAGACGTCAAAATATAATCCGGTGTTTTTGTAGGATTGGTGTCATTACTCATTATTGTCATTTGTAAGGTCCAGAAGCAAAAACACAGATGAAATGGAGTCACCGCATACTGCAGTAGAAGACGAGTAGTATCAAAATTCATCTACAACATTTTTTTTGTAGAAATACGTCATTAGTACATGATATATGACGAGAGGAGACTCATGCAGTCGTGATCTGCAAATCGTAGCAGCTATGTCGGCCTGATCGACACCAAGAGCCAGAAATGCAAACTGAGGAGCTTGTAGTAATCGTAGTTGTGAATTTGAGCTAAGTTCATATTAGGCACATTCATAATTTGTTTCTATTTACAAGGATAGAGTAGCGTAGAGAGAGGGAGGAAATTAAGCTTTTCTGAGAGTGTTCCGTTGTTTTTTGTATTTAGTTTGAACAAATGTTTGCCCGAGCAAAATTATGGCTGCCATCAGTGCTATATTCCTGTAATCCAGATACCAATCCAGTCCCTCCTTGATATACCCGAGACTTCACATATTTCCAAGAAAAATATTTGCTTCTAAAATATAATATTTTGTTCACGAGTGTTTTGTACATAATGATGAACACGTGAAAGCAATATGCCTTGGTAACTTGCTGTACTAGGAAGCAAGTGAATCATAAGCCTCGCTGTCGATATGGGAAAGATTTTTTAAGCCTCACTGTGCAAAGAAAATTGTGGCAATCTACCAAGAGGAATGATGTGATCTTTCAAGATTCCATACTCTTCCCATCCAACACAAGCAGCATCAAGCACCTGATACACAAAATGTGAAGTTAGTGGTATGAGCAGTTCAATTTTCAGCATAAAAATAAACAGCAGATTGTTTCATTTTTTTATCGGTAGATTATTTCATGTAAATACCAACTTATAATACCACATGATCTCTTCTAGCTCAAGCATATAGGGTAATTATAATTTACAATTAAAATGTTTGTCATACGATTATATTTTTTCTTATGTTCTCAAAATCCTAATTTCATGGGAGAACATGCTACGTTTGATGCATCTATCCTATCGATCAAGATCATCTACTATTTTGACAACATGCACGAGTTCCTACGACATTTCTCTCTCCTGTTACTGCCCTTATTAATTTGTTTGAATCATTAACCTGTAACTAGACTGGGTCAGCTCTTGCATTTTTTATGTTCGATCAATGCAACGCAAGGGAAGTTTCTGAAGTCCAAAATTGCAAGTCTCATTAAAAAGAGTGCATGGGTAGCTTAACTTCCACAGCCGCAGAAATAAATACAACAAAGCAAAGAGGGCAAGCATACATCCTGCAGTATCATTAGAGTTTTAAAAGGCAAATACCTTGAAAACAGGGAAACTCACCTTGTGTAGCAGGACCCTCTTATCGAGCATGTGTCCGGAAAGTGAAGGAATTCTAGAGACAGAGACAGCATCGATGAACAAGAGAACGATAACATGCCACTCTTTGGTCTTCAGAGGAGGCAAGGCATCCACAAATGACATTGTATCAAGTAGTTTCCCCTGCAGAAAACCATCCAACTTAGAGACACGCTAATTGAATTATTCAATTATTAAGAAGTGTCTGCCAGTAACCCCAATCAGCACCACATACTTGTTTGCGCCTAGGAATGATTCCAGTAAACATGAAGGTGGACATTCCATACATGGAATCTTGTAAAGTTGATTTTTTTATAACAAGAACATACTTGTGAATAAAAAATAACAGGTAAGGGGCAACATCCGAGAAGTGTAAAGGTGTTGAGGATAAAAAATGATCATGATACATGTTAGCGATTTCCTCCAAGAAGGGTATGCCAGTCATCTTGATTCAACTACAATAAGCTCATAACCAATAAAACTTTTGTATATAAAAAGAGATTGTCTACGATTAGAGAAAGGGGGCCTTATACAAGCTAATACAACGTTGGCTAGTTAGATTGTTTCTAAATGACTAAAAAAACTATTGGAAAATGTCAGTAACAACACGGAACTAGAAAATGCACTATTTCCATGCAAAGAAAAGTAATTGCTGAATAAGTAGAATATGTACCATTGATTTTTCAATGTGTGACACGGAAGTTGGTAACCGTAGGCTAGAAACAATCTGTGGTAGAATACGTGCAATACAAGCAGCTAGAGTTTGTTTGATCTCAAAAGAACGTCCATCACTCAAAACAAATTTTCTTGGATATTCCCTTTCATTGACATAAAGGAACTCATCCTCCATGTTTTCATCGCGTCCGTATATGTAAGCCAGAGAAGAACAAGTTATCCACCCAAAGAGAGCCATCCACATAGATGCAAATGTGGACAACTGCTCAGCAGCACAGCAAATACCATCATTAGTGCACATGAAAATAAAATGGCAACTGTAATATGCTAAAATTCTGAGGAAAATGGGGAACATACAGTGAGACTGAACCCTTCTGGAGGTGTATCATGCAGGGAGTCCTCCACTTCAAACAAGTCAGTATCTAAAAGCACAGGTTTCTTCGGCCATTTCTGTACAGCTCTTTCAGAATAAAGGTCATCCTCATCCACCTCTGAATTCTCCTCTTCATTGTCATGTGAAGGTGCAGCTGGGTTGATTATTATTCCAACCTCGGAAACTAAAACAGATAGGGAAATCAAATGGAGTTAGAAAAGAGTGTTATGACAAGACCAGACCGTCTGCCAAAGAAAACTAAGTTAGTGTGCCTTACCAGCATCCTCAGTTTCATATTCGCCAGAATTTACAGCCTCGGATGCCTGTAGAAGGGCAGCTGCACAAACCTCAGCTGCAGCAAGACGTGCAGACCTCTCGTCATCTAAATTATCGGAAACCTGCGTGCTGCTTGTGTCAGTGGGTTGGCTTCCTTTATCTACAGAAGCCTTTGTTTGCTCTTTGTCAGCCCATCTAACACTGCAATTTCGTCCTTTTGAATCTTGCCTTTTCAATATAGATTTCAAAGTTTTTTCTTGAGGCTTAACCTTGTCCTTCGAACCATCTGCATCTTCTAATCCATTAGGTTGAGAACTTGTACCACTCTCAAACTCACAACTCTTGCCTTGAGAATCTGCATCATTCTTATATTCACGACTTATAGCTTCAGAATCTGCATTGTTCTTGTATTTATAACTCGTAGCTTCAGAACTTGCAATATCCTGAAGTTCTGATTTTCTACTTGGGAATGTTGCAGGATGGGACGAGGCTGAAACGGGTGGATTTTCAATTACTGAACTAGTCATTATTCCAACTTCATCTTTGGCTGCGATCCCTGCTGCAGTCTGCTTAGAATTTTCACCATAACACAGGGGAACAATTGAAGGAGCTCCAATTCCACTTCCACTAACACCAAACGACGGATCACCAACAAATACTTCACTTACGAAGTCCACTTCTTCACTTATAGTTTCAGTGTGAACTTTAGTCTTAGGTTTCGATTTGGGCCTCCTTTTAAACTCTACACAATGCAACCAACAAAATCAGCTCAACATGAACCTAACTTAACAACAAAAGCCAACACATAGATGGTAGAATAATCAGGTAAAGAAGCCAATTTCTCAAGGATATGACTTTGGATAGAATGCATAGAAGAAGACGATTCACGTGCCGAATCGTGATACTTAATGAGTTCCATTTCTAGCCTACCCTAACTGACTTGCGATTGAAGACATTGTTGTTGTTATTCATTGGTCTTAGATTTTGGCTTAGATTTTCATATAAATTCTAATTAATTGCAACCAATAAACTGAGCTCAGCATTCACTGATTTTAACAAAAATCAGACAAATAGAAATCAAAATGGACAAGCAAAAGAATCAACTTTTATCACATAAAAACACCAATACAAAGCACCTTGATTTCTATCTCGGTGCGGAACATAGCCTTCAATCGCGTTCGCCGGCCCAACCCACTCCTCCATTGGCAAACCCTGACCCTCCACATCATCCTTCTCCTTAATCGTCAACTTCGAAACCCCCAACCTCACCTCCTCCTCCTCCTTCTCCCCCCTCCCCACCTCAAACAACCCCAAAACCTCCTGAACCCTCCCAACCCCGACTCCAAACCCCCTCTCCCCCTCCAACGCCCCCTCGAACGCCTTGCTCTCGACCGCACACCTCTCGGAGCAAAAGTCGTGGCTTTCCCTGAGATCGTACACCCGGTGCTCCTTCAAGGAGATCCGGTACCGGCCTTTGCGGGAGGGACGGGGCGGGAGAGGGGTGGAGCAGAGGGGTAAGCCGCAGACTCCGGCGATGGCGCGCTCGGTGACGACGTCGGCGTAGTCAGGGCGGGAGAGGAGGGCGGCGGCGGCGTGGAGTTGGGAGGGCGTGCAGCGGGGGAGGTCGAGGAGGTGGGTTTGGAGCGCGTGGATGGATTTGGAGAGGTCGGAAGACATTGCTAGGGTTTGGAGTGGAACCCTAAGATTCGGGGAGAGGGACGTCGGGAAGGTGGAGGTGGGAGACGATGGAAAATAAACACGATTATTAATACGTAATATATTTTTGTATGGCAAACATATTTAAAATAAACAAAGTCAGTTGCAAAGTTTTGGTTTAAACCTCGCTATGACTCCTGATATTAACGTTTTGTGATAGAGTCATTGTGAATTAATCCGAATCCACGAAAAGAAATCGAAAATGTGAATTGCAAACTTAAATGCTTATTTGAGTTTGATGTGAAAGTAACTATCAAAGTGTTCGATACTTCGATTTACTAAATGTGGAGATATTCCATTTAAAAGTATATTTTCTAAAACTCCATTTGAACGAATACATATTTATTCTATATTGAGATGATAGAGAATCAGAGCAAATATATTTAAAGGAAAATAAAGTAACTAGATTTATTATTATTTAAAATTCCGTGAGATCTGAGTCTGCCGACCAATCGGCATTTGGTCCGGACATGTTGTCAACACCACCACCACCAACCCATTGGGCTCATCCGCCACTCTTCACCTCATCTCCCCAATCCATCATCCGCCTCCGATCTCCGGCAACCCTTTCCTCCACCAAGTCGCCCATGGACTCCTCTCCGTCCTTCCATTGCTTGGACGGCATCCGAACCCTTGCCCACACCAGCCCTTTCAAGGTAAACAAAACACACATGAGCCCCAGAATAGTAAGGATAATACTACTGCGATCTTAACTTATGTTCGATTACTTTTAACTAGTAGGATAAGATCAATTTCGGAAATTGATGCCCCAATTATGATGTCAAATCAACTTTGGATTTCTGAACCTTGAAATGTTGGAAATTGTATTCTTGCTTCATTTTGGTTTGGCAAACGTAAACGAGTCCAGTCAAGTTAAAATTTAAGTATCAATATATATCATTACAAAATACAAAAAAATAAATGTAAATTGAGCAATAAAAAAATCAAGTTGAACCCTTAAGTCGAGCCTCAATTTTTTCGAGTTCGAGCAGACTTGTTTACCGAACCAAATTGGAAGAATTTTAATTTTTTATCAAGATATTTCGTTTTCAAGCAAAACCAGAGTCGAATTTTTTCCGAGCCAAATTCGAGTCGAGTTTCGAGCTCGAGCTAGAGTTGATATCTTTGTCCCGAGCTATAAACTTGGACTCTCACTTCTGTTGGATCGTATCCTCCCTTCAAGGAAATCCGGTTGGTGCACCACCTCAAGGAAACCAAGTACTTAGGTGAGGGGTAGTGAATCTAATTCTATTAAAGAGTTTTGGACACTTTTCTTATTTAGCAATGTGAGATTATTTTCCCAGCACCTTCCCTCCAACGACCCATTTTCCGATAGACTAAATCATGCCCTGTACGAGAATTAAGGGTGTGCTTGTTTAAGTTAAAACACGTGATGTTCTTAAAATCTTCGGGTATAAGTACAATTTCAATAGTTGGAGGTGCTTAGTTTTACGGTGCAGGTACAATTTTTGAGTATAAATACAATTTAACAGTTCGGTATGAGACGGGTTTCCTGTCATAAATGGGGATTCAAATATGATTTACCCGATTCCTGGTTAGTTTTGAACCAAAAATGGAGAGAACTGTCTTCTTTGGATTTTTTTTACAATCAACTAGTTTTATTTTTAATCTGGAGGGAAGTGTGTGACAGAGTCATTGTGAATGTGTATCAAGGTATTCTGCAAATCAGTCACTCAGAATTGGACTTGAAACTCTAATTTCCCACTGCTCGATCATCTTTTTGCATGCCAATCCAACCGCGGGGTAGAGCTTGTATGGACTGGTTTAAGTATGATGTGTTTTATTTTTCATTTTGTAGGTTTGGCTCTTGGATCAGTTTGGTGTTCTTCATGACGGCAAGCAGCCCTATCCTGATGCTATTACAACATGTACGTCAAACTTTTGTACTTTAGGAGTGAGTTCTTGTAGTGTTTGAGGTGTTTCATTTTTAAAGTCACAGAACAATTGTAGATTAATGTGTTTTATTTTTAATATGAATTCCTTTTTGTCATATGACAGTAGAAAAATTGGCAAGCAGTGGTGCAAAGATGGTTATAATTAGCAATTCTTCAAGACGCGCATCAGTGACAATAGATAAAGTGAGGAATTTAGGATTTGATCCTTCCCTTTTTGTTGGTGCCATCACCAGTGGAGAGTTGACTCATCAGAAACTTGAAAGGTTGGTAGTAATAGATTGTTGAACTTGAGTCATAATTGAAAAAGTGCGTCTAGTTGTGATATTTCAGGCTTGCATTTCTATCGTTTTAGGAGATTTGTCCATCCTGCAGCTCAAGTAGTAATAAATTATTAGACTATACCAAGAGGTTTAATATCCAGTATCTCAAAGCAGAAGATGCAGATTTGTCCGTGAATGGAACTATTAGGTCTTGGATACTTGTACTTCATCGAAGGGTGTTGTGGTGCTTTCAGCTATGGGTCTGTTGGGTACCCTCCATCTCGAAGCTGTATGAGGGCAGCTGTGTTTGGTGGTGTCTTTGACTTATATTACGTATGACACTTAGTTATCTAGAATTCACATACATTTTATGCTTATGATCTTAGAAGATTTTCTAAGGAAGCATGTTCTATTTCATCCTTTATTTGTTCACTTGTGTAGTACAATGAAAGCAATATGCTCGAGGCTAATAAAAATGGCCAAGAAAGATCCTTCCTGGAATATCACAAATATCTGATTTTCGTCATACTTTATTTTGTATCCCCACTATTTTTGTTCCCTCTGTACACGCAGGAGGGATGAGCCATGGTTTGCAGCTCTTGGGAGGTCGTGCATCCACATGACATGGAATGGCCGAGGAGCAATATCTCTTAATGTAGTTTCTCAACAATTTCATTTCTTTTGTTCATCATGTCGACATATATCCCTAAAGAGTAGAAGCTGGTTGTTAATATGAATTTGCTGCTGAAGCAACATTAGCACAAATTTCTTATTTTTATTCTACTATTTTATTCCACAATATTTATGAATTCATGACGTCTTTTTTTGTTAGTAATCAAATGTTAGTGTCCAAGTTATCTTTTTGACCATTAAAGTTTATCGAAGATTCAGACTGTAACACTGTTTGGTTTAATATGTCGAGTTGGTGAATGGTGTCCATATATTTCCTTCTTGTAGGGTTTAGGCTTAAATGTTGTGAAAGATGTAGAAGATGCAGACTTCATCCTGGCCCATGGAACTGAAGCACTTGGTCTACCGTCCGGTGATTCACTTCCCACGACTCTTGAGGATCTTGAGAACGTACTTGAGAGCTGTGCTAAAAAGAATATCCCAATGGTAGTAGCAAATCCGGATTTTGTCACTGTCGAAGTTAGAGCTTTACGTGTTATGCCTGGTGAGGCCTACCGTACCATCTAATTATTTAGCTTTTCTATTGAATAAGGCCTGTACATGTTTTTTATCATCTTTGAATCAGTATTCGTTTTGTATATATCTGCCAGTGGCTTTTTTTTTCGGGTTGTTGGTTGAAGCACAAAGCAAGAATTAGCAATTTAGCATCGAAGATTGATGCTATGAGTTCCATCACCCTGAGACCATGCAGCTGAATGTTTAACATCCCTATTTTTTTTACCTACCATATTGATTTTTTTTACTTCAGAAAGCAGTAAATATTTTCCTCCTCGGAGATGCCTATGTTTCTAAGGGTTTGTTTGGATGTGGTGCTTAAAGTTGAGATGTGATTGAATTTGCATTTAAACTTGAATTATAATAAGACATCATACTGAGGTGAGTTGAATTTGTTTAATAGTTTGCATTTACATCCATAAAAGAGAAAAATGATGCCAATTGTTAAACTTAGAATCTTTCAATCCCATCATTCTCGCAGATGTGCAGTTGACAAATCTGCACTTCTGATGGATGTTACGTTACCATGGGTGATAGAATACTGTGGCTAATTTGGTTTGATTACCGAACAATTTATCTTTTGCTTGTGAAGTTTGTAACATTCGTTTTATTGGGTCCAGGTACACTTGCAGCTAAATATGAGAAGCTTGGTGGTGAAGTGAAATGGATGGGAAAGCCTGACGAGGTATTCAAACACAAGAAAGACAAAAAATTTAGTCGCATTTTCAAATTGTTGCCGATGTAGGCATTATCTGGGAAATGTGATGGTAGCATGTTGTATGCCTGTATATGTTGAGATTTTGAGACCCTATGCAAGGTAGGGCAAATGCTGCAATAATATCCAAGTAGGGACAACATTTCCCTTGTTAATATAATTACACGTTTCTTTTATGGTTCTCATAAAGGAGTAAATGCCTGTTGCTCAAAATAGAAAGGGTCCTTTAAAAATATTTGATTGGTATGTGAGTAAAAACTCCTCAAATGATAGTATATGCTTTAACATGGTTTTATGGTACTTACCTACAGTGGCCATCTTGTTTTGTCCAGGTAATATATAGATCCGCAATGGCTTTGGCTGGAGATGATGATGCTTCTTGCTGCATTGCTGTGGGAGACTCCCTGCACCACGATATTCTTGGTGCAAATAAGGCAGGAATAAAATCTGTGTTTATCACAGGCGGAATCCATGCCACCGAACTTGGTGTAACCTGCTTTGGGGAAGCTGCTGATCCTGGTGCAGTTTCACCCCTGACAACCAAATACAATGCAACACCTGAATATGTTTTGCCTGCCTTTATCTGGTAGCAAGTAGCAACTGGCACAAGTAAATTTTGGTAAGACTACTTTTTATTTTCATAATTTTTATGAAGTGTTATGCCACTCTGGTAAACTTGCCCAACTGCAATAGATGTTTCAAGCATGTTTGAGTAGGAAGACTGGTGTGGGTGGAATTCTACATTCTGAGTTACTGCAGCCTGCTGTTGCCTGCTCTGCACAAGGACTTGAATGATTTGAGTTATCGATCAGGCGGCAAATTCCTCACCCGAAGCTAACAGGATCACTTGTTGCCTTTTCTTGTGCATTCGTTCATCTTCCAGTTATTGCCTTTTGACAGCTTCATAGTCCTTACCGAACCGTAATTCATAAGGATGACTCAAGGGATGGCTCATCAGCAGAAACGCAGTAGTTTCAAATCCTTTGAAGACTTATCGTTGTCCTGGTTCTATCTAATCCATACGACTTGCTGAAATGGCTCCGCAGTTCATTGAATGTTTCATGCGATTTGTAATACGGTGTATTGTTAGTCTGTTATGGGCTATCTTATTGTAAAGATAATAAATTTCCAATATGATTGCAATTTGTACAAGCGTACTAGTCTACGACCATAGCAATACCGTTGATGCTGCTGCAATTTTACAGCTTCAACATATGATACGCATAGAATGCTGTGGTACACAAATCAGAATAGAATGATATGTACCTTCCAAGCAATATAATTAGATTTCTGTCCAAAAATAAATGATACACGTCATAGCCGAATGATTTTTTTTAATCTTGAGATGACCCGTACAAAAATATACATTTCCAAGCGAAGAAAATGCACCATCGAAATTCTACATCTATCGTTTTGGAACCTCAAATAGACGTTTATTTCACAAGAAAAATTAAGCAGCAATCCTTTTTCTTGATTCAAACAGAAAACATCCTCGTGAATCCGTGTCGGAAGAACAATATTAGAGGACATACAAGTCGAAAAATTAGCTCTTTACGCCACCAAAGAATCTTGAGAGCGGCAATGGGCCATTGCTCTCCTCACTATCACTTCTTGAATGTCTGGATCGTGTCTTCGACCGGCGCTTTGATTCTTTCTTTCTTCCCTTGGATTTCGACCTCCTAGACTCTCTTTCCTCGTCTTCACTGCTGTAGTCAGAAGAAGACTCCGAGGAACTTGATTCAGAGGATCTTCTTGAATGCTGTTGGAAAAAAAAGAACCGTATGTGATTCCTACAAGCAGAAAATTGCCACAACAAGAAAGCACGGTAACAAGATGGTAATGCGTAGAAATTTCATTATCCAGAAATGTAAAAAAAACAGCCGAGAGATTTCAGAGCAGACATCATTATGATTATATTAAAAAAATACAGGTATCAAGACTGTAAAAACATGTGAATAACTCCAGAGTCAGTTGAAAATCGAGCATTACCTTAACTGTATGCTAATACATGAGTTAGTCAACTCATAAGAAACAAGAAATGCTATGTTCAATCCCAGCAAGACTAAAATACATGAAAATGACAGGCTGCTTAGATGGGAGGAAATAGTTCATGTTATCATCCATATTTTGTTATTACACTTAAATTATCATTGTTATCATGACAATTGCAATTGCATACATTTAACGAAGAAGAACCGATCCAACTCAAAAGCAATAACAGATGTGTTTCAGCAAGACTCAGATTGCTTAGGTGTGTGATTCCTCAACCTTGTTTATAGAAAAGGGTCGACTGGTTCCCGCAATAGTATGTGATATTTCTTTCTCGATCAATGAAAACTGCTGAATTCCATAATATGCTAAGTTCAATAATTTGGAAAAAGCAAACCTTTCTCTTTTTACTGCTCTTTTTCTTGTGATCTTTCTCCTTCTTCTCTGCATCACCACATTAGAATATTAGATTGTCAGAAACAGATGCAAAATTAGGAATGATATGGAAATAAAACAGAAAGAAAGCACAACACTATTGTTGTTAAGTACTAAAGGAACCCCAACAAGTGTCGGACAGATGTAGAAACATTTTTCTACACGCTTAATAACCTTTCTTGCGATGAGACTTGTGGCTTGAGTGATTCCTCCCATGGGCAAGCTTACTGGCCCTTTCAGCATCTAACTGAGCTCTATATTCTCTCATCATCTTGTCCTTATCGGCCTCGAGTTCACCTTTTTTGGCCTCATCCTCCTGCATCATTGAGTTACACCATCAACAAAAAATAAATACCATATTATGACATCCTCAATTTGCGTTGAAATTCATGGTTGTTATGATCGATGACCCTCAAATCACAAACTAAATGCGGAAGTCAAATCAAATAGAGAGATAGAAGAATGCAAATCACAAAATAAACTCCTGAGATTTTTATAGAGGTTTCGATCACAATCACCGTGATCTAATTCTCTCTTCTAGTTCCAATCGATCATCTGATCCCTACTTGAGTATCCACTATTCGATCTCCGTTTCGGACTGAGATCAATGCATTTACAACACAAGTCTTGTGAACACTCTCGTTTTGCTCGATTTCTCCTCTCAAAACCCGAGAATGAGCTTCCACGAAGTTTTACAACTTTTGTGATTCTTAGATATGAAATTGAAATCACGAACAAACACTCTAAACTTGAGCACACTTTGATATGATATTGGAATTGATACATAAGTAGTGAAAATTAGGCTTTGAGTGTCAGAAATGGGAGACAGATCATCAACTTGCAGTAACTTTTTTCAATTTCAACCAATTAAATTTAGTTCACCGAACGAGATATGGTTTGTCGTCCCAAGGTGGAAAGTAAGAATTTGATCAAACGATTTTGGATGTCCGGATCAATAGTTTGTCTTTTAGTGCTTACAGTTGGAAATCAAATATTCCTTGTGAGTCCAACAACTATATTGACACGTGGAAATAGTCGTGCGACAGAGGCCAAGAAGCAAACGGTTGACCAAAATAAGATCGGGTGTCCAAAAATTGACAGGGCAAATGAGCTCTAAGACAAAATGCAAGTGTGACCGTTGGAGTCAAATCCAAAACCGGTCCAAAGGGATTCGGTTGACTAAATGACAATTGGTCATCTGAGTGTACAATCCCAGTGAGAATTTTAACGACTACTGATATGATAGATTCAGTCATCAGTTAGGAGTTCGGTCGTCCGAACTGGGCTGAGGCAGAATCCTAGTGCTCAAGTTATATTTGATCATATGGACTAAATAAATGAGAAATTACAAGTCTTTGTCCAAAATTTTGTTAAAATCTTGAGTCTATATCAATGTTTCTTCTTTTGATAATTTTGATCAACCTATTAAGATGATCTGCAAGTATATGTGCAATGCATGTAATTATGTTTGTCCACTTTGATTGACTAGGTTGATTAATTAAAATTAGTTTGATTAATCACCACAATTAACATATATTACCTAAAGCCAACACCGGTGATTACTTTTTTGATAAGAAAAATGATAACCTAATGTCATGGAACTTATAGATAATGTGTGTTCATTTATTCGTGATCAATGAAGGCAAAAGCTAGAATTAAACTAACGTCATGAAACTGCAGACACGGGTTTCCTCTCAATGGCGTGTCAACTACCATGAAGTAAATCAGACTGAAAATTGAACTTAAAAGTTGGAATGTGGTACCTTCTGTTTCCTTTTAAACTCTTCCCATGTAACCGTGTGTGAAGTTTTCAAGCTAGCCAAACGAGCAGCATGCCACGCTGGTGAATGAAAAGAACCATCCGTCTGCGATGGGCCTCGTTAGTAAAAATTCACAAAAGGGAATAGAACTAATTCAGACTTACAATGAAGTGAATTTAGGACAGAACTTCAATATAATGTCATGCAGGATAATGATAAGGTAGAAGCACAGATTGCATATATTTTAGCTTCTCCCTACCGGACATCAAAACTAACATGCACTGATATACCATCTCTAAAGCATAAATTACCGCATACAATTTCTCAAAGGTCAGTCCAGACTGTTTCAAAACACAAGGCTTTAGTGTACCCAACCAACAGGGAGATGACTTATGTTTACAAAACTTCAATTCTCTGAAATTTAGCAGTACCAGCGCAAACAAAAAAAACGACCACAAGTAATAACCATCAAGTTATGCAAATGGTCTAGAAAAATATTTATTGCACGGGCAAACTCCTTTCTAAAGAAAATGGATTGAAAACTAGTATTCCCACCCACTCCTCACTTGAAGGGGAAATTCACTTGCAAGGACATTAATAAGCTATTATGAATACATGTCAGGTTATCTTGAACCTTCTCCTGCCTTAAGTCAATTTCCTTTATAATCATTTTTGAGACAGAGTCAACAATGTATATTTTCCTTAATCTGCAATGCTAAAAGTACATAAGAAGAATACCATAGAACCTAACTGCGCTGCTATCACAAAAATAAAAATCACGTCTAGCTTAAAACCAGCCAAGCTATAGTTACTTATGAAACAATCCTCTTGGCCCTTAATCTAACCAACCAATCCACCACTTATGAAGTGCAAAACAATGCAAGGAACTCAACTTCAGCCAAGACAACTTTCAACACAAACACCGAAACACACCAATTGGGGCTACTTCAGTAGTTAGATTCTTAGTCTTCGATTAGCCAGGACTAGTTATAAGTTCCGAGCATGTGAGTTACATGTTTGGGAATCAACTGCAAAATGCATAATGCTTTCAAAATAACACAAAAAACACTGAAACACAAGCAAAAATGGCATACGAACACCCTCTTAAACCAACCAATTTCAATGACACGGTAACATCTTTCTCAATAACATGCAATTTTAATGAAAAATAACATCTTTCTTTTTATCGTTACGAAAAGTAACATCTTTCGCATCCAAAACCTAAGTCCAACAACAAACTCAAAGAAATAACATATCCTCTGACCTAACCAAATAACCAAGCCACCACTAAACCAGTAAACAGAACAGTAAATAAAGCAACATTAACCATAACCATAATCTTTTCCAGAAAAAAACACAAAACTCAAAGCAAAAGCCACAAAACACAACCAAAACCACGACTCTAAAGGTGAAAACCAAGTAAAAGGAACCGAAATTCCAACAAAACAAAAAAAAACTTCCCACACAAAAAAAAACCCACCTTTGACCTAAGAAACCCAAACCACGACTCCAAAAGCAGCAAAATCGCAACTTTAACGGGAAACCTAGGGTTCTAAGGTATGAAAGGGTACGGACCATGCCATCTTCGACATCCTCCGGCCCTCCCGAGCTCGATCCAACCCTCGCCCTTTGCATGGCCTTGTAGGCTTGGTTCTTCCCCATTCTGGAGGGATCGGGGGACGGGAAAGGGAAGGATTCGGCCCGGAGAGGCGATTCCGCTGCCTATCAAGGGAGAATCGATCGGGAAAAAAACGAATTTTGGATTATTGTTTTTTGGGGGTAGATGAGAGAGAGAGAGAGAGAGAGAGAGAGAGAGAGAGAGAGAGAGAGAGGAGTCGGCGAGTCGCTAAGGTGTGAGAGGAGAGGAAGAAGACGGGGTTTTGTTTGGAAGCATATGGGATAATTGCATGTAAGTCCATGTAGTTTTGACCTTTTAGGATTAGATGGTGACGGTGGTTCTCATAATCTCATCTCGAAAAGTACTAATCAAAGGTTTCCGACAACGTTACCTTGGAGTCTTGGACAATGTAGTATGATTTCAAACTATATGTCACTAGTTATACTAATAGTGGTGTTTAAGTCAGATAACTTTCTTTTTTCACTCATCCATCTTTAATAAATGGTAATGAATCATTAGTTGAGGTTTTCACTTTTCTCCGAATGGAAATCGAACCCTTTATACCATTTGAAATCCCTAATTGTGTATGGATTCAATTCAGACTAGTAAATCTTACACAAGATTCATGTGGAAATATCATGATTTATGCATCCAACTACCATTGACGTTGATCTCGCCCTATGGTTTTCCACACCCTACAACGTCCACAAATTATGTGACCCAGATGTTCATTTTATTATGTTGCAATTCTATTTCAACCTCACAATGACGTTTTCTCCTTATGAGATGGGGTCGAGGTGGGTTACCACTACCACACAACAAAACAACTCCAAACTAGTTGAGTTATGTTAGAAATGAAACTCATCAAGAATCGAAATCACAGTGCTAATGAATTGTCTACCAGTAGGTCTTTGTCAACCAAAAAGTTACAAAATGCATGGTTTCGTATTCTTCAGTTGCCAACTCCAGTTCTTTAGTCACACACTGACTTTCGGTTAAACGAATCACAGTGCTCATGAATTGACGAAATATGAATTCTCAGCGTCTATGCGCTCTAGGACATGTCGCGCTTCTTCTTCTGTGGAAGGGACAACATTGCGGATTCGCAACAAGTTCTTCAAGCCATCTTGAGAAATAGTAAATGTGAAGTAAAAAGTATTGGAAACCTGCCCAAAGAACAGGAAGGAAATCAATACCAAAAGAACGTGTGAGGTGTACGCTGTAGTTTCACTGGAATGAAAATAAGAAATGAAGTTACCTCACTTGTGCGAAGCTCGGGCCTTGTAACATGAGCGACAACTTCGATATTTATCAGAGGCTGCTCAGGGTTCTCCAGCTCAGTGTACAGCACACACGATTTGAACCGGAGGAAGTCACCAACATCCACCTAAACATGATAGCATTTTAAGGCTTTTAGTAAGCAATGTGAACTGTGAAGGATTTGACGACATTTTCTATCGAAGGTCCATTTGAAAACCCAGAACTTGAGTAGGTTAGGAACGACATTTGTGTTCTGACTTGAGTTTAAAGAGCTCAACTTTCCTAACACTTAATTACATAAGAAGAGATCAAAAGATGCTATATTCTTTTGCCGTGCAAGCTAAATAACCAGGATAAATTAGTTGGTTGTAAATTAGTAGCATATTAATGGAAAGGTACTTACAGGTCTTAAGAAATCAACATGATCAACTTCTAAGAAACACGGCATCTGTCCCGCAAAGGCATATGCAGTAGAAAATGCAAGTTCAAACGCCCGGTGCATCAAGAAACCACCAAAGATTCGTCCGTGAATGTTTCTTTGCTGAGGGTGGCAAATTAGTGAGTTCTCCAGGCGCGTGTCTCTTATAAGAATACTGTCCCTGTCAGCCAAAGCAGGCATGTCACAGAAGACACGTCCCTCTGCCAACAATGCTTTGAGTTTTTTAACCTCACCATGAAAAACATGAGCACCTTCTGCAAAAGCTGATTTCTTTTCTTCACGTTTTCTCTTCCTAACACGATCTCGAGCTTCTCCTTCCTCAAACAGTGTCTTCTCTGTTTCAGATTCTGGTGACAGACGGTTGACGGGAGCTGATTTCCCAGTGTTCGAGTCTCGCGCAACGAAAGTGAAGTTCGCAGTCAAAACTATGGGGTCGGAAGAAGAATTATCATCTGCTGAATGAGAACTTGTGTTAGTTTCATGTGTGAATTGTGCATTGAGTTACCAAAAGCGCAACTATGAGACACCTGGTTCTGATTGAGTAATTTCCATTCTCAACTCAATGGAAGAGCGTCCAACCCAAGCAACTGCACCGGCGATTTTCAAGTCACTATCCACACGAAGTGGCTTTTTCAGAACCATCTTGTCTACAGAAGCAGTAACCAGTACGAGCGGCCTCATCGTACTGTCATTGTTAGAGCAGTGCTGCCACAGACGTATGGAAATCATTATAATTGTTCAAGTAAATGCCATTGCACGAAGAATTTCTACTTAAATAACTTGCTATGAAGTAGAAATTTGTGGAACACTTATTTACTAGTGATATCAATTACTGAATAAAAAACATAGCAAGTTATCAATTAGGAAAGAGGTAAAATTTCCAACTCAAATATTTTATAACATGATCATATTTGAATTTTTCAACTTTAAATGTTTTGCCTGACAATATTTGCATGATATACAAAGTATAGACATGCTTTTATATAGTTAATGTATATGAAACCTTTAACGAATTATTGAAAGAGTAACCAAACATTCATGAAAGTGACAATTTATGCTACTTTACTGAACTAGCAAGAATTCAAAGAGGCAAAGTCTACTAAACAAGCAGAAACATATGGAAACCAATGCACAACAATCATCCCGTATGACCACATCTTTACTACCCACTAAATGTAACACTAAATAGAACATAAAACACTAAATTGATAATTGATATACACAAGGTCACACTAATCCTGGGTCGCATTAGACAAAACAAGAGAAAAGCCAATAACCATTACCTTGACCGCAATTGTACCGGCAAGAGCATCAAGATCCTCGAGCAATTTCCCGATCCTCACTTTATTCCAAGGGTCCCGGTATTGCTCTCTGAGAATCAAATCATTGGAGAAATGGTACACAATACTCGTCCGACTCTGTGAGGGCGTCTTCGTGAGCAACTCGCTCTGCGACGGAGCATCTTTAGACGGCTCGAGAAGGCATTCGAAGATGCTCGACCGGGCCTCCCAAAGGGCATTGGTCACAGGGGAGTGGTACATCCCAGGCCACAAACTTAGCGGCTTTCGCAGCATAGACCCGGCATTAATGTGAGTCGGGGAGGTATCGAAGGGGGACGCGAAAGTCGATACCACCGGAATGGGAGACGAAGACTGCGAATTGGGCTCCTTCGATTCCATTGGCGGGTCCGGAGCTGAAGAAGAAGTAGTAGAAGAAGAAGAAGAAAAGGGTCTGATAAAAATGGGATCTTTAAGGGTGATTTCAATTGGATATTTGGAATTGGAACAAATGGGTGTTGTAAGAGGGAATTGGGTTTGACAAACGTGTGTTTCCGGAGATTTCCGAAATGGGTTTCCAATGGAAGTTGAAAAGGTGGGATCTTTGGGGGTGATTCGAAATGGGTATTTGGAATTGGAGCAAAAGGGTGGTGATGTAAGAGAGATTTGGGTTTGATGGAAGTATGTTTCTGGAGATTTCCGAAGTGGGTTTCTTCCAATGGAAGAAGTTGAGAAGGGTCTGAAACCCCCAAAGGGTGTTAAAAAAAAGAGAGGACAGAAGTGGGTTTGTGTGGAATCTTTGATATGGAGTGGTTTTGGTTGATGGGAAGGTGGAGATGTGGTGAGGGAAAGGTGGTGGTTTGGTGAAGGTGGAAGGTGAGAGGGGAGGAGATGCTTGCTTTTCTTTATGGATCTCATTTTGGTAGGTGGTGGTGGTGATGTTACGTTGATGGTGTTTGAGTTTTGATATTTATTTTGAAGATTATTATTATTATTATTGACTTTGACTTTCTTGATCAGATGTTTTCCTTTTCTTTAGGAGTCATTACTAAATCAAATCAAAGCCCAGTTGCGAATAGATGATGCTTTCCCTGTGGTTCACAAACTGACAAACCCAAATTGTTGTGGGTGGAGATTATTCCATTCATTTGGATGGATAATTGGATATCATTCTCTATGGATTCAGGCAAATATTTTCCAAATGGGTCAAAAAGATGAATGTTGCCTGCAAATTTCCGAATGGGTGAAAGAGATGAATTTTACTTGCACTTTGCCAATTATAACTCAAGTGCTAACTAATTTTCATGGTGAAAAGGTTGAAATTTAAGAAATTCGACTTGTGCAAATGCAATCGTACGTTCTTTACTGTTAGTGAGTTCAACTAGAACCTGGAGGTTTTACCTAGTGAACTTTGAAGACTTAAGGTTATTTCCTAACAGATAATTAGTTACTTAGATATATTAGTTCAATAATTTCTCAAATGATTGTGGGGGCTTGAACCCCCACCAGTGCCTCCGTCACCTCGTCACATTGTCCATAGAATGTTCTTTCGATGCATTTGGAATTATGTTGACCTACAAGTCCAAGTTTTGTCTTGGACGTCGTCAAGAGTTCAGATTACGAGTCTCACGGGCTTGTAATCTAAAATTATTAGACCTGAAACCCCAACAATTTCTTCCAACTAAACTAATCATGGCCGACTAATTTTTTTGATATCTTGTACTACCCTCGAACACAAACCAAAGATAATGTTGCAGACAAATTTGCTCTCAATTGCTCACACTTCGAAAGATTGATTTGAAAATTTGATTTTATTAGAGGACATGGTGGTGGCCACGCTTGGACAATATAACCATGCTTGAATGACCACTCTGAAAGTTCCAAGCATAGATATATACTCCCAGAAGAAACACTTACATAGTTACAGTTAGATCAAAATGCACGGCCGGAGCCAAAATCAAGTTCAAAGGCAAAAAATCATATCCGTTCGATCCATCTAGGAGGGCATATATAACAAAATAAATTAGGCTAAAAGTCCTACACAAGTATCCCACGAGCTCAAACTATTGAACAGGACACTGGAAGAACGTACCTAAATAGTAGCGTTCGACAAACACAACCTTCTCCCGTTTTAAAACGAACAGTAGTTACATGCGTAGGCCAACTGTCATCAATTTCTAACCTAACTGACATGAACAAGTTCTACATCCTACTTTTAAACAAATAATCACTTCACCAGCATCGAAACAAAATGATAGCGACAAATAAGGCGCCAATACACGAACTAGTAAATCATAGTTAACTGCTAATCTCATGTATTTCAGCAGCACTGGGAAACAAAAGTACAAGATGGTTCTTTATTGGAGCGGGGAAAAAGCCTGCAGAGAACCTGTTCATTCATTTTTGAAGTTTTTAGAAAAACAAACACTGCTGACAACAAAAATCCGATTTGATGCAGAACACTCAGCATCTCTAATAGATTATTTACCAACAAATTCAGGGGGAAATACTAGGGCTTTTAAGCGTTCTCCTTAGCAATCTTCTCAGCCTTGGCAACGACTTCCTCAATTCCTCCAACCATGTAAAACGATTGCTCAGGTAGGTCATCGTACTTTCCGTCCAAGACACCCTGCAAACACAAACAAACAGTTTTAATTCGTTTTCAAAGGGCACCTCTAGGTGCAAACCACATTCAACAGCAAACAACCGTGAAGATCAATTTCAGTTGTCAATGGAAGAGCAATCAACGAAAATATGAACTTGGAGATGTAAAAATCCTGCAGTAAATAGCCACCACTAATGCAATATATTTTGCTGCCTATCAGACAAGGATGCTTCTACTTTGGTCAACTTTTGAAAAGAACTGAACTTTCGCAAACTACAACAATATATATATACATATATAATTTGTTGGGTTTATATTGTGTGTTTTCTTGCTTAGCAATGTGCATGGTTCTCAAAACACAATATAAACCATGCATGGGTTTATTATTTGTTGAGAACACACAATATAAACCATGATTAGCAATGTGCATGGTTCTCATAACACACAATATAAACCATGCACATTGCTAAGCAAGAGAACACACAATATAAACAGTAGAAGCATCCATATTGGATGATGCAAGTGATACCATATAGCATTTCAAACTTCAAAAGAATGTTCCAAATACTCAAAAACAAAATGGATCTCTAGAGGAACAAAATAACATGACTTGGAACAAGAACGTAAAATGACATGACTCTGAACAAGAACATAAAAGCTTAGAACAATTAAATGAGTTATTCAAACCACACAAAAAAGATTGAATGGTTTGGTCAGGACAAGCTCAAATTCTGATAGAATTCAAACATATGGGGAAAAAAGCAAAAGTTAGACAGCTTTACCTGGAAACTGTTCACACTCTCCTTCAATTCAACGTATTTGCCGGGGGCACCCGTGAACACTTCTGCAACGTGGAATGGCTGGCTCAAGAATCGCTGAATTTTACGTGCACGGGCGACAGTCAGTTTGTCATCTTCACTGAGCTCATCCATTCCCAGAATGGCAATAATATCCTGAAGATTCTTGTAGTTCTGGAGAACCTTCTGGATACCACGAGCAGTGTTGTAGTGCTCTTCTCCCAAGATATGGGGAGAGAGCATTCTGGATGTGGAGTCAAGAGGGTCGACAGCAGGATAAATACCAAGCTCGGAGATCTGCCCATAACCTTAATGTTAAAAATAAAACACCACACGAGAACTGCCTACGCAATGAAGCAGGAAAGAGATTGGACCTGTCGAGACAACACGGTGGTAGCATCAAGATGAGCGAAAGTTGTTGCAGGAGCAGGATCAGTCAAATCATCAGCAGGCACATAAATAGCCTGGACAGAGGTAATAGATCCCTTTTTCGTCGTTGTAATACGCTCTTGCAGTCCTCCAAGATCAGTAGCCAAAGTTGGTTGGTAACCGACAGCAGAGGGAATACGACCAAGAAGAGCAGACACCTCAGAGTTAGCCTGCAAAGATTACAACAAAACTGTGGATGAGAACAGAAACAAGAAATGCATGTAAAGTATACATAACATTTGATTACTTTGAGAAATTACCTGAGTGAAACGGAAAATGTTGTCAATGAAGAGAAGCACATCTTGTCCTTCTGCATCACGGAAATGCTCGGCCACTGTAAGCCCAGTGAGCCCAACACGAGCACGAGCACCAGGGGGCTCATTCATCTGTCCATACACTAGAGCGCACTTGCTCTCAGCCTGCAAAACATCATTGGAAAGGTAAACAACAGTTTGATTTCCTCAAATTGGCAGAATCAAGAAAACAACAGAAATGTAACACAAACCTGCTTGTCACCTAGCTTAATGACACCACTTTCAATCATCTCTCTGTAAAGGTCATTACCCTCACGAGTTCTTTCTCCAACACCAGCAAACACAGAGAAACCACCTAATAGACATAATTCATTAAGAAAACTGACTCGTACTGACAAACCAAGGTATAAGAATTCTGCTGCTTAGGGACTAACCATGAGCTTTGGCAACATTGTTAATCAGTTCCATAATCAGGACGGTCTTCCCCACACCAGCACCACCAAAAAGCCCAATCTTTCCTCCTCTCTGGTAAGGAGCAAGGAGATCCACAACCTGACGAGAACAGAAGATTGAGAAAAGTCAAGCTACAGCTTCCGTAGTTACCAACAAGTACCATTTGTACCTTAATTCCAGTTACAAGAATCTGTTGCTCAGTAGCTTGTTCAACGAATGAAGGAGCTTCACGATGGATGGGAAGGTAATGATCAGTTTCTGTCAAAGATCAAAGCACAGAAGATCAATTGTTAGAAACAGAAAGATCCAGATCACTCCATGGATAGAACCTTAAATGTGACAAAAAAACAGACAAATTCATTCATTTGTCTTATTAGGCTACAGAGAATGGAAGAGCAGGTCACTTACTGAGTTCACCCCTCTCATCAATTGGCTCCCCAATGACGTTGATGATCCTACCAAGTGTAGCCCTACCGACAGGAACCTAACAACAAAAATGCAATCACAAAATTGGCTTAAACAACAAGCACAGAAACATCCATTCAATAACACAATCAGATCATCGTATTCATATGTTAACTACATTCCGTTCCAACAAATTCAATTGTAAAAAATGATCTTTAACATTTCCAATCATTGTCCCACCCAGAAAATGTGAAACTGCACGATCTCTAACATTTTCCATTTCAATTCATAAACCATGACTAACACAGATACAAAGCCAAACATGATCTTCAACATTTACAAGCCTTGTTCCATTCAGATCACGGGAAACGCATGATCTCCAAAATTTTCCATTTCCAATCGTAAAGCACGACTAGAACAGATACAAAGGTAAACGTGATCTGTGAAATATGCCATTTTTGCCCCCAGTCCAGAAAAAGGGAAACGCATGATCTCTATCATTTTCCATTACTAGCCAAACAAAAAGTTAGACAAACATTTGAGAACGCGAAAAAGCAGGAAAAGCGTCTCAAAGACACATTCTCACACGTCAGATCACTTTACAACAAAAATCCAACATTTCCCTCAGATCTCGAAAACCAGATCGAGGACCGAAACGACTCACAGTGATAGGCGATCCGGTGTTGAGAACCCTCTGGCCCCTTACAAGCCCCTCCGTCCCATCCATAGCAATAGTCCTGACCGTCCCCTCCCCGAGATGCTGCGCGACCTCGAGCACCAACCTAATGGAGTTATCCAACACCTCAAGGGAGGTCGAGATCGGGGGGAGGCCCTCCTCGAACCTAACATCAACAACAGCTCCAATAACTTGGCAGACCTCCCCGATCGAGCCGGCGCCGGTGAACTCGTCGGTAATCTTGCCGGTGGGACCGGAGGAGGAAGGTTTGGGAGCGGCGGCAGCGGTGGCGAAGTCGGAAACGCGGGGGAGGAGGAGGGAGAGAGGGGAGGCGCGCGGGGTCGGGTTTGGAGGGGATCGGAGAAGAGGTGCGTGGCGGCGGAGGGCGGAGGTGGAGCGGAGGACGGAGGAGAGGACCCGACGGGTCGCCATTTTGGGTGGATCGAATTAGGGTTTGATGGGAATGGTGGGAGTGGAGATGAGGGGTTGGGGTCTAATAGACGAGGAACGGGGTGTGTGGTGACGTGGAGGGCTTGTGGCCGTTGGATGGAATCCGACGGGTGTGAGTGGGTCTTTTGTTTTTGGTGGTGGTTTATTTTGCTGTATTTCTTGATAAAGACAACGGTAAGTGTTGCGGAGAAAATTATAATTTTAATACTTTAGCTTTAGTTTTTTAATAAGGGTGTAAACGAACCGAGTCGAGTGTAATTTCGAGTCATAAGTATTATCTTATGTTATTAATAAATAAATAAAAAATTATGAATGAAGTAATAAAAAATTCGAACGACCTGTCAAGTCGAACATCAATTTTTTTTGAATTCGAGAGACTCGTATACCGAACCAAGTTTAATTTTTTTCTCATCAAGATCTTTTATTTTCAAGTTAAGCTAAAGTCGAACGTTTTTCGAGTTAAGTTTAAATCGAACTATCGAGTCGAACCCAAATTGACAACCCTACTTTTCAAGTTAGGGCCTACATGCCCACAGTTAACATGAAGAAGAAGAAAAGAAAAAAAATATATTTTTTTAACCTTTTGTGGCCGTTTGTGTACGAAATTATTGCAGGCGAGAAATTCTACGGACCATAAATCATTTGCCAAATCCGTGGAATGGCATTACATTTTACAGCTTAAAATTCGAAGCGGTCTACAGATTCGCTTGAAATGACATCATCAAATGGCATATTGCACTTTAATAATCAAGAGAAAAGGAAAAAAAACAGAGAAACTTTATGGGAACATTTACAACCTTGTCACAATCTCTCCACTGACTGATGCCGAAGCTCAACAAGGACGGCCAGACATAATCCCAAGTTCACAATACTAGAAAAGCAGTGGATATTTGAGATCTCATGCTAGCCAGAATGTAAGATTCGAAGACGAAATCTACCCAACAACGTAAACAAATTTAGGCTAAATAGCAATTAGAGAACCAAGGCATTGTACAATTTCTCTCAGATCTTATATTACAAAGGAGGAAAAAATGGAGTGAGCATTTATGTAGCAAAGGATCAAAATAATTACAGAAATAACAACTCTTGAACAAGAAGTCGGAGCAGAGATATTGGGGATTTAGAAGTCCCAACGTTTCTTCACCCTAAACAAGACCACTGGATTGGAGGGATCATCCTGAGGCACTTGGAGCATAACCTGGACCTTCATTTTCATAGGGGCAGTCTTTGCCTTCCCACTTTCATCTCCAACCTACATCACCCCAAAACAAAACACAAGCAAATCAAGTCAAGAGTTGGGATTTGTAAGATTATGCAGAAAATGGAGCTTTACAGATGAACAGAATGCCTTACCCAAACAGATGCCCATCCAAGTCGCACCGCCGAGTCGTAACCAGCTTTCAGCTTTAAATCCTTGCCGACAGTGTGCTTATACACAGTGCTCCAGTCATTGGTGGGAAAATTATAGGAGTAGCTACTCATACAAACAATAACAAACATTGGAGGGGATAGTTAGGCAATTAGCATTCACTACTAAGTAGAGCTCATGTTCTTGAGCATCAACATGATTAACATTTTCCACTGGGGATAAACAAGACAACGTAGGTCTAAATCTGAAGCATCAGTCTGTTATCTCTTTCCATCTCAGTCTGAAAATTCCATACGCGTGAATTATAAGAAATTAAGACAGTTCACAAGCCAGATTTCTAATTTGGTAACCAAAATAAGCCATTGGTTAGAACATGATAGTCAAGATTTTAAGATTAAAATTTCACTTCCATCGAATGGCACCATTTTACATTGTAGTCCCTGTACCTGGTCAAAAATATTTTACCATTTTTACCTTGTCAAAATTTTATAATCTAGGGAATATAACTGATCCTTCACTGCTGGGTGCTGACATTACGAGAATTTTAGCTTTTATTTATTTTATCGATTAAAGTTTTAACTTTTGTATGCATAGATAATGTGGCCTCACAACTCATTTCTTGGTGTGTGGGTGTTTGTTGTGTTCCCAGGTATAGATGCTTTCAGGAAATTTGTAATTTCGGAGTTCAAGGCCCCCAGAGCATCCATCTGGATTTTCTGCTCCGTATATAATTATCAAAATCATTTTAATTCATGGTACAAGGTCAGGCCGTCAGGGACTTGGCTAGACTAATTTCTACACTGTACTAAGTTGAAGTTTAGTGTAGCCGCAATAAGGAGGGGGACTTGAGCAATTGCTTATCTTAATTCTAAAATCAGTGAGCAGTATCTCAAGAAAAAAACCAATACTTCTCAAGTGCAGGTCAAATGGAAGAAACATACTTTATGGCATTGAAAGAAAGAGAACAATTCTTCCACAGGGTAAGACTATCACTAAGATGGGACAGTCTTTTCAAGCTTTTCCCCAAAACGTTAATGACAAGCAAAGGTTAGAAGATCTCACCTCAACTTATCTAAAGGAGAGAATCTTCTCTTAAATGCGAAGGACAAAGCATTGGAAGGCACAGCTAAGCTGGGAATGAATGTCAGCTCCTTATCCTAATATTCAGATCAGAATGTAGGTCCACTCAGAAATCAAGATGTAAAAGGAAAGAACAATAAAGACACAGGGAAAAAAGGTAACCTTGTATGCATATCTGAAACGCAACCCATCATCACCACCAAAGGCGGACAGGATACCATCCTTTACTTGAGTTCTTAACGCTGCATTTAGTGATAGAGCTGTAGTTATTGGAACTTTGGTTTCTGAGTTGCTTTTCTCCAGTGTAACCTCACCAAGAGGGAAACGTAGAGATGCTCGTGGCTGCATCAAAATCTACTTCAGCTTATTGATATGCTAGCCACACAAATAATTGAGGGGCCCTTTAAATTCTAATTTAATTAGTCCGCCCATATATACGTTTGAAGGCATGTCTTAAGGAATGGTTATATGTTGAAGAACGTCGCAAGGTATAGTGTTAAAATTCCAAATGGAAGTGCATTCTTCCAATTACTGTTCACTGACCGATCCATTTAATGGAATAGGAGACGATAGCTCGAGCTTATATGAAGGATCTGCAAGGCATGCTACGATGGCCATCTCTCCTTGCTTCTCCTGAATGAGATAATAAAAACAGATTGAAGTAAAACAATTACATAAAACAGAAAAAGAATGACTGCCAAATAAGAAGTCAATCGTATAAGAAACAAGAATGTGGAAACAACTCTAAGAACGAGTGCCTTTTCAGTCAAACATTTCATCTTGTAATCGTTCACAGAGAGAAATCCAGTCATGCAGCCAAACAGCGATTCCTCATGAACGAGAAAAAAATTATAATCTGTTTGGATCTGCAGGTAGCTACCATTTCCATTCATGAGACCATAATTTTTTATTACAAGTGAGACGCTTCAGAAACTAAGGATGGCAATGGAAGGATGAAGTTGGCGCTATTAAACCCAATTAGTAGCTTAAGAAAGGCCACCATTTGACATGCTTTACCGTACTTCTTGTTAAGGATTGATGCATCAACGAATGAAACAATACCATGTCTCATGTTAGTTGTTACCAACCATGGTTGGGCATGGAAATGGCTACATGAAGTCCAAATTTATCAGACGCTCAAATTATTTCTTTTTAATATTTATTATATGTGGCATGTACTGAGATATCCTATGATGACCTAATCCATCCAAGATCTTCAAAAAAGATGGTCAACAAATCCAGTTCCATTAAAGAAAGTCAAGGACTCCAGAATAATTATTGCCATGAGAAAACTACATGTTGGCACAGAGCTAAAAAAAACCAAAATCAAGTCAAACAAGCAGAAACAAGAACTAAATTGTATGCATAACTTTTCAAATGAATCTCATTCTGTCATTCATTTAAGTCAGAGTGAACTTAGGAAACTCCACAATCCACATAACATTGGATTATAGGATTTCAAAAAACAATCCTGGGCTCAGTAAGTAACTGAGGTTGTTGACTCCTAGTTCAACAGTTTTTCTTCAGCACCATTGGAAAGAACACTTGATTGCTTACCATAAGCTCCACCAAATGCAATCTTTAAAGAAAATACAAACTTATTAGTTACAAGCTTGCAGCACCTACTGGATTTTCCTAATTGATCACACTCATTGCACCTTATCTAGAAAAATTGTCACGTGAACAAAAATAACTACATATCCAACAGAATGGGAACAAAGATTCAAAATCACATGAAAGAAAAACACAGCTCAAATAGAGATCACCCTCAACTTCCAGCTCCACATTAAACAGAAAGGTGAAAAGCACTTGACGTCTACCCAGTAGAGAAGTACAACAAGAACACCACTCAAATTCTACATCACACTCGAATTCTACATCACACTCCAGTTTTACATCACACTCCAACTCTACATCCAATAAGACCTTAATATTATGATGATGGTCAATACATTCAGATCAACCTCACACTCCAATTCTACATCGAAAGAGAGCAAAATCACCCAAACTCAAACAACTCGCTCCAGTCAGCTAATCGAACCTCAATATCAGCAAGATACTCAAAAATCCACACCAAGATTCCAACTCCACAACAAATAGATAACTCGAAAAATTCAACCATCTCAAATCAAGAAACCCAAACAAAATATCAAATCATAATATCACCAATATGCTAAAAATATCTAACTCCACAACAAACAGATAGTTCACAGAATTGAAACTGTCACGGAGTCGATCTGGGATCATATTTTCCTGATCATTTTTTTAAAATCCGAAAAAAATTCGAACCAATTCCCAAACGTACCCAATTCTTACTACGAAGGTCCTAAGCTTTTTAACTCTCAACTGTAAATCGCATTTGATTCTTGATTTTCGGGATTCAAAATTTGATCATCATAAAGTGATACCAAACCAGCACGGTAACATTCCAACTCCACATCAAACAGATAATTCACAGAATCCAAACTAACTAACACAGAGTCCATTTGGAATCACATTCTAACGATCATATTTTTTTTAAATCTGACCAAATCTCAAAATCAGTTCCCAAAACGTAGGTCCTAAACTTACTACACTAGTCCTAAGTTTTAACTGTCAACTGTCACATTTGATTCTTGACTTTCAAGATCCGATCATCAAAATGCGATACCAAACCAAACACCAACAGTTAAGTCTACAACAAACAGAAAACTAACAGAATCCAACCAAAAAACTGAACCTTGAAGTATCCTAGTCTAAATGTCAATTGTAAACCAAATTTTATTCTTGACTTTCGGGAGTCAAAATCCGATCATCAAACCAACACTCCAACAAACAATCGGATAAGACGAAACCTTGACGTCATGGTAGGCGCGGAAGTGGATCCGCTCCCCGACTCCAAACGCGCCCTTGAAGAGCGCATTCCTGGCCTCGAGATCATAGAGAAGAGTGACATTCTTGGAGACGATCCCGAGCTGGGGGGAGGAGACAACCCCAGCTCGGGTGTTGTGGAAGGAGAGCTTGAGCTTGGCGAGGCCGCCGAGGAGCTTGCAGGAGAGCTTGTGGAAGAAGAGGGCGGAGTCGCTGTCGAACTCGGAGGTGACGCGGATCGGGGGGCGGCGGAGGGGGGCGGGAAGGGAGGGTGGGGGTGGGAGGAGGAGAGGGGACGGGGATGGGGTCGGGGTGGTGGTAGGGTTAGGGTTTGCCGTGGTTGGTGGTTCGGATGCCATGAGAGAGAGAGAGAGGAAGAGAGAGCGTGAGGTTGTTTGGAAGTTGAAGTGTAGGGTCAGGTGGCGGTAAATTCTATGAAATTGGAAGGTGGGTAGTGGGTTGGTGATTTTATTCTATTTTCTTTAATCTTCACAAG
Organism: Triglochin maritima; assembly: GCA_963682175.1. NCBI lineage: Eukaryota > Viridiplantae > Streptophyta > Magnoliopsida > Alismatales > Juncaginaceae > Triglochin > Triglochin maritima. Next base: position 51,819,857 of record OY821774.1, on the reverse strand, counting down.
ATTCTCTGGGAAAAGAGTTTCCGTTTTTTCTTAGAAGATATTTCCTATTTTTTAGCTACTATTTGTCGAAAAACTACTTAAATTATCTTAAAAATTACTTTTTTACTCTTAACAAATCAATTAATACTCATTTCGTCCCGTGTCTTTAAACAATGTGTTTGACTCGGTTTTACTCACATTCCTGGTACCAACACCACGAAAATGTCTGACGAAACACCTGGATCCGGCGAGATAACGGGGGTGGATATTTTTTCCTGACTCAGGCGTCTGGATAAGACGCCTCCACGTTGGTGGAGGCGTTTTGTGCAAACGCACGTTTTTATTAATTTTTTTAATTTTCTGTTAATTTTTTCCAGGTTCCGTTGCAAGATTTTGGTGTTGATGGAGTAGATTACAGTGAGTTTTTTGATAGTAAAGAAATATTTACAACAATCGAAGAAGCTTGTAAAATGGCGAAACAAGTTGCAATAGGAGCCGAATTTTTTTTTGGTTATATTATCATACAAACCAAAAGCAGATAACTGGATGGATTGTTACCTGAGATGTGATCGCAGACGTGAAATGAATTCTCATGATACGAGTATTGCACTGCGAAAGAATACAAAAAAAAGGTTGCGGTTGTCGTTTTTTGATAAAAGTGGTGGAACGACGAGATCGTGATGGATGAGTCGTTTCTAGTAGCATCTATGGGCAGCACAACCACGCACTTGCAGTTTATTCAGAGGGTCACCGACAGGTCAGCAGACTTAGTGTTGGGGTCAACAAATTGTTCGTGATATGACAGAGGCACAATCATCATGCAACATTTTGTTGGCGGTAAAAGAGAAATTTCTGGACGATAATCTCAATCAAAGACACATTTATAACTTCAGAGAGTACATGAGGAGAATCATTATATGGAGGTTTGGGCCGACTTGTTTCTTATTGCTAATTTTTACAAGTGTGCGGTCATGTATTTCTCAATGAGAATGGATGGTTCGTTGTTCCTGTGTCTTACTGTGCTACATTGGGAGAGTATGTCTGTCATAACGAGGTCTGTCAGAGAGTGAGTCATTGCTCATTTAGGGAGTTACAGACATTTTATTCGTTTGGAATTAGCTGATGATTTCTCAATACCTCCTATAACGACCTTGTGGTATCAAATGCGAGATGAGAGTGTTGTTGGATGGGAGGATCAGTACGAAAGTAGGATGACGTATTGGAATCGGTTACGTAGTACATATTGATTGTAATTTGTAATACATTTTTAATGTATAATATATCGTGTATTTGTACTTATATTGTGTTGTTCTTTTGCCAGATTTTAAATTTAAGTATTATTTGATATCTAAAGAAATAAGTAGAATATATGTTCGTGAGAAATAAATATTAAAAATATGATAGTCAAAGAAATAAGTAGAAGATATGTTTGTAAGAAATAAATAATAAGAGTACACAGATAAGCATAAGCAAATACCAACAAATGTAGTAATAGTGCAACATATAATAAAACGATAGTAAGAGCAAGTGACTACAACTCAGCATCTGAATCATGGTCTGAAATGCCCAACTGGTTGTTCCAATCCTCGATGAGGTGATCCCAATCTGCACATGCAAGTCTCGTATCCTCAGTCGACATCTTATCACTCTGTCGCAAGAACGACTGCGTACATCGTATCGCCCTACTCATCCACTGTATGTAACATAAAAATTAGCGTACATTTACAATAATAACAAAATATACATTACAATTACAAATAAAATTAGATAAACTTACCGCATCAGCACATGTCCTGTCCAGTGGTCTCTTCGGTCTCGGAATGATACTGCGTACGATAAGTGGATGTGAGCACCTACCGAACCACTGCAAATAATCTGCATCACAAGTGGAGGGGTCGCGGCTACGACTCAGATCGTCCAGGTGAAGTCGTCATACTCTCGGAAATGTCCTCCAAACCGATTCCGCGAACGAAACGTTATGCCTGACGTCGTACGTCGTCGCAGACCGTACTGCATGCTCGGGCGTCGGAATGTTGACAGGGATCACCTGAACGTAACCTAACTGACGTAACACGCAATCAGGTAAATAAGGCTCTGTGATATCCCTATAACGAATAACGCACATAAATGTAGTCCTCGGCACAGTTACAACAGGCTCAGGACCATACGACAACCACTCCACCTAAACGTTTATACGTTAATAATAATAAAGTTAAAATTTAAATAAACGTGAATGATATATACATTATATACATGCGATGTAGTCATCTGATCTAGTCGTTTACGAATAGAAAGAAGTCGACTCTCGCTCTTATCCTCGGCCCAGACAGCCCACATACGCGAACGAGGATGACCATGCTCAATAATCTTCCGCTCCCGATGTTGGCGGAAAGCAGGAAAATACTCATAGATCCAAGCCTGCAGCAATGTAAGACAACTCGTAATCCCAGAACAATCAGCACGACTAGATATACTCAGCTGGTGATACAGATATGCCAACGCCATCGACCCCCATGAGTACTGACCAATGGTATCTGGAGCCCTCGCCTCCAATAGGCCGCTCGGTCTGACTCTGGAACCGCTCTTGTCGACAAACAAGACGCAACCTAGGAGTAAGAAGAGGTAGGCAGTCATCTGCGTATCCTCAGTCTGTGGTGGTCTCCCCCGTTTGCAACATTCGTCAACAGCATCGATACTAACACCACCGCCACTCCAAAATGAGTTATCCCGCCCAAGACCTTCCAGGCTGACACCCAGCAACTCATATACATATAACTTCAGCTCAGATGTCGGCGCTTGCGCACTAACCATAGGACCCTCAACAGAAATGTGCAGAATCTGAAAGACGTCATGCAACATGATTGTCATCTCTTCGAACGGCAAGTGGAAAGTGTTGGTGTCAGGCTGCCACCGCTCCACGAAAGCCGAAATCAACCGCATGTCAATGCAGGAAACACATGTTGTACGACAAGTGACTCAATCCACTGTCACTGACGGCCGCCGTCAGTCATCACTGAACGTCAAGCCTGCAATGTCGTATAGGCTCTGTGCCGATTATAGCACTTCAAAACCTTCCGATCCTCGTCATCGCAGATGCGTCTGCCGATGTGGCCTCCAAAACTGGGAATGACGCTGTCATCTAGAGGACCACCGGACATCATATCCGTGATGATCCAAGACTCGTAACCCGATGACTATTAATTCAATTTTAAAAATAAAATTTTATTAATAGATTTACTAAAATAATTAATCTAATTATTAACTTAATAATCGATTTATTCAGCAATTATCATAATTAATCAATAATCCTTGACTAAAATCGTACACAACTAATTATTAACATAATAATCAATTTATTTAGCTATTATCACACATTTTAACTTAATAATCAATTTATTTAGTAATTATCACAATTTATAATCAATAAAGGATTTACTAAACTAATTTAATTCATTATTAACATAATATTCAATTTATTTTAAATTTATCACAATTTATAATCAATTTAAATAAATTTAAAAAAAATCTGGGGCGTCTACGGGAGACGCCCCAACGCTCGGGGAGGCGTCTCCCGCAGACGCCTAGCCCTATATTCGGGCGTCTCCCGCGGATGTCCTACCCAAAAAAATTAATTAAAATAAACAAGGCAATTTACCTGATTTGAGTAATTCGGGCGTCCACTGGTTCTTTTCCATACCTCTGAGACATTATATCTGGTGAATAGAAGAGTAATATGAAGAGAAAGTGGTGTTTGAAGAGTGAAATAAAGAGTTATATAAGTAAAAATGGTAGAATGACAAAATGGTAATCTGTACATGCGATTTAAATAGTTTTACGACGACGAATATCAGTTCATGTTTTTTTTCTTCTGGAAAAGCTGGTAATATATAAGATATGGAGAGTTGGAGTGGCGTACTGGAAATCTTAGTGACGCGGTGGATATTAACAGGATTTTTTATTTACCTCTAGGAAAATGGTCATAACTAAATAGTACATCGAGAAATAAACTATTTTTTAGTGATATTTAAGTAAAAAGAAGCCAGAATGGTAATAAAAAATGACATTTTTACAGTCCGTCCAGTGATTTATCGGTTTAATTTGCTTAATATAATTATGACGATAAGGAGCATGGTTACGATCTTGTGTTGTTTGTGTTTTGTAGATAATCTTGCGAAACTTTGGATGACAAGAACTAATCTCATACGCTGTATGCGGAACGTCTGAACCAATGTTTGATTTACCATATTTTATTCCAATGAAGTGATCAGCTTACCATTTTAACATGCGAAAATTTAGATAATAATCCTTTGTAAGTGGAAGTGCTTTCATCCATTTTTAACGATCGAGTAAACAAGATTTCGGTAATTTCTTTTTCGTGAAAGAAGAGAAAGAGCAACCTCAACGAGGAAGCCTACGTTGGCTTTACTAAACTCGAATAATCGGTTACAATGTACTCGTCTCAAGGTTTTAAAACCGCATATGCGGTCGCTTATGCACAATGGTAAATTTTTATTTTTTATTTTTTTATTGAAAAAAAATTAAAAAAGTTAAAAAAAATCAAAAAAATTATTAAAATATTAAAAAAAATCATAAATATCTTTTCCTTACTTATCTACCTATTTATCTAATCCCTCTACTGCATAGTCGAAAAAAAATCATAAAAATCATAAATATTTGTCTTCCCCTCTCTTTTTTCCTCTTTTTATTGGTGAGAAAACTCCTTCGTCCTCCCTCTCTCCTCCATCCCTTTCAACATCATCTCCTTCCTCTCTACCTTCCCCTCCTCTCCCATCCTCCCTTCCCCTCCCTAGCCACCGTGCGGCCGCATAGTCACACCAGGGTTGGTGCGACTATGCAAGGGTCGCATATGCGACCCCAGCTCCAAGACCGCTTAGTACGACTGCATAATCGATTATGCAGTCGCACTTTAAAACAAAGACTCATCTGACATTCTGACCCAAATCTAATAAGCAGTCACAAAATACGAAAAGATCCATGAAAATCAACGAGAGAAACTCAAAACAGTCCAAAGCTAATCCAAATCAAATTCAAGAATAAGACTGAGCTCTACCTAAGTCGTTTGATTTAAGCAATTCATTGTGGCCTGTCAAAACTGTTTTATTGAAGAGGACATAACTAACAAGCACACTAGCACAAACTGCAGCAAAAAAAAACAGCAAAGGAGATAATCAATCATCTTTATTTCTGCTACTTTGACCTTATTATTTTCATAAATAAAACGACAAAAATATCAGCAACACAAGCGACAGAGCGTTACAAGAACAAAGCTTTTGCAACCTCCATGCTCTTCTACATCCTTCTTTACAAAATAAAAAACACCAAGGTGATCTAATAATACACTAGTCGGAAAAATCACCAAGCTGACTTACCAACAAAGTGGTATCATAAATACTTTCCCCCATCATTCCTGCAAACCAAAATCAGAGTAGCCCAAAATATTTGGCCAGCCTCTTTATAGTCATGGGGTTGTTGCAACAACGGTTTCCAGTGGCTTCCCTCGACCCATGGTGAATCCTTTGGTGCCATCCGGCATTCGAGGCCCAGGTGGCTGCTTAGTTGCAGCATGCTGCTCAATTTGGACAGGATAGCCTGGAGGGGTACCTACTGGATGACCACTACTACGGTTATTGTTGTGTGAACCTCTTCCACGACCCCTGCCTCCTCTGCCACGACCCCTACCTCGTTTGGCAGCTCCATCCTTGTTTTGGTGACCCTCTTCTCCCTTGCAAATGAAAAAGGGAACAACAAGATCTAACATCATTGACTTTGAGTTATAGATTACAAGTATATTATACATTATTGAACTGTTGTCTCATTGTGATTTTCTGCCCAAAAAATTTTCATAAAAAAAATTATAGTGAAAGTTCAAACTTTCTTATGAGACACTATCTCAGTTTAAGCCAGAAAAGGCATTAGCAGGACTAGCTTATCAGAATTCAGAAGAGGAGCCACAAACCATTTCTGTTTGGAAATAGCAACAATGAACCATTAAATCCTTACCAGTTCCTCTGGAGTAACATCATTTTGCTGATGATAGTCTTGTGGTTGTGGGTGTTTGTCATTTTGCTGCTTGTGTGATGGACCATCGTCATCAAAGTTCTCATCGTCCTCGTTCCCATTATTTACCTTTCGACCTTGTTCATGCTTCTGAATCGAAAAGAAAAGGTTGCTAGAAAGTTTAAGACCTACTAAATACGAGAACAGAAAATGCATGCTATATAATACACTTGTATGGGATTCCCTCAAAGCAAAAACCAAGCTCATCAAGCACAAATATGCGCTGTAAAACCCAACCACTTACGCGAGTAAATGGAACAGGGAAGTGTATTGGGGTAGCATGCACAAGACATAGCAAAGGCGTCATTTTTTCACTTAGAAAGGAAGATGCAACAAGTTTCACTTTTTTCCGAAATTGAATCGTAATCCACTAATGCAGGAGCAGGAGTGACAGACATTAAAATTTATAACTTAAATTGTTGCCTAAATGATACTTATGTACTGTAAAGCTGTAAACACAGGTTTAGTGTTTCCTGTTATGGAAAACCTTTTGACATAACCTATTAAATAACAAAAAAAAGAGTAAAGCACAGTCATCTAATTATATGTAGCTAAGGCAGGCTATCAATGGCATAATAACAAAAAACCATTAAACAGGAATGACGAGTTAGTACCATGCAACTAGGTAACAAACGAACTCTTAGCCCGTTTCTCCAATTACCCTCATCATTAAGCTCCACAACCTGTACCCGGATTACAATTGCATTTGTCAATCTTCAAAATCAAACACAAACAGTTGAAAATAGAGAATAGAGGCTAGAATTGTAACTTACAGCTCTTTCGGCCTGCTCAACTGTCTCATACTCCACAAATGCATGCAACTACAGGTTGGCAACGGAAACAATTCAAAAATCAAAGGACTTATAAAAGAGACCACCTTCACACAAATGATGAATCAATCAATAAATTTTGTAATAGTAAGGGGCAATACATTAAGTTAAAGAACACTTTGCGGGAGATGCCATGAAACAGACATGGTTACACAAAAAACATGAGTGATGTTAAGATATAATCGATTATAACCCATAAAATGAAAAATTATTGACGAAATTACAAAATGCATCAAATTAAATTAACTTGAAAGAATGTTCAGTATTTTTTATTGGTAAAGATATCATATTAAATTACTTTTTTGATGGAATTTTTTTTGGATACGAACGTGTTAGACTTCATGGATATGTTCGACTTGTAATTTATGAATAAGTCAATCTTCTTAGTAAGATCCACAAGGTAGAAAATGGAAAATTTTGATTACTTTGTTCTCTTGAAACAATAATTGATGTTAAAGGGAGATCGACAACATTCCCAAAATAAAATTAAAAAGTTAAACATTGCCCCACAACAACATGGGCACATATGGTTTCAATTTAAACTTCAATCAAGCATGGACTCCGAGAAACTGAAATGGCAAGAATAAGAACATGTAGTTCCCTAACATGCCTTGGAACCAGGATTGTGAGTATGATCTACTAACACTGCTGGGTGGCTTATACAAAACCAGCTTTAGACTATTACTGCTACCAAAATATGAAAATTTTGAAGATACATAGGTGAAATAGTAAACATAATCATGATTATTAACAAATGCTCCCGACGTAAAATTTTGAAATATGCTCATATTTTGCACCATTGAGAGTGATTTAAATGTACAAAATAGATTTGAGTTGATGTTGTGTGCATGACAGTGAAAAAATACCATTTCGCCAAGAAATGCATACCTTGTTAAAGAGGCCTATATCAATTTTTCCAGGTCTAGGGTTAGTCGGGGAAGCAGCATTTGTGGACTGGGGATAGCATGTGCGGATTGTTTTCACACTACGATAATGAAACATCTCATAAACAATGAGTATCTCAATAAAAACTGATTTACAAACATAAACACTAACTACCTCCCAACAACTGAGAAAACCTTAACAAGACTTTGATAACAATGATCCTCAGGAAGATTCTCAGCAACAATAATGCGTGCCTACAGATATAAGAAGGCAAACGAAATGTTGACTGTTAAAAACAGAACTATTGAAACGAGGTGGCAACACCATGTTTATGTTACACACATAAAAAATCATAAGCTGGTAATATACCTGCAATTCTTCTAAATAAGAATCTGTTATTGGTTGTCGGCGTCTTACTTTCTTACCATCGTCACTGACTACCTGCACACATTTGGAGAACAGAGATTCAGGATAGTGGGTGACAAATTACAGAAAAATCATTTTTTCCACTGTACAAAGAAAATGAAGTATTGTTTTTAGAAGTGTCGGTCTGTAATTCTGTATGTGCTTATATGCATCTCAGGCTCTCAGCTTTGGTTGCTCCACCATGAAAGCCATCTTGCAACTTATTCAAGTAAAATAAATATCTTACAACAGCAATTAAGGTAACACCATGGGAAAAGAACTTACAAGTTTCTTTGAGGTCCGCAACGCAGTAGCAAGCTGGGCATTGTTGTTGACTAGAGCTCTAATTTTCTTAAAAGATGCAATTACGTGTATTGGAACTGTTTGAGAAAGAAGAAGTGTTTATACAATCACTCAATTCATTCCTAAAAGAAGAAGTTGCATCAGTAAGTTAAACTGAAAAAACTTCATTGTGCATATATATGGAGTTCATCCTGCACAACATTACCCTGTGTAAACAACATACTCATCGTGGATACACTCAAAGGCACACACTATACTCAACATATAGAGGTAAATATCATCATTTCTTTTGTTAAAGATCAGCAAAAAAAATTGTGCAATAAAAAAATCACAAAACTATTGTAAAATATATATAGCCATGGTCGTATATGATAGCTCATGAAATAGTACATGGCATGATGGCAATCTAAATTAAACTCGGTTTTCACTTGATCAGTTTTCTAGTGTCTTGGAGGCACACACTAATTTTTTATGTGATTTTCCAGTAAGAAACGTGTGATTGATCTTTATTCTGTCAAACAAGAAATGAATTTCCCATTCAATCACCACTCACAGACTCACAATACTACAGAAATTGGTTTCGCAGAAGTGAACATTATTTCACTGGCAGACGGATGAGATGTGAATGCATATTTCCTTGTTCAAACTCCACATAATACATGATGGAAATACCAAAAGAGGGTAGGCCAAGAAGAAGAAGAAACTTACCAAATCCCTCAGGATCTTTGCTAATGAACCTCATCAAGTGTTCAGTAGTGGCCAAGTTTGCATCACTAAAGTAATATTCAACCTGCAAAAGCAGATATATTATACGTATGACTTGATGATGAGACAGTTGTTTTGACTGAAGCTCTCTTTGTTCTTAGTAGGTAAACATCTAATTGCATCGAAATTTAAGGATAAAATGTCAAAAGGTTGAAAAGTAGTACTGAAGTGGGTAAAAAGAACTAAAGAAAATTTTGTGAAGGATAGTGAAAACTCGATAAAATGGGAGTGCCCATTACTGCAATATTTTCTTCATCGAATGTTTTGTTACATCAACCATCTTAGTTTGGTTCACTTCAGACCCTTAACTTTGGTTCCCTATAATACACTCATCAGTCATCACCAAATCAACAACTTTCTAACCTTCTCACAGAACTTAAATCTATATAAGGACAAGTTCACAACCAAGTCAAAATTAGTCACACCCTTCTATGATTCCTATGAAATCCAGTCGACCCACAACTCAACCTCAAAGTACTCATGTATCCATGTAGGAAGTTGTAAAAAAGTTCAAATATAAAGTGTCCAATACTTTCTTAACTAAAATGGGACTATCTTTGCCGAAAACCACACCAACCATATAGCACAACCAAGTCAAAATAAGTCACACCCATTTACCGTAACCGGTCGTCACAACAAAATCAATGCCTCCAATGAAATTCAATCGACCCACAACTCAACCTCAAAGTACTCATCTCATGTAGCCATGCAGAAGGTAGTGGAAAAACTCAAATATAAAGTTTCCAATACTTTCTTATCTAAAATGGGACTATATTTGCCAAAAACCACAACAATCATATATAACACAATCAAGTCAAAATTAGTCGCACCCATTTACCATAAACTCACAACGAAGTCAATGCCTTCAATGAAACTCAATTGACCCACAACTCAACATCAAAGTACTCATCTCATGTTGTGAAAAGCTCTAATTCAAATTTCAAAGCATTCAATACTTTCTTCACTAAAATGGGACTATCAAACCAAGTCAACACCTTTGATTACTTATCAACCGAACAACCACAACCAAAACGAACTCGACACCTTTCCAATACCTGTTTAGTAACCTTGTGCACCACCTCCTCCGAGAGCCCATCCCACTCCCCCCGCCGATCCTCCTCCTCCAACTTCCCACCCCCAAACCCTTCCCCATCCCCGCCACGCCGTCCCCCGTCCCGATCCCCGAACCCACCCCCGAACGGCACCACCACCGGAGCCGGGAAGGCCCCACCGGGGGGCGGGTGGAAGACGTGGATCACCGGCGGGGGAGGTTGACCGTGATGCTGGTGGATCGGCACCATACGCGGCGGGGGGCGGGGATGGTGGTGGTGTCCGGCGCGGCCCGGTCGGCCGGATCGAGGGACGTACTCCGGCGCGCGAGCGTTGAGGCGTCTGGAGGAGGAGCTGGCTAAGAGGGATACTTGATCGAGGTCGTCGGGGGTCCGATCTAGGGTTTCGTCGGCCATTTCTAGGGTTTCGATCCGGGAATACGAGTAAAACCCCGGAGAAGGGGACGGACGGGGTATTTATAGCCTCCGCGGAGAGAAGACGACGATGGCTTTTAGATCTCTTGAGTCAAGATTTGACCTTGGGGTTCGCTATATTTACGGGGTAGATTGGTTTGACAGGGGTGGGGTGGGAGGGTAGAAAGGTCTTTTGAAGTGGGTTGGAGGTTAGATTCGGGTGATTGGGAGGTGGAATGTGGACCCTGTTCTTATTGAGATTTTAAGACCACGTTGGAATTGGGAAATTTAGGGCCTTTCTATTTTTAAGGGTTGTTTGGAGAAAGTGCTTTTTGTGGTGTTTGTTTGGATTTTGGAAGATTTTGATGCATTCAAGTAGGAGAGAGCATCGATCTGAACTCGGACTTGGATGCTCTCTGGGTCCGGACCAATCGATCCGGTCCGATTCAAAAATCCGGACCGGATTTTTGAAGGGGGAAATTGGGTCCGGTCCGAACCCGGACCGGTAAATACTCTCTCCTACATTCAAGTTTTTAGGAGGATGCCTTTACGGTGGAGGTTGGGGAAGTCATCCTCCATTTTTACCAGCTTGGGTGGAGTACAATGTACAAATTCTTAGATTCTACTCTCATGATCATGGAATGCTACTTTGTGTTGCCGTGATTATGTTTCCACCAGGTGAATTCAAACTTTATTATAAGTTAAGATTATGATTGTTCTCGACAATTATCAACAAAAAAAAGGAAAAAATGTCCAAAACTAGTGATTTTTTGAAATTCAGTTTTACTAAATACTACAAAATCAAAGTTCATGAGTCGTAAGTGATACGTTTCAAAGTAAAATGGTGTGATGACAAGAGCATACTTGAGGCAGGGTGTAAAGTATAATTAACCTTATTTTACAATTGGATTACATTAGATTGACTATGAGCCACAACCATATCAACAAATTATTGCAGTCGTAATTGTTTTTCGATAATTTTACTAAAAAGATACACATTACATGGGCAATGCAAAATATCCATGACGCTTCCTCCCACAGTTTGGAGCATTGAGGAACAAAGATTCAGCTGAAGAATAAATAATCAACACTCCATCTTGATCCTCTTCTTTGATGCGCTTTGTAATCTTCTTTTTTCCATCCTTTAAAGGAGAATCGTGTTGCACCAACGTGGCAACTAAGTGGAGTGCATCAAATCGTTTGTAATTATGTTAGACGAATAGAGATGGTGCATAAACGAATGTGGGCATGTATAAGGAGATTAAAAGAGTCGAATCGACCAGAACCTCCACTTATTCAAACTTGGGTTTAGTTTGAAAAGAATACCTCAAATATTGATTACACAACTGATCGGTTTTGATAACTGTGATATGTTAGGATAACTCGTCTAGTAGATAGGATTTGTTCAACTAGTGGATGAAGATAATTTATACTATTTTGTTTGAACATACCTTTAATGTGTATTGATCACCTTCAGACACCAACTTTGGAGGAAGAAATTAAGTTCGAAGTTACCTTGACCGGGGGTGAGCAACCGTATTGATTACCTTGACCGGAACCGAATCGTCTTCGGACTCCAGACCGAAGACCGGATCGGTTGGGTTCGGACATGTTTGGTCCGGTCCAAAACTTTTTTTTTACCTTAAAATAAAAAATAAAAATAAAAATTCAGACCGGTCCAGACCGGAACCGAATTGGCTCCGGATCCCAAATCTGTTGGGTCCGGTCCAAAAACTCAGACCGGATCGGTTGTTGCTCACCCCTAACCTTGACTATTGTTTGACAAAGTGATTCAATGGGCCAACCCAAAATTCACAGGCTAGGTCTGTTGGGAGTCAACAACTTAGGCTGCGTTTGGATTTGTGCACCGCTTGGTTGGGTTTTTCGGAAATAGATTTAGAAACAAAAGAACACTACAATATACTTTTTCTTTGTGTTTTAAGCAGCGAACCGGTGGTGTATTGGGATTCTTAAGAAACCAAAACCGTCGTTTCAAGTGTGAAATACGAAAAACGATTATTGATAATCTGAAAAACGTTTGGATGTTGGTTTCTCAACAATCCACCACACCAATGCATACATCCAAACATAGCCTTAACCGTTAGGCCCAGCGCATTGGTTCCAACAACTTTTGTTTTCATATAATCTTACAAGTCATATCAGCTCACTAACTTCTTGCAATAAATCTTTTTCGAATGAATTTATTTTTAGCTAAAACTTCTTTATAATTATTTATATCAAATGCGACGCAAGGGGATTAGTTTCTTAAGGTCATGCATGTCGGGCTTAACTCTAAGCTACTTTTTTGTTGGACTATTGAATATTATGTTCGTGTTAGTGTTATATATACTCAATTAAAAATTCAATATTAAGTTGTAAAGTTAGAACACATGAGATTCTCGAGCGATATTCATTATGAATTTTCGATCTGCTCTCGTGGTTGGAGTGTGTCATCCTTGGATGTTGTGACTGTTATGTCATGGAAGAAATTACATGCACCAAACGTACCGGTACGTGGAGACGATAATTTCTTTAAAGAGAATCTAACAACGACGGCTCAGTCAATGTGTTTTCTGTTGCTAACATTATTTGCTTTGGTTCTTTTGTCATTATGGATTTGTTCGTTGGTTTTAATTATATTGATTTTTGTATGTTAATTTAATCGATACATGTACTATATTGTTATTTGATGCTCCTATATATTTGTATTAAGTATTGACAACATTAATTTCTCTCGTACCCTAAGACTTCGCAATTCTATCAAAATGTTCAACCGTTTTTATGGTGGAATTCATTGAAGATGCTAGAATACGATCAAAAGATCATACGACAATGATAGGAACTTCTTTCCAATAAAAAGAAATTAATACTACTCAACTTTGTTTAACGATTGATGTCTCACTTAGACCATTTGTAATCATGACCAAGATCAACCCGGTCATGAGCTTTCTCTCTCTCTTCCACGTTAGTTTTCTTTCTTATTCACATCAATTTTCTCTCTCCCCAATCAACAAAATTCTTTTTCGAATATTATTCACCTCTTAACCACACCTCACCACTATCCAATTATATACACACAATTTTATTTTATTTTAAAAAACCAACAAGGACACGCTACGTAGCACGTCCGTGCCACGACCCCAGTGAGGGGCCGATGACCGGGTTGGGGTGTGGTGGGGGACCCACGACCCCGTTACTTGTGCTCTTAATTAGGTATGATATTTTTCTTCATGGCAATGATGGCATGGGACCACAGACGACAACAACTAATTAACATGATTTTTTGTTCTAGTTTTAAATAATATTTCAGTCTGTTCTATCTTATTTGGAACTCATATTATCTTTTATTATAATTATATTTTGATATGAATTAGATAATAAAATAAAAGAACGAGGCTATTTGGCAACGAGCTAGCATGACTGCATATATGCATGAGCAATACCTGAAATTCAATTTTTTTTAAAACCTAACCCTAATGTATATGCATACCACACCACACCAATTCCTCGTTTCCTCTCCAAACCAAAAAATCACGCCGCCTCACCTCTCACTCTCTCGTCCTCTCTCCTGCCCCAAAACCCCATCACGCAAATCCCTTTCTGTCTCCGGCTCTCTGCCCCTCCTTCCGTCTCGTGCTGACCTCTCGCCGTCCTCTCGCGGTCTCGCCTTCCTCCGCCGAACACCAAAAGGTCAGCCAGCCCTATAAAGGTCTCGCGGTCTCGCCGTCCTTTGCAGAACAAGTTCCAACGTCCTAGCATATTGTCTTCTCGTTGTCCTCGCGTCTCGTCCTCCCGTCGTCCCGTCGTTTTCTCGTCGTCGCCGATTTTGCTTTCTTCCCGATTTTGCTGTTTTTCCGGACATTGATTTGGATTTTGTTGTACCCTTACGAGAGTTGAATTTGCATATCTTTTGAATAGTTGTGTTATTGGTTGAATTTAATTGATTGTGCATATCTAATTGGTTGAATTTGCATATCTTTTGAACTGTTTTCGTGTCAATTCAGGTCAATTCGTGTCAATTTGAAGGGAATGTGTTCTGAAAGTTTTACTTTTAAATGTCAATTATTATGAATTGAATGAGAAATCATTTTGTTCCTTGTTTATGTTATTCGTCTTTTAGAAGTGTTAAGGAAGAGACTCTTGGTCCTTAACCGTAGAGCTCTAAAAGATATTGGTTTACATAAAACAAAAGATATTCGCAATCATGGTAATTAACATGGAACATTAATTACCGAGTTAAGATTGTCGTGTTGGTCATAGATCATTGTAGCTCTACAAGTGAGTGACAACACGGGTATGCAAAAGAGGAAAATATTACTTTTGTATACTGAATAGACCTAATAAGTAAAATATTATAGAAATGTGTTTCTGTGTCATTAATATTTTACTGTGTCTTTGGTCCTTTGATATGAGACTTATATCTAATCACTTAAGGAATACTTAATTAGATCAGTGTCTTGAACTATCGATCAGTGTAGTGTAAAGGCATTGGTTGGTTAAGTATAACTTTCGTTGGAGAAGATAGTTAGTCAAAAGATTATCATTGCCCCTCTTAATTGAGTGATGATATTAGTGGACCCCTTGATAAAACAAAGTTATAATGTGCACAATGTGATTTGAGTTAAGTCACATATTTATAACTAGCTTAAAGAGATCAAGAAATGAATACTAATACAAAGATGACACAATACTACTTTGTATGTATTCTTAATATCATGCGGCAAGGGACGGACACAAGTGGTGCACTCCATCACTAAATGGATCGTGTTTTGGTTCGAGTGGAATTAAGACATCTAACTAATTGGGAGCTATAATGTGTAGCTAGATACCGCTTATAGCTTGTGATATTAAGCTCTTAATATCACTGCCAACTTAGTTTAGATCCTCCCATAGGTCACACCGCAAAAACCGTGAAACAAGAAGCTTGATTTTTGGTTCATATGATGTGTCAGGTTTCTTATAGAAAATATGACTCATATGGTGAACAAGTAAAATCAATTATGTTGTATATATAAACATAATTAGAATCATGATAAATTCATATGAGATGCATATATTATGGGGTGCAATAATTTATTGTTGCGTAGGATAATATATTGCATAAGTTGCGAATTTGCTAAAACCCCCTCAAGTTCAAATTTTGTTGGAAATAAATCCAAAATTTGAAAAAGGCAAAATCGGGTAAAAGTTCGGTAATCCGTTGAGGTTCGGTCGACCGAAGGATCTGTGGATCGGTCAACCGAACATGGAACGGATAGTCATATTTGATTGACCGAACTTGACCAAAGTGCCTGGAACTTTGGTACGGTGTACCGAACCAAAATCGGTCGACCGAATAATGTTAAGTTCCGATATTTTTGGTTAACCGAATGGCACTCGGTCTTAGACGAGAATTCGTCCGATCGGTTAAGGAGAATTTTTCCCTTTAAGAATTGGTCATCCGTCTAGTACTCGGTCAACCAATCGTGACATATTCGGTTAACCGAGTGGGTCTCGGTCAACCGAACAACGATTGATTTTCTGCCTTTGATTATTAAGAGATTAATTTGATTGATGGTTGGATTAGCTCTAAACTTGGTCAAACGTTTTGTGGGTGCATGTAATACATGAAAGAATTAATTTATGAGAGAAAATGTAAAGAAAAACGTGGCTAAAGAATAGCCATGATTAAGAGTAAGATTGGAACCTATAAATAGGTCCTTATTCTCCCTAATTGGGTTACACAATTCAATAATTATTTTCTCTCTTAATTCACCACAAAAACCCACGAAAATTCTCTTAGTTTTCTAAGTCTTTGGAAGGAGAAATCTCAGAGGCTAAGGAAGGGGTTTGTAGCTAGATTCTAAGCTTGTTTGGAGATCGATTGACTATATCCTTTCTCTCCAACCTTGTTTAGGGTTTCGGTAAACACTCGGAGGCATCCGGCGCAACGAGAAGCGAAGATTGGCTTCCTCAACGTCTCTGAAACGTCAAGAAGTTTTTGAGAACTTCTAGGTATGAATTTCAGAGTCCCTTTGTGTTTGTTTTAATAAGTTTTTGAAACTAGTTGTTAAAACAAACTGATGCATGCATAAATAAATCGAAGAAAAATTGTAATAGATCCTTATTATACATGAAAATTCGAAAAATATATATGTATAATTAAACATGAAATCCTACACAATTAACACGAATACGAATTCAGTTCGTGTCACTTTGTGTTAATTCGGGTTGATCCAAACACGAAATCGAATCAACACGAAAATAGTTCGTGTCAATTCGGGTCAGATCGAGTTACTAATTTCGTGTTCGTGTTTAGGTTTAGAGTTTTGTGTTCGGGTTCGGGTTGAGTTTTCTTAAAAATTTCGGGTTCGTGTTCGTGTTCAGGTTGGACAAAATTTAATTCATGTCAATTCGGATCGACACGAACACGACCCGAAACCCGAAATTGTCAGCCCTAGGTCGGCAGATGAGTGTTTTCTACTTGATGTTAGTTTATTTTGTTTAATTATATATTAGACGTCACATCCCCATCAAATCTCACATCTCACTTTGACTTTTCGTTTTTATAATTAGGTTGTGTTTGAAGTTTGAACACGTTATTTATCCGTTATAATTCTACAAAATCTGGAAAGATAAAAGTTACAATACTGAGATTTACAATGGGAGTGACCTTTTTTTGTTTTTAGAAATATTTACATGTTATTTTTAAACGACAATAATTAGGTTTGATGTAATAGTGTATCTCTAATGATTATTTGACTCACGTGGAGTTAAAATTCGGTGTGAAGTACAAAACCTGAGACGATGTATGTGTCGTATGTTTTTATATCTGGGATGTGACATAAGCATATTAAATTAAACAAAATCATGCAGAATTTTGGAATTACACCAGGTTTAATTACACCTTTCCACTTAAGAGTATTAATTACTTTTTTTCCATTAAGGTGGTTTTTGTAAGTATCACGGAGTACTTAAAATTTTCAAGTAAATCTATTAAAACAAATCATTAAAAAATGTTACAACTTAAAATGCAACTTCTGATTAAACAAAGCATCCAATGGATCCTTAATGTATTTCCCTCGTTACGCATTACACAACATGAAATCAACAGATACAGTCTGTGACTTGTTATAGATTTGTGGAATGCATATTTGACTTATTGTTTTGTTATGTCCCAACGAAGCATTGCAAGCAACATAGGTATCGACATCCTCAATTCCAACGTACTTAGATCAGAGCTAAGTTTTAAAACATATATCATATTTACTGATCTGCAGATCCAATGTTTTCCGAAAGTCAAATGCTCAAAATTTATTTGTTGATTTCCAACATGATTTTTGGAATGTATAATACATATAGTCATACATTTATATAGGTAGAGTAGAAAGCACAACAAATAAACATTTTAAACTAAAAAAAACCTATATTATTCCAAAATCGTCTTAAAAATACAAGAGGTGCCACCACTTCTAAACCATAAAATACTCAAAAAATTCATTTAATACATCTAAAAATTCTATCAAAATTAACTAACAATTAGGTCTTATCACTGGCCGTCATTCCCTCCCGGTCGGCGCCTGCACAGAGCATCGAGGTTTAGGTTAGAACTCGATGGTCCATCAACAAACCACCCCGCATCGCAATAATTTCTCACGACCGTTTGATGGTTGCGAATGTTTTCGATCAAGTTGGTCCTTTCAACCGATGTATTGATATTGTTTGTTGCCACAACTTGGAACCTCGCGAGCTCCATTTTGGCATTGCTTAAGTCAATGTGGAGCTCGCGGAGTTGGTGTTGGAGAATGGAGATGATGCCTACGCATCCGTAGACCGGATCGCGGAGGCGCATCTCCGCTTCGTACGCAAGGGAGCTCACTGCGTCCTCTCGCTGAAAGGGGTTCAAATCCTTTAGTAGTTTGGCAACATTGCTCGCTCCGAACACCTACACGATTAAATAATTTTTGAATTACGGCCGGCAATAAGACTTCTTAAGGTGAAAGGATGTTATTGCTTTTTTCCATTTCTGGGGCTAAATAATTTTTTGAATCATTACTTCCAAATTAACTTCTTATTGTTTAGCATAATATAAGCATGATATCACATATATACTGTGTACGTACGTGAAGATATTAAACATCCTATGTAATTTGCTCAAATATTATAGAATAGGATAAGAAGTTTTGTTATGGAAACTGAAACTGAAAATACATGTTTCTAACTTCTAAGTAGTTATTTGCTACTTACACTGAAAATTATTTATGATCCGATCCTGTTTCTTCAAACACTTAACTAATTACTTAGATCATGAATTTTTGTTGTATTCTCATTGGATCCTATTGTACTACGTGAATATCCTAAACTATTTTGGATCATTTACAGATATATCCAACCCTAAACTCAAAATCCGTTTCCCATATCTACAGGATACTCAAGGATTTGGAAGAGAGAAGAAAAAAAAGACCCCTCTAGATGATTTTTGAATAAGTTCAAAATTAATTCTATGTCTTTAGTGGTTAGTAGACAAATAAATTTATAGATACGTCACCTTGTGTACGTTGGCGAACTTATGGGGGTCGTCGGGTGGGAAATACGGCGCAAATATGCACTTCAACTGGCACTTCCGTCGTAGGAGTTTGCACGCCGCGCACGGCAAAATTGCACCGGTGGCCGCAGCAGCACACGAAAGTGGGGATGACCAAGACGGTGATGCCATATATCATCTAACAAACATGACGAAATATATATATATATATATATATATATATATATATATATATATATATAACATCATATTTAAGCACAAACTCATGAATTAGGAAATATTTCAAGTCAAAGAAGATTTGGGCTGATATAGATAATATATATTATCCTCGTGTGATACGATCTCACTAGAATTGGGTCTAACAGAATAATGGTCCTAATTATGAGATCTAGTAGATCGACTGTGGATTGAACTTAATCTTTTAAGATCTTGGTATTGTCTCTTAAATCAAATTAAGAACCGGGATATCTTTAGCATATATCTTCTATATAAATTTGAAAATCATAGAATCCCAATTACTTGAAACTTATTATATAAAAAAACAATATTACATGAAATCTAGCAATATAGTATATATCACATATCTCATGCAAAAACAAATTCCTATAACCTAGTTTTAAATCTTAGCTATTTACTCAAAAAAAACCTAATTAAGGTGCTCCACATATGTTGGAGTTAAGATGTTGAATAGGAGAGAAAACAATATTCCGAATGATTTCTACTTCACTAATGGACTTCTAGATACAAGAGTATTTCTACTAGATCACGATCTACCAACTAAATCGAATTGGTTGAGTGAAATAAGAGAAGATCAAACGATAACAACAATAACAAACATTACTACTACGTACCACCTTCTTCTTCTTCTTCTTCTCCTCCTCCAACTTCTTGATTGATGCTGTTGACTTATAATATTCTTCTTGGAGTCTTGGCTGTTTCCTTTGACCCTTCTTCACTTTTCACTCTCTAGATTTGGTAGTTGAATACTATATATAGAAAACAAAAAATAATATTAGCCTGAAGGAGAGAGAAGGTTTTGCGTCATGAAGAGATTTTTTTAGGTGGAGAGGAGTGTTGTAGGGAGTATGAAGAGGAGACAGAATGGGAACATAAGCATGTTAGGGTTTGACCTAATCTGCTTTTCCAACTCATCTTTGGTCTGTAAACTTGCTGTTTTTGTTAACTATTAAAAGCTAATTGGAACCTCATGTCAAACTGATCATTGGATCCTAGACAAGACAGAGACACAACAATGAAATCACAACATATAACTAAAATTCATTATAAAAAACATATAACTAATTTTTTTATTTTGAAAGCAAGAATGTTAATTTTTTTGAGAAAAAATAGTTGGAGTTTCTTAAGGAATTTAATTAGAATGTTGAGTTAGGAACGCATGATTTTAGAAACATAACTTCAATTGTCCCCCGTGCTCATAATATGTTAGCAGATCGTCATGTATTTAGGCGACAATGAATCAAATAACATATAAGAATTATACACATGTGCTCATAATAATCTAATAGAACCGCTAAAAGTTGAAGATTTTTTTTAAATCTTTGATTTCCTTTTTGTCTTAGGTAGGTGTCAGATATTTTAAAATAATATCTAAATCATACATAAAATTCTTAGACATCGATCTATGAGTGTGTGTTTTATAATTGGTGGGATTAATTTTAATTATTAAGTAAAATGTGGATCCACATCCCACTTCTTACGGGTTCATATGGGAGTTACAATTGAACCTCTCCCCTCCCTACCTGGGTGTTCAAACTTCCATAATGTTTTGTAGTTTGTACTATAGCCATTAAAAATTGAAATGACCATTCCTTAACAGAACGACGAGTTGCACTGTGACCACGTCACAGTTCTTATTCTCTCTCTCTCTCTACAGGTTGGCTTTTTTTTGTGATAATATACAGTTTGGTTTGGCCTTTTACAATGGGTAGTGTAAAGAGACATGCAGATGGGAAAGGAGATATGGAGTGAGAGCTCTTAAAGATGGAAATATATTGAATGTGGTTTTATTTGTAATGATAGATTGAATATGGTTTGGTTTGGGGTTATAAGTTTTTTTAAACTCGCGCTCTAACTAATTGTAGGGACAAAGATTTGAATCAAATCTAATATACCTGATTTTGAATGTGGTTTGGGGCTATAATTAAGTTAATATATCTTTGTTCGTTGATCAATTAGAATATCTTAGAAGCGTAAAACAAAAAAAGCAATAAATAAAACACAATATTATGTCATTCTGTAATGACGTGGTTAGAGTAACAAACTTACAGTAGTAGAGTCATGAGTCGTAATTATATCTTAAAAATATTTTATTTAAATATAATTCGTTCTGTTTGGGTAAGAAACTCAATGTAATTAAAATCAAATGTGATTATATTATTCGTAGCAAATATGATTATTTGATTCGATAAGATTCCTCTCTGCTGGCACAGTGGCACTGGCAGTAACAAAATTACTTTTACAGTAGTCTACACAGGAAGAATGTGGAAATAAACGACAACTGTAGGCAGAAAAGAGGTGACAAGTCAGTATCAGAATACGGCCTCCGAGTCTGAGAGGGAAAGATAGATCTGGGAAGTGGACATAACTCACATAAGGAATGAACAGTTGTTCACATCTTTGACCGTTTCTTGTCTCCTGCCAAAATAATGAGAGCCACAAATTTTTGAAGTAATTTCAGATGACTTCGACGATAAAATTTTGAATCTGTATATCAATATTATTTCGGATGCAAACTCAATTTACAGGTATTTGTGAAGTGTTGAGCACAGTTCTCACAAGTCTGGATGTCTCCATCTTTTTCACATTCATTTCTCAATTATTCCTGATGCATATCACTTTAGCAAGTATTCTGAAGTAATGCGCACAGTTAAGAAGAATGAATTACAATTGACGCTTGTGTGAGTCAATTTTTATTGACGTTAAGGTTACAATAACAATAGATCTCACGACTAACCTAAAAGTGAAACACAACATACATTTTTTCTTTCCATCAAATTGTACAATGCACAGATAAAATATTTATTTCATGCAAATACAATCAAATTACATCAAACAAATGAAAGAAATCAAACAATGTTTTGAATACATGACCCATATCTAACAGAAAGAGATTCACTGGTTCAATAAAACTAGTGCCGTGATTTCCTTATCTTGTCCTTTGGCAGCACGCATGAGATACTGGAGTCTACTTCTCTCACTGATAAACCTCTTGCCGCAGATACAGTGAGTGTTCACCGATCGCCCTGAACCAAGCCTCGCCATCAACAGCACTTTGCTAGCTACAGGTAGCCCATTTTCATGTCTGTCATGGAATAAGTTAAAGCTCAGATTGGAAAGTGATTTTATTCAAGGAAATTTAGCACAACAGCAACGATTTTCTAACTCTCATCAATCAATCATAGGATCGGATCAACTTCAGACTCACAGTAATAATGAGTTCACAAATAAGAACATGATCATTGAACAGTCAATTTAAAAATAAAAAAAACTTAAATAAGTTTAACATGATCTAGAGTAATTCCTACAAAGTGCAAAATTTGTGCGACCCACATATTACACTATTTTATTGAAATAACATGGCAAATATCAGGTTTAGGAACACCTATGGTCATAACCTATTTCATCATATGAACCAAAAAGATAGTGTAAAAAAAACTGCCATTTTTGTCATCATAATTCTACAACTACTTAAGAAATTTCAATTTAAACTGCAGCCCCATATAGCTTAAGAGACAAGACTCGTCACAAGTCCATTCCATGTAATGGAGATTCCAAGAGCCCCTTGCCCCCCCCCCCCCCCCCCCCATGCAGTGAAAGGACTAGGACGAAAGTTTGAACAGAACTAAGACTATCTGACATAGATTAGTCTGTAGAGCTCCCAAGGCAAAACAACATCAGTGTGATGAAATCAATATTCGATACTAAAACTATGTTCAGGTAGTTGAGAAACAATCCTTACCATGAAGTGTGCTCAAGGAAATGAAATGCTGACAAAGTGACAAGACAAAGTAAAAAACTATCATAGTGCATTAGATGGGGTAGAAATTTAACATCACCTTTTTAAATCTGGTGTACAAAGCTATCACCTGAGCTGTACAAAGCTGGTGCAAAACCAAAAATCAATTGACCATCAATTTGGTGAATGTAATGGCACCAATTCTTCCAGCTTCTTCAGGCAGATTGAACTCTATAAAACAAACTGCTAATATATATGTTGATGTGTTCTTCTAGTTTCATCATAAGCTATTGCAATCTCATAGATTGGAGATATATGCATTTCTGAGAAGCACTGAGTTATGTACTTTAAATATGTAAAGCTTTTCACATTCATCCAGTAAAAGAGAACTTGTTCTAATGCCCTGGGTATTGAAATTTCATGTCCTTCATTTACTCCACACTAACAGAAATTAACAGCATTCTTCTTCAGCCAAGTTCTCGCTTGATTCAAAAACTGCAGGGTCATCATCCAAGAACAGCATATCCAACTGTCGCACTGCTGCACTGATATCACTATTGGATTTTTCATTCACCACATCTCATGCTTGAGATGGCCTTTTTTATGATGCAACATCACCAGGTGCACTGAAGAGGCCAAGATGATTTCTATATGAAAACCAGTGCAGTTTCTTCGAGCAAGACACTTGTAGAAGAATTGTTTTTAAGTCACGAAAAGAGTTACCATCAGTTTCTGCTTCATGCCTTGATGTTTTTCCTTTCACTATCTTCAATGTTGACTTCATTCTCCTACTTGAAGAGATCTTTGTAACTGGAGCTTCAAAAGCTTAACAGTGCAAGCATTTTACAAATCCTTGCTAGAAATATAGACCAAATCAATTATCTGCAAAACCATGTTTTCTCGTCTCCTTTGCCACTTTTATCTTTCCATCTTTGTAACCATTCATCAATTGATTTGAATCTGCTGGCTCTTTAACATTTGCACCTTCTAGAACTTTTTCACAGACATCTTTGGCAAAACCACCAGAATTATGAACAAGCTTAACATGGTCAAAGTCCACTGCAGGACTGTCTTGTTTCATCTCATGATTTCTACAATTTTCGCTAGCATTGGAAACTTCAATGGTGACATTACCCACAAAATCATGGTTGGTTGCAGTACCGGATTCACAGCAGTGTCTGTTTGAGGTTCCATTCCTCAGAGTGTTATTTCTGGCATCATCTACTGCTCCAACAGTATCCGGAACCACCATATCAGAAATCTCCGTGCAATCGTTTGTTTTCATTTGACAAGGCAAAGGTAAAGGTTTCCCTGAATTGTCTGATTCTCCTTCAATACTCGGATCTGAAATACTAGATCTTGATGGATAGTTCTGGATGGATTTTGGATCAATATCCATATTTTTTCCACATACAGACGTCATGACGGCATCGTTGCAGGAGGAACTTTTGTGTGTTGAAGTAACAACCAATTCATCGCTCTGATCTTCCACAGAGACATTTGTCAAGGGCACAGCGGATTCATAATTAAAAGCACCTGAAACCTGGCTTTCATTTGCATGATCTGCAGCTTTATTTTCCAAATCAGCCATGACCACTCTATTGTTAATCTTTCTCTTCTCCAGGGAACCAGCAGTAGGGGTGCTGTCTGCTGCAGGATCCCTACGATCTATTTGAATACCACTATCAGTTCTGCCTGCTAAGGAATGGTTCTCGAGCAAATCTTCATTAGTTGATGTGAGCTCTCTTTTATCTGTCAGTTTTGAGTGTGGTAAACCAACCACAGCGGGAGGTTCAGCAGCAATTTCAATCTCAGTTGCAGGAGTTTCGAAAGCAATATCAATCTCATTTGCAGATAAATCCTGTCTCAAAAGACTCTCGTTATCATTTTCTGCTCCACAAAATGTAGGTGGACCTTCGTTCGCCACAAGATCGTTTCCTATGGGACTACTCATAGAAGTGGGCAGTTGGGCTCTTTGCACATTCAATAGAGCAGCTTGCTGCATTTGGACTGAGAGAACTAGAGCAATAGAATGATCACGAATTATAGAATCATGTGGTGAGCAGTGTAGAATGTTGTTCAATATCTGACCATACTGAAAGAGACTAATGGATTGTGCACTTAAGGCTCTACCTCGATAGTATCTGCTAAGCTTAATGACATGCTTACACAAGTTGCCCATACTTGACCAATTGCATTCACAAATAGAAAATTCACAACCAGGATTCCACACAGTGTGCACCTTGCCCTGGTTTTTCTTGCTAACTACCTTAGCAGATTCTGTCCCAACAACAATATCCATGTCTGATATCTTTAATGCTTGGTGCCATGCTGTAGAACCACTTCTCCATTCAACTTTCCAGTATCGAGAAAAATTGTCCTTCCCTGCATAGCCATCAAGCCAGTAATGGGAATGCACTTTGGTATCCAATTTGTTAACAAGCCAGTCTGCACGTTGGTAAACACTCAGCTCTTTCTCATTCAACAATCTCAGTTTCATTTGGTGGTGATAGCACTCAATGGCAGCAGAAATTTCTAAAGTGGCAAGAGGAAGGGCCTTTAAAGCGTTAGTCCAGCTGGCTACAAACAAACAAAAGATAAAGGACTTTATAGATTTAGCAAGGAGCATTTATAAATTAAGCAGCTAGCTCAAATAAAAGACCTACCAAGTCTGGGAAACCAAGTAGACCTAAAATAATCCACAAAATCTGTGCAATCAATAAAATCTTCCATGAAATTGTTAAAAGCCTCTATATCACCATTTCTTGTACAGATTTCTTCCAGTATTTTTCCAAGACATGCAAATATCTCAACACGGGATCCGGTATCTGTACACTTTCTTATGAGGTTTTTATGCCAAGCATGACGGACACGCCAAGAGGAGATTGAGACTGAGCAGTGGAAAACTTCTCTGTGGACCATAACAACAAGAACTTCAATTAAGGTGCGACTAGGTTGTGCTGCTGTAAGAATAGTCTGATCAAGGGCATACCTTATCAGGTGAACATCGGAGGAGGGATCATCAATTATGAACCCACCTAATCTCCATGTTGGGTCCTTTGAGTATACCCTATCATGAAGAGCTCTCAGCCACCTGTATAGGTCATTGCTTGAAAATGCTGGGGTGATGATCCAGGCTACAGGGATTGCATTATTTTTCAGGTCAAACACAAGCAGGCTTTGTACAGGATACTATGCAATAAACACAAAAAAACCATGTCACGAGGTCAGCCTTTACCATAACAAATAAATTAAACATTTTATTAGTAGCCAACTTGTAACTGTATACCTTCAACTTATTACTGCCAAATTTTGAATCAAGCGCAAGAAGACTTCCATTCCCAAACCGAATCAGCTGTTGCAGCTGCCATTCTGTCTGAATGCCCAAAACAAAAGGCTCTGTATCAGAGAAATCCTTATAGAAAAAGATATCCCCTTGATGTGTTTCAGTCCATAGGCTAATGCTTGTTCCATCATCTGGGTCCAATTCATAAGTAGAACGTCTGATCTTTCTTTCCAATCTCCGAACATACCTATGGGTGAGAAGATCATCTCGATTGCAGGGCCCACCTTGCTTTTCCACTGATTCTTTATGCCTCTGCATTATGGTCTCCACAGGAATCCCAACATGTAATAAAGATGTCACTTGAAGACGGAGTTCTTCTGAAATATATGGAGCAAACATGGCTCGAGTTCCAACCGACATTTTATCTTGTGGACCATGGCAGGGCAAACCTTGTTTGTCTATATGCTTTTCAAAGTTATATATTACAAGGGCAACAGATGGCTCAGCTATTAAACGCTTCACAATAAAATGGCAGACACACCCTCTTTTGGTACTTGGCCGACCAGCAGGGGTCTTTCTCTTTAAACTGTAAGTTCTGCTGGGGCGAACAGTCCCACCCTTCCTGTGGTCGTCAGGGCCAAATGAACACCAATACCTGAAGATCCAAGTGACAACATATAGATGCTATTTTTCTAGCTGAAGATAGAAACATACAAGCCACAAAATCCAGAATAAAAGCAAAAACACGTGCATGCCATTAATGAAGAGATCCCCGAGGTTGGCATGTCTTATGTGTTGTGATGGTAAATTTGAAGCCGAACTCTACTTTCAAAAACCTTATGCGTTCAGCGTATGATAATGACTTGACGTGTAGAAAATATATTGTATTGTACTTCAAAAAAAAGGCATCAGGATGATCAACAGAAGCAAGTTATATCTCAACAAACATATAAAACTTACAAAATATACTCAAGAATGCCATCAACTTTTGGTTTGTAAGCCATATCAGGGGGCCTTCTTCTCCTGGCTTCAACGTGAAACTTAGTGGGGCATTCTTTCTTGTTGGATTCACCCCTAACAAAATCATTGACTCTAGAAAAAGGAATGAGAGCAACCCTATCCACACCATCTTGCCAACCTTCTACTCTGGTCCAAACAACATCATCAGACGAGAATTCAAGGGTTGGAGGATTCTGAACCGGCAAAGTCAGTATCTCATCCCATCTCGTCATCTGCAAATGCAAGAAAAACATATGAATCAGTAAGAGTTAGAAACAATATCCATCAAAGGCCTAACATCCAAGAATTAACCCAAACAATTTGGTTTTTGATAAGCAAGAATCGTAACATTGAAGTCCATTTTTTGCCCACTGCAGCGTAGGTAAACGGAGTGCCACTGCACCGTAGGGTGGCCAACTTGGCTGCTGCCGTAGGTGGCCAGCAGTGGCAGGAAGTAGGGCTTAGGATTTGGGAGTGTGGTGTTAAAGAAGTCTTTAGGAGTTATCTGGAAATGAGGTTCATTTGGATTTATAAACAAGTAATTAGATCTTAAATACCCGATTAGGAAATTACAACACAACCCTTTTGAAACGCGGTGTCTATGTGCATTATGCAGTGCTTGATGTGGAGTAACACTTCTGTGCCCGCCCCTCTCTCTCGAAGAGGTGATTGCCTTTCGGCCTTTTGGCATCTAATCAAATCACCACCTACTTGAAGGCCCCACAAAATAAACATCACAACCCCTAAAATGTGTATCTAAACCCGTCAATACCTAAATGTGTTTTCAACTACAAGACCGGGATAAACATAACGAATTAAGTTTCTTCTATACTTCCTATAATAAGTCATCGCTAAATATCGTTATCATGTCTGCGAGGGTTCTAATAATTTCCCAGACAGATTAGGTCATTCCTTCTCGGTGTTTGACATACATACTATAATTGCATTCAACTTCCACATCGAAACCTAGATCACACCAAGCTTATAAACACAAATACGTATACCAACACAATCCGCAACAAACGGAAGCTTCAAATTTCACAAACGAAACGGTGACTATAGGCGTAGGAGGAGATTAGGGAATGACCTTGGGAGGAAACGAGGTTGAACGGAGACGTAAGGTCGAGGGAGTGAGACGCCGGTGAGGAGAGTTCGCCGGCGACGGGTCGGAGAGAAGGGATTTGGACGGTTAGGGTTTGGGTTTCGTTTGACGAAGGCCGAGGCTGGAAGAGTGGAAGTACACCTCTTCGCGCAAATTGCAGCTTCGTCCCCCTTGTAACGTGGAATTGTAATGTTGAAATTTATTAACAAAATTTAAGTATTGAACTATTTTGGATAAATTGTACGGTACATATATTCAATGCATGCATGACACATGTCCAAGAATATTTGTGAAGTATACATTTATCTTATAGGGGTATATACATAGGCGGATGATGTCAGGATGTAAGTCAATAGGTCGGAATTTATAAGTTGATTGGTTTGAGTTGGAATTTGATTTGAAGCTTGATTATGTGTTTTAACCGTACTTGGGTAAATAAATAACTTGAACTAGACTAATTTGGCCAATGTTATCTACCTATCTTACTAAATGTAATTTGTAAAACGTAAGAAGTTGGAATCCTAAGGATCATCAGAAAGTCAGAAACTACTCAACTAGAGCAGATCCCAAAATACAAAGCGGACCCCTAAACTAACATAGTAAGATCACACTTCATCATTTTATAAAAGGAAATTAAGTCTTTTATGTATTCCCATCCCTCGGATCATAATTCAATCATTTGATTGCATCGATTACATAAGCGTTACTGTAACGTCCCGAAACAGCGGAAGATTTAAAATTTCAAAATAACCAACATAACAGACAACTCACGCGGGAACGTCACTAATATATAAATATATAAATCCGGGTGCACCCAAAATACAAGGAGTTTTCCAAAAGAAGTACAACTACAATACTGATACAATGGAATAGAATACAAGTAGTCGTACGGTCTAGCAACTGCCGAAGAGGATCCGACTCCAAAGCGCTCCGTCCTCGGTCACCACCCACCCGGACCTACTGCGATCCTGAAAAAGATGCAACAACAATGCCTGAGTTTCCAGAAGGAAACCCCGTATGCCAACTCACCTATATGCATGCATCACATAATGAACCTATCATACTAGTAGCATGTCATGGCATCAACAGAAATGGAAAACAGTTCCCCCGAAGGGTAAAACGGGACATCAGTCCGACAGTCAACAACGAGTCTCCCGAGGAGACCTACTGCAGGCACATGCAGCCTTACAGCACGCGACATCGCACCCCCCCACACGCAGCTACACTACTCAAGGGTTCGGCAGGGAGCCTCTGTCACGCCTGCGCGCCGATAGAATACAGATCTGCAAATCTCAGTGGTCGGAGCCACAGGGACCAACGGGGACGTCGCCCGGAAGGTATAACAACAACATCTCGGTAGGTGCCCAGCCGAGGAAAACAACATAGCCGGCACAGCCTCGGCCCAACAATCATCATCGCCGGCACAACCTCGGCGGCATCACCGACACAGCATCGGTGGTCCATCACAACAGTCCGGCACAACATCGGACAGATCCAGACCGAA
The DNA here is from genome assembly GCA_963682175.1 of Triglochin maritima. Lineage (NCBI taxonomy): Eukaryota > Viridiplantae > Streptophyta > Magnoliopsida > Alismatales > Juncaginaceae > Triglochin > Triglochin maritima. Next base: position 51,789,758 of record OY821774.1, on the reverse strand, counting down.
GTCTGCCAGGTCATCAGGCTCCTCGAGCCGCAAACACCAACCGCGCCGCTATAAAAGCAGGGCAGCGACCTCCGTAGCCCGTGGGCCGGTAGTCACCTCACCCAACGCCAGTTGCGTGCCCGCACAACATCAACACTGGGATCCGCGATCCCTCAGGCCTGCTATACTACAAAGTGCCAACAATCATCTCAAAAGTCACAGTCCATACATGGAGGTGACGCGTCCCGAACACCCACACTCTTCCCAACGGCGGTCCCTGGGCAGGCACGCATCACGCGCCCACCGTCACCTCCCGGCTCACGCACAAGGCGAGGACACGGGTTTCCGTGGACAAAGTTGGCGTTCAAAAAGGGAACCAGGAATTCTGTCCTGGGCCCAAACGGTCGACCGGAAGAGGTGATTCGGTCGACCGGTTCCAGAAAGGAATCGGTCGACCGTACTCCTAAAGCGGTCTACCGCTGCGCTCAAAACAGAACCCCCCCCCCCAACGGTCGAACAAATGTCTAAAACCGGTCGACCGAACGAGGTCAAAATCCGGAGTCTGGTCAACATTAAATTCAACTCTATCGGTCGACCGACTCAGGGGTCTCGGTCGACCGAAAACAGACAGGGTCAACCTATTATTCTAAGTCATATAATCGGTCGAACGCAAACCTCCAACGGTCGAACAACAAACGATCGGTCGAACGTCACATGAAATCGGTCGAACAAATCATGCAAAACTAACAGGTACACTTAAGTTCCGGTCGAACACAACAAGGACCGGTCGACCGACAACAGGTAGAAAAATCCCAACTCACCAGCAATAATGCACTACCGGTCGACCGCCCCAAGGCATCGTTCGACCGGTGAAGGTTAAAGTCGGGCAAATAGTGCTAAAACGGTCAACCGCCCGAAGGACCCGGTCGACCGTTGGTCGTCTTCAACCTCGCGCCAGCCGAGGTTTTACGAAGAAACGCGTCGCCGGAGAGGTCTCCGACCTCCCCCGACTCGACCAACGCATCCCTCACATGAGGGTCAACAAACAAACCACACTAAGGAGCGGCATACCTCGAAAACGCAACGAACCCGCCGGAGCCTCGCTCGCGCCTCCGTTGCCTCCGGTGATCCTCCTCGCGCGTCAACCTCCGCAAGCCTCACGCCAATGCAACCTCCTCCGCCTGAGCTCGAGCCACTGAGGAAGAAGATGGGTGCTTGGTGAGGATGAAGGAAAGGAAAGGAAAGGAGATGGTGTTGGTTGGTTTAAAAACACCCAAAAACCCTATACCCCAAGCACTCCCCACCATACTTCCCTTACACCCCACCTTACCTCCATCACTTCACCTCACTACTCACCATACCTCCCTCTCTCCTCCAAGTCAAACCTCACTTAACCCTAATCCAAACCCTAATCCAAACCTCACTTCATATCTCATATTGCCTTCTCTGTTGCTGGGTTGTGGATTGGATCCAATCATCCAGTTTTCTATTTGCTCTATCATTCATATGGAATTTTAAATAATCCACTTCGAGTCTTGATTATGCTCTCCTTAAAACAAGTATATACTTTGCTAAACACACGCTATATACCTTGCTAAACGCACGTCTGGCATGAACTAAGATGAGATGTGTAATAACCTAATCTAAAACATCTTAATTAATTAAACCTAAACCTAATTAACCTAATCTAATCCTGGAATAGTGTAGCATGAGGTGTTGAAAGGAGAGAGAGAGAGTGTTGGCTGGTTATAATTGGAAAGGTTTTAGGTGAGTGGTGATTGGAGGATAGGGAGGTGAGATAAGCTTGGGTTCTTTTATAAATAGGGATGTTAGGTTAAGCTGAAAACGTTTTCTTCATTCGTGGCTTAACAGAGAGTGAGAGGAGGTGAATGTCGGAGAAGAAGAAGAAGGTGAAGTAGAAGAAGAGGAGAAGAAGGAGAAGAAGGAAGAAGAAGAGGAGTGAAGTGACTCAAGCTCGGGAGACTTCCACAACCGTCGAAAAGGTATGCCAAATCTTCATTATAATTCACATATGCCTTGTGAGTGTTGGGGATCGACGTTGGTGTCGAATTCCCCGTCGGATTTCAACCAATTCAGAGGTTGAAGACGACGATCGGTCGACCGGTGCCTGTGGGCAGTCGACCGATCCTATTATTATATTGATGTTTACCCGCGAACGGTCGAACGATGTCTTAGGACGGTCGACCGTTATGTCAGATTTGTGCGGGAAAAAGGGGTTATGCTGTTATCGGTCGAACGTGACCACTTAGCCGGTCGACCGAATAACAATGCGAATGGGTCGGTTGGGGATTTTGACTTATTAAACGGTCGAACGTCCTTAACCTTGTTCGACCGATCCATTCGATGCTTAGTCGGTTGGGAGCTTTGACCATCAAAACGGTCGACCGCTCTTTAACTTTCGGTCGACCGACTGAGCATTTTATTTAAGCGGTAGAGTGCCTGTGTTGATTCGGTCGAACTGTATAGCAGTTCCGGTCGACCGAATACCACTTAGGCAAAATGCGGAAAGTCCTGTTATCGGTTGAACGGCCCCTTGGTTCGACCGGTCGGATATATATATTATATAAAATTGTATAGCGTAGACCATCCAAACGGTCGACCGCTAGATGACTTTTGTTCGACCGATTGGTCGGTAATTCGGTTGGCGTGGTTCGACCGGTAGACTTGTTTGTACAGTACTGTGTACTGTGTGGGGGACCGGTCGACCGGTGTGCTTTTAGCGGTCGACCGATCTGCCGCAGGTTGGTGGATTTATCCACACGCGATCCGTTGAGTATAGGTCGACTACCGGCTCCGAGGCGACGGTTGATTTCCGGCTTTGAGAGCTACGGATTTCACCTTCGACGAAGGCGTATTATTGTTGTACTTTTTCCTCTCTTACCGAGCGGGGTGTGAGGGATGTGTACCGTAAGCCTTGGGCAGTTTGCGAGGGTTTAGCGGTAGGCCGAGGATGTTCCGGCAGGGTGCGCGCTAGGCGACTCTTGGGGGAGCAGTGGCTGTCGTCTGACCCGAGTTGTGTATTCGGCGGGCTGACTCGCTCTTTGGGTGCGGCGTGTACCAGGGGTTCCTTCCTGCACTTTTTGGGGAGCAGTGGTGTCGACTGACCCTTGTGAGGCAGCGGTGGACTGACTTGGCCCTAGTGGCAGGAGTGGTTCAGTGTCGTGGAGGCGGTGAGGGCATTATTGTGGGCCCGAGGCGGATGATCATGTGCATAGCATTGCATTGTCTTTAATTCCTTTTTATATTTTTAGGAGGTTTGGTATACGGGGTTCCTTCAGGGAACTCAGGCATGTTTGTTTGTTTTCATTTCAGGTAGCGAGCAGGTTTAGAGTCAGGTGGTGACCGAGGACGGTGCCCCCGGGATTAGATCATGTTCTCCTTATTATCTTCTTTTGTTTGAGGTAGTGATTACATGTACATTCACTTTTGTTGTAATCACAGTTGACTCATTTATATAGATTGACTTCCACGTGGGTCTGTATCTTATATATATTATATATATATATGTTGGTTTGTTTTCCCGTGACGTGCCCTGTGTTGACCATTGACGGTCTTTATTATTGTTTAAATTTTCCGCTGTTTTCGGATACGTTACAAGATGAGTCATGAGATGTAATTCCAACGCTTACTTTGTCAAAACTTTTCTCCTTCGAAGGAAACAATGAAAGTTCATTAAAGAAGCTGGTTTTACGATTAATAAGTATCTTCAAATGTTACACCACTGAGGAACTAAGTCATTTCAGCATAGGAAAAAAAAATTTGTTTGTAGGTATACGTCGCTTTGACACTGTGAGATTAACGTCTTCGAAAAAAATAATAATTTGTACTCAAGCTTTTGATTAAAAAAAGAAGAAAATATCCAATCCCTTTTTTATTTTAAAAGATCCAATCACATGAAAGACATGTATTCTTTGTGGGTAAAGTATAGATTGACGACATCTCGGGCACATTATATGTTACCCCGTGAATCGTAAGATTAACGACCATTTACTTTCAACTATTAAATGTCCCACTTAAACGACTTTTTCGACCACATAACTACTGCTTACATGCCCACAACACACACAACTAATATGTACTAATTAATTCATCAAAAAAATTATAGTCATAACTCAAGAGGAAAACAAATTCACTTGTCATTTCATATTCATAAGTTGCCAAATGAAATGACGCATATCAAACTTCCATTACTCCTTAATTCTAACGTGAAAAAACTCCAAAAGGAAACATATAATTAAGATGATACTTAAACACGCACACAACATCTGATAAACTGAAAGAAAAAGGAGAACTACACCTTCTTGACATAGGATTATTACAGCAACTTTTCATTACAATACAACAAACCATCACTTAAGCTTAACGATTAATGCAATCCCAATTATGGGCAAAGTCATCATCTTATGTACACACTCGAACAAAAGAAAACGACTTCTAAGAGCCACCAATACAAGCAAACACCCTCAAGCTCCCTTTCTTCTCCAATCTCGACCGGTCAACATAGTTTTCGGGCGAGTAATAGTAATCTCTATACTGTCTACCATAAGCATCATCCATGGATCCATACCTCTTGTGACCACTTTCTAGCCGATTATCGCGAAATCCTCTGATTTTCTCCGAACTCGGCATTATATACTTACCATCATAGCTATTGAGATTGAAGTGGTCCCTCCTGAAGCTTCGTGAGTATCCTGAGGACAACGTTCGGTAGTAACGTCTAGTTTTTCGCCTTTTTATCACCCGAAAAACCAAAGGAATGAGGCCTTCCATTGGTGTTTAATTTGGTTGATGAGGGAAGAGATGGAGTTGGTTATTGTTGGAATTATGTAGGTGTTGGTCGACTTATACTTTATATGGGAGAAGAGTCTAAATTTTGATTTCTGACATGTTTGGACAGGGAGTTGGTAACCACTGAAGAAGATTTCAAATGTTGTTTTCTTGTAGGAAAGTTCTGAAAGTTAGATTTGCAGTGTTTGATTGGCTGCAAGTTGGAGTCAGACAAAATTCTGATGTGCTTAATCTTGTAGCAGACATGGTTTGAGGTTTTTATATTTTGAGATAATGTTGGTTGGGGTGCATTTGCTTTCCTGAGTGGTCCATCATGCACCACAGATATGCATGCATGGTCAAAATTTTGTACATTGGTTGGATATGAGATTAGATTTCAAATATTGCATCCACAACTTTAATTACAGAGGGGACCAAAATAGAAGCTTCTTTGATTCCATAAAATACAATGATTAGTGGTGTCATGATTTGGTGGTTAGTGGTGACTGAGTTTCCTTGTTTGCAATTATCCTAGTTATGCCATAGGGGTTGCTATTTCATATTTCCATAATCTTGTAATTACACATAATATGCTTTTTACACATTATTTAATTTTAATACTAAATTTAGTACCCTAATTCAACATTATTCTCATTTTACCCTAATTCAAGATTTTTCTCACTGTTTATGGCTTGGAAGACTAGTTCTCTTAGACAGACGTGGAGAACTAGTATTGTGTTCCTCACCTAATCCATTTTTTAAGTAGTTATAGGGTCCCCATCTGCATGATTGTTTTGTCCTGGTTATGGGGAATCTTCTACTAATTTGAATTATTTAATTTTTGTTGGCAATGTTAACCAACTTTTCAAGTCTTATTGGTGGCTTATCTCAACAGCTGCACTCGATATTATCAACTCACAAATTAGCTTGCAGTGAAAGATGGTACTCATGGTAAAAGTTGAGTTAGTGGTCAAAAAATTAAATGTTCCATTCAAAACAATGTATTTTATATTACTAGATTTGATGGTTATGGAGTATGGACTCCTGGTTAGTGTAATTATATGTTAATGACCCAGCTGAGTTCTTTGGTTTTGGACTGTTTGCCTAAACACTAGTCAACTTAAGTTTATGGTATTTGTGCCTCTTCTTGTCTGGGCCATGGTCGATTAATTCAAAGTTTTGAAGGAAACATGAAAATTTCAAATTTTCAACGTAATTTTTTCCCCCAAAAAGCAAATGAGTTTTTTTTCTCGAAATCTAAAGATTACGTACTTTTTAGTTGAATCAAACATGTAATTCACAGTTTAATGATTTACCATATGGGCTACTTGTTCAAGTGCTTATGTTTGTGCTTAGGTGGTAATATATCGGTTATCTACAACCAATCGAAGGACGAAGAGGAAAACAAACAAAATGCACGCATGGAGAAAAAGATTGTTGGTAAAAAAAGAAGAAAGCGTTATCATAACGTCATAATGTGAAGTTTTGTGAATTATGGAAAGATTGTTGGTCCAGTGATGTTGATTTGTTTCAAGAGCTTCTGAAAGTGGATATATAACTGATTTTATCAGCACTAACTGAATTTATCTTCACCAATGCTAAAATAGCTATTACTAGCTAGCTATATATTGATCCATATATTGTTCGAAGGAATGTGAATAACTGAATTTATCCGCACTAATGCTAAAATAAGTATTATTAGTTAAGCCATAGTTAATGTGAAACTGAATTTCTCTGTACTAATACTAAGATAATGTCATTTTTTTTTTTACAAAAAAAGAAGAAAATAAATACTGCTTTCAAGGCACGTGAAAAATGAATCAAAAATGAAAATCTCGATTATAATTTCTTCATAAACAAATAAATTTAGTTTTGATTTCTTTTATTTTCTAGAGTACAACATCTTACCTTAAAACAAATAAATTTGTAAAAATTCATTCAAGAGAATCAAAAAATATTAAACATTTCTTCTGAATAATTTTTGAATAACCACAATTTTTGTGAAAAATCATTTTCTAACATAAGTATTCCAACAAGTGAGACAACAAACACCGACATTCTATTGATCAAGAACTAAAATATGAAGCCAAAAACATGTAAAAGAAAGGCCAGAACAAACAAAATGAAAACACAGATCAAGAACTGAACTTTCAAAAATTAAAAACAACTACATGTCTGCATGCATGCATGAAAGTGTTTGTTGATGGCCATCTAGTTAACCATGCTTCTAACTGAGAGTGAAGCAAAATAAGATACTGGTTAATTAGAGCACCCTTAACGGGTGCTCTTTTGGGGTCGGGTCTGAGGGGACCCGACCCCAGCCCCCCTTAATGGGGGGCGGACCCAGGTCGGGTCCAGACCTGGGTCTGCGACCCGACCCGGGGGCGGACCCGGGCTGGCCACGTGGCCAGCCCGGGTTGGCTGAATTTTTTTTTTTTGCTATTTTTTTATTTTATATTTGTTATTTAATATATATTTGATATGTATAATAATTTATATAATTAGAATATATTTGTGAAAATTAAAATAAATGAAAATAATTAATGAAAATTAGTAAGATAAATGTAAAAATAATAATTATTATAAATGTAAGTAATTAAAGGAAATTAGTAAGATAAAAATACCATAAAAATAGAACACACGAATTTATCTAGGTTCATCCCAAAATACATTAGTAACCCAAAAAATCGGCAGAGAATTACTAATAAAAATCTCAATAAAAAAAATCTTCAGGGGGCGCTGCCCCCTTGCCACCCCCGCCACCTCACCGGCGAGGTGGAACGCCGCTCGCTCACCGGTGAGCGAGACCCCCGACCGAGACGTTGGGGGTGTGCATTATAATTACAACTAATCAGTAAGAAAAAGGAAATTAAATAAATGTAAAAATAACCCAAAAATAAAGGAAAATAAATTAACATTAACTGCTTACACAAGCAAACACACATAGATAGGACTACTTCCATAACTGGAAATACGAAGGAAATGTACTTAAACCAAATACATCATTCTAAAAATAAAGTTCAACTGATTAACAACAAAGTACGTAACTAAACCGATTAAAGATGTCCATTTTTCTCTGCCCAATCCAGTAACTTTGCGAGTGTCTGATCTTCCACTTCTGTGCGGCTCGACTTACTAAACAGTGTGTTCATCAATGCTATCTTCCCCGTGGCTAGCTTCAACATATGTTTTCGCTCTGATTTTTCACCTATAATTTGTGAACAATGTTCAAGTTTTGAACACAGCTCCACAACCCGGTCGTCCAGTTGAATTGGTGCTGGGGCTTTTCCCTTCTTCTTTGCCTTTTTTACCCCTTCTGGGCGCTGAAAAGGTTGTTGTGGAGTTTCATCTGGTGTTGTTTCGTCTAGCGGAGATGACCGGGTCGAAGAGCCTTCCGTGCTTTTTCTTTTAGTCCCGCTTCCTGATGTTGGAGTACTATCTACTTCCTCATGTTCAATTATTGTTGGGCGTGCACGTGTTCCCTTTCCTGAACCGGGTTTTACCAACGACTCCCACTTTGGATACTTGCGTAACATTTCCCATGCATGGAGGAATGAAAACTTGGTACCGACAGTGGATTCGTAAATATTGTGCGCATCACGAACGACGTCTTCGTGGTTGTATCCGCTCCTTTTACGTCGTAGAGCTTCATCATAGCAACCACTCCACTTCATTACTAATGGCGTAAACCTTCTCCAACGACCTTTCAATGAGTCCGAGAGGCGTGCGGTTATCATCTTGTTTGAACTAGCAGCCTGCTCGTACACGCGTGCCACTCTACCCCATAAAGCTCCGGCTTTTTGCGAGGTGCCTACAACGGCATCCATACTAACTTGCATGTAAGCCGAGATCAACGCTTCATCATCCAACGTGGACCAGGCCTTCAGCTTGTTTGGTTGTGGTGATCGTGTTGGTGATGGAGATGACGTACGTCGTCTTGGTTTTGTGGAGGGTTGGTCGTGATGTTGATCCTCATCATCAGAAGTTGAGATTGGGATAGTAGGACATGCATGTCCAGTAAGTAGGTTCGCATACATTTCATAAGGCGGTAATGGATTGTAATATTGTTGTGGTGGTGGATATTGTTGTTGCGGGTAAGGTTGTTGTGGTTGTGGATATTGTTGTTGTGGGTAAGGTTGTTGTGATGGTGGATATTGTTGTTGTTGGTAAGGTTGTTGTGGTGGTAAATATTGTGTGGGTGGATTTTGTGAAGAACTTGGATTGTTGTAAGGGTCGAACTGGTAAGGGAAGGGTGGTGGAATATGTCCATAACCACTGGAAAATAATGGCTGAGGGGTGCCTCGTCCGCGTTGTGAGTCACGATTGTGGTCAGGGGACGACATTCTCTTGTAAGTTGCGGTAGTGCCTTAAGGGTTGTTGTGGAAAATGAAATCCAAAATGTTAGTTTATATAACCTTCTTCAAACCATCGCATGGATTTACTGGACAAGTTTGAACAATTAAGATTCGTCCGACAACGCATGTTGCATGAGCAGTTAAGATTCGTCTGACAACACATGTTGCCTGAGCAGTTAAGATTCGTCCGACAACGCATGCTGTGTGAACAGGTAAGATTCGTCCGACAACGCACGCTGCGTGAACAGGAAAGGGCAATATCAGGGCCGAAGTGGAAATGCAACACTTGTTCTGGAAGTTGTTGCATCTTACGACTTATGGATTTGACATTCATTTTTTGGGATCCCATGATCGTGTAATGATCTGAATGTCCTCCAACGATCTCCAGTTTTCGACGACATTATGGAGGGACGTGCACCACCTGTTAGATATGAAGTGAATGGCAACTCGTATGATATGGGTTACTATCTCACAGATGACATTTATCCAAAATGGGCAGCATTTATGCAATCAATCATTCTTCCTCAGACACCAAAAGATAAATTGTTTGCCCAATTTCAGGAAGCAGCAAGGAAAGATGTGGAACGCGCATTTGGGGTACTTCAAGCAAGATTCGCCATCGTGAAAAGGCCTTCGCTAGCATGGAGTCCAGAGATTCTCGGTAAAATTATGACTGCATGCATAATATTGCACAACATGATTGTGGAGGACGAACGCGACTCTTACGAGCAGTTGGTGGATGTAAACGAATTTCTCAACGACCGACCTCAAAACACCGACGGAAGTTCAAACGAGTCAGGTTTTCCGTATTCCACTAATAATATCGTAGATATTAACAAATATTTGCGTAACAGAGATCGGGTTCAGGACGCCCGGAAGCATATAGCATTGCGAGCCGATTTGATCGAAAATATATGGCAACGCTTTGGAAGGAATGCAAGTTAATTTTGTTTGTAATACGTATTGTAATAATTTAATTTAAAGTTATCGTATTATGTATTTGTCGAATTTTAATTAAATCTACTTTTTTGAAATTATTTGACAATTAACGTAATTTAATTAGATTAAGTTACTGTAGAAATAATTTATTTAGTAGTTTATGTGTTTTTGTGATGAAATAGAAAATGAGGTAAAAAAAAATTATGTGGATGAGAGAGAGTGTTGAAAGTGGGGTTGGGGTTAAGAAGTGAAAAATGGGTTGGGTTGGGTGGTGGGTTGCATAGTGTTTTTTGCTGATGTGGCGGAAAGAGAAACTGGGTTGGAGGAAAAAATGGAGTTGGGGTTAATGATGCTCTTAGATGACAATCAACAAATCATATTCAAACCTGCAACCTCGTTTGCTTTTTTTATGGACGTGCTTGTGAGAACCAGAAAGTAGAAGCCAAAATATATATTTTTTTTGGAAAGTGAAGCCAAGAAATGTTTAAAAACTGCATAACTAGGACTGGTGTGGATGCTTATGTGTGGTCAATATGAGTCAGAGAATATGACATGTTAAGCATATTCCCAAGAACAATCCACCACTTGGAATATACTCAAGGAATAAACCTTGGCTCTTTGGTTTATATATGGTTGAACAGTCGAAGTCCAGGAGATGGATGATAGGTATTACCCGGGGGTGTAAACGAGGCGGGTAATACCCATATACCCGGTCACCCGCTCCGGGTGGGTACGGGTATGGGTACAAAAATTCATACCCGTTTAAAAATTCAAACCCGTATACCCGTTTACCCGCTTAATAAACGGGTCGGGTACGGGTATACGCATTACCCATACTCGTTTACCCGTATACCCGTTAAGATATATTATATTATATATATAATATTTTTTTAATATTTTATATGTTATATATTATATATTTTTTATATATTATACCCGCTATACCCGTTTACCCGCCCCGTACCCGCTAACTTAACGGGTACGGGTACGGATACGGGTATATATGTTTTTGCCGGGTATATACCCGTACCAGTACCCGCTAATTTAGCCGGGTACGGGTAGGGGCATACCCGACCCGTACCCGACCCGTTTACACCCCTAGTATTACCGTATTATGGCTTTTGGTTTGTGTTGGGAAATATTGTAACATCCCCGAACAGTGGAAAATTTAAACTTTTAAAATCAAGAGGAACACAAGGATAAAACCATCAAGAGTGGGGACATTACTGTAAGAAATACCCAAATACATCTGGTGCACCATATTACATAAGAGTTTGTCAAAAGAGTGATTACATCAGAATACGAAATACATAAAACACGTAATCACGACAACCTAAAATAGGCAGACAACGAGATCTAGTCCCAAAGTGCAATCTCCCTCGGTCACCACCCGTCGGAACCTAACGCGGTCCTGAAAAAGATGCAACAACAATACCTGAGTTTCCATAAGGAAATCCCGTATGACAAACTCACTTACATGCCCTAACATACTAGTATAGCATGACATGAAATACAAAACAGTAAACATTCCCACAACGGCAAAACCGGACATCCGTCCTGCAATCGTTCCCACTGCCACACAGGCCCCTCGGTCTACAATCGCCACCACTGCCACACAGGCCCCACGGTCCGCAACATCGTCGTCGCCACACAGGTCGCATGGTCCAACAACCGATGGTACCACACAGGCCACACAGTCAACATCACCGCTGCCACACAGGCCGCACGGTCCAACATCGGGTCCCCGTAGAGACCTACTGTAGGCACATACGGTCTAACAGACAGTACGCAACACATCCCCACATGCGACTACACAAGCCAAGGGATTGGTGAGGAGGCGTTCGCACTTCCGCGCATATAGAATCAGATCTGAAAACATCGTGGTCCACCACCACACCAACGGAGCCGTCGCTCCGGTCGGTCCATCACCGGCACCACACAGGTCGCATAGTACCTCACTCGATTTTGCCCAATCGAGCTACTTGCCGGAACACATCATCGGCAGTCCATCGCAGACTTCAGCAGTCCATCGAGCTACTTGCCGGAACACATCATCGGCAGTCCATCGAGCTCCCTGCCGCCACACAGGCCGCACAAGGGCCCTTTCGTCGCCACACAGGCTGCACGGGCACGTGCAATCACTGCCTATCAAGGTCAGTCGAACATATCCGCCACACAAAGAGCCAGACAATCAACAGATCCGAACTGAAGTCCGCAAGGTCAATGAGCTCCATGTGCAGACACCAACTCCGCCGCTATAAAAGTAGGGCAGCGGCCTCCGTAGCCCCTCAGGCCGGTAGTCATTTCACCCAACGACAGTTGCGTGCCCGCTGAAGCAATGAGATCCGCAATCCCTCAGGCTGTTACTCTAACGTGAGTCAAATCAATCCACCAGATTTGTCACGATCCATACATGGAGGCGACGCGTTCCGGACACCCACACTCTTCCACACGGCGGTCCCAAGGCAGGCACGCGTAACGCACCCACCATCACCTCCCAGCTCACGCACAAGGCGAGGACACGGGTTTCCGTGGACAGAGTTGGCATCGTAAGCGGAACCAGGAATTCTGTCCTGTGCAAAACGGTCAACCGAAAGAGACAACTCGGTCGACAGTTTCCTCGAGGGAATCGGTCGACCGAAAGTGACAACTCGGTCGACCGCTTCCACAAGGGAATCGGTCGACCGAAGCGTCTGCCACGGTCGAACTATTTGCGCAAAACATAAGTCCCAACGGTCTACCGAAGGTCTAAAACCGGTCGACCGAACGAGCAAAATTCGGAGTCTGGTCAACATCAAAATCAAATCTATCGGTCGACCGACTCAGGGGTCTCGGTCGACCGAAACCTACCAGGGCATCTTAATATTTCTAAGTTATAAAACGATCGACCGCACACAACAATACAATGTCCAGTACACTTAAGTTCTGGTCGACCGAACACAAGAACCCGGTCGACCGAAACACCACAGACAGACGAAATACACTACGTTCGGTCGACCGTCCGAGGGACCCGGTCGATCGACAGTCTTCAACCTTGCGCCAACCAAGGTTTGACGCCGATTCCTCGACGCCGGCGAGGTCTCCGACCTCCCGCGACCGACCACAACATCACCCCAACGTGGGTGATCACTAAAGACCTCTAATGCAAGAACTTGACATACCTTCTCTTGAAGAACGACGAAGACACCGGAGCTCATGCGACGACACCTTGAGACCGCGACCTCATGCGCGTCTTCCTCGCACCGCACCACGCCCAACACTCCTTGCCTCACGCGCACCTTCTCCACCGGAGCTCGAGCACAACAGGAGAGGAAGAAAGGTTGAAGAAGAAGAAAAGAAGAGAGGAAGAAGAAACGTGAGAGAGTGTGAAGGAAGAGAGAGATATGGGTTTTCTCTCCACCAACGCCTCCCTCACGTCACCACCATGCCTCCACTATTCCCTCTTCAACTCCCCATGCAAACCTCCATCATTAAGCCCACCTCATCACCATTAAACCATAAACATGGTTAGGGTCTTTACAAATATGGCTTAGAGATAAGTTGGGTTTGGGCTGTATTCTTTGTCCATATAGTTTTATGGGGCTAATTTCTACTGGTTTGTATGATATATATAGTAGTTACATTGCGAGGGCTGCAATATCATAGACTTTTTGTGGGAAATTCCTTTCTTTTTTCTTCTTATTTCAAACAAGCATAGCCCGCCCATACAAAGCTATACGTGAGGGGTACAATTAATGTTGACAGGACTTATGGAAGTTACAAAGAACTTTTACTTTGCGTCTTCTGGGTTAAGCACTTAAGCTCACTTAATTTTCTTGGGTTCTGTTAACTTGGGTGGCTCAAGTTGAAACACGAAAATATCGATTCGATATCTAATATAAAATTTGAAACTTATATGTACTCCCCCAGAGGAATGCAATGCAATGACGAAAAAGGATGGGAATTTCTGTTATATTACTCTTTGCAACAAAAGAAGTGAAGTCATTCACCACGGTCTGTTTTTATAAAGGTTGAAGGGGATTCACGTTTTGAATCACACCGAAACAACATTAAAATGAGCATGAATTATGAAAAAGAGAATAACACTACGCAAGGATTTTACGAGTTTCAACGAACCTTCTTTGTGGAGATCCTAAAACTCTCAAGAGAAAGATAAAATTCATCGACGAGAAAAAAATTACAAAAGGCTCTTTGAATCCTCTCTGGTTTTTTCAATACTGTATTATTGTGCATAAACAATTTCCAGCACAAAAAAAAAAACTAAGATTCCAACTTATATGTTCGTCGTTTATTTAACACACACACAAACACAACATAAATGGTTGGGAAAAACCTCCATTTGTAAGCCTACAAGAAACATTACTTAAGTTGTCAAAATCGTTTAGACTTAACTGCGTAACTATAAGCTTTAAATAAGGTTGGGTGTCAAACTCATTATCCGAAAGCTAGAGCCAAAAGCCAATCAACATGTATAAGCCTTGGATTGGGCCGGACAAAGTCATTAACGAGGCGTGAATGATCCAATACGATTGGGGGTTACCAATATAATCCACATATATTAATAAAAAATATAAAAAATCAACTTTGCTCGCCTATTTTTCCCGATCCGATCACATTCAGATCAAACTAAAGTTTGTATGGGCTCACTAAAAGTAAGTATGGACCGGCCAACTCGATTCGATTTTAAAAAAGTTTTTTCATATGCACAGTGGAAAGTGCAATTCAAAAAATCAAAGGGGGCACAATGCAAAACCTCAGTCCCCGCCCGAAGACAGAATCTTTCTTATCCATCAAACCAAATCCACACAACACAAATAAAACCTGAGCTTCACTGTTCGTGTCCTTCCCTTGTCGTCGTTCCCCAATTCTGTTACAAAACCCTAAAATTCCAATCTCAATTTTATCGCCATTCCCCCCAAACCCTCTCCCAATCAATCAAATGGAAGGTATGCTTCACACTCACTTCCCCAATTTCGGCCTCCAAACCCTAGTCTTCCCTCCGAAATCCCCAGCTTGGGGGGGTCAACTTTCCATCTTTGGATCGAAATGTTTTCTCAAATGGCTCCGGTAACGCCTCTACGGAGGTGGAGGACCCGAAAGATCCCAGCTTAGAGTGGGAACGGGAGTTTCTGGGCGAAATTGGGACCCCGAAGCGGAAGCCCCGTGACCGGTCGAGGCTTTTGAGAGATACGGAGAGTATGGATTGGTGTGTGAAGGCTAGGAAGGTCGCACTTAGGGCGATTGAGGCGAGGGATTTGACGCGTTCCATGGAGAGTTTGGTTGTGAAGAAGAAGAAAAAGAAACCCAAGAAGAGCAAAAGAGAGAAAGTTGGTGATCGAAAAGAGTTATCGTTTAATGAGTTTGATGAATTGGATGATGAGGAAACGAGTGGTGGTGGAAATGTTGATATTTTGAGGAATTTGGGAAACTTTAGTGATGGGATGTTTGAGGAGAGGAAAGAAAAGGTGAAGGAAGCATTTATCGAGAAATTGTCTCGGTTTTCCGGACCGTCGGATAGGAAGAAGGAGGTTGGTTTGAATAGAGCGATTGTTGATGCACAGACGGCTGCCGAGGTTTTGGAAGTGGTTCATGAGACTATATCGGCCGTCGCAAAGGGTTTGAACCCTTCACCCTTAACTCCATTGAATATCGCAACGGCTCTCCATCGGATTGTTAGTCATTTAATTTGCTTCATGATTAATGCACAACAAAACTCTAATAGCACATTATAGGATCTTGAACAAATGATTTCCACAACGATATTAAAGAGAAGACAAGAACACATACCTTGCTCCATGATTCTATTCAATGAAGAGAAATCTCCAATTACTATGAATTGATTTCTCCCTCTCAACCTCACACACCTTTCTTGATAGAAGTTTTTGATGGGGAAAACTAACTTGTGTCTTTGGAAGAGGGAGGACCAATTCTTTTATAGAAGTATAGGGAGTAACCACCCATCATGGTGTAACTACCCACTTTCCTTAAATCTCTCTTAATTAATTAATTGATTATTAATTTCGTAATATTATTAATTTAATAAAGTTGACACTTAATACATGGGTTACAAGAAATATCTAACATTCTCCCACTTAGCCCATGTAACATAATTCAACTTCAAGTATTTAATAACAAAACATAATGCGCAAAATTTAAGCTAAAATCTTCCTTATATCAATTAAAACATTAGTCACTACTAAGTATGAAAACCTATAAGGATCATGGCGGTTGTACGTCATAGATTCTGACACATTCCCTTCCATGTATCACAATATAGATTTCATATTTAGTATGATCATTAATGAGAGATATCATAATGGTCTAACGATAATGTCTTTATAAAAGACATTTCCTGTTTAATCACATAAATCATTGATGTACATGTACTATAATAATGAAACATGAAAATATAATTTCAGAAACAATTCATAAGCGAATTCAAGAGGTCAACAACATAACATACATACTACATTAATATGCATCATCAATAATTGTTTTCAATAATGCCCATCCGTTCGACATGTTCCCTAAATGTCTTTGGTGGCAAACCTTTAGTTAACGGATCCGCAACCATTAAATTGGTGCTTATATGTTCAATTGACACCTTTTGTTTCTGAACTTCTTCTTTAACGGCATAGTATTTCAATTCCATGTGTTTAGCACCTTTTGAATACTTGTCGTTCTTAGAAAAGAAGACTGTTGCGGCATTATCACAATAAATTTTCAGCGGCTTGGCAATAGAGTCGACAATTCCAAGTCCTGAAATATAATTCCGCAACCATAAACCATGAACTGTAGCCTCAAAGCATGCTACAAACTCAGCCTCCATAGTGGACGCAGCAATGACAGACTACTTCGCACTCTTCCAAGATATTGCCCCTTCAGCTAAAAGAAACAAATATCCAAATGTAGATTTTCTAGTATCTACACATCCTGCAAAGTCTGAATCTGAATACTCAATCACCTCGAGGTGATCAGACCGCCTATAAGTGAGCATGTGATCCTTAGTTCCTTGCAAGTATCTTAATACTTTCTTTGCAGCTCTCCAATGATCTATTCCAGGATTACTTTGATATCTACCCAGCATACCGACAACAAAACTGATGTCTGGTCGAGTACAAGTCTGAGCATACATCAAACTTCCAACAATGGATGCATAAGGAATATTCTCCATTTGTTTATGTTCCAATTCATTCTTTGGACATTGCTTGAGATTAAATTTATCCCCTTTCTGAATTGGAACAACACCTGCCGAACAACTTTCCATCTTAAATCTCTCTAAAACTTTGTTAATATATGCTTTCTGAGACAACCCTAACAATCCTTGTGATCTATCACGGAATATTTCTATTTCTATCACATAGGATGCCTCACCCATATCTTTCATTTCAAAGTTGTTAGAGAGAAATTTCTTGGTTTCATGTAATAAACCAAGATCATTAGTAGCTAGCAAGAGATCATCAACATACAAAATCAGAAATATAAATTTACTCCCACTGACCTTCAGATATATACATCGATCAACGACGTTTTCATTAAATCCAAAGGAAGTAATTGTATCATTAAACTTGAGATACCATTGGCGGGAAGCTTGCTTAAGTCCGTATATTGATTTCTTAAGTTTACACACCATGTGTTCCTTTCCTTCAATTACAAAACCCTCAGGTTGTTCCATGTATACTTCTTCATCTAAATTTCCATTGAGAAAGGCAGTTTTCACATCCATTTGATGTAACTCTAAATCATAATGAGCTACTAATGCCATAATAATTCTAAGAGAGTCCTTTTTAGATACAGGAGAAAACGTCTCTTTGTAGTCAATACCACTTTTCTGAGTGAAACCTTTGGCAACAAGTCTAACCTTGTGTCTTTCGATATTGCCATTAGAATCGAGTTTAGTCTTAAAGACCCACTTACACCCAACTCTTTTAGAACCTTCAGGCAATTCTACAAGATCCCAGACTTTATTGTGATCCATTGATTTCAATTCTTCTTTCATGGCATCCAACCACTTAATAGAATTAATACTTTCCATGGCTTGTGAAAATGAAACTGGATCTTCATTAATTCCAATGTCAAGTTCTGACTCTTGAAAATAAACCACATAATCATCAGAAATAGCAGGTTTCCTTGGTCTTTCAGACCTTCTTAATGTCACTTCATGTGGTTCATTTACTAAAGTTTCATTGTTGACGATTTCATTATGGGGTGTTTGGTCATTCATTTGTTGTTCTTGTACATTGTCGAATTGCTCTACAATTGTAGGAACAACAACATTAGAAGAAGTAATGGGTAAAGAAACTTGCACCCTTACTTCTTGAATTTCCACTTTACATGGTTCTTTACTCCCACTAATCTCGCCATTTTCAATGAATTTAGCATTTCCAGTTTCAACAATTCTCGTACTATGGTTAGGACAATAAAATCTAAAGCCTTTAGATTTTTCTGGATAACCAATGAAGAAACCACTGGTCGTTCTTGAATCCAGTTTCTTTTCATGTGGATTATAAATTCTTACTTCCGCCGGGCAACCCCAAACATGCAGGTGCCTTAAACTAGGTTTCCTTCCCGTCCACAGTTCAAAAGGAGTCTTTGGAACTGCCTTACTAGGAATCCTGTTTAACAAATACATAGCGGTTTTTAAGGCATGCATCCACAATGATAAAGGCAATGAACAATTATTTAACATACTTCTAACCATATCCATTAAAGTACGATTGCGCCTTTCTGCAAACCATTTTGTTGCGGTGTGCCTGGCATTGTGTATTGAGTACAAATACCACGTCCTTCAAGAAATTTAGCAAATGGACCAGGACATTGTCCACTTTCATCATACTTTCCATAATATTCACCACCTCTGTCAGATCTAATTATTTTCACTTTTTTGTCTAATTGTCTTTCAACCTCATTAACAAACACCTCTAAAGTATTTGCTGCTTGAGATTTTTCATGCAACAAGTAGACATAACCATAACGTGAAAAATCATCAATAAAGGTGATAAAATATTTTTCCCCACTAAAGGATGGAACATCAAAAGGTCCACATATATCGGTGTGTACAATTTCAAGGAGTTGTGTGCTTCTTGTGGCTGATTTCTTAATTGTGTGTTTTGTGAATTTTTTCCTTTAATACAATCCACACATACATTAAGATCAGTAAAATCCAAATTAGGAAGGATTTCATTCTTTACTAATCTTTGCATTCTTTCTTTGGATACATGACCCAATCGTTTATGCCACAAGTAAGCTGAACTTTCATCCACTAAACCACGTTTCATACCAATATTATGATGCACGGTCAATAAGGTTTCAGCAAACAAATTATCAAGATTTAACTTGTATAAACCATCACAACGGACACCAGAACCAACAAGAAGATTTTGCTTAAACAAACTGAAACTTCCATTCCCAAATTTAGAACAATAACCAGCTATATCAAGTTTAGACAAAGAAACTAAATTACGAGAAAGAGATGGAACGTAAAGAGTTTGATAAAGATCTAAATGGTGTCCTGTATCTAAAAGTAAACGATAAGTCCCAATCCCTTCAACTGGTGCTTTGACACGGTTCCCCATAAGGACAAAGTTCTCATTTGGGTTTGTGGTTTGGATCGTAACGAATCCCTGCATCGTATTAGAAACATGAGTGGTACAACCAGAATCAATCCACCAAGTATTATAAGGAACTTCTGCCAAATATGATTCGAAACATACAAAAACATTATGTTTACCTTTACTTTCGAACCATGCCTTACGTTTATGGCAGTCTTTCTGATAGTGTCCTGGTTTGTGGCAGAAATGACACTTATCACCCTTTTGTTCCTTCTTGTGGATTTGAGCAGATGACTCGTGGATCTTTAACGGTCCTTTATTGCCCTTTCCATACTTCTTTCCTGGTTTCCTTTTAACTCCTGAATGACCTACGAGATTGATAGAGTGGATTCCTTGTTTCTTAAGTCTTGCCTCTTCTTGAATAAGCATACTTTGAAGTTCAGTCACATTCCATTTATCCTTCATTGTGTTATAATTTATTTGGAATGGACCGTACTCCTGAGGCAAAGAATTTATGATAAACTGTACAAGGAAACTATCATCCACTTTCATTCCCATGGTTCTTAATCTTGCTGCTATGTTTGACATTTCTGTCACATGTTGATGCATAGTACGCGAACCATCGAACTTCATGGTGGTTAACATACTCATTAATGTACCAGCACGTGACTTATCAGCAGATTCAGATTGAGCAGTATCTTTCACGTACTTCATAAATTCCTTAGCATCACTAGTTTCAGGAATAGTAGTCTTAATGTTATTTGTCACTGTCATTCGCATAAGCATTAAACTCAGTCTATTTGATCTTTCCCAACTCTTATGAAAAGATTTTTCTTCATTATTGCTTGTCTCGGTAAGAGCAACGGGCTTATCAATCATGAGTGCTAAGTCAAGATCAAGAACACCTAAATGAAACTTGACTTCTTCACTCCATTCATTATAATTAAGCCCATTAAACTTTGTAATAGACGAAGCTTGCGAATGAAGTGAAACATTAACAGATGCTGCAAAAATAAATAAATGCTCCTACATTAATGCTTTGAGACATAACTTAATCACGTAATTCAGACTTCTATAGCTATAAAAAAAATCAAATTAAATATATATTGAACATCTCCTTTGGGTGATATAACAATATATAACAATGAACCATAATTGATGCTTAATTAAATTTTACATAATTGGAAATTAAATATGCTTCAATAAGACATGTTTGTTATCTTTGGATATACTAAACACATCTAAATCGACATATCAATTAACCACAGTAATGTTCATGATCACAAATAGGTTGATCCACCTTTGGGTGATCTTAAATATTTTGTAATCTATGAACTTCAATTATTCATGATAAATCATAAGGTCATCTCAATAATAGCATCACATAATCATGAATAAATGATTTTTGCGTAATTTAACATCTACGAAAAACATTCTAAATCGGTCACTTTGGCGACTCCGATTTATACGTAATATAGATGTTGAGACTTAAATAAACAAGATAACAAAGAGTCGTAACTGTATGCATAATTTATACTTAATAACACCGATCATGAATCATAAAATCAAATGCATACATTTTGATTCTCTTAAATTGGCAGACTATCTTAATCAGACTTCACCGTGAAAACCAAGATAAAATAATGTATGAATTAAATAATCAAATCGTTATATATATAAATATATATATATATGGGATCAAATCATTATCCAATATGAAATCATGATTAAACCGTGAACATAATATACGCACTTGTCATGATTAAATCATCATTATCCAATATACGCACTTGTTTCAACCGTGAACAGTACGTGGAACATAATATGAACAGTGCGTGAAGCACAAAATCACGATTATATTTGGGAATCACAATATGAAATCACGATTAAGGAATAAATAAATAAAATAGAAGCCCTGTCACATACGACCATCATCTTGTTTCAAACGTGAACAGTGCGTGACAATATGAAATCACGATTAATAACAGCGGAAAAACAAACAGTCGCGATTTCATTATCCTTCGTTGATTATTCTTTTTCGGGAAATCATAAGTTCTTAAACCATGCTCTGATACCAAATGTTAGTCATTTAATTTGCTTCATGATTAATGCACAACAAAACTCTAATAGCACATTATAGGATCTTGAACAAATGATTTCCACAACGATATTAAAGAGAAGACAAGAACACATACCTTGCTCCATGATTCTATTCAATGAAGAGAAATCTCCAATTACTATGAATTGATTTCTCCCTCTCAACCTCACACACCTTTCTTGATAGAAGTTTTTGATGGGGAAAACTAACTTGTGTCTTTGGAAGATGGAGGACCAATCCTTTTATAGAAGTATAGGGAGTAACCACCCATCATGGTGTAACTACCCACTTTCCTTAAATCTCTCTTAATTAATTAATTGATTATTAATTTCGTAATATTATTAATTTAATAAAGTTGACACTTAATACATGGGTTACAAGAAATATCTAACACGGATCGCTAAGAATATGGAGAAGGTTTCTATGTTGAGAACTCAGAGACTTGCGTTTGCACGACAAAGGGAAATGTGTATGCTTGTTGGGATTGCAATGGCTGCTTTGCCTGACTGCTCCGCGCAAGGCTTGTCAAATATTGTGTGGGCATTGTCGAAGATTGGTGGGGAGTTGCTCTATCTTTCAGAGATGGATAGAATTGCTGAAGTGGCAATTTCTAAAGTTGACGAATTAAATGCCCAAAATGTGGCAAACATTGCTGGTGCTTTTGCTTCAATGCAACATGCAGCACCAGATCTTTTCTTGAGGTTATCGAGAAGGGCATCTGAAATTGTTGGTACATTTCAAGAGCAGGAAATTGCACAGGTCTTGTGGGCATTTGCTTGTCTCAATGAACCTGCAACTACTTTGCTAGATTCTCTTGATGAATCTTTCAAGGCTGAAGGAAGGTTTGATAATTGCTCTTCCGAACAAAGTTTGGTTGATGATGACGAAGTTGAACTCATTGAAAATATAGAAGATATTGGTTTGGAGGAGAATTTAGGTGCTCCTATACTTGATTTTTCCAGAGACCAGCTTGGCAATATTTCATGGTCATACACTGTTCTTGGGCAAATGGACAGACTTTTCTTCTCCTATGTGTGGAATACTCTGAAACAACTAGAGGAAGAAAAAAATTCAGAGCAGTACATAGAGGATATAATGTTTGTTTCTCAGGTCCGACTTGCGAATCAGAGTTTGAAACTTGAATATCCACACCTTGGTTTATCCTTGAATGCAGATGTCGAAGATAAAATATCGCAGGTAGGAAGAACGAAGAGATTTAATCAGAAAACTACTTCATCTTTTCAGAAAGAAGTGGCTAGACTTCTTGTTAGCACTGGTCTTGATTGGTCTAAAGAATATGTCATTGATGGATACACTTTGGATGTGGTCATAGAAGATAAAAAGCTGGCATTTGAAATTGATGGACGAACACATTTCTCGAGGAATACTGGTATTTAATTTTGTCCTTCATAAGTCTGATATTTATGTTCTGGATTTATTTTTTTTAAATTTATATCGATATGGGCGAATTTGAAAGCTGGAACATTATGTCAATGTAGGGAGTCCTCTAGGCCATACCATGCTTAAACGTCGTTATATTGCTGCTGCTGGTTGGAAGCTGGTTTCCTTATCTCATCAAGATGTGAGTATCCACAGATGTCTTAATTATTGTTGTCAATTTAGTAATATGTTTTCTTTAGAGTATGGAGGCTGGTGATCATTTGCTTTTAGATGCTTGACGTTTGCATGGAACTTACAGAACTAAAAGGATGAAACTTGCAAATGACATGATTTGTGTCTGCCTAAAGTCCTAGACATGTTTCTTAAAACCATACTAATTTAGAGAATTTATACAAATATCATTGCATGTAGCACTTCTTTCAAAACCTGTAATCTGTATGGAGTCCAGAATTGTATAAGAACATGGATAATTTCACATCTGCATTGTATGATACCTGTGAGCACCATTCTGAAATGATTTGTTGCAATTTCTTTTTCCCTACTCGTGTAAATTGTATGATACTGTTTGCGTCATTCTGAAATGATTTTTCGAGGTTTGTATAAATACCTGCAACCATTTAAATAAGTCATTTTAAAATGGCATGCTTTCAAATCTCAAATTCAAGTAGCACCTTAAGTTTCAATGTTACCTTGTTCAAGGACAAAACAGACAAAAAGAGAAACCTTGCAATGGTATCTAACATAAAAATACCATGTCAACGGTGAATTGATATAATTTTTCAAATTGAAAGTCAATTCTATACATTTTTAATTCTTCTTCAACTAATAGTTCATGCTTTTAGACATTATCACATCCTAGTGACAGTGTAGCATCGACTGTTCTTGCGTCTGAGCGACTAATTTTTGCCGAGTTGCTGGTTTATAATGTGATCATCACGTGATTGGTTGCCTGCTCATTTCTGTACTTTTGTGCATGCTCATCTTGTTAATCATATTTTTTCCTTTGACATCATCGACTTTCCTATATCCTTCTTGTAAAGAAAAGCTTATTTTAGTTGGAAAGTAAAACCTCAGCTCAAGGTTTTCTTATTGGACGATCAATAAAGTCTTTCTGTAATTCTTTTTATAGCATGGTATTTTTTGTCCGGTTATGTTCATATTTGTTTTGTTTTTTGTGGTAGTCAATCTGATGAACTACATGCTTCTTTTTAGTTTTTAGTTTTTCTTATATGTTCATGTTTGTGTGCTTTCAGTGGGAGGAGCTTCAAGGAGAACACGAACAATTGGATTACCTGAGGAAAATCTTAGTGTAAGAACGTGGGACGTGGGGTGAGAGAGAGAGTATGGAAGAGGAGTGGGGTGGTGTAAGGTGGTATGGTTGGAGTGTGGTGAGGTGTGGGGGTAGGTATAGGTTTTGGTTATTTAAACCCAACCCAACCCTCTTTTCTCCCTTTCCTTCCCCATTTCATTTTCCACCAAGTCTCACCACTTTCCCCTTGTGTTCCGGCGACCAGAGGAGGAGGAGGAGCTCCGGCGGCGAGGTGGAGGCGCGCATACGGAGGGAGAAGGAGAAGAAGCTTGAATCGTCGAGGAGAGGAAGGAGCTCGCCGGCGCGCGCGTTTCTCGACGGTGAAAGGTATGCCACGTCTTCATAGTAACTCCCCAAGAGGTGTGGGAGTGTAGGGGGCGGCGTTGGTGCCGTTTCCCCGGCGAAATCCGGCGGGACAGTGGCTGAAGGTGCCTGTTCGGTCGACCGGATGGTGAGATTCGGTCGACCGAATGGCGTCTGGATGATGCCTGTCCCGCGGATAATGAGTAGTTCGGTCGACCGGTGGTTGGGTCGGTCGACCGATAGTTAATAATATTTGCTTACTGCCCGAAAACGGTCGAACGACGTCTGTGTGACGGTCGACCGTTTATGCCAAATTTTAGCGGGAATATTTTACAAGGGTTATATTAGTCCGGTCGACCGGTGGTTGTTCGGTCGACCGATCCCTGTAGATAGGTTAGACAGACCTTTCGGTCGACCGAGTGTGTATCGGTCGACCGAACTGCACAAAGTCGGTCAAGGGCGTTGACCATCTAAACGGTCGACCGCCCCTTATGATCCGGTCGACCGATTGTGTGCAGTGTTGCTGCAGTGATGTGCCCGTGGAACGGTCGACCGGAAGAGAGGTTTCGGTCGACCGATTGTCTGCAGGCAGGATTCATGCAGTGTTTCTATCGGTTGAACGGACCCTGGTTCGACCGATAGGATATATATGTATATAAAATGTATAGCGTAGACCTTCTAAACGGTCGACCGCTAGATTGACCTTGTTCGACCGGTGGGTCGAATTATCATTGGTGGGGACGGGGCGGCGACTTGCCAAACGGTCGACCGTCCGAGAGACCTTGTCCGACCGATGGATAGTGTTTGCTTCAGTACCGTGTACTGAGCGGGAGACCGGTCGGCTGGTGTATTTGTTGGGGTCGACCGATTAACCGCAGGTTGGTGGATTTATCCACATACGCGAGACGTCGAGCAGAGGCGACTACCGGCTGCCGAGCCCACGGTCGATCACCGGACCTCGGAGCTACGGATTTCACCTACGACGAGAGCGTATCTTCTGTTGGACCCCTCGTGGATGCCGGTGCGGCAGAGGGATGCCTGCCATGCCTGTGTGGGTGGTAGATGCCTTCTTCCCTGGTGGGGGAAGGGGATGCACTTTCCTTGTAGAGGAGAGCCGAGACCTCCTCGTGTGGGCCTGGATTGGCAGGGGGGATGCCTCCCTTGTGCCCCTGTGTGCGGCTGGGAGATGAGTGCGGCGACCCCCCTCGTGTGGGCCTGGATTGGCAGGGTGGGGGATGTTTCCCATGCCCCTGGCGCGGCTGGGAGATGGTCCGCAGCGGTTGGGGCATGTATGGGGCCCGAGGCGGATTGCATTGCATGTGCATTCTTGGCATTTTCATCTGTTTTTCTGTATATATAGGAGATGTTGGCATACGGGGTTCCTTTCGGGAACTCAGGCAGATTTTATGTTGCATTTTCAGGTAGCAGGCAGTCTTAGGTTGGTGGTGACCGAGGGGAGTGCCTCCGGGATCGGGTCCTGTTCTTCCGATCTTTTTGTAGAGGTAGTGATTACAGTAGTTATGTAGTAGTTATGTATTAGTTGTAATCACTCTTTTGACAACTCTGTATTATGACTTCCACGTGGAGATATTTTATATATTATTATGTTGACTTTTCTAGTAACGTGCCCGCGTTGACCGTTGACGGTCGTATGTTGTATGTTTAATTTTGAAAATTTTCTTCCGCTGTTTCGGGACGTTACAACTTGGTATCAGAGCCTTGATCCCGGCGTATTTTCCCAAAGAAACCACCATCGAGTTAGGATTAGAGTCTAGAGGTCCATTGCATGCATTCATGATCATTCTGATGTGAGTCTTTTTGTTCTGTAGAGTGATGCCTCCGAGACGGGTGGTGCCTGCGGCTGAGACTCGCAGTTCGAGTGAGTCTGCGAGAGAGGAGGCCCGGGAGGCAGAGCGCAGAGTCCTGTTCGACACCGTGGAGCGGTTGAGCGGGATGTTAGAGCGCCAGGCAGCGCAGAGTGCGCAGGCAGGGGCCGGTGCGATGCACGACCGGTTCATGAGGCAGCACCCTCCGACTTTTGCTGGGCAGATGGATGCAGAGGCAGCTGAGGAGTGGATCCTCACTATGCAGACGATCTTCAGGGCTATCGACTGTACTCCGGAGAAGAAGGTGGACCTGGCCACCTATGTGCTGAGAGGAGCTGCAGCGAACTGGTGGAGGTCGACTTCAGCAGTTGTGTTCACCGGTCGAGAGGATGTGTCATGGGAGGAGTTCGTTGAGGAGTTCAACGAGCAGTACTTTCCGGAGCATGTGCGAGACGGGAAGCGGGTGGAGTTCCTGGCCCTGGAGCAGGGGAGCATGACACTGGAGGAGTACATTGGGAAGTTTAACGCCCTTGAGCGTTACTGTCCGGAGATTTTCGTCACCCAGGCGCAGAGGTCGATGAAGTTTGTCGGGGGACTCCGGAAGCATCTGAGGACCCGAGTGTTGTCGAGCATGCCGCGCACCTTGGCGGATGCAGTGAGGAGTGCCACTATCATGGAGAGGGACTACCGGGAGAATTATCAGGATGATAGGAGGTCGATAGGGAGATCCTCAGGGAGGCCAGGAGGGCAGAGTTCGGGGAAGTCGGGCAAGAGGCCCCGGATCGAGGCAGCAGGGGCGCCGCAGCCAGAGGCGTGCAGGAGCTGTGGCAGAGTGCACACTGGGCGCTGCTTTGGGTCGATTACTTGTCATGGTTGTGGTCAGCAGGGCCACTTCGTCAGGAACTGCCCTAGCAAGGGCGCTGGACCGAGCAGACCTCCGGGACTTCCGAGTGTCAGTGGTGGCGGAGCTAGGAGACCTGCAGCACCGCAGCAGGGTCAGCGCACTGGACGAGTCTTCACTGTCCAGGCAGAGGAGGCGAGGGACGCCAGCACCGTCGTGGAAGGTACACTTCTTGTGGCAGGTTTAGAGGCTAGAGTGCTTTTTGATTGTGGCGCGACACACTCGTTCATCTCGGAGCGATTTGCGGGAGTGTTGGGCTGTACCCCTGCGATGTTGACTGCCACTTTGGAGGTCAGCACACCCCTGGGTCTGGTGGGCACTGTGGGGAGCTTCATCCCCGGCGCCACGATTGTTTCGGGAGACCAAGATTTTCCGGCAGATCTGGTCTTGCTACCGATGGAGGACTTCGACGTTATTCTTGGGATGGACTGGCTGTCCCGGCATGACGTGCGTGTCCTTTGCCGTGAGAGGAAGGTTTTGATTCCGAGGTTGGGGTTGCCTGATATCATGATTAGAGGAGTCAGGAACAGAGGAGGCCGCATTGTGGTGTCAGCTTTGAGGGCTCAGAAGTTGATGCAGCAGGGTTGCAGAGCGTTTCTGGCGACGCTGGTTGTTCCAGAGGCTGAGTCTCCGAGGCTGGACGAGATAGATGTGGTACGGGAGTTTACAGAGGTGTTTCCAGATGATATTCCAGGATTGCCACCTCCGCGAGAGATGGAGTTTTGCATTGAGCTGGCAGCAGACACCTCACCGCAGTCGAAGGCCCCGTACAGGATGGCGCCTGCAGAGTTGGCAGAGTTGAAGAAGCAGCTACAGGAGCTGATGGAGGCTGGATTCATCAGACCGAGTGTCTCACCTTGGGGCGCGCCAGTGCTGTTTGTGAAGAAGAAGGACGGGTCTTTGCGGATGTGCATTGACTATAGGATGCTGAACAAGGTCACCATCAAGAATAGGTATCCCCTACCTAGGATTGAGGACCTGTTCGATCAGTTGCAGTCAGCGAAGGTCTTCTCTAAGATCGACCTACGCTCAGGATACCATCAGCTGAGGATCCGAGAGGAGGATGTCCAGAAGACAGCATTCAGGACCAGATATGGGCACTATGAGTTTTTGGTGATGCCTTTTGGGTTGACGAACGCTCCGGCGGCTTTCATGGATCTGATGAACCGGACGTTCAGGCAGTACTTGGATAGTTGTGTCGTGGTCTTTGTGGATGATATCCTGATTTACTCACCCGATGTGGAGCAGCACAGAGAGCACCTGCGGATTGTACTTAGCATTTTGAGAGACCAGAGGTTGTATGCTAAGTTTTCGAAGTGCGAATTCTGGTTGGACAGAGTCGCATTTCTGGGTCACATCGTTTCTGCGGAGGGGATTTCGGTGGATCCGGCGAAGGTAGAGGCAGTGACTGAGTGGAGAGCCCCTACGAGCGTGACGGAGATCAGGAGCTTTGTTGGACTGGCGGGTTACTACCGTCGCTTCATCAAAGACTTCTCGAGGTTAGCTGCACCTTTGACTGCCCTGACGCAGAAGGGAGTCACTTTTGTTTGGTCCCAGAAGTGCGAGGACAGCTTTCAGGAGCTGAAGAGACGACTGACGACAGCTCCAGTTTTGACGCTGCCGAGCGGCACAGGAGGTTTTGTGGTCTACAGTGATGCGTCTGGCATTGGTTTGGGTTGCGTGTTGATGCAGCACGGGAGGGTGATTGCATACGCTTCGAGGCAGCTGAAGACTCATGAGAGGAATTACCCGACGCATGACTTGGAGTTGGCAGCCGTTGTGCACGCACTGAAGACATGGAGACACTACCTGTATGGTGAGCAGTTTGAGGTGTTCACCGATCACCAGAGTCTGAAGTATCTCTTCTCCCAGAAGGAGTTGAATATGAGACAGCGTCGTTGGTTGGAGTTCATTAAGGACTACGATTTCACCATCTCTTACCATCCGGGGAAGGCAAATTCAGTTGCAGACGCCTTGAGTAGGAGAGTGGAGCTATCAGTTGCTGGCATGTGCCTTCAGGAGTGGAGACTGCTTGAGTCATTGGCAGAGTGGAGGCCGTTCACTGGGGACTCTGAGGGAGCAGTGGTAGCTGGATTGCGGGTAGAGCCACAGACTGTTTCACAGGTAGTACAGGCGCAGCATGAGGATGATGAGTTGGCCAGTTTGCTGGAGTTGACTGCCAGAGAGGGGTCAGATTTCAGTGTTGGGGTCGATGGAGGTCTGAGATTCAGAGGGCGGATCTGGGTGCCGAGGGTTGATGGGATGAGAGATGACATCATGGAGGAGGCACACAGAGCGAAGTACACCATCCATCCCGGGAGCACGAAGATGTATAAGGACCTGCAGCGGAACTTCTGGTGGAGAGGCATGAAGAAGGACATTGCAGAGTTCGTGAGTCGGTGTTTGGTCTGTCAGCAGGTGAAGATCGAGCACCAGAGGCCAGCTGGGCCTATGCAGAGCATCGAGCTTCCAGAGTGGAAGTGGGAGCACGTGACGATGGACTTCGTTACGGGGCTACCGAAGACGAGGCGGTTCCATGACGCGATTTGGGTGATAGTCGATAGACTGACCAAGTCGGCGCACTTTCTGGCCATTAGGACCACCTTGCCTTTGGAGAGTCTGGCGAAGCTGTATATAGAGGAGATCGTCAGATTGCACGGAGTACCGGTGAGCATCATCTCTGACAGAGATCCGAGGTTCACATCCAGATTTTGGGGGAGTCTGCAGCAGGCACTGGGGACACGTCTGAGATTCAGTACAGCTTTTCACCCTCAGACAGACGGTCAGTCAGAGAGGACTATCCAGACTTTGGAGGATATGCTGAGGGCTTGCACGCTGGACTGGGCTGGACACTGGGATGAGCATCTACCTCTGATTGAGTTCGCCTACAACAACAGCTACCATGCTAGTATTGGGATGGCACCGTATGAGGCATTGTACGGGAGGCCGTGCAGATCGCCGGTATGCTGGAGTGACGTAGGCGAGAGGCAGTTAGTGGGTCCAGAGCTTGTGCAGATGTACGCAGAGAAGGTTGACCTGATCAGGAGGAGGTTGGCTACAGCACAGAGCAGACAGAAGAGTTATGCTGACCGACGCAGACGGACTTTGAGCTTCGAGGTTGGAGATCACGTCTTCCTGAAGATTTCACCAGCTCGGGGAGTGATGAGGTTCGGGAAGAAGGGGAAGCTCAGTCCGAGGTATGTCGGACCTTTTGAGATCTTGGACCGTGTCGGAGAGGTCGCCTACAGAGTTGCTTTGCCACCTCAGTTCTCTGGCCTTCACAACGTCTTCCATGTTTCTATGTTGAGGAAGTACGTTGCAGACCCGACGCATGTGATAGAGATTTCAGTGCCTGAGATCCAGCAGGACTTGTCACTTGAGGAGAGGCCAGTTGAGATCATCGATCGGATGGACCATCAGCTCAGGAGGAGGACCATTCCGATGGTCAAGGTCAGATGGCAGCATCACAGTGAGCGCGAGGCCACCTGGGAGATCGAGGAGGAAGTTCGGAGACAGTATCCAGAGCTTTTCGGTGAGTTACCCTTCTGATTTCGGGGCGAAATCCTTTTAAGGAGGGTGGATTGTAAGAACGTGGGACGTGGGGTGAGAGAGAGAGTATGGAAGAGGAGTGGGGTGGTGTAAGGTGGTATGGTTGGAGTGTGGTGAGGTGTGGGGGTAGGTATAGGTTTTGGTTATTTAAACCCAACCCAACCCTCTTTTCTCCCTTTCCTTCCCCATTTCATTTTCCACCAAGTCTCACCACTTTCCCCTTGTGTTCCGGCGACCAGAGGAGGAGGAGGAGCTCCGGCGGCGAGGTGGAGGCGCGCATACGGAGGGAGAAGGAGAAGAAGCTTGAATCGTCGAGGAGAGGAAGGAGCTCGCCGGCGCGCGCGTTTCTCGACGGTGAAAGGTATGCCACGTCTTCATAGTAACTCCCCAAGAGGTGTGGGAGTGTAGGGGGCGGCGTTGGTGCCGTTTCCCCGGCGAAATCCGGCGGGACAGTGGCTGAAGGTGCCTGTTCGGTCGACCGGATGGTGAGATTCGGTCGACCGAATGGCGTCTGGATGATGCCTGTCCCGCGGATAATGAGTAGTTCGGTCGACCGGTGGTTGGGTCGGTCGACCGATAGTTAATAATATTTGCTTACTGCCCGAAAACGGTCGAACGACGTCTGTGTGACGGTCGACCGTTTATGCCAAATTTTAGCGGGAATATTTTACAAGGGTTATATTAGTCCGGTCGACCGGTGGTTGTTCGGTCGACCGATCCCTGTAGATAGGTTAGACAGACCTTTCGGTCGACCGAGTGTGTATCGGTCGACCGAACTGCACAAAGTCGGTCAAGGGCGTTGACCATCTAAACGGTCGACCGCCCCTTATGATCCGGTCGACCGATTGTGTGCAGTGTTGCTGCAGTGATGTGCCCGTGGAACGGTCGACCGGAAGAGAGGTTTCGGTCGACCGATTGTCTGCAGGCAGGATTCATGCAGTGTTTCTATCGGTTGAACGGACCCTGGTTCGACCGATAGGATATATATGTATATAAAATGTATAGCGTAGACCTTCTAAACGGTCGACCGCTAGATTGACCTTGTTCGACCGGTGGGTCGAATTATCATTGGTGGGGACGGGGCGGCGACTTGCCAAACGGTCGACCGTCCGAGAGACCTTGTCCGACCGATGGATAGTGTTTGCTTCAGTACCGTGTACTGAGCGGGAGACCGGTCGGCTGGTGTATTTGTTGGGGTCGACCGATTAACCGCAGGTTGGTGGATTTATCCACATACGCGAGACGTCGAGCAGAGGCGACTACCGGCTGCCGAGCCCACGGTCGATCACCGGACCTCGGAGCTACGGATTTCACCTACGACGAGAGCGTATCTTCTGTTGGACCCCTCGTGGATGCCGGTGCGGCAGAGGGATGCCTGCCATGCCTGTGTGGGTGGTAGATGCCTTCTTCCCTGGTGGGGGAAGGGGATGCACTTTCCTTGTAGAGGAGAGCCGAGACCTCCTCGTGTGGGCCTGGATTGGCAGGGGGGATGCCTCCCTTGTGCCCCTGTGTGCGGCTGGGAGATGAGTGCGGCGACCCCCCTCGTGTGGGCCTGGATTGGCAGGGTGGGGGATGTTTCCCATGCCCCTGGCGCGGCTGGGAGATGGTCCGCAGCGGTTGGGGCATGTATGGGGCCCGAGGCGGATTGCATTGCATGTGCATTCTTGGCATTTTCATCTGTTTTTCTGTATATATAGGAGATGTTGGCATACGGGGTTCCTTTCGGGAACTCAGGCAGATTTTATGTTGCATTTTCAGGTAGCAGGCAGTCTTAGGTTGGTGGTGACCGAGGGGAGTGCCTCCGGGATCGGGTCCTGTTCTTCCGATCTTTTTGTAGAGGTAGTGATTACAGTAGTTATGTAGTAGTTATGTATTAGTTGTAATCACTCTTTTGACAACTCTGTATTATGACTTCCACGTGGAGATATTTTATATATTATTATGTTGACTTTTCTAGTAACGTGCCCGCGTTGACCGTTGACGGTCGTATGTTGTATGTTTAATTTTGAAAATTTTCTTCCGCTGTTTCGGGACGTTACACTTAGGACTTGAATCGAGCGAAGTTTTGGAAAAGAAAATTCTGTGCTGAATGGACAAAAATGGGTCCATTTCGAGCTGTAGAAATAATAATATCTGGTGAAGGATCTCCATGAATTTTGTCGACTGAACTTTTCCTCTACCGAAAAGGTTGTATATTTCTAAGAGGCTACGATAGTGAATCAGTAATAACCCTCATACAACAATGCCTATTTGAGTTATTATAAGAAATGCAAATTCCTACTTTTAACTCATATTCGTATTTGTTTTTCATGGATGTGCTCATATTTCCTAATATGGCATAAGTACGAATGTTAACCTGGCCAAACAAATCATAGTTATTTCGGTTTAGCTCTTATGTATATGTATGATTTCAATGGAAAAAGCCTGGCTAAAATTTCTGGAAACAAAATACTAAATAAGATGAAGCTACTTAGAGAGCAATTCTGATCATTTAAAAAAGACCAGTTTAAAATCTATCTGAATATGGATTTTCTAAAGGTTTGTTAATGGTAGGGACCAGTAGAATGGCGTCAAGGAGAAATCACTTGTAGAGTTTTAGGTAATCTACACTTTTGACACATACAAACTCGTATCAGTGCACCAATCATGAAAGATCACGATAATAACTTTCAAAACGAGAAAAAAAAATGTTAATAATAGTACAATTGTTTGTTGATGTCATTTGTCAATATCAGCATTCTCTTCATTGATTCAATCAAAGTTGGTTGAACATGTATTTCAACTATCAAAATCCAAAACACCCTTCACAGATTAACTTGGACCAAGGATTACCAAAGACAGTAACTGACCTAGAAACTTACATGCTCTCCTTATCTGCAGATTAGTAGATTCCTCTCCTGACAAATCCAACAATTGCCAACAAACGAGGGAAAACACTCACCCTTCTCTGTCAAATTTACTGATGGTCCAATGCAAGCTTCCTGTGACAATTGATAATCCTTTATTATGTGGCAGCCACATGTGCTATGCTCTTTTCCAGCCAACACATATTGGTGCAATGCAAGCTTCCTGTTTGCAAAGCTACCATTGCTTTTCCAAAAGTCATGAACCTGAGCAAAGTTCAATTTCTCCTGATGGGATGGAAATGGAGGGTGAGAAACAATCTTAGACCTTATCATGTCTGAAGTTGTGGTTGCAACAAGTTGCAAGATATTTGCATGCTCTTTTGAGTTAGATATTTCTTTCCGTACCACTTGTTAGATATATTAGACCAAATAGGAAATGAAAAATTTATTTCTATTTGTCCCTTCATGTTGGACTGGTAATATAATAGATTAGTGATACATATTGCAAATAAATGAAATCCAATAGCTAGAGTACATGTACATTCAGCTTTGACCAGAAGAGTCATGTCACAAAATCAGTGACTGAAGATATTTTCTACTTAGCAGTTACTGAAAGATATCATGATTTTTGGGTTATGAGATTTTTTTTTGAAGTCTACTGGTACATTTTTGAACTCATAATATTTAATGGTTTGAAGATTATATTTGTTAGAAATGGTCTCAAAATAATAGTTTGTTGTTTTCCTTTGTGTTTTTTTAATGATAAGGCAACATGGTATATATGTTGACTTTTAGATCTTAATCATATTAATTTTAATGATTTAATCAACCTAATTTTAATTACAATCAAATTTGATCAAACACATTTCAGGCACATGTGTGTTTTGTGCTTACTTTCTATCTTAACAGTGATTTCCATTTCCATTTACTTGAATCACAAGAGTTGTATTGCTTTGTTTGGGAGAAAGTAATCATCTCGGGTTGTGAGAGGAAGAAACAAGTTCGGGAAAGTTGTTCGCAAGTTTGCTTTGTAAAATGTTTGATCTCGGCTTGGAACGGAGATCAGATTAGTGAAGTCTTGAGCGGGACTCATGAGGATCGAGCAAAGCTTATAAGGGAGGATTAAAACCTGATTGATGTATCGAACTTTTATAAAAATCTCCGGTCTTCTTGTAGTTTGCTTATTATCTTTATTTTTTGTTTTTTGGTTGCTTAATCCATCATTAGTAGAACACTTTATATTAGATTAAAGGGTCATAATCAATCCAACAATATCTACAGTGATGAGGACTGAGATTTTGATCACATGAACATGAAGTTTTACTTTTGTGAAAAAACGAATCACATCAACAGCATAAGACTTTTCCTTATCAAATAGAAAAAGCTCAAGACTTTTATTTGAGATTTCTCACGTGATTGGTTTAAATGATGCTATGATAGGACCACAACCAGAAGAGGTTGAGCAGGATATCCAAATATTGAGCTCAAACTCCAAATATGAACAGTGATTTGTTTCGGTTCCAACATGTTACTGACAGGGATCCCCTGGTTACAGTGAAGTTAATTTGGAGAAAATTTGAGGAGAAAAGGGACCAACTTGTGTTGTGGCCAATACGCAAGTTGGTCTGTGGATTCATTGAACCAATCCCCTCAACATGTTTTGAACATGCCATCCTTATCTTGGGTGTCTAGATTTAGGGGGGATGACCCTATCCCTCAACACCTTCCTATTCTTTCTGTAGACTTGATATTTATGCTACTCCAAGTGTTCTCTTTACTTCCATATCTTCTTCTGGTTTGAGCTTCTTGTAGTAGTTCAGGTACAGCCTTGTACCCTGTAACAAATCTCCTTTCTTATGTGGTTATGATGTTGTGGCCAATCTTGTGTTTATTTGTATGATAATTGATAGGTTTTAGTTAGTTTCAGCTTTTGCATCTGCTTTGATTTCATGCTCCCCTTCCTTTCAAGTGTGTGTGTTATCACAAACAAGTTTTTTACATTTCATGCCAAATGGTAGTTTTCAGTTCAGCATGGGATAATATTTAGTGACCCATTATCATAAACAAATATCTTGTAGTTGGTTCTTCTTTTTAAGTAATTTGCTTGGATATGTTAAGATTTTGTGTCAATTATTTCCATTTTCATAAATGTTACAAGTTTTGACCTTTAAGTTAGACTATGAGTTTCATTCTATGAGCTATCTTGTAGTTAAATCTTCTTTTTTAGTAATTTGCTTGGAAATGTTAAGGTTGTGTCAAATATATCCATTTTCATAAATGTTACCCTTTAAGTTGGACTATGAGTTTCATTCTGTGAGCGTTGCTTCTGTGTCTTTTTTGAATTTTATGACAGTGCCTTCCTGAACTTTTTTCCCCCTCATGAACATCAATCGGCCTCTCTGACTTTTTTGCCTTTCATAAATTTTCAGGTAGCGAATTTGACAGCATAATTGGCGCAACTTAAGAAGTTCGGTGCGATGGAAGCAATAGCAAGGAGAGAACTTCCGTCTGTTGCACACAAGACAGATTACAAGAGACATGTTCCTCAGGAGAACTCGCGCAAACCGTTGACGCCAATCTACAGCTCCCAAACATTCGTAGTGCTCGTTTGTGTGACAGCGTCGCTACTTATTCTGCCATTAGTTCTACCACCTTTGCCGCCACCTCCAGTTTTGCTGCTTCTAGTGCCAATAGCAATACTTGTTCTGCTTCTCATACTGGCTTTCACGCCTGCCGATGTGCGAGGAATCGGCTCGACATATTTGTGACAAAGTTTGAGAGGAAATCTTGTGCTGTCATGTTGTCTCTTTGTTGAATCTTTTGTTAGTCTTTTGTGACTTTTGGCCTTGTGATAAGATATCTTGAAGGTTTAACTTCAACATGCTGAGGGATTGGGAATTGCTGTAAAAGAAGAGCAAACTGTGAAACTGGTAATGTTTCACAAGTGAGAGTTTTGGATTTTCAGTGTTGATGAATCAGTGAGGGTGGTGCATCTGAACCGATGTTAATGAAAGTCTGATTATAATGCCTTTCCTTGGGATTGATGTGGTTTTATTTTCAATCATTTGAATTCTAGAGTTACTTGATATTCAACAAAATGGTTGTTGGATCAGCTCCACATATCTAATCGGGGTATTAGTTCAGTTGGTAAATTTTAATGAAAGATCAAATTGTAGCAATGCAAGATTACTTCATGGCGTTTATTTAAAGCAGGAAATTTCAAGAAAATTCACATTACACTTTTGAGAGTTGAAATATCACACTTGCAATAATGCATTCCATGTCCTGTAACGTCATCGCAAATTATTTTTTAATTTCTCTCATCTGCAAATTTTTAATGTGCCACTATTTCATATTCCATGAAATTGAGATCTTATGTTGGTATTTTTTATTATTTCAGACAAACAACTAATGTACCGAAAAAGAAGGAAAAAAAGAGTTGACTTAGAGCAGTCTTTCCTTGCATGACATGATACGAGATCTACACAGTTAGCATATTTGGTTTGATTTGACCAATTGTTGCGTGAACTTGCCGACCAAATTACTGATTGATACGTGTGTTTCCTATAATCGGGTTTCTGAACGTCATAATGAAGTAATTTAGATTTGTAGATCATGCTTTGATTTCAATACATCTATTAATTAAACAATGATTGTGTTAAGAAGGACATTTGGAGGAAAAGGTTAGGGTTCTTCCAAAGCCAGCTAAAATGCCAACAGTAATCTGTTATCTTCTGTATCAAATTTGTCTATTGGCTAAATTAATCGAGAAGTTCAATAGCTACGTGGGCCTACTACCATATAATTATTTATTATTTTTTATAATCCAGAAATCTTGTTCTCTTTACCTTTCATAAACCTTTTTTATGAACCACACGCACAACTATTTACAACTATAGAGCTGTAAATCCGTCAAAATAGACCAAACCTGATCACCTAATATGTTTACTAATACTAATGCAATATTGCTACTTTAATTACCAAGTTTTAGTTCTTGAGTAGTTGAGTATGATTTTTACAAAGTTCTAAGACCTATACACGACAAATGACTTCACAATTACGTGTCTTTCATCACTACTCTCAGTGAACAAAAGGAGCACCAAATCTTACCTGAACGCTTATATTAGAACTACTAAACTGACTGCATTTGTCTCAGACTTCATAAATTTCCACCTGTTATTCATAGTTTCATCATTTAAAGTGATTTCAATACATAAACCTAGGAACACCATGGCAGATGAAGAAAGTTAAGTGGCTACAGTCGCTGCAATTTCTATAAACATTCAAATAGATGCTCTGAAGCTAATCCCACTGGTTAAACAATTCCACCAACACAAGATGCACATGGTTTTGACATGATCCGAATTCTTGAACTCAAAACACTAATCTGTTGGCAGGAGAACAAGAAATGTATTGGGTGTTGTACTTTACCACCTTTCTCTACCACAAATTCCAGAAGGTAAAAGAGTTCAACACAAACTCTGCACCGTAAAATGCGGATGTTGTCGTCCATTCGTAGTATAAAACGGCCATGACGACATAACGTTGGAATAGACAAGATGGTTCAGGGCATTTTGTGATGGTAATTTTTCCCCTGGAATGGATGATCAATAATTCTGCACGACCATCTCACCAGTTGGCCAATGCAAAGTTCATGCCATACAAGAACATGCACTAGGTGTAAGGATTGACTTGAAAACCATGATCTCTCGCTTTTCAACTTATTCTGCTGAGACTTTACCTATACAGCAGGACAGATGTTCTGGTCTCTGATCAAGAAAGGAGGAAGGTGGTGCTCCAAAACTGCCAATAGTTCTTCCCCCTGGCTACTTGGATCTACGGCTCTGCAGCCGAGCATGGTTACTGCCACAACAAGTTGCCCTCTGAGCTGCTGGGACAGCAACTTTCCACCTGCACTAAGACAATCTTTGTATAGTGGCAGGTAAGCAATTGAGGTTCTCAGAGGTCCTGGTAGATCCATCAGACAAATCGGTGACCTCCCGAGACACAGAACCCTCATAAAATTCAGGTAATGTTCTTTACCGGATGCTAGGCCCTTGGAAAAGGCGGCCTCAGACCAGTGTTCCTGTAGAAATGACTTCAGTTCTGGAGGAACTGTTTCATCTTCTGACTTCGCTATGCTGTCGGCAACGGCATAAGTAGCAGCAGGATCACCAAGGAAGTCGGAACTGAGAAGGAAGGAGACACCATTGAGGGAACCGCCACTTCGCTCCCCAGCTGCCTTGAGGATTTCAATGCTTAGCGCAGAGAGAACATGCTGGGGTACATGTGGGAGGAGGTACGCTGCAATTTCCACCTGACAGCTGGATGTTGCAGCCGTGAGAGCGAGGCATAATTCCATGTCCCTGCAGCCTCGATTTACAAACCATTGAACTACCTGCATACAACCCCTCTCCGAGGCTCTCATCAAAGGGCCTAGGAAAGCAACTGCATTACCCTCCTCCACCAGGCACTCCATGGTGCCAATCTTGCAGTAATGAGATGCAAAACCCAACGCCAAATCAACGTCCACATCTAAGCTGTTTCTTTGTGCAATCTACAAATACGTTGTAAAAAGAATAGTTAAAAAGGAGACCAAAAATGATGGAAAGATTATTCCTTGGAAAAGAGAATTGATCAGAATTATCAAGTCAAATGTGGAATCAAACAGGGAAAAAGAGAGGTAATACTAAGTTGAATAGCATCATCGTGTAGAAAAGGTAACGTGGGGTATACACTGGTTGTCAGTATTGAATAGAATTAACTCAGACACCAGAAAGGGACAATAACAATAAAATATTAACCGTACTACTTTCCTCAACTTGCAGCTCGTATAGTAAAACATCAGCCATAATGGACCAGATAATAGGCAAACCAAAACGGATCTGATGATTGGCCAGATTGATATTCTAAACAAACTTATTTCAGCATGTGTAACAGAGAATATCTTCCTTTGTGCCAATTCATGAATATCTTTGCTGATATGATCTTGAAAATTAGTTATCGGTTGAGCAAATAAAACGGTATCCCAAGTTACCGATATTGTTATACGTTGATCTAACTCTCGGTTTTTCTTGTGCAAAATAAAAATGAGTAATCAGTGCAGAACATTCACAACCTAAGTGCATTTCCATGTGTGCGTGACTGTGAATCTCAATACACCAAGATAAAATATCAAAACTCGTATGCAATAATAGAGCATCCTGAAGAACAATGTTATACAAAGATTAGAGCTAAAGTGCTGAACTAGAATTGAAGTATTAACCTCAAAGTTTTTGTACAAAATTAGTTAAGCAACAAGTTAAAATCACAAGTTGAAAATTTAAAGCAACGGCAACTTTAACAAAAATTTAACTGCAAGTTGCCTATTCATTATGGTCCACAAATAGCCTAAATCGGTTAAACAGTTTTCCGTTTAGCATCAAAACTGTATCATTTATCAAGCCATAAGACGCTATGTAAGAATGCTATCACTAAGCTAAGAAAAGTTGACTCATGAGTGTCATGACTCATGAAGCACAAGGGCCATTCTGCATTCATGAAAATGGAACACAAAATTAAATACCAAGCAGCTATATGCAGGAGGTTTTCGTATCTATACACCATACTGAAGCTTGCAACAGAAAAAATAAATACTGAGCTTAATGTTACAATTAGAAGTGTAATGGTTATCAGAGAAGATTATGAGACTTAAAAGTATTCAGAGAACATCACTATTTTTTTTATTCCTTACAATTTGAGAAGTATCTTCAAGATGTTCAGGCAATTTGAGTAGTATGCAAGCCATGTACTCATAAATTGGCAGTGTGTGTATTTCTTAAAGTTACTTGATAGATTCTAAAAAGCATCCAAAAAAGCAAGAGCAAAAATGAATACATAAAGTTGCATTTTACTAAGTGGCTAAAACAGCAAAAGAGACAAGTGTCACAAGGTGAAGAACTATGGGATGATGAACACGATTGTGGAGATGGTTAAATACTCGTGATATAAGAAAATAATGATGGCATGAAATTTTGAACAGATTTAAATTTACTTTCACGGCATGTGATTTATGTGTTTATATATGCCAGATAATAGTGGAAAGTATGCATGTCAAATACCAAATGCTAGTTTTAATATAGAACACATAATAAAGATTGATAAGGCATACCAAGTTACAACCTGAAAAGGCTCAACAAATAAGATTGATGATATCTTCCAAAAAGAAAAACTCGGCAAATATGGTGCATGTGGAAGAAGATGGAGCAACTTCCGTCTTAAGAGACACCATGCAGAAACAACCTGACTGCCACATTATGCAAATAAATGGACGAGATATTGACTGTTCCCTAGCAATCTCTACAATTACAAAATGGGAACTAAAAATGAAATTATCATTACCGGAAATTCAAAAAGAAACTGCAAGATAAAATGCAATTATGCAATTGAGAATGAGGAAGCAACTTTTTCTTGCATTGTGCTTGTGAATGTCCCAAGTATAAGCTACCTGCAATAATATGCGAACAAGCTCCGTGCTCCCGAATCTTGAGGCTTCAAGAAAACATTGGTTTACATTATCAGCACCACCCTCCACTAGCATTCCCAACAAACCCTGGATTGCAGTGGCAGAAATTCCTGATGCCCAGCCAGGATCGAAGGAGCTAGAGAAAAGAGTAAGTGGAAAGCATGCCGCATCAAAGGCCTCAGTGAAGTCTTTCCCCGTAAGTTGGTTGCCAGCAAGATCAAGAAATGTTTTGAATGCGGTCAATTGGAACTGGATCTCAATAGCAGTACTGTGACCCAGTGTGTCTTTGTTTCCCTGCCGACGAGAGTGGAACCCAATACATTTCAGTGCCCATTCTGTAAATTTTTGGACCTTGGCACCAGCTTCAGCCTTCAAATTTTCATCTCCATGGCATTCCTGAAGACGCTCATGCAGCCTGAGAGGATTTCATACACAAAAGTTGTTAACAACCAAGTGATCAACAATCTTTATATCCACATACAAAAGAACAAGTAGACTAACGAAGCTAATACAAATTCACGATCCCATCAATCTAACTTTTCAAACTACATATATGACTCTCCATGTTGACAAGCTAGAATTAAAACCAGAGACTTTAGCAACATTGAATACGTATTACAGGAAACCGATGCACCATTAACCCAGTTAGATGTGTAGTTCCCAGTACCTTTGGGCCATAATCGCAACGGTATCCGTCAGACTCATTGTCCTGCTCTGGCATGCTGAGACACAGGAAGCGAGGAACGACGTCCTGAGCGCAGCTCGTGTGTAATCTCGAGCACCGTTGGCAATAATTTTCTTAATCAGCCCTGTGATGCCGTTGAGCTCGCGGCGGGTAGTCAAAAACCAAATCGAATCCAACGATATACACAAAGCATCATTCAGAGTTTGCGGATCTGCCAACATAATCAAGCTCTCTGCGAGCTCCCAATCGTGGGAGCTAACCGCACTCTGAAACATCCGACCAAGCTCGATCCGGTCGTGTCTGCTAAGCTTCCTCTCCTGCCCATCCCTATTCTTCTCCCTCTTGCAAACATCCCCTTCCTCAGGGGACATCGATAGCTTCTTCCCACGACAACTACACGAACTAAGAAGCATCGCCTCTTTGTTTAGCAGAGGCGCTTCCCTGGAGAAAATCACATTACTTCCCTCACCTTTCTCCGACGCCCCGGAAGCACATGTGCTCTCAAGATCACCCATTTCCCCATCCATCTCCATCTCCACCAACTGCACCTCTTGCGGAACATCGCCCTTCACGAACCCGACATCACTTCCGACCGCCACGATCTCGTTCTCCATTTCCATGACCCCAAACTCTCACCTTAATAATCCCCAAAACCCAACCAAAACTTCCTCTTTACAGCCCCAATCCAAATCAGACGAAACGAAAACCGAATCCGACCTCTCGAACAGCAAAAAGGTGAGACTTTTCCTCTCAATTCGAACCTCACCCTTCTTCTCAACATCCAAAAAATCCCCCCCCCCCCCCCCCCCCCCCCCCCAAAAAAAAAACCCTTTCGGAAGCAAAACCACCACCTAATCCAGATTCTCGACCGAAAACCCCAACCGACCGCGCCGATCGGAACCCCTCAAAACCCCGACTTTGGGAGGGCGAGACTCGAATCGAAACCCGGAAACCCCAATCGACCTCACCACCATCAACAGAACCTGCGATTAGAGCCCGAAAACGCAGCGAAAACACAGCATTAGAGCCGAAAACCAAGAAATCACGGGGAAAATTGGGGGAAAACGCGATCAGAGAGATGTGGCGGAGAAGTACCGGAAGGGAAGAAGGGGTAACCGAAAAAGTGGAGAGAAGCAGAGATTTGATGTGATTTAATGGTGAGAGGAGAGAGAAAACAGAAGGGAGAGAGATATCATAGAAATGGACAAATGAAAGGAAATTGTCTCCTCTCTTTTTTGTTCCTTTTTTTAGTTTTTTCGTCTTAATTACACTTCTTTTTAAACTTTTTT
Organism: Triglochin maritima; assembly: GCA_963682175.1. Lineage (NCBI taxonomy): Eukaryota > Viridiplantae > Streptophyta > Magnoliopsida > Alismatales > Juncaginaceae > Triglochin > Triglochin maritima. The sequence goes on along the minus strand of OY821774.1, from coordinate 51,746,435 downwards.
TTCTTAACTAATATCACTTTCAGTATTTTTAGAAAATCTAAGTGAATTACTGTAGAAATCACTAGATGTCAATCATATCGTGTTTGTGTACTATCTTGTCAAGTACAATTTAAAGAAGATACATCGTATTTAGATCCGATTGAAAAAAATTAAACGACATGTTATATTGATATTTTTATTTCTAAATAACATCTTAATTAATTAATATCGCATAAAAACAATCGATTACCCAACTAAGAGATGTTATTCATGTTAATTTCACGTAAAAATCAACATATCATGAATGTGTATCACTTATTTTATGTTTTTATCTTCATAAATAAGTATAATAATAAAAAACATGTCTTGTCGAAAATGGATAGGCCGGTGGAATGCAAAATTCAATTTTTTTTCTTTATTCGTAAAATATTCTTTTGTTATATAGTTACCCATTGAAATTTGACTTGGACACCTTTGGGATTTAAATGGATCCGTATCTTTTTGACTATTTACGTAAAAATAATATATATATATAGATCTTTGGTTACTAATAATTCATTACTTACTTACCCATACATAGACATATAATGGTCGTTCGATTTAGCACGTGAATTAGTTTTTTACTTTTCAAAGCAAAAATTATCAACACAGACATTATATCCCATTGTCTAATGATGGGTATTAAGTGTTTCTGCAAAAATACAAAAATGTTGGTCGAATATGGTCCTACAAAATCGACGCATTTTTTTTAACACATGCGCCACACATTTACTATTGACAAACTTAACACTACTAATTAGTTGTGCACTCATAAATTTATGCAAATGTATATCCTTCATGAGCACATGTATTACTCGTGTTAATTAATTAGTCTGAAACATGTATCCTTTCTAGGTGATGTATTTGTTTCATCAACATATAACAGGTGACAAAATTGACAAAGCAAGGAAACTCTCAAATTACATTCATTTTTCTAATTAACTGAATTTATTTTTGCAACTTCAAGAAATTTAATACATATATTCTTAAAAAAAAGGCATTCAAGGTGGAGTTTTTTTTTCTTCCCGTGAGGTGATTAGACTAGAGTGCACAAACGAGAACACAAGATTGGAGAGGAAGGAAAAATGGAACTGTGGCTCAACAAAAACACAACAAATGGAAGGGAATCTCTTGTTTTCCTAATCCCACCATTCTTTCATTAAAATATGCAAATAAAATAACAAAGTCATGAAAGTGAGAGTCACCACTACCACAAGACACACCACCCAACACCTTCGCTTTGGTGGGACCCTTTCTCTCTCATCCTTTAGGTCATCTTGGCCCTCAACTCAATCGTTACAACACTCTCTCTCTCTCATCTCTCATCTCTCTTCCTTCATGCCATCCCAAATCTAACCACTACCATACTTTTTTTTAAACAATTTAATATTGTTTACCCTATGATTCCATAATCCATTTCTTCTTCCAATAAATATACATCGACTAAATATATGAATACATGTCCCGTAATTTTTTTATCTAATAAAAAAACGAAAATTTCGAAATTTAGGAAGAAAAAACAATATCGAAAAATAGTCGGATCGTGGGTGTGACCCGCGATCCGTCCCCCTAAATTTTTTTTTTTTGACGGATCGCTGGTCGGAACCTTGATCCGTCAATTTTTTTTAAATCACGGATCGCGGTTCACACCCGGGATCCGTGAAATTTTGCAAAATTTTTTTTGTGGAAGAAAATTGCACGGATCGCGGTTGTAACCGCGATCCGTGATTTTTTTTTTCTGTTTTAGTTTTTATTTTTGTTTCTGTTTTTCTTTTTTATTTTAATTATTTGTAATCGTTTTTAAAATCTTTTTTTCAAAATATGTTTTCAAATTAATATTATTTTTAATTTTTTCAAGAATCGACCCCCAAATCACGTCGATAACTTGGCCTATTAAAATGTTAGGGTATTTTATACAATAAAAAAATAAAATTTCTTAGTCAGAATAATAAATTATTTACAACTAAATATTAAACAAACACTAAAACTAATTAAAACAAAAAATTGAAAACGTTGTCAAAAATTCGTAGGGTGTACACACATTACAAACATGTTTGGAGGTTGATATAACAAAAAATTAAAAACACAATTAAATTTTTTAAAAAATATTAAAAATTAGAAAACATATTTTGAAAGCAAATATAATAAAAAACATAGTTAAAACGATTTAAAAAAAATCAAAACATAAAACACTACAACTAAAATCCGTAACTTTTTTTATTTTCTATTATTGTTTTTGATTTATTGTTTTGTTTTTTTTAAATCATTTTAACTATGTTATATATATATATATTTCATATTATGTTTTCTAATTTTTATAAATTTTTTTAAAAAAATTTGTTTTAAATTTTTTAGCTGTATCGACCTCAAAAAATATTTGTTAATAATAGTGTACACCTTACGGATTTTTGAAAACTTCACTAATTTTTTGTTTTACTTAGTTTTAGTGTTTGCTTAATATTTAATTGTAAATAAAATAGTATTCTGTATAAGAAATTTCGAATTTTTATTGTATAAAATAACATAATTTTTCAACGTGATTTGGAGGTAGATTCTCGAAAATATTTTTTTAAAAACATTTTAAAAAATAATAAGAATTAGAAGACTTATTTTCAAAAACAAATATATTAAAAAACAGATTAAAAATAAATTTTAAAATATCAAAAACATAAAATACAAAAACAATAAAAGAAAATTAAAAAGTCACGGATTTTAGTCGTAGTATTTTATGTTTTGATTTTTTTTAAATCGTTTTAACTATGTTTTTTATTATATTTGTTTTCAAAATACGTTTTGTAATTTTTATTATTTTTAAAAAAAAATTAATTGTGTTTTTAATTTTTTGCTGTATTGACCTCCAAAAATATTTGTAATGTGTGTACACCCTACGAATTTTTGACAACGTTTTCAATTTTTTGTTTTAATTAGTTTTAGTGTTTGTTTAATATTCAGTTGTAAATAATTTATTATTCTGACTAAGAAATTTTGTTTTTATATTGTATAAAATACCATAACATTTTAATAGGTCAAGTTATCGACGTGATCTGGGGGTCGATTCTTGAAAAAATTAAAAATAATTTTAAATTTTTTTAAAAAATAATATTAATTGAAAAACATATTTTTAAAAAAAATTAAAAAGATTATAAATAATTAAAATAAAAAAAATAACAGAAACAAAAATAAACTGAAATGGAAAAAAAATAAAAAAATTTGCAAAATTTCGCGGCTCCAACCTGTGATCCGTCAAAAAAAAAATTTGTTTTTTGGGGGAACGGTGATCCAACTATTTTTCGAAGAAAAAAAAATTCTCTTAAATTTCAAAATTTTCGTTTTTTTTATTAGATAAAAAAATTACGGTACATGTCCACCTCCGTAAACGAAGCCTTCAAATTCAACTCAAACGGGTGAGCTCCCTTTATTTTAACTTGATAAAACTCGACTCGTCCACTAAACAAGTCAAACTTAAATATAGAAATACGTTCGTTTAATAAATGAGTCAAGTCATAACTCGGCTTGGTTAGATCGATAAATGTTCATTTGGTTCATTTAAATTTTATACATTTATATATTACATATATACATATTTTAATTATGATTTAATAGGCTAAAATTGCATACTATATTTTATAGATTTTTGGTATTTATAATAAGTATATAATAAGTTCATGTTATATATAATGTATAAAGGTTTACAACATGTTAATTAAGCATTAAACAAGTTTTAGCAAGCTAAACGAGTTGGATAGCTTGTTGAACGATACTGCAAACGAGTCAAGTGAGCTACTCGTGAATTTTAAACGGGCCAAATTCAAACAGGTTCAAGCTTGAGTCGTTTAATATAAACGAGCTGAGTTCAAATAGACTATGTTTGGCTCGTTTAGAATCTCAAATTGATCATAATTCTAGAATTTACATGTGCTTTTACTTAATATTATGCATTGACTGCAAAATTATGTATTAATATGTGGAGACACATTCATCGTTGTCCGTAGAAATATTCAATGTATGATCATTATTTGTGGTGATTACCTTTGTTGAACACACATCTTGCGGATGCTATTACAAGGTCCGTATTTGTTTCGATATTTCCTCCAATTTCGGACGCAAGTGGAGTTTGAGATTAATCTTCATTCGACTAGTGTTGAATTTGCGTTTTGGAAACCAAGGCCTATTTCCACGTTCAAAGAAAATTCAAATTACATCTTTCCTTTAAGACTTATTATTTTAATTATTTGGAGTGAAGTTATCAACGAACCCCATGATTGTGTGTACCGAAAACGAATGACTTTTTTATTGAAGGAAAGGTGTGGAAGATGGTTGAGCTACGTAGGAGGGGTTAACTTGTGGTGATAATGACTTGTTTTGGTCTTTTGGATGTTTCGCATTTGTTAATCACAAGTTGAGGTATAGCTTTTTACTAACCAAACATGGTTTAGAAAGTCTAATGACTTGTGCGGAAACGTTTAGCTTTGGTGAAGAAAAACCAATTATATATTAATTATTGCAATAACCAGAGTAAGGTTTATTGATGCTCTTAATTAAATAATATGTTGTCGGGAATTTGATATTCTTGATGGGAATATAACCAACCAGACATTTCAACCACTTTAGTTGCCATTTTGTTGCTTATGATCTACATTTTATGGTAAAATAAAGACAAATATACCCATTAATAATGTGACATGGAAACAGTGGAGAAGTATATATTGTGCCTTTGGTTTTACTACCCCCATGGTAGATCTAAAGTTGGATTTGTGCTGTTAATTTTCTGATCAGAATTGCAGACAAAAGAATCTGAAAAATATACACGGAAAGGAAATAAAAAATACTAAATTGCATCGTGTTTCAGAAGTTACTGCATATATATAATAGTATTTCATGTAGCAGTACTGCAGTACAAATTAAGACAATAATGATTTGTATATAAAAGATTCATAAGCACTAATAAATTGTTTCTAATATAATCTCCACGTACACGTATGCACTTTGTGTGTTTTTATATCGGCTAGATAGGTATTCCAATGTGTACACGCGTCGCTTTCGAAACTTCAAATTCAATTACTTACTTAACCATTTCTTATTTGTCCTAACTTGAACTCGAATAATGAAAATGATAGTAGAAATTTCAACGAAATAAGCTCACTATGACAGCTTATATTATGCCGATGTTGGGGGGAAAATCCAATGGTAATATGAGTTCCAGTAAAACATTATTTAACGGTTGTGTTATGGGCTTAATTGTAATTAAGATGAACCCGGATGCAAACATAAATTCTCAAAAAGATACTGCAGGTTGAGGATCTTGTCGCATTAGGAAACGAATCACCACGATAAAAATTTCAATCGGTACAAATTATAAGGCCAATAGGTATTACGGAGATTTTTTTTACGTGCTTTGTGTTTAATTTAAGGCTAGACCGGTCGGTGAATATTAGGAGGAATAACTTGGTTTTTACAGGGTATCATATTTGAATTGACAACATTAGCCAAGAATTAAGAAATCGTACATTAGCAAGTGCCGACTTGATGCCTACATGGACAGCTAGTCGGGGATAGTTTGAGTTTACAAATTATTATCATCATATATATATATATATATATAGTTTGAGTTTATGACAAATAAAGTTCCTCGTGCCAGCAAGAGCTAAGAACTTCTAGTTTAATCGCATTTGTTGGTTCACAAATAGCACCACATGAATATCTTCCGAACTTTAAATACGAGCATGAGAGCATGTTAATTAGAAAATACACCATGCTATTGATTATGTAATATTTAAGGTTAACAACAGTTCATTGGGTGACCTGCTTGGTGCTCTGATTGCAAGCAATAATTTGTATTACTCACGTGAAAAGGACACATCTCATTGGGTAAGTAAACAAGGCACGCATGTCTAGGCTCTACAAGACAGGGTAGATTCGTTATCAAAAAAGACAGTATAGATTACGCATGCTCACCACGTGCGCCGCACGTGCAAATAGGTGAGATCAAACGTACAACAACATATCTACTTTGTTGGCATTCGCACGTGCAAATAGCCCCACCAATAGTTAAAACTCTCTGAAGAAGCTGTGAAGTGTGACGATAGCATCGTTAACCTCGACCCCAAAATTCACCCTCAAATCCAGTTTTTGTTTTCATTTTTTAAAAATTTTAAAACTTTTTTTACCAAAAATTGATCTTCAAATGAGGTAGGGAGAGAGAATGTAACGTATTTGTTTATTTGTTTTAATTTTCAAAAAATAATTATAAATATATATAAAAAATATATCAATAAAAATTTCTTAAACATATAAAAAAATATTTTTTAATCGTTTATTTTTAAAAAAAGAACCAACCCGAGTTGGCCAAGTGGCCAACCCAAGTCGCAAATCAGGTCGGGACCCGACCTCACATTTTCCCGCATTAAGTGAGTTGGGGGTGGGTTCAATCCCGCCCCGCTCATGTTTCATTTAGCGTCAAGGATGGTCTTAAGACCGTAATTTTTTTAAATAATAAACATTTAATTCTAATATCGAAAACTAATAAAAAAAATAAAACTACCACGATCGCGGGTCGAACCCGCGATCTGCGCGACCACGGATCGAGGGTGCGATCCGTGGGCGCGAATTCTTATAAATACCCATCCGGTGTGTTTTTTTAATACAATTATTTTTTCAATTCCTCACACATTTCCACTTCTACTCTCCACACAGTTGTGAAATTGTGCCCGGTAACATCAATTTTTCTGATCCGTGTGTCTTTCCTGGTGATATTTGAGGTAATTGTTTTTTTCATTCTTATATTTATAGTTATTAATAATTGGTAATAATATCAAATATTGAAATTCTACTCTCTTCACAGTCTTCAAATTGTGTCTGGTGATATCAATTTTTCTGATCCGTGTGTTTTTCTTGGTGAATTTTGAGGTAATTTTTTTTCTTCTTAATTTCTATTTATCTCACATTATTAACAATTGGTAATAATATCAAATATTGAAATTCTACTCTATTCACAGTCTTCAAATTGTGTCTGGTGATATCAATTTTTCTGATCCGTGTGTTTTTCCTCGTGAATTTTGAGGTAATTTTTTTATTCTTAATTTCTATTTATCTCACATTTTTAATAATTGTTAATAATATCAAATGTTGAAGTAATTTTTAATATAAAACTGATTAAAGAATTTTACATTGTAGTTAACATAATGATTGCGGTTAGTGTGCACTTTGGCGGTGAAATAGTTCAAAATGCAAGTTACGGTGTAGAGTACACGATAGGTCCAAGACTTACACTTTCAGCGAGCGAAAATGTAACCTTAGAAGAACTTAAGAGTTGGATATATCAATGTTTGAATGTCGAAGAATCTCAGTACTCGATGAATATTCAATATCGTTGCAACATTGCACCAACCGGTTACTTTTTTTTAATGTGATGTCTGTATATGATGAGAATTCCTGGAGAATAGCCTATGAAACAGCTTATTCCAAAATGGGAATGATGGAGTTATATGTACAGTTGAATCCTGTGGAAATTGAGTGGAGGGCTGAGATGTTTACAAGTAACCAACCGGGTAGTAGTAGTGGTGCAGGTTTCATATCTCAACAATCATGTGATGCAAACACCATAGCAGAAACCAGCCGACCTGCGAATAGAACTTCTGATTTCGTGCCTATACCAACAGATGATGAAGAAGAAAATGATGACGAAGATTATAATATAGATACAGAGAATGAATCATCAGGTGAGGACGACGAGGATGCTGATGAGGTTGAGGAAGATGAAGATATTGGTCCGAACGTGAGTCGGTTAAGCCAATACAACCCATTTAGAGGGAGGGGTTGGGTTCACCCAGCTAAAAGCTTTCATGATAGTTCTAGTTGGGTTCCTGCATATACATCATTTATAGAAAGCAGCGTAATAGTTGAAGGTCCGTTAGCTGAGAATCAAGCATTCTCATCAAAAGACGCTCTGAAGAACGCAATATCGAAATTGCATATTGACAATAATCGGGAGATCAAGGTGCAAGACAGCAGCAAAACCAAATATAGGGTGAGATGTAAAGATGAAAATTGTAGCTGGATGTTGTACGCTGCACAGACCGGTTCGGGTGATGCATGGTCTATAAGAAAATGTCTGTATAAGCATATATGCAGGTCCACAGCTGCCCGATTTGATCATGCTCAGCTGACTGCAAAAATGATGGCTGATATCATCCGTGAAGATGTCGAAAATAATGTCTCGCTCCCGATTAAACAGGTGTTTGGTCTGGTAAGAAAAATATTTCCATGTGTTAATCCAAAGTACAATAAATTATGGCATGCCCGCGAGATTGCTGTTGCATACATGTTTGGAAGTTGGTCGGGTTCATATGCTTTGTTGCCTCAATTGTTAAATGCTATTAAACAATAAAATCCTGGAAGTAAAGTTGTAGTTCATTCTGACCATTTACCATGCGCTGGTGTCCGTCAGTTTAAATGTGCAGCATGGGCTTTTGGTCCTTGTATTCAGGCATTCAAATATCTACGTCCTGTTATCAGCATAGACGCCTCATTTCTTAAAGGTAGATACGAAGGAATGTTACTTGTTGTTGTTGGGTATGACGCTGAGAATCAACTATTGCCTCTTGCATTTGGGCTCGTTGAGAAGGAAAATATATCCAATTGGGGATGGTTTATGAGATGGTTGCGACGAGAGGTGATTGGAGATAGGAAGATATGTGTCATATCTGATCGACATGCTGCAATTAAACACATTTTTAGGAATCCGGGTTACGGTTGGCACGAGGAAGGAAATGAAGCAGTTCACCGTTTATGCGCACAACATCTTGCCGAAAACTTGCTAAAAAATTGTAAGAATCAATATGCAGTTGACGCCTTCAAGGTAGCATGCAGACATAGTAATCCGTGGGATTTCAAAGCCAGTTTGGACAAGTTGAGTATTGGAGTAAAGATGCATTACAATACATAAAAGGGATAGGGAAAAAAGATGAAACAAATGAGAATGAACCGGAAGTTCCTAGTAAGTGGTCGTTGTGTCACGACGGAGGCCAAAGATGGGGAATAATGACAAGCAATGTTGCGGAGTGTCTGAACAATGTTTTCAAAGAAGCTCGTGGTTTACCCATTTGTGCAATTGTAGAGGCGACATACTATAAACTGTTGGAGTGGTTCAACAACAGAAGATAGCATGCACGTGTGTTGGCACAAAGAGGACACGTCTTTTCGGAGAGGGTTACACAAATGTTGGAAAAATCTGCAGCAGTTGCATGTCAACATGAGGTGAAAATAACTGATTTCGATACAGGAGTATGTGAGGTCATATCCAAACATGAAAGAGTGAGCAGAACTGGAGGTAGGAGAGATCGTAGTTACAAGGTGATTCTACGTGACGACACCAGACCGAAGTGCAAGTGTCGGGGACTACAAAATACAGGTATCGCTTGCAGTCATGTTTTGGCAGTGTGTGCCGCACGTAACTACAATGCCAATGAATATACACATTCGTACTACAGTGTCAACTCTCTAGTGCACACATGGGAGGGTCACTTCGATGTGTACGGGAAGGAAGAGGATTGACCTGAATATATGGGAGACAAAATAATACCTGATCGAACACTCGTCAAGAAAGGAAGAAGAAGGTCAAAACGTTTACCGATGACGATGGATGTCATGGAAGGAAGGATAGGTCCGGGTCATTGTACAGGTTGTGGTTCGATTAATCACACAAGCGATCGTTGCAATGTAAGGGAAGGTTGAATGTATTGTAATGTTTAATATATTGTAATGTTGAATGTATTGTAACGTTTAATGTATTGTAATGTTGAATGTATTGTAATGTTGAATGTGTTGTAATGTTTATAATGTCTTATTTATAAGTCAAACCATATCAATTAAGATGACAAAACAAAATCATAAGATCTTAAAGTACAATGACGAGTACAACTGAATTACATTATGAACTACTGCGTGGGAGTGAAAATCTTTGTCTTTATCTTGCGTCGGCACCCTCGACCGACTGGAGTCGCAACATGCACTGATTCTTCTTCATCATCAGAGAAGACGTATGGAACCAACTCAGACTGGGGTTGAGTCTCAACAGGTGAATGAGACTCAACAGGTCGAAAATGTGACTGATTTTGAACAGGCAAATGAGGTGACTGAGTCTCGCAAACTATAGAAAGTACAGGATTTAATTCACAAGTGTACCCTTGGTCAGTAAATGGGCTGAATATACCATCCAACAAAGATCCGAAATGTGTTTGCGCCAATTGAGGGGTATCATAATTACTACCAGGTGTCTGATAAGTTGGATAATCTTCGGGAATCGGGGAAAGCCCCAACTGGGTTGGCTGCGATGGTCCCACGCCAATGTCACCATATGTTTGAGAATATCCAAACTGGGTTGGCTGCGATGGTCCTGCGCCAATGTCACCATATGTTTGAGAATATCCAAACTGGGTTGGCTGCGATGATCCTGCGCCAATGTCACCATATGTTTGAGAATATCCAAACTGTGATGGATCTGGGACAAAATCATCGTATGATGCATTGGATAACCTAAAACTATATGTTGTTTGGTCTGCAACTCTTGGTACAGGACAGTCATCACGAATCTCATTATTACCATCATCATCTTCAGGAATCGACTCCACATCTGCAGGTAATCCAGCATCACACAGTACCCTTTCAAATTCGTGCACCTGATCGCAGTCGACAGCATCGAGTTGGTGACTCTTCAACAACATTTTACAGAGTCCCTTAGTTCCACGTTTGTACAGTTGCTTGATAACAAATTTAGCCCGTTGAATACCACGTAAGCCCTGCAATTGTACTTTGAAAATTAGATAGTAAAACACAACAAGGAACGTCGAATACGTCGAATTGTAGTTCAAAAAACATACCATACGTCGAATACGTGGTCCACCTGGAACGTAACCTAAGTCCTCGATAGAATCACGTAGGGGTGGCAACGGTCTTTCCAGACCGAACTCTATTTGGCCTCGTATGTAGACTGTGTACATACCATTATGCTGAAACCACTGACGATACCGTCGATTTTCTCTCGGATCATATGGTCGACCTTCATGAAGAATATGCGGTCTGTCCCACATTCGTATGTAAATTTCATGCTTCGCTGACCAATCATCTCTCTATCGGGCCGCATGTACTATCTTATCAAGTCTTTTGAGTTCTGTCCACGGATGAGGTTCTGGCGGTGACGTCGTCTGATAAAATCCAAATTGTCTCATAGTTCTTTTTGGATAATGCCATGAAATCATCCAGAAATGAATCAAAGGCACTCTCGCAAGCCAATATGCAGCATCAGTAGTAAATACCCGGTCAGGAAGCAACATCATATTTTCATAATACGGCTGCCAGTTTACATGCTCATCCAATTATGTGTAAGACAATTATGTGCGGCACTAACCTCATAAGTCTGTGGGTATTGCCACTTAATAGCAAATGGAGGTCGCGATTCTAGGTCGTCTCCACCTAAACACTCAGCATGACCCACGTGTCTCGGCCGGGCTACGAGAAACCGAGTCCAAGACCAGTGTTGAAGAAGTAACAATGCACCACCAATGTTCCTTTTTCCAGTTTGACATGAAATAAACAAGTTGCGATATAAACATGAAAACACGGCCGCACCCCAATTGTATACTATCGGCTTGTCCAACACCTGCAAAAACCTCAAATACATAACAGGAACACCTGTCCCAGAGCTATCAGGGAAAACCATGGATCCAAACAAATCTAAAATGAAAGCCCGTGTATATTGTGCCACTTCCTCATCTGTGGGAAATTCTGGCAGATTCCCGTAATTTACCCGCAACCATTGCAAACTGATGCTAAATCCGGACTCTTTAAACATTTGTGGCTCATCTCCTCCTACCGTTCTTTTACCTTTTTTCATAATCTCGACGTTTATATCAATCCCAAAGGAATTTCTAATTAACTCACGACTGTCTCGATCACTGTGCCCGATTATTGGAATACCACTGATAGGTAGACCCCCCAAACAGCTAACATCCTGCAATGTTAATCCAACCTCCCCAATCGGTAAGTGGAAAGTGTGAGTCTCAGGACGCCAACGCTCTACAAGTGCAGTAATCAATCTATTGTCTGTCCTTGTATGCTTTATTTGGGCAAGTTGATATAATCCCAAATTTTTGAGTGCTTGACTAAAACAATCGTGGAAAGGAATTACTGGACGATGTGCACGACATTCCAAAACAGCCTCCGGCTATAATATATTCAAATATATTGTGAAAAATACATCAATTAGAAAAATGTAATTTAAATATTTAGAAAATTTACACAGTATGATTTTTTTGTACTTACATTTGTGGAAATATCATTGACTCTGAACATGCAATTTGGTATTCCGAGAAGTGGGAAATAGACTCTCTATCCACTGCATCATTATACTCACGTTCGTTTTGTACAGAGCGACTTCTACTTAAATGACTCATTTTGTCAAAACAACTGTTCATGAAAATAAAAACAGAATTAATTCTAATAATTAAAAAATAATTTACTCGTACATTTCATGACAAATTGCATGTTATAGAAATAATGAAAGCTACAACAATTTAACACATAAATACAACTAATATTAAAATTTTAATTTAACAGAAAATAATAAATAACTATTCCAAATACTTATATTATATAATAAATTTCGTAAATGTACGTTATACAAATTTTAGATGTATATACATTTAATTTAATTATAAACAGATACATAAATACAACTAATATTTAAAATTAAATATAATAAAAAATAACAAAACAATTCCAAATAATTTTAATTTAACAAAGAAATTAAATCTTAAGTAAAAAATTTGTGTAAAATTTACCTGAGTCCAAGATAAGCTGGGAAATAAGTGTTGTGCGAGCTCCGAATGGAAGAAAAACTAGAAGAGAAGTGTCGTGCGAACCCGAGTAGATAATAAAAATTACTTGAGATTAACTTATTTTAACTTAAAACTTAATCTGAAAATTCAAAAATTAACTGATTTTAACTCAATACTTAAACTCAAAAACTTAAAAACTGAAATCTAAAAATTTCTTTAAAAAAAAGCAGACAGATCGCGCTTTTATAGCGCGATCCGTTTTTGTGTGGATCGCAGGTTCGACCCGCGATCGTCGTAGATTTTTTTTTTTTTGATTAGCTTTCGATTTTTTTTAAAAATTGATTATTATTTAAAAAAATTACGGGTCTTAAGAGTCACCATCTAGGCATAATTGCATATAACTATACCAAAAATGCTCAGAAGGATACTTATAAATTTAAATTGCATTTTGGAAATGTTTTGACGCTGACGTAGGATTTAGTAAATTTGCGAGCACGTGTTGCTATAGATCTCTAAATCGAGAAGAAGCAAATGTTGCTATGGACTTCGAAACATCGAACCCAATGAGGGTGGATAGGCTTCAGGCCCTTATATTTGCTTGTGTTTCATTCGTTCCACTATCTTCATTTTCCAAGTTACATATAATCTTTTGAACTTTCACTATCGTTAACTTTTAAAGTTAAAAATTACCCTCCCTCCAAACTTTAGATATGTAACACTTTATCCTCTTGATTTTCTTTTAATCACTAAATTTTACTTTTTTACCGTTAATTTTTAGTTTTTTATTCTAGACAAACAACACGAGAAAAAAAAATTTAACGATTAAGATGTAAAATCTAATGATTAAAATAAATTCCCGGAGGTGAAGTGTTATAGACTCAAAATTAAGAGTATTAAGTGTTAAGATTAAAAGTTCACTTAGTGATTTTGGGTTTACAGTTAAAAGCTTATTTGAAGATATAAAAAAAATAGTTTCACAAGTGGATTCACTAACATTGTTACTCGGTTCACTATCTTTGTCAAAAATAGTGGTAATCACGTTATACCGCCGCTTAAGGGTGTGCATCCGGACTGGATGTTTTTCCGAGGTATGGACCGGAGACCGGACCGATTGGATTCGGTCCGGTCCGGTCTAAGACCGAATTTTTACCTCAAAAATTTTAAAAAATAAAAATCAGACTGGACCGGGACCGAATTTTCAACTGGGTTTGAACCGAAACGCGGACCGGTCCTGTCCAAAATATCGGACCGGACCGGTTTTTACACACCCCTACCACCACATCACGACGACCAGCACAGATAAGCATTTTTTTTTGAAAACATAAAAAAAATCCGTCAGTTAAAGGAAGCTAACGAAAGCTCCCAGCAGAGACAGTTAAAGTTCCCAAAGCTTTGTAATCACCCAATGGAAGTTCATAAAAACGCATGCTTGGCTCACAAAGTACACCAATCACTTCTACAATCAATAACTAAATCTACCAAATGCATATTTGGCAGGTCAAATGAGTTCTTAACTGGTCATGTGATTTGAAGTCAGTTTCAAGGGATCATTTAACGAAGTAATTTGATTACATACTTTTCAAGGTAATTAAATTACATTTATGGATGTCGTAATCCACTTACATTACAACTAATTTTATATAAGTCAAACATGGTCATATTGTCAAACTCAAATTCGATCTTACCGGAAGCATGTCGGTACTCCAACAAAATTCTTTGACATTTATTAGATTCATTAAATTACAAATTATTTTTTCAAATCACATTGCAACTCATGTAGTGAATTAGGATATAATTTGATTACATGAAATTCAATTTCTTGGAATGTAATATAATTATATGTAATTGAATTTCGTGGAATCTAATCACGACGAACCAAGTACAACTTAATATTACTCATCCATTCCTATTTGACATTTCTTTTGGTGCTACCTAGGCGTGTAAGTATGCAAATAGTGATTTGAGTATCCAATAGAAAATCAAAATTTGATTAGTATTTGGTAAAATAAGATTTTACCAAACACAATTTGAAAATTGAAATTGATTTATAAAATTCTACAAAATTTAAATCCAGATATGAATTCGGATATAAGTCAAACAATATCCAAATGTCTGAAAATACAAATTCTTGCATCTAATATACGTGGTTATTAATTTTTTTACTAGCAAGTTATTAAATTTTGATCATTCGAATTCCAAAAAATTTAAAATTCAGATTTGTTATGGTCGTTTGGAATTTGAATACAGGCTATATGTACGCGTCTGCAAAAATAAAAAAGTAAATTACGGAGGCATACTTATTAGTTATTACCCTGTGAGTTTGTTAGCTTAGCACGAAATCCCAGGTATAAAAGCCCGTCCGTTGGTCTCCATTTCCTCCAACAAAAGAAACGAATTCCACCTCCTCTCTCGATCTCGATTCCCACGAACCCTCGCCGTTGCCGTCGTTCGCCGTCTCCGCCGCCGCCATGGACGAGACCTACGACGTCATCGTGCTCGGCACCGGCCTCAAGGAGTGCATCCTCAGCGGCCTCCTCTCCGTCGACGGCCTCAAGGTGATAAACCTCTTTCCCTACGCCTCCATTTCCTGATCTGGTCCCGATCTTCGTTTCCCGCTCGATCTGGTCTGCGGAGTTGCGGTTTCGGAGTTTGCGTCGCGCGATCGCGTGCGTTTTGAGTTTTTCGTGTTGTCTTCCGGATTTTGTTGATCTGTTTTAGGTGGATTTGGTGAGTTTGAGGTTCTCTTCCGGATGAACTTGAGTTGCTTTTGGATGATGTTGTCTTTGGATTTGGATCGGGCGTGTCATGATTTTTGGCAAATTGCGAGAGAAATGTTGTGATTGAGGATCTATTTGAGGAACCAGAAGCTACATTGTGCTTGAAATTGATCAAAAAGTTCTGCGGAGCAAACTGTGCAGTTCAAAATACAACAGAGCAATGATATTATGTCTATATGATGCTTGGATCGTAAATTTAGAATCAATAAGATGAGGATTGTTGTATAGGAATTTGAAGCACCCTTGACCTGTCATTTTGTGTTTCAGTGCGCGTATGTTATGTAGATCCTTGACATGTTCTAAGGCTCGATGCAAATCAAGAAGTTCTGGTCTGAGATTCGTTTTAATTCGTAGGCTATGACACTAGATCATTCTTTTGATGGGTCACCATGCAAAACCATCTTCAGAAAATAACTTAATATATATTATAAACCTGAGCTTTTTTCCGCTTTAGTTTGGAGAACTGATACGTTGACTACAAAGTGATTTTTTCCTTATTTAATATTATAATGAGTAAGTAGTTAAAAAAAGTAGGATATTTTTCCAATTTACAGTACCATATCTGCACTTCATTTCTTACTGTATGTTGTTGTGATTTCACTATATTACTATTCAAATTGTATTACGAGACAAAAATTATCTATTATATATGCCTGTTATCGTCAAGCATCATCTTCTTGTTGTGTGGAGAATTGGTACAGTTATTCTTTTGGAAGGTAAAAGATTCCTGGATTGCAAGCATCCACATGCAGTTCATTTTTTTTTGTTTAGTTAAACAAAATTACTGATGTTGCAATATTTTCCAAGTCCCCAAAATCTATTTGATTCAGTTTAAGAAAATGAAAAAAATTGTCTGTAGGACTTGGGACTGCCTCTGGGTAATGGAAAAAACATTGGGCAATAGCGCAACGTGACAATACTGCATATACTGTTTTCCTGTGCATCAGGTGTTATAAGGAGACGACAGGGGTTCTAAAACTTGACAGTTTCAATAACCCGAGGTGCATGAAACAATGATGAATACTAAAGAAGATCTTGCTTGGCATATGGGATTCAGGCAAGATTAGATGAAATGAAGAAAAAATCTTATTGTTTCTTTTTCCACTATAGGAATTTATACACATCAAAATTGATAACTCAAAATTGTGTATTAACAATACATCGCGGTAAGCTGTAAGGGTAACTCAAAGTTAGACATGCAACAAACAAAAGACACATATGAAAAAATCAATACTCAGAATGTGGCTAAATGCTTAGACAGATAACAAGAAACACACTTAAAACCTAATTTCAGAAATGAATAAGCATAAGTTGTGATGAAAGAGCCATGAGTTTGGTCACGTGGAAAGTACCATACAATTTAATAAGGAAATCAATTGAAATTGAAGGATTTTGGAAAATTGTTTTGGAAGTCATAAAAGTATCATATCTATAACTTAATATTTAATGCATCTTTCATAGAGTTAGAGTTACATTGCCATAGATAATATTTATTCTGGGCAATGAAGAAATTATACAACCTTTCTGTTCTACTTTGTGAGATTAAAGCATGAAGTAAATTACTTGAGCACCTTTTGCTGTTCTGTTTTAATTTGAGAAGAAAAACGATTTCGTATGATTGTTATTTGACAGTCTCACTCTGAAAATACATTTGTTCCTGTTGAGTTTATCTCATTTCAAGCTACTTCCAATGAATTTATCATTATTTTTTCTCTTAACCATACTTGCATCATTTTGAAAATGATACAACAATTATCACTAACTCTTATTTAGCTATTCGTCTTACTGTTGTCTCCACCATAATTCAAGCGATTTTGCTCGTCTTCCTGAAGGTTTCTACCATGTGAATCAGGTGCTGCACATGGACAAAAATGATTTTTATGGAGGGGAATCGACCTCATTGAATCTCGTCCAGGCAAGAGGCTAATTCTATGGAAGAAAAATACTTGTGGCTATCACCATGAAGGATATTGCTATTTTCCCTGGATATCAAGGCATTCTAGTGATAGTTGTGGTTACACCACTTAGTAATAAGATACAAACTTATCTGCAATTTTTCCCCTGCAGCTTTGGAAAAGATTCAAGGAAAGTGACAAACCTCCAGCAGATCTTGGATCTATTCGAGATTACAATGTGGACATGATCCCAAAGGTTTACACCAACTACCAATCTATTTGTTTTTTCTGGCTATATTGCTTGATACTTGTACGATAATTATGTTTGATAATATATTATGCTTGGTCTATTTGTTTTTTAATTTTTATAAATTGTATGATTCATGACCATGAAGTTATCAGTATTTTGTGTTTCAACGACAATATGCAAATATGAGAACTTACATACCACATCTTAATTTGTTTCAAGATTCTTCTTTTCCATACCTTATATTAAAGTTACATTTGGTGCTAAGTGAGTTTCGAGTATTTCATGTCTGACTTCTTTACTATTTTAAATTACTTTTCTTAATCATGCTTGATTTTTTTTCATTTAATAAATTTTAAATCTGCAGTTTATGATGGCAAATGGTACTCTTGTTAGAGTGCTGATTCACACAAACGTTACACGATATCTTAATTTTAAAGCTGTAGATGGCAGTTATGTCTATAACAAAGGAAAGGTATTCGTGAAGCCCTTCTCTAGTTAATGTTTGCTAATTCACCATATATTCTTTTGCTTCCGTTATCCAATTGCTATTAGTTTGTTCGTTTTCCTCTCTTAGGTCCACAAAGTACCAGCAACTGATATGGAGGCACTGAAATCGCCGTTGATGGGTCTTTTTGAAAAGAGACGTGCTCGAAAATTCTTTATCTATGTTCAAAATTATAATGAAAATGATCCCAAAACACATGAAGGCATGGACCTTACAAGGATCACGGCAAAAGAACTTATTGTGTACGTTCCTAGCAATGACCATCTGATTTTGCTCGTGTTATGCCCATATATATATTTTAATCGGTCCCATACAATGTGATAGTGACAGCTTTCAGCTGAAATAGACCACAGATTGAGCCCCCCGTGAATTATTTATTGAAATTACCTCCATCAAATGTGGTGTTGCATAATGGTATAAGTGATTGTGTGTGTATATCTGTGTTTGTCATTTTCTTTGGTTAGGTTTCTAGTGTCACTGATCTCTTGTAAAACTGAGCTTCATTCTCAATCACAAGAAACCGACCTTAATAGGAGCATGACTGCAAAGTTATTTTTAATTGGTTTCTCTGCTCTTGGATTTTTCTTGTTGTTTCCCTACAGAAGATATTTCTGCAGTGCAAAGGCAAGTACTTAGGAGTTAGATACGATATGCCATTTTTATTTTTGCGTAAGCAGAGATCTATTTGCTATTTATAATCCTCTAGTGGTTTATGACTTTGTTACCTTACCATTCAACTTCAACCAATTTGTTTCATGACTGAGTATCTGTGTTTGGAACCTATTATGCTTTGTTCTATTTTGGAGATGCTTTTGAGGCAACAATCAAATAGTGTACATTCTCTCTATAAACTGCAACGAATGTTTACATATTTTTAGTCTCTCCAAACTTGTTAGTTAGTTTATGACCACTCAGCCGTTGGAAAGCTAGTTTTTTTTGGTTTTTAGCTTGCTAGAGGTGGAATGGCAAGGCAAGCTTGTTTTGAGTACGCTATTTAAAATGTGAAAAAAATGCCTCTTAACTCTATGGTCCATCATTTCCCTCATTCTTTCAGTTTGCTGCTATTGAAGTTCGTGAAAATTGAATCATTTTGTGCTTAATGGAATTATGAAAGAAACATCAAGATACTTTTTCTCTCTTTTCAAGAACTGAGATAAAGCTAAGGATGGTACCTGAGTCCTAGTTTTTCCTTGCTATGGAGTGCACGAATGTTATTTGATCCATTACGGCATTACGACAATTTTTGTCTACTATCGATTAATCTTGCGCTTCTTTATTATTCGTGTAATAAAAACTCCAATACTTCTTATGATTGTGTAAATGTGGACATGATTTGACATCCATCTTGATGATTCCTTTACGTCGAAAACTTAGTCTGTTCATTATTCTTGTAACGCAGAAAATATGGTTTGGATGACAATACCGTGGACTTCATAGGTCATTCATTAGCTCTACATACTAATGACCGTTACCTATCTGAACCAGCACTGGACACTGTGAAAAGAATTAAGGTAATGAGTTTTTCATTTCCATGATTCCATCTTTTGTCTAAGTTAATTTTATGACAATAATCAAATTCCCATTCCCATTTAGTGCAAGTCATACATTTTATTGATGGTAGAAAAAATGTTTCTTAATTAACTAGTAAGTTTTAAAAAATGTTGAAGCCAAAATAGGCTGCAGTTTGCTTGTTTTTTTCTGTTCATAGAACCTTTGCTTATGCAGAATGTTCTTTTCTTTGCGGTTATATTTTTACTTGTTCATTGTATTTCTTCTGATGGTAATGTATCTGCTTATGGTTGTCCGTCATTGAAGGTTAGGGTTTATGAACTTGGTTTTGTCGATTTTTAAAAAATAGAAAAGTTAAAATGCAATGTTTGTCACCATTGTTAAAAAAGTAATCTGGAGAATGACAATTTATGTTAAGAAACTATGCTGTGATGATATGCTCTTTGAAGCTTTTACATTTCAACACTGATTGATTATTGATGTGTGGGATGATTACGTTAACCAAAGATATACCGGTTTTGAAGATGCCTTGAAGAACCTTTTGATGAGAACATTTTGTAGATATTAAGGTCTTTCTACACTACTCTTGCTATGTTGCCTTGTTATGAATTAGTGTTGGGTTTGCCCTGGGGAAACTTAATCAATATCAGCTATACCATATGCATGGGGGTCCCCTATGGTGTGGTGCAAAAGTCATTTTAATGTTGGTAGAAATTTCACTTTCATGCTCATTGGGTTTTACTCATTTCTCTTGCAGACAAAATTTGTAGTCCTTCTTGCATTGTGAAGATTGCAACTAAAAAATTACCTTTCTGTTGTAGCTGTACGAGGAATCCTTGGCACGATTTCAGGGTGGTTCACCTTATATCTATCCTTTGTATGGCCTGGGAGAGCTTCCACAGGTTTGTTATATTTTTTTTCGTCTACTGGATTTGCTGTAAATCAGAAGCAGTCATCTTCTATCCCTGATATTTAGGCATTTGCTCGGCTAAGTGCTGTTTACGGTGGTACATACATGTTAAACAAGCCAGAATGCAAGGTAATTATTTGAAGTGCTTGCTATGACAATAGAGGTGCTTAGTCTTTTAGATCTTTGATTCATATCCTGCAGAATTCATGGAATGTATTCTTGTTTGTGCCAGGTGGAATTTAACGAGGAAGGACAAGCTTGTGGTGTTACGTCAGAGGGTGAAACTGCGAAGTGTAAGAAGATCGTTTGTGATCCTTCTTACTTGCCGAACAAGGTAATACACCACTTATGTTTGATACTAGATCAATCAGCACTTTCGTTGATTCTGTTTGAACTTTTACTGTAATTGGATTTTGGGTTGCTTCCTAGACGAAGCCAGTCTTATCATCTTTCTTTTTCTCCCCTCTTGAAAGATGTTTTCTTGAAAGTTTGATGTATGAAATTATGTCTTGGCTGCAATTATGGCTTGAATAGGTTCGCAAGGTCGGAAGAGTTACAAGAGCGATTGCCATCATGAGCCATCCCATTCCAAACACCAACAATTCTGAGTCAGTGCAGGTTATACTTCCTCAGAAGCAACTTGGTCGAAATTCAGATATGTGAGTAATTATTACTTGGGTATTAATGATCTTTTTCTAATGCATTCGTGGCTTTGTCATCAGCTTTTGACCATGTTTTTTAACAGGTACCTTTTCTGTTGTTCTTACTCACACAATGTTGCCCCTAAAGGGAAATTCATTGCTTTCGTCTCAACAGAAGCTGAGACTGATAATCCTCAAACGGAACTAAAGCCAGGGATCGACCTACTTGGACAAGTTGATGAAATATTTTATGATATTTATGACCGTTACGAGCCAGTCAATGAGCCTTCTCTTGATAATTGCTTCATATCAGCTGTGAGAACCTGGTTGCACTTTCTGATTTCAGTTGTACAGTATTACACTTTAAAGTCATTGTTCTGAAAGTTAAGGTCATATTTTGCAGAGCTATGATCCGACCACACACTTCGAGTCAACTGTCGCTGATGTCCTTGCCATGTATACTTCAATAACTGGAAAGGTATTTTTTTTGGATTTTCTAAGATTTTTTTCTGGTGCATTTCACCCAAAATGAACTCAAAACCTTGAACCTATTGTCCTATCACGGTGGCTAACTGTGTATTTATTTTGTTGCCGCAGACTGTTGATCTTAGTGTTGACCTAAGTGCTGCTAGTGCTTCTGAGGAATGAGAATGGTGTTCCATGATCCATCCCAATTTTAGAGAGTTGAATTCTAATTGGGACATAACTCCAGAAAAGATGCTGTTCAAATAGCTGAGTTCCTTGGTCCCACCTCTTTTCTGTACTTCCTTGCATACTATCTTATTGGGTTTCTTTTCAATTTTCACACTCTTTTTTATGCTTCCACAAAATACCTTTTATTTAATTGATAAACTTGCCTTTTCGCTTGCAAGTTCTGGTTACTTTCATCCCAAAATGTAACACATCACTTATTAAGTTTTTTTTTTCAAAATAATAAAAAAGAAATAAAAAAATAGAAAAATATGTATCTCAGAAACTTATTTGGTAAAATATGCACATTGAAAAACGACATCTCATGTATCGTTTTTATTAAGTGAAAACGACACCTCAGGTGTCGTTTTTATCCTAAGTAAAAAACGACACCACTGGTACTGTTTTTAACCTAAGTAAAAAACGGCATCCGAGATGCCATTTTTTACTTAAGGTTTAAGTGGCATGTCCCGCCACCATCTTCATTCTCTCCCTCCCATTTTTTTCCCCGGTCTTCATTACTCCCTCTCTCTGACGACAAACATTGTTGAGGTTTGGTTTTTATTTTGGTTTTGGTTTTTATTTATTTTGACATGTAATACAATGCATGTATAGTTAATGTATTTGTTATTCTGTTCATGTATGAAATATAGATTTTCTACACTTGAAGTAATGAGCTCCGGTATCGGATTGGTTTATGAGTTTTTTCGATGGAATTGTTACATTCGTAGATGGGGTACCAGAATATGAAGGTGGTTATAGACGAATGCTTAATGTTAATACACAAATGCAATATGATGATCTCTGTGAAACAGTTTGTCAAGTTTGTGGTTTCCAAGAAGGAGAGTTTGATCTAAAGTTAACCTACAAATGACCACCGTATGAAAAATATACATATGCTGAAATTTTTGATGATCAGAGCACGACTACAATGCTATCTCTATTTAACTTTATGAATACAGTTGTATAGTTTGTTCAGAAACAACCCAAACACTATATTATTGTCCACCATAATCAGTTAAATGAAGATTATCAACAAATAACACAAACATATAGCCAATATTGAGGATGACCTTAGTGTACACTCATTTTAGTACTTCCCTTCTCTCTTAGAAAGTAATTATGATAACTGCACAACTCAGTCCTCTAAAACTTCAAATTTGACATAGTTGGGTAGTCATACGACTTATAAACATATTAAATGATATGCTCTCATAATTTTTTATTTTAAAAACAACCAAGAAACTTAAGAATATAACCATTAAAGCTCTTAATACAACCTCTAGGCCGACCAGCCGACCTGCTCTACCTACACATTCTTGGAAATGTACAATTAAAAATATGTCATCGTAATCCCTAAAAGCTTCATGATGTAACTTAGAAGGTTTCACATCCAAGAAATATGATGAAATTTACGATCCATAAGATTTCAACTTGACTCCTATGTTTCCAAATATAACCTACTTGAGGAGTTTAAGCCAACCTCAAACCTGACCTTTACAATTTATTAGTACAAGTACAACCAACTTAGGAGAGTAATATGATCTCAAAAAACATTCAAACATGATACTAAAACACATCAATACAACCTTAGATACAACCTATATGAAGAGTCAAACGACCTAGAGGGAATACACAAAAATACGTGACCTAAAAACATAGCAAAATTTAACTCCAAACACAACCTACTTGGGAGAGTTATACGAAATGCCAAAATATAATATGTTTTAACAACCTTTTGAACTCATATTACAACCTCCTAGATATCCATCCAAATACGCTAGAATGGACTCGACTCGACCCATATGGGTAACAAAATACAGACAGAGGATCGATGCAAAATGTGACCAAAGTCGGGGATATTTATGCAAAAAAAACACAACAAAATAACATAACCCTCAAGCTTAAGAATCGTTTAGCAACACTATTTATTTCCATATACCAACCACAGGCCACCTATACATAGCAACAATCTACAATACAAAATATACATGATCCCCCATCTGACCATCTTTGCTAATGACCATCATTTAGTGATGCAACATAGTACTACTTAGATCTGTTTAGATGGCCTTGATGATGGGGGAAATTTATAGCAACTAAAGCTACTAGTTGCAGAGCTTAAATTGTTAACTTCGTAGGATTCATTTTGTTGTCTCGGCATTTGCTTCTTCGATTTGGGAGTTCCTTTGATTACCCATATCTTGCATTTGGATATTTGTGGTTGGCTTATTCGCGGCAGCAGCTGCTTTCAGGCCCTTCCGCTGCTTCACCTTCTGAGCCCAGCCAACAAGCCCCTCTTGCACATGCTCGTCGAATATAGCCTTCTTGAACGAGCTTCCCATCTTATATAACACCGAACAATATGTTATTGGTCGATTTTAATCTAAATATCAAAACAGGTTTGAGAAATGATAGTATCCAGAGCACCTGTGTGACAATTGCATAGAGTGGAAGAGTGCTGTAACTGCAGACTACTTGGATGGCCACCCTATTGCCGTAATTTTTATTTATAATAAAAAAAAATTCAAAATTTCGAAATCTAGGAAAAAAAAAAAATAATTTCCAAATCTACTCCGATCGCGGGTGTGACCCGCGATCCGTGGGGGGACGGATCGCGGTTCCCACCCGCGATCCGTCTTCCCGCCAAAAATTTTTTTTTTTAATTTTTTTTTAATTTTTTAATTTTTTTTTATTTCTGTTTTTATTTTTTATTGTAATTATTTGAAATCTTTTTTAAAATCTTTTTTTACCAAAATATGTTTTCTAATTTATATTATTTTTTAAAATTTTTTAATTTTTATTTTAATTTTTTCAAAAATCGACCTCCAAATCACGCCGATAACTGGGCGTATTGAAATGTTAGGGTATTTTATACAATAAAAAAATAAAATTTCTTAACCACAGAATAAGAAATTATTTACAAATGAATTTTAAATAAATACTAAAACTAATTAAAACAAAAAATTGGTAACATTGTCCAAAATTCGTAGGGTGTACACACATTACACACAGTTTTGGAGGTCGATACAGCAAAAAATTAAAAACACAATTAATTTTTTTTAAAAAATAATAATAATTACAAAACATATTTTGAAAAGAAATATAATAAAAAAACTTAATTAAAATAATTTAAAAAAATTCAAAACATAAAACACTCCAACTAAATTCCGTGACTTTTTTTTATTTTCTTTTATTGTTTTTTATTTTATGTTTTGATTTTTTTAAAATCATTTTAACTATGTTATATATATATATATACTTCAAAATATGTTTTCTAATTTTTATAAATTTTTTAAAAAAAATTAGTTGTGTTTTTAATTTTTTGCAGTATCGACTTTCAAAACTGTTTATAATGTATATCCACCTTACAAATTTTTGAAAATAAGTGGTATTCGAAATTTCGAATTTTTTCAATTTTTTTTTAAATTTTTGAAAATAAGTGGTATTCGAAAATAAGTGGTATTCGAAATTAAGTGGTATTCGAAAATAAGTGGTATTCGAAATTTCGAGTGATATTCGAAAATAAGTGGTATTCGAAATTGAGTGGTATTCGAAAATAAGTGGTATTCGAAATTTCGAGTGGTATTCGAAAATAAGTGGTATTCGAAATTTCGAGTGGTATTCAAAAATAAGTGGTATTCGAAATACCACTTATTTTCGAATACCACTTATTTTCGAATACCACTCGAAATTTCGAATACCACTTAATTTCGAATACCACTTATTTTCGAATACCACTTATTTTTGAATACCACTCGAAATTTCGAATACCACTAATTTTCGAATACCACTTATTTTCAAAAATTTAAAAAAAATTTGAAAAAATTTGAAATTTCGAATACCACTTATTTTCAAAAATTTGTAAGGTGGATATACATTACAAACAGTTTTAAAAGTCGATACTGCAAAAAATTAAAAACACAACTAATTTTTTTTTAAAAATTTATAAAAATTAGAAAACATATTTTGAAGTATATATATATATATAACATAGTTAAAATGATTTTAAAAAAATCAAAACATAAAATAAAAAACAATAAAAGAAAATAAAAAAAAGTCACGGAATTTAGTTGGAGTGTTTTATGTTTTGAATTTTTTTAAATTATTTTAATTAAGTTTTTTTATTATATTTCTTTTCAAAATATGTTTTGTAATTATTATTATTTTTTAAAAAAAATTAATTGTGTTTTTAATTTTTTGCTGTATCGACCTCCAAAACTGTGTGTAATGTGTGTACACCCTACGAATTTTGGACAATGTTACCAATTTTTTGTTTTAATTAGTTTTAGTATTTATTTAAAATTCATTTGTAAATAATTTCTTATTCTGTGGTTAAGAAATTTTATTTTTTTATTGTATAAAATACCCTAACATTTCAATACGCCCAGTTATCGGCGTGATTTGGAGGTCGATTTTTGAAAAAATTAAAATAAAAATTAAAAAATTTTAAAAAATAATATAAATTAGAAAACATATTTTGGTAAAAAAAGATTTTAAAAAAGATTTCAAATAATTACAATAAAAAATAAAAACAGAAATAAAAAAAATTAAAAATTAAAAAAAAAATTAAAAAAAAATTTTTTTTTGGCGGGAAGACGGATCGCGGGTGGGAACCGCGATCCGTCCCCCCACGGATCGCGGGTGTGAACCGCGATCCGTCCCCCCACGGATCGCGGGTCACACCCGCGATCGGAGTAGATTTGGAAATTTTTTTTTTTTTTTCCTAGATTTCGAAATTTTGAATTTTTTTTTATTATAAATAAAAATTACGGCCCTATTGTGGGGGGAAAAGTGAGTTTATTTTTCAGTATGCCCGTTAAGTGCATTGATCTTGAGCATAAAATACAGACATACCCGATTACAAGTCTTGGAATGATGTATTCAACTCGGTCCATGATGCAGGAATTGAAGCCGTACGTGGTCTGTAGAATAAATAACATTAGACAGTACAAAGAACAAAAAAACGACAAATCCAAAATAAAGAGGTAAGTAGAGAATAGAGATTGATAGTTGTTTACCCATATCCAGAAGAAAAATGCGATCTCAAATGCATTTTGAAAGAGGAT
Organism: Triglochin maritima; assembly: GCA_963682175.1. Lineage (NCBI taxonomy): Eukaryota > Viridiplantae > Streptophyta > Magnoliopsida > Alismatales > Juncaginaceae > Triglochin > Triglochin maritima. The sequence continues at coordinate 51,719,338 of OY821774.1, read as the reverse complement.
GAAATGAATCAAGTAGCAAATGATCTTTGGTTGGCGGAACCAAAAATGGTGATCCGATGGATTAACGATCAGATCACCTTCTATGGCTACATGCTTTTCCGCGACATCATGGGCTAACTCACCAATGATGTGCTCCAACTTGGTGCCCACAGCGAGCAGAAGCTGCAGAATAGTAGCAGCAAAGTCACATAGAGTGCAAATGTGCAGAAAACGGCCTTCCAATACTTCTTATTATCATTCTTATTGGAAATTCAAGAGCTAATGAAATGTTCATTTGATAGAAGATGAGATATTTTAACGAAATCGAAAAGGAAAGGTTGTCACTGTTAATATGGTTAAAGAAAACAAAGAAAATGGTGTACAAAAGTTAAGGAAATACATATCTCGACAGGTCAATGGTCTTACAAGACATGCATGTTCAGAAAATATAGGAGTATCTCACAAAGTGATATGTATTAACAGAAGAAAAATAGACCTACTACTAAAGGAATGAAGGATATCCAGAAATATGTATGCCATCCTGCATGAAGAAAACAACACAATTACGTCAATATATCTTGCAGATTGGGAGGTATGAACATCAATGTCTGTTAAATAACATCAACTTAATTATGATATCACAAGCTTACCGTTGACATTCAAGAACAGGAAGACAACCACAAATAACCAAAGGTACCAACTGCAAAAAATAAAAATAAAAATCCATAATGCTTTATAAAATTCCATAACAGAATCAACAGAGCATTCCCCCCAAAAAAGAAGACAAATCTGTGGGGGACTACCTTATTCCGACAACTTTCTTGAAATCAGCTTCTAGGGCCCTCATCATGTACTTGTGAAAATTGAACTTCAGGTTTCCACGACAATGTGTCTGTAGAAAATGGTTCATTGTTGAGTAATGGTTGGAAGAAAAAACAGCTATAAGAACAAGCAAATAATTTTCGTGTTCATCATTCCATCCAACAACACACCATTATAAAGCCCAGCCGCATGGTGGTGTAATCTGATTTTGTCACTGATCCGTAGAATTGCTTACCAAATGAGTGCTGCAAAGCATTAAAAAGAACAATCAATGGAGAAAAGCAAAATAGAAGTCTTTGAAGAATCGGAGAAATTTGCATAAGTCTGGATATATTAAGATAACAATAAAAACTTCTATAAGCCAAACTTTAAGAATGAATTGAATTAATCCCCGAAAATTGTTATATATGATTAAAAACGGTCAAGAACTACTTACACAGACAAGAGTATAAAAATTACAGAGTTCGATCCTTTCTATTTGTGGTGCTTTTAAAAGGATCCAATTATTGCACGTTTGGGTCCTCTATTGCATGTTTGGTGGTGGTTTAGGTTGGTGAAGTGAGAGAAATGGGTTGAGATAGAAGAAAGGTGGCCAAGGGTCTACCAGATTGGAAAGAGGATATATAATTTCTGCATGTTTATGTCAAGGAAAGGAGAGTTATTTTCAACATTCAAAATTTCCCCATGGAATGAATGTTTAGCTCACAAAAAAATAATCCAAAAATGATCGACCGAGTAATTATTTTGACAACACGGTTTAATCAACTCAATCTATTTGCCATTGAAGACCATCATAGAACAAGGACTCCAAAGAACTATTTATTTTCCACCATCCAAGATAACAAGAACAACGTAGGTTGAGTAATTACAGGCTTCTAAAGACAATAAAATACTACAAAATGCATCTGTTACAAATGCTATCTGAACACTTTCTCGTATGAAAAGTTTACGAAAAAACTTACCAACCAGCGAATTATGACTGAATCTTTTCCAATACCCTTGAAGCGTTTTCGGATGAATTCAATTTGATGTACATGGGTCACCTTCTTGGGCTCTGGGATGTCAGGTACCTTTGTTAGACTATCACAAACCAACAGTTCTCACCATTACATCACACACGTTCTGAGGTGCATTCAGTCATCAACAATTTCATCAAAAGATATGTACTTTAAAAGCTAAAGAAGAATTAAGACATACTACTCCGTGTGTCTTCGTTTTGAATTGAGTCTTCCCAATGTTTCCACTGTCGTATCTGTATGACAAATCGACCTTTAACACAGTGACATAATTTCAAATGGAATTCTGAAGTGAATACAAAGAAGGGTCTCCACTCACCCTTAGTGACCCTAACAGCATGGTTATAACGCTAAAACTGACATGTTGAAGCGCTAGAACGAATATAAAGATGTGTAGCTGATGTAGTGCTTCGAGAGATAACAGTGGTATCTTGCCCTGTACGATGATGTTATAACATATGGATATTAGGAAACAATTGGATATTGAATATGTAATTGATAGGGTTTGCCTTCAATATATATAGAGCACTCTTCTAATCAATAACATAAAAAAATTTCCTACTGTGTTTTCCACTAAAAAACGTCAACTCCACATAAGCACATTAAGACAAAAGCAAAAAATACAGACAATTTTGTAGCACCTTGAGCGTGCAGACTTTGGAAGCCGACCCTCCACCAGAGAGAAGCCGTCTCCCGCTACCCAACCGACCGACAAAGAAGGCATGCTGATAATGTGAAGGTGAACTTTCAGCCATTTCCTTCTTGCAAGGAAGCATATGATCATATGCGTGTTTCGGGACACAAATTTTCTGAATTGGTCCTTGGAGCACAACCAACAACAATGAAATGAATCCCAGAAGCATAAGCTCTGCCCAAAATCCACATCAAAAATCAGACTTCAATAAAACAACAAACATAAACACAAGCAGATTATGGGCTAACTGATTGGGCACCTTCTTTAATCTTGAGGAGTGCTTCATAGAGGGGTTTCTGGTTCTTCCTCTTCAGTGTCTGTTGGAAACCAAAACCAAATGATAAATTCCACCATTTGGGGTTTTGGGTAAGTGAGAAATCACAAGAACAAGTGGAAAAACACAAAAAAGGATTGGACCTTTCCAAGGAAATGGAGGAATCTCTCAACACAGAGAGAGATGAAGACTATGACAGAGCAAACAAGAGCCAAAACCCAAGTTGGTGTGAACTCCAGATTCAACTCTTCTCCTCCACCCCCTCCACCCGCCATCTCAATTCACTCACTGCAGAAGATTAGTTACAGTGCGAAAAATTGGATCTTTTCTCTGTTGTTTATTTCCCTTCTACCAACACTTAGAAGATACACAAGACTCCTTACAGTGAAAAAACTGTTGGAAAACTAGGCTTTTTTGTGAGGAAAAGTATGTGTGGACGAATCCAACCATCTTATCTGAGTTAGTGTAGGAAATTTGTGTAATGAAACGACAGAAATGGTGTCCAGATGTCATTTTTGTTTTATCTGTTTGGGATTTGTAACTAACATGTTTTTACTTTGAAACATATAAATGTTTTACTTTTCAACTATTAAGCTTCGTCCTAAAATTACTTAAATCGTCCGTACGAATTACCGTTTTACTCCTCTTATTTTTACTTATTATATCTCCTCATTTTACTCTCCTACCACAACTCTCTTCATCTTCCTCTCATAATCATCAAGAAGAATGTCTCGAAGGTCAGGAAAAGAACCAACGGACGCCCCGGTGTACTCGAATCTGATAAAATGTACCATTTATTTTAATATTTTTTTGGGTGGACATCCGCCCTACGGGGGAGACATATCCCGCAAACGCCTCTCCCATATTTTTTATAAGTAATAATTAGTATTAATTGATCATTAGTTAAAAATATTTAATAAATTTGTTAATTTAGATGTTTGAATCCATTTAACAATATTTTATTTCTAAAATTTAATTAATAGTCATCGGGTTACCGTGGAGGAAGAGAAAAATTCATACATTTATGCGTTGTACATGTTTACGAAGAGGATTCAGCACCTCGTCATCCACGTAGACGGAGTATATCTGCTCGGGGTGAGCGTCGATGGTCTTAGGAGGGATGACCCATTTTGGAATGGCGGTGGTGTTAGCATCGACGTTGTTGACGACTTTTGCAGACGGGGACGACCACCGCGGACTGAGGATACGCAGTTGAGTGCCTACCTGTTCTTACTGCTCGAATGCGTCTTATTTATCGATAAGAGCAGTTGCAGAGTCAGACCAAACGACTTATTGGAGGCTAGGTACCCAAATATCATTGGTCAGTACTCATGGTGGTCGACGACATTGACATACTTGTATCGTCAGTTGGGGATAGCGAGTCGTGTTGATTGTTCTGGTATTGCAGATTGTCTTACGCTGCTGCAGGTTTGGATATATGAGTATTTCCTCCTTTCCGCCCGCATCGGGAGCGGAAAATCATTGAGTCGGGTCATCCTCGTTCGCGTATGTGGGTTGTCCGGACAGAGGATAAGAGCGAGGGGCGACTCAATTTCATTTCTTAGATGACTAGATCAGATGACTGCATCGCAGGTATAAAACTCTATACCATTCACATTTATTTAAATTTTATTATTATTATTATTAACGTGTAAACGTTTAGGTGGAGTGGTTGTCATATGGTCCTGAGCCTGTTGCGGCTGTACCGAGGACTTTATTGATGGACGTTATTCGTTATCGGGATATCATTGAACCTTATTTGACTGATCGCGTCTTGCGTCAGTTAGGGTACATTCAGGTTATCCAGGTTGACATCCCGACGCCAGAGCATACAATGCAGTCTGTGAGGTACAACGCTTCGAGCACGGAATCGGTTTGGAGGACATTTTCGAGAGGAAGCCGACTTCACCTTGACGATCTCACACTTAGCCGAGACCCCTCTACTTGTCATACAGATTATTTAGATTGGTTCGGTAGGTGCTCACATCTAGTTCTCGTGCGCGGTACCACCCCGAGACCTGAGAGACTACTGGATAGGACATGTAGCGATGCGGGTTTTTGTAAAAGTTTTTTTTTATATTTCTTTTTGGTTTCTCTTGTTAATGTATACTAATTTTAATGTTATATCCCGTGGATGAGTAGGGTGATACGACTTGCGCAACTGTTTCTGGATTATAGGGACCAGATAACGAATGAGGAGACGAGATCTGAATGTGAAGGTTGGGATGACTTCATACAGTCGTGGAACAGTCAATTGAGCATTTCCGACCACGATTCGGATGATGAGTTGTAGTCGGTTTTTACATTATTTACTTTATTATCTGTTGAACTCTTATTATTTGTATTTTCTTACTTGTTGTACTCTTATTATTTATTTCTGACGAACATATATTCTCCCTATTTGCTATATTTGATGCATTTTATGTTTGAAATCTAATAAAAAACAACACAATAAGAAAACAACACGAACAAATTACACATTAAAAGCACAGTGATTTAACCAATACATTACAAATTACAATCAAAATCTACCACATAACTTGTCACAATATGCTCTCATACATTCGTACTCCACCTCCCAACCAGACACACTCTCGTCTCGCATTTGAAACTACATGGTCGCTATAGGAGGTACTGGAAATCCTTCAGTTAATTCTAAGCGAATGTAATGTATGTAACTCCCTAAATGAGCAACAATCAACTCTTTGCATGACTTCGTCATGGTAGACGGACTCTCCTAATGTAGCACTGTAATACATGGGTACAATGAACCATCCGTTCCCATTAAGAAAGATATAACTGCACACTTGTAAAAAATGGCAATCGGGAACAAGACGCATCAAATCTCTATATAGTGATCATCACCACAAGATCCTCCACCCCAATCAATTTGCTAACGAGCTTGTACCACACCGTCATAATAAACGTGCTCATAAATGGGATGCATCACTATCTCATTAGAAATCACACGACGAGCGTAAAACCAATTATCTTGACCACCATGGAAAACATCGACAACACATCGAAATCCAAAGTTGTCATCAACACATACAACATTAAAAAAAAATTGGGCGTCTAGCTAGGACCCCCCTGGAAGGGGCGTCCTAGCCAAACGCCACTCCCATGGGGGAGGCACCCTACCGAGGCGCCTCGTCCATGGGGCATGCGTCTGTGTAAGTCATCGCACCCATGGTTGGGGCGTCTGGTTAGGACGTTAGACGTCCGACACAAAAACAAATGCTAGACTTACTTCACTGGATCCAGACGTTTTGTCAGACATTTTCGTGGTGTTGGTACTGGTAAAGTGAGAAAAACGTAGACATAATCCTTAGTTTAAGAGACGGGACGAAATATGTATTAAATGAATTGTGAATAGGGTTGTAAATGGGTAGGATTTTACCCGCAACCCACCCCGCTAATGCGTGTAGCGGACAAAAAATGTTACCCGCCACTCGCATTAGTCGTCTAATAACCCGCCTAATCAAATATATTATTAATTTTTTATATACCAAAATCATTTTAATGTTTCAATTTTACCCATATCCATTAACCCACATTACTTAGTCACTATTTAACACACACCAAACGTCTAATTTTTAACTGACCACACGTCTAATTTTTCAAAAAAAATCAACGAGTGATTACTATTTCTCAAGTTTTGATGTTTTTTATTTTTCTTAGAAAAAATCAAAAAGAATTTAAAGACCCGCCAAACCCGCATAACCCGCCTCGTCCCACCTAGTCCAACCTTAGGCGGGGCGGGTAGCGGTTTTTTTATTTTTGACCCGCACCGCATACTCGCTTAACTTAGACAGGACGTGTAGCGGTGAGTCAAAAACCCAACCTGCCCCGCTTACACTCCTAATTGTGAAGGGTAAAATTATAGTTAGACGGGAATTTAAGTATTTTTGGACGCGAATAGTAATTTTTTTTATTTTGTACAGAAATGTTTTTTGTTCATTAGTTTCTTTCCAAGAAGGTCGGTCTGCAACGATGTCACGACACGTTCAAAAAAGAGGCAACCAAAGGTTAATTTTCGAAAAACAATAAAGTTATGGTACATTTTCAAGTTGTAAATAGTTAAATGCTTAATAGTTAATACACCGTGTGTTTCGCTAGTCAACATTGTTAATCTAATATGGTTGTGCGTCCTTTTCACGACATATTTTAACGATGTAAAATAATTTATGAATGCTGCGCGTCACGGACGTGCTATACGTGGACATCGATGTCCAATCCTTACGTGGCCAAAGTAAAGATGTTTTTCTTTTTTTCTTTTTTCTTCTTGATGTTCACTCAAATCACATTAAATGCGTTTCAACTCAGCACGTTCTCTCTCTCCACGCAAATACAAATATGATGACACTATTTCTTTCTTCTTCATTCTTTCTCTCCAGAATAAATCATCATTTCCAGCAAGATATTATTTCGAAGAAGCGTCTGATGCCGACTCTCAGAGTTCTTCACAACGTAAGCAACGTGAATGAGATTTGATCGGCAAGTTTTAAAGATGCCCTTAATTGTATTTGAAATTAAGGTTTTGATCAGCAAGTTTTAAAACTTAATATAGGGTTAATTGGAATTTATTCTTCACATTTGGTTTTATACCATTTCATCACTATTATCTTAATTTCAACCCTTGCAAGTGAACGTAGAATGTGGCATGTACGAATATCAATACGCAGAAATAGTGATAAATTTTCACTTCAAATTACAAATATAAAAGGTAGTGGAATTTCCACTAAACTATTCAACATTCTCTCATTACATGTCTACAAATTATAAGTCAAGTAGGCGTGCAATCTAAAGCCGACTAATTCTAAGAAAACCAACCTTTTAATTCAAATAAAAAAATTCTTATTGAAGACGTTTACAGATAGACTACTTATCTACCTAATATTTGACTAATTTTCAGCCAAACAAAGCAAACATCAATCTTATCTATTCCCAGATACGTGCGTCTAATAATTTTTCCCGAAGCAATTTATATAAATTCAAATCGAACTTTTCCGGAAAACAAAAACAATATCTATCTTTATAATATATAAAAACTAAAAATATAAATATCTTACCAGTTCCAACAAATTTGCAATTAAATGTCCAAATTAAACTTTCTTCCACCCTAATATCTATCCAAACATGCCCATAAATCCTATCAACTTCCAAATTAAAAAAAAAACTCCACCCCATTAAGACATTAACCATCTATGATTAGCCCAACTCTTCTCTTCCTTCCCGCTATTTCCGTAACGGAATTCCAATCATCTATAAATACAAAAACACAAAAAACAGTTTCTCAGAAACAGAGGAAGAAGAAAAAAAACAGAGTTTTGTTTTTCTGGAGATGGAGAAGAAGAAGGTTCTGGTGACCGGCGGTAATGGCTTCATCGGCACGTGGCTAATCCGCCTCCTCCTCGACCGCAACTACTCCGTTGCCGCCACTGTCCAACCCGGCACCTCCGCCGTCCACCTCCGGTCCCTCCCGGGGGCGCAAGGCCCGCGCCTCACCCTCCACGAGGCCAACCTCTTAGACGCCCCCGCCATCACCGCCGCCGCAGCCGACTGCCTCGCCGGCGTCTTTCATGTTGCTTCCCCGTGCACGCTCGAGGAGGCAGGGAATTCCCAGGTAGATCTTGTCCTGCCGGCCGTGCAGGGGACGTTGAACGTGCTTGAGGCGGCCAGGAAGGTTGGGGCTAAGAGGGTGGTTGTTACGAGCTCGATCTCGGCTATGGTGCCCAATCCCGGATGGGGGGAGAAGTTCCCTGGACGGGCCGTGGATGAGGAGTGCTGGACAGATTTGGATTATTGTCGTGCCAGGAAGGTATTCGATGGATTGCCTCTTTGGTTTTTTATTTTTTTATTTTTATGGATGTGTTTGTTTGAAGCTGTGGTGCAGGTTTTGGGTTTTGTTGATTTAGTTTTCTTGTGTTTGCGTTTCATGCGAGTAATGTAAAATGCATGGTGGTAATAAGTACCTAGGGCACACTAACACCACATCCAATGTTTTTGTGACTACTATAGGCTTCTTACATGAGAGAGACATGATCGAATTCGTGCTAAGTACACATTAATTGTGTCCGACTTGTGTGTTGGAGAATTAAGTGGCTCCAGTTCGATTTGAGAAAGTAGAGTAAGATGGATGGTTGGGTGTTTGTTTCGGTTAATCAGGTCAAGTTTGTCTTCAATATTAGTGTACGACTTGTGTAATTCTTGTGTACTTGTACAATCAAGTGCATTTTACACAAAAATGACACCGTCATATATCTAGGCAACTTCTTATACATGACAGATTCGCCGAACCATAATAGTCTTACCATACAATGTTTTTTCTTGTCATCAACTTTTGGCAACCCTAGTTCTGATTCCAGTCTTATGTTTGGGATTTGGATTGAGATTTTCAGATGGTATGTGAAAGGCATTGGGAAAACCACATAGTTTGGGAGAAAGGTGTTAGAAATAGCTCACGGTTTTAGGAGAATGGTGTTAGACATAACCATTTGGTTCTAAGTTGATACTAATTAGCGTATGGACGAGATGATAATTGGGAGAATGTAACATAACTTTTTCAATTTGTTGTTCTTCCAGAAATGGTATCCTGTCTCAAAGATGATGGCAGAGAAGGCGGCTTGGGAATATTCCGAGAAATATGGTATGGATGTGGTTACGATCAATCCTTCCACGTGTCTGGGTCCTCTCTTGCAACCTGGCCTTAATGCTAGCTCGGCAGTGATTAAGCAACTATTACAAGGTTGGTTTGTGTTTCATGACCTTTCCGTGTATGTCATTTTCATCATCCAATTGTGGTGCTATATCACTATCTACTGCTACTGCAGGGTCGAAAGATGGTCAGGAGTATCACTGGTTAGGTTGTGTTCATGTGCTTGACGTTGCTAAAGCTCAGATACTTCTTCTAGAGTCTCCCAATGCATCTGGAAGATATCTTTGTACCAATGGCATATACCAGTTCAGTGAATTTGCTAAAATTGTTGCAAGATTGTGTCCAGGCTTCCCTGTGCACAGGTAGTAGGATACTAAGAATTCTAGTCAATCTTCATATAATCCATGTACTAGGACTTACTCTAATATGTGGTATTAAATTTGATTTTCATAGGCCTGGTCTTATTTTTGTCTATATTAGCAGGTTAAAATATTTGGTATACATTAGAATTTTGTGAATCTGCAAAATATATACCAAACATAATAAAAATTGCATGTAGTAATTTTTTGTTCCTTTTGAAATTCCTGTTACACAAATCTGCAATCTGTAAGCTCACCTTGAAACCAACTGTGGTTAACGATAGTCCCTTGGGAATGCATATCCATATAAATAGCCAATTACGATGTAAATTTGACTCTGCAAATAAACTCCTTTAAAGGTAATTTAGTTCAAATCTATGGCTTGTAAAAAGGTGGAGAGGCATGCCATCCATCTTAATTTTTGCTAGTTTCTTTCAAACGTTGGAATTGATATGCCATATACCAATATCATGCAGGTTCACCGAAGAAACTCAACCAGGCCTTGTGAGCTGCAAGGACGCTTCAAAGAGGCTTCTCGACCTAGGCCTTGTATTTACTTCAATCGAAGAAGCAATAAAAGATAGTGTGGCAAGCTTGAGAGCTAATGGAATCCTCCTCCAGCATCGGATGCACAGTTAGAAATGGTATCTCGTATTATACATAGGAGATCAGGTTTATGTATTATTTACCTTAACGTCTTTAGTGATAAGTTGTTAATTGTGAAGGCCATATATTGGCTTTTCTTTGAAGACTTTTAATATGATAGCGATCCTTATCTTGTAAGATGTATGTCTTCCTCTCCTGTGCCTGTGAGGTGGATGGTCGTATAATTTTCTCCTGTACTGGAGATAGTGCTCATAAATATCTAACAAAATTTGTAGTCCTCACGTGGTTCTGGTCAGAATTCAATTGCTGGGTTGGTGCTTGCTTGTATATTGCATAAACTCAACCAGAAAAAAAACGTATCTCTTGCACGTAAATTTTATTATTATAGAGAAGGATAATTGATATGCCTGATGAATCTTCCCTCTCAAAAAAACAAGTTGTTCAACAAGTTCAATTGACCATTTTATTGTGCAATGGCGAGAAAGCATATATTCAAAAATCTCCTTTGTTTACCTTTTGGCCACATGACTTAGAAAAGGCAGGAACAAAGATTGCTCTAGGCAAGGAATCATTCTCCAAACCCGAATTTATTATTGATTGGAATTATTCCAGCATAGCAGTACTTGTTAAGAACATGGTTATTCCATAAAACAAACTTAAGAATGTGGAATAAAGTTATTCCAGATTCATCTCTGACTTGTTTGGACTTTTGTCATTTATCTTTAAAGAAAAAGAACTTCTGAACTGTATATGCTCGTGATTATTTATGAATAATGATGTGGTTTGGATATAAATTAAAGCCCACAATACGAGTCTTACAAAAGCGTTAACATGAATTTTCATGTGAATAGACAAAGGAACAGAAGATGACACCTCTGTCCCACGTGATGTAAGAACTTGGGGTTTTGTATTGGTCCCATTGTTTTTTGATTGGGAGAATTGTCCCGTCGTTAGTTATACACTATTGAACTGGTTTTGTGTTGCCGCCACAAAACAAAGTTTAGTTGGCATTGCGCAGGGCTGTAAATGTGTTGGCTTCCAAGGAAAATGTCACTTCTGAAGTCATTTTCATCAAAACATCTGTAGGATAAATAGACACTCAAAATGGGCTGATTATCAATCATATATGACACAAGTACACTCAAAATAGGCAGAGAAAAGTCCAATCTTCAATCTGTTGGTGTCTTCTTTAACTGTTAGGTTTCTCAGATTTTTTTTTTATACATTTTAGTAACATTCTGCTAAGCTTTGGATATCAGCATACGTCTTTAATTTAGCAAAAAATTGAACATTTACTGTTGGTTATTCTTTCAGTTCCCTGCATCATATTTTGATCTTTTTTATTGGTTAGAGTTGTCGAGGTTGGTTTTGTTGATCTAAAATCTGCTAAATTTATCATCTTTGAAAGTCTAGAAGTCATAAAAAATATTTTTTCAATCGAACTAATTTCCAAATTGAACGAATTATTTCTACCAAGTAATCTTAATATCTACTCGTCCTATTGCAAGTTCGAAACATATGGGAAGGAACTTCACAGTTAACATACTATAACCGCGTAATTTAATGGTCACCAAAGAGTATCCTTCAATTGTGATTTGCAGGATTGAAACCCAGAAGAAACCTTCACAAAGAAAACACAATACCAACAGTTATAACAGAAAACCAGACAACAACAAAGCATAAACCACCCACATATAATGATGCAGGACATAGAACCTATGTTTTATTCACTATAACCGCGTAATTTAATGGTCACCAAAGAGTATCCTTCAATTGTGATTTGCAGGATTGAAACCCAGAAGAAACCTTCACAAAGAAAACACAATACCAACAGTTATAACAGAAAACCAGACAACAACAAAGCATAAACCACCCACATATAATGATGCAGGACATAGAACCTATGTTTTATTCACATTCAAAAAAGAAAACAAAAGACAGAACAGGTTCAACTTAGATCATCTAAATGTTTATGATGATGGTTGGTTTGGCAGTTATGGATGGGCTGGTGGAAAATCACAGAGGAGGAAACACGTGCAGATGCCGAACACCTGATGGTTGCAGCGCCCGAACCCCTCGCGCTGCTCTTTGGAGCAGAAGTCTTGGCATTTCTTTGGAACACATCCTTCCTTGTTCGCATGATCGTGTAAGCACAGTCCTTTCTTATTCACAACAATCTCTGCACCTCAAAGTTGTTAAACTTAAGTCAGTCAGTCCTATTTTATTTTATTCTATTTACTGAAGGAAGCCGAGACTCAGTAAATTTCAGTGATTGAAAAATTGTGCGTTTAGCAGATGGGAGCATTTCATTCAAATGCGACTCATAAACTTATTTAATTTTCAAGCATGCTCTCTCATATAGTCATATAACTCTTCATTTTTAATGACGGGAAAGGTAGAAACAAGTTTATATTTTTTAGTTTTAACTGTTAAATATTTAGATGGATAGAAGCTATTAGATAAAAGAAAAGAAAGTTGTGCATGGTTCTACCAAAATAAAAATACATTTTGATTACTGCATAATTGTGTATTGGTGGTTTACTATTCTGTCTGTGTTTTGATGTTTAAACGAAATCTAATAATAATCAGTCAAAACTCTTACTACATGAAGATGAGTTTGGTCTTTTCCAGTTACCCTTTTTATGTCTCTATCTTTGGCTGATCTAGCTAATGATGTCTGTACTATTCTATTTTCGTAAGTGTTAAGGTGGAAATTCAAAACTTCTACAAATGCAAAAAGAAAATAAAAAAATATAAGAGGCTTATACAACTCAAAAGTTTTTTTGATAAAATATAAGATTTTATTAAATTAAAACGACTGATGTGAACACATTAGTCGTGGTACAAGTAGAGCAATACAATAGGGGGAAGTTTAAATAAATAAGTACATCAAAGACAAGGTGCATCGAGGATGCAAGAAAAAGACCAAAGTTATGGTAGATTGCAGAGCAGATTATTCTCAACTAATACAACTCAAAAGTTATAAATACAAAATAGGCTCAATAACTAATAATACCTGCATTACTGGACATGAAAAGCAGTAGAAATCAGAGGATAAAAACATAGGTGGTCTTCATTTTTTCTTGGTAATCTTGAAAGCTGTGTTATGTACAATCCTAGTGAAACTCTCAATTTAAAGAGATAAAATGCTAAATTTGGTAATGAATAAAAAAATCATTTTGTTCACTCTCAAATAGATCTTGGAAATTATAATATGATCAATCAAATCCCAGTATTTGTTATACACAATGATAGCGCATCAAGGCAAGAAATTTTTCCCAAATTAACAAATGATTTTATTGTTATGTTCTTTTTTGATAATTGCTTTTCGAGGGTTTTTTTTTATAATTATTTTTGATTTCCACTTGATAGATCAAATACTTACATTTAACACTAGATCTATTAGGCCAAGGCATATCATTGGCTGTTTGAGAATATATTTTAAGTTTTTTTGGGGATCTAATGTATGTCTTCATTGGCATGACTAAAAGAATTAAAGGAACAAATGAACTGCTTTAAACATTGACTTTGATCTTACTAAATTAGAATAAAGCCTTATGATAGGAAAAACTAAGAATTCACAACTTAAAAACTTCGAATTGTGCTCACTGGTACTTATATTAAATTACTATTTTTTACCAAACTTAAACTGAAAATTCCCCCTTTATGATTACCATAGCATGATTGTCATGATCAAAGAGAACGAAACTTTCATTTTCTGAAGATAATTAATTTTTAAAAAAGGTTTTAAGATGATTGGAGTTTGATTTCTGAACATTATTCAAGTTGTAGGATGAATCCAAAATGGGCCTCGTGTGGCATGAGATTTCTCGGTTGTTTTGTTTTATAATTTTTTAGTGGGTGTTTAGACAAAATTCCAGCGTCCAATTGCCAGCATGTTCTTACCCTCCTAATAGAATAAGCTGCTGATCATTTGAAAACCATGACTGTTTGGAAATAAACTACTAAGAACTGGATTTAGATACCCTCAATCCTCCAACACTAAAATTAAGATTTGGTTCAAAATCCAAAAGTGAGTACAAAAGAATGAAAGATGGTATTCTTGGGTTAACTCACTAAATTTTCAGTTTTGGGTAGTCAATATCAAGGATTCGAATCCAAAGAATGCTTGGGTAGGTGCACTATCATACTATTTGTACTGACTTTTGTCTTTCAGCCGCCAAATAATGCTTGGGTTGGCACTGTGCAGGGTTGTAAATGTGTTGGCTTTCAAGGAAAAATTCAATTCTAATGTCATTTTCATCCAATCACAGGCAATCTACTATATGTACTCAGAAAATAAAGCAAAAAAATTCAAATTCCATCTGCTTTTCTTTTAACGTGAAAGAGAGAGGGAGAGGAATATCTCAGGTGCAAATCAGTTGTTTAGATTTAATCTTGCAACCTTGGGTCGACATTAAGTTGGATTAATGCCCAATGGTATTATAATAGAGGTCAACGGGGGTTGTAGGGGTTCATGTAGTCAACTTGGTTGTGATATTCAAAATTAAGTTACTCGAAAGTTAAGTTTTTTAAAATAAACTTAATCACATGTATCTTAATTTTTTAAGTTGTTGAAAATGTAGTGTCACAACTCACAACCAAGATGGTCCTAGCCCGTACGTTTCCTACTATCTCATTTTTTCATTATTTATTATAATATGAAATATAAAAAGTGTTGGAAAAATAAATCCATGTGTGAGTTTAGTCCCACGTCGGAAGTTGTGGGATGGGAAAAAAATGTTTATGACATTTTCCCTTGAGTTTTTGAGAAGTGGAAGGAGTGGTTGGGCCCACACACGTGCCCGCGTGTTCCGTCATGTCGTGGTTGTGGCCCCATGTTCGTGGGGTTAGAAGTCTAATTTTTTATGTTATAGACTACTATAAATTGTCTTGCATTCCACTCAAAAAAAATACACACAATATACTTTTGAGGTTCGTCGATTATAGTGTGCGATTGCTCGACGAATGAACTGTTCTATTATGGGAAAAATCGTTAGACCCATTGTACTGATATGTGTATGCGATATTTTCTCTAAGACAAGTTACGATTTGACGGCTCGGTTGGAAGGTCATTATGATCACTACTTTTTTGTTTGTTTGTTTCCTAAATATGATTTTGGTTTTTGGTTTCGTCTGGATCTTGTTATGTATTTTATTCGACATGTGAAACTCACTATATTACATGATAATATTTGTAATTTTTACTACGAAAATATTGTTTTAACCGTTTTGTGAGAAGTTACTTTTACTGCGTAAGAACGCAATCAAGCATAGACGGATTGAACCACTTTTAAATGGGTCAACACAAATAAAAACTGCCAATCAATTTATAACCCAAAACCATCTATATCAAATTCAAACCAGCTTTTGTCGTGTTGGGTTGATAATTACATACAACAGTACATCGAATACTTCTTAGTTCTTACAAGCCAACAGTTTAGTTTGTCCTCTGTTTCGGGTTATTCGAAACAAATGTCGTATGGAAACAAAAACTTAACCAATGTCAGCTGATACCCAGCTGTTGCCAACCAAACCTCAAAATTTTGGTTTTCAAAATTGATAATGAAAACCAACTTCAGTTCCATTTCAAGCCATTCAATATTAAAATGACATCTTATTTTATCTAATAAGGAGAAGAACAAAAAAAGGCAATTCGAAATCAACCAAACACCACCACGAGTTCACGTCAAATAATAAAAAAAGGTCCATATCAATTTTATTCCAAACCGATCTAGATGTTGGGAACACATAATTCTTTGAGCATGTGAGGGTGGTGTTGCATCATTGATGTAGCGGTGGTGGAGATGTGGGACATGGGAAGTAACATATGCAGTGGACAGGGTTGTTGGCGTCACACCTCCCATAGCCTCCAGGATGGTTTTGGCAGAAGTATTCGCATCTCTTCTCAATACACCCTTCCCTGTTGTACAGATCCTCCGTGCACATTTCCTCAGATTCTGACATCAAAATCAAATTATAACACAACTTCAACTAGTAATTTAGAACAATTGATCATATCTTAGTTGGTCCAATTACTGGTTCATAGAATGCATGACGAGGGTTTGTCTCTTTTCCGTAACAATTTGTGGTTAGTGACATGCAAGTCGACATGTAACTGTTAATACTCGAAACTAATTCCTATCACTTATTAAAAAAAAATCAACAAAAGGTTGTAGGTTGAACTCTGATAGCAGGTAGGTGCGCAATTAAAATGTATTTTATATCTCTTTACTACTAAGAAATATATAAGACAGACAAACATGTCAGATTTGTGTCATATAAATTCTTGGGTATTTGACCATTTGTCGAGTTGTTTTTTTGGGGCTAAGAATCGTTCTTACATTACCATTTACCTGCGATGTAAGCGTTGGTGAGGAGCAGACCAATGCAAAGGAGAGTAAAAGCGCAGGCGTTCTTCATATTTGCTGTGTTGTGAGTTTGCAGAGATTGAAAAATAAAGAATATTATTCAATTTATAGAGTTTTTTGACTGGATTGTGATAAGATATCATTAACTCACTCATTTATTGTTTTTTATTTTTTGAAATTTGACCATTCCATATATATATCTGCGAACTGTGATTGGCTTCAAAAGTATATATTTGTGATAAAAAAGGTGTTCCAATTACCAAGAGTTAACAAAAGTCGAAACGTCTCAGGATCCAAATGGAATCCAGAAAGATCATGTAATTTGTGATTCCTTTTACCAAAATAATATTTTATATTGATTCTCCTGTATTGTGTGAGGATTTGAAGAAGATTTGTTTGTCAAGGGAATCGTGAATTTCCTTGTAACAGTAGGTTATTAACACAATCCTTTGAAAGTTTAATATGCCTCACTTTGCCTTCTTTGACGAAAATTTTGACCGATATTTAGTCAGAGTTTAGATTTTGTATAATGTGTTTTTATTTGACTGGGATTTTAAGTTTTTTAATTGCAATTATCGATGGATTTTGTAGAGGGTATATATTAAAAAAATTGCAATTATTGGTGGACTTTTTTCTTCACTTATACTGATATTGTCAAATACAAAAAATTCTATGTATATTTTTTGCTCAGGCTGTCTGTTCTGTTCGTCCATGCGTTTGCATAGATAGTACAGTCTCTGCCATCAAATTAAAGTCAAACTTGACATGTCAATATCCGATTTCATCAACTGTTTTATATCACCTGTTGTATCTCCAATAGACAAAAAGAATAAGAAATAAAATTGTACATGTTCATGTTTATATCCACCCGTACGAAAGTTTTCTTCTTTTTTTTGCATGGTTTTGTACTTTTGTCGAGAAGAATACTGTGATTTTATTTTATTTTATGGGATGGTATTTTGAAGACAGTGAACAAGAAAGAATTTTGTTTTCTATCTATCGTGATTCATGAAGAGAAATAACGACAAAAATAATACCTGCATTAGTGGTCATATGAGGATAATTGGAAAGTACTCAACAAAAAACAAATGTGGCCTTCATTTATTTTCTTGCTGATCTTTTTCTGCATTTCTTCTTCTGATTTTCTTGGTAATCTTATGCAATGATTTTAGAACAGACCTAACGAAAATACTCAGTTTATCTGATACACAGAAGGCTAATCTTACTAAAAGAGGGGGAAATATATTTTTTAAATTTATTTCACTTGACGTTGTTCATAGCCTTGGATGTGGCCTTCAAGTGTGATCAAGCCGGATCACTACTTTCCGGTAAATATATTTAGCCGGTTAGCCCATATAATATAGGTTTAAAACAAGAAGAAGAAAATTTCTCAAATACACAATATAGTTTTCTTATCAACCAACTTGAACATGTGCAGTGTAATGGACCATAGGATGAGTAGATTAGAGAGCATCCATGGCATGATCTAAAATCATACTCGATTATTATAATTTTCAATATATTTATGTAGTCTTATTCTACGTAGCACGTCTAGTACTGTCATTATTTTTTTCGTTATTACAATCAAATCAAAATTAATATAATGAAAAAACCATAATTGAGAAAATCAACTTTGCGCTGATCACGTGGTATTATATTGTCACAACCCTCAGCTGGCATGCAGGTCCATTTTGTCCTATCAAAACCATTTGTATTCAGCGGTTTAATACGTGTAATATGGACAATTTTCGAAAGGAGAAAAGTGTTATTCAAACTAAGATTTTCATAAAGTTTTGATTTTAGTTCAATATGGTCGAACTACGGTCCAATCACGGTTGTACCGTTGATGACATCAGTATTTTTAGACCTGAAGTTGGACTAAATCAAATAAATATTAACGATCAGACATGTTTGAACCGATTTCTGTAAATATTAACTAGAGGTTCGAACCGTCCATTGGTTTAGCTGAATCGACCACTGGATCATCGGTTTCCGGTCGAACCGGATCAAACCGTCTAGTCCGGTTCGATTTTTAAAACCTTGATTTAAAAACACTGAATTCCAATCTTTGAATTTTCAACCATCTGAATACGTACGTTGAGACGTGAAAATGTACAGGTTTGATGTTTCCATCTTTCATCGTCACCGACAGTTATTGTTTATATTAAAAAATTGCACCTTGAAAGCATAATTCTTCGTGCAAGTTTGTTTATTTATAATATCAATAATCGTTTCTAGGTTCTAACTCGACGGTGACCAACAAAGAGATTGCTACGCTAGTTGACTGAAAATGAAGTTAACGTCCAAAATTAACCATATTTCTCGCTTATAATTACCGAAATGTGATCTCACTTTAAATACGACTAAACCTTGATTAGTGACCACACTGCTGACATCTATCTATCTATGATCTATCTATCCCTCCAAGTCCAACACTGGGAATCGAACAATTCAATATTTTTTTAGCATTAATAAAACTTTCATTGAAAAACCAAAAGTTAACGTGGTGCGTATCTTTGAACATGCTCCTAACATGGTAACAAAATTCAAACTTAACTTGCAATCAAGTTTCATCGTGGGGGAATTTATGCTTTGAAATAATAAACAAATCTCATGGTTCCGTCTTTGTCTTCCATGCTATTTTAAATTGTTGAATATCTTATCATTATCTTTAGCCATTGTTTCTTACTGACTAACGTATCAATCATAGAAAAGGGTTGTAACTTGTAAGACGAGAATTTATTAAGGTGTATACCTCTAAGTAAGTTTGGAATTACAATATAAAGATCACGTGGTTAGTTCAGTTGGAAGATTCTTGGTCTCAAGATAATTTTAATGTCCGAGAGATTTAGATTTAAAATGGAGGTGGACGAGTAGTAGAGTAGATAAAATTTTAAAAAAAGATTTAGAGTGTAAAATTAAATTGAAGTAATTGAGCATATTAATTAGAAACAACAGTTACATAAGTTAATGGATTTACTTCTTGATTGAGTTATATAGTAATATTTTTATGCTAAATATATCCATTTTTAAAGTTAAACTGATTAATTAAAATACTGGAAGTAGTAACCTGAAATAATTTTTAAATTAAGACAGAAATAATCTTTTGTGAATAACGATTTCAATTTGTCACCGTACTTAATAAATGAGAAGTCAGATTCACAATAAAGTCCTTCTGACCACATTAACTAATAATTAGAGGGGGTTGTTATGTGTGGGCGATTCTCCAAGACCAAGTCATGCCACAAAAACATAAGGTTATGTTTATGACATTCTTTTAAAAAAATCAGCTCATCATGGTTTGCTGGAATGCCATCTCATTTTTTTCTTGGAGTTATATATAGCAAGAATAATGATAGCGATATGTATCTGAAACTTGCTGATCAGGAATCAGTAAAATACAATGGTTTCCTACCTAAATGAATTATAAAAAGCAACAGAGGATGAAATTTGTATCAGTCATGCATAGGACAGTAATTTAGTAATCAAGATATCTTAAACGTGAATAATTAAAAACAAAAATCCGAGGCTTAAGAAATTCTTCCCCAACTGATGACTAGAAAAATTTAAGAAGTTTTGTTTTCTCATAATTTAAGTTGGAAAATAAATACCTCTTACCGTTATAAAAAAATTATCAAAAAATATATTTGGTTAGAAATATCAAACACAAAAAATCGTGCTTGTCAAAAAACAAGTTGTAGCGTGCCTTTCTTGACTTAGTTCGTTATTTTCTACGGAAGATGTCACAAAACCACAAAATCACAATTAAGGTGGAGAAATATCTTCTCTGCATTCATTGTCAATCTCGAAGGTTGCCAGATTTGTTTATGAAATCTAAACTTAACTTAACTTTTGGGTAGCATCAAGATTGCAATTAAAACCCCATATTTATATTTTCTCATTTCGTATTGGCAAACATGTATCTTATCAATAAAAACTACCAATTAAAATTTGCTTTTAGCTGTCTTCATGAAACAAGTGGCATCCTGAACTTGAAGTTTGATTAAAATAGAATTGTGTAGAAAAATATTCAGTACAAGGTTGTCACCGTAAATTTATTTGGTATTTAACAAAATGTCTCGATTACCACCTGATTTTAAGATAGAACTAATCCAAATCTCAGGGAAAAAATAAAACTCTAAGTTGCCAATTTTTCTTCTTCAAAATATACTAGTCGAACCACTACTAAACTCTACCAACACGGTTAAATGGAACCTCAACTACCTTCACTACTTTGAAAAAGAAGCAACAGAGATCCGGACTCAAGGAGAATCGCTAATTCAAGCTTTGTTCTAAAGCAACATGGCCATTGTATAAATAAAATTCCTTCCACCATCCCCATCATTAAATCATTCATAGATTGTAAATAGTTAATTGCCGTTACTATATTTGCTGAACATGTTTGGTTAGTAAAACTCTCATGTATATATATCTCAACTTGCAAAACAAATCAAAAGAAATGTGGACTGAATCATAATAGGTGACATCTAAGAAACAATGCCTTCGTATGAACTTAACAATATTCAGATTATCTCGACACAAGTAATTTGTCTATTTCACTCCGTTGTTTTGAATATTATTACATTGTATTTGTGTAATTTCACAAATTATTAATCAATACTAATAAGTAATATTATATAGAGAGTTTCCTGTTAGCGTAGTATAAAAGAAGCAAAAGACACACCAAATTTCCTATCCATACGTTAGACAAGAAGCAAAAAAATGTGTCTCCTTCGTGTTTGACAAGGATGATAACTAAATACTCCAAGACCCATTGGACCAAAAGCGAAAACTCAAAAAAGAAAAAAAAGAAAAAAAGTTACAGTTACTACACGGAGTGACTGACGCCGTGACGGTACACCCAAACGAACGAACACGCACCCAGTGTGGGTCCCACACAAACAAAAAGATTAAAAATAAATAAAAAGTGCAAAAAAAAAAAACACCTTCTTCTTCTCCTCCTCCTTCTCCTTCTACTCCATTCCATCCTCTCTAATCCCTTTTATGGCCTCAAACCACCATCTCTCCCCTTACCCCAAACCCTAAAAATTCTAACCCTAACCCATCCATGGCCGTCAACGCCGACGACCGTCTCATCGCGGCGGCGCAGCACATCGTCAAGAGCCTCGGCACCTCCAAGAACGTCACCGACGACATGATTTCCATCCTCTCCAACTTCGACAACCGCTTCTCCACCATCACAGACCTCCTCTCCTCCACCTCCCTTTCCTCCGACGACTTCCACTCCCTCGCCGTCTCCCGCCTCGACGCCGCCGAGAAGCTCATCCTCCGCTGGGACTCCCCTTCCGCCGGGTTCCTCCGCTGGGACGAAAACCCCGACGAGGCCGCCGAGTACCTCGCGGTGGTGGACGACGTCGTTAGGATGACGGAGGAGGAGGGGCTGGAGGGGGATGCGTTGGATCGGGCCGAGACGGTGCTCCAGATCGCGATGGCGAAGCTGGAGGACGAGTTCCGGCATGTCATGGTGAGGAACACCGTCCCGCTCGATGCCGATCGGGTCCACAGCTCGATCCGGAGGTTCTCTCTTTCCTTCTCTTTGGACTGCGGGGAGGGGTTTGAGAGCCCTAAGGTTGGGGACGAGAGGGGGAAGGACGACCCCGAGGGGTCGGGATCCGGGTCGAGGTCTAGGGAGAGATCGCGTGGTTTTAGTCTTTCCGAGGATTTGAGCATGGATCTGGTCCGCCCGGAGGCCGTAGAGGATTTGAGGCAGATTGCCGACCGGATGATCCGGTCCAGGTATGAGAAGGAGTGTTGTCAGGTTTATAGTAGCGTTCGTCGTGAGGTTCTCGATGAGTGTCTTTCGGTGTTAGGGGTTGATAGGTTGAGTATTGAGGAGGTGCAGAGGATGGAGTGGGGGACTTTGAATGACAAGATGAAGAAGTGGAGTCAATCCGTTAAGGTTGTGGTTAGGGTAATTTTGTTCGGGGAGAAGCAGCTCTGCGATCGGGTTTTCGGGGACTCTGAGGTGATCAAGGAGGTTTGTTTCGCTGAGACCGCAAAGGGATGTGTTATTCAGTTGCTCAATTTCGGAGAAGCGGTTGCAATCGGGCAGAGGTCGTCGGAGAAGTTGTTTCGCATTTTGAACATGTACATTGCGTTGGCGGATGTTATACCGGATCTTCAGGCATTGTTTCCGGAGGATTGTAGAGATTCTATATGTGGTGAGGCCGAGAATGTGTTGAATGGTCTTGGGGATGCTGCCAGGGGCACGCTTGTTGAGTTTGAGAATAAGGTTAAGGGAGACCCGTCTCGCAAGCCAACTCAGGCTGGTGAGATCCATCCTTTGACCCGTTATGTGATGAACTATGTGAAGCTGATTGCCGATTATAGTAGTTCTTTTAATTCTCTTCTGAGTGAGAGTGAGGATGGCGATCACAATGACGACCACCAAGGAGAAGAAGACAGTGATAAGTATACCGGAAGCATGAGTCCTCTGTGTAATCGGCTGCGGTTGCTGCTTTCCTGTTTAGAATCCAATCTCGAAGTAAAATCCAAGAGCTATGATGATGTTGGGTTGCAATATGTGTTTTTGATGAATAACATACTATATATTGTCCAAAAGGTTAGGGATTCTGAACTTGGGACACTTCTTGGGGATCACTGGATTCGGAAACATCGTGGGCAGATCCGCCAGTATGCTACAAGTTATCTCAGAGCTTCTTGGACAAAACTCCTATCCTGTCTTAAGGATGATGGAAGTAGTGGTGGTGGTGGAAGTGGTCGTAATGTCTCCAAGGTTGCCATAAAAGAAAGATTCAAGAATTTTAACTTGGCTTACGAAGAAATTTATCGGACTCAGAGTGCTTGGAAGGTACCAGATCCTCAGCTACGGGATGAGTTACGAATATCTATTTCTGAGAAGGTGATTCCTGCTTATCGTGCATTCATGGGAAGGTATGCTAGCCAGATAGAGGGTGGACGTCATGCATCTAAGTACATAAAATTCACACCAGATGATCTAGAGAACCATTTGGCAGATCTATTTGAAGGGACACCTGGCTCATTTAATCAACGGAGGAAACTTAGCTCATAATCAGATGATAGTCAGATCTTCGGTAAGCCCTTTGACTTCCTGGCCACTTATAAAATCCACTCCTCCAAGACTTCACAATGTTAGTGTCAAGTGTATGATTGCATTTTGTTGCTGTATTGGATTTTAGAATGATATAATCATAGGATGCTTCTGTAGTGTTAGTGACCATGTATAATAATCATGTACATGTATTCGTGAGCTTTCATAGTTAGATACATGAATTGTGTGCACCTCTTAAAAAAGAAAAAAATGTGATATC
Source organism: Triglochin maritima (assembly GCA_963682175.1). Lineage (NCBI taxonomy): Eukaryota > Viridiplantae > Streptophyta > Magnoliopsida > Alismatales > Juncaginaceae > Triglochin > Triglochin maritima. Next base: position 51,695,246 of record OY821774.1, on the reverse strand, counting down.
AATGTTTGCCATCAAAACATTTCTATAGCGTCAGTTGTGTGGTTTGCCAACTTCTTGTTATTCCCTTTTCTTTACATGGTTTGTATGCCAAGTACGTACGTGTATGCTTCAGTATGCATAAATTTTCCATGCTGTTTCAAGGAAAACCTTTTTTTTATAATTTCACTTTCCAACTGATTCTTAGTTGACGAAATTGTGTTTTGGAAAGAGAATTGCCGAAAGTTTATGTTAGAATTTCTATATTTTAATGCTATAATTACTGGTATAGTGATATCAGAGTTTTTATTTTATTATTTTTTGCTGTTCTGTACCTTGGTCTGTTCAGTGAGATCCACCTTCAAGTTAGTTGTGTTTGTATTCAGTGATTCACAATAACAATAACCAAGGTGAGAAAATAAAATCACTGAACAGTGATCCACCTTGGTTATTTCACAAATCACAATGCTATACAATTTTATTTTCTAAATTTTTGTATTATTGATTTTTATCTTCTAATATATTTAAATCTTTTTTAGGAATTCGTAACTTATGTTAGTTGTGTTTGTATTCAGTGGAAATTTCTCTGGGCCTTTTGTTGTCATTGTTGACGTGTTACCGTCGTTCCTCTGCTTGGGTAGTTGGAAATTACTCAGTTTACATAGCCTTAAATAGTTAAATGAGTGAAGTTGTAGTGATGTGTGACTGGATCTGTGTTATCTTTTATAGTGAACCTTTCAGCATCCAGCACCTCGGGAAGTATAAACTTGGTAAGAATTTCCTGTTGGCTACAAGAGCTATATCTTCCATGACAGTGACAAAAATACTCTGAAATTCCGAATGTCTTGTACCCTTGCTGCTATTTCCAGGAACTCATGATTAGTGCTTGGTGATATTTCATGTTGTGTATTATTATATTTAAATTCTCCTTGGTTTGCTATTGATTATGAAAGCAGATAAGTCTGAACTAGACTTTGTCATGTGGAAGAAGATTTTGTTCTGATTAAATAACAGGTTTCTTTGAAACAAAGCTGTGACTTACCCGTAAATTCAGCTTCAGTTGTAATTGAATTGCATATTTATTTGTAGATGCATTGATTGTGCTTGATCAGGTCAAAGTTGGCGTGATTAGAGGATGTTGTTTAATGATTACTGGTTTGTTTGGTTGTCCTGTCTATTCTAGGAATGCTGAAGTTGCAAGACCAACGCCGCCCAACGTGTGGTCGGCAGATCAGAGATTTATAGAGAACGGACCACGTCCATGTTCTTGTTTATTTAGTTAAGAGCGTCCACATTATCGTGTCGTTTAATCCATTTAATTTCAAAAAACTTCGTCATCCTTCCTCATTTTTCAATACTCTCTTCCTCCATATTATTTTTTTTAATCTTATTTTTTATTTTTTCACAATAATTCACGCAACAACAAAATAATTTATCTTTACAATTTCTAATAAATAAATATATGTTTAATTTTCGTATTATTTACTTTATATTTATTAAAATAAATTAGAAGAAATAATTATCCCAAAAAACAAATTGACCAATAAACTGGAAACACGTGATCATCGTTATAACTCTTTAGAGTTTGATCTGGGATAAAAATTAAAAAATGTTAAAAATAGAATAAAATAAAAACATATTTTTTTAAAAAATAATTAAGATTTTTTTTGAAAACATACATTAAATGATTTTTTTTAAAAGTGAATGAGCTGAAGAGACTTGCCCTCCCCAACCCCCAAAAAAATTAAAAAAATATTTTAAAAACATATATTAAGTAATTTTAACAACAAAAAACAAATGGACGAGAGACGTGCCCTCCCGATAGGGGTGAGTAAAATTCGGTTTGATTCGGGTGTCCAGACCGAACCGAATTTTTCGGTCCGATCTTCGATCCGGGAGATCACAGGAATTCGGTTCGGTCCGGTCAAAGACCGAAATTTTAAGGATTAAATTCGAATTTTGGACAAAATCGGACCGAATCGAATTTTTTCGGTCCAGTCTTCGATCCCGTCCCAGACCGAAACTCACCCCTACTCCCCCGAGACCCCCAAGTGGGTGGTCTAAGTTGCTTCCCTAAAAAACTGCATTCAAACTTGAAACCTCGTGCCTTTTCTAGGTTATCACAATCCATTAGATAATCAGAACGTGGTTCAAATGTTTTCTACACATTGACTTTTCTTGGGTACATCACCATCTCACCTAGTTAGCTCATGAAAGCCGTCCAGATTACCGTTTCTTGTTTTAGTATACCTTCTAGTCCCTCTCACTGGATTTCAGGATGCATTACCAACTTGAAAATCATGTAGTTGATATTTAATCTTAGGTGTATTGGTTTGAAAATAAAAATAAAAAGTGGTAACGTTGAGGTGTAGTTGATTTGTTTGTGCACAAGCTTTGGTCTTGGTTATTGAAGTCGTCATGGTTTGCTATATTACTATGATTTTTGACCATCATAGTCTTGTGGAGATTTCATGTAGGTATTCTAAACAGAAAATTGCGCTGAAAGTCTTAACGCATTAATTTATTTGCATTTCTATTCTTCTTGAATTTAAGTTTGGGAGTTTCACGTTGACCAACTTAGTGTACTACTACTGAGCTTGACTTCTCCAAAACTCCTAGTACCAGAAGTCCACTCCTAGACAAGCAAGACAACTATTAAGAAAGAAATTGGTATTGTGAATTGGACTAGTCATTCATTATAGTCTATAGATAGGTGAATAACTAACGCAATAAGAAATTCATTCCCCCATATTGTGTGGGTGCTCGATCAAGTCAAAGACATCATCTAGTGGCTCATTGGATGATTGTCACCCTGGTTGGAAATGGAAAGTAATCATGTTACACGATTATAATTCTAGACTCCCCTCATGGGATGTCATTAGAAGTGGCTACTGGCTAGTGCAATTAGCAGCCTATGTTATGCTGAGAAGGCTCATAAGATGAGTAACACGTGTGGCCCATGGACGTATAGTTAGCCTACCGAGACAAAAAGCCCAGATTGTACGCATGTTTTGGGGTAATTTACAGAGTAAAATCTCTGGATTATGCACATTATTCACTTAACCCTGGTGGATTTTTATCAAAAAGAGGGGGAAAAAACTTAACCTTGGTGAGATCAAAATGTAACCCTCTCCCTTATACTTTCTGATTCGTAACATTTTGCCATCTTTGCATGAATACACATGTTAGTTTCAACATATTCAATGCCGTTTTTTGATTTTTGCATGGTTTTAAATTTCAAAGCAAACTTCAATATAAATTTGGATTTAAGATATGTACCAGTTTTGTATCGAATGTATATAACATTGAATCCTGAATTAAAACAAAATTTGATGCAAATCTGAAACTAAAATTACCATGTAGCGACTATCAAAGGTATTTTGAACTTACAATTCAAATCGATTCAAGACTTACCAATCTAAAAGTATGAGTTTGAATTAAAATCACATATCAACCTGTTATCATTTATGAAAATGCAAAGCATGGACATAAATCCCACCTTCACTAAAAATCAATTCACACCTTTTTAACTTGTGTTTTTTTGGGTCTTTCGAGCTCTTTGGAAAAACACTTGTGTGTTTTGGGGTCCAGCGGAGCTAGGGCCGTTAATTTTTTTAGAACTCGAAATTTAACTTGAAAAATGCTAAATTTTGGTTTAACATGTAAACGAAGGAACAATTGAAAATTTAACATTTTTTTTACTTTTAACATGTAAATACACATTTATTTCTTTATCTTTAGTATTAATATATTATAATAATGTAAATCTTAAAGGAACTACTATTCGTCGTTCGCGAATTACTTAAATCGTCTGTGCTAATTACCATTTTGTCATTCACATTCCATTTTATACTCATTTCGTCTCGTCTATTAAAATAGGACTTCGGTCTCAATTTTCCTAACTTTACCAGTACCAACACTAAGGAAATGTCTGACAAAGTGTCTAAATCCGGCAGGTTTGTTACCATTATCTCTCTCGACTGAGACGTCTGGAAAAAACACATCCCTCATAGGTGGCGTCACAGTCGGACGCCCCATTTAAAAAATAATAATAATTTATATGGTGTGTTGTTTCAGGTTCCGTTGTAAGATTTCGGTGACGATGGGCTAGAAAAAAAACACAAACGTAAATAAATGGGTAAACATATTAATATCTGGAGTACAATAATAGGGTGTTGAAACAAAAAAATGTCTGCAAAGTACGCTCTATCTGCTCGCTTTGCGGGGGGACCAGTGTCCCCTCAGGGATGTTGTTCCCTGCCACCCACGCATTCATACTTCGATTTTGTTGTTGTAGTATGAACAAAGAAGAGCTTATTATGAATAAAAATAAGTAAAAATGAGAGAACGATAAAATTGTAATTAACATCGACGATTTAAGTAATCCGTAGACGACATTTAACAATTCAGATCGAAACATGGAACGAAATTTCAAGTTAACTCGAGTCGCTCGTGGAGTCTGTAGCAATTTATTAGCTTATCTATGTGAGTGTAAACGGGACGGGTAATACCCGTATACTCGGTCACCCGGTTCGGCGGGTACGAGTATGGACACAAAAACTCATACCCGTTTTAAAATTCAAACTCGTATACCCATACCCGTTTACACCGGTTAATAAACGGGTCGGGTACGAGTATATGCATTACCCGTACCCGTTAAGATACATTATATATTTTTATATATTTTATATGTTATATATTATATATTTTTATACAGGAATTCTCTAGTGAGCCGAAGACTTAATTTTTATAAATTAAGTCTCCACAATATTCACCCCTCATTTCAAATTGTAAGGTAGATTAAACGGTTATGCTAATTAATGGTTAAATAAGATCCAATGGTGAGATTGTAGGGGGTTTAAACTAAATTTGATTAGTCGTGAGCTCACTAGAGCTTGACTCTATTTTTATATAATACATATTATACCCTTTATAACCATTTACCCGCCCCGTACCCACCAACATAGCAGGTACGGGTATACATGTTTTTGTCAGGTATATACTCGTACCCGCTAATTTAGCCAGGTATTAGTACCGGTAAGTGCGTACCCGACCCGTTTACACCGCTGCTTATCCCCCAAACCAAAATCTCGCTACCTTCTCTCCCGTCGGCGATCGCCTCCACACTTCCGAAATGGCTCCGGTGACGGCCAGATCCGGCGACGCTGTCTTCGCCAACGTCGAGCGAGTGGTGAGTCCTCTCTTAAACCCTAACAATCTTACACCTTTCGATCCTTCCCGATCTGACGACGGATCTTCTGTTAATGGACCAGAACGCGGAGCTGTTCACGCTCACCTACGGCGCCATCGTCCGCCAGCTCCTCACTGACCTCGAGGAGGTCGACGAGGTCAACAAGCAGCTCGATCAGATGTCAGATCTCCATTTCCTTTCTTTCAATTTTTTTTAAAAAGTTTTTTGCTTTGTTTTTTGTTTGTTTTCCGGTGTTTCAATCGTAGCAAGATGAGAAATCTTCTCGAAAGGAGGAATCTTTCGGCTTGGATTAGTGGATCTTGTGAATCGTTTTGGTGTAAGACTCAAATGGATCACATTGTTTAACCGATTTGAAAAAAATGCATCACACCGTGATTGTTGTTGGCATAGTAGTTGCGGACATATTACAATTTTTTGATGTAGATAATGATCCAATGAGAGACCTAATTGGAAGATAATTTGCTGTGAAAACAATCTCCCTGCATTACAAGAGTCAGGAATGGGTTTATTCGCACTTGATATCTAATTGGAAGATAATTGCATGAGTATAAGACTCGCAACTTTCTATCTAAATAGAATGTCTAATGATTTTCCCCCTATGAGGCTATTCTCAAAGCTAGACCTCTCATCACATATTGCCTGTCTAGGCTTTGGCTTATGGTAGACCATGAAATCTGGATAAAATTTTGGGCAACACTAGAAATTTGAGCTCTACTAATATTATAAGTTGGATTCCCATTTATAAGATTGTCCATTGATCATTTATATGGATTATGGATAATGTCATGGGAATATGAGATGTGATGTAGAAAAGAATGATCCCGTTTTGTATGTTTTCACTGTAGTACATCTTGTTATTAATTATTAAGTAAAATGTATCTTTTGTGATCATTTTTATTTACGCTATTATTGCCAACACTATTGCTTGTGACTTGTGAGTTGATTGTGTTTGATATTACCACTTCAGAATTTATCTTGTGGTCTTAATTTTTATGTTCTCATTCATTTTGGTAACAGTTACTATAGGGGTGAATCATGAGTGAATTTGACTGTGGGGACTTTTGCAGGGGTTACAATATAGGAATTCGATTGATCGATGAGTTCCTCGCAAAGTCCAATGTTTCAAGGTGTGACAACTTCAAGGAGACTGCTGAAGTAATTGCAAAGGTTTTTGCTCTCCACACACTTTATACATGGTTTTCTATTGTGGAAACTAAGGTTGATTTTTGGTTAAAAGAGGGTACGGGATAAGCCGAACTTGATTTTTTACCTCACTGCCTGCAGAACTTGTATGTGTACCATAAACCCAAAAAAAACCCCTCTTAGGTGCCCTTGGAATGACGGCAAACGGTAAGCGAAAGATTAAGGGGTGAAAAGTGAAAACTCAATTGAAAAAGAAAGAAATGCACCCCAATTATTATTTATTGCCTATTTACTGTAGGTAACTTGGCAGTTGGCCTCAACCCCTCTCTGCCCTTCAAAGGGGAAGTTCTACCGTACGAAGCATGTGAACAGCCTTTCAACATTTTTTCGTTGCCATCATCTGGAATCTTCATTTAGAGCTTAGAAACCTCATATTCTTCAGTAAAGGGATGCATATAGGACAATTTTCTAATCTTTTGAGTAATTTCTGACTTAAAATGTTTTTTTATGGTTTAGAGAGTAACTTTGCCCGCTCAATTTGTTGTTCTATACTTTCCAACAATTTTGTTTTGACGTGTGTGTTATTCACGCCCTCAGGCATTGAGCATATACCCTATTCCACGCTATAGTTAAGCTAATATTACATATCTATCGCAGATGAAGAAACCAACTGCTTAGTGCATAAGTTTATGGGTCTGATCTAGGTGTTCTCTGGATATAGTAGCATGGTATGATCTAGGTGTTCTCTGGATATTGTGATGATATTGCATTTGATAGGCTTACACCTGTTTACGAGCACATATTTGATATTTCAAACCCGATGTCTAACAGAATCGACTGTTATGACTCCATTGGCAGAATGGCTGATGTATTATCACTGTTTTTTTTTAAAATTCCACGGTTTGTGTTTTTTGTGCTTGTCCCTTTTTCTGTTTTACGTTGCATAAATAATATCTGATGTACACCTTATGTTTTTTTCTAAAACAGGTTGGTTTCAAAATGTTCTTAGGGGTTACAGCATCTGTGACCAACTGGGATGCTGATGGCACAAGCTGCAGCCTTGTTTTGGAGGACAATCCCCTAGTAGATTTTGTTGAACTTCCTGATATGTACCAGGGGCTCTCCTATTGCAATGTCCTCAGTGGTGTAATTAGAGGAGCGCTGGAGATGGTTAGCTCCGATCTTTCTTGTCGTCTATTTCTCATGTTTTATCTTCTCTTTTGGAGTAAAAGGATGGAATAGTTATCTTTTGGTTCTTCCTGAAAGGCTGAATCCTCTGCTTCACTGAAATTCCTTAATTTGTACACTTTACTAAACAGGTCTCAATGAAGACAGAAGTTACTTGGGTCCGTGATGTGCTGCGTGGGGACGATGCATATGAACTGCGAGTGAAGCTTCTGAAGCAGGTTCCAGAAGAATACCCGTACAAAGATGATGAGTGATCCAATGTTGCATTTCAATACTATTGTGTAAGTGCACTTCAGTTTTTACAAAAAGAACTCTGAAATTTGTCTCTAATTATTAAAGTAAATCCTTGCTATTGTTCTACATTTTACGCCACCAACCACCATAGGCAGAGATTCAGTGTTTTGTGATTGTAGCATGCTTATCAAGCAACTTGGTTCCAGTAGATAATTGTAAAATGGAGATTAGCCATTTTACTTACACTCGAAATGGTGATGCCTTAGGTTGCCATACTACATACATAACTTCAAATTCGTTATTCAGATGGAGATTGGATGACACTTGACAGGGTGGAGATTACATATTTGAACGGCAACCATTAATTGTTCTTTGCATACTGCATGGAATACACATTTATGATGAAGACCTGAAAAACGTGAATTCCCCTGCCTTTTCTGCTAATCACAGCTTTCGCTAGTCTGGCATGTAAGGATTCATTGTTGGTCTCGTACACCGACACCATTATCAACAATCAACGAATTGCTCCTTTTGATGCAGTACTAGTAGAGTTGTAAATAAGGGGAATCGGGTGTTTGTGATGTCAAAATGATTGTGTTTGGTGTTTCCTAATTTATGGGTCATATTATTATCACTAATAATGATTATGATTGTGTGGTATTGTATTAATGGGGTTATGTGAAAATTGTTAAGCACCTTGGGCGTTCAACAAATGTTTTTCTCTTTGGTACAATCGTGATTAAATATAAGTCAATCAGTGGAACTTGAATTGCAGAAAATGGCTAAAAATATTTGATTTTTTTCCAACTTATTTCGTCTCATCTTTGTGACCCATGTGTTTGTACTTTGTATACCGTTTCCTGCCCGTACAAGAATGGCGACTTCATGCTTATGGGAATTTATTGGGAATTGTTAAACGTCGTTTGAGTTTTACTAAAATTGTTCGTTCTAATTATCATTTTGTCCTTCATGATCCATTTTAATACTTCTTATGTCTTGTTTTATGTTTTTTTTAAATCTTGAATTTATATGGTGTGTTATTTCAAGTTCCGTTTTAATATTTCGGTTAGGGCTGTAAATGGGTTGAAATTTACCCGCAACCCGCCCCGCCCCGCCTCGCCTAACGCGGGTTGCGGACAAAAAAATGCTACCCGCCAACCCGCCAACCCGCCACCCGCACAACCCGCATAATAAGCGGGGCGGGTTGCGGTTTTCTCCCAACCCGCCCCGCATAACCCGCAACCCGCATAAGCCTTACATGTTTTTGATTTTTTTTGTATTTAGTTATGATTTAGTTTGTATTTAGCTTTAATTTTTTTATATATAGCTTTAAAAACATACATTGATTGATTTTTTCCTTCATTTTTGTACTTAACTTTGATTAAAATAGATAATATTAAAGAAAATAAATTGATTTTTGTATTTAGCTTTAATAAAAAAATTAAACCCGCCAAACCCGCCAACCCGCCCCGCATAGCCTAGTCCATCCTTACGCGGGGCGGGTAGCGGAATTTTTTTTTTGAACCCGCCCCGCCCCGCCCCGCCTACCCGCTTAATTTCGGCGGGGCGGGTAGCGGTGGGGCGAAAACCCGCCCCGCCCCGCCCCGCTTACAACCCTAATTTCGGTGGTGATGAAGTGGAAAAAAAACACATACGTAAATAAACGGATAAATAGATTAATAACCAGAGTAAAATCATAGGATGTCGAAATAAACGGGTAAACGGATCAATCGCTCACTCTGCTCGCTCGTTTTGCGGGGGGACTAGCGTCCCCCGCAGGGGCTACCGTCCCCTGTCACCCCGCATTCTTAATTTGATTTTATTTTTAATGATTATTTTTGTTGTAGTATGAAAAGAGGAGAGTATTAGGAGCAGAAATAAATAAAAAATAGAGAAGAGGAAAACGATAATTGGTACGAACGATTTAAGTAATTTACAGACGACGTTTAACGATCCAAAATTTATTCTTGCTGCTCTTCTAAATTGTAAATGTTACTCATGAGTTTTGACGAACTGTGTTTGTTTGCTAACCTCCTTACAACTATATTCCGGTTTTGAAATTTTTTTTATTGGCTAAGTCAAGGGGTTCATATCTTGCTTTAGTAATATCTGTTTACAAAGGATCCTCAGAAGAAGAAAAATACACTGAAAATTATATTTTCTTCTATTTACTTTAGTGTTAGGAACAAATACACTGTACCAAGTAACACAAGGAATAAATGATACTCTCGACCCCAGGGTGGTATGGCTAGGTACCAGTCTGGCCTAGGCATGGCCAAAACTAGTAAGCCGAGTTTAAAGCCCGACCCGTTAAAGGAAACGGGAGGGTCGGGCCGTCAGGTCTCTTTTTTTAATGGCAAAACTGGGTATCAAGCCGGACTTGGACAATACTCCCGGGCCGACCTAACCCGTTACCTAATTTTAGGCCATATATAGAAATATATCTTTTCCTACTTTTCATATTAAAATCTTTCATCCGCAACCATGATCGTTATAAAAAGATATTTAATATGTCAGTTTTTTCAATTTACAATATTTATCTACAATTTCTTTCTCTTTTATTTAGTCAATCACAATCTTTATTAGGGTTGTACACCCACTGGTCCGGTTTGGTTAACCAGCTCGAACTGGACTGACCGGTTGCAACCGGATTGGACCGAATAGGGTCCGGTCCGGTTGTTGGTTTTGGTTTTGCAGGTTCACCGGTTCCGGGCCTGGCCGGTTGAAAACCGGTCGAATCCGGTCCAAAATCGGAACGAGGTCCAATTGTGTTCTTTTTTCTTTGTTTGCATTATGTTCATTGTTTGATGTTGTATTGAGAATACAATCATAAAACTCGATCATAGCCAGAAAACTTCGACATCCGTGCTTCTTGTATCTACACATATTTCATATTATATTTGGACCATTTCCTAAATTTCTAAATGATCTGATCTACACGTCTTCAAGGGTCAATATTAGTGAAATAAAATTTTCTTGTGCTAGAACTATTGGATTAATCTAAGGATTAAGATGATGTTTGCCCAAAGCACTGACACGTGACGCACTCTCATTGGATGTGCATTAGGGTTTAGGGTGATGCCATCTATATAAGGAGGGGAGTCTCCCATTGGATGAATGATTCTTGTGTGCAAACCCTAGCTCCACCAAACCCTAGCCACCACCTCTCCCTCTCTCTCCCATTCGTCCATCCACATCCACCAAGCCAATCTGTGGACTCTTGGGTTGTGGACTCGTGCTTCTTCTCCAAGAGAGTAGAAGACCGACCGGTGCTCCAAAGAATTGCGTGAGGTGATCGCTGATCAATTCTGCTGCCACAGGTTCTCTCCACCAAAGGTAATTCCGAACCTGTAGATTCAATCGTAGATTGCTTACATTGGTACCAGAGCCATCTTGGTCACCTCCGAATTTTTTGAGCACTTTCTTATTTCATATATGTTGAAATAATTTTGGTAGCTTTTTGAGAGAAATCGCATACATGTGTAGTTTTTTCTCTTCATCATGCGCCTAGGGTTTGATGGCATTTTTTTTCTCACCCTTGCGCATGTTTTTTCTTGATTCATTTCATTACATGCAAATTGTATTACAAGTTTCATCATTATTTCATTCTTGCGCATAGCTTAGATTTCACTTTATGTATGTACCTAGGGTTACATGTTAATCTATGTTTATTGCGTATATTTCTTTCATCCTTGAAGCTTGCGGCTAGAGTTTGTTTGTTCTTGATTATATGCGCATATATGCTGTTTGAAATATGATGATAATTTTACAAGAGTTAATTATTGCATGTAACATATAATGTGATCATACATTTCGGATGATATGATTTGATTGTGCATTTTTTTAAACTCTTGTATATACATCTAAGGTTAGATGCTTGTTGTCTTATTCATATATATGTAATTTTTAATCACATGTGCATGCATCTAGGATTAGACGTTGATTGCAAAATCATGCACATACATGAATATTGAGTTACCATATTGTATATTTCGGATTTTTGGAATGAGAGCATTCATTTCATTTGAAATATTTCCTTTTCATAAAATGTGCATATATGTGATGCCATCCACCAAAGAATTTCGAATTTTTCTTTCCATTACAAGTAGCATAATTATTCTTGATTGCATACTTATATTGATTATGGAAAGATTGACTAATTCTTAAATTTTTGGGAGATATTATGGGCTGGAATTTTATTGCCTTAAAAATATGTTTGGATGCTTTCCTTTGATGCAAAAATATGTGTTGCTCTCCACCATATAATTTCAGATTTTTCTTTCCTAATCAAAGTAGGATAATTTTGTGCTATCATGATTATATTGATTAGGGAAAGAAGAAGAAAAATCTGTTTTAAGAATGATTATTGTGGAGATTGGTTGTCATTACCTAACACGTTTTTTGCCTATTTTCGTGCCACATTCATGCATTGTTTCCTTATGCATTACTTCCTTATTGTTTGAATGAGGTGTACACTTTATGATATTTTTTTCATACGTCGGATTGTGCTAACGTATGGAAAGATTGTGCTTGTATGGAATGAATGATTGCTGATTTTATTTACTGTCTTATTGAGAGATGAGCGTAATTTCATTCATTTATTTCCATTTGCAATAGTTATCGCAATGGGCTGTAATATTTATGGACTGTAATAATTATGGATTGTGTACTGTTTATTGCCCTAAGGAGACGAGGGGCTCCTTTATTTTTATTATTGCGATATTATTGCTATAAGACTCATGCAGGTTCCCGTCGACGAGGCTAAATCCCTAATGAGGATCATTAGCTCGATATAGAAGTAATGTAGTAATCATATCTGTGTGATGTTGATTGTATTCTTTTTTTTTGAAAAACAATTTTTTGGGAACTCGCATGCCTAGTGGGAGTTGCAAGGTAGAAGTGTTGTGTAAACCACCTTGCAACCAGCGGCAAATATCTTTTTTATTTGCTGATTGATGAGAATTAAATTTATACCGCAAGTGCACGACGTCAATGGAGACGTGGCAAATACGGGTCGAACACAAGGAGGGAGAGATTTTGTTATTAGTGTGATTTCGATTGGGGGAAAGAAGGAGAGAAGAAATAAGTTGGTTTTGAGATTTTTGATTTTTAATTATCTAAAGCAAGAAACAAGAACAATTAAAACTAAAACAAGAACAAAGAAGTGAATTCCGTTGGGTGGAGGTTTAGATTTAGGGTTTATATTAAAGAATTCAGAAACTTATAATAAATCATATTAGTTATAAAACATTACATGATAAATGATTTAACATAAACTCAAGTAATCAAAATATACTAATACGAAATTAAAATAATAACATTCATTCATCTTCTCTTCACCCTAAATCCGTCACCTCCACCCTTTGGAAAGAGTTAGAAACTCATGGAGGGAGGAAGAAGGGATCCTAGAGGCATTACAAAAGAAAAGTAAAAACAAGAAATAAAAGACAGAATTTTATTACTAAAATAAAGACAAGTACAAATAACAACTAAAAACTAGGTCTAAGGCCAATGACCTTTCTACCATCGTTCTCGGGGCTATTTATAGCCGATACAAGGGATCCCAATATATAAATGGAACGTACACGCGTCAATACAGCATTGGTAAAAATTTGAGCACACGGATCGACTTTTGTGCGGCTAAATTGCCGCAATTTGTACATGAGGTGCGGCGGAATCGCCACCTTTTTGGCTCGGATTCGATCCAGATTTTTCCTGTGTGTTTATGGTATGATTTGATCCTCCTTTGCGCGTCTGGATTGATTCTTTCCATTCTTTTGAGCTCCGGATTAATTCCTTCATATATTTGGAGATCCACATTGATTTTTCTTTAGATTTTCTCCAAGATAATAAAAGCTACTCGTCATTTGCAATTAGGTCCTTGTCTTTTTGCAATTAAGTCCCCGACTACTTTTGTGCTTAAGTCCTTGTTCTTTTTGTAATTAGGACTTGAATGCTTTTATGCTTGGATACATTTCCATTTGAAACCCAATAATCTTGAGCTTTGTCTTTATGATAGAAATGAGTCTTTTGCACGCGTTTATGCTCGGAATGTGGGTAATTTGCATTCAGGTCCCTGTATTCTGTAAATAAGACTAAACACATACCTTAGTAGCATTTATTGATATAAAAGTAATCTAAATGAAAGACATATGATGCAATGTATGCAATGCATCACTGATTTACCATGATTTAAAACGTTTTTTTGGGTCATTAAATCATGATGGAGCTCAATATCTAGATTAGTAAAATGGTTTTATTAACTATTGCATGAGGATTTGATCGAATGCTTTATGTTTTTTTTTGGTCTGAATGTTATAGCTATTAAGTCAGTTTATTTTTTATGACTATTGTAGCTCGTTATATTTTATGCTAGAACTCATGTATCGCTATGTATTTTGATTGTTCTAGATTCTTTATGGCTGCTTCCAAAAGCATTGTCGTTGATCTGACTCGAGGAGATAAACTCAATAAAAGAAATTACGATCTGTGGCATCGTAAAATTGAGTATCTCTTAGAGGATCAGGACATGTTAGAAAACATAAACCAATCTATGTCTCCCCCCGAGGAGGGGAATACTGTGCAACATCGCAGAAACTTGGATGTTTATAATGCATGGAAAAAGAAAGACTGAATTGTTTGAATCACAATTCTAAGTTCAATGAGGGACGATCTGTTACTGCGGTTCGAAAAGTTTCGAACTGGGCCTTGGAGGAAGCTGTGAAGTTTCAGTACGGAGTGACCTCCGTCACAAGGGCCCGCCAGCTTGGGCTCATGTTTAAAGTTGTTTTTGAGAACAGTGATATGGCTTTATACATTTCTAACATTTATTATGGACGTGTCTTTCTTTCAGACGGTTTTATTGTGTTGGACACAATTTATGATTTCAATCATAACGCTAGTGCCTTTATGAGCCAAAGTTTCATGAATAACGATTCAGTTATGTGGCATGCTAGACTAGGTCACATTGGTGTTGACCGGATGAACAAGTTGACAAAGGAGGGGGTATTAGGAGAATGCTCCAAATTTGAATTGCCGACCTGTGAATCTTGTCTAGCTGGGAAGGCAACTAGAAAACCGTTCGGAAAAGCCATTAGGGCTACTTCTCCTTTAGAACTAATTCACTCAGATATTTGTGGACCTTTGAATGTGCGTACTAGACATGAACAAAGTTACTTCATGACATTCATTGATGACTTCACTAGATATGGTCATATTTATCTTATTTCTCACAAGTCAGAAGCTCTAGAATGTTTTAAGAAATTCATGAGCTTAGTTGAGAATCAGTTGGATAATAAGATAAAAACTCTTAGAACGGATAGAGGTGGTGAGTATCTCTCCATAATGTTCAAGGAGTTATGTGATGAAAATGAGATATCTAGACAACTGACTATGCCTTATACTCCTCAGCAAAATGGTGTTGCCGAGAGAAGGAATAGAACGTTGCTAGACATGCTTAGATCCATGATGCTCTAATGACTGCTGCCTATATCCTCAATAGTGTTCCAACAAAATCGGTTCCCTCAACTCCATATGAGTTATGGACAGGACGGAAACCTGATTTTAGTCTGCTGCGTCCTTGGGGATGCGCGACATACATTCATTCTACTAGTCACCGATGTGGAAAACTAGGACCTAGAGGGAAAAATTGTATCTTTGTAAAATACAGTGATCTCTCCAAAGGTTATGCTTTTATCAGGTTAGACGAGAATGAAAGAAGGACGGAACTGGAGTCTAGGGATGCCACATTCTTGGAAAATGATTTTCCAACTCTTGCTGGAGCTATCAAAGAGTCAGTGGGCTTCTTTGAACAACAAGATGAGGGCATTGCCACTCCACTGGATCAGGATCTGAAAGTTGAACATGAGGTTCCACCAGTCAATCCTAGTGGGAGCAGCAATGTTGAGGATCCGATAGCTCTCACGGAGGATGAGCCATCAGATACCCATCTGCGTCGAAGTAAACACAGGCTCATTCCTCGTAGGCGATTTCGCTTAGAGGAAGAGGCCATCATGATAGCTCAAGAAGAAATTGATTATGAATCATCCGGGATGACAGTAATCGATGAGCAAGAATCGGAGACCTTGAAAGAGGCTTTGGAAGGTCCAAATGCTAAAGAGTGGTTAGAAGCTATAAATGAAGAGTTGAAGTCGATGAAAGTTAATTGAGTCTGGGACTTGGTCGACTTACCGCCGAACCGAAAGGCCATTGGGGCCAAGTGGATCCTCAAGATTAAGAGGAAGGTGGATGGATCTATTGATAGATTCAATGCTAGACTGGTAGCTAAAGGCTACACCCAAAGAGAAGACGTGGATTTTGAGGAAACATTTTCACTCGTGGTTAGGTTTGCCTCCATCCGCCTACTACTGACTATTGTAGCTCAGATGGACTTAGGGCTTTACCAAATGGATGTAAAGACTGTTTTTCTCAATGAAGAACTTGAGGAGGAGATCTATATGGATCAACCTCAAGGTTTTGAAGTCAAAGGACGAGAGCGCAAAGTGTGCAAGCTCAATAAGTCCTTATATGGCTTAAAACAAGCGTCTAGACAGTGGAACATTCACTTTCATCAAGCGTCTAGACAGTGGAACATTAACTTTCATCAAGCTATATCAGAGAATGCGTTCTCTATGCTTGAGGAAGATCATTGTATGTACGTTAAGAGATCCGATGGTAAATTTGTCATTCTGACCTTGTATGTTGATGACACACTCATGGCTGGCAATAGCAAAGAGTTGCTGAAATCCACTAAAGAGTGGTTGTCCTCCACGTTTGATATGAAGGACATGGGTGAAGCTAGCTACGTCCTTGGTGTCAAGATAGTTAGAAATAAGTCCAAGAGACTTCTGGGATTGTCTCAAGAGACTTATATTAACAACATCTTGAAGAAATACCATATGGACAAATGCAGACCAGTCGACACTCATGTTGAGAAGGGTTTGCACTTGAGCCTTGATAAGCATCCTAAGACTCCTGAAGAGAAGGCCAAAAATGGACAAGGTTCCATACTCCAATACTGTGGGAAGCATCATGTACTCTATGATGTGTACTATGCCAGACATTTGTTATGTTGTGGGCATGGTGAGTCGATACCAGTCCAACCCAAGCATGGAGCACTTTGTGAAGGACATTATAACGAGAAAGGAAGTTGTGTTAAGACATGTGTCTACTAGTCTTATGGTAGTTGACCCTCTTACCAAAGCTATAGCTAAGGACTCGTTTGTGTCTCATGTGAAGTCATTAGGCTTACGCAGACTTTGATGTATTGGCATGTCTGACTTCCTTTTATGAGTGATTGTGTTTTTCGTTTCGACTATATCTGTTTGGTTGATGTAGTTGTTCTAGCATAAAATATTATTTTGTCAATAGGTTGAAGAATGTTTACTCACACGAGCATTCGCCTCTGGCGCTTTTGATAGCGAGCAGAGATGAGACTGATCATAAAGAGATCTTGCATGATAGATCCGGAGAAGTTCATGATCGGATAAGTCGCCTTGATTAGGAATCAAGATGAGATCCTCTATGTTGGTGAGGATTGACATGAATGTTCCCACGATTCATGTGACCTATAGAAGCCAAATGCGAGCATCACATGTGGCGCCAGGTGACACATGTATAGTGTTAAGGCGACAATGATGAAGCTCGGGTCAGGCGCAGAGGGGGTGCGACTGGACTAAGACTTGTATGGTGTTGAGAGACAGACATACTGTTGTGTACAGTATGATCCACCATAACATGTTTGTCATACAACATGTGCCGAGAGACCATTTGGAAGTGAAATGATGGATCCCTGCTCATTCACTGTGTTTGTCCAAGAGTTGATTGTCATTTAGTTGCTCTCAATGACCTTCGACGACACCATGAAGCAAATAGTTGATGTGACTACTTTGGGATGTTATCTATGACCATGAGAGATTCGGTCTAAAGAGGCATCTTCGGGAAAGGTTTGACCCGACTGCACTAAAAGTATTTGTTGGGCCCAACTGTATTGGATACAGTAGCAAGTACCTTGAGGACAAGAAGGTATTCTCTCCGAGGGATCGAGATACCGTTCATGTCAAGTGAGTTTCTGAGTAAACCTGGGGAACAGTGATGTGCATTTGACTGCTTAATTGTTATTTTTGTGAGGATGTTGTCATTCTGGCCTTCTAGTAAGGTTTCTAGTTTGAGACTCCTAATTGCAGGTGCATCACCGGTCGCACGACCTATTTGTCCGTATGATCGGAAGAGTACATGTGTCGGGGACACAAATGGTCTTGTATCAGGGATACATGATCAGAGACTTGCGTATTGTGGATGCATTCTTGGAAGAGAGAAATAGTTGTATATATCAGGGATGTATACATATGTGTCGGGGACACACGAAGAGGTGACACATTGCCATCTTATGATTGTATGTATCGGGGATATATACGTATGTGTCAGGGACACAAAAGGAGATGACGTGTTGTTGACGTGCTGTTGTGCAAGTGGGAGATATTGGATTAATCTAAGGATTAAGATGATGTTTGCCCAAAGCACTGACACGTGACACACTCTCATTGGCTGCGCATTATGGTTTAGGGTGAGGCCATCTATATAAGGAGGGGAGCCTCCCATTGGATGGATGATTCTTGTGTGCAAACCCTAGCTCCACCAAACCCTAGCCGCCACCTCTCCCTCTCTCTCCCATTCGTCCCTCCACATCCACCAAGCCAATCCGTGGACTCTTGGGTTGTGGACTCGTGCTTCTTCTCCAAGAGAGTAGAAGACCGACCGGTGCTCCAGAGGATTCCGTGAGGTGATCGCCGATCCATTCCGTTGCCCCAAGTTCTCTCCACCAAAGGTAATTCCGAACATGTAGATTCAATCGTAGATTCCTAAATTTCTAATGATCTGATCTACACGTCTTCAAGGGTCAATATTAGTGAAATAAAATTTTCTTGTGCTAGAATCGTATGGATGAAGTACTTTGTATTCTTTGCAGAGCTAGGCAACTGTAAATCTACAACTTTTTCGGACTTCTTTGTTCATACAAAACCGTATGTGACAGTTTGGATATTTGTAGCATTCCATAAATTCGAATAAATTAACTTAATATTTTGGTAGTACTTGCAACATATAAGATATAGCTTCGTATTTTTAGAATGGTTTCCAAACAGAATTATTTCTTTCTTTCACCGTGAATGTTAGCAAGAATCTTTGTTGACATTTCCTGATTGAACTTTACTATCAATAATTATTTTCAGTAAATATAAAATAACATAAAACAACAAAAGATATAATAAAATTGAAAAGTTTAAAAAAACACCCAAATCCAGTTCGGTCTGATTTTTAACCGGAATCAGCCAGTCTGGTCCGGTTCCAAACCGGACCCCACCGGACTGGTTGTCGGTTCTGGAATTCTGTTCCGGTTGGTTCCGGTCCGGTTCGATTATTTCCGGTCCGGTTCGGTTTTCAACTTGTGTACACCCCTAATCTTTTTCTTAATTATTATTTTTCTTAATTTAAACAATAAAATTATTTCAAAAAATAACTATATTTAATATAAAATAGAAGTGAGTCTATCACTCTCATGCGCCACCACCGTTAAAAAAAATGCATGCATGTTTTTTTAATATTCGACAATCTGCAAAAAAGGACACCATTGGTGGTGCTCTTAGAGGTGGGGCCACATGATTCCATACTCTTTTTTATATAGTAAAATTCCATGCTAAAATCTTGCACCCCTTTATCCCAGAATAGACACTAAAGATGGTTATTCTTTTAAGAAGCCAGTTGTTCTTCACATCCTTCTTGTTAAATAAGTGCCATTTATAGAATCAAATGAACAATGAACACCACCAATCGAACATCTTTATAAAGCCCCTCATCACCTTGTTGTTGTCATTTTACCACTCTAAGAAACACACCCTGAAGAAACCATGGAAGAAAACAAAGAGAAAGTCACAGACAAGCTTACAGACGTGAGCCTTGGAGATCTATCAAAGAAACTTGAAGACTTTGCCAAGGAGAGGGACTGGGAGAAGCACCACAACCCCAGAAATCTTCTTCTTGCAATGGTAATTAATTATGCTCGCTATCGGGTTATTTTTCTTTCCCTTTCCCTTTTAAAAAAAAAGTTTTTTCAACAATGTTCTAATAAAACTTCAAGATGTCATATGCTTGAGAGTAGTTTGGATCTTTATTTTGGGCATGTGTTTTTATCTGAACGTTTATTTAACCATAATCTAATTAAACCTCAGAATGTCATGCTTTTCACTAAATTGAATATATATTTGGGGTATTTTTTGTGTTTTTGCATGGTTTTTAGAATCTCACAAACTAATATTGCATATTTGGTGGTAGTTTAGGTTGGTGAAGTGGGAGAATTGGCTGAGATATTCATGTGGAGGGGAGAGGTGGCAAGAGGTCTACCAGATTGGAAAGAGGCAGACAAAGAACATCTTGGTGAGGAATTATCAGATGTGCTGTTGTATCTCATCAGGTTGGCAGATATGTGTGGTGTTGATCTTGGGGAAGCTGCCACCAAGAAGATTGTTAAGAATGCCATCAAATACCCACCAAATTAATATCTTGTCTTGTAGACATGTCATGCTGCTTTTGGTTGTGGATTTGTGATTTGCCCGTTCATGGCATCAGAATATGTCTCTGTTTTTTCCCACCTAATATATGAGTTTTTTTAATTTAATATAATGCATGTCGTGCTTTCTTCTTCAACTAATGATGTTTGTGGATCAAATTTGAGGAGAAACAACAAACGGGAGATAGAAGAAAATTTATTTAATTTCTCTGCTTCAATATCAAGATTGAGATAGTGGAAGGAAGCAATGTTCCTGTCAATAAAGGCACAAAATTTAGACCTTTCCAGGCTAAAAACAGAACCAATGTTCTACGTTTTTGTAACGGGTGTTTCTGGGTTTTATTTTATTTTAAAGATTTGAGTAATGGATTAAGATTTACGGATTAATTTTTTTAACTAAAGTTTAAATTTTATGCGTAGTGGCTCCCTCCTCTTTGACTTTTTGATTTTTCAATGACAACCTCAAGTTATTACTTTGTTATTATATTGAGCATTTTGACGACTATTTATGTAAGTGCATTATCGACGTAATCATTAATACTGTAGGAACAAAATGGACACTAACCTCAAGTATCACGCGACAATACAAGAAAAGGCGGAAATACAAATTTAAGAAAAAAAATATAAACACCACAAATATCAATTTTGTTTTGAGGAGGGATTCACTATACTTATGTATTTTTTTGTAGTAAAATGGAGGTATGTGAGCCTCCACTCCATAACACTATTCTTGTGTTAACATCAATTTATCTTTATTTTACTAATAACTTAAATTTTAAACATTAAATGGAAAATACAAATAATTGATATTGATGTATGACTCATATTATATGTGTCGAAAATCAAAAAAAAAAAGTAATAATTTGATACGAGGTCAATAAATTGAATTTTTTGATGAATGTAATATGTCCATTTTACCTCTCAAGAAACACAGAAATAATTAAAATTAACCTCGTACCACTTGCATCGAGAAAACAGAAATACACCAACCGGAGATAATTCATTGGAAGATTTGTCGTCTTAAGTTGGTCAAGATAAGAGATAATCTCATTCCTATGTTTACCATATTTGGATTTTAATCAGGGGCATGCTGGAGTAGATTAAATTCAAAAATATACAAATAAGAATTGAAACAAAGCTCCTATGAATAATAAAATAATAGAATTACTAATTGTCCACAAATAACTTAATTCGTCCATGTCAATTAACATTTTGTCATTCACATAACACATTCCATTTAATATCCATTATGTCCTATAAACAATAAAAATATATTGTGTGAGACGTTTTTTGCAGACGACCCCTTCCGTAGACATCTTGTTTTTTTTAAATCTTAAATTTATACGGTGTGTTATTTTAAATTCCGTTGCAAGATTTCGGTGATGGCAGAGTAAGAAAAAAACACAGACGTAAATAAACGGGTAAACAAATCATTATCCGGAATACAATAATAAGATGTCGAAATAAAAAACGTTCGTAAAGCACACTCCCACAGGGACGTCGCCTTCTAACATCCCGTATTTCTATTATGATTTTATTTTTCATGATTTGTTTTACTGTAGTATTAAAATAGGAGAGCTAATAAGGAAAAAAAGAAGTAAAACGAGAGAACCAAAAAATAATAATCGACAAGAAACAATATAAGGAAGCGTGGTGGGAACTGAAGAAGAGAGGAATAGGATGCCGAAGAGGACGACGCACACGTACTCCAGCGAGGACGGGGCTCGCGACGGCCCCAACTCCGACCTCTTCGTCTACTACTGCAAGCACTGCGCCTCCCACGTCCTAATCACCGGTTCATCCTTCACTTTCACCCTTTTCGTCTAATCTAGGGTTTCTTTTTTTCTTTTTTAAAATAAAATAAAATTCTTCTTCTTCTCCAGATACGCAGCTCCACAAGATGCCGAGGCGGAAGACCGACGCCGCCCACGTCCTCCGCAAGGACAGCCATCTCGCCCGCTTCAACGTCTCCGAGTCCGGGAAAGTCCTCCTCAAGCGGTACCATTACGTCATTATTTTTATTTCCTTTTTCTTGCTATGTAACCGCAATAGAATTTTGTTTCCCGACTACGGCTTTCGTGCGTAATTGATACCGACGGAGCATGTTTTGGTTCGTTGTGAGTGTGATTAGTAGTTGAAATTGGTATCAGAATGTTTATGGAGAATGTGATAACATGACCTTGACCATGGAGATTGAGATCAGAATCGGAGAATCTGACGGATCAAACCATTGTGATAATCATTTATGGAGAATTGGTATTTAGAATGTTTATGGAGATTTGTTTGATCCATCATTTTCTTCATTTCCACCATGACCATGTAATTTTGATAACATCAACCGTTTGCGATGCTTCTTGAGTCTCACTAATGTCAATCCCCCAACAGCTTCAATTGAGATTGAGTTCAACTTAGTGGTTGTGATAACACTGGGATAAGTTTAGGGTATCAAGTATTAATATTAATATTCATGAACACTCTACTTAATTTACCTACTGTATTTTTCTTGATGACCTAAAATTTCTTCGCACCCGCCCCACTTTGTGAGGCGAGCTGCAGTTTCAAACTAGGGGTGACTCAACACTGGGTACCCAAGGTGTATTTTCGGGGGGAGGGGAAGAGAGGAGGTGGGGGCGAGGGAAATGAACCAATTGTTTATATATACGTATAAAAATGACCATCTTTTGGTATTTCATACAAACAATAAATGACTTACCTATTTATATTTACCAAAAGATATTGAATGTCGCTATTGGAAAATATTTCATAAAATATCCCTGAAATGGATGGTGATTGATTATAGCTACTAGTTTTTACTTGGTTGTGCTGTCATTTTGCTACTGCATGTATTTCAAACTCATACTGCAAGTATAAGGTATTGGAATTTACCCTTTAGTTATCAGTTCTAACATCTTTTTAGAAGTCCGGTTGTATTTTTGTGATGGTTGGTTTTAGTTGGCGAGTTATTCTCCTTCTCATTCTCATATGCACATTACAACTCTGTTTAGGATTACTACAAAATTATTTATTTCAATAATTACATGTGAAGCTTGTAGATTTAATAAATTGGAAATGGCTTTAAATACCATTAGCATTAAACAAATGATAAAAAAGTTAATCTTGAGTTATGTTTTTCGTCTAGTGGTGAAGGGAAAGTGGAAAGACAGTTCCGTATGAACTGCAAGGGTTGTGAACTTTTTGTTTGTTATCGCTCGGTAGAAGATTTGGAGCTTGCTCCATTCATTTACATTGTCGATGGTGCTTTGAGCTCAGTTACAGCTGAGACAAATCCTCAGGTAAAGTAGTACTTTTAAACTAAAATGTTGTGAGCTTGTAGATTTGCATGTGTTGAAGTGGGACCATCTATTCTCTCTCCTAGATTCAAAAGAAGATGTTTAGAAATGGGGGTGGGTGGGGGTACACAACCTTACCACTATAAAATAGTGACGTTGTTTCCAATTGACCCAATGATGTGAAGTGCAAATGACCATCTGCGATTTCACAATCAATAAGAAATGCAGATCATTTAGATAATCATTTGATATAGTTCATGATGCTCCAAATGCCAAAAAACAACTTATTCTTTGACACAATGGAAATGGACATAAAGAACCTTGATTAGTTTAAATGGGAAAAATATTGTGTGTCCAATTAAATAGGTATATTACAGTGTTGGTTTTATGTGCATCTCTTTTGCTATTTGTTTTTCAAAGCTATTCTTTTCTTCAGAGTGTGATCTACTTATGCTCATTTTGCAGCATTAATTTAACTAAATGTGGATTCGTATAATTAAATATGTGTTTAGCACTTTTGATTGGCCGATCCTAAAACCATTTATTATTTATATATAGATATATAAGTAGCCACTTGTGCAACTTTCTATTGTTTTCTGCCATCATTTCTCTCTTATCTATGATCAAGCTCTAAGTTTTGTTTTGTTTTTCAGGATGCCCCTGTTCCTCCCTGCATTTCACAATTAAATGGGGGCCTTGTCCAAGTGGCAATTGAGGTAGAGGACCGTGCTCCAAGATCTGCAATTACAAGTAACTATGTTATCTATTGTGGATTGCAATCAGTTAACGTGGCGTTAAAAATTAAAAACGCAATTGAATGCATATTTGTATTACTTTTGAAGACGCTGTCCTTTCTTTTTGTATTGGACTATGGGCTATATAGTTTATCAACTCAAATGACTCAACTATGAAAGCAGTACCTAAAGGAAAATATTCCACTATTAAATCATCAAATGCACATTTGACTTTACAATTTACACATCTTGTTAAAGGAGCTGTGAATATCTTCTTTTTATTGGTAGAAAAAGATATGTGAATGTCATGATAAGATAACTGAAAAATTCTTTGAAGGTATCTACATACTTAGAGTCTTCTCTTAGTCCTATCTATGTTTATGGACATCATTGAGTTCAAGAGCCTTAGTGAAGAGCATATTACTGAGATATTCTTGTGCCAAGTTTTCATCAATAAACTGAATAGAATTAATGTTTCATAGTCATATTTAATTAGGTTGAGTTATATCAAGGTTCTTTATGTTCATTTCCATGGTGTCAAAGATTATGTTGTTTTTTGACATTTGGAGTATCATGGACTATATCAAATGGTCATTTAAACGATATGCATTTTTTATCTATTGTGAAATCGCAGATGGTTAGTGGTCAATTGCACTTTGCATCATTGAGTCAACTGGAAACAATCTCACTGTTTTACAGTGGTAGGGTTGTGTACCCCCACCTCGCCTAGGTGGAAGTTTCTTTCGAGGCATTAGGGTAATGTTGGTGTTGATGAGTCATATTTAATTAGGTTGGGTTATATTAGTATTGAATAGGTAAATAAGTTCACAAAACAGGAATGGAAATATAATTTTTGTTTGTTTAGATTATCTTGGTTTTATGAAATATTAACACACTAAGATGGAAATATAATCTCTTTAATGTTTCTTATAAACAGGAGATGCCAATTGCTTATTAAAATGATGGAAATTTTTAGATATTCTTACAAATTGAAGATGGCAATGAATTAGAGGGAAAAGTCTTCAGAAGACAAAAAATAGACTTGCTTTTTTATCGGCAAAAGCCACACCTGCTTTATTACATAACTAGTGGATTACTCCAAAGTCAAAAGGATCCATTCAAAATACTTGTAGATTGCAGAGGATATTTAGATTAGTAGGAATATTTGATCTATATGTAGCATCAATTGGTGATGCACCCAAGAAAAAAAGTCATTTGAGGAACTTGATGTAAAAGTGACCCACTAATACATCGGTAAAGATATTGATTTGATTTTCTATGTTTCATTTGTTTAAAGGGATCACATCCAGGATCCATCTCTTGTGGTTATCTGATGAAACTAATGGAAAATAATGGCATGTTAAATTCCTGATTGTGATATTCAGGGGTGAATGCTGATGATGTCCGGGTTACTGTAGCTGCCCCAGCTGCTAATGGAGAAGCTAACAATGAGTTGCTGGAATTCATGGGCAAGGTCCTGAAGTTTGTGTTTTGTGGCGATTTATGAGAAAAGAGAGTTCCATTTTGTTTCGGAGTAATTATAGAAATTGATTTTCGTGCTGTTTAAAGTTGGTTTGGTTTGTATTTGTGTAACAGGTGTTAGGCTTAAGAATGAGTCAGATGTCTCTTCAAAGAGGATGGAACAATAAGTCTAAGCTGCTTTTGGTGAGCCACACGACTTTTTGTATATAGCGTGTACCACACTACCTGTTGGTGCAATCAGGTTTACATGTAGTTCCTTAAATGGCATGTAATAAACTTTTCAAAACTGTCGGCAATGTGTTGGGGCTGTTGAACTTCAGAGCTCATGAATCTGTCTAAACCAACCAACTGATAAATTACTAAACTTTTGCAGACAATGCTTAACCATCCATGTTGTCCTGCAGCCTGCTTGAAACTACATAAACTTCTACTTAATTTTATGGGAGCTGTCAAATTATACTGTAAGCTGGATTTAATCTGGCTTCGGAATTTGGACTGAATGTTATCCCTGGATGGTGTGTTAGAGTGTTGCAGTCATCCAACTTTCATTTTCAGTATAGTACTTGAATTTAATTTAATTTTTGCATCATATAATACTTGAATTGATTAACATTGTTATAAACTTATGATTTTTTATTTAAACATGTTTAATTTTTTAACCAGGTTGAAGACCTGTCGGCCCGAGAGGTTTATGAGAAGCTGTTGGAAGCTGTTCAACCCTTGAAGTAGCAACTCAGACCTTCAGTACATCAAACTGGTCAGGTTTTATCCTGCAGTCACTTCAACGTTGCCCTAGTGCTGTACAAGGTGGCTTACAAGCTTATTAAGTCAGCTTCAGAGGTGCACCAGTTTTTGTTTTTCATTCCTTGCTCTTTTTTTCCTGTATTGCCTCTTCGACCCATTCAACTCGGGTTTGTATATTATCTATTAGTGGATGAGTCTTGAAGTCTACAGCTAAAATAATCATATTGGTCACCATGTCTAATTTTTATGATCCAAGATCTTTATTGATTTTGTGCAAGTTAAAAAAAAAGTGACATTAGTGATGCTGATGCATAATATGCGGGTTTTCCCGTCTTTCAGCTTATGCAATACAGTTATTTCATTAATCGAGATGTAGTGACATTAGCAACTTGCAACACGGACCAGGACGATTAAATATGCATGTGGTGTTTGTGTGTCTATGATATTTTGAAATGGTTTTAGTTGGATGTGAGTTAAAGAAGTTGGCTTCGTAGCTCAAAGCAGGATCTTATTTTGCAAGATGGCTTTCACCACCGTCAAAATCATTCATTACTGTTCTCTTCAGGACCTGTTGGATAATTGGTTCATGCCATAAGGACAACTGTTTTATAAATATAGAAATTCTCTCTTTGGTTTCTCCTCTCCTGTTGCTCTCCATCAGATGCCAATTCATAAGCTGGATTAATGGTACCATTTGGAAATTCAAAGTGAAAATTCAATGTCCGCTTTGTGTGGACTGGTGGGTGGATTTGCCTGTGTCGACTCACGGGTAAGAGAGTTCCTAAATACAAATACGAAGGTGTGCATGCAGGAGAATTCCCTTTTTTATTGTTTAAATCTAGTTTTTTTGTGTGTGCATGATCTGCTGAGCAGCTGAATGTGTGCTAACTGTATGATTTATGATGGTTGCTGTGTAAATAGAAGAACCAAAGTACAAAATAATTACATGTATGTTAATACACACTTTTTTCTATCAAAAAAATTAGTACACGCGTTTTTCAAGTAGAGTAACCAAGTGAAATTTATGTTTCAATAACATGTACCAAAATTATAAAATGTTTGAGCATGTCGTCGGTTTAACTTACTAACTCGTCCTCCTTGATCCCCTAATAATTTGAACTTGTTCAATTTTTTTTGTCATGAACTCATTCACCGACTCTTGAACGCGTTAATATGGGTTGGAACATAACCATTGCGACCACATTAGTCTGTTTCTTTTTTGGTGTATTAATGTTAGTGGACCTGATAAACATGGAAAATCTACCATCCATAATTTTACAAGCTCCACAAAAGAATACCACTTCTATTGATTTTTCATCCAATGATCTGTTGGTCTATCTTATTTTTTCCATTACTAAAAGAAAGCACATGTGCAAAGACCGAACTTTGCTTGAATACACCAAAGTTGTAGTATGGTCATGGCTTTCACGCAGAGATATTCAGCTTGAAGCATCAGACCTTATTCATTGTTGATATGTTCTCAAGTTTATCTTATTCATTGCGACAAATCATTGCATCTGGCTGCATCTCAGGCCGAGCATTGTAGAAATCTGGCAGCTTGTTGTATGCTTCTTTGAGCCTAAACAGAATTGGAAATGCAGTCTGCAGAAATTTCATTTTAGGAAAAAGAATCGTGTTAGCTGAAGCCACGTTGAAGGGAAATGTATCTAGAGTTGTAAGTATTCCTTCTGTCGACATAGAGACAATGTTGGACCAATAATCATATTTTTAACCAAATACCAAGAGAAGTTGCAACTCTGTTTCTCCATCCTATCTACACTTGTTTCCGTTGTGAACTGATGGATGTTCGGATTTGTTGTGTATTTATTAATTTTAAAAAGGTATGCAGTCGATATTGTGGTGGTGATCGTAGATTCTTCTAGCTATGCATTGATATCGTTAACTTCGTTGAATAAGGTGAAGTAAATTAGAAACAAGATTTTTGTGAGAGGAACAAAATTGTTTGTGAAGATTTTAGCTTAATGTTCTAATCCTGAAGGTATGTTTGACTCTAATTGAGTGTCTAGATATCATTGAAATCAAGGCATGCCTCAAGGTACATCATAATGTCATAAGTTTGTTGCTAATTTTGATCATTTGGAGGTAGAACACATGCTAAAAGTAAAGATTTCTTTGTTAATCCTCAAAGTGATTACTTTGTTACCAGATCAATTTTGAAGCGCGTTATTCCAGCATTAATTTGAGGATACAGGAACACATCAGCCTGCGTAAACAAAACGTGAGATAGAATTAGCTAGTATTATATAAAGTATACGTGATTCGGTTTTCATTCGTTGATGATGCATTTATAAGTCAAGTAAGTTTCCTCAAAGGTAGGATAAGTAAAATAATATGATGATGCATCTCATATTAAGAGTAGAACTAAGTATGATTTGAAGTCAAACTAGCAATCCGAACTTTACTTATCGCAGGCCGAGGTAGCTGTTTCTTGGTCATGTTTCAAACTTTCAGCGAGTGCAAACGTGAATTGAATGGTTTGATTAGAGTAGGCTTATCGTAATGGCCCGTGTCCTGTCAAAATATTTAAAAATACCTCCAAAAATTTACTAAAACACCAGACCCGTCGGCCCGCCTCCGGGCCCGGGCCGGTTTCCAGGTCTAGGTTTGATAACTAAGAAAACATTGTACTTCTTATTATTGTTATCACATTTAGGCAAATATAATAATTAATTGTCTGAGACTTTGATATATTTTGCATGAGTCATAACATATGGTTGACCAAGCATACGAGCATATGTTGATTTAAATTGACAACATGTGTCTGAGAGTCTTGCTTAAATAAGAGCCATCGTTCATCAGCATTTTGGAGTTCTCAGATTTTTCACATTGTCGTTTATATGTGGGTGTTCTGCTTCTTCAAGCCTGTGAATGAACTAGATTGCTTCCAAATCATTTCACATATGTAATGTGCATGACTTGTTTTCAGTATTGGTACTAAAAAATCGACATTTACTTACCAAAAATATTTCATCACCAGTGGCATATTTTCCAGCACATCTCTCTAACAGCTTTTCAAGAGCTTAAGTGAAAAGGGAGGAAAAAAGTTATGTAATAAAAGAAAATAGATGCTTTAAAGAAGCGAGTAGTGAAAGATATTGGATATATTATATCCTAACGAATGATAAAAATAATTTTCTTCAACTATAATGGAAGTTATTTTTCAAATCCAGTAACTGATCTAATACATAATGGTCTCTGTCTCTGAAGTGATAATTGCATGAAACATTTCAAGCTGATGTTTCAGGAATCTCATAGTTTGTCCATGAAAATATTTCAATATATTTATGCAAATCCTACATAGTATTTATTTTTGAGCAACCACATTCTTAATGTTTCCTTGTGTTTGCTAACTTATCCAGATCGTTATCTCCTTACTCTAGTTGAAAATGCAATAATCAAAGTGTAGATATAACAATCTATCAGTAAGAACAAATGAAAGCATCACCTTTTTTCTACAGAACTACAATATCACGGCAATGATTCATTAACCAAACTCTTGGTTTGTTTAATTTCTTGAAATGTTTTCAGATACCACCCTTTTTTTCGTACGAAAGGATCTGAATCCATGTTGGTTGATATGTTATGAAAACAATTACCTGTGAATCCCTTTGTTACAGCATCTTGGCCCCTCAAAAAACTTTCATCAACGTTAAGCTTCTTTTTTATTGAAACCTACAAAAAGGATTATTCGAGCATTTAATATTTAATTCGGTAGATAGGTCTTTGCAACCCAAATTTCAAATCTTATCCCACTACCCTCTCTAGCTCCAAGAAGGAAGAAATTATAAATGAATGAATAAGTAAAATATGCTACTTCTTATAATGAGGGTAAAAATTACAAATGGTATGTCTCTACAATAAATCAAAAATCAACAACATGAAACAAATATTAGTCTTCTGCATTTATTTCACTCTTCCATCTGAATCAGAAGAGGGGCCAACCTTTTATTTGAATATAAAATTACAACTATAAGATTTGCAGGCGTTTACATACAATTGCAACATTCTGGAGAGGATGTATACTTGAGCAAACCGTACTAGCAATCTGAACAAAAGTAAGTATGTTAATTCACTGCAGAACATGTACATCTATTCATACAGAAAACATAAGACTGTCAAATTCATGCAACTCTAGTATGTGAAAATTCAAGTGATCCAAAATTTACCTGAATGTTGAGGATTTTCCTCTGAAGATCTCCAGGTAGAAGTGGATGTTGGGGGTACTTCTCATCGAGATACTTTGTTCAGAATAAATTTATAAGCAAGTTTTCACGTAAAATTTATGAATCATGATGTAGAGTAAATAGTTTCATGCTGTAACTAACCAGTATTATAGCCAAGGAATCGGCAATGACGAAGCCATTGTCTACTAGAACTGGCACACTTTTGGCAGGGTTCAGTTTTACGAATTCTACGATAAAGAGAACCAACAACCATGAAATGTTACTTGTCAAAATTAACATTGCTCTAGTAGTCACAGTTCAAAACATAAAGTAGACAGCCATCTTGTAACACCTTCGATCATAGTCTCACATTATCTTCGAAATAAAAAATAATAGGAACTATAATGATACAAATTTATTATTATAACGCCATCCAATTTTCCCAGCATGTGAGCTGCATGTTTGGACTTAATTAAAAAACATACAAAATGATTTTAACATCCAATTTGAGCATTCAATCATCCTTTTGTTGGTTTCTCATTACAAGGTTTCACTGATACCTAACCTGACTAGACTCTGCACAGGCTTTAGGATCAGGCCGCTACAAATTGTTTTTTGAAATCATTCTAGTAGTTCCATTACTCCTAATGAGAAGGACCACATATAAACAAAACTAATTCTAGCTCATTAAGCTCAAATGCCCCAGATGGAATAAAGCTGCTTCTATTCAGCTTGGCTTGTAATATTTCAAACCTCTATTTGTAGAAATTTCATGAGATTAATCGTAGTGAATGCTCAAAATAACCTTTCCTTTTACCTTCTTTGAAGTGCTCCTCAGTGGTAAGGTTCACTGCCCTGTACTCATATTCTAGTTCTATAATTAACCACCGAAAACGGAGTCAAATTCATGGAATGAGAAATTGAGAGCCACTTCAGTTAAGAACCACTTCGCTTACTTTTCAGGTTAAGAACGATTCTGACACGCTCAGAACAAGAGCTATACCAGAATGAGTAGAGCTGCAGCTTCTTTTGCACCCCATTTGCAGCAACCTTCACAATGAGAGGTAAAATGAACAGAATTATCTACAACTTGTTGAAGAAAAACAAATTTAAGCTTGGATAACATGTATTTTCTTGTCTTTCTTTAAGACAGTTGTTACTTGGAACAATAATAGGATGAAAAATAGAATTCAGCATTGAAACTTGAACATCATTACCGACAGAAATGAGGTATTGATGGAGGCTTACTGGATTAACAGAATCCATGAGTTTGTTGTATGCTCACAAAATGTATTCAGACACACTTAAGTTGAGCTAATTGTTAGAACACTTGTTTTCATGTTCTCCCCCTCAATGTTGCATTTATAGCTGAGATACTTTTTCACTATTTGGGACGGGTAGGCGCTGATTCTAAACGTGAGTTGGCTCATAACCGGTTACATCAAGACGCATTTCCAATGATTTTCACAATTGTTTATAATCTTAATTTAGGAATTGGCTGAGTTACATACTTACTGAGTCTCCAACCATCTATTAAATGTGAAGTACGAACTCGCATTTCCAAGGGTAATTGTCTAAGAGGAAAAACTTGTAAGTGTTTGTCCTGTATTGTAGAAAGTTCTCCTGTAATTAAGTTTTTAATTTCTGCCGTGTAAAAGAAAAGGCTGTGTATACCGTAATTTTTTACAACAACAAAGTATTTTATCTCAAACAAGTTGGGATATGTTAGAAATGAAACACTAAGGAGTTACGGTTCAGACACGTGAATCGCATTCTTCCACTCATTTCTATCCAATGCAAATTCCCGAGTAACATTCTAATCTTTTAAATCTCTTTTAACCGCTTCTTCTCAAGTCAATCGTGGTCTATCTCTTCCTCTTTTTATGTCTTCGATCCGATTCAATACATCTCTTATTATAGGTGTCTCCATAGGTCTTCTTTGTACATGTCCAAACCATCTCAATCCGTGTTGGATAAATTTCTCTTCCATTGGAGCAACTCTAACTCTCTCACGAATGTCTTCATTTCTAATCTGATCCATTCGCGTATGGCCACACATCCACCTCAACATCCTCATTTCAGATACACTCATCTTTTGTATATGGAATTTGGTGTTGATATAACTCATCCAACATCCTCATTTCAGCTTACTTTGGTGTTGATATAACTCAAAATGCAAGCTTTGGGAGTACACGATATGTCCAAGACTTACACTTTCAGCGAACGAAAATGTAATCTTAGAAGAAATTAAGAGTTCGATTTATCAAGGTCTGCATGTCGAAGAATCTCGGTACTCGATTAATATTCAATGTCGTTTCAACATTGCACCGACCGATTTCTTTTTTTTAATGTGATGTCCATATATGACGATAATTCCTGGAGAATAACCTATGAAACGGCTTATTCGAAAATGAGAATGGTGGAAATATATGTTAAGTTGAATCCTGTGGAAATTGAGTAGAATGCTGAGATGTTTGCGGGTAACCAACTTGATAGTAGCAGTAGTGCACAGTTCATATCTCAACAATCATGTATTGTAAACACCATAGCAGAAACCAGTTAACCAGTTAATAACAAGAAAAAACAAATTTCGAGTCGATACTGACTGATGTTGAAGAAGAAAATAATGACGAAGATTACAATATTGAGTCAGAGCACAGAAATGAATCATCAGGTGAGGAGGAGGAGGAGGTTGAAGAGGATGAAGATATTGGTCCGAATGTAAATCAGTTAAGTCAATTCAACCCATTTAGAGGTAGGGGTTGGGTTCACCCAGCTAAAAACTTTCACGATTGTTCTAGTTGACTTCCTGCAGATACGTCCTTTATAGAAACAACGTAATAATTGAGGGTCCGTTAGCTGAGAATCAAACATTCTCATCGAAAGACGCTCTAAAGAACGTCATATCGAAATGACATATTGACAATAATCGGGAAATCAAGGTGCAAGACAACAACAAAACCAAATATAATGTAAGATGTAAATATGAAAATTGTAGCTGGATGTTGTACGCTGCACGGACCGGCTCTGGCGATGCATGGGCGATAAGAATACAAGCATATATGCAGGTCTACAGCTGTCCGATTTCATCATGCTCAACTGACTGCGAAGATGATAGCTGATGTCATCCGTGAAGATGTCAAAAATAATGTCTCGCTCCCGATTAAACAGGTTCATGGTCTAGTAAGAAAATATTTGCAGGTGTTAATCCAAAGTACAATAAATTATGGCGTGTCCGCGGGGTTGTTGTATACATGTTTGGAAGTTGGTCGGGTTCATATGTTTTGTTGCCTCAATTGTTAAATGTTATTAAACAATCAAATCCTATAAGTAAAGTTGTAGTTCATTTCGACTTTTTACCCCAATGTCACTTTATGTATGAGAATGTCCAAACTGCGATGAACCTAGGCCAAAATCATCGTATGATGTATTGATGGTCCAAAACTATATGTCGTTTGGTCCTCATGTCTAGGTACCACACAATCATTACGATAGTCATCATTACCATCATCACCATCATCTCCAGGATTCGACTCCACATCTGTAGGTAATACAACATTAGTCAGTACTCTTTCAAATTTGTGATCTTGATCGCAATCGACGGCATCGAGTTGATGACTCTTCAGCAACATTTTAAAAAAGATTCTTACTTCCACTTTTGTACAACCGCTTAATAACAAATGCAGCCCATTGTATGCCACGTAAACCATGAAATTGTAGTTTGATAGTTAAACATTAAAACACAATAAAAATTACTCGTTAAATTCGTTAAAAAACAAATCATACGTTGAATACGTGGTCCACCAGGAACGTAACCTAAGTCCTCGATGGAATCACGTGGGGCTGGCAACGGTCTGTCCAAACCGAACTCTATTTGACCTCGCATGTAGACTATGTACATACCATTATATTGAAACACTGACGATACCGTTGATTCACCCTCTGATCATAGGGTATGCTTTCCTTAAGAAACTGCGATATATTCCACTCCCGTATGTAAATTTGATGTTTCGCTGACCAGTCATCTTTTTGTCGGGCCGCATGAACTATTTTATCAAGTTTTTTCAGCTCTGTCCACGGATGAGACTCTGGCGGTGACGTCGTCTGAAAAGTCCAAACTGTCTTATAGTTCTTTCAGAATAGTGTCATGATATCATCCAGAAATTAATAAAGGGCACTCTCGCGAGCCAATATGCAGCATCAACAATTACCCGATCAGGAAGCAATGTCATATATGGATTATACGGCTACCAGTTTCAAACTCATTTCTGTAATATACGAGACAATTATGTGCGGTACTAACCTCATAAGTATGTGAGTATTGCTACTTGATAGCAAATGGAGGTCGTGATTCTGGGTTTTCTCTTCCTAGACACTCAGCAAGACCTACGTGTATGTGACCTTCCTTGATTTGTCTATTTCTCATGTTTTATCTTCTCTTTTGGAGTAAAAAGATGGAATAGTTATCTTTTGGTTCTTCCTGAAAGGCTGAATCCTCTGCTTCACTGAAATTCCTTAATTTGTACACTTTACTAAACAGGTCTTAATGAAGACAGAAGTTACTTGGGTCCGTGATGTGCTGCGTGGGGACGATGCATATGAACTGCGAGTGAAGCTTCTGAAGCAGGTTCCAGAAGAATACCCGTACAAAGATGATGAGTGATCCAATGTTGCATTTCAATACTATTGTGTAAGTGCACTTCAGTTTTTACAAAAAGAACTCTGAATTTGTCTCTAATTATTAGTCAAGTAAATCCTTGCTATTGTTCTACATTTTACGCCACCAACCACCATAGGCAGAGATTATCAGTGTTTTGTGATTGTAGCATGCTTATCAAGCAACTTGGTTCCAGTAGATAATTGTAAAATGTAGATTAGCCATTTTACTTACACTCGAAATGGTGATGCCTTAGGTTGCCATACTACATACATAACTTCAAATTCGATATTCAGATGAAGATTGGATGACACTTGACATGGTGGAGATTACATATTTGAACGGCAACCATTAATTGTTCTTTGCATACTGCATGGAATACACATTTATGATGAAGACCTTAAAAACGTGAAACCCCTGCTTTTTCTGCTAATCACAACTTTCGCTAGTCTGGCATGTAAGGATTCATTGTTGGTCTCGTACACCGACACCATTATCAACAATCAACGATTGATCCTTTTGATATAGTACTAGTATAGCTGTAAATAAGGGGAATTGGGTCTTTGTGAAGTCAAAATGATTGTGTTTGGTGTTTCCTAAATTATGGGTCATATTATTTTCATTAATAATGATTATGATTATGTGGTATTGTATTAATGGGGTTATCTGAAAATTGTTAAGCACCTTGGGCGTTCAACAAAAGTGAATTGGTGGAACTTGAATTGCAGAAAATGGCTAAAAATATTTGATTTTTTTCAACTTATTTCGTCTCATCTTTGTGACCCATGTGTTTGTACTTTGTATATCGTTTCCTGCCTGTACAAGAATAGCGACTTCATACTCTGATACGGGAATTTATTCTTGCTGCTATTCTAAATTGTAAATGCAACTCATGAGTTTTGACAACCTCCATTTGTTTACTAACCTCCTTGCTCACCTATATTTCTGTTTTGAAATCTTTTTGTTGGATAAGTTGCGGGGTTCATAACTGGCTTTAGTAATTTCTGTTAACAAAAGATCATCAGAAAAATATACACTGAAAATTATATTTTCTTCCAGGTCAAACACTACCTCCACAAGTCCAACCCAATTCAACCGCTCTTTCTGTCACGTCAGCACAACCACAAATCCAACCCAACACAAATGATTGTTTGGTGCTCAAATTCTGTATCTATTTTTCAAGGTACAACCCAATTCATCCAAACAACAAACAACTGATCGACTTTTTTGTTAAAAGTTACTGAAATTACACTCTCAAAGGGGTACAATACCCTTGAAGCTGTCGAAACATTGCTTTTTTGCAGCTTCTCGTTTTTCGCGTGGACAATTATACTCACACCGGGTCGAATTACAGGTCCAAATTGCTATTGCATTTACAAATTTAGCAAGTAATTCACCCAAAGTTACCGCACTAACACAATCCAAATTGTTTTTTTATACCAACTCCAATAAAACAAAAGCTCAACATATTTATGAAAAGTAGAATTACTCCACCATGCAATCATATACAACAATAAACTGGGGTGGTCAACAAAAATTACGTAAATATCAAACAACCAAACCATAATTGAAAGTAAAACCAAAACAATCAAAACATAAAATCACAACGACAGAGTGTAGGGGAACGAAGTTGGGTTTTTTTATATTTCATATATAATAGTTGGGAGTCGTTACGAGCCAACAAAAAAATTGACTAGTTGATTACAACTATTTAGTTAAACTTGGATCTAGTAACTTCAACTAGCAAGACATTCTTCCATCCACATTAAACCAAAAACATCCAACAAAGGAAGACAATTGTACCCCTAACACGTCCCTGATAGTTAAACTCAACGTTCACGGAGGAGGGTGGTCAACAAATTGGACTAGGGGTGAGTAAAAGTCGGTCCGGTCTGATTTTTGGACCGGACCGGAACCAACCGGTCCAGGTTTTGATCCGGACCCAGTTGAAAAATCGGTCCCGGTCTGATTTTTTTAAAAAATTTTGAGATAAAAATTCGTTCTTGGATCAGACCGAATCCAACTGGTCTTCGGTCCAGACCCCGAAAAAAAATCTGGTCTAGTCCGGATGCACACTCCTAGTTTGAACCACTAAGAGGACGAGGACGAGGACGAGTCCTTGGGTGGAGAAAACACATCGGTGTGGATCCTGCCCGTGCATCAGGGTGGCGATTTCCACTTCAAGGGTAACTAGGCGTTGGGCAAAGTCAACGTGTACAGGGACCCCATCAAACATTCCCTCTGTTATTGCTCCACGAAACGAGATTTCGTCGACCCAACGTAACTAACCACACCTAATCAACGTCTGCATACAAATCAAAATCACACAACAAACCCAGCATTTGTTCAAATTTGAGCGAAAAACCAAATAAACGAGGACAATATACCATATTAGGTGAACCACACGAATAGAAAAGCTGGTTTGGCTTCCAGGATGTGTGAGATTCGCTCTTGTGCGTTGGGTACCCACAAAGGCAAGTAGGTCGGCAATAGGGGTGTAAGCGGGACAGGACGGGTGTTTGGTTCACTGTTACCCGCCCCGCCTAAGTTAAGCGGGTATGCGGGCGGGACGGGTCAAAAATAAAAAAACTGCTACCCGTCCCGCCTAAAGTTGGACTAGGTGAGGCAGGACGGGTTTTTTTTAATTTTTCCTAAGAAAAATAAAATAACATCAAAACTTGAGAAATAGTAATCACTCATTGCATTTCCCCGGAAATTAAATGTGTGGTGAGTGAAAAATTAGACGTTTGGTGAGTGTTGAATAATGACTTGGTACAGTGGGTTAATAGTTATGAGTAAAATTGATACGTTAAAATGAGTTTGGTATATAAAAAATTAATAATATATTTGATTAGGTGGGTTGTTGGTTATGCGGGGCGGGTTGCAAGACAATCGCAACCTACCCTGCTTATTAGGCAGGTTATGCGGGTGATCGGTTAGCAGGTTGTGTCGGGAACATTTTTTTGTCCGCTACCCGCATTAGTCGGGACGAGACAGGTAAAATCATACCAATTTACAGCCCTAGTCGGCGAAAACACACGAATTCAACGGAAGAGTGATAAAGCCATGGTATTAGGGGTATGGATGTAAGGTCAGACAAAACAAGAAGAGGATTGGGCGAGTGGAAAAGGGAAGAGTCTGGTGGTTAATATAAGGCAGGAAGAAAAGGGATAAGAACATAACCCGCTACAGAAGAAGTTGTGAACAGGAAAATGGGTGCCCAAACAGAGAGAACGTTTTTGCTATAAAATTTGTAAAAGTGATGGGAGCTCGAATAACTCTCAAAG
Source organism: Triglochin maritima (assembly GCA_963682175.1). Classification (NCBI taxonomy): domain Eukaryota; kingdom Viridiplantae; phylum Streptophyta; class Magnoliopsida; order Alismatales; family Juncaginaceae; genus Triglochin; species Triglochin maritima. Next base: position 51,656,553 of record OY821774.1, on the reverse strand, counting down.
TTGAAAACAACTACAATATTTGAACAACAAACACACCGAATAACCCTCAACTATCACAAACCAACTATTCAACACTTTCTCTGTCATCTACATCATTCATGGATAAAAATAAAAAAATCAAAAACATTTTTTTTAAAAAAGAAAAAAAAACAGATTTTAAAAAGAAATCAAAACAAAAAATAACAAACTATATTTTTTCCTACTTTCATATCATAATCTTTGTTTGCACCATCCACAACCATGATCTTTATATAAAAAATCTTTACTACGTCAACTTTTTCATTTCATAATATTTATCCAGAATTTCTTCTCTTTCATCTTTTCAATCATCGTACTTATAAAAAGATCATATTATTAAATCAACTATATTTGAGGTGTGCCATTTTCTACCTCAACGAGATGGAACCAAATCGCACTATAGAGAATTAGAGATTGGAAACCTGTTTGAAAAAAGAGTTTCATGCTCCGTCTTTGGGAGCCTGATGAAAGTTGGATGACCAGCAAGCAAATCTCTTATGGTGGGGGCACGGGGCACCTGATCCCCCCCTTCCCAGCTTTTTTTTTAAATACTAATTTCCAATCAATTCAGTCACGATTAATGGTGACAATGTGTATCCAGAACCGATCAAAGTGAATCGGGCTAAAACAGATATGATTACGCAATTTCAAAACCGTCCTGATTCCGATTTTAGCTACTGGAACCGGATCCGGAGTCAGTGTGTTATTAAAATTAAAAAACCATAAAAAGTTGTTATAAAATATGAAAATAACAGTTTTACATGTAAAAATTGATTTTTTACAGATTTAGTGCCTGATCCACTTCCAATGGATCCGATTCTGGGTATCCATAATCCTAACACATTCTATAGAGCTTTCCAATCATCTTCGTCCTAATTCCTTGTATTGCTTTCTCTTCTAGAACTGATATTTACCTCTGACGGCAAGTCCCTGCTAGTAAAGACTCAGCGTCCTCGATTTCTTGTAATTTTTTCTCCTCCTTTGTGACTAGTTTGTTCACTTGAACCTATACGATACCGGTTACCTGAGCCTTGCATTTTCTGGTTTCCTTTACTACTTGATAGGGCCGCAAACGAGACAGGACGGGTAAAACAATTTGGGCCGCTACCCGCACCACTTAAGGACGGGTTACGTGGGGCAGGACGGGTTAAGCGGGCGTAACAGGTGAATTCATGTAAAACTCATTTTAACTTATTACATTGACACATACACACATAAATGCATTTCTACAACTATATAATTAAACTTACATGCATAAAATATTCATACAAGTCCATAAAATTACAATCTTACGATTTAAGATGCTTAAATGAATAATTAACAAACACATAAAGTCAGAGACCATCACATAAATGTTAGAAGTCTAATGAAATAATGAAAGTTTTAATACATAAATATGTAATTTTTTTAATAATTATATTTGTAACGGGTTAACGGAGCGGGTAACACATTAACCGCAACCAGTCCCGTTTAGTCCAGACGGGTTAACAGGTGGCAGATTAACAGGTCATGGGTAGGAAAATTTTCAACAGCAACCCGCCTCACGAACAACCCTAATACTTGAAGAGTCATGTGGTGACACTTTGTTACCTGTCCTTGGTTGATGGAAAACCTTGTAGGAGTTGATCTTCGACCTCCAAGTAACTTCACCCTCATCACTCGACGACGAGATTGACCAATCTGTACTACCAGGACGCTCATATCCTAACAACGAGCCATTGCCAATTAGTAATTACACTAGTTTGAGCTGTCCCACCAGCATTGCCATTCCTATCATGAGAAACACTAACTGAACTACTTGAAGTGGTTGTTCTTGGTTGGGAAATCTCTTTCTTGAAGCTACCAGAAAAAGCTAATTTACCATCATTTCGCCTTCGACCAGAACGCCGACCCGACCTCCGGCCGAAATCACTTATACTACCATTACCAATCCAGTCATCAAAATCCACTCTTTCTTCATTTTCAGTATCGGCAACCACACCATAAAGCCTCACACTATGCACGGCACCTTCCGGAAAGAACCTTGCGGAGCCGGGGACCGGAAAACCTGCGGCCCGTCCTTGTCGGACCACATATCGACCCCCCCGGGCTTCTGAAACCGATCCGCCAGAACCTTAACCTGCTCATCCGCCTTGACGGAGAAAAGCGTCGGCGCTCTCTCGACAACCTCCCACGGCCTCTCAAGCTCCGACACGGCCGCCTTCAGCTCCGCCCTCTTCCGCATCTCGTAGATCTGCCGCTCCCGAGCAAGCCGGGCTTTGAAGAGCTGCTTCGCCTTCTTCGCTTGCATCCTCTTCCACTGCCACTTCGACACGCCTCCCGGGAAGGTTCTCGGCCCACCGCCTATTCTGATGGTCAGAGTAGTAGGGGTTGAGGGAGAAGCCAACAAGATGGGGATGAATTGGGGTTTGGAGATTAAAACTCTCGATGACGAGAGATTTCTCATCCTGTGGTGTGTTGTTGGGACGATGGTTTGTGGGACGATTGCGGACCACATCTTTTTTCTTCTCCAAACCTGGAATCGTATGACTTCAAATCGGTGTCGGACGGAGGTCGTCGTGTGACTTCTGAGCTCCACAACCACAAGGAATCAATTTTCCGATTAACATTTGGGCCCTGGCTGCTTTTGCCTAAAATGGATGACTCAAACTTAAGCCCACAGGTTTTTATTTCGATCTAATTTATATCATATCTCAAGATTTACGGTCCGATGAAATTACAGTTTCTCTCTCTTGATGGTTATGGTCAAGGTTCAGAAATACGGGATGCGATGCGGCGATGCACTGCATCCGACATATGCGGTATGCAGATGCGATGCGGGTGCATATGCGGTTTGCGATTTAATAATTAAATAATATAATATAGATATATTAATTATAAATTATATACATGTAACTAAAAATTTAGGTAAATTTTTGAATAATTTCTAAGATAAACAAGTTAATATTAAACAAAAAAGATAAAAAACTCAAAAAATAACAAAAAATAACAACAAAAAAAACAAAAAAGTGGGTGTTCTGAAATGCGGCTGCATCTATCCGCATATGCGGCCGCATCTACCCGCATATGCGGGTCAAGATGCGGGCCGCATCCGGGGAGATGCGATGCGCATCTCCCCCGCATTGCGGTCGCATCCGTATATGCGGCCGCATCTGACCGCATTTCAGAACAGAGGTTATGGTAGACACTTTAATTTCTTAACTAAACCCTTAAACTTTAATATGTGTAAAACTTTAACCCGTTTTTCGTCATAAATTATTATTTTTCAACATACTTTTTCATTTGTTTCGTGTTGTTTTTCTAACATATATATAATTCATCTTTATGGTAAAGTTCGGCCCTAATCCAATGACAGTTTTGCTTCAAATATGGATTAGATTTGGTACCGATCAGTTTCGAGTTTGAGCTAAATTTGACATTTGATTTGAATTTTATCCTAAAGATAAATTAGGACATTGTTTGGAGATCGACCATTTGAAGCAACGAACCACATATTTTCACAAAAATCTAACAAAGGCAAACCATCATTTTCGGAAGAAAAAAAAGAAACCCATTGTATATTACAACCATGCCATCAAAGGAAGGAAAACTGGATATTTTCAGAGCACGGAGGAGAATGGGAAGCTGGATATTTTTGGGGTCTATGATTAAGACGAGAACAAGAGAATGAGTGGCTGAAGGTGAGGTTGGAGACTAAAGATGTAACATCCCGAAACATAGGAAATTTAAAAATTATTATCAAGACATCAGAGACCAATAATCAAAATACGGGACTGTTACTTCTCATAAAACATTTAAGCGGTGCACCATATTACATCAGAGTCTTGTCAAAAAGCTACATGATTACATCAGGAACAACAAAAGGAGATACAAGTAATCATGTTGACCTCAGTGGTCCGAATGAGGGGATTTGATCCCAAGATGCGCGTGCCCGCTGATCACCACCCAACTGGACCTACTGCGGTCCTGAAATAAAACAAGCAACAACAATGCCTAAGTTTTCATAAGGAAACCTCGTATGCCAAACTCACTTATATGCATGCAGTAGTACAAATGAACATATCATACTAGTAGCATGACATGTCATAAACAATAAGGAAAACAGTTCCCCCAAAGGGTAACACAGGACATCAATCCGATAATCATCATCGAGTCTCCCAAGGAGACCTACCGTAGGCACATACGGTCTAGCGGAACAAGGCGTGACGTTCCCCACACGCGGCGACACTAAACATGGGGTTCGGCAAGGAGCATCCGCCAAGTCCGCGCCATAAGAAACATATCTATAACTTAGTGGTTGAAACCACACCAACGGAGCAGTCGCTCGGTCGGTCCATCAATCATCATCTCAGTAGGTGTCTAGCTGAGGAAAACATAGCCGGAACAGCATCGGCCCATCAATCATCATCACCGGAACAACATCGGCGGCATCACCGGCACAACCTCGGTGGTCCAACAATACGTCCGGCACAACATCAGACGGGTCCAGACCGAAGTCTGTCAGGTCATCAGGCTCCACGAGCCGCAAACACCAACTCTGTCACTATAAAAGCAGGGCAGCGACCTCCGTAGCCATATAGGCCGGTAGTCACCTCACCCAACGACAGTTGCGTACAACATCATGCATTGGGATCCGCGATCCCTCAGGCCTGCTACTCTACAATGAGTCCATCAATCCATCACATCAAGTCACGATCCATACACGGAGGTGACACGTCCCGAACACCCACACTATTCCACACGGCGGTCCTTGACAGCCACTCGTAACGCGGCCACCGTCACCTCCCGGCTCACGCACAAGGCGAGGACACGGGTTTCCGTGGACATAGTTGGCATCCTAAAAAAATCGGAAATTCAGTTCTGTGCACAAACGATCGACCGAAAGAGGCGATCCGGTCGACCGTTCCCAAAAAGGTTCGGTCGACCGAAAGTCTGCAACGGTCGAACTATCTGCCCAAAACCTAAGTCCCAACGGTCGAACAAGAGTCTAAAACCGGTCGACCGAGACGTGGTCAAAATTCAGAGTCTGGTCAACATCAATACAATACTACCGGTCGACCGACTCAGGGGTCTCGGTCGACCGAAAACTACCAGGTCATCCTAAAAGTTCTAAGTCATATAACGGTCCAACACATATAAAGAATTGGTCGAACAAGCATGCAGCAAATCCGATCCACCGAAACACAACAGACAATCCCGACCCACCAGCACAATGCACTACCGGTCGACCGCCACAAGGCATCGTTCGATCGGTGATGGTTAAAGTCGGGCAAAATACACTACATCAGTCGACCGCCCGAAGGGACCCGGTCGACCGTTGGTCGTCTGCAATCTTGCACCAGCCAAGGATTTACGTCGTTCTCGTCGTCGGAGAGGTCTCTGACCTCCTCCGACAGACCAACACATCCCTCACACAAAGGTGAACAACAAACCACACTAAGAAGTCGACATACCTCTCTAAAGCAACGAAATCCGTCGGAGCCTCGCTCGCGCAACGTCGCCCCCGGTGATCCTCCTCGCACGCTCGCCTCCTCGCAATGACCTCTGCACGCTCGCCTCCTCGCAATGACCTCTGCACGCCTCACGCTAGACCAGCTTCTGCCTCCTCTGTCGCAGGAAAAGGAAAGGGAGTGAGGTTTGAGTGAATGAAAAGGAAAGAGGAAGGGTGAGAGAGAAGAAAACGTTTTTTCTCTTAAAACCCACCCAAAACCCCATCATCACAGTCACCACCACCCATCACCCTACCCCTCGGGCCGCTATTCACGCTCCAACTCATGCAACCCACTGTTCACGATCCTTCCCCATGCAAAGCCTCCACTAACCCGAGATTAACCCTAATAAAGGGTTAGGGACATAACAAAAGAGGTGATAGACATGGGGCTAGAAGAACCACATCTTCTTCGCGGAGATGAGGTCAAGAATGGGAGCAACTAAGGTGGTGGGAAGAGATGGCGGTGAAGTCAAAGAAGTTGTTGGTGCCGTAGGTAAAGGAAACAGCACGTTGAAGTATGTTTGACAAATAATACGTAAAAATATATTAAAAAATGATATATTAAAAAGAAATAATTTTACGATATTAAATGAATCAGGATGTTACAAAAAAATAAAGTTTAAGGGATGTGTGAGTGTGATGTTTTAAAGTTTATGAGTCAAAATGTTACTTCATCGTGAATTAAGAGGCAAACTGTAATTTATCCTTTACAATATCAATATTCTTAGATGTGATTCGTCTGTGCAAATGCGTCCATTGTTTCAATGAATAAAATCATTTTAGATTAAAATGTAATTAAGAATTGCACGCCCAATGTTTCAACTCGCATAGGATTACAATTACATGGATACCACAACAAATATATTAAAATGACGAGGAAACTATAAGGCTAAGAGCTTGGAAACTATAGTCTATGGGGAATTCCAGGGAAAAGCGTCTCTTCCAAGATGATCTTAAGTTAATGATTAACAAAAACTTCTGAATATGTATTATTTGTATTTTCCCATGACTTACTAAGGATCGAGTGAATGTATTCATCTCATGTATAAACACTTAACTTACCAATTCAAATTTCAGAGCTTCTAATGAATCGATCACAATCTTTCTTGTTGTGAGGGATCATTACAAATTTCTGTTCTTTAGAGACTTACCGAGATGACTACCAAGTACCGACCCTATGCAAATTCAGTAGCGTCAAAGTAGGGGATGGGAAGGCTACCCTTTTCTGGCTTGATACTTGTTTTGAAGGCCAGTCTCTGGACCTATTATGGCCTGATATATTTGCAATTTGCAAACCAAAAAAATCACGCTTCATAATATTTTTGAGGGAAATGTCTTTCAATCTCAGTGATTCATACACCGTTTCAAAGGGAACTAAGAGGTGGAACAACAATTCTGCTTATACCAAACCTTCTTCACTTTTTCACCGCAACCTTATGTTGTACAATAGAAAATTGAAAATCCTCCGAGAATGGAAAGTTCACCTCGTTGGTGGTGGAGAACGACACCCAATGCAAAAGCAGATTTGACATTCTATAGGACCAACGAAGATTTAAGATCTTTATTTGGCTTCTCGCAGAAGACAAAATCTTAACTAGAGAAACCCTCATGCGTAAAGGGATACAAACTAGTTCTCTATGTGTTTTGTGTGGAGTTTAGAAGGAAACATTAATTGACCATTTATTCTTTGATTGTGAGATCGCTTCTAACTTCTATGACACTTGTAGTACCTTAGATCTAAACATTTTTAGAAGCAATAATGTCCATTTTCAAAACTCGGTCAAAAATTGTAACGTCTCCGAAAATAGCGGAAAATTTAAACAATAATAAAGACCGTCAACGGTCAACACAGGGCACGTCACGAGACAATAAGACGAAATGTAAATATATATAAAGATATAGATCCACGTGGAAGTCAAATATACATATGAGTCAACTGTGATTACAATAGAAAAAAATATACATGTAATCACTACCTCGACAAAAAGATATAAAAGAACACAGGATCAGATCCCGAGGGCACTCTCCTCAGTCACCACCTCGACTCTAATGCGACTCGCTACCTGAAATGAAAACAATTGAAACATGCCTGAGTTCCCTGAAGGAATCCCGTATACCAAACCTCCTAAAATACAAAATGGAATTAAAGACAATGCAATGCAATGCACATGATTATCCACATCGGGCCCACAATAATGCCCCTCTCCGCCTCCGCGGTACTGAACCACTTCTGCCACCACAAGGGTCAAGTAAGTCCACCGCTGCCTCACATGGGTCAGTCGGCACCACTGCTCCCCTAAAGTGCAGAAATGAACCCTGGTACTACGCCGCCACCCCAGGAGCGAGTCAGCCCGCCGAATACACAACTCGGGTCAGACGACAGCCGCTGCTCCCCCAAGAGCCGCCAGACGCTCACCCTGCCGGAACATCCTCGGCCTACCGACAAACCTCTGCTAACAGCCCAAGGTTTACGACACTCATCCCTCACACCACGCTCGATATGAGAGGCCAACAATAATACGCCTTCGTCGAAGGTGAAATCCGTCGCTCTCAAGGCCGGTAATCGACCGTCGCCTCGGAGCCGGTAGTTGACCTATACTCGACGGCTCACGTGTGGATAAATCCACCAACCTGCGGCAGATCGGTCGACCGCTACAAGCACACCGATCGACCGGTCCTCCGCACAGTACTCTGTACTGTACAAACAAGTGTATCGGTCGAACCACGCCAACCGAATTACCGACCCATCGGTCGAACAAAAGTCATATAGCGGTCGACCGTTTGGATGGTCTACGCTATACAATATTTATATACCCGACCGGTCGAACCAATGGTCCGTTCAACCGATAACATGGATTTCAACATTTCGCCTAAGTAATATTCGGTCGACCGGAACTGAGATACAGTTCGACCGAAACATCACAGACACTCTACTGCTTAATTAAAATGCTCAGTCGGTCGACCGAAAGTTAAAGAGCGGTCGACCGTTTTGATGGTCAAAGCTCCCAACCGACTTAGCATCGAATAGATCGGTCGAACCAGGTTAAGGATGTTCGACCGTTTAATAAGTCAAAATCCCCAACCGACCTATTCTCATTGTTTCGGTCGACCGACTAAGTGGACCCGTTCGACCGATAACAGTATTAAACCATTTTTCCCGCACAAATCTGGCATAACGGTCGACCGTCCTCAGACATCGTTCGACCGTTCGCGGGTGCAAATCAATATAATAATAGGATCGGTCGACTGCCCACAGGCACCGGTCGACCGATCGTCGTCTTCAACCTCTGAACAGGTTGCAATCCGACGGGGAATTCGACACCAACGTCGATCCCCAACACTCACAAAGCTTAAGTGAGTTATATTGAAGACTTGACATACCTTATTGACGTTTGTGGACGCCTCCCGAGCTTTGGCAAGCCCAACCCAACTCTTCTCCTTCACTTCCTCTCCTTCTCCTTCTCTCCTTCTTCTTCTCTTCCAAAATCACCTCTCTCACTCTCTGAGGAAACCAAGTTATGAAGAAAACGTTTTAATTAAACCTAACATCTCTATTTATATCAATTCCAAATCTTATCCAATTCTTCCACCTCATACTTTACTATTCATGGCTTAATTAGCTTAATTAGGTTTAGTTTAGTTAATTAAGGTGTTTTAGATTTAGGTTATTACAAAAATCATCCCGATTCAAGGACAACTGAATGGGATTCCCAATAAATATTTTCAATTATTGCATTTGAAAAGAATGAAACGATAGAATTTTCAGACAAACTTCCAACTCTACTTCTTAATTGCTTTGATATGGTTGAACAATGGACATGACTCTTAAAAGGCAGGGGGAAATCTTTAAAGAAGTAGTGGATCAAGCGAGCTCGAGCCTTGACCTTCGATTCACCTCAGCCTCATGCTATCCCGATGAACCTAGATGCCCCTTCACAAGGCTTCACTCCAAGCACTGCTGCACCTGGGATAACCTTCCGCAACAATGTCACATTGCAGCAACCTACACCACCTTTGGAGGAGGACCAGGGCGAGGCGGCTAATGGAAGTGCCACTGTTGGTTCAGACGGGGAGGTCCCCACTCCACTGGCCTCCACGTACCCACGAGACTTAATCCTTGTTGGCTGACCTCTTCAACAGGCTCCTATCACTTTGCTATTATGCTTTGTTAGAGAGAACATTGTACTAACTGCTAAGGGCATCCAGGTCATCTGCCCGAATGAACCCTCCGACCGCGGACGTCTGACGATTGGGTTGTGCCACTTGGCACAACCCGGTTGGTCAGGGCATTTTATTTTAAATTTTATTTTGGTTTAATAATTATGAGTTTATATTTGGATAAATAGTTAAGATTTAAGTATTTTTAATTGATATTTTAATAACAATTAGGGTTAGTATTTATTATATTTTGATAACGTTAGATTTTCAAGATCTAAATTTTTTCCAGGAGGTGTTGTCCCGTTGTCACCTTACCGGCGAAGTGTAACATCACTTGCTTATCGAGGAGCGAGACCCCCGACTTGTTGGGGGTGTGCATAAGATGTATGAGTCAATCCTAACAATAACGTTATAATTAAAATACGAAAATTATACCAAAATACATCATTTTCTCTGAAACGGGGAATATTGTACTAAATTGAAAGTTGAAAACAACAATTAAACAAGAAATATGATATTTATTGGTTTTTCCAAATAGATTATTAATGTTTTGGTAAATATAAATGATTTTGAAATAGAATAAAAGTTGATAAGGAAATCAATGATGTTGAGGAAAGAAAGTTGGATGATCTAGATCATGATTAAATGGTGAATAATGAAGAAGAAAGATGAAGTTGGGTCATGATAACGTGACAAGAAAAGAAAGTGAATGACGTAGACCAGAGTTAATGATGCGGGTGGTTCATAGCAAATGGTCATTATGTTTAACACAAACTACTTTTCATAAAAAAAAGCAAAATTCTGTACTTGACAGTATAACGACCAGATTATAATTTTACCATCAATTTTGCACCGCATAAATCAAGGGAATTGTTAAACGTCGCTTGGATTTTACTAAAATCGTTCGTTCCAATTACCATTTTGTCATTCACAATCTATTTAATACTCATTATGTCTCGTAAAAAATAAAATCGGTGCGTCTGGCTAGGACGCCCATTTTTTAAATAAAAAAAATCTTGAATTCATACGGTGTGTTATTTCAAATTATTTCAGGTTTCGTTGCAAGATTTTGGTTGTGATGGGTGGAAAAAAACACAAACGTAAATAAAAAGGGAGAGTCTATTGTCACCCCACATTCCTACTCTAATTTATTTTTCATGGTTATTTTTTGTTGTAATATTAAAAAAAAGTTTATTAGCGGTAAAAATAAGTAATTTTTTTTATAAAACGATAATTGACATAATTTACGGAAAGATATTTAATATTTTAATAAATCAACAAGAAGTTGGGAGGGAAAATAACGATCACACGCATGGGATTGGTCAGAGGATACCCAATAATCTTCACCAACTACAACATCTCCCACGACTGCATGTGTGGGTCTCCACTCTCCGGACTCCACTAGTGCCATCACGATAGAAGACATGTTTTTTTTATCTTTAAATCGTGTACCCCGCAATAAAATCCTCCAAATCGAAACCACAAATATGAAACAACAAAATTAAGGGTTAATTACAGTTTGACCCTCTGAACTATGCCTTTGTATCACTTTGCCCCCCTGAACTTTCAAAGTTAACAGTTACCTTCCATGAACTTTAATTTTGTAACACTTTGCCCACCTGAACTTCAAAAACTCATTATTTAACACACATTCGACGTTTTTTTTCCTAATCTTTTTTGTTGTATCCCTAATACACTCCTAAACCTATATTTACGTGAAAGTTTGGATCGAAACGGAGGTCAGATATGGTTGGAATTTGGGTCGGTTTGACACTCAATTCGACCCAAATTTCAACCATATCCGACCTCCGTTTGGATCCAAACTTTCACGTAAATATAGGTTTAGGAGTGTATTAGGGATACGACAAAAAAAATTAGGAAACAAAACGTCGAATGTGTGTTAAATAATGAGTTTTTGAAGTTCAGGGGGGCAAAGTGTTACAAAATTAAAATTCATGGGAGGTAACTGTTAACTTTGAAACTTCAGGAAGGCAAAGTGATACCAATGTATAGTTTAGGAGATCAAACTGTAATTAACCCCAAAATTAATTGTTGCAGTAAGGATTTCCTCATCCTCTCGTACATCTTTCCACTCGAACGACTCGTCGAGATTTTTATAAGTCTACTAATTGGATGTTCCATTGGGTCAATCATTGGCAATAGCCTACCCAATAACACGACAATAAAGACCATGGGCATCAATAATAGTACAATGGTGTTTTGTAAATTCTTAATCATTCTACATAATCTTGATCGTCCGCTTTAATTCCCCACCCTCCAGATTTTCCTGGTCCTTCCTCGTCCTTCAAACAAATCCTATCTGCCAACTACATCCATCGTCTTCGTTCATCTACAGGACAACCCCTAGATTAAACAACAACCGCCTACGGCCTACCCCACACGTCGCACCGGCTGGATGCACTAGTAGACGACTTACTACACTTCAAATTTACCCCCAAAATATCAAATCACTTCTTAAATCAAGATTTGAAGGTCGAATCAATTGATAGTTCTCCTTCAAACCATACATAATTGTAAGTACACATTAATGTAACGGCATCGATGCAAAAATACCCTTGGAAAAGCAAACTAGTTGGTACAACCGACACCCTAAGATATGGCAACAACTTCGTCCCCAAAGCACTATTAGCATCTTATATAATCGTATGTTATAGTAAGGTGGAAAAGTCCACTTACACGCGTAAACGTGCACTCCTCATCACCGTTTGTTTATGCAAAGAGTCAATATACATTTGATTAATTACACTTGACGACAACTCTTTTAACGCGACTATATCCGCAACATTCCAAAGCCCACCACCGTCCATCCCCCAATCAACGGCCAGAAAACGACTACAAAGTACAAACGTCTGATCGGCACCCAAGAGAAATGTGAGGAATTCAATAACAAGACTTTTGAAAATATTTATGGATAATTAATAATCAGAAAACTTAATTTTAGTAAACTAGAGTTTCACGAAAACTTGCATGGAAATATGGGTGATTTACTTTCGAAAAATCTAAACAAGTATAGAAATTTAGTTCTAAAAGTGTCACAGTCTTGGAATGATTTTTTGGACTTTAGCTTAAAATTCTAAAGAACTTATGAAACTAGAGTTCTCATAGAATTATTTCAAACTGAATGCGTCTAAATACTAAGCATATGAGACATTTTTTTGTACATACTTGAGAATTCAATCCAACAATTCATAACGTTGAGGTATATATGATCTCACACTTACACCTGCTCAATCTTGACGTTGACCTTCCTCACTTTTCGATATATATATTATAAACTGAAGTCGTAAAAGTTGTGTGAACTTCGTTTCGCATCCTTGGTAACAACACTAATTACCTTCTCCGGCACATTTTTCCAGATATGATCGTCTTTGTTTCAAAGCCACCCGCCCTTTTGGCCTCCTCTATATAAACCCCCGGAAGAGGAAAGCAATATCTCTCTCACATTCTCACTCCCACTCCCACATCGACTCCGGCGGTAGCGATGGAGAAGTTTCTGGAGGAGTGCGGCAGATCGGGGGACTCCGCGTACGGCGCGATCCGATCATTGCTGGAGAGACTGGAGGATCCGAAGACCAGATCGGAGGCTCGCGTCTTCCTCGCCGATCTCCAGAAAAGGTTCGACTCCAAGGAGGAGGCCGATCGCTGCTTCGAGACCTTCCATTTCCGGATTCAGGATGTGCACTTCGGGAACACCGAAGGTGAAAATTCGATTTTTGGAGTTTTTGTGCGTTTTGGATGGGATCTGTGGTTGGACGTCTTTTTTCTTTTCTTTTTTGGATGATCGTTTAGGTGGTGGATGTGTGGAATTTAGAGGTCAAACGGTTGGGGATTCTGGATCGGTCGTCGTTTTGGAGTTTGTTTGAGATTCGATCACTTTCGGATAAAGGAATTTCGGATCTTGGTTTAGTGGTTATGTGTTGTGATGTTGATGTTTGATGCCATTCGATGCTCAAAATGCGTGATCTTCGTTGTCTCGTTCATCGGAGTTACTCCATTCATCCTTTGCTGTGATCTTTTGTGTAATAATGTCTTTAAAGATATGGAATGTGTTTACTCCAAGTGATGTCAGAAGTGTTTGGTTGGACAGCCGACATATACTCTTTGCTAAAATAAGGCTTCTGACCATGTTGTTGTTTACCTTGAAATTAAAGTATTCGTGGAATAGAACAGACGATCGGTCGACCGGAAGAAGTGTTTCGGTCGACCGGATGTGTGTTTTGATCTGTCCAGCAAAAGTGTCTGTCCATTTTCGGTCGACCGGAACTTAGGATTCGGTCGACCGAGCACACACGAGGAGCTGGGCAAAAGTGTCTGTCCATTTTCTGTCGACCGGGTACACACGAGGAGCTGGGCAAAAATGTCTGTTTGTTTTCGGTCGACCGGAACTTAAGTGATTCGGCCGACCGAGTATGCACTCGAGCAAGCAAGAAAAGTTACTGTCGCTTTTCGGTCGACCGGTAAAAGCTGATCCACGATACAGTTAGAGGATCGGTCGACTGAAGCACCCGTTCGATCGACCGTTAGACCTATTTTCTGCCCACGTTTTGCACATTTTTCCACGCGATTTTGGTGCAATTTATACTTGTTTTTGGCCTACTATATAAAGACAATTTCGTCCCTTTTGTTCATAAGAGAACAATTAGATTAATTGTTATTGTCCAATTTGCATTCTTGAGAGAAAAGAGAGAGAGCATCATTGTTGATTCGGTGGGAGAGTTTGAGCCGAGTATCCTCGCCGGTTCGTCCGTGTCTCCTGTAAGTCTCTCCTTGTAATACGTTTCTCTATAGTGGATTTGGAGTTGTGTCGTCCGTGGTTTTTCCCGTATTGGGTTTCTACATTAAATCTTGCGTGTTTTGTGTGGTTTGGTTTTGGATTTGCATTTGCTCTCAATTTTTAGTTAATTGGATTTGCTATTTCGATTCCGCTGCGTATTTGGGATTGATTTTAATCCTTAACAGACCATGTGTGGGGACAAATTTCATTATAGTCTCATGAAAATGTGTTTTATGTTCAGATTTTTTGAGATGTTTGTCGCTCTTGTTGTAAAAGTCAAACCATAGGATTACAGGAAAGAACAATGTTCGTGTTAGCTTTTTTTTGGATTTTACGTTTTCTGCTAACTGCTAATATATGTTATTATTGTTCTAATTCTATTGGCATTGTCATAAAAAAACTAATAACTACAATAGTAGCAGTATTCTTGTTTGATGTGAAAGGTCTTAAGATCTAGTATCGGGAGCTCAGATCTTTGTATATTCATGTTTGCTTTCTTTTAGATTTTACGTGTTCTGCCTTTATATTGTATGTTTGTTCTAAGTCTACTAGCATTGACACAAAAAAGTTAATTATAATGGTAGTAGCAGTTTGACATGGAAGTGTTAAGATTCGGTATCGAGAGCTCAACTCTTTGTTAGGATAGTATTGGATGGTGGTTTACAAACGCATCATTTCACATAGTTCCTGATAATAGTTTCCTTTTACATGCTACTCTGGGAGTTATTGGATGGTGGTATACAAAATCGTCATTGGACATAGCTCTTGATAGTAGTTAGTCCTTTTGCGTGCCACTCTGGGAGTTAATTATTTTATGGCTCAAGTCATTATTGTTTAACGTTCGAAAAACTCCTATTTTTTTCTTCTCTGGTGCGCTTTGTCATAGACAAAGCTCTTATGAATTCTTATAATGTGCAGGATCTCAACAGAGGACAAAGTTGTCTACGATGGAGATCCCTAGCATTTTCATACCAGAAGACTGGTCCTTCACCTTTTATGAAGGAATTAATAGACATCCTGATTCTATATTCAAGGACAAGATTGTAACCGAACTAGGATGTGGAAATGGATGGATATCGATTGCTCTTGCCGACAAGTGGTCTCCTTCCAAGGTAATATTCTAAGATAGTGAAATGTTATATGCTTTCCTTTTTCATCTTATCATGATAAACATGAATAGTAATGAATCATAATATTCTCAGTTATGTTAACTTCTGCATGAAGCAGCAAAATCACCAAATAGACAGCTTTCAACTTGCAAAATTATTCTGAAATTGCAATTGAACTCGAAGGACATCAGAATGTCAATGCCACTTAATTTTTCATTTTTTGGTTCTTGCTGAAACTACCATAACATTGTATTTTTCCATTTCTTCACTAGTCAAGTGGATTCTTTTTTTATATACTAATGATTCCAACATTTTATTTTCAATTTTAAGGCTACAAAATGGGATATGATAATGAATGTAAGTAATATAACTTTTGATGTTCATTTGTTACCTGAATCAGACACACAAGCATGCGATTATGCTTATATGTTATCTTCTATGTTGTCAATGACCTTTTGAATTCCTTTTTGAAGAATTAAGTGTATTTTGAGCTTTAAACTTTCTTAAACAAACTAATATTATTGTCAGCTTACTGATTGGTTAAGCGTAGTATTGTTATATAAAACAAATCACGTTCTTACATATTGCTGTGACATTCTTGGATTATTTCAGGTATATGGTCTTGATATAAACCCTAGAGCTGTCAAAATTGCAAGGATAAATCTTTACTTAAATGCTTTGGATGAGACTGGTCAACTGATCTATGACGAAGAAAAGAAAACATTATTGGACAGAGTGGAATTCCATGAATCTGATCTTCTCGCATACTGCAGAGATAACATTATTGAACCTGATCGTATCGTTGGGTGCATACCTCAGGTAATATGCAGAAGTTTATTTGATAGATGTTTGTGACTACACAGTGGCATATGTAGCATTTACCCATGATGGTATACTTTCTAAAGTTCACTACATGTTCCATCAATTAAATTCGGGAAGAGGATGAGGTCAAAATAGCGAAAGTAAATTTGTTAAGTACCAGGGGCAATTTCTATTTTCTCTGATGATTGGATCACAACAGTCGTGCTATAATATGTTAAATTAAACTGAGAACCAGATAAAATATACTGATATATATATATATATTCTTTTTTCTTTTTAACTTATGAAGCCACTATATTGGCTTGCTAAGTTTCTCTCATACTTTCTTATTTGAAGCAACTTGTTGAGATTATATTCTATTTACTTTTCTTGATTAGAGTTGGTTTGCATGAGTTATTCTTTCCAACTTCAAGATGTATTGATTTCTTTTGAAGTTTGAGAAATAATTATCACTAACATATCTACAAATTATTTCTTAAACCAGAAATCAGGACTAATATAGCCATTTATGTGTTAAAAAGGTGCGAGTGCATTTGATGGAAGGTGAGTTCTTATAAGTTGAATTTTTCAACCCTGGAGGACATATGTGGAGGAAAATAGTGTAGTCTAGTGGATTTGCATGTGTTCATTTTACAGATTTGACCTTCCAGATCTTATATAAATATACAATATTAGAGGAATGGCTTGGCTCAAGGTGTTACATAGGCTCATCCACACCTTGATTCAGCTTCTTAAGTGGTTCTTGGTGCATGTATATGAAAACTAATGTACGCATTTTACTTTTTTAATCTGATGAGCTCGTATGATATCTAACATGCTATCTCATTTCCAGATTTTAAACCCAAATCCTGATGCCATGTCAAAGATGATAACTGAGAATGCTAGTGAAGAATTCTTATATTCTTTGAGCAACTATTGTGCACTTCAGGTTTGGATTCCCGACCATTTTCTAGCTGCAGTAAATTGTTTTTTGTTTGATCTCAAACTAATATTTAGTTTTCTATTGTTCTCATATCACCTTAAGTGGTTCTTGGTAATGTTTGTAGTTTTGTTTTGTGAGCATAACGATTAAACATTAATTTAAAGATGAAAATTTTGCCTCTAGAACCAATCCAAAATTTGGAAGAGTTTTGGGAACTACCTGTATTTAGAAAACAATTGTTTGTAAGGCATGTGATGCTTTCATTGTGGTTTGCTGATTTATTATAGCAGTTCTTTATTTTTTTTAATATCATAACTAGTTACAACATATATAAGATTCGATAGACATCTTTTGTATTAGCATGTCGTGGAAGCAAAGTGTCATGGTTCTACACTTCTACATGTTATTCTTGCTTGGGTAAAGGAACATTAATTTCATCAATATCCTGAAGACAAGAAAGTAGAACTCATTATATGTATTGAGTTTTTTTTTAACTTTCTCTTCTAATGATTGTGCTTTACCATCATGACTTGAAATGGAACAAAATGAGATGCAGTGATTTTTGTATATTTTGGCATAATTACTCTAATTATTCACACCGTTATTGTTTTTTTAAAGCTTAAATGAGCTAAAAATGTCTATTCATCCCAGGGATTTGTTGAGGACCAGTTTGGACTTGGTCTCATTGCTAGAGCTGTGGAGGAAGGAATATCAGTTATAAAGCCCATGGGTATCATGGTGTTTAATATTGGCGGGCGCCCGGGTCAAGGTGTTTGTAAACGTCTATTTGAACGCCGTGGATTTCGTATTACAAAGCTGTGGCAAACAAAAATTCTTCAGGTATGTGTCTCACTACGCTCTTTACTCAGTTATGCAGTTTAGAAATGATCAATTATAAATTCCTATTTTTCATTTATATTTTTACCATTTTTTTCTTTTAGAGTGTAACTCATCAGGTAATGTGTAACTGCAGGCATCTGACACAGATATATCCGCACTGGTGGAAATTGAGAAGAATAGCCGTCATCGCTTCGAATTTTTCATGGGACTTGCTGGAGATCAGCCTATTTGTGCTCGTACTGCTTACGCATATGGAAAGTCTGGAGGTTCTATATCACATGCCTTGTCTGTTTTCAGTTGCCAACTTCGCCAGCCAAACCAGGTATGTTCTTTATTTTTAATGAAATCACATTCATAAGATCTAGCATTTTATAATCTTTGTTTCTACTATTTGCAGGTCAAGCTTATTTTTGATTTTCTTAAAAATGGCTTCAAAGAAATCAGCAGCTCTTTGGATTTGTCCTTTGAAGATGATTCTGTAGCTGATGAAAAGATCCCGTTCCTAGCTTATCTTGCAAGCGTTCTTAAAAGGCAAACTGTATTCCCATATGAACCAGCAGCAGGAAGCATGCGTTTTCGTGATCTTATTGCAGGGTTTTTGAGAAGATATCATCACGTTCCGCTTTCTGCAGATGTAGGAGAACTCCCTTGTTATTGTTATTATTTTTCTTTGTGTTTACCTTTTCTCATTCTATAAAACTTTCACCACATTCGATTAGGAATCCTGAATTCATATTACTATAATCTCAGTGCTTAGGCTCTCTATTGTGTGGCACTATTTTATATGTTGTCATATACTCATATGCACACATCATATATCAAAGCATCCATGCTTCATGCTACCAAGAAGGCAAAAGGCAAATTGAGATATCTAACTTACTCTCTTTTTCTTTCTGAAGAATGTGATTGTGTTTCCCTCAAGGGCTGTGGCAATTGAAAATGCTCTACATCTCTTCTCCCCCAAACTTGCCATTGTCGATGAGCATCTGACTAGACATTTACCTAAACAATGGCTAACTTCACTGATGATTGAGGTAATATGTTTTACTTGATACCCTCTACGCCATCCATCTATATTTTCTTTTTTATGCTGAATTAGAATAGTGTCACGTTATTATTGTAAAGATACCAATGTTTTTTTGGATGTTGGATAGTAGGTGATTATGTCCACCTGGTTTCAGGTAGAAAAATGAATTCAACCTTTTGGTATACATGCGGCCCCTTTTTAATTGACCCAGTTTGTCATGCAGAATTCAAGCACAGTTTTCTTATGTTGTCTGATTTGTAGTCCTGGGGTTATTTCACAATATCTTTTCATAGAGCAACACTTTTTGGAATTTTGAATTGTGAACTTTTTTTAATTTTATATATGTAAATTCAAATAGTGTAGCACTTGTACAAAACTAATTTGCTCATCTGTCTGGTTGGTTCACCTTATTAGGCATGTTCTTCATTGTTCATGTTTTACTTCGGAATAGCTGAACATGGTGTATTTTGTAAATTGATGATGATCATAAGTGCTGTCTTGAAGCCCATTTAATTTGGATTGTGCTTAACTTCTAAATGATTTTGTATGTTCAATAGGAAGGTGTGGATAATGAGATTGACAAGGACATTGTTACCGTTATTGAAGCTCCACGACAATCAGACCTGATGATTGAACTGATAAAAAAATTAAAGCCTCAAGTTGTTGTTACTGGAATGGCACATTTTGAGGCTGTAACCAGCTCAGCTTTTGAACACCTTTTAATTGCGACAGAGGAGATCGGTTGCCGCCTTTTTGTCGACATATCTGACCATCTGGAACTTTCTAGTTTACCTCGCTCAAATGGAGTCTTGAAATACTTAGCTGGACATGTCCTTCCTTCTCATGCCGCTATTATTTGTGGACTTGTAAAAAATCAGGTACTTTCTTATTGTTCTTTTAGCTAGTAGATTATTTTTTTGAAATTAGTAGCAAAAGGGAAAGGGAAAAACTAGCTTTTATCTTATGTTCCAACTGAAGCCTGCAAAATTTATGATAGAAATAAGATTGACTTCACTTCTGTCCAGAAAATTTGTATTTTACGGAAGCATCCTTTGGTTCAAACATAAACATATATGATGAATTGATGATGTCATCCAACAAGAGAGCAGTTAATAATGAAATCTTTTATTGCCGTTTTAGCCCTTTCACACTATTTTATAGTATGTACGTTCCATTTATGACAGAAGTAGCTGCTGCGTACTCACTTTTTTTTCAGTTTCAATTGGTCCATTTTCCTACAATTCGTATGAATTTGTAATATTGTTGTTGCAATTGTATTTATTATTTTAGGTATATTCAGATCTGGAAGTAGCCTTTATTATTTCTGAGGAGCAGAGCCTATTGAAGGCTCTATCGAAATGTGTTGAGTTACTAGAAGGTACCACAGCATTGTGTAGCCAGTACTACTATGGTTGTCTTATCCATGAGCTTCTGTCTTTTCAGATTTCTGCTCGCAACCTCACTGCGGAGGTATGTGGTCTTTCTCACCTTTCTGTGTTTATTGTTTTAATGGAGCACAAGAAAATAGTTATTGCACTGATGCTGGGGTTTATATCTCCTTTAGAAAGACGAGAAATCACATAGTTTGTAGGAATATTCTAGTATCTCGCCCCATAGATTACTCATTACTAGGAGCGGTTTTTAGAATTCGAGGGAATATGTGAGCAACCTTTCCGGTAAGGTGGTAATGACCTATGAGTAATAAACAGTGTAGAGACAGGTCCTTCTCAAGGGAGAATATTGTTCATTAATCTGAAATCCCTGTTTTGAGAGAGATACAAGTACATATGTTTTTGTAGATGATACTCTCCAACTGAATGTAAAAATGAAGCACCATTTTTCACATAGTTTGACCAAAGTGTGATCATCTTATCATTGTTATCGGATTAGAAATGAAGACATTCGTGAGAGAGTTGGAGTTGCTCCAATGGAAGAGAAAGTTATTCAATACAGACTGAGATGGTATGGACATGTACAAAGAAGATATATGGAGGCACCTATAAGAAGAGGGGTATTGAATTAGATCGAAGACATAAAAAGAGGAAGAAACAGACCACGATTGACTTGGGAGGAAGCGGTCAAAAGAGATTTAAAAGATTGGAATGTTCCTCGAGAATTTGCATTGGATAGAAACGCGTGGAAGAAGGTGATTCACGTACCTGAACCGTGACTCCTTGGAGTTTCATTTCTAGTCTACCCCAACTAGTTTGGGATAAAAGACTTTGTTGTTGTTGTATGTTCATCAGACGAGCACGTTGTTTTATTAGATTCATAGGTCACGGCAAACAAACTGAAAGTTAAGAAAAAATGTTAACTCAATTTTTCATGATACAATATCCCAAATTTGGGTTTTTACAGTAATGCCATGCTTAGCTGAATTTGAAATTTACACAAGGGACCTGCATTCAGTTGGAACATATTATTATACCATGAAAATTTTCATTTGTTTTCTAATTTATTTGCACATATAACCTTGCAACCATGGATATCGATATATAAATGTATACCTCCTTATAATCACAAATTATAGTGTCCTTAAAAGAATCTAAGTAGATGTGTATGTACTAATTTGTTATCTTTTCCTACTGCAGTTGAAATAACACAATTTGATGTGTGTTGATGATATATCTCTTGATCTTGTACGCTATCCCAACGGTTGAATCCTAGTTATTTGGTTAGTTGTGTCTTCATGTTTGTTGGGTTAGCTATGATACTTCCTAAGTAAATGGAAGTCCAACATGTGTTATAGTGATCAAATGTTCGATTCTTAAGATGCCCATATGATTTATGAACACTTATTTTGCAGTATATTACTCATGTCAATCACCAACATGAAAGGTTCCAGTATATTATTTTCCCTAATGATGGGTGTTTTTTTCCTGCAGAGAGAAGTCCCAGATAAAAAGTCAGCTAAATTAATTGATTTTGCAAGTTCTGCTGTCTCTGCACTTAATGACGCAGAGCTTCCGGTTGTTGTTTCAAAGGATTCTGTGGTCATACACATGGATGTTGATCAAAGCTTCCTGCCTATACCTTCAGCAGTGAAGGCCTCTATTTTTGAAGGCTTTGCAAGACAAAATGTGTCAGATTCAGAAACTGATGTTCATCATGGAATTCAGCAGCTAATTGGAAGTTGTTATGGATTTCCAAATGACAAGACCTGTGAGATCGTGTACAGTGATACTCCTCTGGCACTTTTTAAGAAGCTCATTCTTTGTTGTACCCAGGAAGGAGGCACACTTCTTTTCCCCTTGGGCTCCAATGGTGATTATGTATCTGCAGCCAAATTTTTGAGGGCAAATGCAGTAACAATTCCCACATCAAGTGAAAAAGGATTTAAGCTTTCAGCTAAAGAACTTGCAGGAACTATACCTACGGTGACCAAGCCATGGGTATACATTTCTGGTCCAACAACCATGTCATCTGGTGTTCTTTATAGTAATGAAGAAATTCAAGAAATTCTTATGGTCTGTGCCGAGGCTGGTGCTAGGGTAGTTATAAACACCTCTTTCTCTGGATTGGAATTTGACACAAAGGGATGGAGTAAATGGAATTTGCAGGATAGTCTATCTAAGCTGCACCGTCCTGACTCTTCTTTCTGTGTATCTTTGATCGGGGGCCTATCTTTTGAGTTTCTCATGGGAGGATTGAATTTTGGATTTCTGGTGTTAAACCAACCTGCATTAATAGATGCATTCCATACATTTCCAGGCTTGAGCAAACCTCATAACACTGTTAAGTACGCAGTGAAGAAGTTGCTAGATCTTGGAGAGCAAAAGGCTCAAAACCTTTTAGATGCTATTGTTGAACACAAAGGCATTTTAAAGGACAGATGTGATCGCTTGACAGAGGTTTGTTCTATTATCATATTTTTTGTAATTTGCCAAGGTCTTTATTTCATTTTCTGGAAATTTGTGAACTAATTAAGCTTGCAATGTCTTTCTAAAATTAGTGGTTTATATTTCAAGAACTATTTCCTTCATTTTGTGATTCATGAATTTTATGGTTATGTTTTTCATTTGTCTTACCTGCATCAGATATGTGTTCTTCAATGCACAATTGTAGTTGTTTGTTTATCCAATCCACTTGTTAGTTACATTAATTCCACTTTGATGGATTTCCATCTTGTAAGTTAAAGAGTAGTTAAGCTGGTTATTTTACTGGATTGACTGTTTACTGATCTCATTCTCAAGTCCTATTCGAATGGCTTTCCTAGAATCGTTACTTCAATGCCTTGGATCACAGCTGATTATTCTACCTTGAACATGATACAGCTACTTGGCAGTTCGGGGTGGGATGTTATTAGCTGCTGTGGTGGGATTTCCATGGTGGCAAAGCCTTCAGCTTATGTCGGCAAAAACATCAAAGTGGAAGATTTTGAAGCCAAGCTTGATGATAGAAACATAAGAGAAGCAGTTTTCAGAACGACTGGTCTGTGCATCAATAGTGCAGCGTGGACTGGAATACCTGGTTATTGCCGCTTCAACATTGGTCTTGAACAGGAGGAGTTTGATCGTGCTCTGGAGTGTATTATCCAATTCAAAAGGCTGGTTCTTGGAAATTAGGCGCTGCTTTATTTGCTGCCTACTTGCATGCTCTATACACATTCGAGCACTAAACTAAACACTAGATCGATCGGCTTTCCAAGTTTATTTTGCCTAGTTTATTCACTTATTGTGGGGTAGTTTCATGTGAGCTATCGAGCTGCCTTCTGTGAATTATTTCAGCTTGAACCAATATTTAATGTTCTGTCTGATACTCTGATACAACTTCAAAAAAAGAAAAAAATTCTTGCCCCTCTGAGCTTCATTTGTCATTGATAGATACGGAGCTGAAATGTAACTTAAGGCCATTTTAATGGTTGCAAATAAATTGCCACTTGCACCTACCGAAGTGTTTTTTCATGGTTATTGAACTTGGTCTTCATTCTTCTGGATTCCTAGGTGGAAATCAATTTTCATGATGCACGGGCTTTAGTTTCGGTGAAAAGGTCACATGTTTGAATAGTTTCTTCAGGGCATGAATGATAGGTACTATTCGATAAGTTTGTTACACGTCAAAATTAGTTAGTTATAGTTAAAACCATGCTAAATACCTAACCAACCCTTCCAAACCCCTGTTACACTGTTCAGTCTAGCAAGCTTGAAGAACACAGTTCGGTACACCAAAGTTCTCTGTTGTTTTCTGAATGCAAATGAAATTCGCATCTTTTGAGATACTAGTTACAGTCATACAGAGGGCCGGAATCCGATCATCAGAGTTAGAACAGGCAATCAATCCACATTGGAAGTGTTGAAATTGGAGAAGCCGTAGCACTGATCCAACCCCGAACCGTCCATGATCTCATTCCACCCCCACTGCCTCCGGGTTCCTCCTAACTCCTCATCGCAGCCGGCGCCCGATGGCCAAACAATGGCTTCTTGTGAGGCCTCAGACGGGACAACCGTCGATGACGGTTGGTTGCTGCTGTTGTTCCTACTGCTACTGCTGCTGGCTGTGTTGTCAACTGTGGCGTGCTGTGGTGGGGCTATGCGGACGCCGGTGACGAGAAAGCGCTGGTGTGCCGAGGCGTGGGTTGTGGCTGTGTGGACGCCGACGTCGCACTGACGGCAAAGAAGAGCTCTGTCCTCCAGGCAGAAGAAGTAACCCGCCTTTTCCTGCTCAGGTAGCAATAGTTCTTAATTCTTTACCTTATATTTTTCTGTTTCCCTTTGCCTATTTGCATTTATTTTGGTGGGAGTATTTTCTTAAGAATTCGCAATTGAAAGCGACAACATAAGTTAAGGTTTTATTTTTACTTTGTTTTTTGTTAAATCCTAGGATGTTAATACTCACATAAAAGAGAGAATTCTCGAAGTGAAGTTTCAAATCAGTACTTGCAAAACCAATTTTAACAACCGGGGTCAGCTCGGGGTCAGCTCTATTGGTGGATTTGTAGTTTAAAAGTTAACCTCAGTGAACATTGGTTGCTTCCTAAGATTTAATTCATATAGTAAAAAATAATAATCTAAAAACAGAAAAAAGGCATCTAACTAGCTATAGATTGAGCACTCAACTTATTGGGTAGTTTAAACCTTTTGAGTAACATTGAGGACTCAACATGTTCAGCACTTGAAACTTTGTCTCTTCAGTTGAGTGCTCGTCTAACAGAACATCCAACTCAATGGGACTGCAACAGCCAGATTTGATAAATGGTTTATATTATTTAAAAGAATACTTTTTTTCTTGGAGAAAACCATTCCTTTTCTTTTTCATGGAGAAAAACATGTCATGTATGAAATTTCAATAATGGAGTCCACGTGATTGTCATGCATGCAAATTTGAGTAGTCAAAAGGTACAATACAATGCTATTGCCTCCTGAATTTTAATAATACCTTGAATCTGATCACTTTACGTGGTTGGCTCCCAGAAAACGTATAATGTATATGTTCAAGTAACATAGCTTTCGAACAACCAAAACATGTCAGCCTGATTGCAAAATCTCTATGAATTACGAATTTCACACTCAGACAAAAAAAGTGTTTTCGAGACTACATACAGTCTCCCCTATCATAACTCATGTTTCCAAAATCTTGAAAGAGATGTGTGCAAAATCCTAAGAATCTAAAAAATTATGTGCACGACAATTAAATATGGTCCGTTCTCATGGATAAGCATCTAAGAGTTATAATAGGGTAATCAAGCCAACTTCGAGCTAGCAAGGATTGGCTAGCCGAGCTCGTTTCGTAAATAAGAATTTCATTAGCGTGACTCCAATCTGCTAGGAGCCCTACTAGGCTAACTATCTTACTCTTAACTCGACTAAGTTCTTAAGGAAGCTTGCTCTGACTTGTTTGCTCGTTTAATTAAAATTTATTCGCCCAGAACTCATCTATACAATTAAAATTTGTGGGGAAAAAAATCAATTAAAACAATAATGTTATAAAATCAATATCTATTAGTTTGAGTTGCGAACCAAACGTGGGTAGTAATAGACGAAGAGACAATTAGATAGTAGCTATGAATGTAATAGATCAACCAACCTGGCATATGTCACAAATGGGGATATTTGTTGGAGAGGGGTGGAGGAGAGGAACCCTTTGGTGTTTTCCGGCAAGCTTGTTCGCGGCATGGACTTCCTTATCACAATGGGCACAGAGAGCCGCCTCGTCAGCACAACATAATATCGTTGCTTCGGCCCGTCGGCAAGCATCACACTGAACCTTCATATCTCTCTTTCTTGATGAGCTCTAATTACAACATAAGTGGTCACCAAGACAATCATCATTTGACAATTGTAGAGAGAATATGAAAAGATGAGGAGAAGAACAAGTTGTGTACCTTAGAAGTTCGATAGGTTCTTGTTAAGACTTTGAGAGATGACTACAGTTGGTAGTATATGTAGGAAGGTGAGGGGGAGGGTGGGACTATATATTTTTGGGCTGGAAAGATATTAGACCATGATATTATGTTTTTTCTTTTCTTTTTCCATTTTCTCTTTGGAAAAACTGTTGGCTTGTTGTAAGGAAAAGAGATATTTTGTTGGTAGTGACTTGGTTGTTTGGGTGGGGACTTGAGGAGGTCTAGGATTGGGAACAAAAGATATCTTTCAGGTACCAAAAATATCTTGACCGTCCAAAGTCTGCAGCAAGTTCTGATTTTGATAAGTACCAAATAGATTTGACTGGTTCATCGCTGGTTTATTTGGCAATTTTGTCTAAAAAACATTCACTTGAAAAAAAATTGGAATAATTTTTTATTCTCACACATTTAAAATAATTTTGAAGTGTTAAACCCAGAACTGTCTTTAAGTTAATAAAACACATGTTTCACCGGCTTAGCAAATATTGTATGAGCAGCCCATGCCCATTTATGTGTTTCAACTTTCAAGACTAAAAGAGCTTTTAAACAAGCACTACATGAGTTTGGCTATATGTTAGATAAGTTTATAGACTTTCCAAAATTCCTTGAAGTCTTTTCGAAGAATATTTGATTTTTCAAGATATATACAAGCCAGTGATTTCTAATTTAAGTATGATGTTTCAAGGAGAGTATTGGCACATTATAACACAGAACTGCTTACTTCTGTTGATGTTTCTTCGGCGGGGGTGGAATTCTACGGTTGTCCAGCAAAGCTCCTGGCAAGTCTTAATATATAGCAATATATTACTGGCTTGCAAGTTAACGTTTTTATTGACCATGTTTAATCATGCTCGGGCTATTCTCGGGCGTCCTACTTCCTCTCTCCATCATGTCAGCTTCTCTCTCTACCATGTAAGCTCACCTCACCCACAAAAAAAAAACATTAACCATGCCTAGACTACCCCCACCCACCCTACATTCTCTTTCCTCCACATCATTTATTAATTAAACAATTTTAATTCTTACACCACAATTTAAAAAATTACATTTTACATAATATTAATTGAAATTACTACTTCTAATTACTTTAACTCGAATTTTTTTAACTCAAACTATTAAATCACGAAATTATTATTAAATATTACGAAACCACGTTACATATTACATAAACTTAAATTCGAAATATTACATTCAAAGTTAACAAACAACAATACATATTACATAAACTGGACTTCGACGAAGCCTAGGACGTGTACTCCGTTCATACACAGTCCGAGCGGCCAAATCAATAGCACGGTCCATCACATCTCATTGCAATTTTCATCGTCGGATTGAGTGGAGTTTGAACTACTATTCGACATTGAGATGAGAAGCTAATAGGAGTGAAGAATTTAAGAAGATGTGAGGAGTTAAATGAGATAGGTAGATGTATTTATAGTTGAGAGTAGATAGAGGTTTCTGTTGCACTGTACACGCGTGAATGCACAGTACCCGTGTGAATGCACAGTACCCGTGTGAATGCACAACACAAGCGTGACTACATAATGCACGCATGATTAAATAGTTGAAGCGCGATGACATAGTGCACGCGTGATAAAACAGTGATTCCACAATAATAAAAGATTATCACCACACGTTACTAAAAAATATCAAATACATTATCAATTAACCTTAACCATATGTTTAGACCATGAGTTAACCATCTTAGACCATACTAGTAAACCAACTCGACAGGTCGTTCGGAGGTCTCGCTCACCGGTGAGCAAACGGCATTCCACCTCGCCGGTGAGGTGGCGGAGGTGACAAGGGGGCAGCGCTTCCTGGAAATTTTTTGGATCTTCAAAATTGTTTGATCTGGAAATTTTTGAATCTTCATCACTTAGTAAAAAACTGATTGTAATCCAACATGTTACCACAATAATAAAAATTTATCACCCCATGTTACTAAAAAATACCCAATACATTATCAATTTACTCTAATAACAAAACCAACACTAAAATATATAAAAAAACAACAAAAACGAACGGAGGGGCAACACGTGCCCCCACCCGATGGGCGCCCGGGCGTCAATTCGGGTGCTCCGGCACCCGATTGGTCGCCCGGGTGGGCGCCCCTCGCGCCCGACCCGTTAAGCGTGATCTAAGTTCGCAACTGTGAGTTGACTGACTGACTCCATGACATCGAGGATTATGATTCAGGGTCTATGAAATATGATGTCGAAGCGGAGTCTTGCCGTTGGTTTTGGAGTTCGGTCAAGCAATTGGATTGAGAAGGAAGTTGAGTTGGATAGGGGCAAAATGGTCAAATCAAATTATTACGAGGGTAAAATGGTCCCCCTCCATCCTTTTTTATATATACAAGGGATTGAAGAATGACTTTTCAAGGACCAAATTGTCTCTTTTGGCTCATTCTTTTTCTCCTACAACAATTAATTGGTCATCATCGTCTTTTAGAAACAGCACAGAAGTCAGAAGATACCCAATATTTTATCTGATACATGGAACCTAAATTTCTCAAGAAATATCAACAGTTGCAGCAACATACAGTGAAAACTTAACACTTCAAAACAAGCTTAGTTTTATTCTTGAAAGGGTTTTTTACTTGCATGCTACCTGAAAGTACTTTAATTGGATTTTTGCCCGATAGTGTCCCTCGCGGGATCTGTCTCACGAGGGACAAATACGTACTTACTGATAGGAATGTGTATTTGCTGAGGGAAAGATATGTATTTGAAATGATGTGATATTATCACATTTTGTGGTAATCCTAATGACTTTCTTGAATAAATCCTAATGACTTTCCTGAATAGGAAAATCAACTGTTTCTCACTTTATCTGAAATCACATTTTTTAAAATAAAATAAAAAACACAACGATGACAATGATGGTGACGAAGAACGCGTTACAGACGTACACGACGTCCATGAATCGGTATTCTTCTTGAAAATATTGTGGACCTAAGAATAACAGTAATGTTCAGCTAGTTGGCTTAACTTCTATCATCCTAAGAAAGTGCCTACCCATTAAATTTGATACGCTGAAATCAATAGTGAGTGGAATTTGTAGATAGGATTAATCGGTCCCCCCGCTCTCCCATCACCAGCCACCCAGAAGTCTCCAGTCCGGTATAGATGGACGACTGCAGAAATCCATCTCGATACCTTGGATATTGTATATGTCTTAAAATCCTGATATTCAACATATATTATTTTTGTTCCTCATCGTTCAGTCTCTCTTAAATACTCATCTCTCATATTAAATTTGCCATGGTTATTCTTATTAAAATAATATCTGAAACTAGTTAAAGTTGACACAGGTAGCCCATGCATGGAGCCAAAATTTAGGTGGAGATGCTAAAAAAAATCAAATATGATGTCAAGTTGGAAACAAACCATAAAATCACATGTGGTAAAGGGAAGTCGATCCACCTACAATTGGACCCACAACAACATATTGGTTGATACAGATACTTGATAGAATCTGAAAAACAGATCCCCGAATGGTTGTGGACAGGTATGGATTTTTTTTCATTTTTTTATTATTTATTTTTGAAAGCAGACAGGTATGGATTTCGAAGGTCTATCTTTTTTATCTCCCTATTCCCATCCAAATGGCTTCTAGGCATCTATATGTTACATTTGATTCATGGCAATATGGCATATTTGGCATGCATATGTATTGGCCTACAATTTTACAGGACCCGTCTGAGAGGGACTCTTGTTGGGTCTCTTTCATGGATGAGGACAATATGAACCCACACTCAGAACCAACATTTTCTGATTTTCTTCGGCCAAAGCCAAAGACCAATGTCTAGCGTTTAGGTATGATTCTCGTATTTACAACTCAGATTATTCTCAGGCTCCTTTACTAGTTTGAGATCAACAAAAAGATTTGCATTTGAATTTTGCCTAAAGATTGCCAGCTATGTTTTAAGTCCAGGAAAATGATATCTACGATCTTAATTGGGTAAAATTTGGTTTTCTAACTAAGCTTGTCCTAAAGCATTAAGTGACACACATTATGATTGATGGGGTTGTTGGGGATTCACCCTCTACTTTAGATCATTAAGCGTTTTGACGCTAAGAGCATCCCTTAACGGGATAAAACTTCGGTCGTTATTAACCGGTCATCCATGACTGTGATTTTTTTTTCTTTAACGGGGGAAACACAAAGGGCAAAGATGCCCAGGTCACTGCCCCGGGCGTTGAAACGCCCGGGTCGACGACCCGGAATTCCCGGGTCGTCGAATAAAATAATATTAAATTTTGTTTTTTGTTTTTTATTTTTTTTTGTTTTGATTTTTAGAATTTTTTGTTTTAGTTTTTTTTTTTGAAAATACGTTTTATAATTGTTTAGATTTTTTAGAATTTTTTTTATTTTTTTTTAAAATTTTACCAAGATAGACCCCGAAATGATGTGGAGGAGAGAGATAGGTTGTTGTGGGTTATGTTGGGTTGTGGTTAAGAGGTGAATAGTGTAGGAAAGAGAAGAATGTGGGTTGAGGAAAGAGAAAGCTGATGTGGAAGAGAGAGAAAGTTGATTTTGAAGAGAGAGAGTGCTGATGACCAGGTCGTCCAGGTCATGGTTAGTGATGGCCTAAAGAGAGAGAAACACGAGGAAATAAAGGAGACACTTAAGTGAGAAGACATGACAATTTAACGTGGTTCAACAACCTCCTCCGCCTAGTCAAAGAGTATCTCAATCCTCCGGGGATGACCTAGTAGTTCGGAATTCCCCTTTTTTCCCCCTGCAAAAATTACTTTGTACTACACACAAACGTCCTTCTAAAATCTCTCTCAAAGCTCATGAGATACCTTAAGTTTGTCCCTCTCTAAGATCATCTCAAATGCACAAAAACAGACAACTTCAAGAAATACCCCCACCTAGAAGAAAAGATAAGGTTAGGCTTTCAAAGTTCACAAAATTTAAATCCCGTAAACTTTTGCTCCTGTCAACCAATGTGCACCTATTATATCAGAAGATCATCGCATTTTGAGTCTCCACTAGGTCGATTTACCACCTCTGTGATTAGTCGATCACTAGTTGGGATTTCTAGTCTATTACAACTATGATCACTGATAATAAAATAACAAAGCAGATGAGTGCAACAAAAAAACAAGTCAGATAGGTTCAACAAAGTATGGTTTAAAAAAAGGAATTTTTTTCAAAAAAATCAAAAAAAAATAAAAAATTAGAAGAATATGCACTTTGAAAACTTAATTTGTAAAGTATGCACATTAAAAACGACACCACAGATGCCGTTTTCATTAACTAAAAACGGCATCACTGATGTCGTTTTTACACTTGATAAAAACGGCATCCGTGATGCCGTTTTTACCTGGGAATTTTTTTTCTCGGTTTCAAGCTGTTGTTTTTAGCTAAGTTATGTTGAACAAGCAACGGGTCGGTCGGGGGTCTCGCTCACCGGTGAGCAAGCGGCGTTCCACCTAGCCGGTGAGGTGGCGGGGGTTGAAAGGGGGCAGCGCCCCCTGGATTTTTTTTGGATCTTTAAATTGTTTGATATAGATTTTTTTTAATCTAGAACAAAAAAGGACCTACATATGCGGGACCCCCGACCAACCCGTTGTTTGTTCAACATAACTTAGCTAAAAACAACAGCTCGAAACCGAGAAAAAAATTCCCAGGTAAAAACGGCATCACGGATGCCGTTTTTATCAAGTGTAAAAACGACATCAGTGATGCCGTTTTTAGTTAATGAAAACGGTACCTGTGGTGCCGTTTAATGTGCATACTTTGCCAATTAAGTTTTCAAAGTGCATATTCTTCTAATTTTTTATTTTTTTTTGATTATTTTGAAAAAAATTCCTTAAA
Source organism: Triglochin maritima (assembly GCA_963682175.1). Taxonomy (NCBI): domain Eukaryota; kingdom Viridiplantae; phylum Streptophyta; class Magnoliopsida; order Alismatales; family Juncaginaceae; genus Triglochin; species Triglochin maritima. Next base: position 51,624,197 of record OY821774.1, on the reverse strand, counting down.
AAAATTCAAAACAAAGAGCATAACCGTTTCAAAAATCAAAATAGATCTACACCAATAAATCATGAAGCAGTATAGTTGGCAACACCATGGCCTCGTAAGATCGTGTTGGGGGCATCAAATACAAATTAAAGTTGATTGGATGACCACTGCTGGGATCATGGTCCCCTCCTACAAGCATAAGCCAATATCACCAATTGATTTTGACATTATGGCTATGTACACTTCATAGTAGTAACAAAACAATCTCATATGGTACAGTGGCTTGTCATTAGGGACACAAGAGTATGGGTCTTGAGCAAGCATGGGCTGGCTGTTAGTACTGGTTATGTCGGCTGTTCTTGGCATTTCTGGTGTAATCATGCTGTCTTTTAACAATTCATCATGATCCACGTGAATTTTGATTGTTTGATGAAGCATTAAAGATAACCGCAACGTACATGGGCGTCGAATGAGTCTGATGTGATCAATCCATGGCGAAATCACTTCTTTTCTTCTGAAAGCCTTTATTTAATCTAATTAGACAACAAAAAGACGTGGACATGGTCACGAATCACAATCAAAAGTCTACAAGAGCATGGAAATGAAATTAGACAAATCCCTACAATAGGAATTCCGTAGTGAAAAGTTTCATATACTTACATTCACTTAAATGCTTCATACTGAAAACACTTGGTAAACATTAGATTAAAGTATGAAATGGGTAAACATAGTAGTGTGACAAGATGGAAAACCCGCTATAACATACTAGCAAAATATAAGGTGGTTGATTAATCCGAAGGAAATATGATAGTTATTGACAGGAACATATAACAGACAAACGACTTGCTTAAAATACTGTAAGAAATTAGCTTAACAACATCAAATCTATCCTTCCACTAGAACAAGTCGGCAAGAAGAATAGCACACATTAATAATAGGTTTACTTCAATTACGTTGATATTTCTCTAGCTGGTAAATTGACAGGCTCACAGATCCTTAAAAAATTTGAATCTTTGATTGGATCGTTCCAGATACTCTAATCAGTATGAAACATGGATCCAGCGCTCCTCAAACATGTTGCTGGATCTTACAAACAGGTTCTTGGCAGCCTTCTTTTGATTGTTCAAGCTTGAAGTTGCAATCGGAATTTTATAGATGAGCTATTAGAAGATTTTTATGGATCAACCTACCGTACAAAGTTGTCTCTGCTGAAATTATATTCAGAATCTTTTGAGATTAGAACGTAAAAATAGGGTTTGAATAATTACGGCCGCCAAGTCTAAGCAGTGAATAAACTTAGCAAGGAAAGGAAGGGTATATATATCACACTACATGTGTTGTTTGTAGAAAAGGACGGGTTTTGAGGAAGAAGAATAGTTTTTGTATGTTATTGTTTTTAATTTGAAAATACAAACATGTGAGTATATATACATGGTACAGACATTTAGTCGTTTGGAGGAGCGTTGCCTTTTATGTTTATTTCCTTTGATTGTAATGGAAGGTTGCCATTAGGGAAGATCTTGGGTGAGCTGTGATGATTCTGAGCTCAACGGTCATATAGCCTCTGTTTTTAACACGCCCCCTCAAGTTGAGTCTGAAATAAGTTGAAGATGCTCAACTTGGATAGGATAAGATTGAACTGTCGCTGATCCAGAGCTTTAGTGAAGATGTCAGCAAGCTGCTCCTTACTGGGTACATAGGGAACTTCTATTTCTTTTGATTGGATTTTTTCGCGGATGAAATGACAATCCACTTCTATGTGTTTGGTCCTTTCGTGAAAGACCGGATTTGAGGCTATGTGTCAGGCAGCATTGTTATCGCAGAACATATTCATGGGTTGGTTGTATGATTGCCCCATGTCGGTCAGGAGTTGTTTGAGCCAGATGAGTTCGCTGGTGGTGGATGCCATGGCACGGTATTCGGCTTCTGCACTGGATCGGGCGACTACGTTCTGTTTTTTACTTCTCCAGGTTACCAAGTTTCCTCCAACAAATGTGCAAAAACCGGTGGTAGATTTACTATCATGACTACCGGCCCAATCTGCATCAGAAAAACCGTTTATGGAGTTAGAATTATTGTTTTTCATCCATAATCCTTGACCTGGGGTTTTCTTAATGTATCTAAGTATGCGATCAACTAAATCTAAGTGAGGGGTGCGAGGTGCATGCATGAATTGGCTAATAATGCTAACTGCATAAGTTATGTCGGGTCTGGTTACTGTGAGATATATTAGTTTTCCAACAAGCCTTTGATAGCGTTGAATGTCTTTGATAGGTTCCCCTTGAGTATGATCTAATTTTAGGTTAGTTTCGATAGGGGTGTTGGCAGGTTTTGCCCCAAGTTTTCCTGTCTCCTTTAAGAGATCAAGAGCATACTTTCGTTGTGATAAGAATAAACCTTTTTTTGAGTGTGCAATTTCTATTCCTAAAAAATATTTTAAGGTACCTAGATCTTTAATATCAAAGTGTGATTTTAAATAGTGCTTTACATGGTGAATTTTATGATCATCATTACCAGTGATTATGATATCATCTACGTAGATTAGGATGATGGTGGTGGTGTTGTGAAGATGCATGGTGAACATGGATGCATCAGCGGAAGATTTAGAAAACCCATAATTAATGAGATAGTGGCTAAGTTTGGCATACCATGCGCGAGGAGATTGTTTTAACCCATAGATGGATTTGTTGAGCTTGCATACCTGGTTTGTGGAAGTGTACCCTGGTGGGGGAGCCATGTACACTTCTTCCTCAAGGTTTCCCTGCAAAAAAGCATTTCTAACGTCCATTTGGTAGAGATTCCAATTTTTATTTACAGCTACAGAAAGAAGGACCCGAACTGTGTTCATTTTGGCGACCGGGGCAAAAGTTTCATGATAGTCTAGGCCATAGGTCTGAGTGTATCCTTTCGCTACTAATCTAGCTTTATACCTTTCTATGGTTCCGTTACTGTTGTATTTGATTTTGTATACCCACTTACTGCCTACGGTTTTTATACCATTTTTGTGTGGAACAAGAGTCCAAGTTTTGTTGGATTCTAGGGCTTTAATTTCTTCCTCCATGGCCTTGCACCATTTTGGATTTTTAATGGCTTCATGGTAGTTACTTGGTTCTATATGAGTATCTATAGTCCCTAAAAAGGCTTTGTGTTTGTTGTTTACGTTATGATACGATAGGTAGTTTTGTATAGGGTAAGTAACATGGGAGGTGATATAGTTATGAAGGTAAGTTGGAGGACGAGTAGGTCGACTTGATCTTCTTGGTCCATTGTCTTCTTCCCTAATGTTCGGAGTTTCTTCGTCTTCTTCGGGTGTATCGGGTATGTTGATTGAGATTTCTGTTTCGTTGATGGGAAGCGGAGCAACTAATGTTGATGTGAGCTCTTCGTCTTCTCCTGTCTGGTGAAAGTAGGGAATACTTTCTACAAACTGAACATCACGAGAAATATAAAGCTTACAATTTTTTGGGTCATAACATTTGTACCTTTTTTTTCTAAAGGAATATCCTAAAAAAATACATTTGTAGGAACTAGTCTCGAGCTTGTCGATTCTCTTTCTGTGAACAAACACAACACAACCAAAAACTCGTAAGTGATCAAGAAATAATTTTTGTCCTGTTAAGATTTCTAACGGTTGTTTGTTTTGAAGTCGGTGACTAGGCAATCGATTAATAAGGTAAGCAGCAGTCAAAACAGTGTCAGACCAAAAACGTTTTGGGACGTGATTTTGAAAAAACAATGATCGAGTTACATTCAAGAGATGACGATTTTTTCTTTCTGAGACACTGTTTTGTTCAGGAGTATTAACACAAGTGGTTTGATGGAAAATTCCTTTTTGTTTTAAAATTTTTTGAAACAAATGACTGGCATATTCAGACCCATTATCAGATCTTAAGCTTTTAATTTTGAAATCATACATGTTTTCTACAAAATTAGTAAAGTTGCAAAAGATATCAAAAGTTTCAGATTTTGATTTTAGCAAGTAAACCCATGTAGTACGAGAAAAATCATCAATAAAGGTAATAAAGTATTTGAACCCATTATAGGATTCAGTCGGGGTAGGGCCCCAGATGTCAGAATGCACTAATTCTAGCGGATGACCTGTTTTAATGGAAGATAGATGGAATGGTAATCGAGTTTGTTTTGAGAACCTACATACATCACATGATAATTCGGAATTAATAAATGGAAAAAGGGTTTTCAAAACTAAATGCGACGGATGCCCCGTCCGTTTGTGCCAGAGTTCATGTTTGGACTGATTTCCAACATGTAAAGCCTGTTTATTTTTGTCTAAAACATAGAGATTGTTGATGAGGATTCCTTTACCAATCGTCCTCCCTGAGATACGATCCTGAAATATGACATCAGTAGGAGTAAATATAATATTGCAGTTTAATTCTTTGGTGATTTTTGCAACAGAAAGCAAATTGGAGCTAAACGAGGGTATATATAGCGCATTTTTAGCAACTTGATCAAAAATATCTATATTGCCTATTCCTTCTATCTCCACTTGGTTTCCATTTGCCACACTAACAAATTTATTAAGTAAAGATAAATTGGTTTTAATGTTATTTAACAAGTTGGGATTTCCAGTCATATGATCGGTAGCACCTGAGTCAATAATCCAAGTATTATTTGTGTTTCTATTAGAGTGTAGTGATATATAATTATCCAGAGTTCTTATCATACATGCACAGTTACCTGAATTCTGAGGAGTATTCTGCAAAAACGTATTTAGTTTGTTGAGGAGAATACTGATGTTTTCTCCATTTTGGCCCGTTAAGTCCGATTGCCGTGTATTAAAGCTTGGTCCATTTGTTCCGTTTGTCGGGTTTGGAGCTCGCCCGATAACACCATTCGGAGCCGCCTGTGTATATATTCCGCTCGATCCGATTGCGGACATTCCATATGCGTCCTGCGACAAAAAGTTAAGGTTAGGGTTAGCGGCGATCTGGTGGCCGCTCCCGCTGCTTCCAGCGGCTAGGTAGCCGCCGCCTCCCGTTGCTGCGATCTGGTGGCCGCTGCTTCCAGTGGCGAGGTAGCCGCCGCCTCCCGACGACCCTCCATAGCCCTGAGATGAGTTCCTTCCATCCCCTCCTCTTCTGTCGTTGTTTTTCGGTGGTCGGAGATGAGGGTAGAGGAACCAGCAGTTGTTTTTGTTGTGTCCTGTTTTCTTGCAATTTTCGCAGTGTTCATCCTTCCGATTCCCGAATCTTTTTTTGTTGTTTTGGTTTTTTTCGGAGAGGAACGCCTGGTTTTCTGGTTCTAGTGTTGATGTCCCTTGTAGAGGAGCCATGGTTCGCCGCCGCGTTTCTTCGCGCAGGACCATGGCCGTGACTGCAGCAAGGGACGGAAGTTCGGGTGTCATGAGTACCTGGCTCCGGATGCCTTCGAACGTTGTGTCTAGACCTACCAGGAACTGGTAGATCCTATCCTGCTCGGTTCTTTGCTGGATTGTTTTAGCGTCGGTGGTCGGAGGTTCATAAACCCCCAATTCATCCCACGCTTTTCTGAGAGTGCCTAGGTACTCGGTGATTCCTCGGTTGTTCTGTCGGGTTTGCGAGATTTCTTGCTTTATTCGGAAGATGTGTGTGAAGTTTTGAGCTTTCCCATAATGCTCCTGGATAGCGTCCCAGAGCTCTTTGGCGCTTTCTTTGTAGAGGAAGATTTCCCCTATTTGTGGTTGCATGGATGCTATTACCCATGACATGACCAGATGGTCCATGATTTGCCATTCTTCTTGTTTGATCTCTGTCCCTGGCCCTTCTGGTTTTTTTGTACTCCCTGTGGTGTGGCCCACTTTCCCCCGGCCGCTGAGGGCAAGAGTCACTGCCCGAGCCCAGGGCAGGTAGTTTGCTCCGTTGAAAAGAGTGGAAACCAGTCGGAACTGGTTGGTTTCAGACATGTTTTGGTGGTTTTTTGAGGGTTATGGATGTGGGTTTTTGTGGCCTTCAACCCCCTCAATGAGGTGAAGACCGGTGATGATTCCTGGGGAATCTGAGGTCGGATCAGACATGCTCTGATACCATGTAGAAAAGGACGGGTTTTGAGGAAGAAGAATAGTTTTTGTATGTTATTGTTTCTAATTTGAAAATACAAACATGTGAGTATATATACATGGTACAGACATTTAGCCGTTTGGAGGAGCGTTGCCTTTTATGTTTATTTCCTTTGATTGTAATGGAAGGTTGCCATTAGGGAAGATCTTGGGTGAGTTGTGATGATTCTGAGCTCAACGGTCATATAGCCTCTGTTTTTAACATTGTTTTTACAAAATGTGTTCAGATTTATCTTATAAATCTATTCGGAACCCAAGCCTAGGAATAGAAATATGATGTTGCAGTTTCTACTTGTTATGTCGTTATCTTAATTCCCAACTAGTTTGGGCTACAGGCTTCGTTGTTTTTGTCATCAGTTGCTCTTGTTGTTGCTGTTGTTGCGTGTTATATCTTTCGTGATAAACTTAACATAGCATCCAACTATATTGTGAATTTACCAAAGGATCTTCTAGTATGGTTTTAATCTATACTCGACTAGTAGTTTACTCATTAAGTGGTATATGAGTCAAGAACACAGGGTAATATCATTCATATGGAAGGTAAAAACAAGCCAACCATGGTTCAGAGTCAAACTAATTTGAGCCTAGGTACTGAAAAATGAAATTTGTTCTAAATTTGTTCCTCAAACAAGATTTTTAGTTTTCCTAGAGATATGTTTGTGTTATGCTTGGTAAAAATTATGAAGAAATTCAAAATCACAAAAATCCATACGAAATTGTTCTAAAGATATGTTTGTGTTATGCTTGGTATATATGATGCACATCAGAAATCTATATTATCGAACATTCGTAAATGCAGTTTGGTGTAGCAATCAATCATCCAAAATTTCAAATGTATCCATTATCATTCGTAACTCATAATACATTGCTATTTAAATGTAGAAATCCATGCAAAAGAAACTACCTAATCCAAGATTCCAAGTAAGCCTAACTAAAACAAAATGATTTAGCAGCGGAACCTCACTAACTGCACATCATACCACTGTCAATTCCCTATATTTGACAGGAGATCAAACTAAAAGGAAACAAAATTTATTCCCATAAATTAGGGACAATATTCCTAATTCTAAGAACTTACGCAAGGTTTCACAGAATGTACACCAGTACATCCCCTCATTTAGATGTCTTCTTTTTCTTCTTGCCTGTTTTCTTTTTCTTAGAGCTGATCCTTGGTCCACATTTGAACACTGCAAGAACTTCGATGCTGCATTGGAAAAGACAAACAGCACAAGTAATCAGACGTTTACGGAATGCAAAGATGGTCAATATTGAATTGATTGTTTAAATTGTTAAAAAATGTTTGGTTAAGTTCTTTCCTTCAACCACACATAGCATCGATTTTGACCAAATGTGAATTAAGAGGCTGAATGGTGCAATGCAAAATAGAAACTGAAGGTTTAATAGTGAATTATTATTATTATTGAATTCCAAGCAATTCTTCATTCCGGTATAGAAGAAAATAGCAAAGATTTAACCAAGATAATTGTCACCTCTCGGTTCCTGGGAAGAAATTAAAACCATGAGCCTTCTCCAAATACCATGCCCTACTTGATAACAATGATATGCAATCCTGTAAATGGTCTGCCAGTGTTTAGAGATTGCAGGGTCTAATAGATATTCTCACAGTGGAATTATTTATTTAGTTTTTTTAGCGGTGCTCACAGTGGACATTGAAAATAAACAAAAGAAAAAAATGCAAGGTGTACAACTATTAGTACCTCCTTAAAGCTTTCCCAACCACAACTTATATAAATAAGAGTTCGAGGCCAAGATTCAGTTTTCTCCCAGCTTGTTTTGCTTTCTACCTGAACAGAAGCTTCTCTTGAACGTAGAATCCACGGTCTTTTCTCCACTTTCATTACTGGCATTGAACTACATATTAACAAAACAAACAATGGGAATCAATATATCTTTGATAAGAAATCATCTACTTCATGTTTTGTCACGACATGCATAAAAAGAACCCCGTAAAGACAACACCGATCAGCATATGTGCAAGGTAAATATAGACTGTAGCAATACTACTGATTATGTGATCTTACTTACCTTTCACTAAAATTATGGGGGGTTTTAAAAGCTAATGCACTGTTCTTTAATGCATCGATAAGTGAAGAATCCAGCCCTTTTCTTGGTGGATCAACAATAACAACATCTGAACCTTCAAGCCAATGAACAGAGTCCTGATCCAGAGAAGCAAGGTCAGTTCAAAACCGAATATCAAAAGGCCAAACACCAATGAGGTTGTAATATAATAATGGTTTTAAAATATCAAGAAGCTCACTATTGAAGCATCTGCATGGTGCCAACTGATGTTACTGTCAATAGTTTTTGGTAGACGGCTGAGAGATTTTTCAAAAGAAACTCTTGATTCCTTGTTGATTTCCACACATTTTACAGACCTGGGATAAGGATAGGATGTTACCTTTGAGATTTATATAGAAGTAACACTATTAAGAAATGTTAAACGACAAGAAAGAAAATTGAAAATGACCTGATATTCACCTAGATTTCCTTGTGACGGCCACTGACAGGCCTATTACTCCAGCTCCTCCATATAGATCAACAACAGATGCTCCATACGGGACATACTTTTGTAATTTCCGAAGCAATGCATCGAAGGCCTACACAATGATACTTTTCTAGTGATTAGGTCTGAAAGGAGGTTGCATTGTTGTGTTTGAGTTTTATGTATTGCGAATATAAGGTGTAGTTGAATAGGCCCTTCGGAATTATTATTTTTAAATGCTATGATGTGATCATTGATTATGTGCATAAAAGTACACATACAAGAAAAATGATAAATTCATTTACATCTGTACAACTGGTTAAACCACTTTAAAACTGTTACAGATTTTTTATACAGGAGCTCATAGACTTAAAGTAGCACAGCGTGTTGCTTTTCGTGACACCATTAACTATGTGAGAGGACTTCTTACCTTGTTGAAAGCTACAAAAACATTCACAGTTCCTGAACCGACAAGTATAGTTATGCACCTGAGTATTTGCCTGGCTAAAGCTGGATGGTGCCAAGAAAATATCAACACCCCCAAGGCGCTCCCAGAAATCAGCTTCCCCTAGAAGGTGCCTCCACCTATTTCCAAAAATTATCTGCATAAGGAGATTATCTTGCTTAAAGATGAATTTAGTGAAATAACGTATTTCATCAAAGAACTTCTTGTTTTACAGGCCACAAAACTAGATGGAGAATACACCTTGTGGTACTTTATGGCAAGTTGGTGTTGGTATTATAATAAAGCCAAATAATAACTGACTCTATAAGAGGCTAATAAACAACATACGACACTGAAAACAACAAAAGTGCTCTTAAATTGGATATAAAACATCAACGACAGAAAATATATATGAAAAACTGTTTGCAAGAGTGCTTCATGAAACAAGTGTTCAAAATCTTACAAGATAAATCCCTTTCATATGTAATAAAAAATACATTAAATTAGCTAAAAATCAAATAAAAAATTCTGAAGATCAAAGCTTGTCTGGAACAGCTATAAGGACTCATTTCAGCACTCACGTTGTTGGTTGACGTCTGGAAATTGGCCCACACGGAGTGAATCAACTGCAATTTGCTCTTGCCTCCTCCATTTCTCCACAAGAACTAAAAGATAAGGTGTAAACTTCATCAGCTAAGGATATCAGCACGAATTTCTTTCGAAGATGAACTGTATTTTGGGGTTTGATTTTAAGGTTGATTCTCTGAAATCTAGTAGTTGAGAATCAGATTCTCAAATCCAAATGCAAAAACTGAAAAGTGATCCCCTAAATCTTGATTTCCCTCCTTAATTCCTGCTCACACAATACTCTCTCTTCAAAGAATCCGTTTTGTTTGTGATTCCTATCACTGTTCACAGATTTTAGACTTGGAAATACCATTTTAGCCCATTGACTTGTATTATTTACTTGGAAGTAATTACCACCCTGCCACTCCCACTAGTAGATAATAGAATCCTACTTTCCCCTTTCTTCTTTTCTTCACTTCGTTATCTACTCCACACCTTCCCTTTTCAGCAAGTTTTTTTCCTTTCTATTTCACCTTTTTGCATATAGTAATTTTGGTCTATTGATATAGTTTTTTTTGCACTTTGTGTTAAATCTTCTTTGTATACTTGTTCAAATGTTTTTGATATGCTAAGGAAATGAAGTTATATTTAAATAAGTATGATCTTTTTGTTGATTTCTAAGGAAAAAATCATAATTAGAAATTTGTGCTTAATTTTATGCCAATGTTAATATTGAGAATGCTATCATCTAAAGAAAAGAGAGCAGGTTGGGTCGACTCTTTGGTATGAGAATAGCCTAGTTAACTTTTTGGGTTTGATGGATCATGTTACATTGATCTAAAATTTCCTATTCATTTTGATTTTTGGGCTCAAAAGTTATGAGGGAGGGAACACTAGTGCCTTTGATAGATTGCTGCACTCTCATGCTATGAGGATAGAATTTTGGAAGCTTGACTCCCAAACAATCATATATGTGTTTAAAATCTAACTTATTTTGTGCAAATATTATTTTAGGTAAATGTGTGCAAATGTTATTTTTAATTGTAGGTTTGCATTTCAATTTAGGGAGATGTGAAGTTTCAAAGTACACAGGAATTTATTTGGAAGTATGCATGATTGGTAGACTTGAAATTGAAGAAAAGAAATGAGTAGTACTATGTTAAACATGTCAATGATATTTTGGTAATTTGTTTTAGTTAGAAATCTACTCTTATCCAAACACATAAACTAGAATCAATTCTTAAAAGTAAAATTGATTCTTCAATAGTAATGCTAGAATCGATTCTTGGTGAAAATCAATTCACATGAATCAAACCTCAAACGGGGCCTAAAACAATAGTAGATATCTAATTATGGTATCTAGTAAAAAATGAAGAACTTGTCACCTTACATTGGACAAAGCCATTAACTTCTCAACACTTGTTGATTTTTCACTCCTTGAATTCCAAACCAAAGCTATCTGTACTTTGCCTGGAAAAGGGTCCAGTGTTACAAAAATGACAAAATCAAATAGTAAGTCACAAACATGAGAAGGCACTACAAAAATATATCTACCATTTTTGTATCGTTCTGCATAAGGAAGAGAAGTGTTTTGTGTAGTCACTGTCATCTGGAAATGAATGTAACAGAAATAAACCGATAAGACTTCAATAGAAAAATGTACTTGGTTCATTGTCACACAGATAATCAGATGCTAGTAACAGTTCCTATCTGTGATAAGTACTCCATACCTGTGTTTTGGATAAGCATAAATTGTTAATGGCAATAAAAAAGTGTTATATTGTTTGCCAAACATGTTAAATGAGGTAAAACACAGCACTATGTTTTCCCACACTCAGAAAAATTGCAACGATCCAATTAGTTCAAGATTATGTCAAGATATCAATGATTATGAAAAATTATGTGTTGAAGAGGCTTACTTGCACATATCTCAGTTCACCAGTTCCCATATCTTCATCAAATGGAATGACATTTAAGGCTGAAATGCCTAACAGAAGTATAAACATTGCATAAATGTAATTTTTGATGCAACTAATGGAAAAAACAACTCAGGAAGAAATATAACATCTCATTGTAGAAGTACGAAGAAGACAATGTGCAATAACATACCTTGTTTGAGAAGGGACACTGCTGCATTAATACTTGGATGATGAGCTGCATTGAAATCAGACAGTTGCAATGAAAACTGGAGCAAAAGTAATGAACAAACACCAAAAACTTGGCCACTGACCTCTACAAAGAGGAATATCCACCACATTGTGTGTTCCCTCTTGGTAAAGCCCAATCAAAGGATTATCCGGTGTTCCCCTGACTGCGAGCTTTGCTCGGCATCTCCACTCCCACTTTAACACCAAAACATCCATTTTTAACAATGAAGCACCACCAAAACATTTCTAATGTGAAGGAATCTTAGTTTTAAGAAATTTCAGTTCAAAGAAGCAGGGTCCAAACGTTGATGCTTGATACAAATTAAGCTCAAAGTTGCAAGTAGTCTAATTATGTATTACTTCTTACTTGAATGACTTTTCGAAAGGACTAGAATACAAGCGGTGGATGTCTCATGTCATACATCTCTCTTCTTTGACTTTTAGCACAACCAACAGAAGATGGTGGTGGGAGGAGGAAACGAGCAATTAATAAATTGCGAAATGAACTGATGAAATGGCAACACGAGGATAGTGCATTGGTACTCAAGTATGTTTACAACCTAAATTTTCCAACGGAGTAGGACAGTTAAATAGGCCATCAATGATCAAATTGAAACAAATAGTCTAGTAAAGGCGTAAAGCTTCGGCGGCCATCGACTCATCATTAAATTCATTTGATTTAAGTAGGAAACGCAAGTCAATTAGATTTGCTTGTTTCACTACGAATTACAGTGGGATCGATCAAACTCGTACGAGAAGCCATCAAAATCATCTATTTCATATCTATTCTTAACACGAACATCTTTCCTACAATTTAAAGAAAAATTAAAAAAAAACATTCCACATTAAAAACTCGTCAAACGACTCACCAGCCGATCGCTTTCGAACGTGAAATCCGACACGCCGCGATCCCTGAAGAACTCCTTGACCTCGTCGAGCACGCGGGGGCGGTCCAGGCTCCACTCCGTGGAGCACCCAGAGCACCTGCGGCAACGAAAGCCACGTGAGGGACGCGAAGAAGGGGGTGGTTTGGGTTGGGGTGGAGAGAGTGAGAGTACGATTGGAAGTGGTCGCAGTTGAGGGCGGAGAGGGGTTGGTGGGTTGGGGTTGGGATGGATGGAGGGGGTTGGGGAGGTGGGACGCGGCGAGTGGCGAGACGGGCGTAGAGAGTCGCAGGAGGGAGGACGGACGGGAGGAAGGCGACGGCGACGGTCATCGGAGTGGATAAGCTGCTATAACTACAACCCTGCTGTAGTGTGGAGGTTGACAGATATTTTATGGAATTTCAAATAGGTCGTTAAATTCTTGCTGTAACTTGGAAACTCAATTTGATTCCTATTTAACTTAAAAAATGAGATGAGTGAACTTCGAACTTAAAATAGTTTGTCTCGAGATTTTTATTGTACAATTTATATTTTTTATATTTAGTAATAAAATATAGGCTCGAAATTTTAGCTATACTCGTTTGATACCGTAAATGAAAGTGAGAATGAAAAAATAAATGAAAATATTTTATTTTCTTTTAAAGAAAAAGGTTCCAATAAATATAAAAAAATTACACTTCGAAGGTCACGATTGATTCCTTATATTTTTTATCTTATTTTATCTACTTTGTTAACACGCTTCCATTTTAAATCTCACCATTTCAAATATAAGAATGATATTGTTGGAATTCAATCGTTTGTCTTAACTATTTCAAGACAAGAAATCTCCCAATCCAATCGGTGATTCCTTGTAATTAGATTGGGTGAAATTAATTATATTAATAATATTTTATTCCCTTAAATTAAATGCAATGTGATCAAACTAAAATGTTTGGTGTCTTTGGAAATCTTGGATCTCAACTTAATTAATTTTAATAAAAAAATCATAGTTAAATAGTTTCGATGAAATCCCGTAGAGATTGTCTCAACTTCAACAAACTTTCAACATTGTCATGGTATGCAAACGACGGTTGTTTAGAATGTAAAAAAGACAGTTTGGGTATGAAGATGTTGTCACGTACGTTTGTCTCTGGTTTAGACTATAGAGTAAAAGTCGAGAGTTTCACTTGTATCATTGTATATGACATTTTTTTTCTTCTTTCACCCTCCCTGGGCTTTTGATGCAAATAAGATGACTTGGACACCATGGCCCGGTTTGGATGCCGTTTTTGGTAATTTTTGTAGTATTTAATGGGTCCAAGAGCAACAAAAACTATTGGTTGTAGCCAAACATAAATTTGGAAAGTTTGGTTGACTTGATGGACACGTTTTTTCAGTCACACAATTATACTAGACAAACAACGGAGAGTTTCACAGTTTTTGACTTAAATTTACTATTGTTATGATCAAAATTTACCGTAACCTCCCTGTGATTTTGCTAAAAGACACAACAATGTCTTCATTCATCTTTCACATATAGGCCACTATTTAGCATTATTACAATTTACGTCGAAATAATTACAACTTTGTTATTCTTAATCTAAATTTGAATTACATCAATATTATTATACATAACCTCATTTTTTTTCTCAACTTTACCTTTAGAAAAACATTTCCATTTCTCCAACAATAGCCTTCACAGGACAGTCTTGTCATTTTTTGTGTACATGCACCCCTTAGATGGAAATGTTGATGGAATTGCAAGGACATTAGGGTTCTTTTGGGTGGACTTAACGATGGGACGAAGGGCAAAATACTATTTTACCATGAAAGTGACGTTTCTTGAGAAGTAGAAATGTCACCTCATGTTCAAAGCTTTCTTGAGCTCTTCTCATAAAGCAGTGTTTCAAGATGTAGGGGAAAGCAGCTACAATTACAATTTTTGGTTCCTAAAAGCTCCTTTGACTAAACATCCAAACTTGACCAGGTTTTGACTAGCATCACGAGATTTTTCAATATTTATGATCTCTACATATTTTCAATTTCCAGGGGATTTAATACCGAAAAATATTGTTCTTTTCAAGATCGATGCTAACACTGTCAAATTTTAAATCAATCGTAAGTTAATTGGAATTTAAATTCTTTTTTGGCAATTAAGTTTGAATAATCCCCCTCTCAGTAATCAAAAGGAAAAAAATTCAATTTTTTTTAAAATAAAAAAACTCATTTGAAAAAAAAACACACTAGACCCGTTACTACTACATTGTAACACATGGTGGCACGGGTTTGTTTTTCCGTGTGTACAGAACTTGACGTCTCAGACGTCGAGTTCTATAGAAAAAATATGTGGAATTCGGCGTTGGCAACGTCGAGTTCTGCATATGAAACACTTTCATTTTTCATCATTTTGTTTAAACGGATATCTGTGGTTGGAATGTATGTATTAGTTGAACCTAAAAATTGGAAGTGTTCCCTATGCAGAACTCAACTTTAACAATGTTGAGTTTCACAACTTCTTTCTATAGTGGGATTTTTTTACAAATGGTGTTTATTTTGGTAATTATTTAAAAAAAATATATTTTGAAATTTTTTCCAACGAATTGTCAACGCCCCCCCCACCCCCAAAAAACCGAGTTCGCCACTCGTTCAACTTCGAGTCTCTCCCCCACTCCCTCCACCCCAGATCTCGATCCGATATCGGACTCACCCTCGCCGGAGCAATGACGGACCTCCACCCCCCTCCACGTCCGGCGACCGACATCTTCGGCGACCCGCTCGACTCCTCCCCTCCCTGGTTCAACGCGGCCGCCTTCACCCTCCCCGACTTCGACTGCGAATCCTACATCTCCGACCTCCGCTCGTTCGTCCCCATCGACAGCCTCCGCGCCGAGCTCCGCTCCCACCTCGCCGCCCTCAACGCGCAGCTCGTCGACCACCTCAACCGCGACTACGCCGACTTCGTTGCCCTCAGCACCCGCCTAGTCGACGTCGATGCCGCCGTTGCGCTCATGCGGGACCCCGTCGTGGAGTTGAGGGGGAGAGTCGCGGGGGTGAGGGGAGAGCTGGCGAGCACGCTCGGGGAGGTGGAGGAGGGGCTGAGGCAGAGGGCCGAGGCGGCTGAGGCTAGGGCTGTGCTCGAGTTGTTGCTCGATGCGTTCCATGTCGTGTCCAAGGTCCGATTTTAATGGGGTTTTTTTTGTTCGATTTCGCATTGATCGGTGTATGTTAGTGAATTTTAGGTTTTATGTGAAGTTGTAATTTGGTTTGACTCTCTATGAGTAGTGATTAATGACTCTTTATAAGTATATTAAGGGCTGTGTTCGAGTTGCTGCTCGGTACGTTTCATGTCACGTCCAAGGTTCGATTTTTAGTTTTTTTTTTTGAGAATCGGAACTCCAGATAAACCAACCTAAATTCATATGAACGAGATGTTTGACATGAATTTCTGGTATATTTTCGTGCTACTGGATGAAAATTAGACTTATTTGTGAATTTTGGGTTTGTTTATATGAACTTGTGATCTGGGTTGAACTCTCTAAGTAAGGATTAGTGTCTTCATCTGGGGATGTGGTCAAGTTGTTGCCCAATGCTTTATATCATGTCCGATTTTCGGGGGGGGGGGGGGGGGGGGGGGGGGGGGGGGGGGTTGAGAATTTTGTGGTTCGATTTTGCACTGATAAGTGGATGTTAGCGAGTTTTAGGTTTGTTTATGTCAAGTTCTAATTTGGTTTGACTCTCTATGAGTAGGGATTATTGACTCCCTATGAGTAGGGAGTGTAGGACTGTGTTTGAGTTGCTGCTTGATGCCTTCTATGTTGTGTCCAAGGTCGGCTTTGTAGTTTTTTTTGTTTGAGAATTTTATGCTCCGGTTTTGCACTGACTCATTTTGCACTGATTGGTTGGTCGATGTTAGTAAATTTTAGGGTTATTTACTTATTTATATGAAGTTGTAGTTTGGGTTGACTCCCTATTGCCATGAATAGGAATTAGTGCCTCTGCGATTGCTCGGGTTGTTGTGTGATGCCTCCACATATTGTGTTCAAGGTCATCTTTTTAGGTATTCTGGTTCGGTTCCGTACTAATCGGTTGATATCAGTGAATTTTGGGTTTGTTTATGTGAAGTTTTAATTTGGCAGACTCTCTTTAAGTATGAATTGTGCCTCTGCATAGGGCTGTGCTCAAGTTGTTGCCCAATGCCTTCCATGTTGTGTCCAAGGTTGGTTTTGTAGGGTTGTTTTAATTCTGGTCCGATTTTGCACTGATCAGTGGATGTTAGTAAATGTTGGGCTTTTTATGTGAACTTGTAATTTGGTTTGACTTTCTAGAAGTAGGGGACTAGTGTCTCCACCTGGGGCTGTGCTTGAGTTGTTGCCCGATGCTTTCCATGTTGTGTCCAAGTTCTGATTTTTAGTTTTTTTTAAAGAATGTTATGTTTCGGTGTTGCACTAATCGGTGGATATTACTGAATTTTAGGTTTATTTGGTTTGACTCTCTGCAAGTAGGGATTAGTGATTTAGATTTAGTTAATGGTTCTTCTAGCGATGATGCTTTCACGAATGTAATGATGGTGATCAATGATTTGATGGTGGTTGTAGCTTCATTGTGTGAGTTACTTTGGTTGGATGCATGGTTATGAAAACCAGACCGGACCGGCCAGTCGAACCGGTTCTACCGCAAACTGGTTGTCAGTCCGGTCCGGTAACCCCCCCAAAACCGCGTTTGTGATTGAACCGGCGGTTCGACCGGTCGAACCGTTCGATCGTCCGGTTCAAGCCCGGTTCTGTGTAAGCGAAGCAACTCTCCGACCTCCCAAACTTCCCCGTCACCCCGTCCCCTTTGCTGGGACTCCCCAGCCGGTGCCGGAGAGAGAAGGAAGAAGAAGATGATGAAGTTGGAAGGTTAGGTTCTTGCCCTGCTTCTGGTTCTGTTCCGCCTAAGAATGTTTTGTTGCTAATGAGGTGTAGATCTGATCCCGCTAGGGTTTCGGCGTTGGAGAATTGTTTCTTCCGTAATCCGCCGGTTGTAGAGATCGAGGAGGAGGTGGTGTAGGAAGTGGAAAGGAAGGTTTTTGATTTGGGTTCTTCTTCTTGTGGGGTTGAGAAGGAGGTAAATGTGAGATCTTTCGTGGGTGATTCGTCCAAAGATTTGATTTTCGGGGTCGGGTCGGGTGGGGGTTTGGTGGACATTGGTGTTGGAAAGATTGGATCTTTGCGGGATTTCGTTGGATTTTTTAATTTATTTTAGTTTTAGAAACGTAAGAACATAGTAGGTTTATGGGGAATGCGAAATTTGGCTGCCATTTTTTGTATATGTTTTAATGTTTTATAATTGTATTTTGTGTTTCTTATATTTTCCCTATATTTTACTATATGTCTATATTATTATGGAAATTTATAAATATCTATATATTATATTTAATTATTTATGACGTCACCGGTTCAACCGGTTCGACCCCGGTTGAACCTCTGAACCTTTGAGAATTCCGGTTCGACGTCCGGTTCGGTTCTGAAAACCACGGTTGGATGTCAGATAGATGACATAATTGTTGATTATTATGTGGTTATCAATTGTTGTTGCACTTTTTGACTTCGTTTCCCTGAAATGTTTGCCCGCAGTTATGATTTGGAATAGATGAGTTATTCGTGTTGTCGACCTACTTGTTGGGCATAACATGCTGTTATTGATTAGTTTGGCAGTAGGCATGATTTGGGGAGTTGATCACAGGAAATGGCCAATAATTGGAAATTGAACATGGAGTACTTTTAGGTTAAAAAAAGTTGCAATCCAAATTTCAAATCAAACATCTCATTCATGTAAACTTGTCGTGTGGTATGGTTTTATATTGACATCAGGCATTCAACTACCTTGTGCAGATTGAGAAACTTATTAAAGAGCTACCTAGCACACCAACTGATTGGTCAAATGGGGACACTATAACCTCAGAGAATCGTTCTTCAAGCCATGTTGTTTCCTCGCAAAACATTGAAAATGAAACAAATATCCGTGAAACCCAAAGTATTCTCTTGGAGAGGATTGCCAGTGAGATGAATCGACTGAAATTCTACACAAGTCAGGCCAAGGTCAGTTTTATTTATTATTTATTGATATTTTAGTTTAATTTACTGCTATGATTTGCTATGATAACTGCAATCGTGTATTCTGTGATTAATGCAAACAATCTACTCCACAGCATTTGACCTCTTTAATCTTTAGTTTACTTCTAGGAGCCACTTCACTTACTCCTGTAACTTCATTCTTATTATGCTGAGAAGTGGAGTAACTGTAAATAACTAAGCACTTTCTAAAGGTAAAGGTCATTGATTACAACGATTGATTGTTCAAAGGGAGTCTTTTGTCAGAACAGTGAGTTTGGGAGTGATTTTGCAGAATACAATATCTGATGTCTAATAAGATATGTGCAGAACATTACTATAGCAGCACTTGTTTTGGTGGTCAAAATCTTTCCCAATTATTTTATTTGCCAAGAGATAACATCAATCTTTACATGTATTGACCTCGTTACTCTAAAGTTATGATAATAAAATTACCAACGACTGGTAGCCATGCTTGTGCTATGCTGCTTGATGTTGTATGCTTCTACAATTCTCCTGCTTTTCAATTTTTAGTGTGGACTTGACCAATTTCGGTTGAAGTGACACTATTACAGTAAATTATATTCTGAGGGATCCACAACCCTTGAATATGTTGAAATTAATTTACTTGTATTGATTAAATTAAAATTTAAACTCCAAATGAAAAAAACTCCCAATGGAAAATGCAAATTACAGATCTTGATATACGACTCTACTTATCCATGCACTCCAAATGAAAAACCTTGTTGTATGCTTCCAAATTAGGACTCATTCTTGAATATTTGCTGTGGATAATACTAATTTTGGCTTAAATGACTCAATTACAGTAGAATTATATATTATTATAAAAGCGAATGATGACCTAGTATTTAGCCTGTGCTTAGCTGTTGGAGGTTATATTTGTATCTTGGATTGATAAGGTTGTTCTTGATTGAAAACAGAACTATCTCACTCTTTTTAACAATTTGGAGAGGTCACACTTTGTGTTTAACAACCTATTCAAGCAAGTAGCTCCTATAAAAATCCATTCGGCTATGTCTTTTAGTTCAAACAGTGGGAGGGAAAGATTTGAACCAAAGTTTTATAAAAGATTCACAAACTGCAAAAGTTGGTTAAGTATTTCATCTGCAGCAACTAATTTTTCAATTGAGGGGCATACTTCTGTTCTAAGATATGGAAAGCGTGAGAGATGCAACGATAACAAGAGAAAAATTACCATGTGGCCTTACGTGCAGCTGCAAAATCAGTATATTATAGGGGTCTGTACACCATGATTAGATCCAAAACCGTCATGTTTTTATTTTATAAAATGATTCTTGAATTACCTGTCTATTTATGGAAGACCTTTCCACAATGCTCTGAGCCTTTTTAGACTTTCTCTGTTTTCTACAACTGCTTAGAGCACCACAAGTCTATAGTGTCATGATGCACTTCTTGTTATGAACCGTTTCACTCTGATGACTGACCTTTCCCTTGTGATGTTGACAAAACATCTAACTATTTAAGATGATTTAGCTTTCAGAGTACATGTCAAAATTATATCACGACAGAAATGCTCAAATCAACCATGGGACACCATCTTAGCAAGCCCTCATTTGGTCATATAATCAAGGAGGACACATATGGAGTCTCAAAGCAACATAGTCTCCCTGATTTTTTAAATTATCTCACATAGGTTTTTCTGTTCTAGATTCTCGTATATTTATCTTAAAGTTGCGTATTTGGTGGAAGCTTCTCATTTCCTTGTAATTATTTTTTGATATACCTGTGCCCTCCTTAACCCTTTCAATTCTTATTTGTTTCCAATATTGGCAGTACAGGATCTACCATTCATCAAAAACATGGAGAAGAGGATACAGAATGCCTGTTCATTGTTGGATTGCAACTTAAGAAGTTGCTTCTCCGCTGGACTAGAGCATCGAGATGCAAATGCAATTTACAATTGTTTACGTGCATATGCTGCTATTGAGAACACCATGGCAGCTGAAGAAATTTTTCGTACAACTATTGTGTCACCCCTTGTTCAAAAGATCATTTCAGAGGACTCTTCAAATATTGTAGGAAATACTTCAAATGAGTTGGAGGATGACTATAAGCAAATAATAGATTGTATTGAAAGGGACTGCAAGTTTTTATTGGATGTATCTTCCTCAGGTATTTTCATATTCTTCTAGTGTCCACTTCCTTTTCTCAGTGTAGTGACACTTGGCAAGGAATGTTTCTCTGCATTCTTACAGACTATTCCACTTTATCCAGCGAATTCAGGTTTACATGTTTTTGACTTCCTGGGTAATTCAATTCTCAAGGAGGTTATTCATGCAATACAGAAGTATAAGCCTGGAGCACTCTCCCCTGGAAGACCTACAGAGTTTCTAAAAAACTATAAATCAAGCCTTACTTTTTTGGACTATCTTGAAGGTAATAAGGGTTCCTGTTAAATGCTTAATATCCTTTCGTTCTCAAATTTGTGTATTGACTGATATTAAATGAAGAAAAAAGATAAATAACATGAAAAAAGTTATGTATCATCCAACTCATCTTATTATTACATGTGATAGTCATTAAATCCACACCAACTTATCATGAATGTCTTTGGTAACCATGCTCCCCTACTAGGCCTCTGCCTTTCAAGATCTTCTGTGGCTAAATTCCGTTCTGAGGGTGTCTATGCAGACTTCATTAAACTGTGGAATATCGGTGTTTATTTCTCACTTAGGTATGCTGTACTTTTTTCTTCTTTTTTGATCGAAAGTATGCTGTACTCATCGTCATTGATAATATGTTGGAAGAAGCATTTTTTGAGGTTCTACTGTTGATGCATAACATTTATTTTCATTCATTATCTCAGATTTCAGGAAATTGCTGGAGCCCTGGATTCTGCTCTTACATCCATTACTATCACTCCAGTGGAAGATGTAAGTCACAAACAAAACAATTATCATGGACTAACCTTGAAGCAAAGTGACGCACTTCTTCGTAGCCTGAAGTCCTGCTGGAGAGAGGATGTTCTTGTTTTTTCTTGCTCAGATAAATTTCTCCGCTTATGTCTGCAGCTTCTTTCCAGGTCGGAACAACCTATCATTGCCTTTTTATTGCTACTTTGTGAGCAGATTATGTAGTATTAGCTCTATCAGCATCACTTTCTTGAAGGTCCGTTTTGTAACACTATGCAAGTTATTATTATAATTATTCGACATGTTATTCTTCATGAAAAATGCAGGTATTCATCATGGCTTTCTTCTGGTTTTGCTGCTCGCAAAGTTCATGACACAGGTTCAAGCCCAGCTCCTGGTACTGAATGGGCCACAAGTGCTTCACCTGAAGACTTCATTTATGTATGAAGCAAAACCTTAAATCATTTTTTTCATTTAGTGATTCCTTCTTTTTCCTTTCTGCTCCCTGGTGCATCATAACTCAACGATAAGCTATAATGCGTCCTGGACATTTTTTTGCATGGAATAAATTGTTTGACAAGCTCCTCTAGTGTGGGGAAACATGAGTTGCATGTTTTTCTTAGCCTTGGGAATTTGTTTTGATTCCGCTTCTCTCATGATGTGCCTACTGGGTAGTAGGAAATTAAGTTGGATAATACTTGCTTTGATATTGATATATATATATATATATATATATATATAATTGTTTGATTTGAGGAAGTTGTGCCTTAGCTTGCATTTTCATTCAGAGAATTGGATTTCAGTTCTTGGTTCCTACAAATTAGTCCTACATTGGAGTGGAAAAACTCCTTTGTTCTTTTCGTTTTGAATTTAAGTTACCTTGTTTTTTGGAGGAAAGTGGCTGAAATCACCTTATATACTACTTTATTTGACGTTAATTACTCTTATTTAACAATTCATCTAGGACCAACTGATACTCCAGTCAGTTTTGTGAAGCCCTCAATCTCAATACACATGATTAGTTCCTTTGAAGTCTTGTGAAATTACTACTTTATTTTTTCATGGTCTATTCTATCCTCTAACTGGAATACCTTGGTAGAATATGATGCATTACTTATGTATGTTAAATATGAATGTCTCTTTACCTGCAGATAATGCATGATCTGGATTTTCTTGTTAATGAACTTTCTGGGAACTACCTTAAAGATGTGATTCAGCTACTCGTGTTATGCTCCGATGAAGTACGTAATCTAGTGAAACAGAGTGTTCTACAAGCTATAGCATGCATGAGGGATCTGATGCCACCTGTATTAGAGACAATGATCGAAGCTGTTGTTGAGAAGTCGGTTGAGGTATTTTCTTTTATTTTCCTCTTACATATATTGTTTTCTTATACTTTAAGTAACCTAGAGGTCCTAGACAAAGAACTCATTTCAAAATATATCTGACATCCATCTACATTATTCAGGATTTAAGGCAGTTGAGGGGCATTACAGCAACATACAGGATGAGCAACAAGCCTCCTCCTACAAGGCATTCTCCTTATGTCTCAGGACTTCTACGCCCACTAAGAGTATGATGCTCTATGACAACATAATGCATATTCTCTTGAAACAAGTTTTCCTCTGTCAATTAATGGATATTTATACTCTGATAAAGTTTAGATTCTTCAGGCCACAGCTATCTGTTTATGGACGTCGAATGTTCTTACAATATCTTTCAGTTCTTTTCAGAAACAAAATGTACCTCTTGAAAGTATGGCCTGTTGTAACTAAGCAAATATATCATCAAACAGTTGTAAATTCAACACAATTTACGTTACTAGTAGGCTGTATTCCCTAGGATGTCAATCCTGAAATTATTCTTCAATTGGCGCATACCTTGTTAACTAAATATTTGTTTCTTCTTGTGTTTTTCTTTCCTTTTGTTTTGAGTATATTGAAGAAGCTGGCATTTTCTTGTCAATGCAGTTTTTCCTTGATGGGGAACGTATCGGGTATTTGACAAATGATGCTAAAAGTCAATTGCTTAATGGTTCTGTAGAAAGAATAACTAAGCGCTATCATGACCAGGCTTCAGAACTCATGATTACAGTAAGCATGAAATACTGAGATAGAATGAAGAATTTTGCAGTTTTTATTTAGAAGTTGAACACCTCACCTTGATGCCTTTTTTTTCTTGGGATTGAACTTCTAGTTGAGAAAAGCCGAGTCCTCGTTGCTGAGGTTACGACAAAGTGCCGAGAGACGAACTGGTGTAAAATCAGATGTCTCAGATAATAATCTAACCGATATTGACAGATTCTGCATGCAACTATTCCTTGACATTCAGGTATGAGGTGCAAAAATTCATTATACAAAGTTTAGTTTCAAGTTTGTAGAAGTTACAAAGATAATGGATATATTCTTTTAAAAAGCAAAGAACTAAAGCTATTTGGTGGAATCATTTGATTGTGTCCATTTTAATTCTAGCAAAACAAATCAATCTAGTTTAGGACGTCGTATTCTCTGAAATTACTTGTTTTCCCACCCTTGCCTCAGGAATATGGTCGCAACCTCAGTGCACTTGGTGTTTCTCCTGCAAATATTCCCTCATATCAACTCTTATGGAAGTCTTTTGCTCCCCCAGAAAAGGAGTGAAATATCTTTTTAATGAAATGTTACCGTTGAGCGATAGAATCTGCTCTATAATCTATATATATGGACCTTTCGTCCGAATTAGTTCATTTTTTGTGTAGTAAATTTGGGTCAGGCAGTGATCCAGCACCCTGGATACCCTCACTTGGTCACTGCAGTTATCACACTCTATGATTGGAATTTGGGAATGCTTGTGGATTTGTGTTTATGGTACAAAATACAAATCATTTGTAATGAAAATCAAGTTGAATGTTAAGTTATTTTTTGATGCTGGATTACAAATACACATCCTGAATTGTGAGCTTTGTAAGATTGCATTCGTGGGTTATAGTCGGTTGTGTCATTCTGCTTTCAGCTCAGGTCCTGAAAAATGATTAAGAGAGGCGATTATTTAGTCGTACCACAAGGCAATAAAACTATGGATTACAATCTCACGTAACCTCATGAAGGCCCCACTTTTGCACGGTTAACGGTTGGGCACGAGCCGATTGAAGATTGAACTCTGTAGGCTTACTTGGTGATTCTTATTGGTCTGGCCAGTTGGCAGTCATCATAGAATTGGTATCTCTCTGTTTGCCTTAAAACTACTATAATATGGGAGCAGATGAAATGATTTCCTTACTTCTTAATCCGAAAATATACTCTCACAGGCGATTCACTCTGAAAAATCATGATCCCAAATAAACACAAATGAAAGTCAGAATAGATGGAAGAACTATGAACTACGAGCTCGTTCTCACATGAAGTCCTCACTTCACTAATTCCTTCCATCATATAGAGATCACTTAAAAAAAGGTCCAGTGGTCGAATAACCGTCTACATATGCATAACAGAAGTCTGAATCAAAATCCGGACTTATGCAATTGCTCTTGTGACTTGTGAGATTAGTTTAGTCCGTCAACGAAGAAAAATAAAAAAGACACCAAAAGGCCATACCAAAAAGATCCACAGTCGGATCCTAAACGGGCCATTACTGGGGGTAAACGGGTTGGGTATGCTCCTACTCGTATTCGTACCTGACAAAAACCATGTATACCCGTACCCATTAAGTTAGTGGGTACGGGGCGGGTAAACGGTATAACGGGTATAATATATAATATATAAAAATAAGGTCAAGCTCTAATGAGTTTAGGGCTCATCAGATTTAGTTTAAGTCCCCTACGATCTCACCATTGGATCTTATTTACAGTTAATCTCGTCATTCATTAACATAACCGTTTTTTTCTTAATCTACCTTACAATTTGAAATGAGCGGTGAATATTGTGGGGGCTTAATTTTTCTAAATTAAGTCCTGAGCTCACTAGAGAATTCTTATATAAAAATATAAAATATAGTTTATAAAATATATAACAAATACAATATATATAAATATTAAAAATATATTATATATAAATATATCTTAACGGATATACGGGTAAACGGGTACGGGTAATGCGTATACCTGTACCTGACCTGTTTATTAACCGGATAAACGAGTACATGTATACGAGTTTAAATTTTTAAACTGGTATGAGTTTTTTGTTTACATATCCGTATCCGACCGGGGCTGGTGACCGGGTACACAGGTATTACCGGTTCCGTTTACCACCCTAGCCGTTAGAACGATAATCAATCTTTAGAGGGAGAGAGAATTAATAGAAAGAGGTCCGTCCGTCCGTCCGTCCGTTGGAAACTGAATCTAATCGAATCTGGTCGAGATGAACACGGACATAACGGCGGCAGTGAAGCCGGAGTATCCCGTCGTCGACCGCAACCCTCCCTTCACCAAAACCGTCGCCAACTTCAACACCCTCGACTACCTCCGCCTCTCCACCATCTCCGCCATCTCCATCACCGTCGGTTACCTCTCCGGTAAACCCTAATCAATCCTTCCTCTCTCTTCTAGGGTTAGGATTTGATTTCCCTTTTTTATGTTGTTCCAGGGATCAAGCCGAACGTCCGCGGCCCGTCGATGGTCACTGGAGGGCTCATCGGCGTCATGGGAGGGTTCATGTACGCCTACCAGAACTCCGCCGGACGCCTCATGGGCTTCTTCCCCAACGACGGCGAGGTCGCGCGGTACAAGAAGTGACTATATGAGGTTTCTTTTGATTGTCGAATAAGAAATTGCTAGGTTTTTACTTCTGTGTTTGCATTGTTGTTGTTGTTCTGGATTTGGATTAATAATTGTTTCCGAAACAATGTGGGTATGCGACTGAATTGGGGTTGGTTTTGTTTCTTTGTCATGTGCTGTGGCTTGTTGGAGTTGTTTCTTAAGAGAATAGATGTTTTCTTTTCCCTAAATAAACTCTGAATTTGGAGTTTTATGGTTTGTTTGTGTTTTATGTTGTTTTCTTTACGACCTTTTGCTTTCAGTGGTTTCTTCGTCCAATGTGTGAAATCGTATTTAGAGAAGTTAGGTTCATTTGTGAGAATTTTGGACGTGGAGATTATGAGTTAAATTTTGTATGTTGGATGACTTACAGCATTTATGCTAAACTCGCATTGTTACGCCAAGTAAGTGCATGTAAGAAAACAATAGAAAATAATAGTTCTGTTGTTTCCTTGCCGTGAATAATTGGGTACAATGTGCGCACAACTGCTGAATGGAACTTCAGCTGGTTGGATCTCCAACTAGAATTGCTTTTGTTTGTGGAGGTGCATCTTGCTTCCCTGAGGCTTTTACGCTGCTGTCCTCTTGGATGCTTTTACAGTTGTTTTTTTGGTTAATGTGTGCTGATACTTCTCTTAACAGTTCGTGGCACTTATTTAGATTTATTTTGACCTGAAATGATTTTATAAGGTAATTATGTTTAACTGGGAGGGAGTCATATTGTACTTGCTGATGAACCCAAAATAAAAATACTTATTTTCCTAATTCACATCCTGAGGACCACGTTCCATGTTAGTATGTTACAATTCTAGGACAGAGGACAATTCAAACTAATACGAGTTTTTATACTAGAATCGTCATCAAGGTCAGACTTATAGTGAAAACTTGGAATGGGCTTATGTTTTTGTTGATCAGGATCTTTTGTTTTTATCGAAGTCAGTGATTCCGTGAGGATACCCTTGTATATTAGATGGGCTTATGTTTTTGTTGATTAGGATTTTTTGTTTTTACCAAAGTCAGTGATTCCGTGAGGATACCCTTGTATATTAGAAAATTGGCATATTTTCCTGTTGCACATTACTCTATTTTCGTTTTAGTATCATCAAAGATTGTTCAGTGTTTTTTCAGACACTTGGTTGCTGAGTATCATATTCTGCTCCCAGTGCTTTGCCAACTCTTATCTGGTACCATATATATCTTTTATTTAGGCTATTCATTAGGATTACTGGAAAAATACTTACCAATTGCTTGACAACTTCTAATGTATCTTTTAAGTACTGAAGACACATATAAAAAATACTCATCAATTGCTTGTGATGAATCATACGACTTCTGGATACCATTGTGATCCTCATCTTTTGTTCTGGACCAACTTAAGCTAGCCTTTGCTCTTCCTCAAAGTGTTAACTTCAATAATCCTGGACCTTTTATTAGGTGTTCCACTTTCCCGGTTGTGGGTGGATCTAAACCTTCCGTCCTCCACATGTCCTGGTTTTCACTGTCCTCTTCTGGTTTTCTATTATATTCTTATTCATGATTCTTTCATCATTCTCCACCATCCATAGTGTCTTGGCCTATTTATTATAGTTGTCTTAGTCTAACTAATAATTCTGTTCTAGCTAATATGTTTTAATAAAACACCACCTTTGTTCTTCGAGTGCAATTTTAAGAACAATTTGGTGCTCAAGAAAGGTATTCGTTCAACCATCTCTTTGAACTGAAATTTGTATTTGACACCATTGGCAGATAATGAAATCAGAATTTTGCTTTGCAATTGAAAAGCTGATAGTATTTGAGGCGCACCCTATGCTAATTACTTCGCAATTCCTTTTTTATTCTTTCATGTTTACCAGCTTTAAGTTCAGTTGCTTGCTTGAGATTTTCATCATTGGCTCCTGTGTCATGTTTGTGCTTCTTGTTGCAATGTTCTTGTGTTGCGGCATATTTTCGTCAAAATAGTCTGGTATTTATTTCTTGAGCTCTTTTAGTTGGTTTTGCTTTATATGCTATTGAAAATGGGTTCTTTTTCCCCCAAATGTACCGAAGCATTTTTTTTCTCTTTGAACTTAAGATTGAGCCATGATGCTATTTCGATGCAAATACCAGATTCCATCTAAATTTCTACAACTTTTTTCTTTACAAAATCAAATAATTAGTTGCTATTCTTCTCGCCCTGCGGTTCTTCTTCAGTTGTCACATGCGCGGTTATATCTCCATTCGACAAAGTAAATATACATTCATAGCGCTATTGTTACTGTTCACTAATCTGGTGCTTTTGTTTTTTTCCCATCTCACCATTGTTATTATAATTTCATGGCCAACCATAGAGCATGGTGACATTGTCAGTGTTTCCAATTTTTTCTCCTGCCTCGGTCCTGTCTTTCTTTCTGCAAGTGTTTTACTAGAGCATTACCACGCTTAATTGTCTATCATCTAAATCATGCTATTTTGATAGTCCTAGAGTACCTTCTAGTTAAGTTACGTTCAAGGCAACATGACATCGTGCTTGTGTGTGTATGTTACATACTGGTTACCGAAGCATTTGAGGGGTGCTACGAGCTGGACTGCAGGCGTCATTGGGCTAATCGGAGTTTGCTTACTTGTATTTCAATTAAGAGTCATTATACACGGCCGCGCGCGTCCCGGACGTGGCTGACGTAGTCAGTTGAGTCAGCAATCCAGTCAGCAAAGAAATTCATTTAATAACATGTTGGTGTCACATGCAACCTTTAATTTCCCAATGCAACATTACTTTCTCACTGCAATGTTTGGTTTCCCCATGCAACTTTTACTTTTCCCAACGCAACTTTTAGTTTCCCCAAACCACAACTTAAAAAGGCAAAACATGTTCCTTTTTAACATCTACGTCTATCCTTTTTAAGTTTGCGGTTCACCTTTTTAACTGTGAGTTATACCTTTTTAAGTGATGTTTGTTTCTTTTTAAGAATTGTTTGTTCCTTTTTATTTTTGAGGTTCTCCTTTTTAACTGTGAGTTGTACCTTTTTAAGTGTAGTCTGTTCCTTTTTAAGTGAGGCTTATTCCTTTTTATATCTGAGGTTCTCTTTTCTCACTGCAACGTTTGGTTTCCTAATGCAACTTTTACTTTTCCCAACGCAACTTTTGGTTTCCCCAAACAACAACTTAAAAAGGCAAAACATATTCCTTTTTAATATCTATGTCTATCCTTTTTAAGTTTGCGGTTCTCCTTTTTAACTGTGAGTTGTACTTTTTTAAGTGATGTATGTTCATTTTTATGTTTGAGGTTTTTCCTTTTTAACTGTGAGTTGTACCTTTTTAAGTGTAGTCTGTTCCTTTTTAAGTGAGTGTACATTTTTAAGTGTGAAGTTTTCCTTTTTAGTGTTTTTTGTTCATTTTTAAGTTTGCGGTTCTCCTTTTTAACTGTGAGTTGTACCATTTTAAGTGATGTCTGTTCATTTTTAAGAATTGATTGTTCCTTTTTATGTTTGAGGTTCCCCTTTTAACTGTGACATGTACCTTTTTAAGTGTAATATGTTCCTTTTTAAGTGAGGCTTGTTCCTTTTTATATTTGAGGTTCTCCTTTTTAACTGTGACTTGTACCTTTTTAAGTGTAATCTTTTCCTTTTTAAGTGAGGCTTGTTCCTTTTTAACTGTGAGTTGTACCTTTTTAAGTGTAGTATGTTCCTTTTTAAGTGGGTGTATCTTTTTAAGTGTGAAGTTTTTCTTTTTGATTTTTGTTTCGTCCTTTTTAAGATATGTTGTTCCTTTTTAGGTACTACTTCATCCTTTTTAAGTTCCTGTTTTTCATTTTTAAGTATTGCTTCATTCTTTTTAATTTTCTGTTGTTCTTTTTTAAGTTATGTTTGTTCTATTTTAAGTTGTTGTTTTTCCTTTTTAACAAAACCAAAACTTTAAATCAACCACAAAGAAACAAACTTTTTCTCAAAAACTCAACACAAAAAAAATCAAATCAGCTACAAAGAACCACACTTCCAAAAAAAATCAAGATCAATCAATTATAGAACAAAACCAAAAACTCAAATCAGTCACGAAAATCAAACTTTCCCCAAAAACCACCTCACAAAAAACTCAAATCAGTCACAAAAAATCACATTCCTCCTCATCCGTGAAAACTCAACACAAAAAAACTCAAATCAGCTACAAAAACCATGTTTCCGAAAAATTCAAGACTAATCCATCACATAACAAAACCCCAAACTTCAAATCAGCCACGAAAACCAAACTTTCCCCAAAAAACATCATACAAAAAACTAAAATCAGCTACAAAAAATCATATTCCTCCTCCTCGCCTCGAGAAAGACTCCAACGCCGACCATTTCCTCCTCTTCCTCGCCGACCAACTACATCGTGACGTCCTTACCAACGACGTCGGCGTCCCAACCTCCTTAAGACTCACTCACGCGTCATCTCCTCATCATCCCTCTTACCGATCTTGTCTTCCATCGGGAGAAAAATGATGGAGAATAAAAGGTTTGGGGGGATAATGGAATGTTTTGAGAATATATGTACGTTGGAAACCATAGGTCACATAGTTCCGCGTGCGCGTGATGTGACACAAAATAAATAAATAATATGTGATTTAATTAATCTTTGGTTTTTGCTGACTGGATTGTCCACGTCAGACGGCGTCTCGGACGCACCGCGGCCATAAAACATTTTCCTTCAATTAACAGTTCAGATTCTTGGTACTATTGGGGAGGAGTGCGTTTTGGTTTCATATTGAGATGTAGTAGAGGGTAAACATCCAAATATTAGCTAGATGCGTGTTTGCTTATTTCAAAGGAAAATTTGAGTTTCTACGGTGGCTAAATATTTGGAAAAAAAAGCTCATACATTAACATTCTCTTAAAAATATGTTTATGATTTCATTTGTACCCAAAATACATCTAGCATAAATCATTCTCTCTCCCTCTCACACACACAATCATATATAGTTTCTCAGTTGGAAGTGAAAATCAGATTGAGTCCACAATAACCAATATCAATTTCAAATCGTCCCTTTCGGACCACCTCGGACTCACATTGGACACCTATTGGAATGCATTAGTTATTTTAGTGTTCTTGGAGGATAAATCAGTCAGCAAAGAGAATGAGCAAGTGAAATTGTAAAAAAATATTGTGGTGTTACTTTGTTGCATTTTCTTTCATTTCTGAATAGATCTGTCAATGTGTTTTGTTGGTTTGTTTAAATTTTATTTGAATTTGCCCTCATTGGGGTTTCTGGTTATTGTTGTTAAAACTTAAATGAATTAACAAAACACATTGGTAGATCTATCGAGCACAAGTTGTGTTTGATATAAGTGCTTGATAGGATATTTATCGAACGCATCGTGCCTATCAAGTATACTATCGAGTACATCGTGCAAAAATAAATATCCTAGTAAATAACCACAAATTAAAACTATCGATGTCATATTGAGCACTTATCAAACTCATCCAACAAAAATAAATAGTCCAGTAAATAACAACAAATCAAAACCATTGATGTCATATCGAGCGCTTATTGAACACGTCAAGCAAAATAAATATTCCAGTAAATGACAACAAATCAAAATTATCGTCAAATCCAACATTACGTCAATCACAAAAAAAATCATATCGAATCTGCCGAATACAACAATCGAGTTCCTCTCGAATGCATATTGAGTCTATCGAGCTTCGTCGGAAACACAAAAAATTAGTCGGACTTCCATTGATTTAACCCAGTTCACAAAACACTCCATCTAATCCCATCGAGCTCACAGTAAAAGAAATCAAGTTTATCTAGCACAACAATCGAGTTCTTATCGAACACATATCGAGTATATCGAGCATCGTCGGAAATACAGAAAATCGGTCTGACTTCCACCGATTCAGCCCACACTCATTCTAATCCTATCGAGTTCATAGTAAAAGGAATTGAGTTTATCATGCACAACAATCGAGTTCATATCGAACACATATCAAACATTTCGAGCATCATCAGAACCAAAAAACGATCAGACTTCCATTGATTCAACCCCTTAATCAGTCTGATTGAGGGGTTGAGTATGAGAAAGAAGGAATGCGTGAAAAAGAGAAGAAAAAAAAAGATGAGAGAGAGAGAGAGTGAGATTTGATTTTTTTAAGGAAAATGTTTAGTAGACGCGCGCGTCACTGACGCTACTTACGTGGCGGAGAAATTTTGTCCATTCAGTATCCAGTCAGTATGTACACTAGGCTTCTCAGAGCAATGATGTCTTTCTTATTTGTCTTCCCGATGCATTAAATGCATATCTACGGAGATACCACCTTTTATTTTGGCGCTCAACGGAGATCCACTAAAGATCCCTTAAGGTTTCACGTCACCTATTTTTTTACTCATTTTCCTTTTTTTCCGGACAAGCGCATGACTCATTCCGGACACAGTTACTATGTAATCCTGATAGTTGGAACACTTATTCCGTACAAGCGTGCTACTTACTCCGGAATGTTGTCTTTTTCTTTTATATTCCCGATGCATCCACAATCGCATTTAATGCTCCTCAAATCAGCATGTCCTCCATTTCTTCTTTTTTGGCGCTTCACGGAGATACAAAATGTTTTGGCTACCTTATTCGGATCCTATGAACCATTCCTTCTTCTTCCTCCCTTTTTGTTGTACTGTAATGACACTCGTTAATGTGTCCTCACAGCCGACGCATGCCTCAAACGTCCCACAAGAGAAGATGTATTTTCCTTCCTTCGAAGAAGCCAAAGCATTTTACGTTTCCTATGCCGATACCTGTGGTTTTAGTGTGAAGATAATGCAATCTCATTACGATCGTGGTGTTGTTATACGGGCCACTCTTACTTGCTCCAAGGAGGGTAATGCTCCGGGAAACCAAGGTGAAGGTAGACCAAAACATAGGTTATCCGGTAGGGTCGAGTGCACTGCTCGGATCAGGGTCTCCGGAAATCCATCCAGAGGCTACGTAATTAACTACGTAGATCTCCAACATAACCACGCCATGCTGTCGGACGACCAGATGCGCTTCCTCCGACAAAAATGATCCGTCCCGGATTTCGCTAGAGCACGCATTTCGTGTAATGATGCTGCCGGGATATCGTCCGCCAAGACCATGCAATCTTTTGTGGTCAAAGCCGGAGGTCATGACAAATTGTCTTTCAACGAGCGAGACCTAAGGTGTTTTGTTTTCTACTTAACTAGGTTGATGTTACCCATTTTGCTTTGTCATAAAAATTGTGTTTTGCAGGAATGTTGTGTACGAGGTTAGAAACCTGAAGATGAGACCAGGCGATGCCCAAGCTATCCAAGATTATTTCATCAGGATGTAGAAGAATGATTCCCAGTTTTTTTACGTAATGGATATGGACGACGAAGGCAGACTACGAAACGTGTTTTGGGCTTTGTCTGTCCGGTTTACGTTATTTGTCTGTCCGGTTTACGTTATATGTTTGTCCGGTTTACGTTATTTGTCTGTCCGGTTTACGTTATATGTCTGTCCAGTTTACGTTATTTGTCTGTCCGGTTTACGTTATATGTCTCTCCGATTTACGTTATTTGTCTGTCCGGTTTACGTTTTATGTCTGTCCGGTTTACGTTATTTGTCTGTCTGGTTTACCATATGTTTTTATCTGGTTTACGTTATGTGCAGATATAAGCCCCCCGACGATCATAACAGATCAATGTGGAGCCATAATTGCGGCGGTGAGGACTGTGTTCCCTGAAGCGCGACACAGATTTTGTATATGACACATAATGAATAAAGCGCCTGTGAAGCTGCCCACGAAGTACCGGGAGCATACGTTGTTTGAGCTCAAAATCTGTGTATTCGATTCCAAGACTCTGACTGAATTTGAGCGTAATTGGCAGGGTTTTCTCGATGATTTCGAGTTCCACGACAATAGTTGGCTCCAATCCATTTATGCAATTCGAGAGTACTGGGTACCTGCATTTGCGTGAGATTGTTTTTTCGCCGGAATGACATCAACCCAGAGAAGTAAGAGTATGAACGCCTTTTTTTGATAAGTACCTCACATCTAGGACGACACTAAAGAAGTTCGTTCAACAATACGAACTCGCACTCCGCCACAAGTATGAGAAGGAAGCTCAGTTGGATTTCGATTGTATTCATAAGGCTCCGCAATTGATTTCGAAATATCCATTCGAGAGGCAATTGAGCGAGTTGTATACGGCGGGGGTCTTCAAGAAGCTGCAATTAGAAATTGGGAAGATGATGTACTGCGATATCACGGACGAGTTTAACGAGGAGGACACATTCCACTTCAATGTGACTGAACATGTATTGACACATATGCTTCCATTGTCGAAACGGTTTGCAGTGCAAATTAGAGATGTGAAGTGGTCATGCAATTGCAGAATGTTTGATCACGTCGCGCTCCTTTGTTGTCACGTTTATGTTGTTATTGCACGACTACGTCCCAACGCGTTGCTCCCCGAGTCTTACATCGTCAACAGATGGAGGAAGGACATCCGAAGGAGCTATCGAGACAAGTTTCCCTTCAAAATGGCACGATGGAGAACGATGCGCTTCGTCGCCATGACGGCATAATGGGTCGTGCGGTTTGGATCGCCCAGGCCGTTTTCGTCTCACACGACAGATATCTTCATGCGGTTGAGGCACTTGACTTGTTTAAGGAACGTATGCAACGAGTTGATCCTGGGCTGGAGGGTACATCCGTTCTCAATCCGGATAAGACAAGACGGAAAGGCAGACCACCGAGCAAACGACATATTTCTTTGTCTGAGAAAATAATTAAAAGTAACGACAAGAGAATCATCAGGAAGAAGGCTTCACTGTCGCTGCACCCAGTCGCACCCAAACCTGGGTATCACGACTTCAATGATTGGGACATGAGTTTGTATTACGAGGGAGTTCCTCATTGATTATTGATTATGTCTTTTGTTAGAATTACTCTATGTAAAACTTCAACCTCCTTAATAATATGTCTGTCCGGAATAAGTCATGTGTCTGTCCGGAAAACGTGTTGTGTCTGTCCGGAATAAGTCATGTGGTCGTCCGGAATAAGTAATGTGTCTGTCCGGAATAAGTCATGTGTCTGTCCGGAATACGTGTTGTGTCTGTCCGGAATAAGTGTTGTGTCTGTCCGGAAAAAGTCATGTGTCTGTCCGGAATAAGTGTTTTGTCTGTCCGGAATAAGTGTTGTGTCTGTCCGGAACACGTGTTGTGTCTGTCCGGAATAAGTCATGTGGTCGTCCGGAATAAGTAATGTGTCTGTCCGGAATACGTGTTGTGTCTGTCCGGAATACGTGTTGTGTTTGTCCGGAATAAGTGTTGTGTCTGTCCGGAATAAGTGTTGTGCATGTCCAGAATAAGTCGTGTGTCTGTGTGGAATAAGTCATGTGTCTGTCCGGAATAAGTGTTTTGTCTGTCCGGAATAAGTGTTGTGTCTGTCCGGAATAAGTCATGTGTCTGTCCGGAATACGTGTTGTGTCTGTCCGGAATAAGTCATGTGGTCGTCCGGAATAAGTAATGTGTCTATCCGGAATAAGTCATGTGTCTGTCCGGAATACGTGTTGTGTCTGTCCTGAATACGTGTTGTGTCTGTCCGGAATAAGTGTTGTGCCTGTCCGGAATAAGTCATGTGTCTGTCCGGAATAAGTGTTTTGTCTGTCCGGAATAAGTGTTGTGACTGTCCGGAATAAGTCATGTGTCTGTCCGGAATAAGTGATTTGTCTGTCCGGAATAAGTGTTTTGTCTGTCCGGAATACGTGTTGTGTTTGTCCAGAATAAGTCATGTGGTCGTCCGGAATAAGTAATGTGTCTGTCCGGAATAAGTCATGTGTCTGTCCGGAATACGTGTTGTGTCTGTCTGGAATAAGTGTTGTGCATGTCCGGAATTTATTATTGTGTCTGTCCGGAATTAATTATGTCTGTCCGGATTACGTTTTATGTCTGTCCGGATTACGTATTATGTCTGTCCGGATTACGTTATTTGTCTGTCCGGATTACGTTTTATGTCTGTTCGGATTACGTTATTTGTCTCCTTCCTCGTCTTCTCTTCCTCATTCTTCTTCCTCTCTTCCTCCTCCATCTTCAAGTTAATCGTCTTTTGCTCTTCCTCCTTCCTCTTCCGTTCCTCCTCCTCCTTCCTCTTTCTTCTTCTTAATCCTCTCTTCCTCTTCCTCCATCTTCCGTTCCTCCTCCTTCCTCATCCTCTTCCTCTCTTTCTCCTCCTTCTTCTTCCTCATCCTATCTTCCTCTTCCTCCTTCCTCTTCCGTTCCTCCTCCTCCGTCATCTCCCTCTTCTTCCTCTCTTCCTCCTCCATCTTCTTCCTCGCTTCCTCCTCTTCATGTCTTCCTCCTCCCTCTTCTTCCTCTCTTCCTCCTCCCTCCTCTTCCTCTCTTCCTCCTCCCTCTCTTCCTCCTCCCTCCTCTTCCTGTCTTCCTCCTCCATTTTCTTCATGTCTTCCTCCTCCCCCTTCTTCCTGTCTTCCTCCTCCCTCATGTTCCTCTCTTCCTTCTCCCTCCTCTTCCTCCTCCCTCATCTTCCTCTATTCATCCTCCCTCCTCTTCCTCTCTTCATCCTCCCTCTTCCTTCTCCCTTCTTTTACTGTCTTCCTTCTCCCTCTTATTCCTCTCTTCCTTCTCCCTATTTTTCCTCTCTTCCTCCTCCATCTTCTTCCTCTCTTCCTCCTCCCTCATATTCCTCTCTTCCTCCTCCCTCTTCTTCCTCTCTTCCTCCTCCCTCCTATTCCTCTTTTCCTCCTTCCCACGGAGTCCTTGAAGACCGATTTCGTGTCTCAACCTCCGACACTCCTCTTGAGAGATCCTCAGTTCTTCCTCCAGTCTGTTATTTTTTTCGGTCGTCTTCTTAAGGGTTGCTTAGGCTTGCAGCCATTTCGTCTTAACCTCACTCAGTTCCAACTCTTGTAGCAGTGGGTCACATGGAATGCTGCATTCACTAAGTTGTACCCTTGGTAGAGTTGATGTTGAAGGTGTATCCTTCGAGGCGACCTTTTGTGCAGGAGTTGCTTCTGGAGGACGAATTTGAACCTCTATCATCAGTTCATGCTCCCTTTCGCTGAGTGTCGGAGTGCCCTTCAACTCAAATTTGGCGCCATAAATCCCATGCAAGTTGATGCCGCATTCCTCCCATTTCCTCAGGATTTGACGTCTCCCAAACATTTCCGTCCAACAGTTGAACCGTGGAAATGCTGAACTTGGATCCTCCAATTTGAACTTCTCGCAAAGCCAAACCTGCAAATAAGAATGAGTTAGGAGAGACATAAAACCTTTCCGGACAGACAAATAACGGAAACCAGACAGAAATAATAAATTCCGGACATACACAATAATAAATTCCGGACAGACACAACACTTATTCCGGACAGACACAACACTTATTCCGGACAGACAAAACACTTATTCCGAACAGACACATGACTTATTCCGGACAGACACATTACTTATTCCGGACATGCACAACACTTATTCCGGACAGACACAACACGTATTCCGGACAGACACATCACTTATTCCGGACAGACAAACCGGACAGACACAACACTTATTCCGGACAGACAAAACACTTATTCCGGACAGACAAAACACTTATTCCGGACATACACATTACTTATTCCGGACAGACACAACACTTATTCCGGACAGACACATTACTTATTCCGGACGACCACATGACTTATTCCGGACAGACACAACACGTATTCCGGACAGACACATTACTTATTCCGGACGACCACATGACTTATTCCGGACAGACACAACACTTATTCCGGACGACCACATGACTTATTCCGGACAGACACAACACTTATTCCGGACAGACACAACACTACTACCGGACCAAGTTGCTTACTTGTAATATGGCAACGCATCCAGACACGCAGCCCTGGTTCAGAGTGAAGTTCTCAGCCAATCTCCTACTAGACAGGTCCCTTTTGGCTTCCTCCAGACCCCTAACCAAGCAAGCGTGAACTGCAGTTGCCCACGCATATCTCTTGAGGCACTTGAGGTTCTTCAGGTGCCTCGTGTACCACGCTTTAGTTCGCAGTGACCCATCGAAGAACAAAAAATGATTGAATATCAAACAAATAAGGAGACAGACGTTCTCCTCCTCGTCGCCCATTGCACTCGTGGCAGTAAGATGACCCAGTAGCTGAGTGTTGTCGAGGTTAACGCCGTCTCGCTTCTCTACGTACATGGGTTCCATATCAACTCTCAGCCCATGCACTCTTAGCCCCACTATCAGAGCGACGTCTTCTATCGTAAATGGGACGACCCCGGTTGCTATTCTCAACCCGACCTCATTGGCGTCAAAGTGTTCAACGAACCAACCCACGATCTCATTATCAGTTGTGATGTGAGGAAAAGTGAGGAAGTGACCGAAAGGCGTCCCTTTGAAAACCTTCTTCTCCTCCCCCTTCATCCGACTGAACTGCCGGTGAATGACCGTCAAACCGCACTTAGTTTCGCGGAAGTAGTACATGCTTCCCTGAAACCACAAAAAAACATATATTAAAAGTCGGTGCTTAACCCTAAAATCATCAAAAAACTGGGTTGAGGAGAGACCTGCGCGGCTAGAATTTCAGGAGCGATGGAGGTTTCAGGGACAGCAAAATCCATTTTCGCCTTGTCTTGGTTTTTCTTCGA
The DNA here is from genome assembly GCA_963682175.1 of Triglochin maritima. NCBI lineage: Eukaryota > Viridiplantae > Streptophyta > Magnoliopsida > Alismatales > Juncaginaceae > Triglochin > Triglochin maritima. Next base: position 51,585,303 of record OY821774.1, on the reverse strand, counting down.
CTCAAAGTGAGACGACGGTTTTTGGATGGGAAGAGGAAATGAGGAAATGGCCAATTAGGAAACTGGACAGACAGATACTCGAATGCTCTACAGCCTCTACTGGTGTACTGGAAGTGTAACCGTCTAATCGTGATTTGGAGAAATGAACCGTCTCACCCAACCAGGCGTCTATTTTTCAAAATAAATCAAGCCCGCGCAGAAGATATAGCTGACTGGATGCTGACTCATCAAATCGAAACTCGTCCACGTAAGGCGCGTCACGGACGCGCGCGTCCGTCTATCACGGTCCTTTTTTTAAAGGGTAGAGTTTTTTGAATATAAGTTGAGACATAAGTATTTTTTCAAGATGGTGAGTTTTTCCCCCAAATATTTGACCACTTCAAGCAAGAAACTTAATTTCCCATTTTAAAACTGCTTGATCACGGTTATGCAAAGACTTAACTCCAGCATGAACTAAAAGCAATCATCGAAATGCTTAGCTTACCTTCTTAAAGCACAGTTTTATAAACTAGAGCCATTTGAACTTAGAAAAGTTCCTCCAAACTCGTGTTCCAATTAATAGATTCCTAATTATATAGAATCCAATTGACACAGGTGGCACATGCTACTTTTATCTCGTTATTAAAGTAGACTCTGTAATTACATCTCACCGGTCGTGGGGTTGGTCACGTTATTGGGATCGACCCAAGTCTCAGTCACACCCAGCTAGTCTTAAAACCGATTCGGATATACATATTATGTATATTTAACATCTCATTTTATTTTATAAGATAAGAAAATAGAGTTTGAAAACATTGAAGAGACAAAAGTACCAACAACACTACCAGTCTACCACACTCGGGCCATATATAATCAAATCAATAAATACGTCCACCAACCCAACAAGACTTCCTTTTGCCTCTCTTCTTCTTCTTCTTCTTCCCCTCTCTCTCTCTCTCTCTCTCTCTCTCTCTCTCTCTCTCTCTCCGGAAAATCTCCGATGACGGGAGTGAAAGCGAAGATCGCGCCTTCGATGCTCTCCTCCGATTTCGCGAATCTGGCGTCGGAGGCCAAGCGGATGCTCCAGTTCGGAGCGGATTGGCTCCACATGGACATCATGGTAACTAACAACATCCACAAATACGCTGCAATTTCACATCAACCTGTGGTTACATTAGGTTTTGGATTCGAGTGTAGTTGTTTTGTCGGATTGTGGCTGTAGGGGAAGTCGGATTAGGTTTTTAGCTCAGCTTAAAGTTTGGATTTTGATCGACGAGGTGTTTATTGCTGGATTGGGTAGTTTTTTTTGTTTGTTTGAAGAATCGAGTCAGTTGTTTTTTGTTTACTTGTCTTTGTATAATTGGTAGACAGACTGACCCTTTCCAAACCCAATTTTTGAGCTCAGTCCATTCCATTAGTCTATACCACTAAAACTTGGAAGTTTATAACACTTTATGAAAGAATAGCATCCATTGACTTCAATCCACTTGACATTTAAAGACTAAAGAGGTTGCGGACAAACTCAAATTTTTATGAGGTTGGTCGGTTGAGTTGTCGGGAACTCTGCCACATACTATCCACTTGAAAGCACAAAGTTTCTCTTGGTTATGTGTGCGGAGCAGTGTTGGCAATGTAGTCGTACAACGCTCGAAATACCACACTCTATAAGAGAACTGTGGCCAAATTAAATTTCTGTGGTTTCTGTAAGTACTTGGACTTTTAAATGGTGGTGGAAAAAATCAATTTCACAGGACTCTTAAAATGCCCGAGTTTGAAATCGTTACGGTGATAATTCTTATCTTATAGATTCCTACATTTTTCTTGTCTATGCTGTTTGGACTATAATAGCACCATTTAGATTTGAGTTTGTACTTTGTTTGGTTTCCAAGTTTTTTTAATGGTAGTCACTGAATTCGGTACTTCGGTCTATGAAACAGAACAAATTGCTGATTTTAAGGTAATTAATTTAAGGACCTTGGACTTATAGTAGTCCTTTGTGATGAATATCTTGTGGTACCAAGTAAACTCGTTACAACTTTACAGATTTATTTTGGTTGTGCACTAGTAGTTTGATAATATATCAGTTAACTGTTACTCTATGAGTGTTCATGGCTGAAACGTGTTAGTCAATAAAATAGTTAGATATGATGGATTTAATTATGTTAGGGAATACATTTCCCATGTTCTTCTTTGAATACATCTCCATATTCTTCTTTACCCATCTTTCCCATCACACATAAACTAGCTTTTATATATTCTGTATTGTATTACCACCGGTACTCTTATTGTAATTTCATGATTTTCGATTTGTAATTTTGCAGGATGGGTAAGTGGTTGCTGCTGGAAACTCTGCGATTGTTTGTTATGAAATGAAGTTATTCCTGGAAGCAGCAATTTGTGAAAGGCACAGCCATGATAAAAAAGGGTGCATGTTGGTCGATCAATATGTATTCTTTTTAGTTTGGTTGTTTGTAATATACAAGGAGTTTTTGAGTTCTATGATTTTGTGTATCTTTCCATATCATATCCATCTAATGGTCTTTAGCTGCTTACAATTGGTAATGCAATGGAAGTATTTTGGTGAATAAAATAGTCTGTAATTGCTCAAGTGCAAACTTGTTAACCATTACCTCGTATTTTCTTTAACTATCTAGCCATTATTGATGGTCTCCTGCCCATTTCCAATATTTTCTCCTGCCTCGGTCCTGTCTGTTTCATTCTGCAATTTTAAGTAGCATTTACTAGTCCTGACTAGATCCATGGCCACCCTCTATTGGAACTGTTTACTGTCAAATCACCTGAAAATTCAGTGGGTTTCTTAGAAGAGAGATTTTTAACAACACTGGCTAGAGTTAATTACGTATTTGTAGTCACTAAGCCACTGCCAAACCTTGCCTGGTGGAAATAAGATTTTGTTGTTTTTATTAAGAGGGATTTTCTCTGAGAAGGTTCATGTTGTGTGCAGGACGTATGCCCTCAGTATGGTGTTAGGAGTCTGGATAGATACGTAGGTTGTAAGACTTAAACCAGTTCTAACATATATGCAATAGTACAAGGAAGCTATATTTTAGCAATCCATGTGCAGTGACTGTATAATTTTGTGATGTATGGAAATGTTGACTTGGTAGTCCAGTCGCCATGGGAATGGGTGATGTGGTGTCAAATTTCAGTGTTAGCACCTGGTACATGAAGAGTGCAATTTTTTTCTTGTACTAATTATGGAGGATATATTGAACTTTCAGAAGACATTTCCTGTTCTTCTTTTGATGATCTTTTGGTGTTACTGAAGCTTCCAAAATTTTGAGTATGTTTTGCTGAATGTTCATTTATTTCCTGCAGGCACTTCGTTCCAAATCTTACTATTGGAGCTCCAGTTATTGAGAGTTTGAGAAAGCATACAGCGTAATGTTCTTTATGTCAATGTTTTTTCCTTTATCTTGGATGACCTTGGTCTTTCTGCGGATATAATATCAAGAGGAAACAACATTTACTCAGGGCTTGCTCCTTATCTACATCTGCAGGGCATATCTGGACTGCCATCTTATGGTGACAAACCCACTAGATTACGTAGAACCATTTGCCAAAGCTGGTGCTTCAGGCTTCACGTTTCATGTTGAGGTGACCAAAGGTAGATCTCTGTGATTGTATTGACTTATTGTTGTTTGCCCTTTCAAATATCAGGTCGCTTATACTTGCTTATTGTTTGAAGATAACTGGGTAGAGCTTATCCAGAAAATTAAGTCCAAAGGGATGCGTCCTGGTGTGTCGCTGAAACCTAGTACTCCAGTTGAAGAGGTTTATCCACTGGTATGTTCTTATTCTTTAGACTTTCATTTTATAATGTTAGGATCGAAGATGTGTTTTACAATTATTCACAATGATAACGTTTTTTTTATTTCAAATTCGATTGTAGTTTTGTTGCACATAGCGTCTAGAATCTTAATTTCATTCTTTAGTGGTCCTTCTTTTCTCTATTCCTTGTAGTACCCCCCCCCCCCCCCCCCCCCCCCCCCCCCCCAAAAAAAAAAAAAAAAAAATCACGTTCAGGCCAAACAATATCGTTTTTATGATTCTTTTCCCTCTTTGTGCTATTATGTTTAAACCAAACTTTGGAGTGTTACAATCGACTCAACTTGAACACCCGACGTCATCATCGTAAAACTCATTAATCAACCAAACATTACAGGATTGTAGAGGTGACTCTCACCCTCTTGGTGTATCATTTATTTCCTACAATTTTGGTTGGTCAATTCTCTAATACCATTTGTAACGTCCCGAGCCCGCATCGAGTTCAAGTCTTGGTCCATCACTCATGAGTCAACTGTCCCACAACATTCACTTATTACCACAAAACTTAAGTTGGTTGATTATTGTAGTAGCAGACGTATGCCTTTATATCTCACACTATTAATTTCTTATTAGCCGATGTGGGACTAAACTTTGGGGTGTTACATAAACTATGAGTTGTTTTATTGAATCATAACTTGGTTGACAATGTCATCTCAAGCCATCCATCATGACTTCTGCGTACTGGATATTGTCCTAGAAATTTCTGAAAACTTATGTATAGAATGCTGAGTTATGCTACCCTTGCTAGAATAATTGGACCTAGATTGCTACAATGCTACTTCATAATAATATCCTATGGTACCTGAATCAGGAAATGAAATATTTATTTTCTTGGACCCATTTCATTCTCTTGGGCCCTCAGCCCTAAGCTGGCCCACCTTATCGTCACCATCCTCCTCTTCTTGATGTATTTATTGCCTCTTGTTGAAAAAAAACACGTCATAAAAGCACATTTCATTCTGTTCGAATTTTTTTCATGGATATTAATCATTAATCCTTATTTTTGAAAGCAGACTAATATCGTATGAAGTTTCTTGACTCTCTTATTGATGTAAGGAACTCTTCTTCGTGTATAGTTAAAGTTTGAAGTGGTCTAAGGTGGTTTGAGACTTTTGTGTAATTGGTATTATTTTGACCAATTAAAAAAAGAAGTAATTGGTATTATTTTGTTATATACTCAATAATCTATATTTCGTTATCAAGGTCGAGCATGAAACTCCTGTAGAGCTGGTTTTGGTCATGACAGTTGAACCTGGTTTTGGTGGTCAAAAATTCATGCCAGAAATGATGGACAAGGTACACATCAATCCATTGTTTTGTTGTATTTTCCTTGGTCCGTTAGCAATTTTTCCTATTTCTTGGCTTTGCAGGTCAGAACATTGAGGAAGAAGTACCCGGCTCTTGACATAGAGGTAATCTGTGGTTATTTCCCATTCTTTCTCCACCTGTCATGGTTGATTTTACATGGTCTACTTTAGGGTGATAGCCTGTTATGGATTGGACGGGCATCACAGAGCTTAGTTTATAAATTGATGATCATTTTTTGGTTGAGATGGAGCTTGTATAAAACATGTCTTAATTGATTCTTTATTTTACGGAAGCATGTTCAGAACATGTTTAAGAAAACGGCAATTCTTATGTTGTTGTAAGAGATGTCTGCAAAAATGTTGTCCCTGATCCCACACGAAGTGGATTGTACAACCTTATGCAAAATCCTACATGACCTGCCTTTTCTTCTTCCATCCATTTCTATGGAAACTACAGCCTTACAACTCGTACAACCCATTAGAGTGTTGCGCCTGCCCTTCTTAGACATTCATTTATTGATTTTAGAACAGAATCACTGGAAACATTTGTATGAGTCCAATGTTGATGCCGATCAATGGAGTTGACTGAAAGTGTCGTGCAGGTGGATGGTGGCTTGGGTCCTTCAACAATTGAAGCAGCTGCTTCAGCAGGAGCAAATTGCGTCGTGGCCGGAAGTTCCATCTTTGGAGCTGCTGATCCTGCCAATGTCATATCTACCATGAAAGACATCGTTAACAAGGCACAACTGCTGAGCTGATCTATACATGCTTGACCATGGACTCTGGAGTGTACCATATCTATAAGATCTTATTCATTTCCCATCCATGTGATCAACCAAGCTACATGAATAATAGAAGGAATTCTGCATTGTCTTCTGGAGAGCACAGTTATTTTTATATAGGCGTGGATGGTATGTAATACAATTTTTATACTTGAGCTTAAAATGTTCTTTCTGGCCTCTTTTTTGTTTACCAATGCATTTGTTATCTTGTTTGAGAAAGAAAGATCGAGAATCCTTAAAATCGTCCGAAACAAACTATCTGAGTCATTTTTTTCCAACTCCCCAATGAGGGCGTAGTTTGTAATTCACCAAATTTTCAACATCTAATGAAAATTTGGTCTTGGTTAGCTTCTTAATTCTCATGTTAAATTTATAGATTTAGATGCAAGAAGCTACATGCCGAACTAAAAAAACTTTATTTAGATGAATGTTTTAAGGATCTTATTTTGTGGGTTAGCTTGTGATTGATAGCTTAACTCATCACTTAATTTATCTGCCTAAAAAAAATACATTCTTCGGGAACAACGTGAGTTGAAAAATCCGTAACCAACTTTGAACCCAAAAGGTCTACATCATGCCTTGCTGGGACGTTACACCTTTGACTCGAACGTACCGAAGAGGTGTCTCGCTAAACATGGCACTGAAGCTCAGTCGACGGCCCAAAGAAAAACTGTCATGTTACGGCTCTTCAGGTGTCTCACGCGTAACAAAATTAAGCTGGAATGTTCCACGTTTTACCGTTCCATTGGCGGTGTTAGCATCTACAACAATGACTTAGGTCATCCACTATTTTTTTTTCTTTACCACGTCATCTCACTTTCTTTCTTCCACATCATTAATTTTTTTCTTAACTTTTATTATATTCCAAAATTATTTTATATTTACCAAAAATATTAATAAATTATTTATTTTCAAATTACAAAGACTTTAAATATTAATAAATTGTTTAATTCTACTTTAAATATAATTATCTTCTATTGAAATTCTTTTAAATAAAATTTAATAAATACTCACCAATTTACAAAATAATAATCCAAATCATAAACGTAGTCGGTACCCTTGATTATTATCAAAATATAAACTACAACTACTTAACCCCTAATTATTTATCAAAATATAAATTCTTAATTATTAAAACAAAAACCAAAACCAAAAAAAAATTACAACAAATTTTTTTCCGACCAACCGGGTCGTGCCAAGTGGCACGACCAGGTCATCCGCGATCATCTGGAGTCATCCGTGGGGGATGACTCCGCTAAAGATGCCCTTAGTAGATATACTTTACTGTTAATGTTATTGTTAACCACAACATTCCTACTTACTAATTACTATCCGTCTTCCCTTTTACGCACCAATAATGCTACTTGATAATTACCACCATTCTTATACTACCACCAATTTAATTAACAAAACACATGAAATGAGTGAAGCAAATAAAAGGCTAAAACTTGGAATCTATTCAAGATACGTAATTGACCATATGATCACATGGCCATGGGTCCTAATTATACTTTTCGCCAGCTGGTGCTTCAAATTTTATTTTATTTTAAATCTCAAAATTCAGAAAGTAAAAAACAACAACTTAATGGTAGGGGTAAACGAGTAGAGTTATACGAAATTTCGAACTATAAGTATTATTTTATGTTATTAATAAATATAAAAAAATAATTATGATTAAAACAATAAAAAAATCAAACAAACTATCGAGCCGAATAACAAAAAAAATCGAGTTTAAACAAGATACTTTATTTTCAAGTTAAACTAAAGTCGAGTGTTTTTCAAGTCGAGTTCGATTCGAACTATCGAGTCGACCCAAAGTTGACAATTAACATCAAATAATTACTTAAAGAACTCAGATAACACAAGCAAAATCTTCATAAATCACTCCAATTAAATTCTCATCGGACGGCCCAAAACAGCTTATTCCCGTCTTATCCCATCTCTCCAACCCACACTACAAAACAAACCCCAAACGCTTCTTCCCGTCACCGATCACTCCCACTTCCGGCGAACTTCGACTTCCGAATTAACCGGGTTCCGACTTTCCGGGAAAAGGTTCGAATCCGACTTCCGAAACCTCCAAAACTCCGACCTCGGGTGTTGATGGGCATCTCCTCCAATGGCCTCCACCTTCCCAAACCCTAACCCTAACGCCTCCACCGCCGTCCTTAACCCGTCCTCCTCCTCCAGTTCCCTCCACCACCTCCTCGTTCTCCTCCACTCGCTCTTATAGCCATGCCCCCTTCGGTCTTCCTCTACCACGTCGTCGGGGATCTCACCCTCGGGAAGCCGGAGCTGGTCGAGTTCCACGACGCCGAGACCGTCGAGGCCGCCGCTAGGGCCATCGCCGGGTGCAGCGAGGGGGCGATCCCGGTGTGGAGGAGGAGGGGGAATGTGGTGGGGGAGAATAGGGCCGCGAGATTTGTCGGGATGTTGGACTCGTTGGATTTGGTTGGGTTTGTTGCTAGGGCTGGGGATCAGGAGAAGGCGATGCGGACGCCGGTCGCCGAGGTCGTTCGGCCGAATAGCGGTTTGCTTAAGGAAGTCGATCCCGGGACTAGGTTTGTGGTGGTTTCTTTGATCTTATGTTTTTATGTTATACTAATTTGTTGTTTTTTGTGTGATCCGGTGTGGTGTTTGGTTGAGAATAAAAATAAAAATTGATCTTCATTTATTATGTTGTTTTGTGGTTGATGTGTTGTTGGATTATGTTTTGGGTTTTTATCGGATAAAGGCAGCGCTGTAGTGTTTTGCAGCTTTTTAAGGTCGGCGTAGATATTTGTTTGGATGAGCGATTTTTTGCCTGTCAACTTTTAGTCTTTTTGTTTGTTTCCGTTTGAATTATAAAAAGATGAAAATTTTGAGAAAGGAGAAAGGTCTTTTTTTCTAGTTGCTAATGGTTTCTGAACAACTAGTGGATCTCATTCTGTCGGTTGCTATTGGTTGATTGCCATTTTTTGTGAATCTCATTTTATTGTTTTCGGAACTAGTCTTTTATTGCTACTGGTTGTTCCTTTTGAATATTGTAATTGATAATTGACAGTTGGGTGATATTGTTTGGTGTGCCAATTGTTCCATAAAGAGAGATCTGGTCACACCCAATGCAAGTTGAAAGCATAGTAGGATAGAGGTAGACAAATGGCCTTTTAGAACTTCATAAAATTAAATGTTTCCAGTTCTTCCTGGGAGGCTATTAATTGGGATCTGAACAAGTTTTTGGTAGTCAATGGCTCGTGTTCATATATTACAAGATTGATGGTTCATTGATATACATTGGATATCTGTATTTAATTATTACATTAAAAGATAAGTTACCTAGTTTGATTATGCCATGTAATTTATATTTATTTTGTGACCGTATCACATCGACTCATGTGATTTCCCCAATCACTCTCATAAACATATTTCACCGGCGCAGTTGCCTCTAGCTACGCCATCTTTACGTCTGTTTATTATAATATCATACCATATCGGCTTATTTTACTTGCATAGTTGTTGCCTTCTCGTGCAGCAATGCAAGTAAATGATGAAACAATGAATTAATGAGTTACCATCCAAATGAGATTAATTGAAAGCTCTTTCTTTGCTTTTCCATGATTAAAAAAATATTGTTCTGCTAAATGAGTACATCTGTATTCTGATTTTCCGACCCTGCTATTGAGATGGGGTGTGATTAAGCTAGCATTTTCTGCAATTTAGGTTACTCTTGAGTAATTGTTTCCCTGTCAGCTACTGATGGATGTTTGTTAGATTGATTGATGCACTAGACATGATGAAGCAAGGGGTTCGGTGCCTCCTCGTGCGCAAGAGCACCCCATGGAAGGGGATGAGCAAGCGTTTCTCCGTCATCTACAATGGCAAATGGCTCAAGAGCCCTGAAACAGCTCTTGGAGCAACCGGCAACAGCAGTAAGCCCTCATCATCTTCCCTTTATAACCAGAGCAAGTTTTGCTGCCTCTCCCGTGAAGATGTAGTCCGATTTCTCATTGGCTGCTTGGGTGCTCTTGCTCCCATCCCCTTAACCTCTGTTTCCGTCCTTGGGGGGATATCTCCAAAGTATACCTTTGTTGATGTGTCCTCGACTGCAATGGAAGCTATTCAAAAATTACCACCGGACTCGAGCTATGTTGCTGTTGTCGAGACAAGTCCAGATGGTTTGCACAGGATCATTGGTGAAATATCAGCTTATAAACTATGGAAATGTGATCATCTGGCAGCGGCGTGGGCTATGGGGAACTTTTCTGCCGGGCAGTTTGTGATGGGTGCCGACGACAACAATTCATCACCAAGATCAGCTTGGACTGAAGATACTTTCTCAAAAATGCCTGAAATTGAAGATTCTACCGTAGGGGTTGCATCGAGACCTAGAAAATTCAGCAGCAGGAACATCGGATTTTTCAATAAACCGTCCAACATGATGATGAGTAGGAGCTCAAGGAGGAACATGTACAGAGGAAGAAGTGCCCCTTTGACGTGCAAGGACACCAGTACGTTGGCCGCTGTCATGGCTCAGCTGCTATCTCACAGGGCCACCCATGTTTGGGTCACTGAGGCAGAATCCGACGATATATTGGTTGGCGTTATCGGTTTCACTGAAATCCTCCATGCTGTGACCACAAATCCGAGCAGCATCACTGCTGCACATCATTGAAAACGTTGCTTATTTTATTATTGTATTTACTATAATATTATTCTAGTCCGAAATCCGAATAAAAGCTTGTCTATATAAACGTTTCTTCCCCTCATTGTTCTTGATTGTACTGTAGAACAGTCTATTGTTAGTATTGTATTTATTGCTGAATCTTTTAATACAATAAAATTATATGAATATCCTGGTTCCTGGAATTTTTATCCAAACAGGAATGATGGAGATCAAACTTCATCTTCTTTTTATTGATTTGAAAAGGAAAAGAAAATTAAGAAAACAGGCCAGCAGGCTGAGCTCATACTCGTAATTTGGAAAATAATTGAAGGAACTTCTGGAACCACGTTTCTGGAATTCTACGTCATAAAAAATCTACTAACTAGTAGTAGTCATGAGATTTTTACTCTATTGGTACTCTGATTGGTAAGTGACACGTCACATTTCAAGCTGGTTTTCTCAAAAGAGAGATTAGTGAAAATTAAAAACATGGCCTACATATAAGAAAAAACTAATAAAGTAGGACTTTATATTATACAAAATCACCAACTGAGGTAAAATTCAATCGGAAGATTTATCGTCTTCACTCTTGAGATAATCTCATTCTCAAGAATTGAATCCCACCACCGTAATTTTTTTATATAATAAAAATTAAACTAAAATTTCGAAATTTAAGAAGAAAAAAAAAAATCCAAAAGTACTCGGATCGCGGGTCACACCCGCGATCCGTCCCCACATTTTTTTTTTGACGGATCGCGGGTTCAAACCGCGATCCGACAAATTTTTTTTAATTTTTTTTACAGGGATCGTGGTTCCCACCCGCGATCCGTCAATTTTTATTTTTTAATTTTTTTCCACGAATCGCGGTTCCCACCCGCTATCCGTGGAAAACAAAAAAATTAATTTTTTTTTTCTGTTTTAGTTTTATTTTATTATTTCTAATTTATTTTTTATTATAATTATTTGTATTTTTTTTAAATCTTTTTTTTCAACGTATGTTTTCTAATTGATATTATTTTTTTCAAATTTTTTAACATTATTTTTAATTTTTTCAATAATCGACCTCCAAATCACTTCGATAACCCGGCGTATTGAAATGTTAGGGATTTTATACAATAAAAAAACAATTTTTTTAGCCAGATTAATAAATTATTTACAACTGAATATTAAACAAACCTTAAAACTAATTAAAACCAAAAATTGGAAACGTTTTCAAAAATTCGTAGGGTGTACACACATTACAAACATTTTTGTAGGTCGAAACAGCAAAAAATTAAAAACACAATTAAATTTTTTCTAAAAATATTAACAAATACAAAACATATTTTGAAAACAAATATAATAAAAAACATAGTTAAAACGATTTAAAAAAAATCAAAACATAAAACACTACGACTAAAATTGGGGACTTTTTTATTTTCTTTTATTGTTTTTGATTTTATGTTTTTGATATTTTAAAATTTATTTTTAATCTGTTTTCTAATATATTTGTTTTTGAAAATAAGTCTTCTAATTGTTATTATTTTTTCAAAAAATTTAATTTTGTTTTTAATTTTTTCACGAATTGACCTCCCAATCACGTTGATAATCGGGTGTGTATTGAATTGTTAGGGTATTTTATACAATATAAAAACAAAATTTCTTGGTCAGAATAATAATTTATTTACAACTGAATATTAAACAAACCATAAAACTAATTAAAACAAAAAATTGGTAACGTTGTCAAAAATTCGTAGGGTGTATACACATTACAAACATTTTGGAGGTCTATACAGCAAAAAATTAAAAACACAATTAAAATTTTTTAAAAATTAATAAAAATTACAAAACATATTTTAAAATATATATATAAAACATAGTTAAAATGATTTGTAAAAAAACAAAACATAAAATCTAAAATAATAAAAGAAAATAAAAAAGTCCCGGATTATAGTCGTAGTGTTTTATGCTTTGATTTTTTAAAAATCATTTTAACTATGTTTTTTATTATATTTTAAAAAAAATATGTTTTGTAATTGTTAATATTTTTAGAAAAAATTTAATTGTGTTTTTAATTTTTTTCTGTTTCAACCTACAAAAATGTTTGTAATGTGTGTATACCCTACGAATTTTTGGTAACGATTCCAATTTTTGGTTTTAATTAGTTTTAAGGTTTGTTTAATATTAAGTTGTAAATAATTTATTAATTTGCTAAAAAAATGTTTTTTATTGTATAAAATACCCTAACATTTCAATACGCCGGGTTATCGAAGTGATTTGGAGGTTGATTATTGAAAAAATAAAAAATAATTTTAAAAAATTTGAAAAAATAATATCAATTAGAAAACATATTTTGAAAAAAAAAATTAAAAAAGATTACAAATAATTATAATAAAAAATACATCAGAAATAATAAAATAAAACTAAAATAGAAAAACAGAAAAAAAATTCAGGATAATTTTTTTGTTTTCCAGGGATCGCGGGTGGGAACCGCGATCCTCGGAAAAAAAATTTGTGGGGACGGATCGCGGGTGTGACCGGCAATCCGTGCTCCACGGATCGCGAGTCACACCCGCGATCCGAGTATTTTTGGAAAAAAAATTCTTCCTAAATTTCGAAATTTTAATTTAATTTTTATTATATAAAAAAATTAGAGTCCCAGCAAGCTTATTCTTATAGATAATCTCATTCTCAAGAATTGAATCCCAGCAATTTTATTCTTATATTTAAGATGTTGAGATTTAAATACGAGAAAAGTAGTAATTTTTATAATTAAAGACCATACGAAATGGTACTACAATAGTACAATGTCATGAATATTGGACTTGTACACATAAAATCCAGGTGATATTGATATTTTGGGTATATATAAAGATGTGGATAAAAATCCAACGAAATATCCCCCGCCAAAAGCACAACGGTGGGAAGAGCGAGGACCAGAGAAACCCTATCCCCTTCTCTCCCCCCCCAAACCCTAGAAAACCAAACCCATGTCGACACCTAACACGCACCTCCTCCTCCAATGCCGATCCAGGCGAGTATCTCCGCTTCGATCCGTCCCCCTCTTCCTCGCTTCCTCCCCAAATCGCAACCTTCTCCGCTACACTTCGGGGACCGGCGGAAGAGGTTCGGGTTTAGGTTGAGGTCTGGTCCTGATGCCGATGAGGTGATCCAGATTGGTTGTTGTTGTAGCGCAGCTTCGGTTTGATGAAATGTAGTGCATTGGTTGAGTTTTTTTTTTGTAGGATTATTTGATTGATGCTCCTGTTTCGGTTGGAGATGGGTTCTCTTTCAGTGGAGGTTCGGTTTGTGCCGTTATTCGTTTTCTTATTCTTCGTCGTAATAACTTCTATTTCGTTAATCGTTAGCGAAACACTGTTTTTGGCGACGTTACGTGTGTATGTTGTTTCTGCGAAGAGTTGCATTTCAAACCAAAATAACATTGAAAGTAAAAATATCTTCTGTGACAGCTTTAGCTGTTAAATTATTTAGATTTGAAGTGTCAGTAAGATAAAATCGTTAACTAGCCAAAATAACAGTACCCAATTACTAAATTGGGAGTTACAACTTAAAAGTGAAATCATTGAATACTTAAAGGTACTATTACTACTAAGAAATCTAATGCACATGATATGGTATATACGTAAAACCATTTTTTTGAAACGAAGACTGGTTTTATTTGCTTCATGATCAACCCCTGTAACCATATTGAGGCTAACGGGAATAATTGAACAGGTAAATATTCTGACGAGCCGAGTCCAGCTGATGAGTGGTTCAAAAAGGGGAAAATGGTTAGTATCATGTTGGAATACCTGAACCGATTTTAGCCGATCACAATATGTGAGAAATAATATGAGCACCCGTAGGTGGAAGCTCATCCAGTTGTCGGAACTGGGACAAAAGCAAAGGATCCTTTTTTTGGTCTTGCAATGGGCAGTAGCTCTCAGTCTCCTGATGAATTGTTCAGGTGATTTGTCATTATGTGAACGGTTTCTTGGTAAATCGCAGATTGCTTGATGTTATATAATAAATTGTATGTACCAAGTTGTGGTGTGGTGCCTTCTAAGAATTTGTTTCTTATGTGAGAATTTCTAGTTTGTAATTGTATTCTTTGTTGTGCTGCTTGTGCAGATGGTTCTATGTTGAAGATGGCAAGACAACAAGTCCCCCTGTCATTCTAATTCATGGATTACCTTCACAGGTGATATTCTATTGGGGGTTTTACTCCACTGATATTTTCCTAGATTTGCTGGTACAGAGTCTATTACAACATATAGACATTATTTTGTGGGACATTATCCATCCCACTCTCACCAAAAAAATGGCTTACTGCTATTCCACTTTAGGACATTACTTTGGTGCTTTCTGCTGTTGTCATTTATTGCATTGACAAATATGGATCCTTAAACTTAAGAATGCGAAATCATGTGTATCATTGTATGATGAGATCCTCTCTTGATCTAGGGTTATTGGAATCTGTATTTTTTTTATCTGTCATAGGAATCTGAATATATGAAGACAACTCTCTCACATTATTACTGCTCTTCTTTTAAATACTAACTTTAAATTTAAACAAGTCTTACATATCGTTGTTACTCTTATTCTCAAAAACTCTACCAAATACGGTGAACTAGAGGGTGAACTTTGGGTGTTCCATCGTAATATGCCAAAAAGAAATTTGAGTATCAAGCATCATATGATAATCTTCAGAATCTTCTTAACAAAGTTATTAAGGCGTTGATCTTATGTCCTTTTTTATCATGTTGCCTTGCTACATGGTTGTGTAAACAATATTAATATCATATTTAAATAGTACAGCCATGAATCTTATGAATTTTCGATGTGTGACATTCTGATAACTTTATGTTCTTCCTTAACTTGCATGAAGCTTAGTAACTCGTCAGAGCTATAAAGAGCTAATCAAATGTTTTTAGGTACTTGCTTTAAAAAACGTTTAACGTACTTTCATGAAATAATGTTGATAATATAAATAATAGAAACAAAGGATTTGTTATAAAAGTTGTACATGAGTGTATGAATACCAGTACAATTGAAATAATTCCTTAAGAAGTCGTACATCTGGGATAACATAATCTCTATTGTATTATGCTTTCCAGATTATTCAATTTTCTTAAAGGTTGAATTGAAGATTATGTGTGTTGTTTCACTCTTTTGCTGTTTCATGATCATGGCTAAAGAGTTTATCAGAAATCAAACCAAGATCAATAGGTTATACATTTTTATGATTTTCATTGCTTTGCAGGCATACTCCTTCCGTAAAGTTCTTCCTGTGCTTTCTAAAAACTTCCATGGAATTGCATTTGACTGGCTTGGTAAAGATGCATATTGGTAAAAGTTGTGTCATTTCACCCTGAGGATTTTTTTGCTTTTGAAATTATATGTAATTTATTTGTTTTGGACTTTGTGCTCAATGGTTATCATGATACCTATTATCCCACTTGCTTTACATTTACGTTTTGTACATAGCAATGGTCTTAAATCCTCTATTATATATTCCACGTATTAATGATGTTGAAACATAACACTTGAATTTTTTTAATAGATTAAGGATTGTTCACTTCTTAAGTCCCAAGCCTTCTGCTTAAGTTAACTTTATAAGTCTTAAAAGAAACACACAGAGGACATGCATCGTGAAAAGAAATAGAAAACATTGGGATTGACATATAAGTTGCCATTGCACCAAGGGATGATCTCTTTTGAAAGTGACTCTTGGAAATATGGTTTTGTTGAGATGGAGCTAGAAAGATAGGGTCATGGCTCTAACATGAAGCTATAGCTGGTGTTTGGTGAAAGAAATTAGGAATGTGAAAAATTTAGAAAATCTTAAATCACCAACTTGGTGCTTTTATGCCGTTGTCGTTGTGATTTGGTTTACCTTGAAAACAATTTCAAAATTCTTTTAGACCAAAAGCATATTGAAGGATAAAATAAATGTCACTATGTCAGTCATATGATTGCAGAACGCCAAAGAAGAAAATGTAACAATTTACAGGTTCTTTCAAATTATTCAGAGTTAAAGCACCAGGTAATTCTTTGCTTGCCTGTTAAAACAGTCAATGTCCAGTTTCACAAAAGGCACGAAATCTTAACCTGCTTAATAATGTGAAATGAAGACCTGTCAATGCAACTGTTGATCTGCACACTAGGAGGCTTGGATTGGTCTTCCCTACATTTGAAGCTTGACAACAAAAAAACAACGGAATACTTGTGGCCATTATGCTTAAGGAATAATGTGTTTCTGTGATAGTTATCCTTTCAAATGACATTTATTATGATGGTTTTTTGACCATTTGACTGCCATGGTTTGTTGTCTATTTCTAGTATTAATGATGTCACTTTTTTTTCAGGTTTTGGATTCTCAGATAAGCCTCAGCCAGGATATGGATTCGACTATACTTCAGATGGTAAGCTGCGTTTTGAATTTATGTGCATGCATCTTCTTTCATTTTACCATCTTGGCTCTTCACTTTTTCATGCTCATGTAGAATATGCATCTTCACTGGAGTCGTTTATTAATGGACTTGGGGTGGATAAGATCTCTATTGTCGTTCAGGTATTTGAAGCTCTACCTCAATAATTGGTTGTAGAACTTAATAGAAATGCAATAGCTTATAGTTCAGGAAGTCGAATTCTTCAGATATGTTCTGTATTTTGCAGGGCTATTTTGCACCTGTGGTTGTGAAATACACAAAACAACACCAAGAAAAAGTGAAAAATCTTATCCTTCTCAATCCTCCAGTGAGTCTGTGAATTCACTTATTCTTTTATCCTATCTTTTTGTAAATTTCTTTTTATCAAATCCTCAGTGATTGTTGAATCCCTTGCTGTTATCAGTTATCCATTCTTACTTCCTCCCCATGTTTGCACATCAAATATTAATTGTTATATTTGAAGTAAACTGATCAATTCCTAAGTATTCAATTATTGACAATTTTTTCTTACTATATATGCATCTTAAAAAGTTGACGGATCAGCATGCTAGGGTGCCATCAGCCTTATCTGCATTTAGCTACTTTTTGTTGGGCGAAATATTTTGTCAGGTGAGAATTATTTCCCTCTAGGAAGAAGATAAAGCCTATAGCAACAAGTAAATCTGTTTTTAGTTATCATAATTGCAGGATCCAATTAGAGCAAGTGACAAAGTCTTAACAAGCTGCGGCCCATACATGATGAAAGAGGAGCATGCAATCGTCTACAGAAGACCTTATCTTACATCTGGTTCATCTGGTTTTGCTTTGAATGCTCTGAGTAAAAATTTGAAGAGAGAGCTGAAAGTGAGGCATTGATGATTTCTGTTATCTTATAGCATAGTTAGCCACATTATTGTGGATATTTTTTCTCTACCAGTTACTAATAAGCTTTGACTTAAATCTTCGACCTAGTTTTTTCAGCATATACATTTTGATCAAACTGGTAATATGAATATTAATAAGCGTTGCATCCCTACTTTTTAGGCTGATGTTGAAGCTATGAGAAACACATTATCCAGTGAGCGTTGGAACGTCAGGACAACAGTATGCTGGGGTAAAAGAGACCGCTGGCTGAAATACGATGGAGTTGAGGATTTTTGTATTGCTACAAACCTTGAACTGGTGGAGCTGCCAATGGTTAGCCCCGTCTATGCAGTAATATTTGCTTTGAATAGGCATACACAATATTAATATACATTAACCACCCTGTTTGTTTTCACGTTTTTCCAGTATTTTGGAATTTTGAATGAACATCAATTTTAACTAGTGATGCTTGATTTCACATGCTAGATTTTACTACAGTTTTTCTTATTTTCTGTTTTATACATTTTAAGAAAATGATTAACCATTTTTCTTATGTGAAATTGATTGATGTAGGCTGGTCATCACGTGCAAGAGGATTCCGGAGAGGAAGTTGGCAACATAATATCGGGAATTATCAGCAGAGGCAGATAATCAATTTTAGCTTTTATCAGATAATTTATATCGCCAATGTAGTTATATTGATTATTTCTTCTCGTTTCTGAATACAGATTCAGTGTCTAAAGTAATCAGTTTTAATTTATGTTTCAAGTTTTCATTTTCTGATAAAGCGGGTAAAGTTTGTATTCCAGCTCTAAAATAGGGAGAAAAAGTGACAATTTTTCGAAATAACTCTCAATTCTTGACGGCCTCCCGGTGGCATACAGCTTTCTTACTTCCCTCTTGACTGCTTGAAAGAATAAATAACTACACACCGTGGCATACAAATTACAACTATATGCCAAGAAAAAGAAGGGGAAAAACCTATTAAATATTCACATTCTTGTGGCACTAAACTGCCGAACAAAAGAAATCCGTTTTAACTGTTCTGTTTAGTTTTGGACGAAGGATAAGGATCAACCCAACATGTATCCTCTGCAACAGCATTTTGCCATCTCATTTTGAAAATATCAAACTCTGCGAAGGACCTGATTCTTACCTACAAGAGAAGGAAGCGTTTGAGATTAAAATAATAATACGAACAGAGCTTTTTTTTTTATAAGCAAAATACGAACAGAGCTTTAAGATATAGATATGAACAGCATGCTTATCATGATATAGATAAATGATTTAATGAACAGCAAACGAGCATGGATCTGTAAAAACATCCTTCTGCTAAGACAGAAAATACTAATTTAGAACCATAAAACGTAATTCCAGGCGTACAAGATAACCACGTTTGTTCTCCTTCAATGGCCAAACAATGTCTTTAAAGATAATAATGAGTAATGAATACGTCTAACTCTCCTTCAACAGAAGAAAAAAACTCCTGAAAGCTGAAAGATCTATTGTATAATGTATGTAAATTTTAGTCTAACTTGGAGTTGCGACAATGTAAAACATTTTCGGCTCATAATCTTATATGAGTTGACCCTATGGTCTCCTTGTGAAGAGTACACTAGTATCACAAATTAAGAAGGGATTTCTGTGACCATTGTTTAGAACCAGGATTTAGAATCTTTAACTAAATTAAAATCAAACGTATTCAATTATGCATGTTTAATGTAAATTCAAGGTATTTATTTATAGCTATGCACTGAATATTTGGTCCAACAACTAGTAAAATAGTCTTCTTTCACGGTATTTGCTGTAGAAAAATATCTTGGATCAAACAATTAATTCAAGCATATTTTTTCCCTTGATAAAGTTCAAACTTGATACAACGGGTTAGAATAACATGAAATAACAAAACAAGAGACTGTAATGGAAGAAAAATAATGCTGCCCCTTACTTGGGATCTGTCCGTTGGCGTGGATGAAGTGGATTTTCCCTACAAGTTAAAGAAGCATTGTTAGTCTTCACCACTAAATGTTGTTGATCGATCGACACATTCAAGTGTACAAACATACTGATGATCTAGGATTGTTTAAATCCTGCGACTGCATGGTACGCATTGAAGGCTCGGCATTCAACTATAGAGTTGCCAGATGCAATAATACAGCTTTAGACAAATTGGCAGTGAAAATTATCAAGTTGTCATAAAATACTGTAAAAGTGAGAACTTACATGTTTTACATCTGATACACCAAGTGTGGGAATACCCTTGTGAACAATGTATTCAGCATCCACAACTCCAACCTTTTGTGTCCGGTCACCCTGCAAGCAAAATGTGATATCTTTGTTAGTGAGAAAGATATTTCGACTTCCAATCAGGGCGTCTAACTCTAAAAGATTAGAAAGTTACCTGAGCACAATAACCAAGCTTTATATCCAGGCCCCATGCATGAATCAAGTCATTCTAGGTAGAGAAGCAAAATAATATATGGCCACAAGAGTTAATAGCTGAGTAACTTACTCAGAGACAAAAAACATTAGAAAAAAACATGGATACGAGTGTGCATTTAGAAAGCTAGATGTACCTGTATCATGTGCCAAGCACAACGCCAAGCTGCTTTAGAGAAGACGGGGGCCATCATCTCAACCCATCTACAAGAATTTTATTTATATGCAACCTTGCATCACTATTTCAATTTTCAAAAGAACCTCTTTTATTCCAAAAAAAATGGACATGAAAAGGAATCAATGAAGTCTTACCCTGTACAAGGAGGTTCCGTACTATTCTCATAACATCTCCCACCACCATTAAGCTTGTATATTCTTCTGTTATCAATTATAAATTCGGTTCAGTTATAAATCATCAAAAAAAAAAAACTACTCCAGAATGCCATTCAAGCGAATGATGCGTGTCACAAAATTTTACTAACAATTTTGCATAATGTACATCGCACAATCTCTTTTTTTTCCGAACAAATATTTTCTCCTATGCCACACATTGTGTGGCTTGTGCGTGGCATAATTGCAAAGGCCCCTGTTTTAGAGAAGTGCTATGCGTAGGGAAAATGTTTGAGCTCTTAAACATTAAATAGAGTACCTGTGCACTTTTGTTCTTCTACCACGTACTGTGATTCTATGATGCACTTCGGACTTTGAGGCATCAAGAGCAGGCTGGGAAATTTCAAGTCCTTCCTCTTCAACAATTGATAAATATCTGCAGCATAATCATCTTGTTTAAAGGAAAGCACAGGTGAAATCAAATAATAACTACACGTCAGGCCCAATAAGTTATGTTGTGTAAAAGTTCCGTACCGTGTAGGGTGGAAATTTTGAACTTCAAGATCCTCGTCCCACAAAAATATGTAATTGTATTCAAAAACTATGTCTGGATGTAGGAACCGCTTGGCAAACCACCTAACAATCGCCAAAACCATCTAAGGTCACTAAATTTGAAAAGTTGATGGAAGTTGGCTCAAATTTAATTTAAATATTGTACCATTTTGTCTGATTAATTGCAGAAACATGTATAACACTATCAGACCACCATAAATCTCTCCATTCATCCACCACACCGTCGTAATGAAAAAGCATCACAGTGAAGTGAGATGGTGGAAACTGCCAAATGCATGTCAAAATATTAGACATTTTTTTTTAAGAAATCTGCACACTTACCAAGTAAAATAACTTTAAAAGGCAAATAAAAAGGGACCCATACCTTCGTTACAATTCGATCAACAATTTCTTTTTGCTTGATTCCAACTGCAATTGCCAGTAAGCTCTTTTTAGCCTTGGCATTTTCCTAGTTACAAGGCCATGGAAAATGCAAATAACATTACAAACTTATGAATAGGGGGATATGATTTTATAGCTCAATAACTGCTAGGTTTAAGATCAGAACAAAATAAAAACTCGATTCCTCTAAAAGCTTCAGCTCTGTTAATATTCCACGAAAGAAAATACAATGTCAAATAACTAGTGTGAATTTCTGATCTAACATGAAATTTATCGGCACACGTTCAGATATTATGTTAAGAAACTTGAGCAACAGATTGTCTTCATTTTTCACATGTCAGAGGATAAAAATATGTTGCCAATTCGATCTTATTTTCTAGAAACAAAGAAGTCAATTTTATCTTCTTTAAGAAAAAACAAGCCTTTGAAAACGATTGGCATAACAGTGGAAAATTAGAAATATGATTACATACCTTTACATTAGAGGAGTCCCACAACGGTCTCATTTCAAGGTTAGAGCTCTTGCTAACAATACCTCTTGGTAATGCTTCACTCCCAGAGGGTCTGCATTGATTCTAGAAGTGCAAGAAAAATAAATATAAACTCTAATTGAAAATCAATACTCAAAACCACAAATTCAAAAACAACTAGACCCAAATGTAGGCCAAATCATATGAAGAATTCAGCAATTGCTTGAAATAATCACATCACAGAAATCCAACCTGGCATCCATTATACATCGAGGCCTTTGATACCAGACCTCCAAAACTCAACCTCCCCTGCAGAATAATCAACTTATTAGAAGAAAAAAGTATCAAATAACTATTACAATTTACGATGGAAGGTCATTCATGTTGGCTTTTACACCTTAATTGTGTTTATTTTGATGATTATTGAAAACTTAATCTTAATTTATGCACAATCAATCAATCTAGTGAAACACATTCCATGCATATCATATATACATGTATTGTGCATATATTTATCGTCAGGTGTCAAGAACATGGAGGATCAAGGATTAAGACTCAAGAAATGTAACTAAGCTTCAAGAAATGCATTTTCCATTTATTAAGATTAATTGTAAACTTGAGACAATTGATAGGTCAGAAATTTGGGTCAATTTGACAACCAAAGCCTCTTTCAGTCGTCCGAATCACCAAAATATTACTCTAGCCAACACGTGTGAGGCTTGCAAAAGAGGATTATGACAAGATTGACATGTCAAACCTTTGTAAAAATTTCTAGTTTACTTATGGTTTTCTTGTTCTATCACTTTGTTTGTTTTCTGCTGTATTTATATAGAATTGTGATTAAGTCATCGATCTTAACAATTCAAGCATACCTCCTTGCGGTCCGTTGTAACAAATATACTCCCGACGAAGAAAGCTAAACAGAGAAGAGCCACAACGGGGTATAAAGGGCAATTGCATGATCTTCTACTTGCCCCATCCTTCATCATCAAGTTAGCACTTCTGCGCAGTTTTTTCCCTTTAGAAATTTAACAAACAGATGTCAACTTATACCCAAAACACTGCCATCCAAAGCACTCAAATTGCACATACAAACGAGATACTTGAACAGATTGCTGACAGAATGAAAACTACCCAACACTGATCAAAAGATTCAAAACCATCAATTTTATCACAAACCCCAGTTTGGACGAACACAGAGGTCTACACACTTACGCATTATATGCCAAAACCATACTTAACCAAATTATCCAGCACAGTAAACATTGGTAATTCGGAACAATCTCAGTGACGAATTCCGCAAATCGTCCAGAACACATGTTTCCTTGGAAAAGGAAGAAATCAAGTAAGCAAAAAGGACAACTTTTTCAACACCACCACAGAACCAAAACCTAACAAGCAAAATTCGACCAAATCAATGAGAAAAACTACACCTTTCACCCAAAAAAACAACTCTTTCCACACCAACACGACCCAAGACACAACTAACTAAACCTAAAACTTCTTATCAAAAAAAGAAACCGAACTTACAACCAAAAACGACAACTTTTTAACACGAACCGAACATATCCAATCCAACCAACCTAAAAAGGCAAAAACAAGACCTTTCGACACAAACACAGAATTTAAAGCAAAAAAGCGCCGCCAAAACAAACCGACGGAATCCGCCACAATCCCAACCTCGATTACTCCCTAAGCCGAGAATCTTCACCTTCCACGGTATCCCCAAACACGTCCCAACAAACTAAAACCACATCAAAGCAAAACCCCCCAAAAAAAAAAACAAATTGAAGAGAAGCGAACACCGACCACTTGGAGAAACAAAGGGGACATGCACGGGAACAGAGCCTCCGACCGAAGCGCCAATCAAGGTCAGGTGTCGTCGGAAGAATCGATGGGAGAGAGAGAGAGAGGGAAAGGATGGCTTCTGGGTTGGGTTTTGGGAGTGGTAATGTTTCACGCGTTCTTATGTTTGTTTTGGGTTTTGGGCAAATGTTGGGATTTAAATAGTGTGAAAAGGGGGGGAATATGAGATTAGTGGGATGAGAGAGAATAAGATCATTGTAACGTGTTTTTTTAACTTAAGTAGAAAGTAAAGTTGGGACGGGACATAAAGAATGGATTTTTAAGACTTCAACTGTGGGTCCTGTTTTTTTATAAATATTTTTATCACCTGGAATGTTGGGTTTTGGAGGTGACTTGATGAGTTGAAAAGATGAAATTCTTGAATATACAATTTAATTTAAAAGTAAAATTAATGTGGGAAATAAGAAAATAAAAACAATATAATAGCCTGCGCCGGGCATAGTTGCAAGGGACACCTGTGGATATGTTTTGTGTCGTATTACTTATTATTATTTGTTTGAAAAGGTTAAAATTTTTGACTGTCAAGTGTCATGTCATGCCACACTGTAAAAAATGAGAACTCGTGTACAACATGAATTACCTCGCATACAAAGATAACGTGCAAGAGACAACACTTCCAGATAAATGTGAATACCGAATTCTAATGTCATATATTAAAAAAGAAAGGACATTCCTTGAACTGTCATATTTACTCAAATCCCGATGACATGATTAGTTTTATTAATCTGAACTTGATGATTGATCTTTCTTTATCATTTGTCATAAATGACTGTGCATGATTCCATTATGAGATCTCTCGTTCATTGGTTTTCACCGTTCCAAAGAATAACTCATTTTTAATGTTGGATAACTATCTTGAGTTCATCTTATTGAAGTTTTGAAACAATGCATAATATCAGTTTTTTCTCACAGTGGAAAAATATATATTAGAAAAGACCAATCGAATTTTGTTCTAAACTTCCTCTTTCTGTCTTTCTGATCCCCAGTCCCCACCACTATAACATACAATAATAATTCGAAGAAGTATACCATTATATATAATTGCTCTCGGTGCTACAACCATGTCGGGAATAAGTTGATGTGACATGAAATATAGCTCTTAAGTTCTTAATTTAGAATTTAAGATAAATAGTCGCTAAAAGGCGAGATAGATAAACACACACAAAAACTCCTGTAGGAAAAGAATATGGTCCACTCGTCCTTTTATTTGTAGAAAAGCAATAAAATATAGATTTAATTAAAATTTTGCATTTTGTTTTTTGACCAGGGCTTTAGTATTTATTCCTGGAGTGGGGAGGAATGGAGGATGAGATCCAGGAAAAAGTAGAATACAACTCGAGTGAACGTAACTGGGAATCGGTAAATTGCAATAGTCACTAGGAAATTTTCAATAATTAGTATCATATTCTCAGTGTATTTTATATGTACTATTTATTATATATATATATGTATGTATACACACACATTACCAGTATCGAGTTGGTTCGGTTCAATCTAACCGACTGACTCGAAATCAAACCTACTTGATCAGTTCTAAATTTTTCGGAATTGAACCAACCTATATTCTAAAAGACCTGATCCAACCTGACCCAACTGGTTCTGTTTGTGTCGTTTTACGGTTAGAACCCATACGTAGCCGGTGAATTCCACTTTTGACCGATGACTATGCATTAAGTTTAGATGACACTTCAAAATAAAAATAAAAATTGAGATGAGTGTTGAATAAAAAACACAAAGTAGAGTATGATTGTTAGTTGTGTGCCAACATGCATGCCGCTTGCATCCAACCTCATAATGTGACTCAATAGGCAAAAGCAGAAATTGCACTCACCATCTTAGGCTTTGCCATCATTGTTTTTCATGGCGTAAAGGGGGCAGTATAGTCTCTAGACTCATTACCTTTTATCCAACGTGGGCACGTTTAGAAAAGATATTCAAGAATTAAAAAAGCTGTATCGTATCAATTCACATGATCCTGCCAGTTGTCTAGATGGAATTTTTGTGCTGAAATGAGACGTCCAATCAAGCGAGCTTCACTCTTAAATCTGAATAGCTGGGCATCACATTTCTAATCGTGATTAGCGCTTCTTGACATACACCCATGGAACAACAAGAACGTGTAATCTTAATGTGTGCAAATACTCGTTTAAAGTTAGGAAAACATTGGACGTGTTAGATATCTCACTCTCGTGTCATTCTCAATATGAGCAGTAAAGTAAAAACAAAAATGTAAGAATCGCGCGTCCAGTTTTATCTTCCAATATGGCAATAGAAGAGGAAACAAAACGTTTAGCACTTGGGATATGCAAGAGTTCACAATTTACAATACAAAAACAAAAAACATCGTCAAGTAGTGCGGTGGCTGTGGCCCAGTGACAAATAAGTGGTGGTACTGCAGACCTAAGTTCATGCGTAAAGATGTGTGACAATTTTTATATCGTTTTTTAGAACATGCTAAAGAGCAGCAATGGTGATGTAGGGGACTTTCAGTTTCAGATGAAGTGGATTTCATCAGCAGCCAACCGGTAACAGTTTTAATATTATAAGATGTCCAGCCGAATTAACTCGATTTTTTAAGCTACCGTTATCAACTTATCATGGTGAGTGTAGGCTCGGGAGGGCAAGAAAATATCCGCACACAGCACTCAAAAACATCCATGATCGGTGTCTCTTGGAGATCTAACACCCAGAGATTAAAATGATGATATAGTCCATGAAAGCAGTACATAAGAAATGTAATTTACATTTCTAAGAGTCAAGACAAAAGAGCATGCATGTTAGACGATATTTGTTAACTAGTACTAATATGTTGTAATTCTTCCAAAAACCGAGTAGAAGCAATATTTAAAATAAATGATACATAACACTGTTTTGGTTATAAAGAACAAGGAAGCCTACGATCTTGATGATATGATTAAGCAAAAGGTCGGTAAGAACATGCTGTCGGCAGGTGATAAGCCCCACTCTGGATACAGGTAAACAGTAAGGGGCGATCTCATTAAGATGTATCCGCTTGAACAGTTGCATCATGTATACTCTAAACCAACTAGAAATTTTAGCACAAAGTGTTGTGTTCTTGATCTAGCTTTTTACCTGTCTGCTGATATGATCTTGATGATATGATTTAGCACAAATTATACCTGTCTGCTGACTGTTATCTTCTTTTTAATTCATAAGGAGTTGATGTAGCTTGTAAATTAGGATGACACACCCCCCACAAGGATGAAGAATTAGAACCGAATTACAGATACTGACCGTGGGAACAGATTGCTGGAGCTTGAAGGGAAGAGAAGAAACTAAAAGCTCTCACAGAACAGCTCAATGTGCAGTTGTTGGAAGGTAAACCCTGTGGATTTTTTTCAATGTGAGGGGCTTCCTACATGAAGGGCATTTTTTCTGGGCCTTGATGGCTTTCTTTATGCATTCCTGACAGAAAATATGCCCACAAGTTGTAGAGGTTTCATCAACCAACGTGCCCCAGCAGATAGAACAACTAAAAGTGGGTTCCATTTGAGGCACATTTTGGGGCTCCACTCTGCTAACCAATTCTCTCTGCAATTAAGAGTTACATCAGAAATTAGGAGACAAGAAAGCAATCAGAATGAAGCAATCTAGCTGTTGAGAGAAGTGAAGCTTCTTATAAAAAATAAGTTCGCTGAATGGGTAGATATACAATGCAGCGGGTCAAGATAATCACCAGCTCATATAAAGCTAGAGACATAGGCAGTAGTATGCAACTGTACAGTGATAAATGTCAACAAAGGGAATGAAGCCGACCAGACCAGTCCTCTAGGTCATCAAGATCTTTTGTGAGTACAAAAGAAAGTCATGAAAGTGACACTTGTGAGGTTAAAAGTCAACCAGAGGGGTAGCTCATTCAGCGCTTAAAAGATATTCACAAAATTAACAAGTTCGAAAATTGAATTGAGAGTCTGAGAATCAAGTAAAATAACGAAAAGACATATAATTACATTATACTCCAGATTCCATATTATTGAAAGACGAAGTAAAATTGTAGCAGTCACATCTCAATAAGCATTTAGTTTCAAATTTTAGACAAGAATTACAACATAGCCTTTAATCCTAAACTAGTTAAGGTGGGCTAGAAATGAAAATAATCAAGCATTTAGTGCGTTTAATATATATATTATAGAAAATCACATAAAGCAATTACAATCCCCACAATGATAGATGGCCAATGAATTGCACTTTGATAAAACCACATTATAAGGGGAGAACCAATTTGTACCTTGGCACTGTTATTGTTTTCCAAATTTTCATAAGCATCACAGTTGACTCCTCTTCTAGATCTTTTTCTTTCATATCTCCCATAGTTGCCCAAGCTCAAAATGGTTATCGCTTCTTCCGTAGATAACCCTATTATGAACGAGGTGTTAGTCTTCAAAGGAAGGAAAACATAAGTACATAAATCAATTGATCAATTATATTACTAGTTAATTGGTACTTCAACTATGAATTTGCATGTGGCACCCACAAGAATAATAACTTTATCAAGTCTCATTTTAAGGAGAAATATAAATAATTGAATAAAGACCAATAACATCAAGCATCACACTCCCAATGAATCAATCTTAATAATGTACTTATTATATAAACTAAGCACCATATGGAAGATTACTGAGTTGGTCGTTACAACAAGTGTTAAGAGAGGAAAAATCAAGGGTGTAAAAACTCTGAACCGAAGTGACCTCATTAGACTGTATTTGATTTCCTCAAAGATATCATTTAACAAAACAAAGCCCTCAACATTAACTTTAAGGAAACATAAGCTTCTCTTTCAAAATGGAATTCCATTTGACGAAAAACAGTGAACGAGTGAGAATATATTCTGGTTGCTCTACAAGTTGTGCTATGTTATGAACGTACCATTTAATTAGAATATGTGACAAGCAAACAGGTCTAGTACAACCGAGATTGCATAAGCACATATATGCCATATACAATAGGATGAAGTTTGTTAAATGGGTATTTTCTTTACACATACACTTCAATACCCGTTTAAAAACATAAAAGCCACAAAACTAAATTTAACCCCATCATTACTTCCTCCAAGAAAATGTTTAGCTTTGGTGTCCCCCCAAACGGTTGATTACCTCAGGAATTGCATTCCTTACTGCTGCAATGGCCTCTCTCTAGAATTAGGCTTGTGAGAAAAATGAACACGAAATATAGGTATGTAACTCCATTTTGATTAGTTTTTTCCTTCTTTTTACATTTATTTTGAATTTCCTGTTATGATATACTAAATTTTTAGAGGGTATGATTATATTTACGATTATCTATTCAGAATGATTTAATACAACTTATCATTGTTTCATACACAACATGATGATCTGTTCTACATAAATGTATATATTGTTCATATTTAATATTTTAATCTTATGTTCATTTCCACTGTGTCAAAGATTAAGTTGTTTTTTGACATTTGGAGCATCATGGACTATATCAAAGGGTTTATTTAAACGAACTGCATTTCTTTTATTGTGGAATCGCAGATGGTCAGTTGCGTTTGCATCATTTGGGTCAATTGGAAACAACCTCACTATTTTACATTGGTAGGGTTGCGTACACTCGACCCCCCTACCTCGCTTAGGCGGGAGCCTCTTCTGAGGCATTGAAGTTATGTTGATGTATTTAATATTTTAATCTTACAACATATAAATCCATGTAAAAAATACACTCGTGCAGTGACCTTTCGCATAGAATTGCATACGACATTCCTGAACACTGGGCTACAATAAAGGAGGTAAATAGCTAGATCATACTCTTAACCCTATGATAGACTCCATAAATCTTAACAATGTAAAATGGAGTTCAAAGCTGGTAAACTGGAACAAAATTATTTTTTATGGTTGCACCTAGCACAAGTTAGAATGAAGTGCTTGGTTTTTCATGGTTGTTCCTAGGGAAGTTTGGAATGTGGTATTTTAGGAAACTAAGGCAAACCTTAAGCACCCATGGTTGGCGATAAAGTGGACTCATAAAAAATAGAGAATTTTGAGATATCGCTGCTAAACACACATACAAGACGTGGACCAATGGAATTCTTAATAAAATGAACTGGTGAAAGGATCAATCACAAATAGCCACAAATCACACATCTACCTCCTCAAGTATCGGCTATAGAATATTGAACTTTTTTTGCTGACATGTCCAATCATAATGAAGGCCAGCTTGGCAGGGACTGCACGTGGAACATACATCACACACATAGATGAGTGCTGAATTCTTAATATCTTTGCAGGGGGCATGGGGAGAAATTTTCAACGATTCAAGCAAGCAGAGTTGAACAAAGTAACTTTTCAAAATTAGTTCAAAAGGACCAAACTTCCATAAAGCCTGAAGTTCCTTTTAATAAGAGTAACATCTCTTTAAAGATACCCACTCAAACCACACTAGGTTGATGTCCTGAAAATATATGTTCAAAGAATATTTCATTGACAATTATTAAGGAAGTTGAAATCGTTAGACAAGTTCTGTAAAATTGAACCTTTCATTTTGGAATTGAATTTTCATGCAATCCGGTGATTAAAACATGATTGCAGCTATACAAAGATTTTGCATAGTCAACATTTTTTGTTGTATTTCAGTGAATCTTGCTAAGGATTGTATCACACATTCACATGTATCAATACATTTTTGCATCTACCATGATTAATGCTTGGATAGGTTGTACTGAACTGTTCTTTACGTTCATACAAAGTTAGAAACACGGGCCAGAAAAATGGACAAAAGCATCTGTCTAGGATTTCTAGTCCTTCCTCAGAGAAATGATGAGCATTTTTTATGGGTGAGGAATGACAAGCACATTCTACCAAGTGCTTGGAGCCGAAGTTTGGGAACAAAACAAGCTAGAACATTATTGTAGGTAACAACAACTAGTTGAATCGGAATGGAAGAATTAGGTAGGAGAGACATAAAAGGCCAAGGATGAAAAAATGTATGAGGAGAAAATCTGTTGAGAATAGTAAATGGATGACTATCGCTTATGTAGTAATAAAGAGAATCAAAATCTAAAACTAATATTACATTGTTGAAAAAGGAGAAAGTGCAACCTTCTTTCATTCATTGAATTAAATATTAAACGAACTGGAAATGCGTACATAATGATTATACTGTGCTTTCAATAAAAAAATGACTGTAGTAAGGAAAGGAAAACCTGAAGGGCTTTCACAAGCATCAGGACCATCATCAAGAACAACCGTGACCGGAATAGCTCTTCTAGGTGGGTATGAAACCTGAAGTAATGTTATGACCAAGATAAACAACAGGAGAAGAAACATAATAATCTTGTGAAAAGTAACTTCTATGAACTTTCAAAGAGCTTAATCGTTCACAAAGGCTTTAAGAACAGTTGACGCTGAGCCTTTGACTTGTTATGACTTTAAGATACAATGTGCAAAGGCTATGAAGCAAGGAGACCTTTCACAAGCATTTGCAATTTGGCATCGTGTTGCATCTGTATCGAACTAGGCCAAAGAAACAGCTTGGAAACCCCTTGGGACATGTGTTAGATGGGCAACAGGACAGTTGAGCACAAGTCTAAACACAACTCCAACATGACAAGGACACGTCTGACATATGGAGGAGGGTGCACCCAGGTGTTAATGTGATTTGAATTTTATATGGCTTTTTTCACAAATGTTGTAATTCTTAAGGTTTAGTAATGTAAGGTAAAAAATACAGTACTTCAATATAAATTAAATATTTTCCTCTTTTCCTTGGTATTGGGGTTTGAAAAACCTAACCCATGGAAGAGTTTCAATGATATTGTTCATATTGTGTAGCATCCTACTATCCCTGTGTCTGCATCATGTCTTCATATCCTGTGCTAGATTATGTGCTTCCTAGTGCAGAGGTCAACTAGACACAAAAAGAGTGGAAAACCAAAGGCTCCTGATCAGATCAAAATTAGGTACCTATCAAGTGAACTTTACTTGGAGTAGCACCATGGTACCCAATGTCAACAAATCACTAACAAGAAAAACATTTGGCAGTGCACTGAAAGACGGCACATCTCAATTTCAGTTCCACGATAAAAGAGGTTGACGAACCTGAGGGTCTCCAACCGTGGACGACAAAATAACAACATCGTCTTCGATTGCATCAACATCAATAGGTGCAGGTGCCTGACTGGCAGCAGCGCTATGTGCGATAACAGCTTGATAAGGCATGGAAACAGCGGTATCAGATGTTTCAAGAGGCAACCAAGATGATTCAGGCATATCATCTGGATAAGCATTGAGGTCCACACATAGCACCGCCTTACCTCTGACACAGTTTTCTTCAACCGCTCGTCTCTTCGAGGGACGCCTCGACTGACTCCGTGTGCTCATATTAGCGGAATCCGCACGGCGTATACAACAAGTTCAAGTCAAACTGCCTAAAACCCACCACATAAAACCAAATCAGGTACTGAAACAATATTTGTTTCTCGACAAAGCAATTGATCCAATATCCACAACAAAATAGAGAATTTCAACAACAAAACCCCCAGAAAAATCTCCAATTCGGCTTGAATAGACAAAAACTCCGCTTTTTCAGTCGAAACCCTAAAAAAATCAACTCATTCGGTTCCTTCACATAATCACAAATCCTCTAAAAAATCGTCTATATTTCCAAATCGGAACCCCAAATACAAACCCCCCGCGGAAATAAGACCACAACGGACCCGACGATGCCGAATCGAACAGTGACGAATCAAAATCCGAGAACGGGAACAGAACTAGGGTTAGGGTTTGGGCGAACCTGGTGGATTTGGAGAGAGACGTCAGCGAAAAGGAAAAGCCCCAAAAGCCTGATCGGTTCCACCGTCCATATATAACCAACCAAAGGTCACATTCTTAATTACTTAACCCCAACGAATCCCAACCGTCTATTCAGGTCCGGATCGATCTGGACCGTCAGTTGGGCGGTGGTTGCGACAGGCGAAGGGCCATCGGGACAGGTTTCTATCGTGGGGATTAATTATTAAACAATGGTTGAGGTGTTAACGTGTAAGGTTGGAGCCCTTGGTTTTAATGCCTTTTTACTAATCCGGAGTGGCGAATTTTGACCTTTGTTGCTCTTTATGTGAGCTTTGTCGATGTTTGGTGGTCTCTTTTTGTTTGCGCACATGTTGGCGTCGTGTTTGTCTAAGAAATATGGGGTTCGGTGTAATCTGATGAGGGACCAAAGAGGACACGGTTTGGGGTTATAACAATGTGGTGCATTTAGAACTCTATGGAGTATTTAAAGCGGAAGGGGGGCTTGTATTTTCCTTCATTTGTTTAATTTAATACGAGTTAAAATCATGATTTTCTTACCTGTATCGAACATTGATTTGGTCAACTGGTGCTCGAGTCAACTGGTTCAAGTATTACAAAAACAAATTGATTCGTGACTTGAGCATGATGTCGTGTATAAAATTATAAAGAAAATCTAAAGTAAGTCTGAACTTCATTGATAGAGAAGATAAAATATTGTACGGTAAAGTAGTAGGAGAAATGATATTTTTAGATATCTAGAGTCGATTTCAAAAGTATAGAGACATCGACGAAGATGTTAGTCATATGATTACATCATGGTTGATGAAATGACTACAAGCATTAGGTATTTTATGTGACAATAAGATTCCTCGTAAGTTAAAAGAAACAAATTTGAACCACTATAAGACTTGTGATGTTATATGAAGGAGAATATTAGGCTACGAAAAGATAATATGTGCAAAAAGATGAGTGTGACTGAAATGAGGATGTTAAGGTAAACGTGTGGACATACACCGCTGGATCAGATTAAAAAAGAAGACATTCGTGAAAGAATTTGAGTTACCTTGATAGAGGAAAAACTTATACAACATAACTTGAAATGATTTAAGCATGTACAAAGAAGACTTATAAAGACACCAATTAGAATAATGGTGCTGAGTCGTGATGAAGACATAAAAAGATGGAGATGTTGATTAATATTAACTTGGAAATAAACGGTTAAAAGATGTCTCAAAGTCAGAAACATCCCTACAAATTTGGCATTGGACTAGAGGATGTGAAAGAAGACTATTCACGTATTTGAACTGTAATTCTCTTAAAATCATTTCTAATATACTCAACTAATTTGAGATGGAATGTTTTGTTGTCGCTTGAGATATGTCACCAGCAATTTTGCCATTTGAGATCAAAGGAGAGGCTGAGTTTGACAAGGTCGCTATTTTGCTGGATGTTACAATCCGATTGGATGCAGTACACAAACTGCAGAATCGGGAACCTTCACCGAAGTCAGGAAACAACTTCGCAAACTAGTTAACCACAACTTCACCGAAGCCGCAAGTTAACCACCAAACTGAACGTAGACATTCACTAGGGGATAACTTGGTTTGGTCGTCTCTTTGATGTAGCAAACCTAAAACACTGTTTTCATCATATTGTGTATAGTATATTACCTAATACAAGTTTGACATGCTTTGCGGTTTGCACGTATAACAAGACAATAACCCACATGAACACTATGGTAATATGGTATCTACGCCAGATTATCTGGGAGTACTTTGCTATGAAAATATTTAACGATGGGAAAAGGGGGGAAAAACTGATCACAAACATATCAAAAACTGCTATTACAGATTTCCCATTTGGGCATTATAATACAGGGCCATACAGATTAGATTACGATAATAATGCTATTAAATGATACAATCAAAACCTATTTGGTTCAAGAGGCATCAAGCCAGCCACAATATATAGAAATACAAACTACGAGTAACCAATTTGCTCCGAGCTAATCAGCACAATTGCTGATTAACTTAAAACTTACAGGAGTGAATCTTAATCTGAGAACATTGGCGTCCTATGACCCAATGAAGTCAAGATGTAACATGACTAACATCATTAGTGCTTGCAGAAGGCATGAAGAGTTTCATCCAAGATCTTCCTGTCATAGTCTCCAGTGAATACACAGTTACCCAGAGGGCCTTTGAGAAGGATGAGCCTCAGCAAACCGTCTGCAACTTTTTTATCAACCTACATTTTCCAGATAAAACCATTAAGATCGAAAGACATACCAAACGACTGATGAAATGTAATGCTATGTGTCTTACCGCCATTGAAGTCTTAAACTTTTCCACAGTCATCATCTCTGGTGGAGCAATTGGAAGGTTGGCTTGCTTCAAAATATTAAGGACCCGTTGTACAATTGTGTCATCAATCCAGCCAAGACGATACGACATGTCTACTGCCATAACCTACAAGAGAAAAAGAACAGTAAACAAGGGAACCAAAATAATAATAATAATAATAAAGCAATTTTAAGGCAACAAAGAAGTAGATGTGTCACCGTTCCAGCAGCAACAGCTTCTCCATGCAGCCATTTTCCATAGCCAAAGCTAGTTTCTACAGCCTGAGAAGTCAAAATGAAATTCTATGAGAATAGTTAAGCAAATGTAAAAGAGAGAAAAATGCAAACACCTGAAATAGCATTGTAGCAATATAGATATGCATGGAACAATTTATATTTGAACAAGTTCCAGTCTCAGACAGCAAAAATGGGCTCAGGTTAATGATCTTGGACCAAGAACAGTCCAGCAGCACATATTAGAGCATGGTTAACGGGGGGAATTTCCGGGCACCCGAGCGACCCCCCTGTTAATGGTCGGGCGTCACCCGGGCAGTGGGCGACCCGATTGGCCGCCCGGGCCTCCGTCGGGTGGGCAGCATGTTAAATTAATTTTCTTCAATAAAACTATCATGTCATTAACAATAAATAAAGATTAAATGCTCAAATTAAAATATATATTAATACTACATTGCCAAAGAGAATGTTATAATGTAATATTTCGGATTCTAGTTTATGTAATATGTACTGTGGTTTCTCAGTTTTTAATGTAATATTTCTGATTCCAGTTTATGTAATATGTACTGTGATTTCTTAATTTTGAATAATATTTTCGTGAGTTAATATTAAGTATTAATTATTCTCAAGTTAATTAAATATAATAATTACAATTAAAATTATATAAAACGTAATTTGTTGAATGTTGTGGAAGAATTAAAAATTAAAAAACATAAAATGATGTGGAGGAAAAAGAATGTAAGGTGTTTGGGGTAGCCCGGACATTGTTAAGAGTTTTTTTTGATGGATGAGGTGAACTTACGTGGTAGAGAGAGAAACTGACGTGAAAGGGAAAGAAAACAGGACGCCTGGAGGTAACCCGAACGTTGCTATTTATGCTCTTATGCCAAATAAAATTTCGTAGTTTTGCAAGTTTGTTTACATAAGGGAAACAAAATTTGGATACTCCAACCAAAATAATTCAGAACTTCATTTTTTACATAAGCCAAATCAGAAACCACTAACCAACACATTTAATATCAAGAAGAACCAGTTTAAGATTTATAAACTAATTACACCTCATAACACAAGTTCTTTTTGTAATCTTGAACTGCACAATTGCCTTTAGATAGCTAGAGTTTTTAGAGTATTACAAAAGAAAATGCCTTCGTGTATAATTTCCATTTTCCATTATCTATATACATCAATGCCACCCTGCATCCTTTTCCTCAACAATGATTTTTTTGATCATATAAACTAACATCCTTCTAATTCATTCTTAAAAATGACCATAGCTCCAGCTTACTCAAACTACATGATCAACTCATACTTGATACGCATATGCCCTTTTTACCCTACTCTGGCAATAGCAAATGTTATCAAAACAATAACCATTCCTGTTGGTCTCAAAGATTGGTTTCTTTTCTGACCACACAAAACACTACCAGAAAAAAAACATTTTTAGAACACACTCACAAGCGTGCTAGGATGCTTAGAATCTGTGCATAGATTTCAAACAGAAAAAAAACTGCTGGTGGCACTGCTCTTTATCCTGATAGGCTAACAATCTGCTCTCAAGTTTTTTTCTTCTCTGACCAATGTGATCAACTGAAGGTTGGCAGAAACAGGTACGCACAGGGAGCTCTACACCCCAAAACCATGCTTTTAGGGTGCGGAACTCCCTATGGTCCCTGTTTTCGACATGGTATCATGAGCATGGTTCTGTGTGTGGAATCCACCTAAGCTCGATTCACGTCACGCAAAGACATGCCCAACGTGAGAAACTGATTGCTTGTCAAGGATCCATGCTAACTCAATGTATTCTCACAATCTCACGCGAAGATCACGTCCGGTTACACGTGCAAAGGTGTGTTGGAACAATCCCACTTCGGGTTAATTGATTGTGCGCCTTAGGTTATAAGGCCCATGACTCCATGAGTCACTCCCTATGGGTTATAACTTATTAGTCTCATGATCACCACCCATGAGTCCTTAACAGCATGCTTTTAGGGCTTTCCCTATGGGTGCCTGTTTCTGACAGAAATGGTTTGGGTGCCAGTTTTGGACAGAAATGGTTCTACTTGTCAAAATTTATAACACATGTTAAATTTTCTGCTACAGGAAAACAGCTTAAAATATACTACGCCTTTTCATAACCTATACGTTCATTCTCAGGAAAACAATAATGGAAGCCATGGTGAAAGGACTTTCATTGTTGTTGCTACTGTATGAAATCTAGCTAGTATACTAGCTAGCATTGAATTTAAGTATCACAGTATCACCATTTGACAAGCCTGAGCACACTCAAAGCTGCCAAATGTTCCTACATGGGATCCAGCCACATGACTAGGACTCCAGGAGTTAGACTTGGGATCATCATTTGTTCACTGCTAAGCCAATGCACATGCTAATGGCAAAACCACTTCCATAGTCATTTGAGGAGTTATCATCCTACAAAAACGTTTTTGGTGCACAATCCTGACCCCTTCCTTCTAGGCTTGGCATGCATGGAAAATTACAGGCTTCTCTTAATAGTGAGGTCAACAATTTACAGCATTTGCTATCATGTGAAGTGCTACTTGCCTAACTTATCTCATTGCCTTAAAAGTATAAACTCTACTGTCACCATTAACCAAACAGGAAAGCATGATGAAAATAATAATCCAATAATATTGATATTTCAGCATGATTCCCTGAAGTAACCTTGTCGACAACTAAAGACTGAGTATGGTGGCTTTTGTCGTCTACATTAAAAAATAATATCTTATAACTGAACATGAATCCTAGCTTCACGAGTAAATACATAATTTCTGCACTTTCACAACTCTAAGTTTGTCGTGTCTTTAACCTAAGGTTTTGAAGAGAAACGTTCATTCAAGTTGGTATAAAACAGAACTGCTAACAGTTGAAAAGTGATTGTGGGACAAAATGGCTAGATGAAACAAATCCAAAACTGGCCTTTATTTTTGGATCAGAGTGAAAATCTCCTGCTGGGCTCCAACTTTTTATTATTATCGGTAACTAGGCTCCAACCTTGGGGTGGCTTTCATGGTATTTGTTCATTGGGTAATCTTCTGTAGTGACATTGTCCAGAACACAGTCATATCAGAAAATAAAGGATAAACCATGTGAGAGACAATTATAAGCTTAGTATTGACATCGTCCAGACCACACTGTCATATCAGAAAATAAAGGATAAACCATGTGAGAGACAATTATATGCAAAGTAATGATTTTTAATGATTAAATATAACACTTTAAAGTGTATGGAAAACTTACATGGCCAAATGTGTGACCTAAATTCAATGTGGCTCTTAGTCCACCTTCCTTCTCATCCAAGGAGACAACCTCCGCTTTGTTTTCACAAGACCGCTTAATAGCATATGCAAGGGCTGAAGGATCCCTGCAACAGAATGAAACCATCTTAGTAGCTCCACATAATATAGAACGTCAAACTTGGGAAAAGGGAAATCTGACGAAGAGGATTTTACATCCCTCGATGCCCAATCCTCCCAAAGAAAAAGAAGATATCAGCACAGGTGGTGGTTTCGAGTCAAACTTGTTGGTCCATAGGATTTGTTATCCTTGTGGTAGCACACGTGGTTTCATTATCAATAGTAAAAGTAAAATTCCAACTTTTGTATAAAAACCATAAATAGAAATTATAGTAGTAGAGTAGTAGTAATTGTGCAGTTACCTAAAGAGTAGAGCCTGCATATTCTTCTCCTGCCAATCAAAGAACTCCGCATCCCTAATAAGGCCATATTTAACAACTTCACCAATACCAGATATTAATTCTCTATCAGGCAATGTGTTCAAAGTGTTAGTGTCTATAAGAACACATTGAGGTTGGTAAAAGGCACCAATCAAATTTTTTCCAAGAGGATGATTTATTCCAGTCTTCCCTCCGACAGAAGAATCCACCTGAACATGGAGAGATTCTAGAAGATTATGACACATCCTAAAATCTCTAAGAAGGAAATAGACCATTAAAATCTAAGAGAACCTGAGCCATTAGAGTTGTAGGAATCTGAATGAAGTTTACACCACGAAGGAATGATGCAGCAGCAAATCCACACATATCTCCAATAACTCCCCCTCCAAGAGCCACGAAGGTACATCGCCGGTCTAAACGAGACTCTATGGCTTTGTCGAAGACTTTCATTAGTGTCTCCTGCAGGAAAAGAATGGTGGTACCTTAACTTGTTGACATCCATTACTCTGGGAATAAAATCAATTGTATTTTGCTGGAAACAATATCAATTAAATGGGCATTTTGATTCAACTGCCGACTAAAAAATAGACAACAGTTATGAAACTTACCATGTTCTTGTACTTCTCCCCATCCGGTAGGATCACACTTTCAACCGAAATATTTGGATTTCCAAAAGTTAAAGCGTGGGTGACTTTTCCCAGGTATAAAGGTGCAATAGTTGTGTTAGTTACAATTAGAACTCTCTTCCCATCAACGTGCCTATTCATAGAAACAAGAACAGGAAAAATACATAAACCAAAAGAACATCAAAGGACACAATTATGAATTATTGGGCTCAGCAATTTGTTTATAACTTATAACTTTCTTTAATTTGACATAATAAAAGCCTTTTCAGTTATTGTAGTTACTAATTTATAGTAGGATGTAACTAGCCGAACGGTTTGGAATTCATAATTTATTCGTTCTCAATGATTTTGGTTTCGCTAATAATGAGCAGATTATATCTAGGCTTGTTTTCACTTTTCTAGTCATTCCTGATACAATTGTGAAATACTGGGTTTTTCTATTGTAAAAAAATGTTTGGAATCATACTCTGAAATTGGCCATCAAATAAATCCTAGTTATTCCACGATAGAGTTGTCACAATACCTCTAGTGCAATTTTGAATTTTTTTAGTTGTTATAGACCCACGCACCAACCAATTTCACATGAGATTAATGGTATGTTTGGTTAACAACTTAAGAAGAGAAAAGAAAAAAGAGAGTTTTCTCTCGTTTGGATAACGACTTGGGAGAGAAAAGAAAAGAAATAAAAAAATGTTGTAGTACAAAATTACAATTCAACTTTCTCTCCAATTTTGGAGAGAAAGTGAACAAATAATTATTTGGTGACCAAACTACCCTTGTTAAAAAACCTAGCAAAAAACCTAATTTGCTACCTATAAATACTCGTTTCTCATTATGTCTTCCCCCATCCAGTTGTTCTACTTTCTTTTTTCCCCACCTAAATATTCATATCTACTGATTTCACGTCCATGTTGGATTAGTCTGCACCGATCTATATGAGCTATTGAGCTTTGATAACACCACAATACAAAATTTGTAGGAAATTTTCTATCATGTTAAAACATTTGTCGGAATATATTTTTATAATCTTTCAATGAAAATTTTATTAAAAAAATCACTAAGAATATGCAAGTTTTTGGGTTTGAAAGGGATTTGTTATTTTTGAGTTTGAATTTTTATTATTTGATTACGAATTCTGAGAATTTGAATTTGTTATATTCCTATTTTTGGGTTAAGATATATAAATCCGATTTAAGAAAAATAATATAATTTTAACCCAAAGAAGAGATTTTTTGCATATTTTGATCCAAAATCGATTTTCTCGTATTTTTCCTTCAATTCAAGTTTCAATTTCCTATTGTTCTCTTCAAATATTTAATTTATCATTAAAATTTTCGTAAAATTCGTA
This sequence comes from Triglochin maritima, assembly GCA_963682175.1. Lineage (NCBI taxonomy): Eukaryota > Viridiplantae > Streptophyta > Magnoliopsida > Alismatales > Juncaginaceae > Triglochin > Triglochin maritima. The sequence continues at coordinate 51,544,400 of OY821774.1, read as the reverse complement.
AATAATTTTTTTGTTACAACACATGTCATTGTGTTGGAAGAACAAAAAACGTTCCCTTGAAGTATTTCTATGAGTATTGTACTTTTATTTTTTTATTTTATATAAGAAATGTTTTTTGTAGATGTGTTGCCATGAAGTTGGTTTGTTACATTAGTGAGTTTCTATAGCTTAAAGTTTCATGTTTGGTGGACATTTTCTATTTGTAATAATTTATAGTTCTAAATATTATTAGGATAATGTAGAGAAGATGACAAGTAATGACATTTTGTATAATACAAAGAAAATGACATTTTGGTCTTTTTAGAAGAAAAAAATTCCTCATAATATGTTAACCAAACGAGAGAAACTTATTTGTTACAGTGGTTATCCAAACAAGAGAAAAGAAACACTTTTTTTCTTTTTCCCCCTCTCGTAAGTCGTTATCCAAACAGAGCATAAGAGTATAACCCGTCAACTTGAGAACCTACTTTAACCACATGCAAGTGAGGATCATTGGGCAAAAGAGTGTTTGAAATCATAATTTCACGTTGTTTGATGCTGAGAAACATAATCTAGAGTTCTAGACCGTCTTTGGAACATAACAACGTTATCCACCTTCTACCGATAAGTACAAGTATTGGTTTGAAAAAGAAACGCTGAACCAACAAAGTCCCACTTGAATCAATATCAACCAATCGTGAAATGGCGAAAGACAAAACTTTCTATCACAAATCCTTAAGTTTTTTAACGCAAGAGATATACCTCTGGAGGAGATCAGGCTGGTCAAGGAGTCCCGGCCCGATATAGATAGGATAACTCCGATCCCCCAAATCGACATCCACCACCGTCAAAATCTGACCACTCACCTCCCCTGTCGGCGGCTCCACCACCGGCGATTGGCTGGCGGAGATCCTCATCCCTCTCGTCCCCATACCGAATCCAATAGCCCCTCCCCGGCGGCTACGGGGAAAGGGGACGGAAGAGAAGGCGCGGGACAGGGAAGGGGTGGAGAAGGGTCTTGGGAAGGGTGCGGAGTGCGGGGCCTTGGCGAAGGTGGCGGCGTCCATGGGATTGGGGGAATTAGGGTTTGAGAAAGGAATGGAATCGACGAGGTTGTTGGTTTGAGATCGCCACCAAACAGGAATGGGGTGGTGGTGTGTTTTTTGTTTGGTTGTTCGGGGTAGGTGGGAGGAGGGGAGGGTGGGTTGGTTGGTTGGTGGAAATGTGGCGTCCAGCCGTCGATGCTGTGTATTCGGATCGGGTTCATTTGGTCGGGTCGGGTTAGGACCATATACAACGAAAATTCTAACGGGTTAATTACTATTAGCATATTAATCATTTTAAACTTCTAAATATGCAGTACTTTGTCCTTTTCAACTTTGAGAATTCATAGTTTTCAACGTGTTTACTCCTTTTCTCTGTCTAACATATTTCTAATCCCAACTTTACGGTGGTTTTAGGATCGAAACTAGACGTTGACTTGGTTTAGATTTGGGTCGAATTTTATACAAGTTTTTCACATGAATGAGAAATTTACTATACATAATTTTTGCACGGAGAATCAAAAGATATTTGGAAATCACTAGTTTTTTTTATTCGGAATATGATAGGTATTTTACGGATAAGCTGCTAAATATACACTTTTGTATCATACTAATTGGACAAAATCACATCTATATATCTTATTTTTGGTATTCAGAAATATACAAAATGGTAAAAAAATCTAAAATGATTAATAATCCAAGAGTTGAAATCCCACGAAATCTTTACAAAAAATACCAAAATCTAAGATCCAAATCTAAAAAAATCAAAATATAAGGGAATTTCCCGACCCACTATTCACAATGCGATATAAGACTCCAACATCCACTATTGTTATCCCCCTAGATGACCTGATCACATGCCCCCAATACATGCATCATATATGTTCGAAAAAATGTTACTCCTTACGAGGAAACTACCAATGGGCTACCAGGATATCAATTATACTCGATACACAAGTGGTGGTGGAATCGGAAATTGTGTTAGAAGGGAGAGGGGGTGGAAATACAAATGACAAAAAAATCAATTATACAATTCTCAAGAAAACTATAGTTCTTTTCTGTCTTTCAACGGATTTTCGTATTTTAAAAGCGATACATAATCGCATTGTCATTCTGAATATAAGAGAAAAAAATCGTTTAACCAATAATTATCCAAACTGTTTTAGAATCTGGAAGATTATTGGTCCAACTTGACGCATAAATCACATAGTTGCAGTATATAATATGGATAAGCCAAAACCAAATCCCCAGGTGCCACGTGCCATCAAACCCCCGACCAGGAGTGAAACGTGGAAGCAACGTCACGCACGATCCACACCTCCTCAACCACCTCACACGATCTCAACCGTCCAAACCCAGATCGACGCTCCCACTCGTTTACCCAACACTTCAACCGCGAAACCAAACCCATCTAATCCCACGCACGCACCCTGTCAATTTTGGACACGACACAGACACGACACGATAAGGAGACACGATTTAGACACGACTTTACACGAATTTTTTTGTATGATTGAAATGATTTATTATGATGTTTTGTGAACATACAAATATAAAATAATTGATATACGATTTAACACGAACACGACACGATAAGTTATTTTTGTACACGAAACAGACACAACCTGCATCTTTTGTTAGATAATCAATTGTTTTTACTTAATAATAGTCAATTAAGATGTTATTTAGAATGAAAAATATCAATATAACATGTCACTTAACTATTTTCAATCTAAATATGATGAAATATTTTCAATTTATACTATACACGATAACACGAAATCCTGACATGAATGCAGAACTGCCAACACGATAGTACACGAACACGACCTAACTGACAGGTCTACCTATAAGTCCCCAACTCCACGCTTCTCTGGCCATCTTCGACCTTCTCCTTCCTTCTTCACAGCAGAGCGAGATGTTAGGGTTTCGGAGCCGTCGGTTTCTTCTGGTCGTCGTCGTCGTCCTTCTCCGGATTGGAGCGGGACTCGCCAACTTCTTCGACCCGTTCAACGTGACGTACGACCACAGAGCTTTGATTTTGGATGGGAAGAGACGGATGCTCATCTCCGCTGGGATGCACTACCCCCGCGCCACTCCCGATGTGAGGATTTTGGATTTTTCCTCTTTTTCCTGCTTCTGATCCTGAAGTGTCGATGCGTGAATTGGGGATTTAGTTAGGGATTGCTTGATTCACAGGTTTGGGATTGAGATTATGGTTGTTTGGGAGGAAAAAAGAATTCGTAAGCTCTGGTGTTATTTTGAAGTTTCTTTAGAGGTTTCTGTTGGGATTTGTCGCGAAATCAATTCGTATTCTAAGCGTAATGAAACAAAATTGTCGCGAAATATATTCTTCTGTAAGTTTCCTTCGTCACAGCAAGCTTCGTAAGAGTTGAATGTAATGTTAATTTTGGATTTGCGGCTGTTACAGTGCTCCTTCAGTGTTTCAACAATGCGCAACTGATTTGCACGATGTTAGATTGTCGTTGTTGACGTTTTGTTGTTGAGATTTTCCAGTACCGAACCAAAATACATGAATTCATTCCTCTGAAAATGTCGTCATATTTTCATTTGCTATGTAATGGAGGGAATAGTGAATTGGCAATAGGCTGACCTTATTGTTAGCTCACAGCATGTTGTTGCATGCTTAAAGTGATTGTCTGCTTGAATGTTAAGTAGCATCAGTCAAAATCTAGAAAGTCTTTCCACATCTGGACAAGGTAATTGGTGCATCCCAGCCTGGTGTGTACATTACCATTGATGAATTAAAAATATGAAAGTTTAAGACAATCATAACCAAACTTCATTGAAAGAGAGAAATCAGTGGTGTTGGTCAAGAAAAAGGTTTATGTGTAGCAACTGGTTCCATTTGTTATCAACTTTAATTTGTAGTAAATAAATTTGTAAACAAGAGGCGACCTTTGAGACTGTATCACCAAAGAATAGGCAAGTGGTGGATTTTCTTTAACAGCTTAGTGTTTACATCTAGACACAACCTATACGTTGAGGTGAGATATGTTTAATATATTTGGATGTTTGATAACATCAGATGTGGCTGGAGTTGATTGCAAAGAGTAAGGAAGCTGGAGTTGATCTCATACAAACATACGTATTTTGGAATGGACACGAACCAGCCAAAGGTCAGGTATACGTTTGACTTGTTTTTTTAGACCTCATTGATTGAAAGTCCTTTATCTTTATAACCTCAATTTTCCCCCTCCTTGCATAAAATGTCTTTTTTTGATTCCTTGGCAGTATAACTTTGAAGGGAGATATGACCTTGTCAAGTTTGTGAAGCTTGTTGGTTCAAGTGGACTGTATCTCCATCTTAGGATCGGACTATATGCCTGTGCTGGATGGAATTTTGGGTATTCCTTGCAATGTTTCAGAATTCACTTAACCTTTTCCTCTTATATTTCTGTTTTTGTTTTGTTTTTCTGAATTACAGTATAATTCAAAAAACTATTGGTATTTACTTGATAATCATGATTTTCGTTTAAAGAAAGAAATTTAGAAATTACATAAGGGAAAAAGGAGGAACAAAAAATAAGACGAAGATACGTCATGAATTTCAAATGTTGGGGGATTTTGGAACACTGATTTCATCTGCTAAAACCTTTTTTTGTGTAATATGCTGCATTTCCTCTTCACTATATGTCCTTGAAATTTGCTTATGCATGCATACACGTGCTTTTGACTATAATTCCCTCCTGGAATACACATGCTTTTGACACAAGAGACAGAGACATCAAAACACATTTAACTAATATGTGCTTCTATTAGTAACAACTATATGATCTGTTTGCAGTGGTTTCCCTGTCTGGTTGCGTGATATCCCTGGAATAGAATTTCGCACAAACAATGAACCCTTCAAGGTATACTGGTGGCATGATATATCTTCTGGATGCATATTCCTGGTATCATCTTCTGGTAGGAATATCATACTCATGGATTGCAATTTTGCATATAGAAAGAGATATGCAATCTGGGAGATTGAGACCGATCAAAAAGAAGAAGATATGCAATTTGGGATTATTTTTATTTTGAACTTCGCAACACTTAGTTTGATAACCTTTGCTACTCTTCGTAAGTGAAATACATTGCCAATATTTTCCCTACTTAGGAGGACAAAGAAATTAAGAAAGCAACAAACAATTTGTTAATCTAATGAAGAATATTCAAATCCATTTTTCACTATTAAATAACTTTCAATTGTCCATTATTTGTTGGTGTTTGATCTGATGTCTACGTACTCACTAGGAACATTTGCAATAATAAATAATGTTTAGCATTGTGTTTTGGTGTGCGTGAGAGAGAAATCCAACCACTTCATTAGGTCTTGCATGTGAGTTATAGACAGTTAAAAACGAATTGATGTTGTATCAAATATAGAGTGAATCAAAACAATGCCTGTAGTGTAAATCTATGTTGAATTTGTTATGTACTTATGTCAAACCAAAATTATATAGTTCCACTAAAACACCATATCACTTTATTAAACAATTACAGGTACCTGACTTTGTTAAACTATAGGTATGAACTCTCCGAAACTAAATCAAAGTCAAGACTCATTCTAACACTTAGATATTTTTTAAAGCTAAAATTATTTGAAATTTCGTAACATCTTGTGTGTTTTTGCTTCAGATTGAAATGCAGAGATTTGTCAAAAAGATTGTAGATCTGATGCGGAAACGCCGGAAAGAAATGCTCTTTTCATGGGAAGGTAGACCAATCATATTATTACAGGTTACCAAGTAGCATTCTTTTAATATTTTTTCTTTCTACTTTGTTGCCCAACCTTCCTTTCTAACTTAGAGAACGGACGCTACCACATCTAGCTGGTGGCCCCAACTGGGTACCTTAATTTCATGTTGTCAAGTAGTTAAACTTTGTGAAAACTAGTATTTCACTGCCGTCTAGTAAAGTACAATTATTCAACTCACAATATAAAATTTGTAAGGTTAAAGGAAGAATAAAAGTGTTAGGTACATGTAAAATGCTTCTCCTGGTAACAAGATAAAAGATAAGGGGGGAAAAGGAAATGTTGCCACCTTTAGTTTTCCAGAACGAATTTTATTGTTATTTGTTTTGTTGGAAATTGTCTAATATTGGATAGCTAAAATCATTGTTGTGACTTGCAGGATCCTGAGTACCTCCAATCAACATAAATTGTTTTGACACAGGAACCCTCACTTTGATATTACATCATATACCCCAAACCAACATTGTATATCCATTATTTTTTCCAAACGTGTTGGACATCTGAGATGTGACATGTGCGAGTAGTGTTGAGGGTTTTAGATAATTGAAAGCCATTTTTATAAATTGAATGTTTACATGGCTTTGACTTTGGATAGAAGTGCGTAGAAGAAGGATAGAAGCCGTGATTCTCGATGAATTCCTTTTCTAATGCACCCCAACTAGTTCGGGATTAAAGACTTCGTTGCTATTATTGATTCGTATGACTCATAATCGAGCACCTTCAGTCCTATCAGTTGATTTTTGGATGAGTGCGACTGTTACTAGACCATAAAATCCTCTCTTTAGCTTGGATTTGGTAGTGGAGAGAAAGTACAAACTTGTATAGAATTGTTTCTCTAATTTGGAAATAATGATTGTAATCATATTGAAAGACCTTAATGGTCTGTACACACTGTTATCAATTATAGATATTACATAAGTCTCATATAACTTATTGTCCATTTTACGGGATTTCGAAATATTTAATATTACCTCAATTTAGGGAAGCTATATTCTCATACCAAGACATGATGATATGTACAGATCACTTTCCCTAGAAGCATGATAAGTATAGAAGATGTATCCTAAGTACAAATCAAGTATATGAGCTACACATCTAGTTAGTCCAGATATTCCAAGACTGTTGGTTATGCATCTCAAAATATAGGGGATCAAACGTACACAACCACACCCTAATAACCAGAGAAGTTTTTTTTTCTTATTGATCCATTAATCTGATGTAAAGTCAATCATCTGCATTTTTACAATAAAATAAGTAATGGAGACGGTTTATAGAACCTCTTTGATTTATTTCATTTCAATCTAAAATGCCAAAAAATAGTTTGATTTTTTACTCATTGGAAATAGTAAGAACATAAGCTGCCTTCCCTAAATTTTTGGACATGGAATTATTCTACCTATGTTGGAGTAAAATGAGGGAGGCTTGAAAAACTTTTCCTTAATCCATACAATTATAAGCGCTAGCATGATGCGTTTGGAAACTATATCAGTGGTTTCATATGAACCCAGTATATTAAGTAATTCATCAAGACAAAAAAAATCCATCAAGAAGTAGCTGCAGGCACATTATTTTACTTGATATGGGGTTTTGAAGATACACTTAACTAATACCATGAAAGCCCAACTCATGCATACCTCTTGCTGCTGAACAGATAGAAAACGAGTATGGGAATATTGAAAACTCATATGGACGAGGTGGAAAGGAGTATGTTGTGTGGGCAGCTAACATGGCAGTTGGGCTTGGTGCTGGGGTCCTTGGGTTATGTGCAGGCAAAGGGATGCTCCGGATAACATAGTAATCTTATTGTGCACCTACCATCTGTTACTCTCTACTTAAATACTCCACCTAAAGTGTAACCTTTTCTGCTTAATGGATAAGTTAAAACAGCTCATGGACCTCTTAGTTTCTTACTTGTACAGCTAGAAGCCTGCAATGCATATTACTGCGATGGCTTCAAGCCGAATTCTGATAAAAAAACCAGTACTTTGGACAGAGGATTGGAATGGATGGTTAGACATTTGCTATAGTTTCTGATACTTTCTCTGATACCAGATTACGGAAATTCCTTACATTCAATATCCTATACATATACTGTATACCACATACTGCAAAAAATTGCATGATCCCACAGTTCGGGAAGTTTAGCTTGTGACCTTATGTTTCTTCAAAACTTCAAACCTGCAGTTCTAAGCTAACACTTCATCATAAATGTTTATTAATTTTTATCTCCATATTGATTGCAAATCATTGTTTCAAGGTATGCCTCATGGGGTGGAAGGATACCTCACCGACCTGTTGAGGACAATGCGTTTGCTGTAGCTCGTTTTTTCCAGCATGGAGGAAGTTTTCATAACTATTACATGGTAAAATCCTTGAAAAGGTGTCTGTGCGAAACTGTGGCATAATTATTATGTTCAGCTGTAATCAATAGTTTGTTGACAGTATTTTGAAATTTTTACCTCTACCATGTTATAGAGATGCCTTGATTATAACTGGAGTTAAATTTCGACTTGAAATACAAGAACCTCACTACTCCCCCTTGTTTGCGAGGAGAAGTTTCAATTTCTAATTAAACATAAAGACACAAAGTGCACTGGTACTAATGTCAATAGACTAATTTACTTTCTTATCAACCATGTTTGTGACATTAGCATTTTTATTTGTTAGGGAAGAAGGAAAACTTGGCATTGATCCTTGATCTTGCTGATTATTGCAAAAAAATGTAAATCAGTCTCATAATCATTTTATAAAAATTGTCACATTTGATTGTGAATGCAAACATTTTTTGTTACTTAAACAGAAAAACATGGTTGGAATTTCAGTATGTGTGATCAATTTCACTGTTGTGATCAGAATAAGATAATGAAAGGGTATATTGAAACAGACAAATGGAATTGAAGGTATTTTTGTTATTAAGTTCTACTAGAGGATGTCTCAAATTTTTCAAATTTGAAGGGCATTTAAGAATTTACCCCTTATCTCTCTCTGTTAGACTGGGCATCCACCTCAAAACCAATTGACAATGAGGAGAGGGGCTCTACAACTTACGACCCAGGAGAATATCCTCATTTTACACGATGTGAGGTTATTCTCTAACACTCTCCCGCACGCGTGACACGTGTCTACGTGTGGACAACACTAGGTGGATGTGTCAAAGCCGTCCACCAGGCACAACTTGGGCTCTGATACCATGTTAGACTGGGCATCTACCTCAAAACCAATTGACAATGAGGGGAGGGACCCTACAACTTATGACCCAGGAGAATGTCCACATTTTATACGATGTGAGACTATTCTTTAACAATCTTTTAAGCTTGACAGGTTTTCCTTCATATTACTTTTAGCAACATAACATTACCTTAGGTGTGTTCATATGCAAGTCTATTATGCTTGCTTGATATTTGCAGTTCTTGGGGGGCACGAATTTTGGTCGGACAGCTGGTGGTCCTCTTCAAACAACTAGTTACGATTATGATGCACCTATTGATGATTATGGTAAGGGGACTATGATGAAACATTACCTACCTTTTAATGTTAAAACTTTCTTAACATGGTTGACTTTTTATACTTCAATATATGAGGAAAAGGTTTTGCTATTTTAGTATAGTTTAGGCCCTTCAGGTCTTGACAAGAGAAATTAGTTGCTTCATATCATGTAGGCCTGCTCACCCAGCCTAAGTGGGGACATCTGAAGGATCTACATGCTGCTATAAAGCTTTGCGAACCAGCTCTTGTTGCGGTTGACACTGGGCCGCAGTACAAAAAACTGGGGCCAAAACAAGAGGTTTGCCATGGTTTTTAGTTCTGAATTTGTTAAGAGACTGTTGATATCTGTTATGAAAGACCAGTAAAGCTACTACATCAAAAAAATTAAAAAGCATGAAATAATACCCAAATTTCTGCTGCTTTTTTGAAACGGTCCAAGTTGCCAACTTATGATCGAATAAATTATAAGGTTAATTACAGTTTGACCCCCTGAACTATGTCTTTGTATCACTTTAACTCCCCTGAACTTTCAAAGTTAACAATTACCTCTCCTAAACTTTAATTTTGTAACACTTTGCCCCCTTAAACTTCAAAAACTCATTATTTAACACATTCGACGTTTTTTTTTCCTAATTTTTTTTTGTTGTATCCCTAATACACTCCTAAACCTATATTTACGTGAAAATTTGGATCAAAACGGAGGTCGGATATGGTTGGAATTTGGGTCGGATTGAGTGTCAAACCGACCCAAATTCCAACCATATCTGACCGTTTGGATCCAAACTTTCACGTAAATATAGGTTTAGGAGTGTATTAGGGATACAACAACAAAAATTAGGAAAAAAAACGTCGAATGTGTGTTAAATAATGAGTTTTTGAAATTCAGGGGGGCAAAGTGATACCAAGACATAGTTCATGTGGGCAAACTGTAATTAACCCTAAATTATATTCTCCTGAAAAGTAAGTGGTCGAAATGATAAATACTTGAGATGACAATGCTGCAAAAAGAAAGTCGACCTGTTCTGTTCATTCTGGATGATCCTGAATTTCACAATTCATGTATACATGGGAAAATGTGAGGCAGGTACATTTTTAGAGATCCCGTCTATTGTAGCAAGATGTGAGTGTCTGTTATAATTGTGGAACTAATGTAACCATCACCATGCAAATGAATATGGTGCATGATGGTTGCATATGTTAGTTACAGGATTTATTAGAGGTGTCTCAAATATTACCCTTGGATTTTGACAGTTTGACCTCTTATTTTCAAGGTGGAACTTTGTATTTGTTTCTTACATTATTTACTTGAACATAAACCCAGTCCATTATTGTGTTATGAACTTCTTATTCTTTCAGACTTTCATCCTTGCATTTATAGAGTTGGCTTGGGTAATGTGTATAGAAAACATTTTAGTTTCCTTTTTAAGGAATGTTTTGTTTCCACTTTTATCGTGAACTACTTTCGACTAATCTATAAGTTTTTATTTATTTATTTATTTCACCAACTGGAATACACCAGCATGGAGATCTTATAATCCTCATTCTATACCGTAAAAATAAGAGGAAAAATCATACTTAATGTTTTTGCAAGATCCTGATTTAGTCTTGTACTTGGAGGTGTTCATTGTTTGTTCTATTCTTATCTTAATTTTGTAATTTTAATAGCTTAGTATCTTTGCAGGTGCATGTTTATTCCGATAACATGATAAATTTCAAAAGACAGCTGCCTGGCAATGCCTGTTCTGCTTTTCTTGCAAATATTGATGAACATAACACTAAGAATGTGAAATTCCTTGGTCAATCCTACACTTTACCACCTTGGTCTGTAAGCATCTTGCCTGATTGTAGGCATGTGGCTTTCAACACTGCAAAGATAACTCCTGGATTTCTTATTGTAAGGATTTATCACGGAGCTTGGATTCATTATTGATTAGTGATTTCAGAAGCCTCATTTTACAAAGGAGTGGGGCTGTAGGTTCATGCCCTAAGCTGTGACCGATTGAGATTGTTTAGGAATAAATTATTTCATTTGGTGTATGTGTTTGGATTCCTAGGCTTTTGGACCTCAAAAACAAACAAAATGTCATTCAGACAGATAATTGAAATCCCTCATTGCCTCATCTGGGAGCTGATCGTGTCACTTTTCATCCTTACAGGTTTTAAGCATTTCGTCTCCGTTTGATATTTTCTTTGTTTGTTCATGTTTAGATGCTTTTCAAGTTTTTCGGATGTGGCGCAAGTAAGATTTTACCTCAATAGCATGGATAAACAAAGGAAACACAGATCATCATCCCCTGCCTTTCATTTCTATGCATCTTTGATACATGGCAGCTTGCATGTCTATCAATAAATTACGCTAGGTCGTTCACTTGGAATAACATATATTTTAGTAAACCAGTTCAAAATTTCAATTAAAAATGGATCATTTATTGCCCAAAGCTGTGATTGTCATTATGCTTTTAAAGCTTCAATTTTAGAGGGGAACTATTTCTTTCATTTCACCAGTTTTTTGGAGTTTATTTTGCACTTACATGTGAAGTTGGAAACCTTTTGCTATCGCATCTCCTTGTGAAGTTTTCCATCCCATGCATCTTGCAGGTTGGTCATCAGACTTCCATCAAAACAAATGAATTCAGCTCACCTAGTTTATCAAATGCAACAAAATATCAACATCTATTATTAGACGACAGAGACACTTATATCTCCAAAGAGTGGTTCTATTTTAAGGAGCCTATTGGTACATGGGACGGGAATAAGTTTGTGTCAAAAGGTATTCTAGAGCACCTGAATATAACAAAGGATGCTACTGACTATCTATGGTACATCACCAGGTAAATCTTAGATGACCTTGTTGGAAACTCATTTGCAAGGTGTTTGCATGTCCCAATTCTTTTACATCATCAAGTGTTTGTTGTTACTTGAGGTTTAATAAACGTGGAAAGAAGAAAATAAATCCTTCCTGACCGATAAAAAAAAACCTTCCTGCAAATGAAGTAGCACTTTTTGAAATTGATAGAATAATTAGAGGGCAGAATGGTCTAAAGTTTTATTGCTAGGAAAAAAAGGGAATAAGAATAGATTATGTAGGGCTAATTAATGATTTTGTTCTCCAGTAAAATACTGGAATGATATGTTAGTGTTTTCTTAGATGCTAGAGATCTTGAAATTATAACATTTGCACAATTATAAGATGAAATGGGTTTTGTTTTTCAGGCATGTGAGGGAAGAAACAGTTGTAGTGTTAGTGTTTCGACAGGAACATTTGGTGGTGACCCCTGCAAAGGTGGTGTAAAAAGTTTAGCTGTGCAGGCCAATGTGCTTCTTCCAAGAATCCCACTGCCCCTTTTTCCTAATTGCCCACTGCTTTCATCTCCTTGCATGTGTTTTACGTTACTATTACTCTTGTTACATATATACCAACAACTGATTGTTGTTTGTGGACATTATCAGACCCTAAATATATGTTGTGGTAAGTGTGATGGGGCATGCGGGAGTTGTAGATTTGAGTTCTGTGCTCGGGTTTCATGTTTTTAGTGTATCTTGCTCCCGCCTTGTAGGTACTGTTATTGAGCTTCACACGGCACAGTATGTAATTCCAAGTATGCAGTGAGGAATGTAAATATTGATGTCATATATTATGTCTATACAGATGTTCCATTGATATTGTGTTTCAGAATTTCTTTTGGTTTGGTCCTTTTGCAAGAAACAGGTTGATATTGTGGAAGCACATACTGTGCCGTGATATTGTGGAAGCACATACTGTGCAAGAAACAGGTTGATGTTCCATTGATATTGTGGTAGCAGTTTTCCAAACATTTTAAATTGTATGTGAACTGGAGAAATACATGAACTTAAAACATGGGCGGAAACGAAGCAATCAAGCTGAGAGGAATACATGTGCAACATACAACAGGGCATTACTTACAGGCTAGGGTCATAAAGAAAGGTATGATATTACATTGGAAGTACTTTTCGCATGAAAATGAAAGCAGAAGTTGCATCTTCAACGTCGGTTTGTATAGATATTCGTTAGAGCTTTTACCAGTTCGAATGTGCTCATCTTGTACAGATCATCTTCTGAAACAGCTAAACCATCCACAGCCCCAGTACTGGAAGCACAGTTATGTTTAGAAAGTCTACTCTCAAAAATAACGCCAGAAAAGTGATACAAGATGTGAATTATTAATTACCCATTACAAATGTAAACAAATGGTAGATCTTACCGAGGAGGCATTTTTGTTTCCATCATTAAGAACGGGAAAGCTTTTATCACTATTATTCATAACGTTTTCTCTTCCACTCCTCTCAACTCTCGCTCTCATAAAAACACCACTAAAGTCATTAGCAGACGGAGGATTACACACGTCCCATTCTTCAAAACCTGGAAGCACTGTGTCCTTCTCTGGCTGCTGCTGCCAATCGCCAAACCAAAAAAAGAAAAGAAAACAAAACAAAACAAAAGAAGAGCCAACCGTTAAGAACAACTACGATATTGTCAAAAGAAAAAAAAAGATGGAAGTTTGTTAACTCGATCTTTGTTCTTCCTTCGTCGTACGGTAGAACCAGCAAGAGAACGACTTCCGTCCAAACTAGCGCTTCTCCCAGACCAGTGCAAGACAGAGCCAGCCTTGCCTGAAGGTTTCACTTGAGGTGGAGGTAAATTTTCGATGACTCGGTCGAATTCCTGCCTCATTCCATCGTCTAAATTTGGATTTTCGGTGGTGCGATGTTTGGTGGTCATTGTCTGTACCGCCACGTCTGATGTAACCACACTGATTGAATGTTCTTGACTAACCGATCTGGTTCGATTTTTTTTCGCCCTTTCGAAGTAATCGGTGTACCGACCATCTGGTTTCCAATCTCCAAATTGAGGAGCAGCTTGCTGCAAGACAGTAGTAGTCATGTTACGCAGTTTTCATTACAACAGCTCACTAGGGATTGGATTCTGGTATCAAGTGCAGTTACTCAATACCAAACATGGTGTACATCCAAAAAAATAAAATAAGAAATGCTTATGAAAAAATAAACACAACATCTTGCGTTCTCAAACGTTAACCCCAAATACTAATCTCTCTATATCCTTCACTTCTCAGAATCATGTGTTCGCATAACCGTAATTTAATATACAATCCAACAGCTAAAAAACGATATACCAAAATAAGTTATCAAATCGGAGAAAAAATGACAGTTGCATGTGGTAACCCATCATCATCCATAGTCAAAACATATTCAACCACTTCCAGAAACCTAAAATTAATTAATTTAAAACCCATAAACCCACCAAAAATGAATACAAAACCAAAAAAATAAAAATATTACAACACTACATTGTTATAAATTTTTATTAAACGACCAAAAAAAAACATCCACCAAAAAACGTTTACTAGACCACAACAACAAAAAATGCATCATCCACCGAAAAATGTTTATACAACCACAAAAAAACTCTAAAAAAAACCCCATAATTTATACATCCACCATAATTTTTCTGATATGTGTTATTCTCAACACTTGGTGACTCAAACTTTTGCTTATGTTGATGGAGTTTAGTGTAATTTAATGATTTAACATTTTGACTACCTAGTTTATATAAAAAAACAGGTCTTTAGGAGTCAATTCCAAATATAATCGGTAGGGATGACTTGCTAAAATCACCTGATTAACCATGTTCTCCTGATCAATAAACTCCTTTCAACAAGCAAAAGAATTTCAAATAAAACCACCTAGACTTGGGTTGAGTTTGTACAGAATTACATTCAAAAGAATTATGAATCCAAATAATCATTTTGAAATCCGTGCTCACAAAGTCGAATAAAAAATTCTTGTAAAAACCAACGCTTCAAATGAGTGATAGAAATTTATAGCAATGAGACACACATAGAAAGAGGATCGAACATCAATTGTGGAATACTAACAAGTAAGAGCTAAACCAACTCTCTTGGAAGATAGAAGAGAAAAACTCACCGACATCAATTCTCGATTTTTTTCAACTCTTCTCGTCTAATGTTCAATCGAACAAAGAAAGTACAAAGCTTGAATAATATATTGCAGTGGAAGAAAGTATTGCATTAAAATGAAAGGAAGACTGTGAACGTAAGGTTTTTTTTTTTTTTTTGGATGCACTTCGAAAATTTCTTTATTAGATCTTTATTCCTATGTAATTTTATATTGACAACGACACTTACGACCAGATCGTAAGTTGGATAGATACATTGCGATAGACTTACGATAGATACATTGCGTTGCAGTTAAATTCCGTTTTCAAACTTTTTTTATGAAGTTGGATATTTGTTGCGATCAAACCCCTTACTCTTGTTGATTACATGTCATTCTTGTGTTTCTTCACGATTTTTATTAATTTTCTTTTTGTTATTATATTTTGTTTGTATGAGAACATGTTTTAGGAGAAGTCACATCGGACTAATGTTTATTTAGTAAAGTTATAATGGCTAATGTATCCGGACCTGTTTTAGGAGATTTATCTTTTATTCTCTTGTTTTGAATTGTGATGTTTGTGTGTTATGGTGTTTTGATACTGAAATTTGATAAATATTGATAATGTGGGTTCATTTAAGCAAGAAATGCATGCAAGATGCTGTTTTACGTTTGTTTTCAAACGTTTTTGATCAAATTGTAATAACCTAATCTAAAACACCTTAATTAACAAAACATAAACCTAATTAACACTAATCTAATCTTGGAACAGTGAAGCATGAGGTGACTTGTTTTGATTGGAAGAATGAGAGGTGGATTGAAGATAAACTTGGATTTTACTATAAATAAGAGGGAAATGGTTAATTGAATCGTTTTCTCCATTTCTCAAGCTAACCAGAGCGTGAAGGAGGTGAATTCGGAGAAGAAGAAGAAGAAGGTGAAGAAGAAGAAGAGGAGAAGAAGGAGAAGAAGGAAGAAGAAGAGGAGTGAAGTGACTCAAGCTTGGGAGGCTTCCACAACCGTCAAAAAGGTATGCCAAATCTTCATTATAACTCACATAAGCCTTGTGAGTGTTGAAGATCGACGTTGGTGTCGAATTCCCCGTCGGATTTCAACCAATTCAGAGGTTGAAGACGACGATCGGTCGACCGGTGCCTGTGGGCAGTCGACCGATCCTATTATTATATTGATGTTTACCCGCGAATGGTCAAACGATGTCTTAGGACGGTCGACCATTATGCCAGATTTGTGCGGGAAAAAGGGGTTATGTTGTTATCGGTCGAACGGGACCACTTAGCCGGTCGACCGAATAACAATGAGAATGGGTCGGTTGGGGATTTTGACTTATTAAACGGTCGAACGTCCTTCACCTTGTTCGACCGATCCATTCGATGCTTAGTCGGTTGGGAGCTTTGACCATCAAAACGGTCGACCGCTCTTTAACTTTCGGTCGACCGACTGAGCATTTTAATTAAGCAGTAGAGTGCCTGTGATGTTTCGGTCGAACTGTATAGCAGTTCCGGTCGACCGAATGTCACTTGGGCAAGATACTGAGAAGTCCTGTTATCGGTTGAACGACCCATTGGTTCGACCGATCGGATATATATATTATATAAATTTGTATAGCGTAGACCATCCAAACGGTCAACCGCTAGATGACTTTTGTTCGACCGATTGGTCGGTAATTCGGTTGGCGTGGTTCGACCGGTAGACTTGTTTGTACAGTATTGTGTACTGTGTGGGGGACCGATCGACCGGTGTGCTTTTAGCGGTCGACCGATCTGCCGCAGGTTGGTGGATTTATCCACACGCGATCCGTTGAGTATAGGTCGACTACCGGCTCTGAGGCGACGGTTGATTACCGGCTTTGAGAGCTACGAATTTCACCTTCGACGAAAGCGTATTATTGTACTACTGTTGCCTCTCTTACCGAGCGGGGTGTGAGGGATGTGTGCCGTAAACCTTGGGCAGTTTGCGAGGGTTTAGCGGTAGGCCGAGGATGTTCCGGCAGGGTGCGCGCTTGGCGGCTCTTGGGGGAGCAGCGGCTGTCGTCTGACCCGAGTTGTGTATTCGGCGGGCTGACTCGCTCCTGGGGTGGCGGCGTGTACCGGGGGTTCCTTCCTGCACTTTTTGGGGAGCAGTGGTGTCGACTGACCCTTGTGAGGCAGCGGTGGACTGACTTGACCCTAGTGGCAGGAGTGGTTCAGTGCGGCAGAGGCGGTGAGGGCATTATTGTGGGCCCGAGGTGGATGATCATGTGCATAGCATTGCATTGTCTTTAATTCCTTTTTATATTTTAGGAGGTTTGGTATACGGGGTTCCTGCAGGGAACTCAGACATGTTTGTTTGTTTTCATTTTAGTTAGCGAGTAGCATTAGAGTCAGGTGGTGACCGAGGAGAGTGCCCCCGGGATCAGATCCTGTTCTTTTTATTATCTTCTTTTGTTTGAGGTAGTGATTACATGTATATTCACTTTTGTTGTAATCACAGTTGACCCATTTATATAGTTTGACTTCCACGTGGGTCTGTATCTTATATATTTTATATATATGTTAGTTTGTTTTCCCGTGACGTGCCCTGTGTTGACCGTTGACGGTCCTTATTATTGTTTAAATTTTCCGTTGTTTTCGGGTACGTTACAAATGCTATTGTGACGATATGGTTATTTTGAATGTTGATGTTAATAGGGACGTCGCTGTGGGTGGGTGAGTTGGCCAATTCGATGGGTGTGGTCATCGAATTGGGTGTAGGTGAGTTGGCTAGTTCGGTCGTCGGTGCCTCGGAGGTTTAAGTACTTGGTGGGAAGGATTAGTAGTAACGGAGTTGGGAAAATGGGGTTAAAGGTGATTAGGTGAGTTTGGGTGTAAGTCTCACGTGTTAGTTTCTTATGGGAAGTCAGTTTTTGAGAATATGGATATAAGAACGACTTCTTCTTGAGGATTGAAAGTTGTTTGGATAGTTAAAAATATTTTGGTAGTGGGTGATGTCTTGTTAAAGTAAATTCCTAAATTGTCCCAAAATTTTGATTAAATAAAAATTTATTTTAAATGTTTTTTTCCAAAAAAATTCTACTGAAAATATGTTTTTTATTTATTTATATTAAAAAAAATCAATTTTTTTAACCCAAGATTGATCTCCAAATGATGTGAAGATAAATTGGTCCAAATAAAAACCAGAGATGAGCAGGAGTTGAGAAACTTCTCCACCTTAACTTCTTCAAGACAGTGTAAATGTTGTCTTATTTTGTGTGTCTGAATTCCAGATTCTTGGGATCAGCTTGATGTTTGAATATCCATATGCACTAGCACGGAGAAGGTTGATGTTTGACATCCAAACGTGATCTTAGTCAACCGTTGTCGCATATGACATACAACATTAACAGTTGTTAACGGGTATCAAATGGAATTCCGAACTTCGGTGTTTGTTGTCAATATAAAACCAATCGGGAGTAAAGATCTAATAAAAGAATTTAAGAAGTTGTACAAAACAAAAACCTCAAAATAAAACTGCAACGAAAATATAAAGCAGCAATTTCATATGAATTTATGGTAGCTTTTGATTACCAAATGTTAGGCATAAGTGCATTCAATAATATCAAGAACACAAGATATAATCCCAAGAAATAAATACTTACGGTTCAAGAATGCAAACATCTCGAATCCAAGGGAAAATAAAATAGATTTCTTTTGACCAACTGTTTTTTCTTTGTGTTTGTGCTACCTTCAGAAAATAAAGGTATGGATTTTACTCATTTTTCCATCTTTTCCGTTTCGATTTTGGTTGAATAGGGTTGATTAAACATGTCAGCTTCGAAAAAGTAAGTTGTATTTTGATTGACATGGAAAATACTTGTTTTTAATTTTCTAGTGAATTCTGACAGTGTGCACAAACAACATAATTTGAATTCTAACATATTCTACAAAATGTACAAACAACATGAATTTGGTCAAAGGGAAATTGAATTACATTGATTTCTATTTTCTTTTAGTTTCCTATTGACCACAAATTCCATTTTTGACAGTTTCTTGTGTAGAAACAGACCGTTAACGATAGAGCTTCTCCTTGGATATTTTTTCTTTACTTGAGAAAAAGGGGATGTGAGAGGGAATTTATTGTTGAGGTTGGGTGTCAACGGATCGGATACGGATCAGATATAAAGATATCCATATTCGTATCCGCATGAAATTTACAGATACGGATATGTCACATTTATCACTTTATTTGGTTTCAAATATTAATTTACTTTATCTTAACTTCTAACTCTGTATTCTGAAAATGATAATGATATTCAATGCTTAAATAAATGTGATCAGTAGATGCATTTTTATTTGAATAAATAAATTTAAATCATATATTCAAAATATAATCACACGGGGTTGAAATATGAATACTTCTAGGTATAATAATGTATTGCATAAGTATATGATACAAATATGGATATAGATCTTATAATACAGATATTCAATCTCGGATCGGATGTTATTCGGATCAGATGTATCAATATCCATATTCGCATTCGCATGTTCTGAATATTACACGAATCGAATATTATTCGAATTGGATATTGTTCGGACTGAATATTTTTCGAACGGGACGTGAACGAATTTCCGAATTTTGAACGTCCATTAACACTGTTGTTGTTTACCTTGAATAAGTGTTTAAAGTATACGTGCAGAAAAACAGACAATCGGTCGACCGGACGGTGTGGTTCGGTCGACCGGACGTGTGTTGATTTACCCAGCAAAAGTGCATGTCGTTTTTCGGTCGACCGGAATCTAGGATTTGGTCGACCGGGCACACGTTTGGAGTTGGGCAAAAAGTTACTGTTGTTTTTCGGTCGACCGGAACCTTGGATTCGGTCGACCGGAAACGTTCGAGGAGCTGGGAGAAAAGTGCCTGTTGAATTTCGGTCGACCGGAACTTAAGTGTACGGTCGACCGATTATGCACTCGCGCAAGCCAGAAAAGTTACTGTCGATTTTCGGTCGAACGAGACTCCAATTTCGGTCGACCGTTGGAATACGGTTATTAGGATCGGTCGACCGATGCATCCGATCGGTCGACCGTTTGGACCCAGTTCTGCCCACGTTTTGCACATTACTCCACCCGATTTTGGTGCAACTTATACTTGTTTTGGCCTCATATATAAAGGCAATTTCGTCCCTTTTGTAACATCTGTTAATTCTATTGTCCAATTTTTCGTTCTTGAGAGAAAAGAGAGAGAAAGCATCCTTGTGATTCGGTAGGAGAGATTTGAGCCGGGTTCTTCGTCGGTTCGTTCGCGTCTCCTGTAAGCATCTCTTGTAATACGTTTCTCTATAGTGGATTTGAGTTGTGTCGTCCGTGGTTTTTCCCGCATTGGGTTTCCACGTTAAATCTTGCGTGTTTGTGTGGTTTGAATCTTGGATTTGCGTTTCGTTCTCAAGATTAGCAAATTGGATTCGTGTTTTTTGTTCCGCTGCGTATTTTGGATTTGTGTCGTCGTCGAAAATTCCTCAAATTCGGACCCAAAAGCTCTCATACCAGTTGTTAGGAATTAAAACCAATCCCAAATACGCAGCGGAACAAAAAACACGAATCCAATTTGCTAAACTTGAGAACGAAACGCAAATCCAAGATTCAAACCACACAAACACGCAAGATTTAACGTGGTTTTTCCCGCATTGGGTTTCCACGTTAAATCTTGCGTGTTTGTGTGGTTTGAATCTTGGATTTGCGTTTCGTTCTCAAGTTTAGCAAATTGGATTCATGTTTTTTGTTCTGCTGCGTATTTGGGATTGGTTTTAATTCCTAACAACTGGTATCAGAGCTTTTGGGTCCGAATTTGGGGAATTTTCGTCGATCTTTTGTCAAGTACTCATGGCGAATAATTGGAAAATTGAGAAGTTGAGCCGAGATGTTAATTTCGGCTTGTGGCAAGTCAAGATGCACGCAATTCTGGTGCAGCAAGAGGTGGAGGACGTTCTTGAGGGCTTGGATAAGTTGCCAAAGGAAATGTCCGATCAAGATAGGCAGAAGCTTGATCGAAAGGCGATGTCAACCATCAAGTTGTCGTTGTCCGACGAAGTTCTGAGAGAAGTGTTGAAGGAGAAGACGGTTGCAAGTATGTGGAAGAAATTAGAAGAGGTCTACATGAAGAAGTCACTTGCTAGCCGGATTATCTTGAAGAAGAAGTTGTTCCTATTCAAGATGAAGTCGGGTATCTCCCTTCAGCAACACTTGGATGATTTCAATGCAATCATCATGGACTTGGAGAAGGTTGAAGCAAGGTTTTCTGATGAGGATCAGGCGATCGTTTTACTTTGCTCGTTGAGCTCTTCATATGATCACTTCGTGGAGACGATGATGTATAGCAGGACCGACATCTCTCTTGCGGATGTCAAAAATGCACTCTCCTCCAAATCTGATATGGAGAAGAGGTCTGATGGTTCTGATTCGAGCAAAAGTGAGGCACTTGTTGCTCGTGGTAAGGGAAAAGAGAGGAGTTTCTCAAAGAACACCTCTAAGACCAAGTCGAAGGACAAAGATATTATTTGTCATTACTGCAAGAAGAAGGGTCACAAGATTTCAGAATGTTTTAAGCTACAGAACAGAGAGAAGCAAAGGGGTTCTAGTAGTGGTGATCAGTCAGGTTCGAATGTCGCGGAGTCCGATTCTGATTTTGTGTTGGCAGCTACAAGTTCTTCTGAAGCTTCCGACGGTTGGGTGATTGACACGGGCAGTACATTCCACTTAACTCCGAACAAACACTGGTTTTCATCTTATGAAACAATGTCGGGTGGAATGGTTGTGATGGGCAATGGTGACAGGTGCGAGGTTGCAGGAATTGGTTCTGTCAGATTGAGGACCCATGATGGCCTAGTCAAGATTTTATCGGATGTGCGACATGTTCCGAAGGCGAGCAAGAATCTGATTTCAGTAGGTAGCCTGACTGCAAAAGGCTACAAATTCAGTGGTGAGGATGACTGCATATCCATCACCAAAGGATCACTTATTCTGATGAAGGGGAAGAAGCTTGGGCCCGGCAAGCTTTATATGCTTAAAGGAGAAACTGTTGTGGGTGACGCAGTTGTAGCGTCATCATTGTCTGGTGAGGAGAATGCCCAACTTTGGCATATGAGGTTGGGGCACATGAGCGAGAAAGGCATGGCGGTGTTGAACAAACGTGGTTTGTTTGGAAGTCAGCAAATCGGCAGTCTGGACTTCTGTGAATTTTGTGTTTTTGGGAAGCAGAAGAGGGTTAGCTTCTCAGCAGCTAAGCACACCACCAAGGCTACTTTAGATTATGTCCACTCTGATTTATGGGGACCTTCTCAGGTTCCATCAAAAGGTGGAGCTCGCTACATGCTCACATTTATTGATGATTTCTCCAGGAAGACTTGGGTTTATATTCTGAAACAGAAGAGCGATGTGTTTCAGAATTTTCAGCACTGGAAGGTTATGATTGAGAATCAAACAGGAAAGAAAATCAAGGTTCTAAGGACGGATAATGGTTTGGAGTTTTGTTCCTCAGAGTTTAACGATTTCTGCAAGGATGAAGGAATCGTAAGACACCGAACCGTACGTCACACACCACAACAGAACGGAGTAGCGGAACGTCTGAATCGAACTCTCTTGGAGAGAGCTCGATGTATGCTTTTGAATGCGGACCTGACTAAGGATTTTTGGGCAGAAGCAGTGTGTACCGCTTGTTATTTAGTGAACCGTTCGCCTCACACCGTTTTGGATATGAGAACACCGGAAGAAGTTTGGACAGGTGGAGCTTCAGATTTGTCCAAGTTGAGAGTCTTTGGTTGTCCAGCGTACGCACATGTAGATCAAGGAAAGTTGAATGCTCGGTCGTTGAAGTGTATATTCCTTGGCTACGATTTGGGTGTGAAGGGTTATCGTCTGTGGTGCAAGGAATCTCAGAAGCTCATGGTTGAAAGAAATGTTGTCTTTAATGAGCTTGTTATGTTACCTTCCAGGAAAGACACTGTTATTTCTACTCCCGTGTCAAGTGGGACTCCAGTTCAGGTGGAGCCACCGGTAGTGACTGCTGATGAGGATACCAGTGTGACACAAGGAGAGAGTTCGAAATCTGAGGAAGATGAAGAGTATTTGTTGGCGAGGGACAGAGAGAGGCGGCTGACCAAGAAACCCCGTAGATATGCCGAATCAGTCCTTGCATATGCTCTTAGTGCAGCTGAAGATATTGGAGCCTCTGGTGAGCCGAGCAAGTATTCAGAGGCAATTTCGGCACCCGATTCAGCTGCTTGGGTGGGTGCAATGAATGAAGAGATGGAGTCTCTTCATAAGAACCAAACTTGGAAGTTGGTAGAACTTCCAAAAGGAAAAAGGGCCGTTAGCTGCAAATGGGTCTTCAAGAAGAAAATCGAGGGTATTTCAGATGTGAGGTACAAAGCTCGATTGGTTGCTCGTGGTTTTAGTCAGGTGGAGGGTGTGGATTATAGCGATATTTTTTCACCCGTTGTGAAGCATACTTCTATTCGTGTTTTGTTGAGTTTGGTTGCAATTCATGATTTAGAGTTGGAGCAATTAGATGTGAAGACCGCTTTCTTACATGGAGAATTAGAGGAGCAAATTTACATGTCCCAGCCGGAGGGCTTTGTGGTCGAGGGTAAGGAGAATCAGTTCTGTTTGCTGAAGAAGTCGCTTTATGGGTTAAAGCAGTCGCCTCGACAATGGTATAAAAGATTTAATTCTTTTATGGTTGGACATGGGTACAGCAGGTCCGAGTATGACTGTTGCGTTTACCGAAAGGTATTTTCAGATGGCTCTCTTGTTTTGTTATTACTCTATGTAGATGATATGTTGATAGCAGCTAAGGACAAGTCTAAAATTTCTGAGCTTAAGGAGTTGTTAAAGGCTGAGTTTGAGAAGAAGGATCTTGGATCAGCAAAGAGGATTCTAGGTATGGAGATACGTCGCGATCGTACATGCAAGAGCTTATTTTGAAGAGAATGTGTTCTAAAAGTTTTACTTTTAAATGTCAATTATTATGAATTGAATGAGAAATCATTTTGTTCCTTGTTTATGTTATTCGTCTTTTAGAAGTGTTAAGGAAGAGGCTCTTGGTCCTTAACCGTAGAGCTCTGAAAGATATTGGTTTGCATAAAACAAAAGATATTCGCAATCATGGTAATTAACATGGGACATTAATTACCGAGTTAAGATTGTCGTGTTGGTCATAGATCATTGTAGCTCTACAAGTGAGTGACGACACGGGTATGCAAAAGAGGAAAATATTACTTTTGTATACTGAATAGACCTAATAAGTAAAATATTATAGAAATGTGTTTCTGTGTCATTAATATTTTACTGTGTCTTTGGTCATTTGATATGAGACTTATATCTAATCACTTAAGGAATACTTAATTAGATCAGTGTCTTGAACTATCGATCAGTGTAGTGTAAAGGCATTGGTTGGTTAAGTACAACTTTTGTTGGAGAAGATAGTTGGTCAAAAGATTATCATTGCCCCTCTTAATTGAGTGATGATATTAGTGGGCCCCTTGATAAAGCAAAGTTATAATGTGCACAATGTGATTTGAGTTAAGTCACATATTTATAACTAGCTTAAAGAGATCAAGAAATGAATACTAATACAAAGATGACACAATACTACTTTGTGTGTATTCTTAATATCATGAGGCAAGGGACGGACACAAGTGGTGCACTCCATCACTAAGTGGATCGGGTTTTGGTTCGAGTGGAATTAAGACATCTAACTAATTGGGAGCTATAATGTGTAGCTAGATACCGCTTATAGCTTGTGATATTAAGCTCTTAATATCACTGCCAACTTAGTTTAGATCCTCTCATAGGTCACACCACAAAACTGGGAAACAAGAAATGGGGATTTTGAGTTCATAGGATGTGTCGGGTTTCATGTAGAAAATATGACACATGGGGTGAACAAGCAAAATCAAAATTATGTTGTGATTTATAACATAATTAGAATCTAAATTAAATTCATATGTGATGTAAATATTATGGGGTGTAATGATTGATCATTACATAGGATAATATGTTACATAAGTTGTGAATTTATTACTAATCCCGAAATGTCAAATTTTGTAGGGGTTAAACCGAAATTTGACAAGTCTGCAAGACTGTGCAAACGGTCGACCGGTTAATGGATAACGGTCGACCGAAGGTGCACGGTCGACCGGACGTGTCTCGACCGATAACAGGGAATTTTCGTCTGTTCGGAACGGTCGACCGAATCTATCGGTCGGTCGACCGAACATTGCGATGAAATATTCTACGTTAAGAACGGTCGACCGAATCTCGCACGGTCGACCGAAATTGGGTTCGAGCGGTCGATCGGACCTTCGTAACGGTCGACCGGTCCAGACGGTTTTATGCAGAATTAATTTAAGAATTAATTAGATCATGCATGGAATTGGTCCATAATTGATTTAATTCGTGGCTAAGATTATTTATTATTAAATAATGGATGGTTAGATGGAATTTTGCATGAGATCATGGGCAAGGGGTTGCACATGAATAGGTAATTTGGAGAGAACCTATAAATACATGGTTATCTCATTACCTCCTTAATTGATTCATTATTTTTCTTATGCAAAATCTCTCTCCATAATTCTCCACGAAAATTCCTTAATTCTTAAGTTTAGTTTTAGTTCTTCAGATGTCAACTTCTAAAGGGAACTAAAGAGGGGTTAGTAATTAGATTCTAAACCCAATCGGAGATTGAGAGACTAGCTTCCCTCTCTCCGATCTTGTTTAGAGTTTGGTGAATACTCGGAGGCATCCGGCGCAGCGAGGAGCATCCCAACCGTCTCCGAATCTTCAAGAAGTTTTTGAGAACTTCTAGGTATGAATTTCGGAGCTCTTGTTTGTTTTAATAGAGTTTTTGAAACTAGTTTGTTAAAACAAACCGATGCATGCAATAAATTCTAGAAAATTGAAAATTGATCCTTATTATACATAAAAATTCGAAAAATATATATGTATAATTAAACATGAAATCCTACATATTTCTCTCCCAGCAGCAATATATTGAGAAAGTCTTGCATCGTTTTGGCATGGAGAATGCTAAATCTGAAAGAATTCCTCTCGCAGCGCACTTTAAGCTTTCGGTAGACTTGTGTCCCAAGAAGGAGGAGGATAAGGCATACATGTCACATGTGCCTTATACTAGTGCAGTTGGCAGTTTGATGTATGCTATGATATGCACTCATCCAGATATATCTCAAGCGGTCAGTGTGGTGAGCCGCTATATGTCGAATCCAGGAAAGGAGCATTGGTCAGCTGTGAAGTGGATTCTCCGGTATCTAAAAGGTACAACTAAGCTATCTCTGAAATTTGGTCGATCTTCGTATTCATTAATGGGGTTTGTTGATGCCGACTACGCAGGAGACCGCGATGGACGAAGATGTATGACTGGTTATGTGTTTACTGTTGGGAGCACGGCTATTAGCTGGAAAGCGACGTTGCAACACACTGTTGCTTTGTCTACAACGGAGGCAGAGTATATGGCAGCGACCGAGGGTATTAAGGAAGCTCTTTGGCTGAAAGGTTTATTTGGAGAGCTTATTCCAGGTCAGAATACAGTGGTTGTTTATTGCGATAGTCAGAGTGTCATTCATCTGACTAAGGATCAGATGTACCACGAAAGGACGAAGCATATCGACGTCCGTTATCACTTCATTCGGGAAGTTGTTGCTGAAGGAGGTGTGGTGGTGAAGAAGGTGGGCACCGAAGATAATCCGGCTGATATGTTGACGAAGCCAGTTGTTTCAACTAAGTTTACAGTATGCGTGAACTTGGTTGGTTTGAGTTCCGATTAGGTGGAGCTAAGACGACGACACAATGAGGAAGGAAGTGTTTCCTTCAAAGAGTTACATGGGTTATTCAAGGTAAAGGTGGAGATTGTTGTTGTTTACCTTGAATAAGTGTTTAAAGTATACGTGCAGAAAAACAGACAATCGGTCGACCGGACGGTGTGGTTCGGTCGACCGGACGTGTGTTGATTTACCCAGCAAAAGTGCCTGTCGTTTTTCGGTCGACCAGAATCTAGGATTTGGTCGACCGGGCACACGTTTGGAGCTGGGCAAAAAGTTACTGTTGTTTTTCGGTCGACCGGAACCTTGGATTCGGTCGACCGGAAACGTTCGAGGAGCTGGGAGAAAAGTGCCTGTTGAATTTCGGTCGACCGGAACTTAAGTGTACGGTCGACCGATTATGCACTCGCGCAAGCCAGAAAAGTTACTGTCGATTTTCGGTCGAACGAGACTCCAATTTCGGTCGACCGTTGGAATACGGTT
The DNA here is from genome assembly GCA_963682175.1 of Triglochin maritima. NCBI lineage: Eukaryota > Viridiplantae > Streptophyta > Magnoliopsida > Alismatales > Juncaginaceae > Triglochin > Triglochin maritima. The sequence goes on along the minus strand of OY821774.1, from coordinate 51,516,904 downwards.
ATTAGGATCGGTCGACCGATGCATCCGATCGGTCGACCGTTTGGACCCAGTTCTGCCCACGTTTTGCACATTACTCCACCCGATTTTGGTGCAACTTATACTTGTTTTGGCCTCATATATAAAGGCAATTTCGTCCCTTTTGTAACATCTGTTAATTCTATTGTCCAATTTTTCGTTCTTGAGAGAAAAGAGAGAGAAAGCATCCTTGTGATTCGGTAGGAGAGATTTGAGCCGGGTTCTTCGTCGGTTCGTTCGCGTCTCCTGTAAGCATCTCTTGTAATACGTTTCTCTATAGTGGATTTGAGTTGTGTCGTCCGTGGTTTTTCCCGCATTGGGTTTCCACGTTAAATCTTGCGTGTTTGTGTGGTTTGAATCTTGGATTTGCGTTTCGTTCTCAAGTTTAGCAAATTGGATTCGTGTTTTTTGTTCGGCTGCGTATTTGGGATTGATTTTAATTCCTAACAAACACCCTAGTTGTCGCACTCATTGGAATCAAACCCTTTTATAATTAATTTAGAACCAGTTACTTCTCACCAAAGTAACCCCCCATAACGCCACATCTTTTGGTTAATACATGTGTGTGGATTTTAATTAATTTATTTATTTAATGAAAAAATATGTCACTTAATTAACATTGGTGTGTATAACAAATACAAATATAAAGTAGAAAATTTACGTAAAGTCTCTGGACATGACATTTTCAACTTATATGAATTTAATGCGACAAGAATTCATTTTAAGAACAAAACTTGGTTCAACAAATAAATTATTCCTACGTGTTGCACGTAAAATAAAAAGAGAGAATCTTATGACAAATGAAACATAGAAAACCTTACATTCCAATTCCAAAAATCTTCAATAACATTTCCATTTAAAGCCCTCCCACTTTAAATAGACGATAACGACAATATCCATGGCAAGGATTGATCCACCAAAATCCGCCAAATTACATGGAAACAAAAACATCCACAAATCAAATAATCACTTGGTTGACACAACATCCAATAACTTTAGTTTTGGCAAAAACCAAACCAATAATCAACCAACGAATCCATCACGGAAATCCTATTCCTTGCCCACTCGTACATATATGCAATTGTGAGGAAGCCTCCTAGCAACTTCCATATGGAATAATTAAAGCCCACCTTCACCATTAATACCATATGTGTGATTTCCCACATATTGCCCAATCTAGACGTCCTTCTATATATACATGCATGACAACACCAAACCAAATAGTTCCAACCCATGAAAATTAATTATTGATTAGTAGACATATTGTAGAGGAGTAGATTGATTGATTATTAAGTTTTTTTTCTTTTGATGGAGAAGGTGAATACTACCTCTAGGAGCTCTAAGTGGTCTCTCTCCGGGAAGAACTTTAAGTTACCGTTGTTCCTCCGACGACGGTTGCGGCACCGGCGAGATCCGGAAGGACAACAGACACAAGATCTTGATGTGGTTAGTGATTATGTCTCTTCAAAGAAGAAGAAAAAATGTTGTTGTTGCACTTGGAATTTATGGTAAGAGGAGAAATCTTTTTCCTCTTCTTTGGTTACAAACATTTATGAAAAAGAATGGAGAAAAATAGAAACTTCAAAGTTTGAGGGAAAACATTTTTATTTATTAATTTGTCCACGTTTATGACCATGACCTGGCCTGGGCAACGCAGCTAGATAGAGTTGCCATAATATATTGTTTTTCATAAAAAAAAGAAACTCGTCTTTCCTGGTGTCTACAATTATTTCTTTTCTTTTCTCTGTATAAATTATTTACGAGGAACATCATCTTTGTCCCTATTTCTTTCCTACTCTTACTCTCTTGGTAGTTCTTTTATGTTAATTATGCAATTTTGGAAAATTATGTGCTCTAAATATATCTTTATATTTATAAAGAATCCCATGCAGATTTAATCGACGACATGGTTTTTCTATTTTCCGAATTCATGTAGTCAAAGTTTTCACATTTGTGCACATGCATCAACTTCACGAATACTAATACACCATCATCAATTAATACGATATCGTACAAATCCCAAAAGTGCATCTTTTTTTTCTTTCAAATCTCTAAAACAAGCCATTTTTATTTATATTTCAGATCTCTCCATCCCGGAAAGAGCTCCATCTCAGAGGAATCTTCGAACGATTCGACGCTAACGGAGACGGAAAAATCTCTAGCGAAGAAATACGCGAATTGTTCGCATGGACAGGCGAGGACGTATCGGCGGAGGAAGTGGAGATGGCAGTGGGCAACTTACTTGAGTACGACGACTTTGTGAAGTTGGTTGAGACCGAGGAGGAGGAGGACGACATCCAGAGAGCATTCGACATGTTTGTTTTGGAGAAAGGGTCGGAATGCATTACACCGGATGGGCTCCGGGCCGCCCTCCGGCGTCTCGGTGAACCGAAGACTCACGAGGAGTGCATGAGGATGATAACAGCCTACGATGTTGATGGTAACGGTGTAATTGACTACCAAGAGTTCCGTAGGATGATGACCACTTGTGTCGTTTAGTACTACGTATGGTTTCAAATGGCCCGCCGGTAATTAACATGTTGCTTTATTGGGATTAATTTAGGGGTTATTGCATGTTGAGTCCCCCGTCGATTTGATTGTTAACATATATAGTTATTGCATGTTGGGTGTCGCCCGTGTTGTGTGTTTGTGCATGAGATTGTAATAGCACTTTGTTTATGTGAAAATTAAATGTAAAAGCGTCGAAGTCACATGCATGGTTTGTTACTCACCTCGAGTTGATTATTTAAAGAGTTCATGGCTTGACGAACTCGAATCAAACTTCAACGGGTTTAAGAGTTTGAAATGAGAATGGTCACCCTTTCTAAATGCCTTTTACTCTAATTAAGTTGTTCACATGCAATTGAAAAAAGCTGCAAAGTTTCAACAAAGTAGGATGGGAAAAGAGTGCAATCTTCTTAATATTTTCCATGAAAGAGCAGCTTAGGTTAGGTGACCAACCAAAGCAGAACTTTAGAACATGTCATTTATTTATTTCCCAACCTCTGCGGTGCAAAATCAATAAAGCGATTTGCAAACCGCCAAAAGCATGCGAAGAAGGTGTGGTGAAACCGAACGCCAAGTGACTCAAGTCCACCGCCATTGCTGCAAGCCTGCAACAAATGAAGTAGTTGTAGAATCTGAACCTTCTACAAAAAACGTCTGAAAGAAAAACCTTCCATTACTGTGTTTCAATCGTATGAAGTTCTTCAAAGTTTGCATTTGTTAAATATTAGGTGTTTTAACTTCCTTGTTTGATATCGATAATATTTTACCTCATAAACCAATAAAGTCAGGCTTTGGCCCTTTACCAGTTACCACAGTCCACAGCTCTCTGATGCTAAGGGTGTAGCATTTTTTTTTATAATTGAAAACCCTGTATTTTTGTCGTATCAACAATGGACCTTCCATCATTTTACCATACATGTAGCACCACCTCAAACCTACATTTTCTTCCACAAACAAAAGCCTAAACCATCATTAAGCTACAAAAACAGATCTCATACCATAAGTAAGTATAAAAATAGAGTTGGTAAGAGCTCTACTAATGTGAAACAAGTAAAACAGGGTTTTAGTGTCATACTCGCTCTCTCTACTCAGCTCAGCACTTCAGCAGAGAGACTGAGCACTAGCCACTAGCAGACACAAGAGAGCACGAGAGGACTTTTCATATGTTTTTTACTCCAAAAAACAAAAAACATTCCATCTCTGCTGATCCCCTTTCCTTCCTTCTTTCCCAATCCCTAATAACACTTTCCAATCTTCCCCCATTTTCTACTTCTCCTCCAAACCACTTTTCTCCCCTCAAACCTTTTCAATCCAAAAAATAAAAATAAAAATAGAAATCCCAACTTTCCTTCGAAAACAAACCCCCACTCGAATCCCAAACCCTAGCCTTCCTCCCCCAAAAGCACCCCCTTTCCGCCTCCATTTCCCCAGACAACAACTGGGTCACCATCAAAATCCCACCTTGCGCCCTCCCTGATGGTCTCACCTTGAAATCTGCAGCCAATTGTTGTAGAATTGCGGTTTGTGGAGATGATCCAGTTGCTTTTCCTCGTTTTGTTCGGTGAGGGGGTGGTGGCGTTTCTTCTGATGATCAAGATTGGGCCCTTGAGGGATCTGGTGACGAAAGGGTTGGATCAGTTGAAGACCGGGAAGGGCCCTGCCACGGTTAAGACGCTCGGTTGTACGATGTCGGTAATACTGCTATCGAGTGTGTTCAGCATTGTTAAGATCCAGAACAAGGGGACTAAGCTTGGGACTATCACTCCCATGGATCAGGTTCTCTGGAGAACTCACCTTCTTGAGGCCTCACTTATAGGTACATTAATAAGTTATAAAGTTGTCTCTTTTAATTTTCTTATTTGAGTTGGTACTTGTGTGTTGGATATTTGAGAATGTATGGATTGCTTCTATAGATCATGTACGGGGTCGGAGATAATGGATACAACCCTTGCCCTCTAGTAGTAAATTGATCACCACACACTGATGAATTTGAGATGATACATTGCTACTTATCTGAAATATGAAGCTCTATTTTTCCACACCTTGGTGATTGAATTTGACCTTTAATGCCAAATTTAAAGTTGGCTGTAAATTTCTTAAAATGGGTACTTAACAATTCAACATAAGCCAATCCATGCACAGGTAGGGTCCTTTCCTTGTACAGTCTGTCAGCCCTTCAGAGAAATTAGTTTGTGAAAAGCTACGCCATACTATTCGAAATAATAATCACATAGTTATGTATTTTTGTATAACTGTTATTGTTTTGTAAACATTGCGTAGCTTCAAATAGTTGCCCTTTTAATGAACATTAAGTTGTTCAAGGCTAAGACATTATCTGATCCATGTTGAATCTGACATAATTGAGTACAAAAGCTTGTGGACCAGTGACCTTCGGTATTATTTTTTATAGTTTTCAGATTAATCATGGGTAATGTGTTTGGTGAACTCTCTGTGGGTTTCTCTCTCTCTCTCCCTGTGTGTGCTTAAAATGACCTCATTTTAAATATACATTCAGAAGAAATTATAATCATAAAGGTAGTTCATAGTCAATTCTCAGGGTAAAAGTAGGTTCTTTGCAATGACATAATACCATTTGTCCTTTACATGTGTTATTCTACATCACAGTTAGCTCCTAGTTATTGGTCGATTACATATGTATATGTTCAAGTGCTTCACTGGATTATATATGTCCTCAAAATTCAATAAAGCTTATGCAAGTATATCGAATCAAGTCTTCTCTCTTGGGACCATTGAGAAGCTTGATATCTCTTTTGTTTTAAATGGTTGTGAATATGCAGGGTGTTACTGGATTGAGGAAGTTCTATTTTAGTTTGTAATTAGTAAACACTTGATGGTTTTCTAGTAAGGCAGTCAAGTTTTCTTCTGAACAAGTTTGTGGACTTTAGATGGCTAATTAGTTAAGAATAATATTATTTCCATTTATGCTGAAGTTGTGTTGTTGATTGCCATTGCGATGCACATGTTAATGTGAGAATGGGCTGCCGTCCATGGTTGAAAGTTGACGTATGACACCTTTTCATTTTAAAACATGACTTGTATGGATTCTTAAAAGGAACAGACACATATTTGTGCAAATACAGAAACCATTAAATATGAAAAATAATCCTTGTAGTGGTCCTAATTGGTAATCTTTGCTGATGCTCTTTAAGAAAATATGAAAACGTGGTTCATGTCAGCATTTTTCTTTGATTAAATATTTATTAATGATAAAAAAAGAGCTTGAGCCTCCTATATGCTCAAAAATCTAAATTTAGTGTGCTTTTATTATATTTAGCCTCGTGAAAGAAATTCATCATGTTTTGTAGGTTACACTCTTTTCCTTGCATTGGTGATTGATCGTCTTCACCATTACATTCGGAAACTTGTCACTTTGAAGAAAATGGTAAATACATCACAAAAGGAAATTGATAAGCTTCAAGAAGAGAAGCTGAACCGCAAAGACAATGAAGACAAAGCTTCCAAAGATGTAAAGTCGCACCGGGAAGAAGTAACTGGTTTAAACGAGAAGCTACGGAAGCTGAAGGAAGAATCAAAACAGGCTGAGAAACGTGCACTTGATGCCGAAGCACATGTTGCTGCCCTCCAAAAGCAGTCTGAGGACCTACTTCTTGAGTACGACCGTTTGTTGGAGGACAACCAAAACTATCAGAATGCCTTACTTATGAGGGGAGGCTGACCTCCAAAAGGTCATGGAGTTATGGTCTCTGGCACAAGTGGTAGGGCTGTCCGGTACTCATCAATCAAGGAGTTATTTTTCCAGAAACATGTAACTGGACCATCAGTGTGATGTAGTCCTTTACTTGGTTCCTTTTCTTCCATTTTGGCTTGGAAAATGCTATGTAACCCACCTATTAGGCTTTGAGTGGTTTTGGACTTAAGAAAGAATGATTTTTCAGAGCACATTACAATTTTGTCAGTGATTGCAGTAAGTTGGCTTATTTATCGACATTGCTCACGATTTTACTAATTGTTTTGCTGAAATTAGCTTGGGATCATAAAGTATATGTTTCAAGGTAACTTGCGGTGTTAAAAAAAATAAGAACACTGTCATCAGTTGATAGCTCGCAAATCACCCCTCAAGTTCAGCAGAAAAAAAAGGAACTATGTCAAGTTGCCAATGCAAACACAGCATCGTGATAGGTGATGAAAAGCAGCACTTGATTTTAGGCATAAGCGCAGAAGTAGAAAGTACTCCACGTAAGGATGATCAACATAGAGATGATCATTTGGGTCTAGAAAATTCAGTACAAAAATATGAACTGAATCTTCCAATTATGGTGGCAGTCAAACTTTTTTACCAGATATTTTCAATATGTACTACGGAACAAATGAACTTTCATATAAATAAATAAATACCTATTTAGAAAGTATGACGGGTTCAGATTTTTGTGCACCGAGCAAGCAATATCCAGATCACCTCTGACAGTAAAATCAGTCTAACAATCGCGAAATTCAAGCTCCGATGCACCCAAGAGAGTTGATTTTATCTGGGAATACATGGTGAAGTATCAGGATATAAAAGCTATATACTGTACTTTCACATTGTTTCAAATCAAACCACAATGACCACCTTAATCATCCTAACGATAGCGGATCTTGACATAGTGATTGCAAGTTCGTTACCACACTAATTTGGATGATAATTCGGAATGCCTGCGTAGCACCGTCCATCTTCTGAAGCCTCCAAGTGAAGCCGAAATGCAATGAGGCACTGAGCAGACTGCAGAGAGAAAGACCAGTCACAATCTTCGAAGTAAGCTCTCCAAGCAACAATCTCTCTTCCCTTCGGCTCACACACGGTTCATTTTCTTCATATCAGAAATAATGTCAACCCCTATTGCCAGATTGTTTCTCTGAACCCATGGAAAGCTAGTAGATTACTGATACCAATAATCCGTCGTCACCAATAATCCGTGCGATAGCCGTGGTCACCAATAACCCCTCTCAATTTCTCTCAAGGGCAGAGCCGTGGTCACCAATAATCACCACAAGAACACCTTCCATCCTTGAAGTGATGAAACCTCTTTGCATCTCTCACCACAATCTCTCTATCCACAATTACAGATATCAGTTTCGTTGCTTCGTGGCAATCGCCACAGACCCTCAAATTCTTAATGATCAGAAGCCTTGTTCCAGGACTCGTGTTCAGCAGTCCAAATGCGATAGCCAGTCTCTCACTGTGGCTGCAAAGCATCTTTTCCTTCGCTTCCTCTTCAAGATCTTGCAGCACCAACTCGGTTTTTGGAACGTAACCCAACTTCCTCATCTCAAGTTCCAACCCTCTCAGCATCTTCGAAATCTCATTGTACTGGGGATGGCTCTTGTCCTCTTTCAAAAAGGCGTGGAGCCTTCCTTTCAACTCTATCAAGCTATAGCCTGGGATTTTCTTGGTGCTCATGTTCTTCATTGCCTTCCTTACCTTGGCCACTTTGTCCCATTGTTTGGCGGCTGCAAACACATTTGAAATCAATGCATGAATTCCAAGATCATCGGGATTGAGCTCGAAAACAGTTTCCGCCACTTCCACCCCAAGGGTTAGGTTCCCGTGATTTCGGCACCCAGAGAGCAATGCAACCCAAACTACCATTCCTGGTTTTTCTGCCATTTTCTCAATAAGATCGTGTGCTTCCGAAATATGCCCTGCTCGTGCCAGAAGATCGACCATACAAGCGTAATGCTTCTCTGATGACTTGATTTTGAACTCATTAACCATGCGATTGAACCAATGTCGGCCTTCTTCTACAAGTCCCGAGTGACTGAATGCAGATAAAAGAGAAGCAAATGTAGCATGATCGGGTGCAAACTTGGTTTTCTTCATTTCGAGAAAAAGTGACAGAGCTTCTTCACCGTGCCCATGCACTCCATAGCTCGCAATCATCGCATTCCAAGATATCAAATCCCTAGACCCAATCCTCTCAAAAAGGGCACGGGCACTCGAAAGGCTCCCACATTTAGAGTACATATCAATCACAGCTGTGCCCAAAATTCTATCAAACTCAATCCGTCTAACAATGTACCCATGCACCGATTTCCCCATCTTCAAAAAACCAATCTGAGAACAAGCAGCCACCGAACTAACAAGCACAACCAAATCCGGATCCAACCCCCTCTCCATCATCTCCACAAGCAACTGCAACGCATCACCTGCATACCCATTCTGCACGTACCCAGATATCAAAGCGCTCCACGACACAACATTCCTGACCGGCATCCTCTCGAAAACTCTCCCAGCAACATCCAACATCCCATTCTTCGCATACATATCGACCAAACTCGTCCCAAGCACAACATCGACCTTCATCTCCTTCCTAACCAAGTACCCATGAACCGACAAACACAACCCCCGATCCCCCAAACCCGCACACGCCCTCGCCAACCCCACCATCAAAACTCCATCCCCCTCCAAACCTTCCCTTGTCATCCTCCTATAAACCCCGACCGCCTGCTCCACCCTCCCGACCCCCACAAGCCCACAAACCATCGTCGTCCACGACACCACATCCCTCCTCGGCATTCCCTCAAACACCTTTCCCGCCTCATACAACGCCCCACATTTCACATACAAATTCAACAAAGATGAGCACACAAACACATCACTACCATACCCATTTTTAACCGCACGAGCAAAAGTGCAGGTCCCGGAGAAGAAATCCGATAAAGAAGCGCAGGCTTTTATGGAGAGAGTGAAGGTGGAGCTGTCGGGGCGGGGGGAGGAGTGGGAGACTAGGGATTGGAAGAGATTGAGGAGTTGGGAGGGGGAGTGGGAGTGTGATATGAGGATTGCGTTCCAGGTGGAGATGTGGGCGTGGGAGGAGTGGTGAAAAACGGAAAGAGCGGCGGTAGGACCGGAGAGACGGGCATAGGCGGAGATTAGAGGGGCGGAGAGGGCGGAGGAGGTTAGGATTAGGTGGCCGTGGATTTGAGTGAGGGTCCGGAGGGTGGCGCAGGTCGACAGGAGGTCGATTGGGTTCATGTGGTTTTGGTTATTTTCTCCCGCCGTTTTTGGTCCGTTTGTTAAGGTTCAACCTTATGACGGTTGAAATTTTAGAATAGTTAAGATCCCGTAATTAAGGATGTAATGCAATTTTATTAAACTTCCGATCGTATTTCATTATTCGGTTGAAAATTTGAAGGTTGTGAACTAACATAATTCCAATAGATCATTCCAAACATCTTGGATATTTGTACCAGCTTGTATTTCGTAGTGCAATATCAGTCCAAAACCAAGATCAACTATCATTCATTGGAACGCCTATGGGTATCTAATGCCTAACTTATGATCTAACACTACATACAAAAAATCGATGCATAAAGGCTAGGCCGAGTAGCACCTTTCATTCAGCGTCGGGAGGTAATACACTGGTCTCAACACATCATTAGCATAGATACTTCTATAACATGCTGTCCAATAAGAATGAACATATATGCTAATGGGCACGAAAGGAGACCACTATAATATCTCTGTAACATCGTTTCTGTTGTAGTTCAGATAACCATTCAAGACCATATTTAGAACGACAAATGAAAAGACGCAGCAAAGTAGCATGAGGCAAGAAATAATGTCCTCACAGACAACACAACGGCAAGCTAATTGAGATCCCAAAAACTAGAGAATCATGAGAAGTCTTCGGCACACGCAGGTTTTGAATTCTATCTTGAGAAAACATCTCCACATATTTACATTGGGTTCCAAGGAGGCTTCTCAACGTAGAAGTTAATACTATTCAGGCAAAGGTGCCGACACCTCCGCCGGTCTGGTGAAGCATTGCATCAATTTCATCTCCTTCCTCCATCTCAAGCTAGAAAAGAAACAGAGTTTAAAATGGCAAATAAATGAACAGCACCAGGATTTAGAACCGACACTTGAGGGTTCAGTCAACTTACTTCATCTGGGGTCTGCTCCCCTCGAAGCCGGCGCCCATCAAATAGGAAAGCAATCGAATTTATGTCGATAGACTGCCTATCACAATAGGCGTTCATAAGCTTCCGCAGCTGAGTCCCACGCTTTATCTTAAAGAATACTTCATGTCCGTCCTACAAAATATGGGAATCACAACTTCATACTCAAAAATCTTATTTGCCATGGAAGGCAAGAAATAGTATTTGATTGTCATATTCTAATTACGCACACAGGTTGTATCCAATACAAGAAAAGGGCAACCATTGATATGCCAATACACTGTAACATGTATACATTACAGATTAGTATCACAAGTCAATTCAAATCAAATCAAACTGTCAAGAATATCCACATGGACTGCATGCATCAGGCAATTGATAAAACTATATGACAATGGGAAGAAGGGAAAGCAGAAAGAGTGAACATAAACTGAGTAATGATGGCCTTCTGAAGAAAAAATTCATAGTTCTTCAATAATAAAAGTTAACTATTGTAGAATGTTCAGCAACGTGGAAAGAAGGCAAATGTGTTTGCATATCCACTCTTGTCAACATAAAACAAAATTATCCAGTTCCATACCAAACATGCTCAAATACACATACACAATGAATTGTGTTTGATGCCTTCAAATTTTCATTATTTGTAAGTAATTCATACATTTCAAAAACACAAACAAATTCTTTTAACTATATTATATCTTACTTTGTTGGTACTACTTTTTCTACTAAGTTATCAAAAAGATTGACTGAATCCTTGAATATTTTGGTAAACTATTTGTTGGTGATGTACTGATGTTGACATGTTGTACCAGCTAAGTACTCTTTCGGGAACAAAGAAAACCAAATAACAAAGGGTTATATTTACAGATGCATAAGAATTTAGGTGTATATGGTAAAATAGTAATTACAAGGCAGTAAGGAACTGTCTATGTCTACAACAATGATTATAAGAATGCTCAGTTCATCAACATCACATAGTAGACAAACTGGTTTGCTGTTCCAGGTAAATACTCAATTGCAATGGAGGAACGTATAGATTAGCAAATCCGGCATTACCCAAAGTACATAATTACATGCTGTCTTAAAAAGATGGCAAGTGGGTGAATCTGCATGTGGTACATGGTAGCAAGATAACCTCTTTGTAAAGCAAGTAGCTACCAAAAATATTGATTGACTAACATGTACTGTTTCGAGGAGATTATTTTTCACATTTCAGGCTAGAAATCAAGGTCTTCACTATTAGAGCAGTATCTTTTTACAATTCATTGTTTCTGAATCATCCCTCTCCAGTCAAGAAAGAGTGTCCATTCTTATGGAACATTAACAATGCAATTGTACCCTCATTGTGCCCTTCTATGTGCGCTCTTACCAATCCATGAACTTATTTAGCAATAGACTCATGGCAAAAATACAATGGTAGAAAACTGCCAGAAAAAATATACTTATATCATAATAAACTGATAATATCCCTCTTATACATGAACATGTACCAACAGTCACCTTGGACCTTCTTTGGAGTGCTTTTGGCAGGAACACCCTTGCACAAAAAGATCATCAAAGCACCATGCTATCATTTGGGAAGCATCAAAACTGCACCTACACTCTCCATATATTTAAATAAGTATTGTTACAGAAACGTATGCCATAGTTCCTTACTTCAACAGGGTGCAAATATCTAGACTTCACCCATTTAGTTGCAAAGAAATTGATATGTCATATTTCAACCTCTTGCATCAAGGAAAACAAGTAAAATACATACAACACACATTTCAATATCAAGTTGCAACTCACAACCCTGGACCCTGGTGAATGTCACCCTTCTCGAATACAAAGAACCAACATGGTTATACCGAAATCCCTATAACAGCTTCTTGACGACCCCCCATTCCATCTTTCTTGTCCTTACTAATCTACATTTAGTCCACATCTCTCCACCTCATGTTGGAGCCGCACTCTTTTACTTTTCAGTTCCTGATGGTAATCATGGTACTCTACCTCCCATCACCGCATCTCCTCCAACATACTCCGTTCCGCTCACAAATCACAATCAATTAGCAATGATATCATCCATGAATTGAAAGCGAACAAAAAAACACACATTACCTCGCTACGAAAGACTTACCAACTGGACCGAAACGTACGAATCAATAAATCCAAACTGAAAACACGCATTATTTCGCTAGGAGAGACTTTTCCATCTGGACCAAAGCCTACGAATCCATAAATCCAAACTTAAAACACACATTATTTCGCTACAAAAGACCTTTCCATCTGGACCGAAACCTACGAATCCATAACTTCAAACTGAAAACATCGATCATGTCAACAATAACTGACACAAAACTAAGGCTAAAAGAATACCACACACAAATCACATTATCATACTAAAGTAACTTCTCGATCTGCACCGAAACCTAAGATTTCACGATTCCCAAACTCAAAACATCGATCATCACGAAAGCATCGTTTACGATGATTCCGAATCCGTAAAGGGAAATCGAAAGGCGAGGGGAAGAGGAAGAGATCTACCTGACCCTTGACCTTGAGGTTGATGTGCTGGGCTTGATCTCCTGGCTTCTTCTCCTCCGGCGTAGACATGGTTTCTTCTTCTCCTTCTCGTGATCGGACGGAAACCAAAACCCTAACTCTCGATTCGATGCGTCAAACAACACGACCCCTTTAGTTCGAATTTCGGAAATAAACTCAAATTTATAGTTTTTGGAATCCGATGCGGAGATCGCTTGGACGGCTCAGATTGGTCTGGTTGCGGTGGTGGGAGGTTGGACGGTCGGTTGTTGCTCGATGATGGGATTCTTCAGACTTTTGAATAAATTTGTAGATAAAAAAAGGGAACTAGTCGTCCCAAAACTACTTAAATCGTCCCTTGAAATTACCAAATTGCCCTTAACAATATATTTAATACACATATCGTCCCGTGTCTTTAAACAAGATTTTTGACTCAGTTTTACTAACATTCCTAGTACCAACACCACGAAAATGTCTGGCGAAACACCTAGATCAGGTGAAGTAACGGAGACGGATTTTTTTTTCCGACTCGGGCGTCTGGCTAAGACGCCTGCACCATCGTGGAGGCGTCTGGCTAAGACACCTCCACCATCGTGGAGGCGTCTGGCTAAGACACCTCCACCATGGTTGAGGCGTCTTATCCAGACGCCTCCACGATGGTCCAGGCGTCTTAGCCAGACGCCTATACCATGGTGTAAGCGTTTAGCCAGACGCCTCCACGAAGGTACAGACGTCTTAGCCAGACGTCCCTTTTTTTTAATTTTTTTGTCAAATTAAAATTATACGGTGTGTTATCTCAAATTATTTGACGTTTCTTTGCAAGTTTTCGGTGGTAACCGGTCGGATTACAATGAGTTTTTTTGCAAATGATGAAGATTCAAAAAAATTCCAGATCCAACATTTTTTAAGTTCCAAAATCCCCCGGTGGTAAAACATCCTGACTTACAAATACCACCTCGACAGGTTTTTGGATTTTTAAATTGTTGGATCTGGAAATTTTTGAATTTTCGGTGTACCGAAGGGGTATCGGTCATCCGAATATAGTAATTATTAACTTATTAATTAATTAATTTAACAATTATCTAAATTTATAATCAATTATCTTTTTAAAAAAATAATAAAAAATAATAAAAAAATACGGGCGTCCGACGGAACCGCCCCCACGTAGGAGGGGGCGTCTGGCTAAGACGCCTCCCCAATGGGGGAGGCGTCTTACACAGACGCATGTCCCAAGGGCAGAGCGTCTGGGTAAAACGCCTACCCGATGGGTAAGGCGTCTGGGTAAAACGCCTCCCCCATGGGGGAGGCGTCTTAGCCAGACGCCCCTCCTACGTGGGGGCGGCTCCGTCGGACGCCCGTAATTTTTTATTATTTTTTATTATTTTTTTATTAAAAAGATGTTAGATAGTTTACCAGATTCGAGTACGCTGGGGCGTTCGTTGGTTCATTACTGACCTCCAAAACATTATTTTTTATGATTATAAGAGGAATATGAAGAGATGTGTGATAGGAGGGTAAAATGTCGCGTTATAGCAGTAGAAATGAGAGAAGGGCAAAATGGTAATTTCAATGGGCGATTTAAGTAATTTTGGAGCGATGCTTAGCAATTCAGTAAAAAAATAAAGTCTTACAAATTTTCGAGAAATAGGTATTGTCTTATGTTATTATTAAATACAAAAAAATAAATATAAACGGAGCAATAAAAATTTCGAGTAAGCTATCGAGCCGAGCATCAATTTTTTTCGAGTTGGAACAACTCGTTTAACGAACCAAGTTGGAAGTTTTTTTGGTTTTTCATCAAGATCATTCATTGTCAAGTTAAACTAGAGTCGAACGTTTTTCAAGTCGAGTTCAAGTCGAGCTATCGAGCCGAACCAAAGTTGACAGCCCTATTTACAGGCAAAAGCTGGATACCGGCCCAGGAAGTTAAACGGACGCCAGCCCGACCAGTTTCAAGGGGGTCGGGGTCGGTCCGGCCCGGTTTAATACCCAGTTAAAAAATGGGCTTGGCGGATCGGCCTGTTCCGCCCGCAAATTTCCTATAACGGGCCGGACCAGCCCGACACGTTAGTTTCGGCCAGAGGGCCGGACCAATAATACCCAGCTCTATCAATTACAGCTCATACCCTTTTCTTTTCTTTCTTTGGGAATAAATATAATTTTTTTTGTATTGCTCAGTTATCTCTTCCTTGATTTTTTTTGTGATTGACAGATTAACCAAAACTTGGTATTGGGACTTTCTCTTCCTCGATTTTGATTACTTGACTACTTGCAGAGCAAATAAGATATTGATTTTACAGTTTGTTTTAAACAATTTAAATTTCGTAAGTAAATTGTTTTAAACAATTCTTGGATTATAATAATCTTCCCTTTGAATTGAAAAAAACGCAAATATGCTCCTAAACTTTAATTTTGTGTCGAAAGTCGAAACACCCTCATCTGAGTCATCTCTCGTTTTTCTTCCCATGGTATACTATCCTCATTTTCTTATCTAAATTGCCACTATTGCCACTTCTTTCTGCGCCTTCTTACTATTCTTCGGTATTGAGGACATCATTCATTCCCTGAGAAGTGAGAACCAAAGATATATATTTGTCTGGTCGGAAAGCTCAAGGTATCCATTCATATGAACTAGTTCACCAGACAAAAAACTAAGTTCAAATCACAAAAAATAAACAACCAACCACGATGCCCATGACAAATTGACAATAATTAAAAACTAACTACTCAGCAGCTGTAGACAACTCAGAAGGTGCCTCCATTTCAGCCGACTTTATTCAAGAAACACAACTCAAACGTGCATAAAAAACCTACAAGCATGCACTGACAACACAAGACAACAGACAAGAATTCCTACGGTTAACACCAACGCCAAATCACAGACCAAATAAGTGCAGCATTACGGCATTCTGGGCATGCATTCGGTTTTCAGCCTGTTGGAAGACAATCGAGTTCGGGGCCTCAACCACACCATCAGTTACCTCCAAACCTCTTTCGGCAGGCAAACAGTGCATGAAATAGGCCTTTGGCCCTGCCAACTTCATCAGGGCCTCGTCGACCTGGAATAATGTTCAACAGAATAATATAAGTCTCCAAACATGATAGGACACAGAAGCACCTGCTGTGACACTCATGTTTATTCGTCATAATTGTAATTCATGGTTATTTTGCTGATAATAATTAGATGGCTTTTGTAAAGTAAAAGATACAATAAAATCTTAAACTATTGGTAGAAATTTTGTTGGATTATCTCAATGTCTGAGAAAAGAGGAGAATAGATTTCGTGTTTGGAGATTACATAACATAGCATATCAGTACATCTCTCCAGGATTATGACCTCAACAATATTAGGTATCAATCAGTTCAAAACGTGTGTTAGCAGTGGTCTTTATGTAAGGAGAACATAAATTCACGATTAGCTATTGAAGCAGCAAATTTACTGTATGTTTCCCTTCCTCACCAAAAGAAAATCAATCATCCATGTTCAGTTGTAGAGGGAAATGCTTTTGAAAGAATACATTATTTGGAAGCCTTCAGAAGAAAATCATTTTATCCTGTGTGGACTGGATGGTCAATGCAATTTAACTAAAAAGTACCAATTTTGGCAAGTTTTTATGTGTGAGGGTTACGGACAAAATAACTAAGCAAATTCAAAAATGCAATTCAATAAAGTATAATCCTCTTTATGCTTTTCAACTACACGTACGACATCCTAATACTGCAGTTATGGGGGGGGGGGGATGGAACTGTGATATTACCTGGAATCCTTGGAACTTTTGCTTTCTATAAGCAGCTTCATCCTTCTGGCCCATGCTCGCCCAAACATCTGAATAAACAACATCAGCTCCTTTGACAGCTTCCTTGGGATCATGTGATATTTCAATTTTGCTGATTCCAGCATCCCTTGCTTTCTGTACGGTTTGTGGATCGGGCTCAAACCCTTCAGGGCATGCACATACAAAATGAAAAGGGATCACAGATGCCATCAGCAGCCACGAATGCACAATGTTGTTTCCATCTCCAACGTATACAACCTGGCTTTTAACAAAGGGAATTTGTTGTCTTATCTGAGAATGTTAGTGAACAACAGTGACACAAAATGACATCACTAAAGAAGGTTGACCTTGGTTCCTTCAAATCTTCCGACGTGTTCGATAATGGTAACTGCATCAGCCATTATCTGACAGGGGTGATTATAGTCTGTAAGGCCATTGACAACTGGAACTGACGCATACTTTGCTAAGTCAAGAATATCCTGTAAGAAAAACCCAATGAGAACAACAGAACTAGTTGATTAATTGGCAGCAGGTAACAGTGAGACCTACGACCAAATCAGATGGCATGTTTACCGAAACCCAAGACATTATATCCAAAACTCAATAAGTATAGATAATGATAGGTACTTAAACATAAGCCTAGATAGATGACTCTCTTATGCTCCCACCAACTCCAATTGATTTAAAGTTAAAATCATGTTGAATATCTGAATGCATTATGACTTAAAAGGGATACATTTGAAGATGTTCATTGAAATCTTTGTTCGGCTAGAATTCCAGATTACCTTGCACACTTGCCTAAAAGGCTAAACTTACACATATGAATTAGACTACCTATCTCAGTCGGATGATGTTTTTAGGAAATAAACTCTTTTGCTCTTTAGAAAACCAAAACCATGCTAACGGAGTAGAAAATATCAATATATTTTATTTTATATCCTACTGAGAAAATGGAAGAGGATTGTAAGTAAGGATTGCAAAGAGCCAATGATATAAGAAGACCCTGAAGCTTCAAAAAAACATGAAAAATAAGGTAGCCAGGTTCTGAGAGATGTCCAATGGATACAAAGTGAAACAAGAGAACTGTACCTGATGAGCAAAAACACGTGCCATGATAATATCATTGTAACCAGAAAGTACACGTGCAACGTCACGGGTTTCTTCTCGCTTACCCATTTGAATGTCATTAGGACCTAAATAAATGCCATGGCCACCGAGCAAGAAGAACCCAGTTTCAAAAGATACTCGAGTCCGCATTGAGGGTTTGGCAAATATCATTGCCATTGTTTTTCCCTTAAAAGGGAGAAAGGATCTATCTCCTGATTTTAACAATGACTTGACCTCAATGGCACGATTAAGAATGTTCACTATCGTATCCTTGTCGAAATCACTGATCTGGAGGAAACTTTTAGGATCGGCCTTGACTGAAAACAACGAGAACAGATTGTGGTGAAATAGTGCGCTGATATTTTGGCCAAATAATATTTTTTGTGGTAATTAATTTGAAACAATACTCGATCAAATACATATGAAATTTACAATACAGAAAAGGGGGGAAAAAGAGATGATTGTGTGAGTTGAAGAACTACAACAGGCTACGAATGCACACCATAGACTAATGATGAAATTAAATTATTGCATTTGATAAATTTATACTTAAGGTAATTACTCCAACAAGCCAACACATCGGCAACCATATAAAGCTGGAAACGAAATAAGAGTATTCCAAGCTACAGAACGAGTAAACAGATATTGTTACGCTTCAACAAACAAATGCCTAAGACTTCAGAAATCAGCAGTAATGAATAATTATCTGCAACGTTTTACTATTTTTAGTTTGTCAATTCATTTGTTTTTTGCAATATACTTCAACTACGTGAATGGACGTTTTGTTTCCGATACTCAACTATCTGTCACATAAATGGGATTCCGAAATCAAAACTTCTAAGTCAGTAAAATTTCCAATCTAACTCTTTCCACCGTGAACCACCACTACAAAGTCCAGTAAAGAAGTCAAACAGTGTTGTAGCCAACCTGATTGCATGACCTCCTAATACACCACTACGCTTAATACTGAGCATGTCAGTCCAATTCAATGAGAAGATTCTGATCCGAAAATTCACAGCAAGCTATTTTCCCTCTTCTTCTTTTTTTGATTGGTCAATTTCACAGCAAGCTAATTACATTGTCCAGGATCCCTGAAACGATGAACAACTTCGCCACAGAACTAACTCGGTCATCCCCCTTGTAGTTTGTGGATAAGCTAGCATTCCCGATGTAAATGCAGCATTTCATGCACAGTGGAGTGACAGACAATGGCTCTCCCTCGAGTATTTCCATCTAATATCAGTGTGTTCTACATGCAATCTCCTTCTCTCAAGTTAGCATGTGGTTACTGACATGTTTCCAAAACTGACACCTAAAATATTGTTTGGAGACACTATCAAAACCGAATTTGATGGCACCTCTTATTCCTATGAAAAGCTTAATCGTTTCATTTCTCAAAACATTGATTTTAACTTCTTTTCCTTCTGAAGTTACGAATCAAATTCATACAAATCAACTTATGGTTTAGGTATGTTTGCAAATACCTTCTGCATCTTACTAGAATTCAGGGAACCTTTACTAGTGTGAAGATTCTGAGTTTTTATATGACACTTGTAAAACACATTTCCTATTTTATTTTTGAGAATCTCAATTCGATAATCTGGTTTTGTAAAATCCAATCAAATCTCAAAATCAGTTCCCAAACGTACACTAAAATCTGACCAAATCTCAAAATCAGTAAGAATAGTCCAAATTTTTACATGTCAATTGTAAACCATTTTGATTTCTGATTTTCGGAAACCAAAATGCGATTGCCAAATGCAGTTCCAAACAGACCCTCACACTCCACCAAACATCAAAACTACCGCAACAAAACCGTAAATCGCACTCCGAAGACGCAAAACCCAACATTTCCGGGTCCCAAATCGAACCTTTGGGCTCAGCGACGAGGTTGGGAGGGGAGCTGGAGGTGGCAGACTGGCAGAAGACGGGGCGGCGCCGGGGGGGCGAGACGGAGGGAAAAGGCGAAGACAAGGGGGCGGAGGGGCGTCGGAGGGTGAGAGAGTGGCCGGACAAGGTGGAGGAGAGGGCGACAGCGGTGGCGGAGGTCATCGCCATTGGTGGGGTTTCGTCGGCGAAGACGAGGGCGAGGCGAGGGTTTAGCGATGGGATTAATCGGGATTTAGGGGTTTTAATTGGTCGGATTTGGTTTCGATCAGGGTTGTCAATTTTAGTCAAAGCTCCACACAAAAAATGTTTAGTTTGAAAATAAAATTTCTTAAAGAAAAATATTTTTTTCCCGATTTGGTTCGGTTAGTCGACTCGAATTTTTATATGATTTATATAAATATATATACTTGTATTTGATAATAATATTGATTATATGAGGTTTGGAATTTTAGTTCGACTTATATACATTCTTAGTTCTGATTGGTAGGTATAGTATAATTTATAATTAAATAAATAAATAATTGAATTTTTTATGACCTGAAAATATTTCGGACCCTCCTTCGTCCGTGTGTCGTGTGTTGTGGATTCCTTGTTGAGCATTTGAAATAATCCTCATTAAACTTATTGAATTATTAGTTTTAATTGCTAAGGGTTTGGGATTTTTTTTGTTTAAATAAGATTTGGGTTCGAATTTCATTGCTTTCAATGTTTTTGGAGTTTTGTCTCATTGAAACTTTAGGTTTTATCTAACGTTAAGTTCTCGTCCATTTTCACCTTCTCTTCATGCTTGTTCCTGTTTTCAGTGTGGAATGCTCTCAGATTGTCTCCGTGGTGTTGTTTTTCTTCTATTTTCATTTGAAAAATGATTCAATAACTTTTTGCAAAACATTTATTTTCTGTAGTTGAATTTCTTACTTTCGTTGCGTCAGGGTAGGATTCAGACTTGAAATTTAGCGTGGATTAGCAAAGCCCCATCAATAAATAGAAGTTGGTCGAGTGGTAAAAAATAGCAAATTGTAAATCTGTTGAAGATCTTATCCGTAGGTTCAAATCTTGTTTTAAGTAGAAATGATCAAGTAGTATTTACCCATGATTCTCATCTAGGGTATTCAGTGTATCAAGATATCAAATTGAGATCTTATTTCGGTTTCATACGTTCGACATTCGCTGGAAAGTTGCATCGCTAACATGTTGTAGATTCAGAAATCGATCATTGACTCCAAGCTTCGAATTGGAAACATCTCTTTTCCATTTCCATTTACCTGGGTAAAATCCACAGGGGTCATGTAAATACACATGCTTTGAAGCTTTAGAACATTTTTTCCAAGGAAAAGAGCATGCCCAATCCAACTACAGGTTCTAAAAGGCTTGTTCTGCCAGTTAGATTGTGAGCCTGATGCGGGGGCTACAGTTAGCGAGGTATGGTTGATATTATTTCTAAGGTCGAGCACTAAGGTTCGACGTGAAAACACTTGATCCCATTCTGAACTCGATATGTAGAATCGTCGGGGGTTTGTAGAACGATAGGTTACCATCTTCCGAACTAATTTGACTGGATGTGTCTGCCCTGTAGTGATCCACGAGGAAGAGAGAAGGTTGTCTGGTCTTTAGATCAGATCCCCTTCCGAACTATACGTGTGATTTTTCCTGAATAGACTTGATTGCCTTCAAGTGCCCATTTCACTCGTTGCAATTCATCATTCGTTGTCGTTCGAGCTTTCCTTGACAATCGAGTAAAGCATCACTCGTTCCTCTCGACCTTACGATCACTGAAGTTGGGGCATCAACTTAACTAAAAATCACATCAACCTTTCAAACTGCCGCTGAATCCATGGGCGGTGTGGGAGAGAACTCTGTTTCGGAAAAGGCATGGAAAGATTCAATTCGGACTTCGTAAAGCTGGTGAGGTTGCCGCGCGAATTGATCTCATAGTTAAGGTTGCAACTGGCACAACTCGTCGCATTGTTGTCTGTATGTGGTAGGGTTTGGCTATGCCACCCATGACTTGTGAACGAGGGAAGTCGCATTCGTCCAGTTGAATTGCTAACGGGCTTGGAATCGTTATATAAGGGTATTGAAGGGAATGTGTTCTAAAAGTTTTACTTTTAAATGTCAATTATTATGAATTGAATGAGAAATCATTTTGTTCCTTGTTTATGTTATTCGTCTTTTAGAAGTGTTAAGGAAGAAGCTCTTGGTCCTTAACCGTAGAGCTCTAAAAGATATTGGTTTACATAAAACAAAAGATATTCGCAATCATGGTAATTAACATGAGACATTAATTACTGAGTTAAGATTGTCGTGTTGGTCATAGATCATTGTAGCTCTACAAGTGAGTGACAACACGGGTACACAAAAGAGGAAAATATTATTTTTGTATACTGAATAGACATAATAAGTAAAATATTATAGAAATGTGTTTCTGTGTCATTAATATTTTACTGTGTCCTTGGTCATTTGATATGAGACTTTTATCCGATCACTTAAGAATTGCTTGATTAGACTAGTGTCTTGAGCTATCGATGATTGTAGTGTAAAGACATTAGTTGGTTAAGTATGACTTTCGTTGGAGAAGACAGTTAGTCAAAAAATTATCATTGCCCCTCTTAATTGAGTGATGATATTAGTGGGCCCCTTGATAAAGCAAAGTTATAATGTGCACAATGTAATTTGAGTTAAGTCGCATATTTATAACTAGCTTAAAGAGATCAAGAAATGAATACTAATACAAAAATGACACAATACTGTTGGCTTTTTGGCCTTAATCCATATTTTGATGATGTAAATTCAACCTAATCTTAATTAGGACATGTAGATTAGCACATGTAGTATAATGGTATATATGTTGTATTTTGCTAACATCTACAGGTGATCAAGACTCAAGAAAGAAGAAAAATCAAGTCAAGACATGTAATCAAGCTGGATTGAAGACGTGTATTTTACTTTTCTTTGAGTCTTAGGAACATATGTGAATTGAGCATAACTTAAGCTAATATCCATGCATTCACACACTAGGGTCCTTAGAGAAGTCACACACAAAATTTCAGGTCAATCGGACTTCGATAGGTCATCCAAAACATAGTCGGAAAATCACTAAAACTAAACCTTAAATCCTGTCCGAAAACGTTCGACCGATTGGACCTTTTGTTCGACCGGTTTCAGTAGATTTAGAGTTTTTACATGACCATTTTTGTTCAACCGATTTGCCTCATAGTTCAACCGATTTCAGTAGTGTTTTGCCCAGACTAAAACGGTCGACCGGTTTTGCCATTTTGTTCGACCGTTCCGGGTTTTCATGTGACCGTTTTATTTTGTCGTGTTCATACAACGGTCATATAGGCATAACACTATTCCCAACCGTTCGACCGAACCATCCATTTGTTCAACCGATCCATTAGTTTTTGCAAGGTTCTGTTCGACCGGTTCCACTTTAGGTCGACCGGTTGGAGACAGTTTTTGCTGAATTTGAATTCTGTTTTGTGTATCTTACACAAAACCCAACCAAATCTATCCCAAATGGCTAGAAATCTTTAGGAGCTTATAAATAGAGGTTCACATTTAGTTTTCCACAGAATTTCACAACTCCAAAGTGTCAAACCTATAGTGAGATTTTCCACAACCTCAAAGCTCCAAATTAGTGATTCCAAAGCCTAATTTCCACATCATTCATCACTCAATCATCTAGCAATTGTTGTGCTCAATTAGAGAGTGAATCTCACTCAGTTACTTGTGTTGTCAAGTGAGCAATGGTCTTGGTGAAAGCCCAAGACACGAGTATAGACTTCGGTGAGAGCCCGAAGTGATCCTCTCGGATTGTGAGAGGTGGTGCCAAGCTCGGCGAGGGTTGTTCGCAAGCTTGAAGAAGTGTAAAAGGCGTTGCTCCCGGCCCGGAACGGGGAAGCATAGTGAAGATGTAGGCGGAGCTCGTGGAGTCGAGCGGAGCCTGCAAGAGAGGACTAGGACCCGGGTGGGGTGCTGAACCTCTATAAAAACCGACGCGTCTTTGTGGTTTGCATTTTTGCTTTCGTTACTTGCTTGTTTTGTTTAAAATTCTGCTGCGCATCTTGATTGCTTAAACAAGTAGGTGATTAGCGTAAAAGTGATTGGTGGACCCATAACCCACACGATCCTACAAATACTACTTTGTGTGTATTCTTAATATCATGAGGCAAGGGACGGACACAAGTGGTGCACTCCATCACTAAATGGATCAAGTTTTGGTTCGAGTGGAATTAAGACATCTAACTAATTGGGAGCTATAATGTGTAGCTAGATACCGCTTATAGCTTGTGATATTAAGCTCTTAATATCACTGCCAACTTAGTTTAGATCCTCCCATAGGTCACACCACAAAACTGGGAAACAAGAAATGGGGATTTTGAGTTCATAAGGTGTGTCGGGTTTCATGTAGAAAATATGACACATGGGGTGGACAAGCAAAATCAAAATTATGTTGTGATTAATAACATAATTAGAATCTAAATTAAATTCATATGTGATGTAAATATTATGGGGTGTAATGATTTATCATTACATAGGATAATATGTTACATAAGTTGTGAATTTACTACTAATCCCGAAATGTCAAATTTTGTAGGGGTTAAACCGGAATTTGACAAGTCTGCAGCACTGTGCAAAAACGGTCGACCGCTAAACGGTAAACGGTCGAACGAATGTTGCACGGTCGACCGAATGTGTCTCGATCGCTACAGGAATTTCGTCTGTTCGTTTTCGATCGACCGAAAATTGCGATGAAATAATTTTTTTGTTGCGAACGGTCGACCGAGTTATAAACAGTCGACCGAAACTTGGTTTAAACGGTCGACCGAACCTCCAACACGGTCGACTGATTCAGACGGTTACTGCAGAATAAATTTAAGAATTAATTAGATCATGCATGGAATTGGTCCATAACTGATTTAATTCGTGGCTTAGATTATTTGTTAGCAAATAATAGATGGTTAGATGGAAGTTTGCATGAAATCATGGGCAAGAGGTTGCACATGAATAGGTAATTTGGAGAGAACTTATAAATACAAGTTTATCTCATTACCTTGTTAATTAATTCATTATCTTCTTGTGCAAACTTCTCTCTCCATAATTCTCCACGAAATTTTCTTAATTCTTAAGTTTAGTTTTAGTTTTCAGATATCTTCTTCTCAAGGAAACTAAAGAGGGGTTAGTAGTTGGATTCTAAACCCTATTGGAGATTGAGATGCTAGTTCTTCTCTCTCCGATCTTGTTTTGAGTTTGGTGAATACTCGGGGGCATCCGGCGCAGCAACAAGCATCATCAATGTCTCCGAATCTTCTAGAAGTTTTTGAGAACTTCTAGGTATGAATTTCGGAGCCCAATGTTTGTTTTAAGCAATCATTGAAACAAACTGATGCATGCATGAAAAACAAATCATAGAAAATATATGAATGATCTTTATTGAGCATAAAAAAATTCGAAAATATATATGTACAATTAAACTAGAAATCCTACATGTATAAGTTATTAAAAGACGCACAAGGATGTTCTCAAGGCTCCCAGCTAGAATCCAAATGAATCCTTTCTTTCTCGTCTACTCTATGGGAGGAGTATTGCAGTAGGCTAACGCCGAAGTGAGTGTTGCATACTGCCTACACGACTACTGTCTGATCGCCAGACAACCACTCTAAAGTCTCGAATTGATTGATGTCTTTATGAATGAGGTCCTGGTAGCTTCTTTTTGGAGTTAGGCCAGATCTTCCTCGGGTGTCGCTTCGGGAAGGGCTCTCGTGGATTTCGGGCCTTATCCGATTTTAACATATTGATTTTTCCAGGCCGGGAATCACAATCATTCCTTAGTGCCCTCTTGATTGAAAGGTAGGGAAGAAAAGTTCGAACCCATCTCCGCAGGAATGAGGGCATAGTTCGGGTATCAAACCCTCTCCAGCGGGGCAGGTAGGTAATGATCGACTCCGACCTCATCCGACTGCCAGTGTCTACAACTCTTAACTCAATTGCTGGAAAAAACAAGGGAGTTCCTTTACTCCTGCTGCGTACGAGGGGGACACGATGTTGTTGCCAACTCCTTTACACCTGAGATTCTGTAACGAGTAGATACTTCTGTCGTAGCACAATTGATTTTATGGTTAAATACATTACAAGATTTGAAAGAGTGGCTTCGTATCGGAATGCATTTACGCTACTCTTTGATAGTTGACAAGCTGACTTGCCAACAACATAAAAAAAGATGATTCAGGGGTATACGCGGAAGCTCCACGGGAGAACCTACTTCCCTGTCATTTTTCAATTCGAGCAAAAAAACTCCTGATTATACCATCCGCATATGCTTATCTTTTATCACCACAGGAACTAGCCAAGCATGATGAAGACAATCGTCTCACGGCTAACATTAAGATTATGCACGAAAGATCATTCGGCATGCAATTTTTTTGAAAAGATTGCTACCAACACCTCACAAATATCCATATTTAATTTCTTATCAAAAACCATCTTCGAGTTTAGATGGACTGGGCTTGAATAGCATTCGAGTTTAGGCTTTACTCTTTTGCTTGTAGTGGGCTGGGCTTGAAAGGACAAGCCTATAACCTGTTGTATTATTATTTTTGGATAATTTGATAAGAGGCACAAAGCATAATTTTGCAAACACATGTTGCATTTTTTTTATTAATCTATAACTTGTTGCAAACATTCACACCATACCTAACTACCTTTCGTGAAGGATAAATTTTCCCAATATACCTAAATCAATTAATAATCAAAAAATGACAAAATCAGTAGATTTGTGATGATCCCAGCAGAAAGTTAATTATGAAGCATCTACAAAGTGAAATTTTCTGGTTTATCTTCCTTCAAAAACTCACGAGATTATCCAAAAATGATAACACAGTGTCAAAAAGGCACTTTTTTAACCAAAACGAATGCGCTGTTGGATGTTTGTTGTCTCTTAAAGTGTGTAAGCATTTAATCACTGTCCGTGTCTCATTTGACTGCATCTTTCTAAATCCCAAAAGCAAAGTTTGGTGGAATTCAACTTCCCTCCCACAAACCAAAGTGATTGGTGTTTACTGGATCTTAATAATATTATTTCCACGTGTCGGTGTGTTGTTCAAGACAAGGACAGCATAATTTGTAGACGTGCAATATACGGATATGCACGCCCTTGTATTATGTTTGGTGTAATTACGTGGCATTATAATAACAAATTATGCTGTCCTTGTCTATACGATCTAGGGTCCAATTTTTTTTGAAGTGCGTGTGTTTGGTCATTTTGAAAACTTAATAGTATTAACCGGACTAAATGTAAATATTTTAACTCATAGATAGCAGTAGGGTGACCTAAGACTGCAAAAGGTTCATTTAATTAAAATTATAATAAACGGTAGATCTTTAGTCGCATAATAAGATGAAAAATCAAGTTTCAATAATAAGCGGATAACAGAACGTACCAATTTAGTTAGAACACAACCACACCATGACCCCCGGATGATCTGATCATGAACGTTCTTTCTCCTCTTTCTCTATTCCACGTCAGTTTTTCTTTCACCAACTCACTTTTTTCTCTTTCTACATTATTCACATCTTAACCATAACCCACCACAACAACCTATCTCTTTCCTCCACATCATTTCGGGATCCATCTTGTTAAAAAAATTAAAAAATCAAAACAATTATAAAACGTATTTTCCACAAAAATCAAACAAAAAATCAAAACAAAAAAAATAAAAAAAATAAATAAAAAAATGGACGACCCGGTCATCCACGACCTCAGATTAATGGCTTCATGACCGATCATCTTCAACCACGACCCGGTCGTGAGGAGAAAAACTCACCGTTAGTGGTGCTCTAAGGTAGGGGTGAGCATCCAGTCTGGACCGGACCGGACCAGATTTTTATCCGGGGTCCGGACCGAAGACCGGACCGGACCGGATGATCGTGGACCGAATCGGTCCGGTCCGGTCCGGTCAAAAACCGAATTTTTATAAAGAAAAAACAAAAAAAGACCGGTTCGGACCGGACCGAACCTAAACTTCCCGGACCGAAACCTGGACCGGACCCAACCAACATTTTCCGGACCGAACCCGGACCGGACCGGGTTTTGCTCTCCCCTACTCTAAGGTCATCACTAACCATGACTTGGACGACCTGATCATCAGCTATCTCTCTTCAAAATCAGTTTTCTCTCTCTTCCACATCAGTTTTCTCTTTCGTCAACTCACTTTTTTATCTTTCCTACACTATTCACATCTTAACCACAACCCAACACATCCCACAACAACCTATCTCTCTCATTCACATCATTTTCAGGGTCCATCTTGGTAAAAATTTAAAAAAATAAAAAATTCTAAAAAATCAAAACAATTATAAAACATATTTTCAAAAAAATTCAAAAAAAACTCAAACAAAAAATTCAAAAAATCAAAACAAAACAAAATTAAAAAAATATTAAAAAAATGTACGACCGGGTCATCAACCCGGTCGGTCGTTCACGACCTGAGATTTCCACCCGTTAAAAAAAATTCAACCGATCGTGAGGTAGTCAGGTCGTTCGCGACCTCAAAAAAGTGCTGTAAGAATGCTCCAAGAGACCACAGGATTAAATGATTTCAAAATTCTGATCCATGCAAAGAGAATATCCTATGTTTACAAGATTTTTAATGCACAAGTGGTTAACTGAAATATTTAATTTACGTACTAACTTGTTGTGATTGAGGTTCAATACTTCCACAAAATATTTATTATGTTCAACTTAATAATTGTTTGTTCGATAACTAAGAGTCCAATCTGAATTCAAAATTCAATTTAATATGACCAAAGTCGTGATCGAACTTATGCTTGTTGCCTTTGCAGTTGTATTTTCGTCTTAATTTTTGAACTTGTCAAATTCGTAAGAATGAAAACATACTGAAAGAAATCTTTAATTCGTGATTCTTCGCGAGAGTCAATAGTCAAATACCGGGGGCTTTTTAATGTTTAGGCTCACGAGGAGCCTTTTTATCGTTTGTACATTTTATTTAGAAATTATGCTTCTTTTTGTAAAATGATCGTACGCCAAATGTATACAACTCCATGCTTTCTCAATCAAGTCGATAAGAAGGAGAAAATACCAAATGATATATGAGTGAATAGAAAAGAAACGAAAGGCACAATAATTAAGACACTGAATGTTGATAAATATGTTAGTCTGTATATAAGCAAAAATAATCCTACTATTATTGTTTTGTCAGTGGAAGATTTCCCATATATATTCTGCATCGATTAGTAACATTGCAATTTGCAAAAGTAGATGGAGGTACATGCTTAAGATGATCGACTCATCGTCTATTTAGTATTTACTATTCCTTTTTTCCCTTTTTCCGATCCACATTTCATAATATATAAAATCATGTCATTTATGGTTCAGTGAAAAATAAAATAGAGAAAATAAAAATAATATTACAGAAAGATTTTCTTTCAAGTTAAAAGATAATCGTTTTCGTTAATTTTCTGATAAATTCAACCAAATTGAAATAAACTCATTTGTTAACAGGAGCAAAGTGTTACATTTTTATAATATAAGATAAGAAGCAAAATCAAACAGAATTATTGTCATGGGAGCAAACTATGATTTACCCAAAAGAAAATGTATTCCTGCGTTAAGATGTTAAGTTCGGTAAAACGGATTCCAAGTAAATTTTCCATCATAACGCGCCCAAATCAAACACAAAAAACATGTGAAATCATTGTTTCAGATATTTCCGAGTAAAAGGATGAGTTTGAATATATTCTTTCGCTCTTTTTACCCAAAAAAACCATTAAATAGTGTCTTGGTTTGTTAAGAATCTAAAGCCAGTCTTCGTTTCAAACTAAATATTTTAAGAATAATGTCTGGAATGATAAGACTGATGATGGGTCGCTGTCGAATTTGGGTTTTGTTCCTCTGATGCAATTATAATCTGTGGGAACATTATTTTTCTGAGCAACTAAAATCTGGTTTCTTTTCCTGTAGCCAAATTCGTGTTCTTGTTTCCAACGTTAACAAGGTACATGCACTGACCTTTTTTCTGTTTGTTCTTCTTGAATTTGTAAGAGAATATTTATTCTGTAATTTGTTTTCCCCTGTTCAATATGTTTTTTTTTTCTTGTTTCGTGTATTTTCTGTAGTTTTAGATGTTTATGCATCTGCTAGGCTATGATGTTGTTGGACTAAATGGTGCTCTTATTATTAGGTATTTGAATACGCCTCTCTTTAGGCGGTGTTTGCAAAGAAATTTTTGGTTTTGCAACTATTGGGAACTTCTTCAAGCTTTAATAGAAGGAGATTTACATCGTTGCCGAAAGTTGTATGGGGCCTCTACCAGATATTTATCCTCTGACTAGCTTGCAAATCGGGTGAGTATCTTCGGGTTTTTTTTTTCTGGTTTCATTCCAGAATTTTACAAGCAATGGTTCGTCTAGTTTCCGGTGATTCACAAGATATTAAGTTTGTCGTCTTCTTTCCGATTGTGAATTAAGGTGAACTGAGAGTGAAATGGTGATGACTTATTTTCTTCGCTCGATTTTCAACTCCTCTGTGTTTAGTATTTGTAACGTCCCGAAACAGCGGAAGATTTAAAATTTCAAAATAACCAACATAACAGACAACTCACGCGGGAACGTCACTAATATATAAATATATATATCCGGGTGCACCCAAAATACAAGGAGTTTTCCAAAAGAAATACGACTACAATACTGATACGATGGAATAGATTACAAGTAGTCGTACGGTCTAGCAACTGCCGAAGAGGATCCGACTCCAAAGCGCTCCGTCCTCGGTCACCACCCACCCGGACCTACTGCGATCCTGAAAAAGATGCAACAACAATGCCTGAGTTTCCAGAAGGAAACCCCGTATGCCAACCCACCTATATGCATGCATCACATAATGAACCTATCATACTAGTAGCATGTCATGGCATCAACAGAAATGGAAAACAGTTCCCCCGAAGGGTAAAACAGGACATCAGTCCGACAATCAATCATCGGGTCTCCCGAAGAGACCTACTGCAGGCACATGCAGTCTAGTAGCCCGCGACATCGCACCCCCCACACGCAGCTACACTACTCAAGGGTTCGGCAGGGAGCCTCTGTCACGTCTACGCGTCGATAGAAACAGATCTGTAAATCTCAGTGGTCAGGGCCACAGGGACCAACGGGGCCGTCGCCCGGAAGGTATAACAACATCATCTCGGTAGGTGCCCAGCCGAGGAAAACAACATAGCCGGCACAGCCTCGGCCCAACAATCATCATCGCCGGCACAACCTCGGCGGCATCACCAGCACAGCATCGGTGGTCCATCACAACAGTCCGGCACAGCATCGGACAGATCCAGACCGAAGTCTGCCAGGTCATCGGGCTCCTCGAGCCGCGAACACCAACCGCGCCGCTATAAAAGCAGGGCAGCGACCTCCGTAGCCCCAAGGGCCGGTAGTCACCTCACCCAACGCCAGTTGCGTGCCCGCACAACATCAACACTGGGATCCGCGATCCCTCAGGCCTGCTATACTACAAAGTGCCAACAATCATCTCAAAAGTCACGGTCCATACATGGAGGTGACGCGTCCCGAACACCCACACTCTTCCCAACGGCGGTCCCTGGGCAGACACGTATCACGCGCCCACCGTCACCTCCCGGCTCACGCACAAGGCGAGGACACGGGTTTCCGTGGACAGAGTTGGCATTCACAACGGGACCTAGGAATTCAGTTCTGAGCAGATTCGGTCGACCGAAATAGTCTAACCGGTCGACCGTTTCCACGAGGAATTCGATCGACCGAAAGTCTGAATCGGTAGAACTCACTGCGCAACACTAATTCCCAAACGGTCGAACAAAAGTCTAAAACCGGTCGACCGAACGAGGTCAAAATCCGGAGTCTGGTCAACATTAAATTCCACTCTATCGGTCGACCGACTCAGGGGTCTCGGTCGACCGAAAACAGACAGGGTCAACCTATTATTCTAAATCATATAATCGGTCGAACGCAAAACTCCAACGGTCGAACAACAAACGATCGGTCGAACGTCACATGAAATCGGTCGAACAAATCATGCAAAACTAACAGGTACACTTAAGTTCCGGTCGAACACAACAAGGACCGGTCGACCGACAACAGGTAGAAAAATCCCAACTCACCCGCAATAATGCACTACCGGTCGACCGCCCCAAGGCATCGTTCGACCGGTGAAGGTTAAAGTCGGGCAAACAATGCTAAAACGGTCGACCGCCCGAAGGATCCGGTCGACCGTTGGTCGTCTTCAACCTCGCGCTAGCCGAGGTTTTACAAAGAAACGCGTCGCCGGAGAGGTCTCCGACCTCCCCCGACTCGACCAACACATCCCTCACATGAGGGTCAACAAACAAACCACACTAAGGAGCAGCATACCTCAAACAAGGACGGAGAAACGCCGGAGCAACGCTCGCGCCTCCGCACCCGCAACCTCCTCCTTGCTGCGACCTCCTCACGCCGGAGCCTCCGCGCCTCGATCACTGTCCACCGGAGCTGCTCGCCGACCAAAGAGAGAGGACGTGAGAACAAGGTGAGTGAGGAAGAAGAAAAGTGGAAGAAGAAGAAAAATGGAGAAGGAGAGTTTTGTTATATAAACAAAACCAACACCCCCACCATACCTCCCTCACTCCCCACCATCCCCTACAACCCCACTCCCATACCTCACCCAACGTCTCTCTCTCCTCCCCAAAGTCAAACCTCACTTAACACTAATTAAACCCTAAACCGGGTTAGGGACTTAACAATCCACCCAACTTAAAAGGATTTCGTCCCGAAATCACAGCAACAACTCACCGAAAAGCTCTGGATACTGCCTCCTGACTTCCTCCTCGATCTCCCAAGTGGCCTCGCGCTCGCTATGATGCTGCCACCGGACCTTCACCATCGGAATGGTCCTCCTCCTGAGCTGATGATCCATGCGATCAACTATCTCGACTGGTCTCTCCTCGAGCGACAAGTCCTGCTGAATCTCTGGCACTGCAATCTCGATAACGTGTGACGGATCTGCAACGTACTTCCTCAGCATAGACACATGGAAGACATTGTGCAGACCCGAAAATTGCGGCGGCAATGCAATCCGGTAGGCAACCTCCCCAACTCGGTCGAGGATCTCAAACGGCCCAACATATCTCGGACTGAGCTTCCCCTTCTTCCCAAACCTCATCACACCTCGGGCAGGGGAAATCTTCAGAAACACATGGTCGCCCACCTCGAAACTCAACACCCGTCTGCGTCGATCAGCATAACTCTTCTGCCTGCTCTGTGTTGTGGCCAGTCTCCTCCTGATCACATCCACCTTCTCTGCATACATCTGCACGATCTCTGGCCCAACTAACTGCCTCTCGCCCACATCACTCCAGCACACCGGTGATCTGCAAGGCCTCCCGTACAATGCCTCGTACGGTGCCATCCCAATACTCGAGTGGTAGCTGTTGTTGTAGGCGAACTCTATCAGCGGCAGGTGCTCATCCCAGTGCCCTGCCCAATCCAGTGTGCAAGCCCTCAGCATATCCTCCAATGTCTGAATCGTCCTCTCTGACTGACCATCCGTCTGCGGGTGGAACGCTGTGCTGAATCTCAAACGCGTCCCCAAAGCCTGCTGCAGACTCCCCCAAAATCTGGAAGTGAAGCGAGGATCTCGATCGGAGATGATGCTCACTGGCACTCCATGCAACCTGACTATCTCCTCCACGTACAACTTAGCTAGACCCTCCAAAGGTAACGTGGTCCTGATCGCTAAGAAATGCGCCGACTTGGTCAGTCGATCGACTATCACCCAAATCGTGTCGTGGAATCTCCTCGTCTTCGGCAAACCCGTGACAAAATCCATCGTCACGTGCTCCCACTTCCACTCAGGAAGCTCAATACACTGCATCGGTCCTGCTGGCCTCTGATGCTCAATCTTCACCTGCTGGCAGACCAAGCATCGCTCCACAAACTCTGCAATATCCCTCTTCATGCCCTTCCACCAGAAGTTCCGCTCCAGGTCCTTATACATTTTCGTGCTCCCCGGATGAATGGTGTATCTAGCTCTGTGTGCCTCCTCCATGATGTCATCTCTCAGCCCATCAACCTTCGGCACCCAAATCCGACTCCTGAACCTCAGACCACCATCAACCCCCACACTGAAATCTGATCCATCTCTGGAAGCCAACTGTAGCAGACCAGCTAACTCTTCATCCCCCTGCTGAGCCTGAACTAACCGTGAGACAGTCTGCGGCTCAACCCGAAGCCCAGCAATCACTGCTCCCTCTGTACCCTCTGTGAACGGTCTCCACTCTGACAAGGCCTCGAGTAGCCTCCACTCCTGGATGCACAGACTCGCAACAGAAACCTCCACCTTCCTGCTCAGCGCGTCTGCAACCGAATTCGCCTTCCCTGGATGATAGGAAATGGTGAAGTCGTAGTCCTTAATGAACTCAAGCCATCTGCGCTGCCTCATATTCAGCTCCTTCTGCGAGAACAAGTACTTCAGACTCTGATGATCGGTGAAGACCTCGAACTGCTCTCCATACAGATAGTGCCGCCAGGTCTTCAACGCGTGAACTACTGCTGCTAACTCCAGATCGTGAGTCGGGTAGTTCTTCTCGTGCACCTTCAGCTGCCTCGAAGCGTACGCGACCACCTTCCCATGCTGCATCAGAACACAACCCAAGCCTATCCCTGATGCATCGCTGTAAATCACGTAGCCTCCACTGCCACTCGGTAGCGTCAGGATAGGTGCTGTCGTCAATCGCCTCTTCAGCTCTTGAAAGCTGTCCTCGCACTTCTGGGACCAAACAAACTTGACGCCCTTCTGCGTCAATGCTGTCAGCGGCGATGCAAGTCTGGAGAAATCCTGGATAAACCGCCTGTAATACCCTGCCAGACCTATGAAGCTCCTGATCTCCATCACGCTCGTCGGGGCTCTCCACTGAGTCACTGCCTTGACCTTCGTCGGATCCACTGAAATCCCATCTGCTGACACAATATGCCCCAGAAAAGCCACCTGATCCAACCAAAACTCACACTTCGTGTACTTGGCATAAAGCTGCTGATCCCTCAAGATGCCAAGCACAATCCTCAGGTGCTCTCGATGCTGCTCCCTGTCAGGCGAGTATACCAAGATGTCATCCACGAATACCACGACAAATCTGTCAAGGTACGGCTGGAAGGTCCTATTCATCAAATCCATGAATGCTGCAGGTGCATTCGTCAGTCCAAATGGCATCACCAAGAACTCGTAGTGGCCGTACCGCGTCCTGAAGGCTGTCTTCTGAACATCCGCCTCCCTGATCCGCAACTGGTGATAACCCGAACGCAGATCGATCTTCGAGAACACTCTCGCCGTCTGCAACTGGTCAAACAAATCATCAATCCTGGGCAAAGGGTACCGGTTCCGAACGGTAACCTTATTCAGCATCCTGTAGTCGATGCACATCCGCAACGACCCATCCTTCTTCTTCACGAAGAGCACAGGCGCTCCCCATGGAGAAACACTCGGTCGAATGAATCCGGACTCCATCAACTCCTGCAACTGCTTCTTCAACTCTGTCAACTCAGCAGGTGCCATACGATACGGTGCCTTCGACTGAGGTGTCGTACCCGCCACCAGCTCGATGCCGAACTCGATCTCTCGGTGCGGCGGTAAAGCTGGAATCTCCGCTGGAAATACATCCGGAAACTCCTGCACAATCTCTATGTCCTCCAGCCTCCTCGTCTCAGGATCAGGAACTACCAGCGTGGCCACAAACGCTCTGCATCCCTGCTGTATCAGTCTCTGTGCCCTAACTGCAGACACAATCAGACGACCCCCTCTGCTCCTCGCACCTCTGATCAGAACATCTGGCAAACCCTCCATCGGAATCAGGATCTTCTTCTCACGGCAAAAGACCCGCACGTCATACTGGGACAGTCAGTCCATCCCCAGTATGACGTCGAAGTCCACCATCGGTAACAAGACCAGATCTGCCGGAAAATCGTGGTCTCCCGAAGCAACTGTGGTGCCGGGGAAAAAGCTCCCCACAGTGCCCACCTCACCCATGGGCGTGCTGACCTCCAAAACATCAGTCAGCAGCACAGGGGTCCGACCCAACTCGCCAGCAAACTTCTCCGAAATGAAGGAGTGAGTGGCGCCGCAATCAAACCACACACGCGCTACTGAACCAGAAACTGAAAGCGTACCTTCCACGACGGTGTTGGAGTCCCTCGCCTCCTCAGCCTGGATAGTGAAGACTCGCCCGGTCCTCCTGCTCTGCCCCGGTGCCACAACTGATCGGCTGCCTCCGCCTCTGCCTACTGCTGGTGGTCCCGGCCTCCTGCTCGGCTCTCCCTGCCTCTGAGGACACTCACGGACAAAATGTCCCATCTGGCCGCAACCCATACATGCTCCAGTCCGACGGGGACACTCCTGCCCTGGATGGAACCTCCCGTAGTAAGTGCACGCTCCTGACTGACGTGCTCCTCCACCATCGAACCTGGGCCTCTTGCCCGAGTTCCCTGCTCCACGACCAGCTACTCTGCTGCCGGT
Organism: Triglochin maritima; assembly: GCA_963682175.1. Lineage (NCBI taxonomy): Eukaryota > Viridiplantae > Streptophyta > Magnoliopsida > Alismatales > Juncaginaceae > Triglochin > Triglochin maritima. The sequence goes on along the minus strand of OY821774.1, from coordinate 51,480,634 downwards.
GCTCACTGGCGCCTTCCGCGCCTCCTGAATACACTCCCTCTGGTCCTGCTCGATGATCGTAGCATGCTTCACCGCATCTGCAAGGGTCCGCGGCATGCTGTTGATCACCCGAGATCGAAGCGGCTGTCTCAGTCCCTTCACGAACTTCCTCGCCCGCTGCTCTGGGGTCACACAAATCTCAGGGCAGTAACGCTCCAAAGCGTTGAACCTGCTGATGTAGCTCGTCAGTGTCATGTCCTTCTGCTCCAGCGACATGAACTCCTCCCTCTTCTGATCCCTGACATGCTGGGGAAAGTACTGCTCGTGGAACACCTCCAAAAACTCCTCCCAGCTCACATCCAGACGATCATCAAACAATACTGTGGACGTGGACCTCCACCAGTTGGCGGCCTCGCCATCAAACACATAGGTGGCCAGCTCCACCATCCTCCCAGGTGCTACTCCAATAGCGCGGAAGATTTTCTCCATCCTGAAGACCCAGTCCTCTGCAACCTCTGGGGCCCTCCTGCCATCAAAAGTCGGCGGGTGCTGACGCATGAACCGATCGTGCTCAGCTCCCACCCCGCTCTGAGCGCTCTGAGCTGCCTGACGCTCCAGAAACTCGCCCAGTCTGTCCCACTGAGCACCTGAAGTGTCGTCACTGGGATCACGATCGCGTGGAGAACTCCTCACACGCCTAGGTGCCATCTGTCACCACAACAATCAACAGATAAGCAACAATGCATGCAAGAGCTACAAAAATAATGCATGCCTCTAGCACTACTCCTAAGGGTGGTTCTTTAGACGAAGACACAGGAATCGACCGCTCTGATACCAAGTTGTAACGTCCCGAAACAGCGGAAGATTTAAAATTTCAAAATAACCAACATAACAGACAACTCACGCGGGAACGTCACTAATATATAAATATATATATCCGGGTGCACCCAAAATACAAGGAGTTTTCCAAAAGAAATACGACTACAATACTGATACGATGGAATAGATTACAAGTAGTCGTACGGTCTAGCAACTGCCGAAGAGGATTCGACTCCAAAGCGCTCCGTCCTCGGTCACCACCCACCCGGACCTACTGCGATCCTGAAAAAGATGCAACAACAATGCCTGAGTTTCCAGAAGGAAACCCCGTATGCCAACCCACCTATATGCATGCATCACATAATGAACCTATCATACTAGTAGCATGTCATGGCATCAACAGAAATGGAAAACAGTTCCCCCGAAGGGTAAAACAGGACATCAGTCCGACAATCAATCATCGGGTCTCCCGAAGAGACCTACTGCAGGCACATGCAGTCTAGTAGCCCGCGACATCGCACCCCCCACACGCAGCTACACTACTCAAGGGTTCGGCAGGGAGCCTCTGTCACGTCTACGCGCCGATAGAAACAGATCTGTAAATCTCAGTGGTCGGGGCCACAGGGACCAACGGGGCCGTCGCCCGGAAGGTATAACAACATCATCTCGGTAGGTGCCCAGCCGAGGAAAACAACATAGCCGACACAGCCTCGGCCCAACAATCATCATCGTCGGCACAACCTCGGCGGCATCACCAGCACAGCATCGGTGGTCCATCACAACAGTCCGGCACAGCATCGGACAGATCCAGACCGAAGTCTGCCAGGTCATCGGGCTCCTCGAGCCGCGAACACCAACCACCCCGCTATAAAAGCAGGGCATCGACCTCCGTAGCCCCAAGGGCCGGTAGTCACCTCACCCAACGCCAGTTGCGTGCCCGCACAACATCAACACTGGGATCCGCGATCCCTCACGCCTGCTATACTACAAAGTGCCAACAATCATCTCAAAAGTCACGGTCCATACATGGAGGTGACGCGTCCCGAACACCCACACTCTTCCCAACGGCGGTCCCTGGGCAGGCACGCATCACGCGCCCACCGTCACCTCCCGGCTCACGCACAAGGCGAGGACACGGGTATCCGTGGACAGAGTTGGCATTCACAACGGGACCTAGGAATTCAGTTCTGAGCAGATTCGGTCGACCGAAATAGTCTAACCGGTCGACCGTTTCCACGAGGAATTCGATCGACCGAAAGTCTGAATCGGTAGAACTCACTGCGCAACACTAATTCCCAAACGGTCGAACAAAAGTCTAAAACCGGTCGACCGAACGAGGTCAAAATCCGGAGTCTGGTCAACATTAAATTCCACTCTATCGGTCGACCGACTCAGGGGTCTCGGTCGACCGAAAACAGACAGGGTCAACCTATTATTCTAAATCATATAATCGGTCGAACGCAAAACTCCAACGGTCGAACAACAAACGATCGGTCGAACGTCACATGAAATCGGTCGAACAAATCATGCAAAACTAATAGGTACACTTAAGTTCTGGTCGAACACAACAAGGACCGGTCGACCGACAACAGGTAGAAAAATCCCAACTCACCAGCAATAATGCACTACCGGTCGACCGCCCCAAGGCATCGTTCGACCGGTGAAGGTTAAAGTCGGGCAAACAATGCTAAAACGGTCGACCGCCCGAAGGATCCGGTCGACCGTTGGTCGTCTTCAACCTCGCGCCAGCCGAGGTTTTACAAAGAAACGCGTCGCCGGAGAGGTCTCCGACCTCCCCCGACTCGACCAACGCATCCCTCACATGAGGGTCAACAAACAAACCACACTAAGGAGCGGCATACCTCAAACAAGGACGGAGAAACGCCGGAGCAACGCTCGCGCCTCCGCACCCACAACCTCCTTCTTGCTGCGACCTCCTCACGCCGGAGCCTCCGCGCCTCGATCACTGTCCATCGGAGCTGCTCGCCGACCAAAGAGAGAGGACGTGAGAACAAGGTGAGTGAGGAAGAAGAAAAGTGGAAGAAGAAGAAAAATGGAGAAGGAGAGTTTTGTTATATAAACAAAACCAACACCCCCACCATACCTCCCTCACTCCCCACCATCCCCTACAACCCCACTCCCATACCTCACCCAACGTCTCTCTCTCCTCCCCAAAGTCAAACCTCACTTAACACTAATTAAACCCTAAACCGGGTTAGGGACTTAACAGTATTAGTGGCTAGTGATCGTGGCAGTGATTCGAATATGTGTTATTTGGCTTTGTACGCCTTTATATATGCGAACATGCAAAGTTGAATTGTTCCATCCAATATGTACGATCGTTCTGTGATTTAAAATGAAAGAGTTTTATTTTGTCCAACTAATTGGATTTGACAAAAGTTATTAGAATTCACATCACTACTTGTGAAGAAGTTGTTTCAAAAAAAAACTTTGAATACTTGCTTGTCAATTTTCTCTTTAGCATCATGTCATATGTGATTATTTTCACAACCAGTATTACTGTTCCATTGGAATACTTAAAACCGTCTTTGCCTGCTGTTTACAGAGACATACAGTCATATCATTCACAGGCTTTTGTATATTTTTCATCCTCAACTAAAAGCCTTCTAATATTTGTCGACAACCGCCCATGGTCATCAGACGCATTGCCTCGTTCCAAACTGACACAGCTATGGCAATCCATTGTCACCAAGGTATAACATGACTCAATCCCTAATTTTTAGATCACTGATATTTTTGTGAACTACCTGGTCAGTTTTAACTGATACAATCTGTGCTATGCTATTCAGTGCAGGGATTCCCCATTCATAAACTCGAGGACGCTAGCTAAAGCTTTAGATCATGAAACCAATTGCTCTGAAAGGTCGTGTATTAGGAAATTACTGTTGTCTGGGGTTAATTTGAGATTGGGTCTTCAGGGGTTTATAGTGTTCGATGTGGCGCTCAACGATGTTTGCGGTATAAATTACTCCAATGAGCTACAGGTATTGGTCCCCAAAAACACCTATCGAAGTGATTCTTGTACACTTTATGGCTAATTTATATACAATCAACTTAGTCTTCCAACCAATTCTCTTGCACTTCGTGAAAAGCCAAATTAGTCGAGAACTTCATTGATTTTATGAATTGTTTGTACTCTTATAAGATTCTTAGCCCTACAGCTTGTAGCTCAAGGCTTGTTAAAAGTATAATTGCAGTTTAACTTGTTCCATTACATGTTGTTGGTTTTTATAATTTGTTCCATTATTGTCAAATAATAATGAATCGAGGAACTGAAGAATTGTAGTTTTTTGTTTGTAGACTGACACTTCATTAGCTCTTGAGGTGAAATCCATGAGGAAGTGGGAGTTCAAATCTCTCGAGGAGGCCATTAGCCACGTATCTTCGTGGTTTTTCGGTCCACCAGTCGAGCGAGATTCAATCGCAAAAAATTTAAGAAAAATCTCTGCTCTGAAGGTGTCTGATTTAATTTCTTTGACGTCATCGAGCGCCACTTCATTCCGGTCTGCTTCTCTTCTCGAAGTGCTTCCGGGGGACATTTTCTATGACGCCGAGGCATCTCTCCATGATAAAGAGGAAAATGAATCGAATGACTGGACTAATGAATCAGTTTCTTCACAGTTGGATTATGTGGAAGAGGAATCGAAAGTTGTTCCAATACAATATACAGACAAGTTGGTGCTCTTAAAATCCAGTGATTGCATACTTCCATTTAAGCTGAAACAGGTGTTAACATCAAACTTGAGACTCCTGAGGAAACTCGAGTCGGGCCTCCCTTCGTGGGTCGTTTTCTTCCAATCGTATCCATTGTTCTGTCATATTTACCGCCCTTGGATGTGCCACTTAGCAACGGCTCTCTATATTCTTATCTCCCTTTGTACGTTCGTAATCGCATTTTATGATCTCTACAAGAATGTCCCTCTCTTGAAGGCCACAGTCTCTGGCCTCTGCTGTCCCTTTTTTGAGTGGATAGAGAGTCGAGACATGCTCTCGAGAATTCGGTACCTTAGCACAATGTTGTTCCTTCGGAATTTCGAGAAGGCTGCGGAATGGCTTCTGACGATATCGCGTTCTACCAGACCGATGTTTGTGGTCATGACACGGCCGATAACAGGAACGTTAATTGCGCTTTCAGAGATTCTTTATCCTGTGTGGAATGTTTGTGTGAAAACAGGAGAGTTACTTGTGTTGGAAATTTTGTTCGTCGTGGAGTTCTTCTACACCGTCTATCTTGGTCTGATTGGAGCCTTGTTTTGCCCATTTGAGTTCCTCTACTCTAGCTTTTGGAATTTAGGTAATATTTTCATTTTTTTCAATTTTGGTTATCCTTTCTTTTGAATTTGTTGTTGTTATCCTTTCGGTTACTCACTAATATTTTCATTTGACACAGCAATATCGGTATACCCGGTCTTTTGCCCTGTCATGGAACTGCTTCTGGCTCCAATTCAGTATTTGTTCACATCAATGAGTTACGCAGCGCTAGCGAGTTCCGATACTTACATTTTGATGAAGAGTGTTTGGAAATCTACGAACACGATCATGCCTGTGATGTACTTGTCAAAGGCTAAAAAAGGCGCAAAGGGCATCTCAATTTGGCAAGGGCTATGGAATGATCTTTTCAAGCAGGTCTAGCATTGAACTTATTTCATTTGAACTTGTGCTACCTATTTTATTCTCTAAAAATGCAAAATTGATCTATAGGTTTTTCGGGCCATCGCGTGCATTCTTAAAAGCCTAGTGGCATTGTTCAGTGCCTGCAACAGACATAGACTGAGGTATGATTCTAATTTGCTTCACTAGTTTACATTTTCGATAAAATAGTTGTCACCTTAGATACTTGCTCAAGACCATAACTTGTTGAAGTTTCAAACTCACTTAATTTTTTTAAAGTATTCACAAATATGCAAGGTTTCACATATACTGTTGACATCAAGAATACCATGTCTGGTTTTCGTAAGTAATGATTCAGAAAACCTTATTGCAACAAAAATGAAAAAAAACAAATACGAGTGCTCTATGAAATTTGACATAGCATAAAATCTACCTTGTTCTGAAACTACTTTTTTCTCTCAACAAAATGCAGCACATATCGTCATGCATGGGTGTTGTTTCTAAGTCTTGCTCATACTCTTCGGTTGGCTCCTCACAAATGTTGGCATCACCAAGCATTTCAGGATCGATTTCACAAGGTAAATTCCACATTAGGCCGTTGTTTGAATTGAGAAAGTAATGTAACATAGCAAAAAAAAAAAAATTATAGACCTTGAAATGGTTCAAGTTCAAACAATTTGAAAACTTGTTAAAGACTCCTCGCTCCATAATTTCGCACAAAAATAGTAGTGAAGCCGTTGCTGATCAGTCCAATTTCTTTTATTTCAGGGAAACTACCGGGAATGTGATTTTTGTAAGTAGAAAGAGAACATGCAACATATATAGTGTAAATTTCAAGTGGCTGAAGCTACTCTGTAAGCCATGTATTGAGTTTTGGTGTGCATATCTTAATGTATTGTTTTTGTAGCTTATTGATCACCGAAGGTGTTTGCAGTAGTGCAACGCCAGGGTGACTATTTCATCTACAACGTTGGAAATATAATACACATTCACCTGTTTTGGATCCTTTTAAATCATTATGAGAAATTCAGATCATTTTGTAATTGCCTATCGTGGGTTTAACTAAAAATATCTAAGATCTTTAACAATTTGAAATGTGCAAAACAAACTTCCAACTGGTTCACATGAGAAACTTTCAACTGGCATCTTTGAGAAACAGTTTGAAGCTGGCAATTGCATGCTAACTAGAAATGTCTGATATCTACAACTTTGAAATGTGTAAAAGGCACCTACAACATATTCTATGAGGACTCTTTCAACTAGCAATCTATTAAAAACAGGTTTAAGGTGCTATAATGTTTATTTTGAAACCATGTCTTAACTCCTAAGACCCTGAAATCCAACTCCTATGGTGCTATCGTGAATTCACTGTAACTCAACTGACAAGTAAAAAATCCAATCCAATTAAACTAGATTTCACAAAAAAGAGCAACACCCTTCAATCAAGTACAAGACTAAAATTTCTTGATTCCAGAGACAAACTCATATAAGTATGATAAATTAAAATAATATTTAGATTTAAGAATTGGTAGGGGTGCGCCAACCCAAGCGGTAGTGCAACGCCAGGGAGACACTCGAGAGCCCCAGTAGCAAGCTACTGTGGTGGGCCCTCCCCCATAAAAAATTAATTTAATATCATGTGAGCCGATGGCCCACGTATCAGATATTAAACTGATAAGAACAGATACTACACTTGATCTTAGCCAAAAGGCCGAGAAAGGTATGAATTGATTCGTTGCTCTTCTGCTGCTTTTATACTACTTGTCTGGTGTGGGTTTTGGAATTCACCGATGTGGGACTAATGTTTCCCAAACAGATCTGGACATGCTGCTGGAATAGGACACGTGTGTGAAGGAAGATTGCTGTGTTATTATGTGGCATTTTTCCAAGCTAAGACCATTTTAATATTTATTATATTTTAGTTGAACTAGTGGGAATTCAACTGTTATTCCATCCTTCAAATTTTACTGTTGTAAGATATTTTTTATGGTCTTAACAATTATGTTGTAAGATATTTTACTGTTGTAAGATATTTTATGTCTGATGGAAATGCAACGTGGAACAGAAAGACGGTTTGACATTTACAAAAATAAGAAATAGATTTGAAATAGTTATTACGTTTAAACGACTGAAAAAATACAAACACGACACGACTGAAAAAAGTCGGAGTAGTTGAAGGACGATCCCACGTCACTCCTTCCTCCCCGCTCTCCCTTTCTCTCCTCCAACCAAACACCTCCAATGAACGAACGACTCCAAATTCCCAATCCTAACCCTAACCCTAACCCATCCATGGTCGACTCCTGACCGAACCCCAATCCCCACCCCCCAATGGCCGATCCCAACCCCGATCTCCTCCCGCCGACCAATTTCGCCGAGGTCGACGCACGGGTGTTTTGCTCCGGCTTCCCCACCCACCCCGGCCAACTTCGCCTTCCTCTACACCCTCAAGCTCCGATCCATTCTGTGAGATCGATCCGATCGATCGATCCCAGGTGTTGGGGGTTCGACGATTTTGTTTGGGAATGTGGTTTGCTGAATCTGTTTTGGGATTGATTGCAGGTGCTTGTGTGCGGAGCCGTATCCGGAGTTGAATCTGGATTTCGTCGAGTCGCGTGGGGTTCGGCTGTTTCAATTCGGGATCCGCGGGAACAAGGTTTTCTTCGTTTTGAGGCCGGTCCCTTTTGGAACCGCATTTCGATGCTCAAATTTTCTAAATCTGAGCATATCTCGTAATTGTTTCCCGAACGTACTTAGTATGAAAATTTCAAGCTCTTACATGCCAATTGTAAAGCGTGTTTTGGCTCTTGAATTTCGAGAATCAAAAGTCTAATTTTTAAAACGTGATTCCAAACAGACACTTAGATGTGTTTGATGGTATGTTTGTTTTTATTCGTTCAAATTTAGATCTCGTTGCTAAATTCAATCCAACAGAAAAAGTTGGAATTTGTTGGTGATTGGTATAGTGTTACATTGTGAATTTGTGGTAGAATTCGTGGGTTTTTTGGTATTGGTAGTACCACATTATTAGTTTGTTAATTTGTTAGATGGTGTGTCTAGTTAGATATGGTACATCGGTATGTGTAGCTGTCCTTTTATTTTGCACTAGAGAACTTGGGTAGGATTTTTTTGGCAACTTGCTATCAATAGTGCAACATTGTTATTTTGTTATGGGTTGTTATCCCACTAACGGGGCTTATTTTTCTTCTTCTTTTAGTATCTGTTGATGGCCACTTTCATGAGTTTCTTAATTTATATACAAGCACATGTTACTTGTGAATGAGGAAGAATCAGACACACAAAATACAACTACAAAAGAAGTAATAACTGTATCGACAAGAGAATGCCCTATAGTATAAGTATGTTGGAGATGTACTTGTAATGGGCCCTGTAAGAAAGAAATATTATTGAAGTTTAATGGAGTTGGGATGGAGAATGGCAGACAAATATTACGTGGTTACAAGAGATAAGCATGAACCTGAAAAAGGACGCTAAAGTATAAAGGAATAGATTAATCAGTAGAGTTCTAAGTTTGAGAATGAAAAATTAAATGCTAATACAAATGAGCACGAGCACAAGAATACATGTATTTCTCCTAATGTGCTTTTATAATTTCTAATGTTTACTGTATGATAGCGGATCAAGAACTATTATGATGGGCACCTTGGATATAGTCCTTGCTTGGTTTTTACCATCAACGTCAAAGATCATGTTGCGGTTCACATGATCACAGTTTTTTGAAAGCAAAACTTTAGCTTTAACAAATGAGAAACACAGGAATCCTTTGACAAATCTTGACATTGTAAATTTGCTTTGGCTTTCATCATGATAAAAAAAAATCGTTACAGTTTGACCTTAATTTCATTGAAGTCCTATGTTCTTAGTGTTCGATCTTCATTTGTATGTTCTTTCTTTGATCGTTCGTCATTGTTCCCAGTCCACCCATTTTCTTTCAAGTTTCAACACATATAACATACACCACCAGGATTAAGGTATCAATGGTGCAAATTTAACTAGGCTTGCATGATCCAACAGTCTAACATTACCTTTGATATGATCGAATTGAAGCATAATTCTTTCACCATTTAAATTTCATAGAGTTGACTCTGTTGGATTAAGTTGTTTTGCCCACCTATCCAATATGTATTGTTGGAGATCTTTGTGCGTGTGACTGTGACTCTCTGTATTTTTCCATTCAACTTCTCTTTTACTGGCCAGATTACAGTTCTACTTTTAGATCTTCATCTAAAATAATTTTGACATATTCATACCCGTCTGCAACAGATAAAAGTTATCTTTATTGATGAGTATTGTCATGAAAACGGTGTAGATACCTAACATGTTAGGTCATCTATATTTAATACGTTCTTTAATCTTAATTGTGGTCACAAAATGGAAGTGGTTGGTGAACTGTGGGTTTCAAATATAGTAATCTCAATGTCTGATTTTGATATGGATTGCAGATTCAAGATTGTGGTTATCTCAAATGGCTTGTTCACCATGGTTATAACCAGTTGTAACACAAACTTTCAGACAGAACACACTTTTAGTTTCCATCTTTTTTTTATTGGGAAGAATTTTACCACACAAGCCCCAGCTTCAAATTTGCAGTTCTGTGTATTTTGTGTTCAACTATGAATCTATTCACCAGCATCTTGCTTTATTTGCTTTCACTGCACGCTGTGTTGGTTACTAAGTTTCTTATCACATAGCACATTCCTATTTCAAATTTTGTCCAAGGTCTGGTGGCATATGATCTCCTCCACTATCACTCTCTATTAATTATGTTTAGTTTTGGTCATTAGGCACTCCAGTGTTAAGCCAAAATCATATGATGAATTCGAGGGAATTACTGCATGCCGTCAATCTTTTACAAGTATTTTATTGTCACTTGTTACTGACCAAAACCCAAAGAAGCCAGTGATTTATATCTGTTTCTGCCTCCAAGGTTTTCATTAGTGATGTTCTTGGTGTTCAGTAATGTTCTTATCAATATTATTATTTTCAGGAACACATCACAGATGGTGCCAAGGAGACTTTCATGAAGGCTCTTGTGGTCTTGATCGGTATGGATTCTAAGTTCTAACACTAGCTACTAGTTTTATTCTATGCTTTTACCGCTGCTCATTAGCTGTAGACCACAGTGTTTCATGGTGAAGTAGTTGTGCATCTCCATGAAGGCTTTGTTTTTCTAATTTGATTTCCAGACTCAAGGAACCATCCAATTTTGATTCATTGCCAACATGGGAAGGTGCATAATTTTTCTCATTTCTTCATCTATTGACTGTTTCTTTTCTCATATATTGCATTGATATGATAATAAATTCTGATCTACTTGCCGTTATGCAGCACCGGACTGGATGTTTAGTTGGTTGCTTCAGGAAATTACAGCATTGGGGTCTTTCCTCTGTTCATGAGGAATATGAACGATTTGCTGCTGAAAAAATGCGCACTGTGGATTTGAGATTCATAGAGGAGTTTGACGCGAAATGCTTTAGAAACATTTCGCTTGAACTTCTCTGTAAACCCCCAATAAGTTCGTCCTGGGGGACGAGCACCTAATTTCACCTTGAAAATGGTGAATTGGAGCCATTATCAGGTTCAATTAACGTCTTATTCTTATAACGTACATCAAAATAAAATATACTCTTAGAAATGTAGCCAGATATTTTCATCCTTTTGTACTATGATTTTTCTCGACTTTCTTAATCTTAATTTTCATTTTTATTAGTGTTCTTCATAATCCTTTTATAACGCACATCAATATTAAGTTATTAACTCTTCTTGTGTGAATGCTATTTGATGGGGAATAGTTTTTGGATCCATGTTGATATGGTGAGGACGACCTTTTATTCAGAAGACAATTAAAATAGTTTGTTTATGGTTGTCAGTTTCATATGACACGGTGATCACCTCGATTTAAGGTTTTCTGACAAAGTATACTGAACTGGGTTCAGGGATGGGATCAGTTATACGTCTTAGTGTTGCAAAATGTAATTTTGTATATACCATCACATAGGATGCAGGCTTCTGATTTCATTAAACACACTATTATGCTCAAGTTTTAGACAATCTTATAGCCTTAATTTGATTATTATCAGCTGACGTTCCTGATAATTAGCAGGAGTTTCTATCATTCTATGTATTCTGTTGAACTGCAGCCAGATGATAAACATGTAATTAATGAGGATGTTGACATTTTTGTGCATGCCTAATGTTGTTTTCCATCATGTATCATTACTTCCTGTTATCAAATTTCAAAGTGTGATTTTGGAATGATACATTGGTGTTATAAAAGGACTTTGAAATTTGATAACAGGAAGTGTTTGTATTAGATTGGTCATCCACTGTGTCAACAAATTTGTGTCTATTTCCTGTGTCAAAGATTAAGTTGTTTTTTGGCATTTGGAGCATCATGTACTATATCAAATGACTATTTAATCAATCTGTATTTCTTATTTATTGTGGAATCGCAGATGGTCAGTTGCATTTGCATCATTTGGGTCAATCGGAAACAATCTCGCTGTTTTATAGTGGTAGGGTTGCGTACATCCGACATCCCCTTATCTCGCTTAGGCGGGAGCCTCTTCTAAGGCAATGGAGTTATGTTGTTATATATTATATATTCTATGTTATAGACAGAATTGACAGGCATCCTTTCTAATTATGCTTTCTATGTTTTAAACAGGGGAAACAGGGGAATTGACAGGCATCCTTGCCTTAAAATTTGCAACCGTTGCTGCCCACCTTCTCCCCCTTGTTGGGCAGTAATCTGGTTTACAAGTTAGAACCTGTAGTTTTAACTCCTGGAAACACAGGTATTAAGTCTACACGAGAATTAAGATTACATGAGATCTGAACCTTCCTTTTATCAGTTTATGCCCGCAAATAAGTTGAAAGTTCAAACAAGAGATTCTTTTACTGACAACGTCTCCTGAATCCAGACACTTGCTTCCTACAAAGGTTTCATCTTTCGTTGAAATAAATTTTAACTAAATTGTTCTTTCACAAAGCAAGCATAATTTGTCGCTGTGACCTGTGACGCAAGTATAATAATCCCCGATACACATTCATAACCACAAAAGACAACTATAAAATCAAGTACACGAAAGACAACACATTTGCTTTTGTTATCTAGTCTCCAAACCAATCTAATACAAACAGCAATGGTAGTGTTGGAGTTTTGTGTCACATGACTTTGGAGCATCCGGTCCCTGCCACCATTATCACAAACTTGGTTAAAATGAAAACTTTCCTCATTAACAAAAAGCCGACTTGCTAGTCCACAATTACACATGGAATAACCAACATAGCACAACACTACCCAAAACCATCAAAAAGTTTGAATTCCACATGGTAGGTCCTGTAATAACAACTGCTCCTAACCAAGGTGTGCTTGTTTAGTTGTTTTGGTTTCTTTTAATTCAAGTATTAGGGAAGCCTTGTGTTAGACGACCACCCAATTGGCAAAATAGCATTAGATTCCACCCATTGCAATTAGATATATGACATCGTTTTGAGTTAGCTCAGCTGATACCTTTAACTAAATATTTGATCAAAGGTATTGGTATAGCTAATACTTTTTTTCCCCTCTTTTCCTAACATCGCAGAACAATTTCTCATTTGTCTACAAGATTTGCTTTCTAGTATGTGATAGCAACCAAAATTAAATGACCTTTCTATCCATGAATCAAAAACACGTAGGAAGGATACCTATTCAGACATTTCACATAAAAAAGAAAGTTTTTGTGTTGCCAAAATCTAAGAGATTGCAAGAGAGAACTAAACACAAGTTTTAAGGTGTACTCACATAAATATACAATATGACTCGTGCGTGATTCAATTTCTGAAGAAAATTAAAATTTCAGGGGAATCAATCAAGTAGAGTAGAAGTTGAAACAAACACACTCTAACCTCATCATAATCACACTAACCTCGTCATAAGACACTTAAAAATGAAAAAAAGAGGAGAAAAGAGAAGACATTAGACATGAATCCAACATCAAACACAACCCTCTGCCACCCAATCACTGGACAGAGGCCACATCTGCATGTGCAGCCATGGCAAGCTCAATCTGCCTAAGATAAGCAGAAGACAAAGACATGATCTTAGAAGTAGAAGTAGAAGAACTTCCATCACCACTACCACCTGTAGTGTTGGTGGAACCATCCCATCCTATGTGCCCAACATGTATAACATCTGTTGGAAGCCCAATTTCCATTTCAACCATCTCATCCTCATCTTCTTGTCTGTATGATAATCTTTGAGAGAAGCTCTTGAAACTCTTGATTAGTTTCTGAACTGGAGAGAAGCCTGCTCCATTGCTCGGGCTCTTCACCACCTTCTCATTATTACACCTCTCTTCTCCTTCTCCCCCACATTCTATAGTAACCCCACAAATATTAACTCAGTTAGCAACAGAATTTAGGTGGCAGATGTATTATACTGTGTTGGAAATATAATCTTACATTACTACAAATGTTTTTTTTAATTTGTTTGAACACCCTTAGGTAAAGCTTTGTCTACTACACTCCACCTAAACGTGGAGGTTTTGAAAAGGTGAACGTCTAAATTTTACGTTCCACAACAAAAAATAAAGGGTGTGTGTTTGAATTCGTGGTTTTGAAATCAAAGAATGAAATTCTCCTAATTGGTTTTCTTAATCGTTGTTGTTTCTTTTTGCCTCGGATGCCTTTCAAATAGCTTACTGATTCACATATAATTTGCAACACTACGAAATAGAATTGTGATATTTGATTTCCGATGTCTTGTTTGAATTTCCCTTGGAAGAAAAAAAACTTCTAAACAACTTTCAAAGAACATTTTGTCAGAAGTCCCAAACCTCAAACTTCTAAACAACTTAGGAAAACAAATTCTTAAAAAAACTGCCATGAAAATTGTTTGTATGAACACTTAAGCAAACAAAACCAAAACGAGTCCAAAGATGTCACCTTTGGGTTTTGCTGGGTTTGCTTCTGCATTGGACTTGTTGGGATGATCGTCTATGACGGCAACACTGGACACCGAGACGCAACCGATTGAGAAGGGGAGACCACCAAACCTCTCCTTGAGATCTCTCATGGCTTCTTGTTGGATGAGGAGAAGAGAAGAGAATTAGGAGAGTTAGGTGTGTGTTGTGTTTGTGTTTGGTGTTATGTATTTGTGTAGTTAACTTCTTGTGGGAGCAAATGTGGTGAGTGGGTTTGTTATAGTGTTTGGACTAGTGTTGAAGTGGTTGGTGTTTGGCTTAGTTGGGAAGCTTGAATTATTCGGTTTTTTGTTGGAAAGGAAGGAGTTGGTCCGGGTTTGGTGTTGTGTCACAAGTTTCAGCAATCTTTTGTAGTGTTGTATTACCAAATCCAAAATGGACTTATCGGTAGATTAAGGATTGGTAGTTCTCAGGTTCTGCAAAAACCCACCCAATTTTCATTTAGGTTATTTCTTACTGTTCTCTTGCGTCAAAGTTGGAAAAGTTGGATTTCAGGATCGGTTCTTTATATACCTCGGTAACCAAGAGTTACTCGATATGATTCGAATACAAGTCTTGAAAAGTTACGCGTTAGACAAGTTAGGGTTGTTTCAAAGTAGAAAGTTTTAATTTTGACAAATGACTATTCACCAAAATTTCACTTTGCTTGGGATCTTTTCCACAATCTTCTTCTTAAAATTTAATAAACAGAGGGGTCATTTTCTTTCCACGTGGGAATACATGTTTCGATTTGCAATCGATTAATCTAAGACCATTCCTAACGGGTCGTGCACCCCCACCACCTAGGTCGACCAGGTCGTCTCCCCGAGACGACCTGGTCGTTCTAATTTTTTATTATTTTTTGTTTTGATTTTTTAAAATTCTTGTTTGATTTTTTTTTATTTTTTTTTGAAAATACGTTTTATAATTGTTTTGATTTTTTGGAATTTTTTAGAATTTCATTTAAATCTTTTTCAAAATGGATCCCGAAATGTTGTGGAGTATAGAGATATGTTGTGGTGAGTTGTGGTTAAGATGTGAATAAGGTAAGAAAATGAAAAAAAAATGAGTTGGAGAGAGAGAAAACTAACGTGGAAGAGAGAACTCTCATGACCAGATCGTCAGGATCATAGTTTCGAATAGTAACACTGAGGTTGAAAAAAGCTTATCGAGAACAATCTCGTCACGAATTTAAGCACAATGTGAACTCCAAATTTAAGCAAAACATCCACTACTTACTGGTGGTTTGCAATTAAGTGGACATCATGCACTAAAGCTTCGAATGCAAAGAACGGATAGTCACAAATACACGTAAAAAGTGTTATCTTAAACAACATTGGTATCAAGCACAAGTTAATGTGATATTTAGATACTTATCTGTATTTTTTTATTTTTTGCACATTAATTATAGATATGAATCTTACCTTTAGGAGATTGTAATCTTAAAAAAACACAAACTTGTGATTGCAATGGGTTTGGTGATTGGGACACCAAAAGAAACAAGAGTAAGATGGATTTGGTTGGTGGGTACCAAATGCTGTTAATTCTAAAGCTCAATTTTGTTGCTCCACCATTAACCTTTATTTTTTCTCCTTCACATAAAATCTCTGTAACTTTCACTTCTAATTCCACTTTATAATATCCGTCTTTTTCTTGCTTGAAGCAACAGATAAGTTTGACCATATTGGTTACCAAATCAAAATGACTACTGACGACGTAGATGGAGTTTTAGGTCCACATTTTAGTTTAAATAAACAAACACCTTTATGTCTAAATAAATATCTCACACGTTATATCATACAAACTATATGTTTAATAGCTCACTTGTTTTTTTATAAGTAGTAGAGTTGATTTTAGTTATTGATATGAATTGCGTCAGTACAGCAACCACATATTGTAATGGATAGGTCTCGTGCACAAACTATATATTTATTGGCTCACACGTTGATAGCTCACAAATTGCTTTTTCCCGCCACCGTTAACGGGCCCCGTTACTTTCTGGGAGTCCTATTTTCTTTCACTGACACGTCATACCAACTCATCTACATCAGATTTTCCTTGATCATGCCCAGAAACAGTCTAAACGTCCTACATTTTCTCGCATTTACGTCATTTGAGGACCAATTATGCGTACAAAAGAAAAAAATATAAAAACATATTTTTTAGAAAAAGAAAAAATTGAAAAATAATTTAAAACAATTTTTACAATTAAAAAAATTTGGACCAATGAAGGGGGCACCGTGCTATGTTTGTGTTTTCATTTCAAATTGATGATCTACACACTATACTATCTCATACTTTTAAATCTTTTATATACATTTTGGACTTCTTTCAACTTTAAAGCGTGACACATATCCCCTTGAACTTTAAATTCTATAACACTTTTCACCTCTCATTAATGATGTGTTATTTTTCAACGCATTCTTTGTTATTTTCTTATATTTTACAAAAGTGCGGGCTTTCAAAAGTTTGAAGCCCATTGGGCTGATAAAAAAACCAAATGCGACACAGGATAAGTTAAGTTTCTCCGCAGGCACACAGAACGCAGATCCACATCAAAACCCTGTCAAAACCTAGAAATCTGTTTCCTCTCGTCGCGGCCGTCACTCCTCTCCCGAGTTAGGGTTTCGTTCTCTCCCCCCCCCCCCCCCCCCCCCCCTTCCGATCTCCGACCACGATGGCCGCCGCCGACGTCGTCCAGAACGAAGTCAAGCTCTTCAACCGCTGGTCCTTCGAAGAAGTCAATGTTAGCGCCCCCATCTTCATTCCTCTTCTCACCTTTTTTAGTTCAAGATGTGATTTTTAGGGGAACTAACGTTGTTGTGATGGGTTGAATATCGTAAAGTTTGAATTTTCGGTCGAAAATGTGACTTGATGGGGGTTTCTAAGGGACGAACGATGTTGTGATGGGTTAATACCGTAGATTTTAGTTTTTTGGATGTTGATCGCTTAGTTGTGGTTATAGATTGATTGTTATGTGGTAAGGAAAATAAGTTATGTTGATGATAAAAACTTTCGACTTGGTTTTTGCTAAGCATGCTGATGGCTGGATGTGGGATCGAGGACTAGAATATGTAAGCTACTAACTTTTTCCCTAAAAGAGAATTGGTTTTCATTGTGCAATTTTGATCCACCGTAGTGAATCAGGTGGGTTTTGTAATGAAAATTAAATGTCGGTTAAGTGGGAAGTGATCTAGAAGCTGCTCATTAGACATGTGATACCGGTCTAGGCGCTGCCATTGTTTATTTTGATGCCACTGCTTAATCAATTACACAACTTAGGGTGTTAGTATATATAAGCTGGTTATTTGGCTAATATGTTGCGTTTTTCTTGACATGAATGATGTTTTTTGGCGGGTTTAATGTACTTTTGTGATTTTGTAGGTCACTGACATTTCTCTTAGTGATTACATTGGTGTTGCTTCGGACAAGCATGCTACTTTCGTCCCCCACACTGCTGGACGGTACTCTGCTAAGAGGTTTAGAAAGGCACAGTGCCCAATAGTTGAGAGGCTGACAAACTCTTTGATGATGCACGGTCGCAACAATGGCAAGAAGCTGATGGCCGTTCGCATTGTCAAGCATACCATGGAGATCATTCATCTTCTTACTGATCAGAACCCCATCCAAGTGATTGTTGATGCTGTTATTAACAGGTGAAGCTCGCTAATAATTTTGTAGGTTACCTAAAGCTATTCTTTTTAACCTTGCGCATGTTGTTGCTAACAACAATAGGTTCTATTTTTGTTGTTGTTACTATTGCTGTTCAATTATATAGTTGAGCAATACATCATGTAATGGATTAGCATTTTCTTCTGTTGTTAGCAGTGACAGTTAGATCATGCCATTTACTAATTCCTCCCTGAATCTGAAGTTGAAATTCATATTCTCTCAGGTTCTGTAGTCAAAATGGATTATTTGCTTAGTAGCGAAGGAAATTGGAAAACTTCCCGGGGGGATATAAGAGATAGTACAGACATTTACATGGTAGGTAGAATCGTGTGGGTTGGTCTAATAGTAGATTCCTTATTTGATAAACACACTGACATTCCTCCCTCTTTTGCTCTAGAAGTAACCAACCATCTGATCCATGGTACCTTGTCCTGACCTTCGTCTATGAGCCTCTTGTTATTTTCCTAAATAACAATCCTGTTACTGGAACTCAGAAAAAGGACAAACTTGCAACCTTATCTATGTCTTGTAAGTACCAGATCCAAGTGAGGACGATACATGGTTTTATGAATTTACAATTAGTACCAATAAAAAAAGAATTTACAGTTAATAGAAGCTTATGCTTGTGTTTAATTTCAGCATCTAAGCTATGCGAGAAGCAGTAGTTATGCTGTCGTCATGCAAGACCAATCACTGATATTCTTCCCTGAATCATATTATACAATTGTCTGAACATAGATGTAATTTTTAATTTTAGCTAATAGATAGTAAGTGCCAGATTTATGGAGAACATATACCTGCATGCCTGACATTAAACTAGGACACTGGAGCCGAACCACGTATCACTTAGTTGTTGGACCTTGTCCTAAGCATTGATTTAATTTTAGTTTTGTGAAGTTTGCTTGGCTTTATGCATTAATCATCACCTGTATTATTTCAGTGGGCCAAGAGAAGATGCAACCAGGATTGGTTCTGCTGGTGTTGTTAGGCGTCAGGCAGTTGATATCTCTCCCATGAGGAGGGTTAACCAGGCTTTGTATCTACTCACCACTGGTGCACGTGAAAGTGCTTTCAGGAATATCAAGTCCATCGCTGAGTGTCTTGCTGATGAACTGATAAATGCTGCCAAGGGATCATCCAACAGCTACGCAATCAAGAAGAAGGATGAGATCGAGCGTGTTGCCAAGGCTAACCGTTAAGCAGTAATTTTTTCCCCATTCATGATGTTATTTTAATCTTCTGGACCAGTCATATCTATTTAAGATGTTTAAACGATGGTGGAGGGTCTGTTAGACGGGAGTTCTTTATATCTGCTTGTGCCATTTTTGTTATCCTTTTTGTCGTCATATGGTTTTGAATATGATTATTTATTCCAGTTCTACATTTCAATGCTATTCTACTACCACTAGTTTCCTTCCTTTTGTATTGTTTATAGGGCAAAAAAAATCATATTAACCGAGGAATATTGTAGCGTTTGTGAAGGATTTCAATCTCATGAAGAATCCGGTGCATCTGTAAGTTTATAGATTGAAAGATGAAACTGTTGCCTCAGTTAACTTTTCCCTATGGATCATCCATTCTTTTTTACCGTGACTTGGTGTGCGTCCTACCATGCTGTAGTCACTATTGTTTTCAGCCATTGCATTGGAGATCATTTTTGGAAATTTGCGTTTTATTTCCTCCCCATCGTTCGTGTCTTAAAAACGATTAACACTAAACAGTTAAACAAGAAATGACCTTTTGTCATTATAGAGGTTAGAGACTGAGTCCACGTTGACGGTGTAAGAAGCGAAATAGGCATCCCGGTCTCTTCACAATCAAGGCACCAGAGGAATCAAATCACATCCCAAGATTGCGTACAGCATGTCACGTCAAACTATTTACCGTATGCTAATTTTTGAACACACTTCTCAAAAACTACCTGTCATCAACGACCAGGTTGTCTGAATTTTTAATATTTTTTGTTTTTGTTTTGATATTTTGAAGTTTGTCTGAATTTTTTTAATTTTTTGTTGGAAAAATGTGTTTTATAATTTTTTTCCTGAAATGACGTGAGTTGAGAGATATGTTGTTGTGGGTTATGGTTAAGATATACATAGTGTAAGAAGAAGAAAAAAGTGGGTTGGAGAGAGAATGTTTATGACCAGATCGTCCGTCATGGTCAGTAATGATCGAGAGTTTTCCCAAGCAGCCAAGCTAACCAGTGGGTTATGATTCTTATGAAGCCCACATATTCCCCAAGCAGCCAAGCTAACCAGTGGGTTATGATTCTTATGAAGCCCTACTTGTGGGAGATGAATGGGAACATGAGTTTCATCCTGTCTCAAATTATTTTCTTTATAGTAATTACAATTCATATCACTACAAAAACATACAGAAGTCCGTTGAAAGCACAACAATCAACAACCATAAGTGATCAATAGACAAAGACTTAATAGACCTTCAAAGCACACACATCGCATCTCCCACGTGAAGGAAGACAAAGACATAATTAATCCTCAAATCCTTGTTCTGTGGTCGTAGATTTCCTCCAAACCCAGGACCCAATCCAACCAACAAAAGAATGGCTTGTTTGAGGTCCTGATATTGTCGTTGTTTAGATATGATTCACATCATCCTCCCCTTCTTTGCATGACAACCACACCTTTCTCCTCACTTCTTTCAGTTGGAATCACCGTCACTTTTGTTTGTGGGTTTTGTTATTAGCGTGGTAAACTTTGCTGCCACTACTAAACAACCAACTGGTTGCATCATAGATAACATGGGCATTTCATGCTGTACTTTCTTCTTCTTAAGGAAGTCTAATATCTTTGTCTTGGTGGTAGCATTAACATGTCCTTGTTGGTTGGTTGATCTTCCGCACAATCCTGAATTCTGGTGTAGCTTTTGCATCTTCATTGGTTTTTCAAACTTTTCGAATATGTGTTTTTAAGCTTAACTTCTACTTCTCCTGCCTCAAGATAATGTTGAATGTTATAGTTCCTGATTTTACGGGATATTAATTATCAATAATAATGATTAAATATTGAAATTTACTCAGAAGTCAGAAACAATATCTCCCTGTTACCAAGAAATAATCGTACTCCGGTTTCCACTGTATTTGCCTTTTTCTTCTCCTCGTGGCTGCCTAATTTCGAACCTACGTGGATCTTATTGCCTAAGCTCAAACTAGAGACACCCGTTGGCACACCTGTAACGGCCCGGGTCAGACAAGTGTTTACCCGTCCGAACTCGATGCGTTAATACGATTAACGATCATGATTGTTGCGCACTCTGATATTTAATTCATATGATATTCTCATAAATAATTTGAAAAATATAATCAATAATTTGTGAGCTCGACAACCCACAAATTCTAACCGTCAATCAATCAGAATCATAATCACGTGGAAAATAATACAAAATATGACATTCAGTCAATTGACACAATCAAGAGATATGCATAACAAATAATATGCATGCATAACAATCTAGAACTCTCATTCGGATTCAACCACATCATGTACTCCAATCAGTTAAACACACACTTAGTAGCTTTACACTAACGACAGACAATCGTTTCCTCTCTCAGGTGACTCCACGTTACCCGCTCGGTAGCTCTTTCCTAAGTGGTTCAGCCAGAAACATACATACAACCACATGGCATGTCAACCGAAATACCACCATACAATCATATGCATATCAATGAATTCAATATCGATAATCAGCATGCATGCAACTACAAATATCAAGAGAGACAGACATGACTTGAAACTAAAGAATAACGAATCAGTACTTGTCTGTCTCACAATCACAACTTAAATCCCACAAATCACATTCAATCTTCATCTAGCCCAACAACTAAAAATCAACATCAGAAATTATTGATGACACCAAAATCAAATATGAAAAGAATGTGTTCTAAAAGTTTTACTTTTATATGTCAATTGTTATGAATTGGATGTGCAAACATTTTGTTCCTTGATTATTGTATTCGTCTTTTGGAAATGTTAAGGAAAATGTTCTTGGTCCTTAACCGTAGAACTCTAAAAGATAATGGTCTACATAAATCTAAAGTTATTCACAATCATGGTACTTAACATAGAACATTAATTACAAAGATAAAATTGTCGTGTTGGTTATCGATTGTTGTACCTCTACAAAAATTTGACGACACGAGTATTAAAAGAGAAAAAAATTACTTTTATATATTGAATATACATAACAAGTAAACATTATGGAATTGTGTTATGTGTCATTAATATTTTACTGTCTTGGATCCTAAGATATTAGACTTTTATTTTTTCACATAAGGAGTGTAATTTGATTATTGTCAAAAACTATTGAGTATAGTGATAAAGATAATGGTTAGTTGAGTTTGACTTGTGCTGGAAATGATAACTAGTCAAAAGATTATCATTGTCCATCTTAATTGAGTGATGATATTAGTGGGTCTCTTGATAAAGCAAAATTATAATGCGCACAATGTAACTTGAAAAGTTACATATTTATAATTATCTTGAAAAAATAAAGAAATGAATATAATACAAATGTGACACATTTCTACTTTGTATATATATTCTTAATATCATGAGGCAATGAATATAGACAAGTGATGCACTTACATCACTAAATGGATCGTGTTTAGTTCGAGTGGAACAATACATCTATGTTAATTGGGTAACTATAATGTTTAGCTAGATATCATTTACAGTTTGAGATATTAAGTGCTTAATATCGTTGTCAATTTAGCTTAGATCTTCCTATAGGTCACACCACAAAACTGAAAAACAAGAAACTTGATTTTGAGTTCATATAGTGTGTTGGATTTCATGTAAAAATGGACACATGCCGTGAATCAATAAAATCAATATGTCACGAAAATTGACATAATTAGAATCATGAATAAATTCATATAAGATGTATATATTATGGGGTGTAATAGTTTAACATTACATATTGTCTTCAACCTTCAACTTCACATAAAATCACACAAACATGCAATAATATTAATTAGTCCATTAATATATATGATTATTACCTAAACTAAAAAATTCAAGATATTACAACACCTAACTTTTTAAAATCGTTGTCAAAGAAAGATCGATGAATGGTCATAGGTCTAATTCAGAAGAAGAAAAACTCAAAATTTAATGAAGACACAAATTAAAACTACATGAAGGGAACTTTCTCCAAAAGGTATAAAATGAAAGACGAAGAACAAACACCATTTACTCAGAGTAGTGGAGAGAAGCAAATGCCCTTCCCTTCACTTGACATCCAATTACATGTTTCCGTATATGGCATTCCCCAAACTTCTACTTTTAATTGCTTTGTTTAGGGTGGGTCCAATTTATAATTGTCACCTAACACTACCACTGTTTTCCACTGCTATTAAGCATTTCCGGTCACGTTCACACATTCTTTTGATTGCACTGTTGTTGTGAGATGGAAGTTTTCAATGGTTTCATATCTTCAAACTCAACCTTCTATGGGACTTTGTAGCTTCCTTTTCTTATTGTATGTTTTCTTTGTTGAAGAGGTGTTTGCCTTTGCGATCTGAGTTTGTTCACATTGACTTGGTTTTGCCTTTTGGAAGAAAGTAACTTTAAGTATTCTTGGAAAAGCACCATATCGATGAGAAATATGTGCCAACTTTAGAAGTTACCAATTTGGGCACCTAATAGGTGGGCAACATATACATTCTCTTGTTGTGCATTTTATAACCAATACAAGATTTTTTCGCAAATGGTGTGTGTTCATTGGTTGCTTTCGAAATTCATATTGTTCAACAACTTGTCGGCTGGAATTAATCAATGATTTTGCATCTTAGTCTACCACTCGAACGTAATTAGAACAACGAAGTCATTTCTAGTTCGTGCATTTACCAACAAAACGTAAATTTAGTTAAAGTTCAAGGGTTATGTTACCTTGTTTTTGAGATGGATGGTTCCGCATAAAATATGAAAATTAACAACAAAATTGGAACAATAAAAATTCCTAACATTATGTGCAGTCTTCAATTGTCGTCGTCGTCAAAGTACTTATTCCATAATATAATATGACTGACTAATGCTTTGTAAGAAAAAAAATCGAATCTTCTTTTTGTTTTTTTCAAAGCAAAAAAAATTATTTGATATTTTTGTTTAACACCTTCAATGATTATAAAGGAGTTTTTTTTTACTTACTTGTCAGTCCAAAACAACTATAATGTCGAAAACATAATGCTACACAAAATGTGTTTTTTTCTAGTAACGTGTGGAAAAATAAGTAAATAATGATAATATTTTTATAATTCAGTTGTTTTTGAGTAACACTTAAGAAAAATTCTTATTATTAAAAGATGAGCAAATAACACATATGTTTTTGATTTTTTTTCTCTAATAATAAAGTTATTGTAAGAATGCCACTAACAAGAAGTTTATCGATAAAATACTATTTATTACACTAAAAAAATATACTTGTAAAAGTGCGCAAGTGAGATCTAATACACTTTAACTTCTTCATCATCTCGTTTAATCCAAGTAAAAGCCGAAATGTAGAACTGAAAGACTTGGCAACAAAAAGACCAAAAGCATATAAATGAAAACGTTATACCAATAATATGGAACCAGAGGGGCTTTCCTGCAAGTGTGTAAAAGGCAATATATATATATATATATATATATATATATATATATATATATATATATATATATACACCTCGCACTTCCCAAGATGAGTGCGGACACGTGTGCGACATCCGAACGGCACTGAGTGTTGTTGTTGGACCCCACATAGGTACGCGTGGCGAGATCTCAATCTCTGTTTCGTGGGTCCCACACGAAGCGTGGTCCCCGGCACTCTAAACGCCCACTCAACCGCGCCTTGTCTTCTAATCCCGGTGTTTAACCTCACCCTTTTTTGCACTTCAACGTTAATCACCGTTGTTGTGATCACTGGGTGAGCAAAATTTGATTTGGTCTGGGTGTCCGGACCGAACCGAATTTTTCGGTCCAGACAAAATCGGACTGAACTTTTTCGGTCCGGAAGACCACGACATTTCAGTCTAGTCAAATACCGAAATTTTAAGGGTTAAATTTGGGTTTTAGATTGAACCGGACCGAACCGAATTTATTCGGTCCGGGTTTCCGAAAATTTCGGACTTCGATTCGGTCCGGTCCCGGACCGAAACTCACCTCTAGTGATTACTGTTGTGGGTTGTCTGGGGAATTAAAATTTGTGGTAATTCACCGTCCCAACTATCTTCAATGTCATTTGCTGAAAGTTTAAGTCTTGTAATGACTATATTGTCCTAGGACAGTAGAAGTGAAAATCTAGCATAAAAAAAGAATACAAGTGCATGGATATGATTACATGATACTATGTTTGTCGGTCGTGTATTTCAACATTCATAAGAAACTTGTATCGATACAAAAGCGTTATTATTGATTTGACGAGCGAAAAATGAGATGTGAGACCTATACTAGCAGTTTGAATAAATAGTTACGTGTAAGATTTGTCATTATGATGTGTCACATAAAACACGCACAACACGACTTAGTAGTAGTATATGACAACCACATGATGAAGTTTCTGATTAACAATAAACTTTTGCAAAGTATGGGTTAAAACTACTGAAGTGCTATTCGTCGTCGTAAAACTACTTAAATCGTCCGTAAGATTATCATTTTGCCCATCTGCCCTTTCTACTAATATAACTCCTCATTTCACTCTTTTAACACAACTTTCTCTTCATATCACACTTTTATTTACCAAATAGAATGTCTCGGAGGCCAGGGAAAGAGTCAGCGGAGACCCCTGACTACTCACATCTGGTAAATTACCTTGTTTATTTCAATTAATTTTTAAATTTTTTTTTTGAGTAGAGCGGTCGCGGGAGACGCTCGACCCAACGATCGGGCGGTCGCCGGCACCGCCTCCCCCTTGGGGGAGGCGGTTCGTGCGACCGCCCGATCGTTGGGTCGGGCGTCTCCCGCGACCGCCCGACCCAATGAACAGACGTCTGCGGGAGACGTCTCCCACGTACGGTAGGCGTCTCCGGCAGACGCCTACCACGTAGGGTAGGCGTCTACCGCAGACGCCCGGGTTTTTTTTTTAATTTTATTATAAATTGTGATAAATTTTAAATAAATTGAATATTATGTTAATAATGAGTTAAATTAGTTTAGTAAATCGTTTATTGATTATAAATTGTGATAATTAATAAATAAATCGCTAAATAAATTGATTATTATGTTAGTAATTAGTTGTGTACGATTTTAGTAAAGGATTATTGATTAATTGTGATAATTGCTAAATTAATAGATTATTCAGTTCATAATTAGTTTAATTATTTTAGTAAATTCATTAATAAATTTGTATTTTTAAAATTGAATTAATAGTCATCGGGTTACCGTGGAGGAAAAGGGAAATCAATTCCCTTACGCGCGGTACGTAGTATAGCAGACGAGTCAGGTCCTCGTCATCCACGTAGACGTGGTATTTCTGCTTCAGTTAGGAGAGAGAGAGAGATCTGTTACGTCGTCGTCAGACACCTGGAGAGTCTTTCGACGACGAGGATGATTCAGATGAGCTGAGGAGTCACGACGACAGTGACGATGGGGCCCGATACGACTTGGGGCCACAGGAGGAGGCGGTACATCAGGCCGGTCGAGGACGGGGGCGACACGGTGGTCCTTCATCTGAGTGGGTCATTAGGAAGGATCGAGGTGGCCGGTTTGTGACCGGTGATTCGAGTTCGTGCACTGCAGACACCCGAGCTCAGAAGAAGAAGAGGGGTGATGACGAGTCTTGGATCGTCACGGATATTATTCCCGGTGGTCCCGTAGATGGCAGCGTCATTCCGAGTTTCGGAGGCCACGTCGCCATACGCATCTGGGATGGCGAGGAGCGGAAGGTTTTGAAGTGCCATAATCGGCACAGAGCCTGTACGACATTGCAGGCATGGCGCTCAGTGATGACTGAGGATATGACGGCGACCGTGGTTGACAGTGGATTGGGTCACTTGCCGTACAACATGTTTTCCTGCATCGACATGCCGTTGATTTCGGCATTCGTGGAGCGGTGGCAGCCTGACACCAACACTTTCCACTTGCCGTTCGGAGAGATGACGATCATGTTGCATGACGTCTTTCAGATTCTTCACAATCCTGTTGAGGGTCACATGGTCAGTGCGCAGGCGCCGACATCTGAGCTGAAGTTATATGTATCTGAGTTGCTGGGTGTCAGCCTGGAGGATCTTGGGCGGGATAGCTCATTTTGGAATGGCGGTGGTGTTAGTATCGACGTTGTGGACGAGTGTTGCAGACGGGGGCGACCACCATGGACTGAGGATACACAGATGACTGCTTATTTCTTCTTACTGCTAGGCTGCGTATTGTTTGTCGACAAGAGCGGTTCCAGACTGAGACCACGCGACTTATTGGAGGCGAGGGACCCAGATACCATTGGTGATTACTCATGGGGGTCGGCGACGTTGACATATCTGTATCGCCAGCTGGGCATATCTACTCGTGCTGATTGTGGTCAGATTACGGGTTGTCTTACACTGCTGCAGGCTTGGATATATGAGTATTTTCCTGCTTTCCGCCCACATCGTGAGCTGAAGATTGTTGAGCGTGGTCATCCTCGTTCGCGTATGTGGGCTGTCCGGGCCGAGGATAAGACCGAGAGTCGACTTATTTCTATTCGTAGACGACTAGATCAGATGACTGCATCGCAGGTATATAATGTATATATCATTCACGTTTATTTAAATTTAATTTTATTATTATTATTAACGTATAAACGTTTAGGTGGAGTGGTTACCGTATGGTCCCGAGCCTGCTGTAGCTGTCTCGAGGACTACATTTGCCGGCATTATTCGTTATAGGGATATCACAACGCCTTATATACCTGATCGCGTGTTACGTCAGTTAGGTTACATTCAGGTGATCCCGGTTGACATCCCGACGCCTGAGCATGCAGTACGGTCTGCGACTGCGACGATGTACGACGTCAGACACATCGTTTCGTCTGCGGAATCGGTTTGGAGGACATTTCCGAGACTAGGACGACTACACCTGGCCGATCTGAGTCGTAGCCGCGACCCCTCCACCTGTGCTCCAGATTATTTGCAGTGGTTCAGTAGGTGCTCACATCCACTGCTCGTACGCGGTATCATTCCGAGACCGGAGAGACCACTGGATAGGACATGTGCCGATGCGGTAAGTTTATCTAATTTTATATTTAATTGTAAAGTATATTTTGTTATTGTACGCTAATTTCTATTTTACATACAGTGGATGAGTAGGGCGATACGGTGTACGCAGCCGTTCTTGCGAGAGAGAGACGTCATGCCGAGTGAGGCGACGAGACTTGCATGTACAGATTGGGATCGCCTGATCGAGGATTGGAACAGCCAGTTGGGCATTTCGGACCATGATTCAGATGCTGAGCTGTAGTTGTCTTGTTTTTACTTTCGTTTTGTTGCACTGTTAGTACATTTGTTGGTATATGCTTATGTTTATTTGTGTACTCTTATTATTTATTTCTGACGAACATATCTTCTACATATTTCTTTGACTATCGTATTTTTTAATATTTATTTTTCACGAAAAGATTTTCAACTTATTTCTTTAGATATGAAATAATATTTAAATTTAAAATACGGTAAAAAAACAACACGATATAAGTAGAAATACACGATATATTATACATTACAAAACATTACAAATTACAATCAACGTAACCGGTTCCAATACTCCATCCTACTTTGGTACTGATCCTCCCATCCAACAACACTCTCATCTCGCATTTGATACCATAAGGTCGCTATAGGAGGTACTGGGAAATCATCAAGTAATTCCAAACGAATAAAATGAGCGTAACTCCCTAAATGAGCAATGACCAACTCTCTGACAGACCTCGTCATGGTAGAGGGACACTCCCAGGGTAGAACAGTAAGACACGGGAACAACGAACCATCCGTTCCCACTGCGAAATACATGACCGCACACTTGTAAAAATTCGCAATAGGAAACAAGTCGGACCAAACCTCCATATAATGATCCTCGCCACAACCTCCCCCGCCCCAATCAATTCGTTGACGAGCCTCTCTCACATGACCGAAATAGACTGTCTCATAAATAGGATGTGCACCTATCTCATTAGAAATCGCACGAGGGGCGTACGACCAGTTCTCCTGACCACCATGAAAGACATCGGCAACACATCGAAATCCACAGTTGTCATCAGCACGTACGTCATTCCACCTTTGCAGAAATGGCAAAATGATTCCTGGCAGTCTATCATTATATGGGAAGTTGTCCACGTCAACCCGTCCGGACACTGTAAGGTAGGTAAATAACAATTCATTAAAACAACAAAATTAGGAGATAATATATTCAACCCCATTTAGATTACTAATATATATTAAATAACATAACAACAAAGATATCGACATACCAGAAGATCATGTGCCTGTATTCAAGGACGATCGAGACGAATTAGACCGATGACCCCTGCTCCCACTACTGCCAGACCGACCACGACCCCTGCTCCCACTACTGCCAGACCGACCACGACCTCACTCAGCATACTCGAAGGCACTCGGGTCCCGACGTGTCGACTTTCCCCTAGGTCGACCTCGTACCTTAGTATTTTCTTCGGGTTCTCCGTAGTTCGACTGATCAGGGTGTAACTGTTCGTATAAAATACGAGAGGCACTACGAATTACTGCAGGATCGCTCTGCGAGATCTCATCCACTAGCTTCCGAAAATGCTCGGTGTCTTGTGCTGACTGATCAACAAACTCTGACATCTGGACTCCTTCTCCGATAACAAGTGTTTTCCAGAATGGATGAATCTGCTCTAAATAAATTCCATCACCTGACGCGAAACACTCGTACATGGTACATGCACAAGGAATCCCATGTGTTGTCAGGAAAGCACACCCACAACGATATTCAATTTCATCACTTAAGTCCTGCATTCTCTTCAACTCCTGAGTCATTAACGACAAGCAGTGATGCGAAACTCGACCATTTATATGCTGAAACAGATGACCTATGTAATGTGCCAAATTTTGACGTCTCGAATCTTCAAGAAAGTTCTGAATATTCGTCAGCTGCATTTCAATAGACGAGTTCACGCGGTCGAAAAGAGTGTCGAGAGCGGCAGTCGATGTAGTGATCCACTCTTTCAGAGCCGAATGTGCACTTTCCACCCTGCAGTTCGTAGTGTTGCCGAAATGAAGAACTTGATTCGTCCAATTCAACACGAATTTTTCCTTATGCACCAACCACGTGTCTTCCACATACTTCGTCAGCACTGGCCAGGAACTGTAAGAATCCTTCAGATTACGGACTGCTCTATCATAATCCGTCTGTGAATCAGAAAGCATGACTCTCCTCCATCTTCCACGTCTAAAACTCTCTGCACGCTGCTTCTCCTTGCCGAATACGTGGTATTCGTAGTTGTACACGTCTTTGTTGATATGTCAGGTGCAAAGTTATTGAGCAGACTCAGGAAAAACCTCTGCCACTGGTCGCATCAGACCCATCTCCTGGTCCGTAATTATTGCTGTCGGGCTAACAATATCCAATAACAGATCTCGCAACCTCTCCAACACCCACCGGTAACTAGACTCGGTCTCATCCTGCAAAATCGCATATCCGACGAGGAAATTCATATTTGTTGGAGTAACCCCAATCATCTCAAACAAAGGCATCTTGTACTTGTTCGTCTTATACGTCGAATCCATACAGATCACGAATGGGTATGTACGCAACAACTGAACTGAAGTCGGATGTGCCAAAAATGCGTGAGTCAAGACATTAGTTTCTTCATCTGCCACAATCCAATGCAAATACTTATGCTGCACTGCCTCTCTGAGAAACTGCTGCGCGGGATTCCTGTCTTCAGATTTCGTCCTCCTCATGTACTCTCTGAAGTTGTAAATGTGCCTTTGATTAGGATTATCGTCTGGAAATTTCTTCTTTACCGCCAACAAAATGTTACGGGGCCTTGCTTGTGCCTCTGTCATATCACGAACAATTTGCTTTGCCCTAGCACTTAGTCCGCTGACCTGTCGGTGACCCTCTGAATAAACTGCCAATGGGTGGTTGTGCTGCCCAAACATGCTACTAGAAACAATAACTCATCCATCACGATCTCGTCGCTCCACCACTTTTACCAAAAACCGACAACCTCAACCTTTTCTTTTCGTATTCTTTCGCAGTGCAATACTCGTATCACGAGAACTCATCTCACGTCTGCGATCACATCTGAGGTAACAATCCATCCGGTTATCTGCTTTCGGTTTGTATGATGATATAACCAAAAAAAATCCGGCTCCTATTGCAACTTGTTTCACCCATTTACAACCTTCCTCGATTGTTGTAAATATTTCTTTACTGTCAAAAAGCTCACTGTAATCTACTCCATCACCACCGAAATCTTGAAACGGAACCTGAAAAATTTGAATTTAACAAAAAATTAAAAAAAACAAAAAAACGGGCGTCTGGCTAAACCGCCTCCACCTTGGTGGAGGCGGTTTAGCCAGACGCCCGAGTCGTGAAAAAAATTCCGCCCCAGTTACCTCGCCAGATTCAGGTGCTTCGCCAAACATTTTCGTGGTGGTGGTACTAGGAATGTGAGTAAAACTGAGTCAAACATCTTATTTAAAGACACGGGACGAAATCAGTATTAATTGATTTGTTAAGGGCAAAAATGTCATTTTTGGGGCGATTTAAGTAGTTTTCCGGCGACGAATAGTAGTTCCCTAAAACTATCATGATTGGTAATTTCACAAATGACAAAATTCTAAATTCCAAATTCAGGTGCAATTCCAATTTCCAAGTGAAACCAGCTAAAGACATCCATTATTGTTCACAGCCGTTGGATGACAATCAATCATGAGGCGACGGCGAGGTGGAAGCTACGTTGGGTTGGTGTGAAGTGGCGAAGTCAGGTCACAGACGGTGAGAATAAGGCGTGGAATTCACGAAGTTTGACAACACCGTACGCGACTTTTGCCAGCATAACTCGTTCCGGTCCGAGTTCGGTTCGGGTTCGATCCAGAATTTTTTGAAATTTTAGTTCTGATCTGGTCGAGATCGGTCTGATTTTCGTTTTTTTATTTAAAAAAATCTGATTCTGGACCGGACTGGATCGGTCTGGTCCGATCATCGGTCTAAAGTCATCGGTCCGGTCCGGTCTTCAATCCGACCCCGAAAAAAATTCTGGTCCAATTCAGACCGGATGCTCACCCCTTGTTTTTCGTGACACGAAGAGGGTGTTGAGAGCGGTGACGGCATCCCGCTTATTCGTTTCCACACATTCTTTGCATGGGGCGAAATAAAAAGTGTCGACACTTTTGCACAAACACCCTTGTTTAATTCTACATTTCATTTATCTATCTTCTTCTTATCATTACCTCATTTGGCAGAAACTATTTATTTTCCGTGTCATTGGAGTTTACTAAAGATGATTTATTAGATCAAAAGTAGAAATTGAATGCGGATTAATTCATAAGATTACTAATGCGGTTATATGTCTCTACAAAATTACACGTCAGAAAGGTAATTCATAGAAGTTGAATGATAAAAGTTTGGTAAAGTCCAAAAGTTTGTTTAAGATGTCTAAAAACAAATGCAGTTGGTTACCTATAATTATCAATTTTATGATGGGTGATGTCAAATTTTCTTATTATAGTCGTGAACAACTTCTAACAAGAAATTATTGTTTTAGTTACATTGTATGTTAACAAACCTTTCTATCCAACGACTTTTCTCAATCGTGCAACCTTGTAATTTAAAAAAAAAAGAGGACATGATGAGCAAATATAGGGTAGGCACTAGATTTAAAATTACAAGCAAATATACTCGTTTTGCTAATGTAAGCATATAACAATACCATTTCTTAAATCGTCTTTATAACTACTCAAAGAACATGGGAACTACTAAACGTCGTCCCAAAACTACTTAAATCGCCCCTTGAAATTACCAAATTGTCCTTAACAATATATTTAATACCCATATCGTCCCGTGTCTATAAATAAGGCCTATGGTCTTGTATATTCATAATTTATCAGTAAAAACACCACGAAAATGTCTGGCGAGGGTGATGCATCGGGTGAGGTAAGCCTGGCGCGGGGAAATTTTTGGGTCGAGCGTCTGCATTAGACGCCTCCCCCATGGTGAGGGCGTCTGCGTAGGACGCCCTCCCCATGGCCGAGGCGTCTAACGCAGACGCCTACACAATGGGAGAGGCGTCTTATGTAGACGTCCTCCCCATGGGTAAGGCGTCTGTATTAGACGCCCTTCCCTACGGCAAGGCGTCCTACGCAGACGCCTTACCGTTGGGGAAGGCGTTTAACACAGACGCCCCATCCATGGGGCAGGCGTCTAATACAGACGCCTGTTTTTTTTTTTGATTTTGATTTTGTTTTTTTAATTTCGACTTTATTTTTTAAATTTTTTAATTTCGATTTTATTTTTTTATTTTTTTAATTTCGATTTTATTTTTGTAGGTTCCAGATTTCGGTGGTGATGGAGTGGATTACAGTGAGTTATTTCAAACTACACAAATCTTTGAAACAATCGATGAAGCATGTAAATGGGCCAAACAAGTAGCTATCGGAGCTGGGTTTTTTTTGGTCGTGTCGTCGTACAAAACAAGATCAGATAGTCGGATGGATTGTTATTTGAGATGCGACCGGCGAAATCAAATGGAGTCTCGGGATATGGATACTGCACTTCGAAGAAACACCAAAAGAAAGGGTTGCGGTTGCCGTTTCTTAATAAAAGTGGTGGAGCGACGAGATCGTGATGGATGGGTTGTGGTTTATAATAGTGCTCACGGACATCACAACCACAGACTGGCAGTTTATCCAGAGGGTCATCGTCAAATTAGTGGTCTAAGTTCTGGGGCGAAGAAGATTGTTCGTGATATGACAGAGGCGCAAGCAAAACAACGGAACATCTTGAAGGCAGTAAAAGAAAAATTCCCGGAGGACAATCCAAATCAAAGGCATATTTATAATTTCAGAGATTACATGAGGAGGACAAAATCTGAAGATCGGAATCCCGTCCAGCAGTTTCTCTACCAAGTAGTGCAGTGTGAGTACTTACATTGGATTATGGCGGATCCAGAAACTGATGTCGTCACTCACGCTTTTTTGGCACATCCGACGTCAGTCCAGTTGTTGCGGACATATCCTTTCGTTATCTGCATGGATTCGACTTACAAGACGAACAAGTATAAGATGCCTTTGTTCGAAATGATTGGGGTCACACCAGCAAACATGAATTTCCTTATTGGATATGCGATTTTGATGGATGAATCTTAATCCAGTTATTTGTGGGTGATGGAGAAGTTGAGAGATCTGTTATTGGGGACTGTCAGCCCGACTGCAATAATAACAGACCGGGAGTTAGGCCTTATGCGACCAGTGAGAGAGGTTTTTCCTGACTCTGCTCATTTACTCTGCACATGGCACATCAACAAAGACGTATTGAATTACGCATACCACGTATTCGGCAAGAATAAAGAGATGGCAGAGACTTTGAGGCGTGGAAGATGGAGGAAGATCATGCTTTCTACTTCAGAAGCCGAGTATGATAGAGCTGTGTATGCTCTGAAAAATTTGTATAGATCGTGGCCGGCTATCACGGAGTATCTGGACACCACGTGGTTGGTGCATAAAGAAAAGTTTGTGCTGAATTGGACGAACAAAGTCCTTCATTTTGGGAACACCACGAATTGTAGGGTCGAAAGTGCTCATTCGGCTCTAAAAGAGTGGATTTCTACATCGACTGCAGCTCTGGACACTCTTTTCGAGCGCGTCAACGCGGCTACTGAAATGCAGCTGACGAATATTCGAAACTTTCTTGAAGACTCGAGACGGCGAAATTTGACTAATTTCGGACATGCTCTATATCGTCACATAAATGGTAGAATTTCGCATCGCTGTTTGCAGTTGCTGAGTCAGGAGGTGAAGAGAATGCAACAGTTAGATGATGAAGTTGAATATCGTTGCGAGTGCGCTTTTCTGACTTCTCATGGGATACCTTGCGCATGTACCATCCGTGGATGTCTTGAATCAGAAAACGGAATTTACTTAGAGCAGATTCATCCGTTCTGGAGGACACTTGTCATTGGGGAAGGAGGCGGGAACGCAGAGTTTGTGTCTCAGGCAGCTCAAGACGCCGAACATTTTCGCAGTCTGGTTGATGAGATTGCAGGAAGTGACCCTACCGTAATTTGATCTGCCTCTCGGGTTTTATTCGAGCAGCTACACCCCGAACATTCGAATTTGAAAGAGCCTGCAGTAAAAACAAAGCTACGAGGTCGACCAAGGGGAAAGTCGACACGACGGGACCCTAGTGCGTTTGAGTATGCAGAGCGAGGTAGTGGTTGATCTTCAGGTAGTGGGAGTAGAGGTCGTGGTCGTTCTTCCGGTAGTGGAAGCAAAGGTCGTGGTCGATCTTCTGGTTCTTCGTCTGTGAGGGGAGGATCAGGTATACCATCCCTATATTTATTATTATTATAATTTTGTTATTTATTTCAGTAAATATGTATCTTTTGTTATTATATGTAACTGTATTTTTTGTTCATATTGTAGTGACTGGGCGGGCTGACGTAGACGACTTCCCATATGGAGATAGAATTCCAGGAATCATTATGCCATTCCTACACCAGTGGAATGATGTACGTGCTGATGGAAACTGTGGATTTCGATGTGTCGCCGATGTTTTCCACGGTGGTGAAGACAATTGGCAACTCGCCCGTCGTTCGATTTCAAATGAGATAGCTGCGAACCCATCTTTTTATGAGCACGTATACTATGACGGTGTGGCGGAGGCTCGTCACCGGATTAATTGGGGCGGGGGACCTTGTGGCGAGAATCACTATATGGAGACGTGGACGGACTTGTTTCCCATTGCAAATTTTTACAAGTGTGCAGTTATGTTCTTCTCTCTCGGAAATGATGGTTCATTGTACCCATGTCTTACAGTTCTACCTTGGGAGAGTCCGCCTACCGTGACGAGACCGTGCAGAGAGTTGATTATTGCTCATTTAGGGAGTTACGCTCATTACATTCGTTTGGAATTGAATGAGGGATTCCCCGTACCTCCTATAGCGACTCTGTGGTATCAAATACGAGATGAGAGTGTTATTGGATGGGAGCTGGAGTACCAAAATAGGATAGCATATTGGCAACAATTATGTAATATGTTTTGATATGTTTGTATAATTATGTAATATGTTTTGATATGTTTGTATAATTATGTAATATGTTTTGATATGTTTGTACATTATATAGTGTTGCTTTATTATGTAATATGTTTTGATATGTTTGCTTTATTTGCATTATATATAATAGTACGACAGGTTATCAAACACAAATACAAATAATAAGCGTACAACAGATAAGCAAAACACAAATACAAACAATAAGCGTACGACATGTTAGCAAACACAAACACAAATACAAATAATAAGCGTACAACAGATAAACAAATATAAATGCAAATACTAAGCGTACCACAGATAAGCAAACACAAATACTAAGCGTACAACAGATAAACAAATATAAATGCAAATACTAAGAGTACGGTACAACAGATCAGCCTACTCATCATCCGAATCATGGTCGGAGATGCCTAACTGAGTATGCCACGACTGTATGATCTCATCCAAATCTCCGCATGCAGCTCTGGCATCGTCTGGCAGCTCATCCCTCATCTGCAAGATTGGGTCTACAGCCCGTATCATCTTACCCATCCACTGCACATAACAATAACATTAGCGTACATTAACAAATTATACGGTACAAATAAATATAGATAAAATGAAAAAATTACCAGATCGCCACACGTCCTATCTGGTGGTCGATCTGCTCTCCGGGAGGCACCACGGACGATGATAGGATGTGAGTAACTACCGAACCAATCAAGATAACGTGCATCACACTCGGAGGGGTCGCGACTACGTCTGAAGTCGCCAAGGAACAATCGGCATGATCTCGGAAATGTCCGCCAAGTCGATTCCGCTGTAGAAGCGGGGAACCTGACGTCGTACGTCGCTGCTGTCGCAGACCGCACCGCATGCTCTGGTGTCGGAATGTCAACCGGGATCACCTGAACATATCCTAACTGACGCAAGACCCGATCGGGCATATAAGGCTCTATGATATCCCGATAACGAATAAGACCCATCAATAAAGTCCTCGGGACATCCGCTGCTGGGTCAGGACCATAGGGTAACCACTCCACCTAAAATTTAACACATTAATAATAATACATCTTAAAATTAAATAAATGGTGTAAAGTTTGATACCTCTGATGCAGTCATCTGATCTAGCCGTGCGCGGATGGAACGCAATCGTCCATCGCTCTTGTCCTCGCTCCGGACAGCCCACATACCCGAACGTGGATGACCCTCGTCGATAATCTTCCGCTCACAATGCGGGCGGAATGCAGGAAAGTACTCGTATATCCACGCCTGCAGCAGCGTAAGACAACCTGCAATCCCAGAACAATCCGCACGGCTAGCTATCCCAAGCTGCCGGTACAGGTATGCCAACGTCGCTGACCCCCACGAGTACTCACGAACGGTCTTCGGGTCCCTAGCCTCCAGTAGATCGCGTGGTCTGATCCGACAACCACTCTTGTCGACAAACAAGACGGCTCCGAGCATCAAGAATAGGTACGCCGTCAACTGTGTATCATCGGCCCGCGGAGGTCGTGCTCGTCTACATAGGTCCTCAAGGGAGTCGATGCCGACACCACCACCACTCCATAAAGCTGTATCTCTCGCCAGACCATCAGGTGTGACACCAAGCAACTCTGCCACATAACACCTCAGCTCAGACGTCGACCCCTGAGCACTAACCAGACGACCATCCACAGGAATGCGCAGGATCTGGAAAACATCGTGAAGCATGATCGTCATCTCTCCGAAAGGCATGTGGAAAGTGTTGGTGTCAGGCTGCCACCGCTCCACAAACGTCGAAATCAAAGGCATGTCGAGATAAGGGAACATGCTGTACGGTAAGTGCCCCAAATGCGTGGCACTAATCTCCTCTCTGATATCAGCACTCAGTGTAGACCGCCAACCATGTAGTGCTGTACAGGCTCTGTGCCGATTCTGGCACTTCAGAACCTTCCGATCCTCTCCGTCCCAGATCCGTCTAGCAATGTGACCCCAGAAACTAGGAATGACGCTCCCATCTAAAGGACCACCAGGCGTCATACTGCTCACGATCCAAGAATCGTCCTGGACCCTCTTCTTCTTCTGAGCGCGGGGATCAACAGTGCACGAGCTCGAATCCCCGGTCGTAAACCTCCCACCCCTACCCTTCCGCACCATCCATCCGACGGAAGTAGAAGTACCCGCTCGACCACGTCCTCCGCTATAATCCCCCTGCCTCTCCACCTCCGGCCGCACTAACTCATACGGGCCATCATCGTCGCTCTCGTCGTCGAAACTATCCACATGCTCATCATCGAAGGAATCATCCTCCTCACGACGACGTAATGCCTCCCTCTCCCTCCTGACCGAAGCAGATATCCCCCGTCTACGTGGATGACGCGGTGCTGAATCATCAACTAAAGAACGGAAGGCGTGTAATGGTATCGACTTGCCTTTCCCTCCACTGTGACCCGATGACTATTAATTGAAATTTTAAATACAAATTTGTTAAATTTGTTAAACTAAATTATCATATTTATCAAAATTGTTGAACTAAATCAAAATTTGTTAAACTAAATTATCAAAATTGTTAAACTAAATCAAAATTTGTTAAACTAAATTAAAACAATTGTTAAACTAAATCAAAATTTGTTAAAACTAAATATCACAAATGTTAAACTTAATAAGAATTTGTTAAATTAATTTTTTTGATTTATCACTATTTATTAAAGTAATTATGATATTTATTAATTAAAAAAACAAAAAAGGTGGAGGCGTCTGCGAGAGACGCCTCCCGCAAGGTGGAGGCGTCTGTCGGAGACGCCGCCTCCTACGGGGAGACGTCTTCCGCAGACGTCTCCCGCTACGGGTCGGCGTCCGAGGTAGACGCCCCCCGCATGGGTCGGGCGTCCGAAGGAGACGCCCCCTGCATGGGGCGGGCGTCCGAGGAAGCCGCTCCCCCTATGGGCGTCTCCCTCGGACGCCGACGACTTTTTTTTTATAAAAAAAACAAATAAATAACGTAATGTTACCTCATACGGGTACACCGGGGGAACTGCTGGCTGCTTCCCTGGCCTCCGAGACATTCGTAATCTTGTGTAGTAGGTATAGGAAGAGAAAGTTTTGAAAAAAGAGTGAAATTGTGAGATATATAAGCAAAAATAGGAGGAAGGGCAATTTGGTAATTTCAAGGAGCGATTTAAGTAATTTTGGGGCGATGTTTAGCAGTTCAGAAGAACATTAATGAGTGATGGATATCTTCATAAGAACTATTTAAAAGGGATAAACCTATAATGATCTCCACATGAAAAATAAATATCCTTATATCACCAACATCCTCGTGGTAATCTTTAACAAGAAAGAAGATCCAAATTGTAGCTTTATCCTTTGAGAATAAAATCCAACTGAATTACAACACATTAAACTTGAACTTGTGAAATTACCCACGAGAAGTATCATGTGTTTAGTGTTCCCTAAACCACCTAAAGATGTTCACATTTGTCATTTATTATTTTACACAAAAGAAGAAGACTTCAACAATATATTCGTAGGAGTTAAATATACGATGTTTCATGTTTGTTACCGAATATAAACTTCTCGAAAATGTTAAAACTCAAAAGAGATGAACCGGTGAAAGCTTTCAAAAGGACCTAAACGCAAATGATGAGAAACACAGGAGGAGAGAAGCTAAAGGCAAAAATAGGAAGAAGAAACGACCGGCGATGGGCAAAGAATTGTTATTGTTTTCTCTTCTTCCCTTTCCCTTTCTCTCTCCTCTGTTTGTGTGGAGAGGAGAGAAGTGACCTTTTCTTCTCTCTATCGTCATCACCTCTCTCTCTCTCTCTCTCCTCCGCACGCTGGAATCGGCAGGGAATGGGAATTCCCGATGCCGGAACCCAATGGTGATGCTGCCGCCGATGGAACCATCGCCGTCGCAATGGGCCCCGGAATCCACCTGAGAGAGGGCTCGTCCTCGATCGCCCCCAGGTTTGATGAAGGTGAGGTGGTTAATTCCAATCCCTCGATCGTGTTCGGTTTTTGGGTTAAAGGTGGGATTTTTATTGGTTGGGTTGCTCCTTTTTTTGGTAATTTGGTTTGGGAGTGTGGTTTGAGGTTTTGATGGGGGGATGAGGTTTTCGTGGTAAAGGTCGGATTTTTATTTTATTTTTTTATTGGTCGGGTCTGTTTTTTATTTATTATTTTGAGAAATTGGTTTGCTTTTGGGAATGCTGTTTGGGTTTGTGAGTATTGATGGGGGAAAAGAGGTTTTGTGTTAAAGGTGGGATTCTGATCGGTTGGGTTGTGTTTTCTTTTCAAATTTGGTTTCGGAATGCTCTTTGGGTTCGGGATTTTTTATGGGAAAAAGTGGGTTTTGTGGTAAATTTGGAGTTTTTATGACTTAGATAATTTTTTTCCTTCTAATTTGGTTTGGGAATGATGTTTGCAGTTGTTTTGTGTTTGTTTTGGGTTTGATCGTTTTGATAGGGAAATGAGATGTTTGTGTTAAAAGGTGGTTTTTTTATCATCTGGCTTTGTCTTGATCGTTTTGATAGGGAAATGAGATCGGGTTAGGAATGCGGTTTGGAATTGTCTGGTTTTGATGGATTTTGGTGTTTTTACTTCGGAATTTGCTTTTGCCCCTGAAGTTTGGATTTTGATGGTATTTTATTGTTTTTTGTATTGTGATTTGCTTTGTGTTGTTTTTAATTTCAATTGACTCTCTGAATTTTGACTGGGATCATTTGAATTTTTTGAGAATAGGTGAAACTGAAATCATGTGATTTGGATGGATGTTTATTGTGGAGTGGTCACTCTAATTCTGTTGTTGTCTTGATCAGTCATAGTATATAAATAAAAATAAAGTTGTGTATTGGTTTCTTACTTTCTTATTTGATCCTTGGACATACACGTTCTTGGTTTTTTTTTAAATGACATTATGTTAGATTAACCAATCGTTTATGTAGCTGATGCAGCTTTCTCTTGTGTTCAGCATTATTAAATAATTTTGTTGGGCTTTTAGAAAAAAGTTGCTGTCCATGTTCATATGATTCATATAAATGCTAAATCCAAAAAGTGAGTGGAAGTTAATAAGACAAGTTCTCCTGTGATTGCTGTGTTGCAGAGACATCGTGGGAGTTGAACTTTGGAGCAAAAGAAGCAATGGAAGCTGGGCCATACCCTGAAAGACCAGGGGAGCAGGACTGTTCTTACTACATAAGGACTGGTCTTTGCAGATTTGGGATGACTTGCAGATTCAATCACCCCCTTAATAGGAAACTGGTATGTGGTCTGCTTTAATTTATTTTTTTCTTCTGCAAAAAGATCTTGACATATTGATTAGAATAGAGTCCATGTTATTAAAATATATTAATAAGCATTAGAAAGAGAAGAGCTCACCTGTCTTGACCAGAGATTCACAATTTTGACTGGTGGGCAGCAGTGACATGTCTTCATGACAGGAGGTGGCATTAATTTTTCACCTCTTTGCTGGTACTGTATGATAATTTTCCCGAGGAGGGTAAACAGGAAATGTATTTACTTCTGGTGACCTGTGGAGCAATGGACACAAGTTACACTATCTGAACTCAACCCTGCTAGTAGATTTTTTTGGGTCGGTATATCTTAAGAAGTTCCTTTCTGTTGGTTTTACTGGGATACGTCACTCATGCAAGTCACACTCCGAAATCCAAATATATGCGCTAAGCTTTCTAGGACTGTATCGGTTAAACTTGAGATAGTTACAATTGCTAAAGTAATAATGATCACAACATTTTGTCACATTTAATTGTACGTGTGTATGCCACGGTGTCAATGGTACATGCTATAAGGGAATTTTTTAGGTCAATCATGTACCAATTTAGATTTAAATTTTGCTTCTTATGCTGTTAAAATAACAAGAAATGAGCATAATTATATTTACCAAGTAATGCCTTTTCTGGTTCACCTGTCTTGCCTTGTTATGTCACTCATTAATGGCGTTAAGCTTTCCGGCACCAGCACCGTTTATATGGAAATCTAACGTATGTAGCTGTGATAACATGTTTAACCAAACAACCTCACTGTCAGACCTGTTCCAAATGCTCCTTTACAGTTAATGTCACGCTCTATTGCCCTATTGGTGTTGGGATTTATATGCTTATGCCTCACAAAAGTTATCGAGACAGGATCTTTGGAAGCTAAAATGTATGTTAATTTTGATGGTTATGTGCTAATATTCTTTTGATGGTTTTTCTTGTGAATGCTTCTTGAATGTATTTTTCTGCTGGCAACATGTGATGATGCTCTGTTAATGCTAGGCTGCTGCTGCTGCTGCAAGAATCAAGGGAGGGTACCCGGAAAGGGTAGGCCTACCTGAATGTCAGGTAAAATGATGCATTGATGCTTCATTTTTTATTTTTTGGATCAGTGCATTGATGCTTCATTTTGTTTTCTCTCTTGTGAAACTGAATCTTGGTCTTTTGCTAAGAGCACAATTGATTCATACTATCATGTTTGATCCAAAATTCGGGTAATCTTTCTAAGCTTCCTATGTCCTCACAAGATGATAGTGTCCTTGGATCTTTGATGGATCAACAAAAATACTTCACCTATTAACCAAAATAAATCAACTACTGGGTGGGTTTAAAGAATTTAATGATATCATTTGCATTACTATTGAAGATAACTCTTCATGTGACCCATTTTGGCCATTTCCGTATGCTCTTCATAATTTTGAAGTTCAAAGTGAAAGCATATTTGCACTTGTTCAGACAACCCTTTTGTTTTTATGTTTCAGTACTACCTCAAGACAGGAACTTGCAAATTTGGAGCAACATGCAAGTTTCATCATCCAAAAGATAAGGCTGGTATAGCCGGGAGAGCTCAATTAAATTCTATAGGCTATCCGCTGCGCCCGGTTTGTGTTTTTTGCCATTTGATGTCCTTATACATTTAAAAAAAGATCTGTTCAATGCTTCAATCACGCACTCTTAAAAAAGACCTACCCCTTGTCTGTGTCCTTTATGTCTGCTTCATTGCATGTGATAGTTTTTTCCTCTTCTTTGTAGAATGAGATCGAGTGTGCATATTACCTAAGAACTGGACAGTGTAAATTTGGGAACACCTGTAAATTCCACCATCCAGAACCATCTAACACCATGGTTCCTTTTCGTGGATCTCCTATTTATCCCACTGTACATTCTCCAACAACTCCTGGACAACGCTCGTATTCAGGAATAACAAATTGGCCCATCTCAAGGGCCTCATACATGGCAAGTCCACGTTGGCAAAGTACTTCTAGCTATGCCCAAGTGATTGTTCCTCAAAGTATGATGCCAGTTCCTGGGTGGAATGCATATCCTGTAAGTTCTTAACTTCTGGAGTTCTTAGGGATCTCGAGAGATCACTAATGCAGCAATAAATTTTCAAAAACAAGACCTGAATTTTCCTGAATCTCTTTTTACAGCTTTTAAATTGAACACCTGAATCTCAAAAGTAGAATTGTTTTATTCTGTTTTTTATAGTTACCAATATTCTTTTAATGCTTTGTTAACTCAGACTTTTTAACTGATGACCGAAAAGTTGAATAATTGGCATGAATTTCAAAGCATTGACCTAATAAATAGCTAGTAAGGTTAAATTTACTCCTACAAAAATAGTTTCATGTAATGAAACCAATATGTGAAACCATTATCTTGTGATTAGCTAGCGCAA
This sequence comes from Triglochin maritima, assembly GCA_963682175.1. Lineage (NCBI taxonomy): Eukaryota > Viridiplantae > Streptophyta > Magnoliopsida > Alismatales > Juncaginaceae > Triglochin > Triglochin maritima. Next base: position 51,436,712 of record OY821774.1, on the reverse strand, counting down.
TCATTGGCGTCTTGCTGGTAGATTCCAGTTCACTTCTTTCTGTATTGCTACCTTTTTGTGTATTGTTTATATTTTAAACAACTTTTACAGGGGCAACTTGGATCTGTTTCATCTTCTGAAAACCAGCACCAAACACCTGGGAATGGTCAGCTTTATGGAAGTTCACAACAAAATGAAACAAATACCTCCACACAAGGGGCATTTTCTCCATATCGTACTGGTTCCATTCCAATGGGGCTGTACGCGATGCAGAGGGAGAATGTTTTTCCCGAGAGACCTGGAGAACCTGAATGTATGTTTTACATGAAGACAGGAGATTGCAAGTTTGGCTCTGTATGCCGGTTCCATCATCCCAGGGAAAGACTTTTTCCTGTTCCGGACTGTATTTTGAGCCCACTCGGTCTACCATTACGTCCTGTAAGTTCCATGGAAATTTCCATTTAACAGAGTTTAGCCGCAGCATGCACTACTTCTTCGCAGCCCCATACGTTGTTTTATTGTGTCACACCCACATCCAAAATAGATAAAAGGGCATGATTATTTTATGGATCATACGAAACCTTAAGGAAGTGGTCATCTTTGGAGATTATTTTCTTTCAAAGGATGAACAAAGAACCCCAATATTATGGGCTTATTTTCTTCTTCTAAATCGTCCGTTACATCATTTGGTCAGAATTAGATATATTACATTTTAATCTATCTGCCCTTCTAACAGGGGGAGCCTTTATGCATCTTTTACTCGCGCTATGGTGTCTGTAAGTTTGGACCAAATTGCAAATTCGACCACCCCATGGGAACACATATGTATGGTGTTTCTCCATCTTCTGCATCACCCGATGCTCCAATTACCCAGTCTCTACTGAGCCCTTCACCGGGGACTGCTGGTTTGCCACCTTCATCTGAAGGTAATGAGGAAGAAGGTGAAGAAAACCCTCCACAACATTTAAACTCAAGTCCACAGGGAGCCTCCGGCGAGGACAACGAGGAGGCCGATGGACCTTCAAGCATTGTTCCAGTATCTTCTTTTTCTTAACCTTGAAAATAAATGATTCTGTATAATTTGAGAACAGGGCTGGAGCTGTACATTCTTTATGCTGAGTTTAATCTTTTGCTTGGAAACAAATTCACGGTTTTTAATTTAATCCCAAAGAATTCCAAAAGGAATGGTTCATCCCACCTCTCTTTGTTTCCAATGACAGAATTTGTTGCATTGACCGATGAATCATCATTCTTTTGATATCCAATAATTGAAATCCAATAACATCATCTTCTTTTTGTACTTCATTCAGCTTAGTCAAGTGGTATTTTTTATATATTTAGTTAGCTCTACCACATAATTTATCGCAGTGTCTTCCTTTTTATAGATCATATATAACTGCCAGGGTGTATTTTAAATGTCCGATATTTTATGACTTCTTAATACATGTCCGATGAGTTCGAGCAGTTTCTTGTTGGCATCTGAGACACATAATTGCTTCTCCGAGGAGTGGATCTATCATCATACTTCTACTTAAATCATATTGCTGGGAGTACAACCAGTAGCATCAAACAATTGCAAGTTTCCAACCAAATACCTTAAAATATTGTACATAACACATTTCTTATAGCAATACCTTAAAATTGGAATTAAAACCACTTGATCGTGAATTAAATTATCCTGGAATAAAACAATATGTTATACAAGGTTTTGAAGTCTAACAGGTTACTCAACACACAGAGAAGTAACTGTTACCAACACCAATAATGTTCTTATAATTGATAACTGTCTACCTCATTTCCCATTTATAACGGTGACCAATCAATCAACGTAGGAAGCCAACAGCTTATGAGCTTTGTTTATAAGCCTTCAGCTTGCCCAAATAGGGGCAGTTTCCAATACTAGGATCAATAAAGAATGTAAGCTATAATTATCTATAGGCGATATCCCGCAACCGAAATGAATATTTCGATGTTTCCGGGTCAGGAGATTGCTGGGTTTTCCTTGTCTGCTTCATCAGGTGCTGGAGTGGCGTTTTTGTTGTTTTGATGCTGCCAATCTCTGTCTATCAGTTCTTCTGAACTTTTTCCTGTCACTGAACTAATCCTCCTCTGGTGTTCTGAACAAAAAGGTTTGAATCAATATATACGGAAGTGTTAAACGAATGCTGTTTGGCTATGCTTACTCTTAGTGTTGATGGCGTTGCGCGTCATTTCCATGAATTCGTCCCACTTGAATCGTCTGAGCTCTTGTTTCTCCTCCTCTGAGAGCTCGAAGTTGGGCTCCCTGCCGCACATAAAAGCCGCCCTGCACCGAATAATCCTCGAGCCGTTATGCCTAGTGAAAGAATTTGGTTTCAATATTTTCTTACTGGTCATGCTGGTTTTTCTCCAAAACAATTGTGGTGTTTCCTAAACAACAGAGTCTGCTGCATTGTCTGGTTTAACAAAATAACAACTCTTTGCTTACAATGCTGTTCATAATTCAGCATTGCTGTAGGCTTCGTTAATAATTCATAGTTCACCCTTGTCATGGTTAATAAGCACTTCTGAGCCACAATTGAAGACAAAACATCGGCATGTCCTTGTCCCAAAGACATGGTTTCACTAAATGTTCTCACCTTGTTTATGTGTTGATAACATCAATGGAACCCCCCCCCCCCCCCCCAAGTTGCTCCACTTATGGTTAACATGCATGATAACAAGCAGTTCAGTTGGCAATTTAGACTTTGTTGGTTTTATAAGTATCTATAGTCTAAATATGCAGAAATCAAGAATAAAATTGTAATTATTTCATTCTGAGAAATTCTGAACATCATAGAAATTTTTACCTGTCATATAATCGAGCCGCCTCTTCTTGGGATCCAACGGTACCCAAGTGAATCTGTTTCTTGTCAACTTTTATTGCTGCCTGCCATTTCATGTTCTTGTAATAAACCCCTCTCATGATGCATGGCTCCCTGTCTTCAACTTGCTTTCTCCTGTGTCGTTTTCTTCTCTTAAATTCAGGAACTGTAAATATAGATCAATGGCTATAAGCCCTTCAAAAGGAATTCGATTTGCGAGTAACATGCTTTACAAGCGTATTGGGTAAGGCCCGAAAAGACCGCTACCTTGATATTGTTGAGCTGGTTCTTCTTTTGATGAGCTAGATCCGGTCGCATTGGCGGATCCTGGATCTGTTTCAGTTATACTTGCCTGTATTAGCACATAGCAGTTGTTAGGAGAAGTATAGAGCAAGTAGAAAAATAACAATTTAAATAGCAGAAGAAAAAGAAGTGAACAAAGGAAATGTTAATGATGTTAGTAACATGTATGACTTTCTGTTTAGTATGATACTCAATGAATGCTGAGATTCGAAAAAGGTGGCGACTAGCATGAGAAAAATTATCATAACCTGATGGTAGCATTTTTTTATATACCAAGTAACTATAGAGTATGGGAGTAATAAAAAACACTACTTCTGAGACAAGATAAACAAAAAGGACTAATTTATTAGTGGTAAATACGATTATGAAGGATAATTCATAAAAAAGGTCTACCTGTTTTTGCTCGACCTTGCTACCATCAACTGGTACCCCTGGATGTGAATTGGACTTGATATTCTGATTAGAGCCATCCACAATACTAATACCATCTTTGGAGTTTTGGTTGTCCAGTGAAGTATAAGTTCTCCCTGGGAAAATTGTGCATGAATTCCACAGATCCAAGCACATTTAACCCAAAATAGATGTATAAAAGAAACTTTATTTTTGTGAGGTAAAAGCAAAAACTCCAATCTAGATTTTGATTTTAGGTTGGAAAAGCTAATATATTGTCTTACCAATAATTTTTCATTTTTAATAAAAAAAGATCTTAACAAATTACTTATTCATTATAAAAAAATACAGCCTATGTTGAAAAGAATAACCATATTGGCAGTGCAAACATGGAAAATAGGACCAATGATTGTAAATTTCATTATGAAGCATTAAAACAGCAAAGGCAACAAGTTTTGGTAGACTGATGCCAATATGTCATGAAGCTCCTTAAATTAAAATACCGTTCCGGAGAGCCAAAAGCTTGCGTCTTCTTAAGCTAACCATGTTTATGAATCCTGATGACGAGCAAGATTACTGATTTTTTATTTCCCAGAGCCTGTGTAGGAATCACATATTATAACACAGTCAACAGTAGACCAAGGTCAACAACAGCTTGTAATTTCAGAAAACCCACCAATATCAAACAGCTTATCACCATTATCAAGTCTCAAGGAAAGAAGTATAAATTTAATTAGAGGTTTGTTTGCAGATGAAACGGGCAACAGAGGATGGCTGGGAAAAGGGAGGGAAATAAACAGAAAGAACAACACAGATTCATTTATTCTGGTATAACTTATGTAAGTACTTGTGAACCAGCGAATTAGTCGACATAATTAATGATCAGCGATTGATAAGAATTGGTGTTAAAAAAATTAGTATGTTTTCTCCGATCAATGAGTATAAAGAGAATTCCACAGTAACCAAAATTATACATTTGTCTAGTTTGAAAATAACTCTTCCTAAAAATACCAACAACATGCCAACCTTCAAACACAACGATTAGCCCTCTGAGCAAAAAAACAATAATCATCAAACAAGCTAATGCTTTGTCGAAGAAAATCCTTCAGTACCCCAATTGGCCTGTGACTACAATTACGAGTGGCTAATAGTTGACGCAAATTGGATTAAGAAGTTGGTTGTGATAAGGTTGCCTAAAAATTCCACTAGTGCCCAAACATACCTTCAAAAACACAATGTTAAAGAGATGGATGCTGTGATTCAAAGGCCAAAGACAATGCTTTCATTTTGATTTATGATATTCAATTGGTCACACGATATTATCATCATCTTGTAATTGCTTGCAATAACTACACTATTTTCAACACCCCCTCACTCGTGACTCCCTCTGATCATGCAATTGACAAGTAACAACAAGATACCAGATCATGACACTCACGACCACTTACCCAACAGCCAAATTCTACTGTGCAGATTAATTAATTCAAACACGATTCCAAAACATACTCATGTGAACAAAAGTTCCACACCAACTTAGGAACCAAAAACCATTTGCAACTTCAACATTCAGCTTCCAAGTTGGTTTTCCATTTGTCCAAAATCGAAATTCAACCAACCCAAAAAATTTAAACCTCAAGAACCAATTAATAAACCATAAGAAAGTGAAAAAAATATAAAAAATTACAATTTTTCTTATGAAATTCAAAACTCAACTCTGCCTCTCCCATCCAACCAACCCCCACCGACCCAAGAAAGAAGATGAGGGAAGAGAAAGACCTACCTGAGAGGAGGAGAGGAGAGAGAAAGGCTTGCCAATTTCACCACCTTTTGCTTGCTTCTTCTTCTCTGGTTTCTCTGTTGGTTTACTTCTTTGTTTTGTTTTGTTTTGTTTTTGTTTTGTTTTGTTTTCTGACTCCCCTTTCCTTATCTGTTTTGTGAGTAATGTATTATGTGTTTTATAATTTTTTGTTTTGTTTTGATTATTATTTAATTTTGTATTCTTCTTGCCTTCCTCTCTTGTGATGTTGTTTGTTGGGGAGTTGATGGAGAGGAGGAACGTGTGTTCTGTTTTCGTTTTTACTTTTCTTCTTCCAACTTTTGCATTTATGACCTCTACTTGGTCTTATTTGAATATACGTCTTTTAATTTGAAGCATTGCCCATCAATTTGAACCATGTTGTCATCTAAATTCTCTTAGTCTATGTTCCCGATATACGTATCACTATGTTGTTACCAGATAAGTTTCAATTTGATGCGATTTAAGTGGAAAAATATTATTCAGCTTAGTTTTTTTGTGTTATATTTCTATGTTGGCATCGGTCGTAGTTTTTTCCTCAAATGTAGAAATGTTTAAAATTACGATAGTTGCAACAAAATGTGATAATCAAATGACAAACCAAAACAAATTGAAGTGTATGTCAAAAGTATTGTGAAAATTAGAATTTTACTACTTATTTTAATATTCTATTTACTTATTGTGAAGTAACTAGTCTTTTATTTACACTACAAACATTACTTGCCAAACAACATATAAATTTGACAAGTAAAGTAAACACAAAAGTTTCTTCTAAAAATATAGTGATGAGAGTATGTTAGATGAAATATAAGTAATGACATTTTAATCTACAAGATACAACATATTTATATCCACGCCCTAAACGTGAAGGGCAAAAAAAAAAAACTTTAAGAGATTACATCATTTTTCTAAGTGTGTTTCAGTGTCAACCAACTTGAGACGAGGGACATTACGCAATTTTGCCACCAACAAATATTCTCTACGTGTAGTCTAGAATAGAAGCAACCACCACAAGCAAAATTAGTATTGTGGTAGCTCACTTAAGTGAGATTCAAAATAAAAAATTACATGAAATAACAGTTACATTGTAATATAAAACTCCACATCTACAATCGCAACACAACTAAGCAAATCACACAAATCTCTAAGAGCGATTAGTTATTATTCATAATGGTGTTGGTTAGTAGAGCCCACACAAGGTCAACTACTGTCACATGCCTCGTTTAGCCATTTGGAAATATTTTCTTGGGGTCTTTGATTGGTAGTTTCTTTCTCTAATGACTTCTTTGTTATCTCCAGTAAGCAAATCTAAACCTGTTTAATTCATAGATATCTTAATACCGAGAAGTCTAAAGTTCTTTATCTTTATATTCTTCAACGAGAAGTTAATCTCCTCGGATCTTTTAAGTCAATGCATGTCTGTTTTTTCTTTCTTATTTTAAAATTGTAGCACAAAATATTAATTTTAAGAGGATAGCCATTAATTTAAAGGTACTTTTCTACGAATATCCAAATGTATATATACAAAATCCAAAACATGAAACTCCCACTCAAGTTTCAATGATAATATAATTGGCCATTTACGACAACAGTAAAGATAGATAACAAGTTTGAAACAATTGATTTGGTCATTAGTTTACAAACATATAACGCCGCACGAGATATTTAAAGACGTAAGTATAATATCTTATCAGTTATCCCACATGAACACGTATTTGTAAGAAACCCACCAACCTATTTAATACATGAAGTCTTATATATGTTGGAAAATAATATTAATAATAAATGTATACATGTGTGACACAAAAGTTGCTGGGATTTAATTGGTGAAAGGGAGGTGGCCATTTGTGGGATGTAACTATTAGGAGAGTTACATTCGTGAAAATTGAAATAATGTAAGACTTTGTGTTGGAGACTTGGAGTTTACTTTCACAGTTTTCCCTGAAATTTAGAAGAAGAAAAAAATGACTTTAACTCAGCACGCCAAACTTTTTTTCGTGCTTCAAAACAGGTAAATTATTAATCATTTCCCTGTACCTACACAGTAAGCATTATACCTTGTATAGGGAAATAATTTTAGATTCAAAATAGTAAGAGACTAGGAAACTTTAGGATATGGTAGCAATGTACGTTTTAACTTACTCAACAACGGAGATTAAAAAGCAATCGATGTAATTCTGATAGGTGATTTTGTGAGTTGGGTCTACTTAAATTTCCTTATATTTCATTCTTAGGCATTCAACAAGATCTGAATATCTTATTATTACAAACACTATTTACCATATAATAACAATCAAACAAAACTCACAAGTTTAACACGTAACTAACTTTCACCCATCTCCCTTCATTGATACAGTAGTCAAACTCCCAATACAACGAAAATGAAGGGCAAACCTGCAAAAGCCCTAACGGACTGCCGACACCTTAAACGGGTCGGCAGGACCCGGACCAGCGCGGATCCTATAAAACTCTCTTTCCCGAGTCCACTCGCGGAACGAGATCCGAACCCTAACCCTAGTCCTAGAATCGCCACCATGATCTACGACGTCAACTCAGTCCTCTTCCAGTCCTTCCTCAGCACAAAGCGGGTCACGGCCGCCGAAAAGAGGTACCTTCGTTCGACCCCATTTGGTTTCCATCCGAATCGAGTGGTTTGGGTCGTGTTTTGTTAGGGTTTGGTTTGTTTCGTGGATGATCCGGTCGGTTAAAATAGTTGAGTTTAAGAAGAAATTTCAGTTTTGTGCTGAAAATGGGATTATTACTATTATTATTATTATTTTGGATTTTTACGTGTTTTATATTTGTATGAGAATTTGTGTGTTTGTATATTTTGTTGTTTTGGGTAGTTGCTAAGGTTTGATTTCATTAATTTATTAATTAACGGCTGCAAATGGTTAAGAGGCGGGACGCAAACCTGTGTCTTAATATGTATATTATGTTAGTGATTGAGTTATTTGTTTGTCGATCAACACAACCATCTCAGATGGAGTTTAGGGGTTGGATAGATCAATGATTCTGTACATGGTGTTAAAATGTATTACTGCAGCAGGAAATCGTTTGCCATGCTAGAGATACAGGTTTCCGGAGCTGACATTATGTTCTAGACTCTTGTATGTTGTGATTTTTGTGTCTGTTATCTGTTTTTGTGGTGAAATACTTGGATGAGTTGAGTTGTCATAGTCAATGTTGACTCCTATAGCTAAGTTTATTCATAAGAACCGTTAAAGAGAATTTTTTTGTATAAAAAATGTAGTGATATTTCTAACTCCACACGATGCCAATTGGTACATTTGGGATTTGAGTCCTTTGACTCGGTTATGTGAGGTCACGTGAAGTACTAAGTAGGCTATCCCCCATGTCTCTAAAGATGTTCTGGTTGAAACAAATGTTCAGGTTGCTATGAGGGAATATACCACCATCACCATAATAAGGAGCTAACAATCATGACGAACAAGATAAATATAATAATTTGGTGAGAGGTGGATGTGAATATATGATTCTTAAGAAGATGAATATGTTTGTTTAATTACCTTTAGTGTGCCCTATGCTCCTTATCACACGGACTTTCTCGATTATGTAAGTGTGTTTCTCAAGCTATCCATGGTATATGTGATAAACTGATAACCAGTTTGTCATTTCTCAAGTGGTATCTATCTTAGTTTGGTCCTCTCTACTTGTGGTACAATGAAGGTGGATTGGTGGTAAACTGGTAATTCACCCAATGTATTGACTAAATTAGAATATGTTATTAGCGATGGACAATATTTTCTTTCAAATGCTGTTGTTATAAGTATTTCTATTGCGCGTTGTAGAACTATATGAAGAAGCTCTTCAATGAAATTGGCATTCATGTTAGAGAAGTCCTTTCAAAGTGATGTTTGATCTGTTATTTTCTTTCCGTGTTGGTAACTAATCATACTTTGAGGTTCCTAAATCATTTTTAAGTCTTTTGACTGTACACTTGATGGTATTGCTATTGCTGGATATTTTTTTCCTGGTTTGCCAATGCTTTTCTCATTGCTTGTTGTCATGCTAGGAAAATCGAGGATAAGCCCAGGGAGCAGAAGCCGAAGGCTAACGAAAACAAACCTGTGATGAATGAATAATCAAATTTTGATTATAGGGTTTGAAATGCTTTGATTTTCTACGTAGATGAGAGCTAATGATGTGGAGTAATATTTCTACTGGTAGCTTGTTTGATCTTTTGGAAACAATCAGTTGATGTCTGTTTGCATTTCCGAGTACTATGATAAAGTTATGAAATTCTGGTGTGACCTTACATTTCAAACTTGATGGTTTTGCAATACTATCTTAGCTTGTAAGCTTGGTCGTTGCTTATCCCTATCACTTTTACGCATGGTCATTCCCCAAGCTTCTGTGGCATTTATTGCCAAGTTAGTATATTTTAATAAGAGTAGTGGTTAGTATAGGTTGACTAGATTCATTTGGTTGAAAATGATATTCACATGAAATTACTGATTCATCCTTGATTTGCGAAGTCAGTATCATGAAAGTTCATATATTGAAAAGCGAATGATACTTCCAATTTCAAATTTTGAAATGATGTCTCGTTTTTATCCATTCTACAAGAAATGTTTTTACAAAAACCATTACCTAAAGGTAAAACCACACCACACGGTTAGCCAATGGGTAACGTGAGATTGTCATCTCATTCATTTGGTTTTAGAACATGTTATTGTTGGCCCACGCCACATGCTTTAATTATCCTACGATAACTTTCAGTCTCGTCACCTGTCTATTTTGTTTCACAAATTACACGACAATAGTTTCATTTGGTTATTACTGAAAGCTGTAGTTAGGTTCTGGACCATATGCTAATGACTCCCAGAACTTGATTTCTTTCTTGGGTAACTTTCTTTATGGACCAGAGGTACTAACCTTTCCTTAAAATGCAAGTCACGGGCAGTAGTAGTGTAGCTTTGTCCCTCTAGTCATGTGAAGATGTTAAGAGAAACTTGACTGTCAGTCTATCACGACTCTTTGTTTTTTTTATCACTAGATAAAAACATATTATTTGGACTGGAACATGTGTCATAGTTTCTGTGTTTTGGACCATACGCATGGCTCACCCACTTAGTGCATCAATTATTTCTAGGCTTGCATTCTACTCTTCTTTCCTATTTGGCCTTGATTGGGGATGCTTTTTGTCAAACCCACTTTTGCCATTCTTACTATGTATTTGACAATATTTGGACGTCAAAAGTGGCAAGCATGGGTGTGGTAAAAGAAGAAGAAGAAGAAGGGTCCCTCAGAAATTAAGTATCAAAATAGTATTAGTTGCTGGCGTGGTCAACTACTGTGATGTAGTGTGTGAATTATGATGGATTCCTCATTCTTTCCATGTGGTTCTCTGTTTGGTGTCCTCCACCTTTCATGGCATAAGCAGTATCACTTCTCGTTGTCTTTAATCTTTTTACAATTTTATAACATCATACTCGTGTTTAGTATGTCTCTATCTTCACATTCTGAAAATTTTGGTCGATGATTGCTGAGGATGGTATTAACTTGTGATGGAAGTCAGATTGAAGTTCAGTCAAGTGGCGTCTGAGTATTATTTTTGAAGATTTGATTCCTGTAGAATCATAATATTTAAGATGTTAATTTTGAAGTTGATTTCACAGGAACTCGTCTTCATATGTGTGGTTTGATTTTAGGGTGTGTGTTTTCCTAAATATCTCCAACTTGGATTGATATGGGATTGAAACACACCTTGATCTCGTAAAACAGTTAGACGGAGTTTGCGACTCAATTATTCAAATCCTTAGAAGCTCAGTTCTGTTTACTTCAACTTAGCTCACGTCTAAGTTAAGTTCTTGGTTTGATTTACTAAATTTCAAATCATACTAAAAAATATAGTTCGAATTTAAAGTTTACACCAAAGTTGAGATACCAACAGATAGGCTATTTTATCGGAAGAGAATCATATTCAGTTGGGTTATTATCTATAATCATTTAGGGAATATATACTCAAAATATGTGTGTCAACATTTCTCTTCTGGAGACCATCAATTTACCCTTGCTCTAAAAATTGGCTTCTCATACCAAACTTTGTTAACAAGAGGAAGTTTCCAAAGGTCACATTTTGAGAAATACAACATTCCAATTCCCACAAATCATTCTGAAGCTCTTCTTGTCTACTTGGTGATGCCTCCTGTTTTGTCATCTTCTTTTTGCAACTAACTCCAGCTAAATCATGCTTGTCTGTTCTTCTTTTGTCATACAAAGCGACACACTTTATCACATTCTACCAAAACAAAACTTTGGTGCCTCTTGTAATTGATTCCTTTGTAACTCCTAAAACTCCCTTCTCTCCCCTCCACTGCTCACAAAAGACATCAAAAGTGGGAGAAAACAGAAGAGAGACATGTCTCACCTCCTCTGCTCCTTCTCTGACACTAACCTCATGGCTCTGGCCATCTCCCTCTTGGAAGATCTCTGGTCTCTCATATTCTTCACGAAATCACACCCTCTCCAACTTGGCTATCTCATTTTCTTCTCTGGTTATCTTGTTAGGGTCATCTCATTCCTATATCCTCTTCTCCTCACAACTTTGTTATTCCTTGTTATCTTCTTCACTTTCTTTGCATCCCCAGAGGGCCCACTTGATGACCCTTCTCAGGCATTGCCGGAATTGTTTGGAAAAACATGCAAATATTTGTTGGGGTGTTTGAGGCAAAGCTTTGAAGGCAATTCTGAGGTGATTGGTGATGGTGGTGTTCTGGGCTCCATCTTCTTTGAACTCGAAGCTTGCTTGGACTTCGCAGTGGAAGAAAGAAATGAAGAAGCCAAAGAAGAAGAGAAAGAAAGGGTGGTGGAGGAAGTGATTCCAAGCAATGGCATGATTGCGTGGGAAGAATTCGAGGCCATCGGGAAGCTCTACAAAGCTCTCACAGATGAAGTGGGAGAGCACCACTTAAAATTGGCCCTCCAAAATCTCAAGAAGAAACACCTCTTGGGAGCCAAAGAGGATAGCCTCTATGAGAAGCAAGTCCCAAAGGAGGCACCTTTGGCTGAGTGGGAGCATAATTCGGTGGATCGAAAGGTGTCCGCGGATAAATGGATCCTCCAGAGAGACGGGTCGGTCCGCAGGGAGAAGGAATGGAGGAGGACACTGGCTTGCAAGCTATATGAAGAGAGGTGGAAAGCGGGCGGCGGAGTTGGTGGAGAGGAAGGAATGGATTTGCTGTGGGTGGAGGCGGCCGCAGGCGGTCCGGAGGAGAAGAAGGAGACAATGAAGTGCACCAGAAGTGGTAGTAGAAGAGAAAACATTGGAAAGAAGAAAAAGAGTAGTATTGATTTGGATGAAACTAAGGAAGTGGAGGATGAGGAAGAAGATGAGGTAGTTGCGCAAGTTTGTTGCCTCCAAGCACTTAAATTTTCCACAGCAAAGATGGGGTTTGGAATGGGAAAGTTGATGAAGGTTTCAAAGGCTTTCAAAGGAGGAGTTAGTTTGATAAGGAACCCTTCAAGGAGAGGCTCCAAGAAGGTTTGAAGCGCTTTGTTTGGTTTTAGTTTTAGTTTTATTTTATCTTTGCTTAAATAATGCATGTTTAATCTATGTACAGAGTGGTTATTTGTGATGAAGAATACAACTAGTCTTTCTTCTTCATTTTTCTTTTCATGCTTTCATTAGTTGGCTCGAAGCATTGTGGGTCGTATAATGATGTGTTTACACTTCTGAATTTGCATTTTTCAACTCTTAAGGTAATAGTTGAGATGGTACTGAATGATGTGAAGGAAACAAGAGAAATTCCTTCATACAACCATAACTCGTGCATATTTATTCAGTAAACTGGTGTTTTTTTTATGGGATTCTTATAGAAATTCTGAGATGTACCCTGGAAATTACTGGGCGCCCAGGGTACACCCGTTTTTTTTATATTAATATTGTTAAAAAATTACAATATTTGTGGGGGGACTAGGCCTAAACCCACGTTCAGTAATTACATGCACATGGTAATTCAATTTACAACCTAAACCTAAATTGTCTTAAGAAAGTAAAAACAAATGGGCTCACAAGACCCAATGCAATGGTAATAGTCAACATGACCTCAATCCCAAACAAAACAAAGAAAAATAGACAAAATCATCTTCAAAATTGTTGTTTCTCCTTAGCTTCTATAAATCCCAGCAGTCATTTTCTGCTTCAATCCCTTCATAAAATTGCAGCTCAGAATCCAACTCTTTAATGCAAAGTAGAACTCAATTTCTCTGAAAGTCAACATCTGAAATTGAACATTTCAGCAACCTAAGTATGTATGTAGCCTACATCACAGACATATAAAGTGCTTAGAAACAATGAAAGAAAACATATTGGTAAATCAACTCAAAAAAGAATGTGACTTCCCTATCTGTGGCCAAACCAATATTGCTCCAATTAAACGTTCCAAATCTACAATTTATAGATTGTTTCCTGTAAAAAATAGAATCGAATGCATCAACAATGTCTAAAAGGAAATGAATTAAAGATAACAAATTAAAGAATAGCGAAAATACAACCCGATTTCCGGTTGAGTCCTTGAAAAAGAGAGAGCTCAGTCGTGTTCGGCGAGAATTGTTTCGAGTAAATAAATCCACATATTTTTCGTCTTCTGAGTCTGCCGAAGAATTTGCAGTTGTCTTAGCAACATCTACAACTGAAAATACATTTTTTATTAGAAAATGTCTAGACAAATTCACAATAGAAAAACATCGATATGCTAATACGAATAGCATGGTATATTTTTTGTTAACAATGTCACAATTTTCTTATTATTAGTCATTAAGATATTGTGTTATCAATTAGAATCATTGAGATATTGTGTTATCAATTAGAATCATTTGTTGTATTTATTAAATCTTTCTATTATTGTACAATTATCACCTCTATAAATACAAAGCTCAACCCGTTGTGGAGGGTGGACACTCATTCCAAATACATCATCATCCTAATTTGGTATCAGACAAAGGTCGATCCTTCTTTTCTTCCTTTTTTTAATTCCTTTTTCCCCCTCAGCACCATCCCCAACACTCCTTTGGTCATCGTGATGTCGTCATCATCAAATACTACCACTCCCACTATCACGAATGTATCCCTGATGCATTGCATACATTGCATCATATGTCTTTCATTTAGATTACTTTTATATCAATAAATGCTACTAAGGTATGTGTTTAGTCTTATTTACAGAATACAGGGACCTGAATGCAAATTACCCACATCCCGAGCATAACGCGTACAAAAGACTCGTTTCTATCATAAAGACCAAGTTCAAGTTTATCGGGTTTCAAATGGAAATGTATCCAAGTATAAAAGCATTCAAGACCTAATTACGAAAAGAACAAGGACTTAAGCACAAAAGTGCCGGGGACTTAATTGCAAAAAGTCAAGGACCTAATTGCAAATCACGAGTAGCTTTTATTATTATGGAGAAAATATAAAGAAAAATCAATGTGGATCTCCAAATATATGAAGAAATTAATTCGGATCTCCAAAGATATGCAAGAATCAATCCAGACGCGCAAATGACATTGAAATCATACCATAAACACACAGGAAAAATCCGGGTCGATTCGGAGTCAAAAAGGTGGCGATTCCGCCGCACCTCAAGAGCAAATTGCGGCGAATCCGCCGCACCAAATTAGATTAATGCTCTAAAAATTTTACCGGTTGCGTGTTGACGCGTGTACTTTCTTATTTCATGCTTAGGTCCCTTGTATCGGCTATAAATAGCCCCGAGAACGATGTTGTGAGGAGTTCTTCTTTTTGTTCCATAATTTAGCAATAAAATTCTGTTTCTTTTATTTTATGTTTTTAATTTTCTTTTCTTAGTTTCTCTAGGACCCCTTCTCCCTCCCTCCCTCTATGAGTTTCTAACTCTTTCCAAAGGGTGGGGGTGACGGATTTAGGGTGATGAGAAGAGAATAAAATTATTATTTTAATTTCGTATTAATATGTTTTGATTACTTGAGTTTATGTTAAATCATTTATCATGTAATGCTTTATAACTAATGTGATTTATTATAAGTTTCAGAATTCTCTAATCTAAACCTTAAATCTAAACCTCCACCCAACGGAATTCACAATCTTTGTTCTTGTTTTAGTTTTAATCGTTCATGTTTCTTGCTTTAGATAATTAAAACCCAAAAATTTCAAAATCAACCTTATTATTGTTCTTTCTTCTCTAATCGAAAATCCAAAAATAACAATATCTCTCCCTCATTGTGTTCGACCCGTACTTGCCACCGCTTCATCGCGGCCGTGTACTTGCGGTATAAATTTAATTCTCATCAAGTTTTTGGCGCCGTTGCCGGGGAGGCGACGCAGATTTTGTTGTTTTTGTATTTCGATTTTATCATGTTTATCTTGTGCGCGATCTAAGTATTTGGATTTGTGTTTCAGGAGACAACAGAGTGCACGGCGAAATCCGAGCACCATTTGAGCTAAACGAGTGGCGAAATCGCCGCACCTGAAGAACAACTTGCGGCGAATCCGCCGCACACTTGGAGCTTCTGGGCTTCAACTTTTTCTGGGACGCGACTCATCTCTGGGTGGTCGCAGTAAGCTACTGGAATCTCCGAGAGCGGGCGGCGAACCCGACTGAGCATTGCGGAGGTAACTTTTCTTGCCTTTCTCGTAAAATCTGAATTGTTGAAAAGTTTCCTTTCGTAGAATTGCACGTGTTAGGGTTTAAAATTCCATAATTGGCAATATTTCAACTCTGACCTAAAATTCGCAAAATTAGAAAGACCTTAGTGCATGCATCATATAATGTTTTGTTTGCATTATTCTTGCTAAATTCTTGCAAATCAATTTCTGTTGAAGAGTGCTGGAGGCAAGGCACGTATCGCGGTTTTTAACGACTGCATTTAAGCATATAATTTAATTTGCATACAACCTTGCAATTGCCCCCATTAAAAAGACCATTGTTTGACTATCTTTGCTAGATCTAAGTTAAACTACTTTAAGGGCAACTCCGTAGGAAAAGATACGGTGGGGATTTCATCACCCTTCCGTGGCCCACAAATCACAACCCTAAAGTGTCACCCAAGCCTTAAAATTTAAAATTAATTAGACATTGGCCCCTAAGGACTCGGACTCAATTAAGGAGAAGAATTGGTTTGACTTGCTATGACCTGAAGCCGATCGAATTCAATTTGGTGTCTAGGAAGTGTTTTTGTGTTGACGAAAGTCTTCCAAGCGAAGTGGTTGTCTAATTGGCACCGACTCTGTCGGAAGCGCCCCCACTAGCTATACACTACCTGGCCAATTTGGTTTGATTAGTGAGGGAGGTGAATCAAGCGAATCAATTCGACTCAACCAGTTAAGAGTCGTCTAGATTTAAGTGACACTAGGTCTAGGATTGTTTGAACCGTGCTTTCTTAGGAAATTTCTGACCAACCCTCTTTTCTATCTTTAGAGTTAAGTTTCCTTTCTCATCTGAGTCTTCTTTCTCTTCTCACCTAAATTCTCTAGATTAGGATTCCTTTATCATCTTGCCCCATTCTATTGTTTGTTTCCCTTTTAAAAAAACGAAAATTAAATTAAAAAAAAATTGTAATTAATTCTTGGAATTAAATTTGGAATTTAAATTTCGAATTTGAATTCAAAAATTGATTCAACCCGGTGCACTCAGATTTGGATTCGAGACTTGAGTAATCGACTCTCACGAGTTCATCTAGATTCCAGTCTGGAGCTTAACCCCAATCCATCTGTTGCACCACCTCACCCGGATCTAATGGGTGAGAATGTTGTGAACCCGCCTATGACTCTGAGGGATCGGTGCTACCCAACGATGGCTGCTCAGCCATCGTGCATCGTCATGCCCACCATACCGGGTCGCGATTTCGAACTTAAGGCACAATACATGAGTATGCTGCCTAAGTTCACCTCTAGGGAAGATCCATATCTCTTCCTTAGAGAATTTGAGGAAATCTGCTCTCTTATGCAATACCAGCATATCCCTGAGGAGGCAGTGTGTCTGAAATTCGTGCCTCTAGCACTGAAGGACGACGCTAAGAAATGGCTATATAGTCTAGCCGAGAGATCTATTAGGAGTTGGGCTGAGTTTGTTCAAGTGTTTCTAAAAAAATATTTCCCCAACCATAAGACTATGAAGATTAGGAATGAAATTGTTGCATTCGTTCAGTCTGAGAGCGAGCCGTTTTATTCCTATCTTGAAAGATTTAAAAGTGTCTTGACCCAATGCCATCATCACGGAATTCCAAAATGGCAATTATGCCAAATTATTTATGAGGGATTGACACCCACATCTAGAGTTATGCTAGAATCTGTGAGCCAAGGGAATTTCATGTCGAAAAACGAAAATGATGCCTGGACTTTTCTTGAGGATTTAGCTGAAAACAGTATGCAATGGGACAATGCTAGAACACCCATCAACCCGAGTATTGGATCTAGAATAGCAAGTCAACCCCGACCAGGTGTCTTAGCTATAGATGCCAACATAGCGGCTGAGGCAAAACTAGCCACCCTTATGCGCAGAATGGAAAGTTTAGAGCTGCAAAACCAAACCCGACAAGCATCCCCTACCCCTTGCTCTAGATGTGGTCAGACTGGTCATTTAATGGAGGACTGTGTAGACTTGGAACATGTTAATGCCACGTTTAACCATTCTAGAAATGATCCTTATGCATCAACCTACAACCCGGGTTGGCGTAATCATCCCAATTTTTCGTGGAACCAACAAGGTCAACCTCCTAGACAACAACCAAACCCATATAACCAAAATAATACATCATCTGGGGGTAATAACAATGGAAATCATGAAGTTAGGTTGACAAACTTGGAAAATTTAATGAAAACTTTTATACAAACAACCAACCAATCATTCCAAAGGCTAGAGACACAAGTCAGCCAATTAGCGCAAATAGTAGGTGAAAGAGAAAAGGGTCAATTTCCAAGTCAACCTGAGGTGAACCCTAGATCTAATAATAATTCATATCAATCCTATCAAGCACCTTCAGGAAATAACAACCCTAGACCGGTTCAAATGGTTAATGAGGAAGGACCGTTCCAACAAATAAATGCAGTAGTATCATTACGGTCCGGAAGACAAGTTGATAACAATGTGGTAAATCCTAGAGTGTCCAATCAATCTAGCCATCAAGCACCCACATATGACCTGACCATTGAACCTGACGTCCAATCTGAAACGCCCAACCCACCTACTCAATCTGAACCCGTAGCTCAACCTGAACCTGAGCGAGTCTATGTCCCTAAAGCCCCATTTCCCAATAGACTCAAAAAGAACTCAAGTGCACAAATAGAGAAAATCTTGGAAGTATTTAAGCAAGTTAAGGTGAACATTCCACTCTTAGACATGATTCAACAAATACCTGCTTATGCTAAATTCTTAAAAGATTTGTGCACTAAAAAGAGAAAAACAAACGTACCAAAGAAGGCATTCTTAACTGCAAACATAAGTTCTATTTTGTCCAACACATCTCCTATAAAATATAAGGATCCTGGATGTCCTACAATTTCATGTGCAATAGGAGATACTTTTATCAACAAAGCCCTTCTAGACCTTGGTGCTAGTGTTAACCTACTCCCATACTCTGTCTATGAGCAAATGAACCTTGGTCCATTAAAACCCTCTAGGACAACCCTTCAATTTGCTGATTGCTCTATTAAGAAACCAAGAGGTGTAGTAGAGGACGTTTTGATTAAGGTTGGTGACTTCATTTATCCAGTGGATTTTGTCGTACTTGATACTGAACCTGTTGTAAATCCTAATCGACAAATCCCTGTAATTCTATGTAGACCCTTTTTAGCCACTTCGGAAGCATTAATAAACTGTCGAAATGGGATCATGCAATTATCTTTCGGGAACTTAAAAGCTGAATTTAATATCTTTCATATTGATAGTGAGCCAGAAATAACATGCGATCAAAGTGATGTTGTGATGAAATCGCGTATCTATAATATTTCTGAATCATCACAAAATCAAAAAGGAAGTAAGAAAAAGGGGAGGAATTCATCTACACACCCACCGTCACTCGAGCAAATAAGAGAACCAATTTATGTGAGGGGTGTGGAACCTGTAACTCAGGACGCTCATTGCAACATGGGGAACAATTCAACTGGATACATGCACCAATATGGTGTCATTCAATCCAGTTCTGACTATGGTTGACTTTGAGCAAATTCCATCCTTCCACCGCAATTCACCAAGGTAATAAGTGCATTTGCTTTATATTTGCATACATTGAGGACAATGCATGATTTAGGTGTGGGGGGGGTGTTTATGTATATATTTATCTATATATTCTGTCTTTTATTTTAAAAAAAAAATTAATGTTTCATGACATAGCTTAAGATTGAACTGCTAAAACCCGTGTACAAATTGCATTGAGTTTTTGTTCCTTATTATATAGTTCTGCTTGTAGAAATTGTGACATAAATCTAAGTTCCAAAGAAATAACCCATTGCCCTTTAAGACATGTATGCACTTAAATTGAATGAATCAAATCTTTGAAGTGGTTGATAAAAAGCAGAGGTTGAGGAAAATATACCGGGAAGTGTGGACTTCTAATAGCAATTAAGCCTTGAGGAAAATAAAAATAAAAATAAAGGAATAAAGTGAAGAAAACACATTTTGCAAAATGATTACAACAGCCCAAGCCTTTGAGTCACTGGTCCGTAGGGGTATCTTGAAACCCGGTAACTTGAGTCTACCAGCTTGGGATTATCGACCAAACTCGCTACACGAATGCAAAAGGGTAAAAGTGTCAAAAAGCAAATGTGTTGAATCACGGAAGAAAAGAAAAGAAAAAAAATAATACTCAAGGCCCAAAGCTAAAAGAATGATCCATGCCATGGTTGATCCGAATGATACTTCACCACCAAAGGAGGCGTGCAAAATAATTCAAGTGATAAACATGTGTAGAAGGGTTAGTGGTGTGAATGTTGGAGGAACAAAGACCAAGTCATATTTTTAATGAGTTAGATTTATATAATGAGCATGCAAGAATTCTCAGTGAGATGTATAAGGTTGAGGTAGGGATATTGAGAACTATTAATGAAATGTTGATTCAGGATTTTGTGGGTATATCCGCTGAAAACCCTCAGGAGACAACACTCCTCCCCCTTGGCAACTTGGAGGTTTAAAGGCTTGTTGCACATGCTAAGTGCAACCGTGATTCCTACGAAAGTGAGTTAGGATTTCCCTGTTTTCATTTTTTCTTATATTCTGTTTTGCTAGGGACTAGCAAAATCTAGGTGTGGGGGTATTTGATGCATTGCATACATTGCATCATATGTCTTTCATTTAGATTACTTTTATATCAATACATGCTACTAAGGTATGTGTTTAGTCTTATTTACAGAATACAGGGACCTGAATGCAAATTACCCACATCCCGAGCATAACGCGTACAAAAGACTCGTTTCTATCATAAAGACCAAGTTCAAGTTTATCGGGTTTCAAATGGAAATTTATCCAAGCATAAAAGCATTCAAGACCTAATTACGAAAAGAACAAGGACTTAAGCACAAAAGTAGCCGGGGACTTAATTGCAAAAAGTCAATGACCTAATTGCAAATCACGAGTAGCTTTTATTATTATGGAGAAAATATAAAGAAAAATCAATGTGGATCTCCAAATATATGAAGAAATTAATTCGGATCTCCAAAGATATGCAAGAATCAATCCAGACGCGCAAATGACATTGAAATCATACCATAAACACACAGGAAAAATCCGGGTCGATTCGGAGCCAAAAAGGCGGCGATTCCGCCGCACCTCAAGAGCAAATTACGGCGAATCCGCCGCACCAAATTAGATTAATGCTCTAAAATTTTTACCGGTTGCGTGTTGACGCGTGTACTTTCTTATTT
The DNA here is from genome assembly GCA_963682175.1 of Triglochin maritima. Classification (NCBI taxonomy): domain Eukaryota; kingdom Viridiplantae; phylum Streptophyta; class Magnoliopsida; order Alismatales; family Juncaginaceae; genus Triglochin; species Triglochin maritima. The sequence continues at coordinate 51,415,543 of OY821774.1, read as the reverse complement.
CATGCTTAGGTCCCTTGTATCGGCTATAAATAGCCCCGAGAACGATGTTATGAGGAGTTCTTCTTTTTGTTCCATAATTTAGCAATAAAATTCTGTTTCTTTTATTTTATGTTTTTAATTTTCTTTTCTTAGTTTCTCTAGGACCCCTTCTCCCTCCCTCCCTCCCTCTATGAGTTTCTAACTCTTTCCAAAGGGTGGGGGTGACGGATTTAGGGTGATGAGAAGAGAATAAAGTTATTATTTTAATTTCGTATTAGTATGTTTTGATTACTTGAGTTTATGTTAAATCATTTATCATGTAATGCTTTATAACTAATGTGATTTATTATAAGTTTCAGAATTCTCTAATCTAAACCTTAAATCTAAACCTCCACCCAACGGAATTCACAATCTTTGTTCTTGTTTTAGTTTTAATCGTTCATGTTTCTTGCTTTAGATAATTAAAACCCAAAAATTTCAAAATCAACCTTATTATTGTTCTTTCTTCTCTAATCGAAAATCCAAAAATAACAATATCTCTCCCTCCTTGTGTTCGACCCGTACTTGCCATCGCTTCATCGCGGCCGTGCACTTGCGGTATAAATTTAATTCTCATCAATCCCACTTCCTCACCATCAAACTGACACCTACCAATTTTCTCCTCTGGAAAACCCAACTAATGCCACTCTTCACAAGCCAAGGTTTGGTTGATCATATCTCTGGTGACACATCGGCACCCGCGTCCCATACTTCAGAAGGCAACCCAAATCCCCTCTATACGGCATGGTATCTCCGTGATCAACAAGCCTTGACGTGGTTACATGCGTCTCTTTCCGAGGAGGTTTTTCGACAAGTGGTGGGTCAAACAACAGCGAGGGGTGCATGGCTTGCCCTTGAAACTGCCTACGCATCACCATCACAAGCAAGAATTCTTCAATTACATATGCAACTTCATGGACTTCATCAAGGCGATCAACCAGTCGCCGTATTTCTTCACAAAGCAAAAGCTATCGCCGACGATCTCGCTGCCATCGGTCGTCCCCTCGCCATCGAGGACTTCAATGCTTTTGTGTTTAAGGGGTTGAACGCAGACTTCAAAGATCTTGTCACTGCTCTCGCAACAAGAGGTACCCCACTTCCATACCCGGAACTTCTTGGATTTCTCTTCAAGTCATGAAATTCGGCAGCAGCTAACCGCCCCTATTATCGCCACCGGTGAGAATCACGTCGCTCACGTTGTTGTTACTGATGATGGCAAGTATTTTCGTGGACGTAGTCGCAGCAGGGGTCGTGGGCGCAACTCTTTTCCTCCGTGTCCATGTTGTAATCGCACCAACCATCCCTATGATAGGTGCTTCCAGAGGCTTAAGCAACTTTCAAATATGCCACCTCCACCACATGCCCATGCTTCCCCCTATCCACCTACTTCTACTCCTACTGCATCAAACAATCAACTTGCGACTCTCTATGCTCAAGCCGCTCAAGGTGATCATTTATTCGTTGTCGACTCTGGCGTGACACATCATATGCTCCCGGATCTATCATCTTTGTCTATTCATCGAGAGTACACCAGTCCGGAGAACGTTAGAGTTGGAAACGATGCAGGTTTGCCTATCTTACACACCGGCTCATCCATTATTTCTTCTCCTTCTTGCTCTTTACAACTCCATAATGTTCTTCATGTGCCGGCCATGACTCACCGTCTTCTATCGGTCTCTAAATTAACACGTCATAATAATGTCTCTATTGAGTTCTTTCGTGATCGTTTCTTTGTAAAGGGAATTCCGTCGGGGAAACCTCTGCTCACCGGACCACTTGATGGGGAGATATATCGATTACTGCGGCCTGTAGGATCGTGTGGGTTATGGGTCCACTAATCACTTTTAATCTAATCCCTAATTTTCTACTTGATTAAGCAAACAAATGCGCAGCGGAATAAACAAACAAGTAGAGAAAGAAAGACAATGCAAACCACAAAAGACGCGTCGGTTTTTATAGAGGTTCGGCACCCCACCCGGGTCCTAGTCCTCTCTTGTAAGCTCCGCTCGACTCCGCGAGCTCCGCCTACGTCTTCACTAACCACTCCCCGTTCTGGGGCGGGAGACAACGCCTTACAACCGTCAAACTCGCGAACAACCCTCGCCGAGCTTGGAATCTTCCTCTCACAATCCGAGAGGGACACTTCGGGCTTTCACCGAAGTCCTTGCTTCCTTTTACAACAATTGTAACCTTGAGTGGAACAACACTCTCTAAACTTTGAGCACACTTGAGTAGGATGAAGAAATGATCACTAAGTGTGGAAGGTTTGTAGCTTTGAGTGTATGGAATTCTCTCTAAAGTTTGGGACAAGTTTGTAGTGGGAGAGTTGTGTTAAAATGTGTTTTACAACTCTATTTATAAGCATTAGAGAGAATAGATCCGTTGGGACAAGATTTGGTTGGGTTTTGTGCAAGATACACAAAGCAGAAAATTCAGGCTGCAAATCTGTCCAGAAACGGTCGACCGAAAAGGTGCAACGGTCGACCGAACACTTGGGTTCGATAGGGATACAGTCGACCGAAATATGAATAGATCGACCGAACACTTAAGTCTATTAAGAACACGGTCGACCGAACATGGTTACCGGTCGACCGAATAAGCGTTTCGGTAGAGGGAAAATTGGATCGGTCGAACGAAATCGTAACGACCGATAGCAGGGAATTCTTGACACGGTTAAACGGTCGACCGAACTTGGCACATGGTTCGACCGTTTGGTTAAGTATATGGAGGTGTATATAGTTTTAATACGAATACGACCGTTGGGCATATACGACAAGAATAACGGTCGGAACAGTAAGTTCAAACGGTCGACCGAAAGATGTGGTGCGGTCGACCGAAACTAGGCAGGAAAACACAAACAAAATTACTTGATCATCCGGTCGACCGAACGGCATGTTGCGGTCGACCGAATGTGGGCAGACAGTTAGGTTTCAGATTTAGTGTTTTCCGATCTAAGTTTGGGTGATCTATTGAAGTCCAAATAATGTGAAATTTCGTGTGTGGCTTCTATAGGGAACCTAGTGTGTGATTAAGTTGATTTTAGCTCAAGTATGCTCAATTACACTTTGTTCCTAAGACTCAAAAGAAATCAAGATTACATGTCTTCGATTTAGCTTTAATTACATGTCTTGACTTCATTTCCTTCTTTCTTGAGTCTTGATCACCTATAGAGGTTAGCACAATATAATATATATGCAATGCATAGTGTGTGCTACTCTAATTAAGATTCGGTTGATTAAATCATCAAAACATAAGATTAAGGCCAAAAAGCCAACACGGCCGTCCACCACCAATAAGATCGGGTGCATGCAAGGTGTTCGTTGTTTTGCTGCAACCAGTTAACCTATTTCTCTTGATGTTTGGCATGCTCGTTTTGGGCACACCTCTTTTTATACAACAAAGGATATTATCTCTCGCTTTTCACTGCCTCTCTCTAGAAGTTCGCAACCCACAATGTGTCACGGATGCGCACTTGGCAAAGCTCACCGGAAACCACTTCCACTAACATCAACGCTTGCCTCGACTCCGTTGGCTCTCGTGCATGCCGACGTGTGGGGCCTTACTCCCACACCCTCAAGCAGCGGGAATCGATTTTATGTTACATTTTTGGATGATTTTTCCAAGTTCATTTGGTTCTTTCCTTTAAAAAATAAGTCCGATGTCAAAGATATTTTTATTTCATTTCAAAAAATGGTGGAACGACAATTTTCTTGCAAATTATTGTGTTTACAAAGTGATGGTGGTGGTGAATTTATAGCTCTACGATCTTATTTTCGTTCTCAAGGAATTCTTCATCGGATTTCATGCCCCCATACCCATGAGCAAAATGGATCCATCGAGCGACGACACCGACATATAGTCGAACTGGGTTTTGCCACCATGGCCCATGCCTCCATACCCTTTCGCTTTTGGGATTTCATATTTGAGTCTATTGTCTCTCTTATAAATCAAAGTCCATCTTCTGCTATTGGCGGTGCTATTCCCATCACCAAACTATGTGGATTCATTCCAGACTACAAATTCCTTCGTATTATCGGTTGCCTATGCTACCCATATCTTCGTCCGTACAACCGCCACAAGACACAATTCCGATCCGCCCGATGTGCTTTTCTGGGTTATCCTTCTCAATATAAAGGTTATAGATGTCTTGATTTAACTACAGGACAAATATATATATGTCGTCATGTTGCATTTGATGAACAACAATTTCCTCTCGCTGATCATCTTTTTTCTGACGCCTCACCACGCACTCGTGAACCTACTCCTTGGCTTGAGATCATCACAACCTCTGCAACACCACATGAGCAAATGGACCAGCCCACAAATCATGATGCAAATCCATCACCTTTGCCTCATGCACGTGATGAGTCCACCAATACCCTCGATGACTCAGCAGCTACAACACCTTCTAGTGCTCCCACTTCGTCACCAGAACACACATCAAACCACTCACCTCTTCGTCATCATCACACGGTGACACGTACAATGGCTGGTACACGTCGCCCTTCCACTCGTTACGCTCTACTCACAACAACCTCTCCAATGGAACCTCGAAACTATTCTGAAGCTTTGAAACATGTTGAATGGCGACATGCCATGGTTGAAGAGATGAATAGCTTGATAAAAAATGGCACTTGGGAGCTTGTACCACCACCAATCTCGTGCAATGTCGTTGGTTGTCGATGGGTTTTCAAACTTAAACAGAATGATGATGGCTCCATCCATCGTCACAAGGCACGTCTTGCCGCAAAAGGGTTCCATCAACGGCCGGGCTTAGATTTCCACGATACATTCAGTCCGGTCATTAAACCCACCACCATCCGTCTTCTTCTTAGCCTTGCGACATCATCTAACTGGCCTCTTCGTCAACTTGACGTCCAAAATGCATTCTTGCATGGAGTTCTTCGTGAGGAGGTGTACATGACTCAACCACCGGGTTTCGTTGATCCTGCTCGTCCCTCCCATGTATGTCGTCTCCGAAAGTCCCTATATGGTCTCAAACAAGCCCCTCGTGCATGGTTTCACTGCCTCTCTACTCATCTTCAAACTCTTGGTTTTATGGGTTCTAAAACTGATTCCTCTCTTTTTATCTATGCCAAAGGTTCCACTAGGACTTATCTTCTAGTATATGTTGACGATCTTGTTATTACAGGAAATGACCAATCTCATATTAACATCGGCATTGCATCTTTAGCCTTCATATTTGCAATTAAAGATCTAGGTATGTTACGTTATTTTCTTGGCCTCGAATTGCTTCTGCACTCATCTGGCTATGTTCTCTCTCAACACAAGTATCTACTTGATATTCTCACTCGCCTTAACCTTGATGGAATTAAACCTGCACGCACCCCTCTTGGGACAACACCTCTTTCGATCTCCGACGACGATCCACTTCCAGATCCGACCCTCTATCGCAGTACAGTTGGAGCCCTACAATACCTCACGATCACTCGACCAGATATTTCCTTTGCCGTAAATAGAGTTTGCCAATTCATGCATGCCCCTACTACAACGCATTGGACAACCGTCAAGCGTATACTACGATATCTTAAAGCCACCTCTGCGCACGGTCTTCATATACGACGCAGTTCCTCCGTTAAACTTCAAGCATACTCTGACTCTGATTGGGCCGGTTGTCCCGATGACAGACGATCAACTGGAGGCTATGCCATTTTTCTAGGAGACAATCTTATTTCTTGGTCATCCAAAAAGCACTCCACTGTTTCTCGGTCCTCAACCGAGGCCGAGTATCGTGCCCTTGCAAACACAACCGCTGAACTCATGTGGCTCACGTCTTTGTTCAAAGAATTACAATTGTCCACTCTACGGTCGCCTATTTTGTGGTGTGATAACCTCGGCGCCACTTACTTGTCTGCCAATCCTGTGTTCCATGCACGCACTAAGCACGTCGAAATTGACTTTCACTTTGTGCGAGATCAAGTTTCTCAAGGCCAATTGGATGTTCGATTCCTACCCACATCTCATCAATTAGCTGATGTTCTCACAAAAAGTCTTGGTTGCGACAAGTTTGAAGCATTTCGAGACAAACTCCATGTTATTCATTGGACTATGGGTTTGCGGGGAGGTATTAGTCATTAAGATATTGTGTTATCAATTAGAATCATTGAGATATTGTGTTATCAATTAGAATCATTTGTTGTATTTATTAAATCTTTCTATTATTGTACAATTATCACTTCTAAAAATACAAAGCTCAACCCATTGTGGAGGGTGGACACTCATTCCAAATACATCCTCATCCTAATTCTTATTTGCACAAAAACCTCCCACAAGTTGCAAGACGTCATAAAATAAACATGAATTGCAATATCAAATTATCGGTTTAAAATATGTACGTAAAGTTGAATAATTGAATTAAACACTCACTTTCCGCAACTTCAGCTTGACTTTGATGTTGAGATGCGTTGGATGTATCAACATTAGCATTCACGATCAATGCGAACTCATCATTAAGCAGATCTAGGTTTCGTTGTACGACGTCAATTAATGTCTAGTTCAGAATCACCTGACAAGCAAACAACAAATGTCGTTAGTCGTTTTATGAGAAAGATTTTTTCGCCCATCGAAGAAAAAAATAAGTTTTGCTGTAGAGAGAGAGAAACACACTTACCAAGCAATCGATCGAGTTCGTATTGTATTTGATCCGAATCTAAAGCAGTGGTCGTTGGTGGTGCAATATGATTCTGACTTTGTTGAACTTGTTGATCCACATTTGAAGCAGTAGTTTAGATGGAGATGTATGAATTTCACTTTGCTGAGCTAGATTTGGTAGAGTCTGAAGATTCGATACGGAAGCGACTCATCCGGCCGGCATTCACATCAAATCTTCGAACGTGTAGTGGTCGCTAGTAAAATATTTATCCATGGACGGACTCACTAACGGCCGGGGAAGTGTGAAGTGTTGGATTATTGAGTTTGGGCTAGGCCCATGAATAACTGAATTGAAGAAATCCAATGTTGAGATGAAAATGAGAATTTTTGTCCCATGTGTCATGTGTTTATCTCACTTTTAGTCTCACATTGGTGAAGCAAACAAGTTGAAGGATGTTGATAAACATCCTATTCACTTGACCCTTTGTAGGGGGAAAGAGAGGAGGAGAGAATTCTCCACACACACGCGTGCGCCCCTGTCCCGGTCTGGGGCGTGACGAGGCGAGCCAGGGGGGGGGGGAATTAGAGGCTTTAGCCTCAGGGTGATGGGTGTATTTAATTTTTGGACCTCATGTTAATTGTTTTTGCAATTAAGTCCTTGACGGTTACAATATTAAATACATATATATATATATATCACAGTCGGTTTCCCCCTGTACACACACGTTTTATTCTCATCCTCTCTCTACGAAAATCGCCCCTCTTCGGCGATTTTAGGTCTCCGAATCCAGAGTTCTTCGGCGACCGATTCTTACTAGGTTCCGCTCTGCTTTCGTGGTCCGTCGACTCCGGTGTGCGCCTGATCAACGGTGAGACCGTTCTATCCTGGGAGAAAACAGGCAGACCATCAAACACACTAGTATGTGTGCCGATATTTTCTCTGAGGCAAGTCGCATTCCGACGGCTCGGTATATGAGGTCGTCTCTGATCACTGTTCATTGTTTTGTTGTTTTCCTACACATGTTTTTGATGTCAGGAAATGAGTCAACGGACGCCCTGGTGTACTCGAATATGGTAAAATGTTCAACTTCTATTTAATAATAAAAAATAAAAAAATTATGGGGCGTCCACCGGAGCCCCTCCATGACGTCTTGAAATTTTTTGGATCTTGAAATATTTGGATCTAGAAATTTTTGAATCTTTATCACTTGCAAAAAACTCATTGTAATCATGCCCGTTACCACCGAAATCTTGCAACGGAACCTCAAATAATTTGAGATAACACACCGTACAATTTTTTTTTCTTTTTGGACGGCCGTAAAGGAGAAATATTCGGAAGACAATCCAACTCAGAGACACATTTTGCAGAGCTCGTCAACAGAGTCAATGGTAACTCCGAGTACCTTGACTACACAACCCTTCAGCTCAACCGTCGACATGGGTGTATCCAGAAAAAAAAATCTGGGTGGGGCAGACTCTCTCCACATTGGTCAATTTTTTTTGAAGACTCACAACTTTAAGTTGATATTTAAATTAATTAATTAAAAAATAAAAAAATGAAAATATTCTTTCTATTTTTAACATTTTTCCAAACCTTAATAAATTAAAATTCAAACATTCAAATGAAATTTTTACAATCATAAAACACGACACATCAGTTAAATAACTAATTAACTAAATAATTTAACATAAAAACACAAATAAAAGTCATTACAAAATCATTCTTCTGTCTTGAAAATATTTCATGATCACTTCATCATTAATGGAATCAAATATATCATGTTCTATATAAGTGACGAGACAATCATTCATTCAATCGTCACTCATCGTAGCACGGAGTCTGGTCTTGACAATCTTCATAATCGAGAATGTTCTCTCAACTGTTTCGGTTGCTACCGGCAAAGTTAAGACTAACTTGATAAGCAAAAAAAATCAAATAATAGGCCTTATTTATTCCCTTCTCAACCAAAGAATATGCATTATCATTAATTGCACACGATACTCTAAGAAGGTAAATTAATATAAATCAGATTTCAACTACTTGTTTGCTCAAAAAAAAAATATAAAGAACTTTGTACGGGAAACATTGTCACAAGGTTGGACTAACAAGCCACATTTCAATGCAAGAAATCAGAATTAATACATCTTGAAGCTGAAAGTTGAGTTAACAGGCAGCTTCAACTGTTGCTTTTATGTGATAGTATATATAGATAGATTAATAAAAATAAACATTCTAACAGGACTGCCGGAGTTCATGTGAAAAAGCCCACAATTCCAAGAACATACTACAATGAACATACACCAGGGACTTGCAGTACTCGTGAAAGATATTGAAAATGCAAGCTAATAATCAAGATATTGAATCAAGATGAAAAGTTTTAGATCCAATCAAATATCATTTGATCTCCAAATAGTAAATAACAAAATAATTATATTGAAGCACATTTTTATTGGTTGACCACAACGACAGATACTCGAAATAACAGACATTTGCAACTAAAACAGCAAGTTAATAACATAATCAAGTTACTATACTTGTACATGTATATAGAATTAAGAGCAAAGTAATAAAACAATCATGTGCACAAATTCACCACTAAGATCGATTTAACCAACCAACTTAAAAGTGCTTACCAGCATGCTTGGAGAGCCGAGAGGTGATGCGCCAAAACAAAATGCAATAAAAATCTCATTTAAATCCAATATACCATGACAAATGAATCATAAAAATTCTAAATCAGACATAAAAATCGCAACAAATCACAGGAAAACCCCCAACCACATCGGAGAAGAAACCCCCAAATAACCTAAGTTTTGGCTCGTCGCCAGAGAAGATGTGGTGGTCGTCGATAGATCGCACGGTTCACACGGAGTAATGGAGGCTGGGAAGTGGCCAGTGGGAGCGGTGCTATGGAGTGTGGACCTGTGGTAGTCGTCCAAGTCCCGAGTGGGAGGAGATCAAGGCTGCACGGAGGAATTGAGGAGGAGATAAAAGGCGCACGGAGCTGAGCTGTGCTGCACGGAGGAGGGAGTTGAGGAGGATAGGAGGAGAGGAGGAGGAGTCAGCTGGGCACTGGGGTAGAGAATGAGATTGTAACAAAAATTGGGTGTTTTTTTCTCTCCGAAAATCTGGGTGTTGGTTCGCCCCTGACCGTTGATGCCTGAGCACCAACCATACGACCCTCAACAGGTTTGCGAAGGATATGGACCACGTCATGCAACATGATCGTCATCTCTCCAAAAGTCAGGTTGAAAGAGTTCGTGTTAAGTGAGTGAACATGCTCCAAAGCAAGTGACCTAATTTGCTAGCAATAATGATTTCCGTGATATCGGCATTTAAAACTGATTGCCAACTCTGCAGTGTAGTACAAACTCTGTTTCGATTATGACACTTCGGAACCTTCCGATCCTCACCCGCCCAAATGCGTTTAGCGGCGTGACCCCCGAAACTATGAATTACGCTCTCATCTATAGGATTACCGTGTTGGATTTCGCGCCTTATAGTATTATATATTTTCGAAATTTTATAAACATATAGGATCGTAGTATTCATATTTTCTTCGATTTTAATATAGACATGTATTTGTTTATCCTAATTGTTTAACATGCATTAGAATAAACAAACAATTGTAAAGATGATCATGCCTAGAGGTTCTCTAAAACCTCTCAGAGATCCGGAGTCGCGTTGACGGTTGAATCGCCCGGTGGATTGCCTCCGAGTATTCATCAAACTGTAAACGAGATTGGAGAGAGAAGAGCTAGCCTCTCAATCTCCAATAGGGTTTAGAATCTAATTACTAACTCCTCTTTAGTTCCCTTGAGAAGATGATCTCTTAAAAACTAAAACTAAACTTAAGAATTAAGGATTTTTCTTGGAGAATTATGGAGAGAGTTTTTGCATGAGAAAAACAATGAATTAATTAATGAGGTAATGAGATAAACTTGTATTTATAAGTTCTCTTCAAATTACCTATTCATGTGCAACCTCTTGCCCATGATTTCATGCAAACTTCCATCTAACCATCCATTATTTACTAATAAATAATCTAAGCCACGAATTAAATCAATTATGGACCAATTCTATGCATGATCTAATTAATTCTTAAATTAATTCTGCATAAAACCGTCTGGACCGGTCGACCGTTTGGAGGTTCGGTCGATCGTTCGAACCAAGTTTCGGTCGACCGTTCAACATTCGGTCGACCGCTCGTAACAATAAAATATTTCATCGTAATGTTCGGTCGACCGACCGATAGATTCGGTCGACCGTTCCGAACAGACGAAAATTCCCTGTTATCGGTCGAGACGTGTCCGGTCGACCGTGCACGTTCGGTCGACCGTTTACTGTTAACCGGTCGACCGTTTGTGTACAATACTGCAGACTTGTCAAATTTCGGTTTAACCCCTACAAAATTTGACATTTCGGGATTAGTAGTAAATTCATAACTTATGTAACATATTATCCTATGTAATGATAAATCATTACACCCCATAAATATTTACATCACATATGAATTTAATTTAGATTCTAATTATGTTATTAATCACAACATAATTTTGATTTTGCTTGTTCACCCCATGTGTCATATTTTCTACATGAAACCCGACACATCTTATGAACTCAAAATCCTCATTTCTCGTTTCCCAGTTTTGTGGTGTGACCTATAGGAGGATCTAAACTAAGTTGGCAGTGATATTAAAAATTTAATATCACAAGCTATAAACGGTATCTAGCTACACATTATAGCTCCCAATTAGTTAGATGTCTTAATTCCACTTGAATCAAAACCCGATCCATTTAGTGATGGAGTGCACCACTTGTGTCCGTCCCTTGCCTCATGATATTAAGAATACACACAAAGTAGTATTGTGTCATCTTTGTATTAGTATTTATTTCTTGATCTCTTTAAGCTAGTTATAAATATGTGAGTTAACTCAAATCACATTGTGCACATTATAACTTTGCTTTATCAAGGGGCCCACTAATATCATCACTCAATTAAGAGGGGGCAATGATAATCTTTTGACTAACTATCTTTTCCAACGAAAGTCATACTTGACCAACCAATGCCTTTACACTACACTTATCGATAGCTTAAAAATATTAGTCTAATCAAGCATTTCTTAAGTGATCGGATAAAGTCTCATATCAAAGGACCAAGGACACAGTAAAATATTAATGACACAGAAACACATTTCTATAATATTTTACTTATTAGGTCTATTCAGTGTACAAAAGTAATATCTTCCTCTTTTGTGTACCCGTGTTGTCACTCACTTGTAGAGCTACAATGATCTATGACCAACACGACAATCTTAACTCGGTAATTAATGTCTCATGTTAATTACCATGATTGCGAATATCTTTTGTTTTATGTAAACCAATATCTTTTAGAGCTCTACGGTTAAGGACCAAGAGCATTTTCCTTAACACTTCTAAAAGACGAATAACATAAACAAGGAACAAAATGATTTCTCATTCAATTCATAACAATTGACATTTAAAAGTAAAACTTTTAGAACACATTCCCTTCATACCGGACATCATATCAGTCATGATCCAAGAATGATCATCAACCCTCTTATTTTTGCGAGTTTGGACATCTAGAGTGCACGAACTGGTATCTCTGCCCTTCCGAACTATATAGTCAGCAGCAGAAGAACTACCATGTTGCCCCCGTCATCTACCATACTCCTCCTCCCGCCCCAACTCCAACCCATACAACCCATCATCGTCACCCTCATCATCGAAAACGTCCTCATCATCAAACATGTCATTACGTGTCTGATGATAACGTGAAATCTCCCTCTCCCTCCTAACCAAAGCAGATATACCACGAGTATGTGGATGACAAGGACATGAATTCTCTTCATAAAGTCTCACAAAGCGAAATTGTATTGATTTTCCTTTTCCTCCACGGTGACTCGATGACTATTAATTACATTTTAGAAATAAAAATTTTCGTTAAATGAAATTAAGTTACCAAATTTACTAAATTACTAATTATTAATAACTAATTACCAATTACTAATTAATTAAAAAAGGCGTCTTCCAGAAACGCCCTCCCCTCAAATTTTAATTTTAATTTTTTAGATGTAGAAATTTTACTGTAATCAATATAGCGGTGCGTCTGTCGGCGTAATAAGTAAAAATGAGAGAATGATAAAATGATAATTGATACGGACAATTTAATTAATTCGCGGACGACGTTTAAAACTAAAACTTTGTAAACGATGGTGAACATTGCCAACATTGTAAGTAACCTTAGAGAAGTTTCGAAATAAACAAATTTATCCATTAAAAATAGAAGATGTTGGAGGGGTATTTCCGCGAAAATCCGAGCATAAAACCCGCTCGTCGTCCTCCCTCTCTCCCCCATTCCAGATCCCACTCGACCACCCAAAACCCTAACGACCTCCTACTCCGATCCCCTCCCATCCGACATGGCCGTTCCCCAACCGCCGGCGATCGCGCAGCCACCGGCCCAAGTCGTAAGATCCAATCTTTACGTTTCTCTCAAATATTCCGTTTTTCCTCTTCTTTGCTCTGATTCGTTTGGTTTCTTGGTGTGAGAAGGTCGGGGACGCATTCGTCCGCCAGTACTACCACATCCTTCACCACTCCCCCGAGCTCGTCTACCGCTTCTACCAGGACGCCAGCAAGCTTGGACGCCCCGAGGAAGATGGAACGATGAGTTGCGTCTCCACTATGCAGGTAGATCAGGAAGTTCGAATCTTTTTCGGTTTCTGGTTCTGGATCGTTCCGTTTGTGATGCTTCGTGTTCTCAACGATATAAAGTTTGAATCTTCCTCCATTTTAGTCCGTTAGTGTTGCTTTGGGTTTTCGATGAGTACGCATTATAAAATTTGAATCTTTCTCCATCAGTCCGTTTGTGATGCATCGGTTTTTCGAAGAGTATACACCATAAAGTTTGAATCTTTCTCCAATGTAGTTCGTTTGTGATGCTTCGGGTTTTCAAAGTGTACGAGATATAAAGTTGGTATAGTTCGTCATTTTCGTTGCTGGATTGTTCGGTTGGAGATTTTTGAGGGGTTTTGGATGTGCAGGCTATTAATCAGAAGATTATGTCGATGGACTACAAAAACTTCAAAGGGGAGATTAAGACGATAGACGCACAAGAGTCGTTGAATGGTGGTGTGATTGTGCTGGTTACCGGGTCGATTGCGAGGGAGGATGGTTGGAGGAGGAGCTTCACACAGACTTTTTTTCTTGCTCCGCAAGATAAGGGTTTTTTTGTGCTCAACGATGTGTTCAGATATGTGGAAGAGGATGTTCAACAGGAAGCCCCAGACTTGCACAGTGGTACTGAAACTGGCTCGCCTGAGACTAACCCATCATCATTGCAGGGTGAGATAAAAGATTGTTCTTATGCTCTTCTAAGTTTGTTTATTTTTAATGTATTTTCTTGATAAATTTGCAGATACTCCGCCACCAGCTCAGGAGGAGCAGAATTCTGATCAGCAAGATGATGTTCAGGAGGAAGAAGCAGGTGGTAATCCAGAGGTTTATGATCATTCGGAAGAAGAAGGTTCGGTTGTTGATGAGGAGTTTTCGACGAACGAGGTTGTTGTTGAAACATCAAATGTTTCAGTAGCTATTGTGGAGACTGTTGTTGTGGCTGCCCAAGAGGAGACCCCCAAGAAATCATATGCTTCAATTGTAAGAAGTTAGCGTCTACTAAGTAGTTGTCATAACTTTCTGCATTTGTTTATTAAGTGTGTGCTCTAATAATGTTAGTTTTCTTATTTTTTGAAAGCAAGCACACATACATCTGATTCCTTGCTGTTTCTTTATCTAATTTCGCTTTGGCATGAATGGCTGACTAAATTTAAGTTACAGTGTTTATGTGAAATGCATCACTGTTTGCGAACCTCTTGGCTGTAGTAAACACAAATTTTGGTAAGAAAAACAGATGACCATGTCACAAAAACATAAAGCCTCCGGCAAATATGTAAATTGTGAGTTCTGACATTATGTAGGAACCATCAAAGAAGTGTTATTGTATCTAATAATTGATCATATAATTATTTAGATTTAGTAATTAAAAGGACTTGTCTTTTGCATCATAGGGTTAGGATTGACATTTTGATTATGTATGAAATCCACTGTAGGCTTATCATTGGTTTTTACTCGAAAAGGGTTGAGCTTGGCTCACTAGCTGATTTAGATTCATAGTATCTTGTGATATTAATATTAGCATGTTGTGTTGTTAGTTGTGTGTCCTTTGTCATGTTTTAATTGATCTAGATGCTTCTTTCATGTTCCCTGGGTTGCTTTCTCATCCTACTGCAATGGGTTTTCTCATGTTTGTTAATTACATTATGAGAATTTAATATGTTGGTTTCACCGCCAAATTCTAGTTAATTGGTGGGATGAGTTTATTTGTTATTCCATTGTTGATTTGATGTCTATGAGTTGAAGACTTTAAGTAGTTCATGAGTTAAACTGATAGATGAGCCAGCTCAATTGCTTGGGTTGAAAGGTTTCTGGTGAGGCTTGATAAAGGGGGCTAATCTTGCCCCGTCACACCCTTAATCTTTGTCGTTCAATGTACCACAGAAGGTGATTTGCGACGGTATGAGACAGAAATTTACAAGTATGTAACAGATAGTAATATGTTCTCTAACTGATTGAAAACTTTGCTCTTTAGACTATAGAATGGGCATGCGCTGATGTTTTAGTTAGTTTTATCTTAACCTTTTTAATTTGAACTTGTTATTTGGTTACTTATTGTTATGTTTTCAATTAGTGAAATTACATATTTTGCTGACTGCAGGTCAAGGTCATGAAAGAGAACATTTCTCCCTTGCCATTACCCCAGCAGAATGTTCTGAAGCCTGTTCACGTGAAACAAGAGAGGCAGATTAATGCTGGACAAGGACAACAATTGGCACCAGAAGTTGCATCATCAAATTCCAATGGCAGTACTGATAATGGTGCTGTCCAAGAAGTGGAAGGTGAACGAAGTCCCATTCTAGCTATGCAGTTTCCAATTTGTTTATCATTAACTATTTATATAATTATTGCCCGAGGTTATATGATATATTGCTTCTGATCAAATTTTCTTCCAAATGTTGTTCCCAGCTGAAGGATGTTCAATATACATCAAGAACCTGCCCATGAATGCAACTCCTGCCCAACTTGAGGAGGCTTTCAAGAAGTACGGACCTATTAAAAATGACGGGGTTCAAGTTAGGAGTCACAAGGTTCTTTCTTCTTACCTCTCCATGTATGTATTGCTCGAGTGTTTTTCATAATTCTCAACTGTGGTATTTATTTTCATGCAGCAACAAGGATTCTGCTTTGGTTTCGTGCAATTTCTGGTGCCAACTGCTGTCCAAAGTGCGATAGAGGTGAGTTTTATTTTGCGATAGGCAATCTTTCTTAGTTTTTTTTAATCTTTCCTCATGGAATGTACCTTCAATTTTTTTTCATTTTGGTAAATGGAGAGATGTGTGATACCATGATTCTTTAAATGCATTGAATTTTTCTTTAATGTATCTTGCTACTTAATGTAGTTTTATATTATGATGATGTTTCATGTTATGGACACGAAAATCATGATGCTTCGTATTATATTAGACTATTAAAGCATAAGAAATGGTTATTATATCCATTTGAACCCCATTCACGAATTGATATCTTATAAGCTTTTTAACGATGATTGATTAAACTGTGAGAGCAATTGTCATTGCCTGCTCTATGTATACGTTGTTTTGAATTCCATGCACGTTGTTTGACATCTTAAAGTTCCAAGGTAGAGACAATGTGTAGAAGCATTGTATTTCCGGGAAATCTAACTTGTAGGTTGCAATATTATGTTGTAATGAGATAGAACATTCTTTTGGACATCAAGTCGTCTATTTATGGGTTTTGTGCTCTTGCCGTAAACATTATCTAAAAGCTGTTCACTTGGAGGCAAGGTGGAAGTTCATTCACAAAGGCACATCATTTGAGACTTTCCACAAGTGAGTCTCTCCTGAATAGCTTGGAGCATGCCCGAAGGTGTGCCTCACCTCAATGTGTGATACTTTGACCTCAGATTGCAGGCTATATCTCGATCTTCCTGGGGACTTGTGTTTGTGTAAGTCATGTAAGACTTTAGCAAACCAAGCCATTTGCCTTCTTAAGGATTGTTTCCAATAAACTGGAAGTCCTACTGTACTAGACTACTAGGATTTCAGAGTTCCCATTCTCCAAATTCTCGCTTTCCTCTCTTAAATTGTTCCCTTCTTTGAGAAACTAGTTACTTGTTCTTTTTTGCCTTTTATATTCAAATATTGCAGTACTTGATTGTGTTGTAAAATTCAATGATTTTTAGCGATTTATGGTCTTCATCAACAATACTGGTGTTTGACTTGCTTGTAATAGTCACATGCATGTGCAGGTCTTGCATATCAAATGTCACTAATATTATCATGTTTATACAGTTTTTGAATCTTGCAAAGCTGTATGCGTTCCTTCAATGCATGGGAATTTGATATATTTCTTTTCTTTTGGTTCTATTCCTTTTTACTTCTGTTTTTGCAATTTATATTTATTTTACTCTTTATTTGCCATGACATGAATATTTTGAAACAATTAGCTTGCGACGTCTCTTCATGCCTGTGTTATTATTTTCAACCTTTAATAGTTTTGGTAATAGGGCAGCATGTTCTTAGATCCATTTAATATCATAGACTGCTATATTGTTCCAATGGTGTTTGTCAAGTGACTACTGACTACTATATATTGTACCGATAAAAAAGTGACGAACACATTGTGGATTTTTGCATCATTTGTAGGAATCACCTATTACAATTGGTGGCCGTCTAGCATATGTTGAGGAAAAAAGAGCTTCCGGTTCTCGAGGTAAGTGCACTACGCAATGATGCTATTTAGATATCATTTTTAAGATAAACCTGTAAAATAACTTGTGAATTACGATTCTGCTCAACAACTATGGGACCTGTCCTTGTCATCATTTCAAAAGATAACCATATGTGTTTTGGGGTTGAGTATTTTCATCTTTTGTAAATTTAATTATGTACGTGAAAGTTTTATTCATGTACACATTTATTTATGCAGTGAATAACAGAGGTCGATATCCACCTGGAAGGGGTGGTGGAGGGTTTCGCAATGACGGATTGAGAAGTGGCCATGGGAACTATGGTGGGGGGAGGGGTTATCCCAAAGGAGATTATCCCAGCAGGGGTGATTTCGGAAATAGAGGTGGTGGCAGGGGAGAATCAATAGCTCGTGGGGAGAAGGGGTACCAGAGAGTTGACAACGTTGGTCGGTCAACTCGTGGTGGTGGTGGTATGAGTGCCAATGCCTCGAGGAACCTGACCCCAAGGGTGGTTGCCTCTGCTTGAAAGCACACCTGATGTTGAGCTTTATGTACGACGAGGTAGCATTTTTTGTCTAGAGATTGTTGACTTTTCACGATTGGTCTGGGTCTGCTTCTTTACGGGTCCAGGGAAGTTGCAGGCGTGCGGTGTGTGCTTAGTTGCGATCGGTGACTGTTTTTGGGGACGAATTGTTTGTGTCGGTAGGCATTTTCTGTTTTTTAGTTTTCCTCAAAAAGACTTGGGGGTAAGTGTTAGCCTTTATACTTCTTTTTTGTTGCCAAATAGATATTGAATTCGGTGCAGTTGGTGTATCCCTTGACTAACCGAATTTTAAGAAGCCAAAGATTTTTCTTTTCCAAAACAACACGGAGGTATGTTTCGGATCTGCTTTGGGGTTACATTTGTATGCTTTGTTGCGCTGTTTTGTAGTGAAAGAGTGGGCGCCTATCCAACCATGTATGGAGATCTAATTCGTGGGTATCATTTTCTTTTTCATGCATTTTCAACACATACGTGCAACCAGTTTTCTCTATTATAATATTATGTTTGGCCTTGTATGTTTGTATGTAGTTTTTTTCTTAAATCTTTAACGTTAATTTTGTTTATTTTACAATCTATTTCAAAGCTTGCCTACCCATTTCAATGTTTAATTATGTTTATAATGGATAGATTTTAGGTTCCTTGAGACCGAACTTATAAACAATCTGCTCGTTGAGTCATTGTGTATCTAAGGCTTGCTCGTTGAGTCATTGTGTATCTAAGGCTAGGTCTAAGTACCAGTTGGGTGGGATGAGAGGTAAGTGTGATTTTCATTGGTGGGAAAGAGACTGATCCAGTTTTAATTAAAATTAACTCCTAAACTTATTTAAAAACTAAAAATAAAAGCAATGTTGCAAATTACAATCGAACAAATATCAATTCAAAATTCAAACCATAAATGGGAGTGATTAGTTTGGAGAAAATTAAATAATATTTTGGAATTTTAGTTCTATGACTTGAAGTGAAAATGAATCACCATTATTCGTTCTAGACGTTAAGTTTCATATTTCAATATTATTTTCTTGCGAATTAATGGCACAGAAAATACTCCTACTTTCAAACCCCACTCGAAAACAAAATGTCCACCAGAACACTCGTCGGAATCCTGACCGGAACGCCCCCACACGCCGTGCCTCTCCACTCGAATCCCCCACCTGCCTGATAAGTACACACTAAATTGACGACAAACGATCATGAATGCGAAAAGTCTAACAGCTAAGGATGAATGTGGATGCCTACAAAGTAGACCTAATCCAACCAACACAATCCATAAGGACCATAACTACTGCTAAAAAATTAAGTACCTCTCAACTTGACAAAGAAATTGTCCACTTGGCAGTTTGCAAACAATAAGCCATTTTTGGAATATGTAAGTTGTCCTTTAAAAAATAGAGAAATGTAGAGATCTTCGTCGGATCTCCATTTAATGTTTTTTTTTCTCACTAAAAATGAGCAACACACTATATAACATTTTGAAAAATCCTGATCGAGATTATGTCTTCGGTTACTTTCATGTTATGTGACACAAATAATTCCTTGACTTCCTTCCCAAAATAAAATCATCATTACGTTTCGATTCCTTATTGTGATATTATTATTGATAAAGTAATGACAGAGGAGAGGAACCCACATGTGGAGGATAGGAACCGTGTCCTTTTCACACCATAATATCAGATCACAATAACCACATAAGAAGTTGTGGATGTCAAGAATAATTTCTAACCAGAAACGGACGTGACAAAAATTATACGTCTTTCTGATGTAGAATGTTTTAGTTGTTTCTAGATAATTTGGCGATTTAGCTAACATTAATTATTTAGCCTATAGATATGAATAGATTTCAGGATACTTACAAAACCATCACATTCTTCATTGGTCTCACTGTGATATAAATAAACTACAGACAGAGACCAACCAGAAATATTATGTATATAACTGTGACTTGACAGCAATTTCCACTTTCGTAAGGTGCATAAACTAATGGAGAAGGTTTTGCAGCAGTACATTTTATTAATCTTAAATCTCGTGATTAAAGAATTTTTGATGTTGACGTCCATTTTAGATTTCCAATCTCAAACAAGCGAGTGAATGATTATTATATAGACACTTGCTTAGAGAAGCAAGTACTAATTCAGTAATTCTGGTAGGTGAAATAGATGCGGTGCACGCAAATTTTAAACTGTTTTCATGGGTCGAAATTACCGTTAAAGTTTTCCAAATGGTGTTATTATCGGTAAAACTAATTAAAAACCTCTTCATTTTTCTGAGTGACAACAAAAGTAGAACTAATCCCTACCAACTGCTTCTTCATTCAGACGACATTTTTAAGGTCATTTTGTAAAAGTAAATGGTCCGATTTGATTACTTTGGACTAATAACGCCTAATAATGTCAAATTTAGTTGACACTTTAACACCTAAAAATGCTTCCCCACATAAAGATTACAGGATCGAATCATGCCTTTTGATTCATAATCATGTTTCACAGTGTCTTACCGTTTCTTTTGGATTTTTTTTGTTGTTGTAAAAACGCCTGCCTTATGCATGTTGCATATTTATCAAATTACATTGTATTATGACATTTCTCAAAATGCACAAAGTATTCTTAACAGAACACCGTCAAAAGATCTGTATTCCGTTTTTTACCAAATCTTTCTCCATTAAAACCGTCACTGATATTTCCACACCATTTTATCGTTTTAACGCTCGTCTCTGGTCCGTATCAAATTAAGTTCCTTCGTATTTTTTTGTCCCATGTGGACAAGTTTAATTATTAATGGTGGGATGTGGATCATGTAAATCATGTAATGAGTTTTTTTATGTGTGCATCTCCAAAAGACATCAAATATCCAAAATACGCTTGTATTTTCGAATATTACTTCTACGTACCTTGTGTTTTCGTTTTTTTTTGGTAGACCTCAACCGAGAGGGGTGAGAGAATATTTTTCCTTTTTCAATTTTGTTATTAACATTAAGGACCTTTTTATTTTAGGAGGGTTTTTTTGTAATTTTTCTAACAGTAGTAATTAACTGCTATTTATCACTGGAAAACTACTTAAATCGTCCGTACGGATTACCATTTTACCCTTCTACCATTTATACTTATATAACTCTTCATTTCACTCTCCTAACACTACTCTCTCTTCATATTACTCTCATATTCACTAGAAAGAATGTCTCGAATGCCGGAAAAAGAACCAGCGGACGCCCCGAATTACTTAAATCTGGTAAAACATATTTTATCTGTGTACTCTTATTATTTATTTCTTACGAACATATCTTCTACTTATTTCTTTAGCTATCGTATTTTTAATACTTAAATTTAAAAGCTGGTAAAAGAACAACACGATATAAGTACAAACACACGATATATTATACATTACAAATGTATTACAAATTACAATCAAAATGTACTACGTAACCGGTTCTAATATGTTATCCTACTTTCGTTCTGATCCTCCTATCCAACAACACTCTTATCTCGCATTTGATACCACAAGGTCGCTATAGGAGGTACTGAGAAATCATCAGCTAATTCCAAACGAATAAAATATATGTAACTCCCTAAACGAGCAATGACCAACTCTCTGACAAGTCTCGTCATGGCAGACAGACTCTCCCAAGGTAGCACAGTAAGACACGGGAACAACGAACCATCAATTCCCATTGAGCAATACATGACCGCAAACTTGTAAAAATTAGCAATCGGGAATAAGTCGGCCCAAACCTCCATATAATGATCCTCGTTACAAGCTCCCTCGCCCCATTCAATTCGTTGACGACCCTGTACCACATTGTCGAAATAGACACTCTCATAAGTAGGATGCACACCTGTCTCATTAGAAATCGCATGACAGGAGTACGACCAGTTGTCTTGACCACCATGGAAGACATCGGCAACACATCGAAATCCACAGTTGCCATCAACACGTACGTTATTCCACCTCTCCAGAAATGGTAAAATGATTCCTGGTAGTCTATCAACATATGTGAAGTTGTCCACGTCAATCCGTCCGGACACTGTAAGATAGAGATATAACAATTCATTAAAACAACAAAATTAGGAGATAATATATTTAACCTTCTCTAGATTAGTGATATATATTAAATAACAACAAATATATCGTCCTACCAGATCCTGTGCACGTGTTCACGGACGATTGAGACGAATTAGAAGACCGACCACGACCCCTGCTCCCACTACTGGCAAACCGACCACGACCTCACTCAGCATACTCGAAGGCACTTGGGTCCCGACGTGTCGACTTTCCCCTACGTCGACCTCGTATCTTTGTATTTTCTGCGGGTTCTCCATAGTTTGACTGATCGGGGTGTAACTGTTCATATAAAATACGAGATGCACTACGAATTACTGCAGGGTCTATCTCCGAAATCTCATCAACCAGCTTTCGAAAATGCTCGGCGTCTTGTGCTGACTGATCCACAAACTTTGACATCTGGACTCATTCTACAATGACAAGTTTTTTCCAGAATGGAGGAATCTCCTCTAAATAAATTTCATCACCTGACGCAAAACACTCGTACATGGTACAAGCACAAGGAATCCCATATGATGTCAGAAAAACACACCCACAACGATATTCAACTTTATTACTTAAGTTCTGCATTCTCTTCAACTCTTGAGTCAATAACGACAAGCAGTGATGCAAAACTCGGTCATTTATATGCTGAAACAAAAGACCTATGCAGTTTGTCAAATTTCGACGTCTCGAATCTTCAAGAAAGTTCCGAATATTTGTCAGCTGCATTTCAATAGCCGAGTTCACGCGGTCGAAAAGAGTGTCAAGAACGACAATCGATGTAGTGATCCACTCTTTCAGAGCCGAATGTGCAATTTCCACCCTGAAGTTCGTAGTGTTGCCGAAATGAAGAACTTTATGAAATGAATGTGTTCTAAAAGTTTTCCTTTTATATGTCAATTATTATGAATTGGATGTGCAAACTGTAGGATTTCGTGCCCTATTATATGTATATATTTTTCGAAATTTTATAAACATATGATATCGAAACATTCATATTTTCTTCGATTTTCATATAGACATGCATTTGTTTGTCCTAATTATTTAACATGCATTAAGACAAACAAACAATTGCAAAGAGTATCATACCTAGAGGTTCTCTAAAACCTCTTGAAGATCCGGAGTCGCGTTGCCGGTCGAATCGCCCGGTGGATTGCCTCCGAGTGTTCACCAAACTCTAAACAAGATTGGAGAGAGAAGAGCTAGCCTCTCAATCTCCAATAGGGTTTACAATCTAGCTAATAACCCCTCTTTTCTTTCCTGAGATTTTACTCTCCAAAAATACAAATTAACTAAGGAATTTCGGATGGATTAATTGGGGCGGTTAGAGAGAGAGAGAGAGAATTTTGCATACACTTATTTTTAATGAAGGAAATTAGGCCTATTTATAGGCTCCTTTAATTTCTACATCATGGGCTATGCATTGACCCATTCTTCCATGTTTTTCTCTCTTAAGACCAATTCTCAATATTAAATTTATTAATCCTCATCCAAATTTAATCATAATTGACCAAGTCAAAACCATGATCAATAATTCCTTAATTAATTTGCCTTTATCGAATTTTGGATTAATTCCCAACAAAATTTGTTTTTTTTGTTTTAGGAAATTTAATTAATTTGAGTTTATCGAATTTTGGTTTAATTCCCAACAAAATTCGAATTTGGGGTTTTAGCAAATTTAATTAATTAATTAATTAATTTGCCTTATCGAATTTTGGATCAATTCCGAACAAAATTCGATCTTTGGGGTTATAGCTAATTTATATATCTTATGCAATACATCATCATATGTAATATCAAACAATCACACCCCATGATATATTTTTATTTACAACTCATATATAAATTCATGATTCTAAATATGTCATTTTCATGACATAATGATTTTATCGATTCACCGCATGTATACGAAACTCGATACATCATATGAACATAAAATCACCTTCTTGTTTCCCAGTTTTATGATGTGACCTATGGGAGGATCTAAGCTAAATTGGCAGTGATATTAATAGCTTAACATCACAAACTATAAGAGGTATCTAGCCACACATTATAGTTCCCAATTAGCTAGATGTCTTAATTCAGCTCGAACCAAAACCCGATCCAATTAGTGATGGAGTGCACCACTTGTGTCTGTCCCTTGCCTCATGATATTAAGAATACACACAAAGTAGTATTGTGTCATTTTGTATTAATATTCATTTCTTGATCTCTTTAAGCTAGTTATAAATATGTGACTTAACTCAAATCACATTGTGCACATTATAACTTTGCTTTATCAAGGGGCCCACTAATATCATCACTCAATTAAGAGGGGCAATGATAGTCTTTTGACTAACTATCTTCTCCAACAAAAGTTGTACTTAACCAACCAATGCCTTTACACTACACTGATCGATAGTTCAAGACACTGATCTAATTAAGTATTCCTTAAGTGATTAGATATAAGTCTCATATCAAAGGACCAAAGACACAGTAAAATATTAATGACACAGAAACACATTTCTATAATATTTTACTTATTAGGTCTATTCAGTATACAAAAGTAATATTTTTCTCTTTTGCATACCCGTGTTGTCACTCACTTGTAGAGCTACAATGATCTATGACCAACACGACAATCGTAACTCGGTAATTAATGTTCCATGTTAATTACCATGATTGCGAATATCTTTTGTTTTATGTAAACCAATATCTTTTAGAGCTCTACGGTTAAGGACCAAGAGCCTATTCCTTAACACTTCTAAAAGACGAATAACATAAACAAGGAACAAAATAATTTCTCATTCAATTCATAATAATTGACATTTAAAAGTAAAACTTTTAGAACACATTCCATTCACAAACATTTTGTTCTTTGATTATGGTATTCGTCTTTTGGAAGTGTTAAAGAAGAAACGTTTGGTCCTAAACCGTAGAGCTCTAAAAGATAATGGTTTACATAAATCAAAAGTTATTCACAATCATGGTAATTAACATGGAACATTAATCATCGAGATAAGATTGTCGTGTTGGTCATCGATTGTTGTAGCTCTACAAATAATTGACGACACAAGTATATAAAAAAGGAATTTTTTTATATATATTGAATAGACTTAACAAGTGAAACACTATGAAATTGTGTTTCGTGTCATTAATGTTTTACTGTGCCTTGGATCCTAAGATATGGGACTTATATATTTTCACTCAAGAAGTGCTTAATTTCATTATTGTCAAAAGCTATCAATGAGTATAGTGATAAAGACAATAGTTTGTTGAACATGACTTGTGCTGGAAAAGATAGCTAGTCAAATGATTATCGTTGCCCCTCTTAATTGAGTGATGATATTAGTGGGCCCCTTGATAAAGTAAAATTATAACATGCACAATGTAACTTGAGTTAAGTTACATAGTTATAATTAGCTTAGAGAGATCAAAAAATGAATATAATACAAATGTGATACATTTCTACTTTGTATATATTCTTAATATCATGACGCAAGAGGCAAACACAAGTGATGCACTTACATCACTAAATGGATGATGTTTTAGTTCGAGTGGAACAAAGACATCTATGCTAATTGGATAACTATAATGTGTAGCTAGATACCGCTTATAGTTTGAGATATTAATTGTTTAATATCACTGCCAATTTAGCTTAGATCCTCCTATAGGTCACACCACAAAACTGGGAAACAAGAAGCTTGATTTTGAGTTCATGTGATATGTCGGGTTTCATGTGAAAATAAGACACATGTGGTTAATGAATAAAATCAATATGTCATGAGAATTGACATAATTAGAATCATAATAAATTCATATGAGTTGTGTATATTATGAAGTGTAATAATTTAATATTACGTAAGATAATATATTACATAAGATATGAATTTGCTAAAAATCTCAAGATCAAATTTTGTTGGAAATAAATCCAAAAATTGACAAAGGCAAAATCGGGGTCAAACACGATGAACCGTTCAGGGTTCGGTCGACCGGGGAATCTTCGGGTCGGTTAACCGAATGGGGAACGGGTAAGCACAAACGGTTGACCGAAATTGTCTAGAGTGTCTGGACAATCGGGTTCGGTTAAACGGGTATGAACGATCAACCGAGTAAAAGTATTTTTGGTAGACCGAATGTGACAGGGTCATCCGATGACTATGGTTCAGGAGAAATTTTGGCGAGTCATCTGTAGACCAAAGAGAAGACGTGGTTCGTCCGATTTTTTCCAGAGAATTTTTCTCATGCAGATTCGGTCGACCGTCTAGCTCACGGTGCACCGAACACGTGTTAAAACCGAATGGTTTGGTTAACTGAGAAAAATTCTCGGTCGACCGAATAGTGCGATTTCTGCCTGAATTATTAAGAGATTAATTAGATCATGTGTTGGATTAATTCCAAATTTAATAAAACGTTTTTTGGGTGCTTACGTGGCAATTAAAGATTAATTTTAGGAGAAAATAAGCAAGAGATCATGACTAAAGAATAGTTCTTGATAAGGATGTTTTCGGAGCCTATAAAAAGACCCTCATCCTACTTGTTTATGTTAATGCAAAAATTATTTCTCTTATTAATCTCTCCCTTAATCACCACGAAAATCTCTTAGTAATTTAAATTTTGGAAATAGAAAATCTCAGGAGCTTAAAGAGGGATTAACTAGATTCTAAACCTAATTAGAGATTGATTGGCTGGCTCATTTCTCTCTAATCTTGTTTAGAGTTTGGTGAACACTTGGAGGCGAATCGGCAGGCGATTCAACAGGCAACGTGACTCCGAATCTTCGAAAGGTTTTATAGAACCTTTAGGTATGATTCTCTCTTTGTGATTTATTTTAATATATGTAGGATTGCATGATATTAGAATAAACACAAAGTAATGTACATAAAATTGTTGA
This sequence comes from Triglochin maritima, assembly GCA_963682175.1. Taxonomy (NCBI): domain Eukaryota; kingdom Viridiplantae; phylum Streptophyta; class Magnoliopsida; order Alismatales; family Juncaginaceae; genus Triglochin; species Triglochin maritima. The sequence goes on along the minus strand of OY821774.1, from coordinate 51,388,611 downwards.
AAGTATGAAATCGATGTTGTATGTTGTATTAAAAATTTTAAAATATATACATACATGGGGACATGAAATCCTACATTTTATTCGTCCAAATCAATACAAACATTTCTTTATGCACCAACCACGTGTCTTCCACATTCTCCGTAAGCACTGGCCAAGACTTAAAAGAATCTTTCAGATTACGGACTGATCTATCATAATCCGTCTGTGAATCAGAAACCATAACTCTCCTCCACTTTCCACGCCTAAAACTCTCTGCAAGATGCTTGCTCTTGCTCTTGCCGAATACGTAGTATGCGTAGTTGTACACGTCTTTGTTGATATGTCAGGTGCAAAGTTATTGAGCAGACTCAGGAAAAATCTCTGCCACTGGTCGCATCAGACCCATCTCCCGGTCCATTATTATTGCAATCGGGCCAACAATATTTAATAACATATCTCGCAACCTCTCCAACAGCCACCGGTAACTAGACCCGGTCTCATCCTTCAAAATCACATATCCAACGAGGAAATTCATGTTTGTTGGAGTAACCTCAACAATCTCAAACAAAGTCATCTTGTACTTGTTCGTCTTATACGTCGAATCCATGCAGATTACGAATGAGTATGTATGCAATAACTGAACTAAAGTTGGATGTGCCAAAAATGCGTGAGTGAGGACATTAGTTTTTTTTATCTGCCACAATCCAATGCAAATAGTTATACTGCACTGCCTGACTGAGAAACTGCTGAGCGAGATTCCTCTCTTCAGATTTCGTCATCCTCGTGTACCCTCTGAAGTTATAAATGTGTCTTTGATTGAGATTATCCTCCGGGAATTTCTCATTTACTGCCAACAAAATATTACGTGGTCTTGCTTGTGCCTCAGTCATATCACGAATAATTTGTTTGGCCCCAGCACTAAGTCTGTTGACCTGTCGGTGACCCTCTTAATAAACTGCAAGTGTGTGGTTGTGCATAAGTGCTATTAGAAACAACGACTCATTCATCACAATCTCATCGCTCGACTACTTTTACCAAAAAACAACAATCGCAACCTTTTCTTTTTGTGTTCTTTCGTAGTGCAATACTCGTATCATGAGAACTCATTTCATGTCTGCGATCACATCTCAGGTAACAATCTATCTGGTTATCTGCTTTTGGTTTGTATGATGATATAACCAAAAAAATATGACTCATATTGCAACTTGTTACGTCCATTTACAAGTTTCCTCGATTGTTGTAAATATTTGTTTACTATCAAAAAGCTCATTGTAATCTCCTCCATCACCACCGAAATCTTGCAACGGAACCTAAAAAAATTAATTTAACAGAAAATTAAAAAAAACTAAAAAATAGGGGGCGTCTTAGCCAGACGCCCGAGTCAGAAGAAAAAAAATTCACCATCGTTATCTCACCGGATCCAGGTGCTTCGCCAGACATTTTCATGGTGTTGGTACTAGGAATGTGAGTAAAACTGAGTCAAAAACCTTATTTAAAGACACGATACGAAATGCGTATTAAGTGATTTGTTAAGAGCAAAAAGGTAATTGTTGGGGTGATTTAAGTAGTTTTCTGACGACGAATAGTAACCCCCAAGTAGTAACATGTTAAAAAACAAAAATGCAAAATGCACTCAAATAATATTCAAAAACACTGATATTAGTATCTTTTGAAGGGGACCATAAACTACCATCTTTAACGGTGCCAGAAACTTCCGAGGCATTCCGTTTTCAGATTAAAGAATTAAATAAAATTTTAAAAAATATAAACAAATAAAAAACATGTTCTCAGAAAGAAAATTGATTTCAAATCAATTTTTAAACTGGTTTTACAACAAATTTTTTTTTTTTGGAGCTTTAGTTTCATGAAGTCATCTAAAGTATAAAATTATAAGACTGTGGTGAAGTCATCTAACGTATAAAATTACAAGAGCGAAAAAATCTTTAAACCAAACTTTTATAACATTATTAACTTTTTTCCAAACAATCATTGTAATTCGTTCGGCACGTGTGGTTCCAAACTTCCATTTTATTTTCTTAGAAATAAATCGCAACGCAAGACTCCATCTAACCATACCCCACCGAAAACAAAATGTCCACCGGAACGCTCGCCGGAATTCTGACCGGAACGCCCCACACGCCGTTCCTCTCCACTCGAATCCCCCACTCGTCCCCCTCCACCCTACCCCGGAAACCCTTCGTTCTCCGCGCGGCCGTGCGCGACACGGTACGATCGAGCTTCTACGAGCTCCTCGGGATCCCGTCGGAGGGCAGCTTCGAGGACGTGAAGAGGGCGTACAAGAGGAAGGCGAGGATGTACCACCCCGACGTGTGCCCGCCGGAGCGGACGGAGGAGTACACGAGGAGGTTTATCGAGGTGAAGGAGGCGTACGAGACGCTGTCGGATCCGAGGGCGAGGGAGGTCTACGATCGCGGATTGAGTCTTGCCTTTGAGACCGGGAGGAGGTGGGATGGGCGTGACGGACGTGATGATGTGAGTTGTTAGGGTTTGAAGTAAAGGTGGGATCGTTTGGGGTTTTCGAGGGTTGTGGGGATTAAAGTTTAGATTTTTATTGGTGTTTCAGGGGTAATGTGTAGATCTTTTGATAATTTTGGAGGGTTTTGTGGTTAAAGTTGGGATTTTTATTGGTTTTTGATGGGAATTGAGTGATCTTTTGATAATTTTGGAGGGTTCTGTGGATTGAAGTTTGGATTTTTAATGGTTTTTGAGGGGAAATGAGTGATTTTTTGACAATTTTGAAGGGTTCTGTGGATTGAAGTTGGGATTTTTATTGCTTTTTGTGAGGAAATGGGTTGATGTTTTGACGAGTTTTTGAAAGGTTTTGTGGATGAAGTTGAGGTTTTTGTTGGTTTTATAGGGGGATTGATTGTAATTGGTTTTTGGGTTCTTTTTGTGTAGTGGTAGTTTTTTTCTCGCGGATGCAAAAAGAAATTAAAAAAAAATCAGTTTTGGAGTGTTGTGTGGATCAAGTTGAGATTTGTTTATATTGGCTTTGAGGTGGAATTCTTTGTATTCCACTATTGTGTTTCTTTATGAAAGTTTTACAGATTTGTTTGCGTATGTTTTGAGAGTATTCTCCCTCTCTTATTTGTGTATTGAGAGGTTTTTGTAGATTAAAGTCGGTAATTTTGTTAGTTGGTGGGGAACTTTTTCTCTTGTTGGGTTTTTTTTGGAAGGTATTTTCTCTTGTTATGTTGTGGCATTAGTTATGTCTTGCTAATTCATATTTGTGGATTACTTGTTGGTGTTATATGTTGATCTTTTGACGTTTTTGGAGGTTGCTGTGAGTTAACTTGTGAGTTTTGTTCTCTTTTTTGTTTTTTCTTAACTTGGATTTTGCTTTAATCTTTTCTCTCAGTGGTTGCTAATTGTGGATTTCTTCAAGTGTTTGGGCGTTAGGAGTCTGTGGTGTTTAGCTAATCTTGATTTTTGATATACGGTATGCTGGTTTTAAACTTTCTTTTTTGGGTTAAATCATGTAATATTTTTCTTTGGGATATAATAAATATTCGTTGGTTGGATAGTGGATTCCTCCCATGCTGTGAACAGATGTAGTTGTTTCATTTACTGTTTCTTCGACAGCAGACATGTTTTTGCTCATTTTTTCTTTCACAAGATTTTGGAGTTCTTGTTTGATAATTATTTATTCTTCTTACTTTCTTACAGAGACAATTTTGACTTACCAAACTCTTTCTTTGTTTTAAAACTCCTGTTGCTTCACTCAAAAGTCAAAACGGTTTTGGTTTTTTAAAATGTGCCCCCCCCCCCCCCCCCCCCCCCCCCCCTCTCTTCTTGTAGCAATACAGGAGTGTTTGTTTGCTTTCTTATGGAGTAATGTCGATTGAAATATTTGATTCCTGACCAACCAGATAATGGAGGAGAAATCCCAATGGAAGAGCCGTTGGCAGAGTCAGCTGTCTGAGTTAAACAGGAGAAGGATGCAAAAGGAATCAGATAATAGCCTCTCATGGGGAGCTCGGATGCGCATGCAAAGTGCAAAATCTACTGCTGAATAACACTTATTTCCACAGGATCTCCGCACATGGTGGAGTTTTCTTAATGAAGAACAAGATTCGGAAACACGTGCATTATCACCTCTATTTTCTTTCAGAGAACATGGATTATGATGTGTCCCTCTCAAGTCCTGCTTGTGTTGAGCCAAAGGGGCAAGTTAGAAGAAGTTTGAAGTCAGTGTCTGACATGATACCATGTATCTGTTTCTGATGTATGTATACGACCTTGTAAATATTTACATGTACGTGATTATAATGTATACGACTTTGTGCTTATATAATTGGTTTGCAATCTTTGAATTCTCGCATGAAAGTATTGGTTGGTCCAAAACTGTCTTGTTTAAGTCCAGCACTTGATAAATCATTGATCCATGGTTGGTGATGGTCGGTGAGATTAGGTAGAAACCACCAACACACGAAAGGTTGACAAAATTCACACTATACTGTATGAATACTATATCCATAATATTTAGTGAGCAATGACCGATCGTTGCCAAACAATTTCGGATAATGATTTGCAAATAGCATCGATGCCTCGATCCATCACGAATTTAGTAATAGATAGCCGAATTCTAAATGGTAGAACCAAGTTAGCAGATCTAAACTTCCACTCTTTCAGGCACACTTTTGACTTTGTGCCTTTGTGGGTAGCCTGAATATTTGTTAAATTGTTTGCTAAAATGAGTTCATTCCTGAATTATTAGAATCAGGAGCGGCACTTCCCATGAATCTGTTTACAGGAGACGTCCGTGGAGACACGCACACACACTGGAACGGGATTACGGAGGAAAGAAAATGCCAAACAGATCGCTCTGTCAGAATTCATCTTGTACTGCACCAAAACCATCACTACAACCATCTGTTCTTTGAGATAGTTTAGCTAATGTTGTTAGTTGTTACATTATAAAGGTCTGTAATAGAAATTTCATTGATTTGAAGGTCCAGTACCATGGGGGAGAAAACGAAACGGAACAAATGGCTTATATTTTTTTATTGAATCTGAAATAAAAAAACGTGGTCTTTTAGCCTTTTTGAAACCTTAGACGCCATGTTCAAGAAGGGAAAGCTTGCTGCGTCCACGAAAGAAAAGGAATACCAAGCAGGAAAATAGCATGCATCAATGACGATACAAGCACAAGTCCAATAAAGTTACGGTGAAAAGGGAAGAAAAAAAAATCCTATCATGCTTCTCTATAGTTATGCAGACAACCAACGGCAACAACATATGCTAAATATATAGCAGATATTGAAGAAAAAATTAGACATTGAAGAACGCAGATTGCAGAATATTAATTGCACGATTGATATTATTTTGATTGGTGTTTTAGTAATTAGAAACTAAAACAACAGTCAAATGTAAATTTATTAACACACAGCACCAACTGAAATTCTACTTCTGGATCAATAGAGAACCAGTCATAAAAACGACTTGGGACATGAACAGATTCCAAAACAATAAGCTTTCATCACAGGGACTTCTTGTTCTAAGAACTGAGATGCTTCTCTTGTGCAATTCTTGCTCTGTCCTGTTGTCTAAGGATCTCACCATCTCGACGAAATTTCTCCACGTACGATATCTGCATTCAATTATACCGATTGTTAGTCTGTAATCCGGAATCCTTTACTAGCCAGATACACTTCGGGATATATATTTTCTTATGCAAAACACCAAACAATTATCATTTTCTAGTTGTGGCATATCCGGAAATCTCACAAACAGCAGACTCAAACTAATGAAGCATGCCCCCCTACAACCCAGCATCGGAATACTTGACGCAAGGGATGATTTAATCATATCAGAACCTTTAATTTTCGAAATGCTAGCTAATACCAACAAGACAAAAACAACATAGCCTCTAACAAACTTCCCAAGTCCTTTTACGTTCATTAATGTATCATAAATTCATAATGGTTAACAATTACAAAGTCATAAAATTTGAGTCAGCAATCAAAAGCTACCACACCACAAACCCAGATTTGATCCAACACGTGAAATTAGAAAATTAGGTGTAAGAATAGAAGCTATACTTTTACTGCAAAGGAAAATACCACCTATGTTGCAAACAGAATACAGTAAGTCTGTTACAGAATATTTACTACACAAGTGTGCCTACAGAACCATCTCAAGACAACCATACACTAATTAGAAGAACAAAAACTAGCATAACAATAACTACACCTGTAAGTAGGAATAGCAACGACAGTTCATTTTGTCAAAGAAAGTAGATCCTATGCTCAAAGGCATCTTAAGATTAAAAAAATGTAAAAGATCCTGATTGCGTCTAAGCTGAGTAAAGTTAAAACGAACTCTAAAGTTGTTAATGGCCTCCGACCTTTGCTTCAGAGCTTAGCAAATACGACAAGGTTAAAGACATAAGGCTTCAAGGATATGCAACAAAAACATTGAAATACACAAAATCAAAGGGCTAAGTGACAAACCAATCAAAGTGATAAAAGAGAAAGATCTCATTTACATCCATCTCTCTCTGGAAGATGTAATTCCTAATCCTTCTCTAAGGAGTTATATTCCCGCATACAAGTTTGCACTGAATCACTGGCCTAACTACCAGCATCCCATATTTGCGTATGTACCAAACCAATGGGATCACGAGGGGACATAACGGAAAGGGCTGAAGGAATCTGCTACTGAATTCCAATAATTTGTCGGATCAGATCAACAAGTACGGTTTTAAACCATGATTGGTTAGTACTTATTTACTAGGTGACACATATTCTTAAAATACGGACGAGTCGATAACATGCTGTGATGCGGCAGTGTGACACACACAAAGGGTAAAAGTAGCCAAGTATGGTTGTCGGTTGATTCAAGAGGATTTAGGTTTTGGGTCGTTTAGTTATTTCCCCGAAAATTACTATGAAGATAACAACACCTTCAAATTTGAGGGGCTCATGTAACAACCGGAAATGAATGGGAACCTAAAGCATACACGTCGAAATCAGAATCTGGGGGGGGGGGGGGGGGGGGGGGGGGGGGGGGGGGGGGGGGGGGGGGGGCTTTGCTCCCAAATTTGCCAGCTCCTTACTCAACTCCTTCATCGTCACCATAGGCGCATCGACCCAAAGCTTCTATCTTTGATCGAAACCCAGTATTCCTCCACAAATCAGCACACAAACTAGATAAAAATCGAGTCTTTAGCGGTCTTACCAGTTACCCCCCAAAATCCACAATAAAAACCCTAACTACGACTCCTACTCTCGAAAAGCAACCGATCCAACGTGAAATTCAGAGGTTCCACCTAACAAAGATCGGATCCACGCAATCCACGCGAGAAATCGTGAAAAAATGGTGGAGGAGGAAAGAGAAAGGTCACCGCTTTGTCCTTGAAGACGAAGGCGCCGCCGAGGAAGAAGACGCCAGAGCCGCCGACGAGGGCGATCGGCATCGTCATCAACGACCACTTCCGGTAGATCATCTTCGCTTCTCCTCCCTTAACTCGTCTTCGCCGCCGGGTTTGTGGTATTTTTGCTCGATCTCCGACGAAGGGAATGCTTCGGACTTCGGTAATTGCTTTTTCTTTGCGGGGTATTTATATTCAGCAACCTGAGAAATCAATTAAATGATAAAGAATATCAAATTATATTATATTATTTTATAAATCTATATTTTGTTAGATTGGCTTACGGGTCCAACTGGACTGTCGTTTTGATAAAGCTGGGCTATACTAGATGAAAATTTTAAGGTGCTACTAAGAGCATATTTAACAGCGCCCGGGCTACCCCGGGCGCCCTGCACTCTCTCTCTGCCACGTCATCTTCTCTCTCTGCCACGTCAACTCACCCAACCCACCCAAAAAATCTCCTTATCCATGCCCAGGCTACCCACACCCACCCTACACTCTCTTTCATCCACATCATTTCTTAATTAAACAAATTTAATTCTCACACAACATTTAACAAAATACATTATATATAAATCTAATTCTAATTACATTATAATTCTAATTCGCGATATACTTATTATTACTATTAATTAATTAACAATATTAATCACTATTAAACACAAAATTTTGAATATTTGAAATTTGAATATTTGAATTTCGAAACGCGCGTGACTGCACAGTATACGCGTGATTGCACAGTCTACGCGTGAATCAAAAGTAGTCCGCGTGAATCTACAGTATACGCGTGAAAGAAAAGTAGTCCGCCTGAATGTACAGTATACGCGTGAAAGAAAAGTAATCCGCGTGATTGCACAGTGTCTAATTTTTTCTCTATATATACCCTACACAAAAATCAACTTACACCCCATATCTCTTCCACAAAACTCAAAACTCAACTTACATCCCATATCTCTCCCACAATGTCTTCTCCGGAGTACAATCGTTCCCCCCCCCTCCTCCACGATCAAATCCGCATCCACGCTATCCACAACCATATCCCTCACGTCCATTTTACCAACAACCATTCCAACAACCCGACTTCTCCCAGTACGCACCACCATTCCCACCACCTGACCAAAACTCACCATTCCCACAATTCTCCCACTACGCATCCCCAGATCAAAACTTACCATTCCCACAATACTCTCAATATGCACCACCATTCCCTTATAATCAACTGCAGTTCCAGATGTTTGGCCGACCCTTGTCTCAAAAAAGCCGCCAGAGTATGGCGGACACTGAAGATGAGGGTAACGACGACGATGAGTCCCCACCACGACACACCCCCACACCACCATCCCCACCTCCACAGCGTCGTCACCGCAAGCAAATCCAAACTGCCAAAGCCAATCCGAAGTTGTGGACCACAGCTGAGGACGAGAGACTTGTCTCTGCATATATGGAAGTCAGTTGCGATGCGGTGACAGGGACAAACCAGAAGTCTACTTCATTGTGGACTAGAGTGAAACGTGTGTACGACATCTCCGTGGAAGGCACAGGCCTACCCGAAAGGAACGCAGAGTCCTTAAAAGGACGATGGAGGAGAATTATACCTGCTGTGAACAAGTGGGTCGGGTGCTTCGATCAGGCATTCCGACGGAAAAGGAGCGGCCAGAATGACGACGATGTTGCCCGACAAGCGCACGTGATGTACGAGCGAACTCATGGGCCTAAATTTCTTTATTTTGATGCTTGGGTTATGTTGCGTAGGTACCCAAAATGGGAGAGTGTGATCTCCGGAGCTAATGTCGTGCGTGTTGACTGGGAGTCCCCGGAGTTGCACGATGAAAATAGTCCCCAGTCAGGAAGCCTTGGGAAAAGAAAGAGCACGGACGGCTCGAGGACGCAATCACCCTCGGATGCAGAAGAGCCGATGCCGGAGTCGTCTACACGCCCAGAAGGTGTGAAGAAGGCTAAGAAAAAGGCTAAGAGTGCATTACGCCCCGAAAGAGACACCGATGTTAGAGAACTTGCAGAACAGATTCGATACACCGCCCAAGTCAGAGAAGATGGTTTCTCCAAGCAAGAGGAGTTAACGGAAAGGAATTTCCAGAGGCATTTAATAAAAAATAAGTTTGACATGCTTCACTCTCTGATGAGGAAGGACAACCCGACGGAGAAGGATCAAAAAGTAATCGATAAACTTCTCGCCTGAGCAGAAGAGAATGGGTACATGTAGTTTGATGTAGTCCGTATTTCGTATGGTTTGTATTTCCCTTAGTTTGTATTTCGGGTTGTAGTAGTCCGTATGGTTTGTATTTCCCTTTAACATATGTTTCATGTGGTTGGTTGTATTTCGTATTTTAGTATTATTAATGTATTATTGTTATGGTATTGTTGTATTAATTTTTTTTCTATTTAACTTGAAATTGTTGGTTCTAGAAATTTCTTAATTTTAATCACTTACAAAAAATTATTACCCCACATTTATAACAAATACCCAATCCATTAATAACAAAACCAAAACTAAAAAAAATTCAAAAAAAAAACCAATGGGAGGGGGACACGTGTCCCCCTCCCATGGGCGCCCGGGCGTCTGCTCGGGACGCCCACCGCCCGGGCACGCGCCCGGGCGGGCGGCCCACGGGCGCCCCGCCCGTTAACGGGGGTGCACCCTGGCGCCCGACCAGGGTGCCCGGGCGGGGCACCCCCGTTAAGGGTGCCCTAACATCTAACTAACCACACCTTATACAAGCCTCCACGTTTTCATAATACAAAAAAATGGAACCACCAAATTCAAAACATAATAATAATAATCAACCGTGCATAAAGCAAGTGAAGTGACAACAACCGCAACCGTGTGTATCTTGTTTTTATGTGTTAGTGTGTTTATGTATGTGTTTGTGTATCTTGTTTTTATGTGTTAGTGTGTTTATGTATGTGTTTGTGTATCTTGTTTTTATGTGTTAGTGTGTTAGTGTGTTTGTGTATCTTGATGGAGGTGTAGAGTTAAAATTGTATCCGTTTAAAGTTTTTTACATTTTCTTCTTGTACTTTGTCCATCTCATAGATGAGACCTGTACCAAGTGGAAAATATTGATACAATTACAAACATATTCGTGTAATACAGTAAGTTACAGATGTATAATAAATAGATCAACTGAATCAAGATTAAGCCAACATACAAATTCATGTTTAAAAAACAAACAAACAAAGAATAATGATCAGAAAAAACATTCTCAACCGAGCCGTCGAATTCCGACTTGACTTAGAGAAAATATCGCTCCCACATACTAGTGCGATGAGTATGGGCTCTTCTCACAGGATAAAAATGTTCCTTCATCAAGCGGGTGCACACTGGAGACGAAAAACCTTGAAGATAGATCAAAACCTCGCAAGAATCGATCGTCGGAGAACGCTAAAATTCGTGGAGCAAAAATCGCCGAAGCGTTTTTTCATCGAAAGAGAGAGACTTAAATGTAATATTCAATTAAGTCTAGGATCAAAAAAAAATTATCACCATGAGGTCGAAACCTCTAATTTCCCTTAAATCCCCTGCTGCTCGCCTCGTCTCACCTCGGACTAGACCGGACAAGACGGGCACACGCACGTCCGTGTGGAGCATTCTCTCATCTCTTTCTTCCACCAAAAGATCATGAGAAGAGAATGTTTATCAACATTCTTCCACTCCCAAAGTTACCTAACGTGAGACTTAAAAAAAGGATGAGCATATGACACATGACACAATAATTTACATCTCAACTCAATATTGAATTTTCACAATTAAATTGTTAATGGATCTTAGACCCAAATTTAATAATCCAACAGAAAAATAAAAGTGTATCGTTTTTATATCTATCCACTTACTCGCCTAGTCATCTCTGATATCGCGTAGGAATGCGTTGTGATTACAATTTTTTGTAAACGCCTGTCCTTTAATATCAATTGTAAATTTTTTATCAAGAAATTACTGCAAATAACTATCAAAATAGTATACAAATAAATTCGAAACCGGTATTTGTTCATCCACCCGATTACCTTATCAAACTCAAACACCCAAATACATATTATTATTACACCCATCTTCTGCAGTCCCCCTAACACCAAAATTTCTACTAATTAATTAGCGTTAAGTGGATCCTGTACCAGTATGATTTTTGAAGTTGTAGGTATATACACGCTCGGCTACTTGATTAGAATGTGGATATTTAGGTGCAGAAATGATCTTTCCCGTATTCCTTGATTAATTGCTAGTAATTGTTATGGTTATGAATTACATCCTTGTGTATATGTGATTATCCATAAATCATGTGTTGTAGAGATACAAAAATAACATATTGTTATCATGATTAGAGCGTAATAATATCAAACCTCCTCTTCATTCTCTTCTATATTGTCGGAGATGCTACATTTACGTTTATTTTTCCTCGTCTAAGGTCGAAGTACATTCGTGATTTCTTCTGCTTAAATAGTTGCATGGACTTCAAGCCGAACTTGAGAGTCAATAAAACGTGATGTCAACATAAAAGAAGCATAATACAATATTACTATTAAATATGATATAGAAATCTAACTAGAGATGGTTGAGTATTAGAGTCTTTAACAATTAACATGCACTGGAAGATGTGTTGAAGAACAAAGAAAAATACCCACTAATTTTAATTACATGTCCAACTTCTAAACTCAAAGGGCGCATAGTCAAATCAGAACATTTTTTTGGCATCCAAAAGATAATGACATTTTTTTATGGCTCGTTGTTTGCTGATACATTAATTTCCATGATCTCTCTTCGTTTCAGGAAGAGAATTAACTCAGTAGTACAGTCACACATTGGGAAAAGGGAAGGAAAAAACTGATAAAAAAAGGAATAACTTCAAGCAACTTTGGAGTTTCAGCAGCAAAGATCCTCTTCAGTGACAAACTAGTCCTTGTATTTCATTTCAGACATCTGAAAGCCAGGCATGTCGAATGAACCGGAGAATTTCTCCACCTCAGCCTTGAGATTTTCGATGTCCTTGTTGTTAACAAGACCCTTGTTGAAATCCTTGAGGAGTTTACCATATTCCTTCTGAATGTTCAAGGTGATAGTCACTGCCTGATGCAGGAACTCTGAGATCTGGTCGAAGTCCTTCTCCACCAAACCCCTCGATGTCATGGCAGGAGTTCCTGCAATAGTAATTATAAACAAAATGTTAATGAAAGATAAACAAACATGAGCTAATTCAAAGAACAATGAAAGAATCATATGCAGGCATCAAGAATCCATTGTGTTTGCTTTACTAGTTTTTTTGTGTGGATATTTAAAGTTGTTTAGATACAGATTTGCAGGCAAAAACTAATTTAGATCCATCCAGATAAGAGCTGAAATCTTCATACGAAATGAGGAACTCAATTATCCTCGAAATGAGGCATGAAGAATGAAAAATGGGTGTTAAACGTGAAATGCTTACCAATTCGAACACCACCAGGGGCCAACGCACTGCTGTCACCAAAAACAGCATTCTTGTTCACAGTGATGTTGCACAGATCACAGAGCTTCTCAACCTTGTTGCCTAAAGAAAAGCATATTCAAACAAGTTAATAAATATAATGTACACATGACAAAGCTGAAGAACAAATCCAAGGAGCCTTGACCTACCAGTCAAACCAAGAGGTCTAAGATCCCAGAGCACAAGATGGTTTTCAGTTCCATCAGTGACAATCTTGTAGCCCTTCTTCATGAGGTAATTCCCAACAGCAACGGCATTAGCCTTAACCTGCTTGGCGTAGGCCTTGAACCCTGGTGAGAGGCTCTGCTTCAAGGCAACAGCCAGAGCAGCAATCTGGTGGTTGTGAGGTCCACCCTGGAGAGATGGGAACACTGCGAAGTTAATCTTGTCCTCGAATTCGTAAACGGCATTCTCGGGCTGTCCCTTCTTGGGAGGCTTGGGGCCCTTCCTGTAGAAGATCATACCAGCTCTTGGGCCTCTAAGACTCTTGTGGGTTGTGGTAGTAACAATATCACAGTATTCAAATGGATTCGCAGCTTCCTGTGAAATTGAATAGGTGTAATTAGCAAACGACTGAATGAATGACTGCGGTGAAGCGAAGTTGAAATTTTTATGCCTAGTGTAAGTACAAATTCTCTCTTTCATTAACGGTCAACCGAGATCTAACCCACGTGCAACAAGGGACTACAAGAGTGTTTTTGTTTTACTTTTTTTACCATCTTAGATAACAATGGCGTAAAGTGATTTTGTTCTTTACATGAACAAAAGGAACATAACATTCAAGTGGATGTACAAGAATGGATAGAATCCATTCACCTTACAAAGATACTTTGACGTTGATGCCAAGAATCAAATCTGAACAATACTTACCAACTATGGATCGGAATCTGAGATCTAATTGTTTTTAACTTAACAAACAAACAAACAAACAGACCCCACATTACGTACGACAGAATCAGATCTAGGATAATGACACAACACCAACGTTACCTCAACCAAAGAAGAAGAAAAATGCAGAGATCTATAACAATTCACATACTTTCAAACAGATCCGATTCCTAATAATCAGTCCAAACTCAAGATCTACTACTCAAAGGTCATTTCCTAACTTAAGACGTCGAATTCGCAAAACAAAACAAAACATCACTGATAACGTTAAATAAATCAAACAGAACATCACCTGAGCAGCGACGAGGCCGCTGATGTGCGCCATATCGCAAAGCAACAAGGCGCCACACTTATCGGCAACGGCGCGGAACCTCTTATAATCCCAATCCCTAGGATAAGCACTCCCACCGCAGATAATCATCTTAGGACGGAAATCCAAAGCCTTCTCCTCCAACTTATCGTAGTCAATAAACCCGGTCTGGGAACTCACCTTATACGGCAAGCTCTCGAAGTAAATTGACGTAGCAGAGATCTTCTTCCCACCGGAAGTGTAATACCCGTGCGTGAGATGCCCGCCGGACGGCAGATCCAGCCCCATGATGCGATCGTGGGGGTTGAGAACCGCGGTGTAGGCGGCGAAGTTGGCGGGGGAGCCGGAGTAAGGCTGGACGTTGACGCCCCAGGCGGCGGGGTCGAGGTGGAAGGCCTGGAGGGCGCGGTCACGGCAGAGGTTCTCGATCTGGTCGATGAACTCGTTTCCTCCGTAGTAACGGTTCCCCGGCATGCCCTCCGAGTACTTGTTGGTGAGGGCGGAGCCGAGGGCTTCGATTACGGCGAAGGAGGTGAAATTCTCGGATGCGATCAGCTCGATGCCGCGGCACTGCCGGCGCTTCTCGTGCTCGATGAGGTCGTGGATTTCCGGGTCGACGGTGACCAGAGGGGCGTTGCCCCATGCGCTGACGGCGTCCATTGGGGAGGAGAGGTGGGGGAATGGAATGGAATGGATGGAGGGGGTGGGGGTATTTATAGGGTAGGTGGTCGTGGTGGGGAGTTGGTGGAAGATCCGATTACCCGTTTGAGGGGGGTGACCGACGGGTTGAGGTCTGGACTCAGTGGTTGTGTGGAGTTAGATCCGCTGCGTGTACCAATTTTTGCTTGCCAGTCGGGTGGTGGTTATTTTGTAAAAAATAACAAGTGTTTATCATAAGTTATTAATTGTGTTTAATAAAAATAGTAGAAACAATAAAATTAGGTGAAAAACCATAATAGTATATCCTAGCTAGTGGTCCGTGTTACATGAGCATCAGCTGAAATTGACTTCGATTATTGTTGTTTTTTAACCTAATTATGTAATTACACCCAATACTTTAGAGATTACAGAATATATTATAATACTTTGTTTTTCTTTTTTCTTTCCCAAGGGGTTGTTTTCCTGCTTTTGTAGATAAGAAGGTAAAGAGATATACGTGACTTGGGATTTTTTATATTTTATTTTAAGATGTTGGTATGTGTATTACTGGCTGGATAACATGATATTGTCTAGTAAGAGTTCAAGTTCAAGGTGTGAAAGGGTTGTCAGTCGTTGATGATTACTAGAGGTATCTTCGATGTTGTAGAAATCGTCTAATTAAGTTGCTAAACTCAACCACAGTCGGGAGTGTTTGACGATCAACGACGAGGGATGCAGCGCAAGGTTCGGTTAATTTCGACAAAAAATGATTATTCGATCTTTAATTTGATCTATTGATTCCATCATCTAATTATTATTATTTTAAAATGAGTATCAACTATCAATCATCTAGTTATTGTCTAACATATTTATGGCTTTTTTTTTTCAGTCTATATGACAATATACTGCTGCTTAGTCTGAGGTGTTCTACCTTAGTAGAAGGGAAAATTAATGAGGTCGTAGATATATCTACAACTTACTAATCTTTGTGGTTTCAGGTGACTTTCCATAAGCATTTTATTGCGTCTGTAATTGTAGTTGAGTTCAGTAGAGTAACACGGAGTTAGAGATTATAATGAACTCAAGAGCATAAGCGTGAGAAGGAACAAAGATAACTCTATTATAAGTTTCTTAACTTCGTATCGTCAGACATTTTGTTACTATAACGATAGATCTAAATGAAACTTCTTCTTTTTAAAGTTATGATCCATAGTTTTTATTATTTCATTTCTAAAGATCTATTGATTCGAGTATTTTTATGTGGAAAATTTGACTTTAGAATTTACCTGTGCATAACCCCCATAGGTTGGTTACACAAGAGGTGATGTAATCCCCCATTGTGCTTATTTATGTGACTGTGCTGTACCTAACAAAATATCTCTGTGGTACTAATATATACCACAAAACAAGTTCAAATAATTCAAAGTCAGCATGAATATATCAATATCATCGATCCTTTCAGAAAATATTTTCTTCACAAGTATTTAAACAAGTTCAACCTATCTTTTGCTCGATTTATTTATCTCACGTAGAAATTTGATATCGAAAAGCTTTTGCTGTCGATTATTTATTAAAAGTTACTCTGAACTTTGGATGCCTAATAGATGAGCTCAAAATCTTTCTTGTGGTTTTGATTTTTGGGAGTACAAACAAACATTCCATAATTATTTCACTAATAGCCAGATTGGATCTGAGTTAGCTGATGCAGTCGACACAGATGAATTGAGAAACGTCCGACTGCACGTTCAGATGAACGTAGGGAGCTCATAATCCCAATCAAGAATCTAAATATAAAATCAATTATGAACACTTTCCTGAGATGCCAATTATCTTATTTAAACTCCCACAACTAAATATTCTTAGCTAACAGTTTCTCAAAACCAGAACATAAATAAGAGAACTGTATCGTTATTCCAAAATTTAACGCTTGAGTTTCAGCAATATAATAATGAAAATAATAATAATTATCTATCACATTCAATAGCAAGCTGGAACGAAGTTCAGTTGGTGGAATAAAACAAAACTTTGTGGGAATAATTAATTTCCTCGACCGACAGGATGAAATGACCTTATAACATAGAAGTTTGTAATTCAGTTGTTACGATATAGAATTCTATGCAGCAACAAAAAAATAATCTTATGTCTTCTTTTTTATCATAATTATTTAGGAGCATGTTAATTTACTGTTCTCGTGTCTTAACAAGCTGGCATGATGACATCTACGCCTAACTCTCAAAGGAAATTTGGTAATGAGTATTTTGCTTTACCTAATACATGTTACGTACACAAAGTTGGTGAACTACTTATATATTATATATATATATTATCCCATATCGAGATTAATTTTTCAAATACTCTTCAAATGGTATGAAATATATCTGCATGTAACCTTCAAATAACTTGTACGGGGGTAATATCTAAAATTTATTACAATTTCATTGCTCCATATACATAATTCAGTTTGGTACTCTTTAGTCACGCTATTTTAACTAGTGACAGACAAACCTGGCCTTATGCGATGAAAATATAAAATTTGATTGAGAATAATAAATGCCTATATCTGCCACAAAATATGATACATTGATTGCAAAGCAGCGGAAAATTTAAAATTTTAAACACTCAATCAATAGAGGATATTACGAAATAAAAGAACACAGGTGCACCAACATATATAATATATATATGAACATCAGAGTATACAAAAGTTGTGATTACATCAAAAGCATATACAAGGGAAACAGTAATCACACGACCTCAACTGAGAGAAAGCTGGATCCGGTAGCGGTGCTCCTCTCCTCGGTCACCACCCCCTAACGCCGATCACGGTCTGAAAGTAAACATGCAACAATGCCTGAGTTTCCAGAAGGAAACCCCGTATGCCAAAACTCTAAATGCATAAATAAAATCATCCTAGCATGCAGTTCTACTCAACAAGAAAAGCATCACAACAGGCTGGGCTCCAGGGCTCTCTCACCCAACCACAGCACACACCACGGGTACGGGGCTCCAGGTCTAATCTCAACCAACCACCGCACACACTACAGTCACGGGGCTCCAAGTCTAATCTCAACCAACCGTCGCGACTCACACTCGTCGCCAAGCTGGGCTCCAGGTCTATTTTCAACCAACCACAGCTACCACGACACGACCAAGGGCTCCAGGTCTAATTTCAACCAACCCAAACGTATAAGGGCTCCAGGTCTAATTTCAACCAACCCCTACACGCGGTCCCTGCTCAGGCTCCAGGTCTAATTTCAACCAACCCGAACGCACTACGGAGCTCCAGGTCTATTTTCAACCAACTCCGTACAGACTAGCTGGGCTCCAGGTCTAATTTCAACCAACTGCAGCTCTCACACAGTTACGGGGCTCCAGGTCTATTTTCAACCAACCACCGCAACCCTCGTGCACCTCGCACACTTGCCGAAAGAACATTGGCACCACGACTCGCCCCACACGGGCAACCACGACACAGCACCTCCATAGTGCAAAACAGGACACAAACGGCCGACCGGACCAAAAGTTCCGGTCGACCGAATCAAGCAAATACAGGGCAATCCACTTCGACCGGCACTCCATCGGTCGACTGATTCCCAACACCACACTCGTTCGGTCGAACCCAAATCAAGGGACGGTCGACCGTTTAGATGGTCAACTCCCGGTTCAACGAACAAAACGACCAATCGGTCGACCGAAAGTCACCAGGGAACAAAATCCCACAACTCCACAACGCATTCGGTCGAACGCCGAGCACATCTCGGTCGACCGAATCTGTCCAGGAAAATATCTCTCACACGCGCCACGAATCCGGTCGAACGCCGAGCTCACCTCGGTCGACCGAATTCCACCAAAGCGTTCCCCACGCTCAGTGCACAAGTCCGGTCGACCGAACCCTCATTCGGTCGAACCGACCACAAGGTCCACTTCAGTCACGATCGGACGAGATCAAAGGGCGGTCGACCGTTTATATAGTCTACGCCCCCCAACCGACTTAAGACAGTGCACACGGTCGACCGACAAAGGGGACCCGGTCGACTGAAACTCACCAGGCTTGCCTCCAATGCACAATCGGTCGACCGCCCCACAGGCATCGTTCGACCGATTTGAGGCAGAGCCTGAATTCTCTTCACGAACGGTCGACCGTTTGCACCAACCGGTCGACCGATCAGGCAGTGAAATCTGCTGCACATTTACTCGCGACGAGCCAAACGGCCTACCGTCGACTTCCAACTACTCACGGTAATTAAGTGAGCGAGCTTGACATACCTAAAGGTCTGAAGAGACCTTAGAAGAACCACGACGACGCCTCCACGAGCGCGCCTCCCCAAATCACGATCCGTCGACGAACCTCGCGCCCAAACGACGATCAATCGTCTCCTCGACGATCCACAGCTCCACACTACCTCTGGCAACCTCCACAAGCCAACCACAACCACCGAAACCCGAGTGAGGTCAAGAGAGAGAGAACCCAAAACGAGCCGGAAACGAACCGAGAGAGTAACACTCACCTCAAACCACCAACTCCCCAGAGCCGATCTTCACCTTGCCAGAGATCTCCACCACCTTCCTCGCCGGATCACAACTCACGCCGGAGTCAACCTAGGAGAGAGAGAGAGAGACGTGAGTGAGAGTGAGGTTTAGGGAGAGAGAGAGAAACCCCCAAATACCTCCTCCAATCAAATCCTCACCATCCAATCCAATCCAATCCATCTCCACCACTCATCTCATCTCCACTCATCTCAACCCCTCATCCAACCATCTTCAATCCAAGTCATCCATTCCATCTCCCTTAATCACCACCTAAACAACACAAAACCCAAATAGGATTAGGATTAGGATAATGATCCTACATTGATACTTAAGGGATAGTGATTTTATAAGTGCTTGCAACAATCAACAAGATCATGAATCAAAATCAAGTACCTTTGTTTGCATATGGGGATGAATATGATGTGGGTTATTGTGAAGGGGGGCAAAGTTGTCCATTTTAGTTTAAAAAAGGATATGAATTTGCCACTTAACTGCTTGGTACAACTAAGAAGAATGAACCAAATCGAAAGGTTCATATATAAACTTTGACTGAAGTATACTTTAAATATTTAAGTCATTGGTAGTGTATTTGAGAATTGAACCCTGTTATAACATCTAGATAATAAATGAGAACTCTCATTGTGTTATGCTCCACTAATTACTTTTCGAAGAGAGAGTATCGGGTAATGTGATCACTTGTACCACTTTGAATGTACATTTTCTATTTTTCTCATGGAAACTTTGGAGCTACCTAACTTAATTATTATACAAAAAATGGATTAGAGTATAATAAATGGACTCAGGTGCTACTAAAGTTGAACTCCAACTACACTAATGAAATGCACTAAAGCAACAATGGTCTCAGTACGTAGTAGGTGGGATCATGACAGATAATGTCCTAATCTCAACAACTTCAGGAGTGGTCTACAAATCTACAAGTTGGTATAATTCTTGTGTACAATAACTCCCACTTCTCCACAATTACATACAAACAACTTCACCTAACACCTTTCCTACTATTCTCTCTTTCCACTACTAGTAACGTCGCTCTGAAATGTTCAACCAAAATTAGAGAAAAATGAAGAGAAAACCTTATAATGGACGTTTGAATTGTATATGATAGAACATATGGGTTGAAGATAAAAAAAGACACCGACATGTCTAAGTGATGAAATTCTGTTTGTTTTTTAGGGGAGATGCATGCATGTTTATAAATTTATAAAAGTCCATCACTTACTTATCATCACAATTAGATTTGGAAATTAAGAAAGAAGTTAAGGTGTTGGTGTCGGCATGGGTGAGAATGGTGTCGACACCACAGGTTGGTGTTGAGTTCAGATCTGAGAAGTTGTGCTGGCCCACAACAGAAGGTGAGCGTGATGTTAGGATCGCCAATCACCACCACTTTCTCTCTCTACACCAACCGATGGCTTTGACTGATGACTTCAAACTTCAAAGCTATGGTCCCAATTTCCTCTCTCTACTTTCCACATTTTTTATAAAAAAGTTGTTAATATTACGCCAACTTAAGTATGATCGTGGTTAGACATTGAACATCTATGTCGAGTTTGCCGCCAAAACATGTTTGGTATCATGCATGCTGCATTTGATGTACGTATCGAACTATGTGTGTCTAACTCAAAAAATCAATTAGTTATATATGACTAAAGTGACCCAAATCATACAACATAAGAGAATTAATGTGTTCACTTAACCAAATTAAGATTACTAATTACGTTGGTACTGTACTTTATGGCTCTGAAACAACGTGGGTGTCCAGCTCAAAACTAAATTAACGATTATAACTTGAGCTATATATCCAGGTCCAGGATCTTGTAACGCAAGAGAATGTCTTTAATTGCTCTTCAAATTAATGCGAAATCATTGGTACGAGAACACAACACATCGATTGAGTTTCTCGTTAGGTTTTGTATATCGACCGATTAATTGGTGTGTGTGTGAGGATACGTCGAAGTAGGAGTTTGTCGATTACAAAAGCATTATTAATTAATGATTCTGATTATGGAAAGTAGAGCAGAGGTGGTGGCGGTGTTGGTAGCCACGAAGTATGATTATGTTAGTGCAATTAATTGCACCCACCAAATTGCACGTATATGCATACTTCTTCAGTGGTTGTCTTCACCACGTCTAAGTGTAAGGCACGCATGTTCTTCGGGTCAACAACCCCACCTAACAATAAATTACGTGCTTTTGTTGGTGAGATTTGTTGCGCGCAGCTCACTTGACTCCATGCGAGTGCACCTAACAGACGTTAACAGATGTTGATTTATTCGCTACTGTAATTTTATAATTATTCCCAATGTTAGGTTGTTTTACCAGTTAATTAAGTTGGTGCATGTTGATACTGACGCGAGCCGAAGACTAAAGTTAACACTTCTACAATGTAGGAAAAAGTTGGTGTTTTGGAAATATAATGATTTCACATTGCATGTTTTCGGGAAAAGTAGGAAGAGATAAGATTTCACATTACGTGTATATATATATATATATATATGCACGCAAAATTAATTCCGTATATAAATCATGAAATTATGAAGAAAAAAACAGATTTTAATTAGCTTGATACAATACTCAAGAAACACAATCCATTCTACAGGAATTATTACACTGGTGACAAAAATGACATCCATACGATTCTAGTTCTAAGTACGATAACTAAGAAAAAAGATTAATAATATATTTAGCGGGAGAAGTCTTTATCATTTGGATGGAAATTCAATATGAAATATGGAATGCAGCGAAAGTTAGATACTTTGGAGAATCTACTTATGGATAGAAACCTTATTTAGGCAATGTGACATGTAAAGAAAGTAAATAGAGAGTGATTTTTTTATTATAAGGAAACAAAAGAAAATGTTGTGAACAAGAACACGAGTAGTGAGTACATCCACGCGTTTTCCACATTTGGCAATCTATTTACTTTAAAATAGGTCAACACTAAAATTAGGATCGGTTAACGGATTGCGGTCCTGCGGAGAATTTGGAGCTCAGTTTGTGATCGTTGTTGGGAATTTGAATTGACGTGTACACACGAACAGATGACGTTCAACTCCATCTCAAAGCTGAAAGTAATTGCGTTTAGATTAACTCATACTTGATTAGTTATGCTTTGCATGTGATTGCATTTTATGTATTTTACTCATCCTTCTAAGAAAAAACTACTTGCTTAACATTGATTGGAACGTGTCATTTAGCAATGGGGAATGTTTGTGTGGTTGGTTTCACAAGTAGACGACTACGACGTCGTATGATGGTTGGAGGAACTGAAAATTTTCAGATTTAGCTCCAATCCTAACCGTCTTTTCTAGGAACACCTCCAAACATGGAGAGAAGCGACAACTGATCCAAAAATCATATATGTAAATTTCATCGAAATTAACCTTAACTATTGTTCATAATCACGCTCACAATGTAACTCATCTAATAATTCATACTCGTTAATAATTAGGTTTCTTATATATTTTCAAAACCAAAGAGTAGGGTTTTTATTTATTCAAGAATAAGAATAAGAAGAAGAGAAATGGGTCCACAACCAGTAATTTTTTAATATAATAATCTTTAAATAAAAAATAAAAAAACTAAGAAAGATTTTTTTTCCGAAAAGTAGTCGGATCGCGGGTCACACCCGCGATTCGTGGACACGAAAATCTATAAATCTGTCCCGCCCGTTTCTCTTTCATTTAACTCCTTCCACTCTACACAATCGTCAAATTTAGTTGATTTACAATTTTTTTTGCTCGGTGATATCCAAATTTCTGATATGTGGGGTTTTATTGGTGATATTTGAGGTAATTTTTTCCATTCTTAATTTGTATTATGTGTAATTAATAAATAGTAATAATGTTGAATCTTGAAGTAATTTTAGTATAAAACTGATGAAAAAATATTGCATTGTAGATTAACGAAATGATTGCGGTAAGTATGTACTTTGGCGATGACATAGCTCAAAATGCAAGTTATGGTGTAGAGTACACGATAGGTCCAAGACTTACAATTTCAGCGACCGAAAATGTAACCTTAGAGGAAATTAAGAGTTGGAATACGTGGTCCACCAGGAACGTAACCGAGGTCGTCGATGGAATCACGTGGGGCTGGCAACGGTCTGTCCAAACCGAACTCTATTTGGCCTCGTATGTAGACTGTGTACATACCGTATGTAGACTGTGTACATACCGTATGTTGAAACCACTGACGATACCGTCAATTCTCTCTGTGATCATAGGGTCGATTTTCCTCATAAATCTGCGGTTTACCACACTCCTGCATGTAAATTTGATGCTTCGCTGACCATTCATCTTTCTGTCGGGCCGCATGAACTATCTTATCAAGTTTTTTCAGCTCTGTCCACGGATGAGGCTATGGCTGTGGCGTTGTCTGAAAAAGTCCGAGTTGTCTCATAGTTCTTTCTAGATAATACCATGATATCATCCAGAAATGAATTAAAGACACTCTCACGAGCCAATATGCACCATCACTAATTACCCGGTCAGGAAGCAATGACAAATATAAAGTATACGACTGCCAGTTTACGTGCTCATCAAAAATACATTCAAACTCATTTCTGTAATGTGTGAGACAATTACATGTGGTACTAACCTCATAACTTTGTGAGTATTGTCACTTAATAGCAAATGGAGGTCACGATTCTGGGTCTTCTCTACCTAGACACTCAGCAAGACCCACATGTCTCGGTCGGGCTACAGGAAACCGAGTACAAGACCAGTGCTGAAGGAGTAATAATGCACCACCAATGTTT
The DNA here is from genome assembly GCA_963682175.1 of Triglochin maritima. NCBI lineage: Eukaryota > Viridiplantae > Streptophyta > Magnoliopsida > Alismatales > Juncaginaceae > Triglochin > Triglochin maritima. Next base: position 51,364,624 of record OY821774.1, on the reverse strand, counting down.
TTCTTACCAAATTGACATGAAATAGACAAGTGACGATATAAACATGAAAGAACAGCCGCACCCCAATTGTACACTAACAGATTTTCCAATTCTGCAAAAACCTCAAATACATAACTGGAACGCCTGTTCCAGATCTATCAGGAAAAATCATGGATCCGAACAAATGTAAAATGAAAACCCTTGTGTATATAGCCGTTTGCTATGGCGTGGGATTATCCGGGAAGTTACCGTAATTGGCACACAACAATTGTAAATTGATGCTAAAGCCCGACTTTTTGAAAATTTGAGGCTCATATGGAACCACCGTTCGCTTACCTTTTCTCATCATCTTGGCATTGACGATATCAATCCCAAAAGCATTTTTGATTAACTCACGACTATCTCGATCACTGTGCCCGATTATTGGAAGACCAGTGATAGGTAGACCCCACAAGCAGCTCACATCCTGCAATGTAAGTCCAACCTCACCAACCGGCAAGTGGAAAGTGTGAGTCTCAGGACGCCAACGTTCTACAAGTGCAGTAATCAATCTGTGGTCTGTCCTTGTATGTTTTATCTGGGTAAGTTGATATAGTCTCAAATTTTTGAGGGCCTCACTAAAACTGTCGTGGACATGAATGACTGGACGATGTGCACGACATTCCAAAACAACCTCCGGCTACAATATATTAAAATATTTCGTGAAAAATAAACAAACCAAAATATATGTAATTTAAGTATTTAAACAAAGTAATAAAATACGATTTTTTTGGTACGTATATTTGTGGAAATGTCATTGACTCTGAACATGTAATTTGATATTCTGAGAAGTGGGGAAATAGACTCTCTGTCCACTGCATCATTATACTCAGGTGCGTTTTGTACAGAGCGACTTCTACTAAAATGACTCATTTTGACAAAAAAATTGTTCACTATAATAAAAACAAAATTAATTTTAACAAAATGAAAAAACAGGTTTCATGACAAAATGCATGTTATACAATTGACGAAATGTATCAAAAATTATTTTAAGTATATATGAACAGAAACATAAATTCAACTACTATATTTAATTACATTAAAAAATTAAAAAAATCCAAATATTAATATTTAACAAAGAAAATAAATGTTAATTCTATTAATTCTTACATAAAACAAAAAAATAATGCGAAAAATTAACGTGGATCCCAAAATAAGAACTCCGATGAATTATATGGGTTACATTTTGAGAGTAATGGTCAACGTCATAACATATAGTAATTACGTCGAAAAAAAATCTAATGGGCTAATGGGAGACAGGACTAGGAGAGAGAGGAGAGGAGAATAGTGGTGCAAAATTCGAGCTCACTGATCGCATGTCTAAACCGCGATTCGTGGTTACACGGAGGGTTACACCGACGATCCGATAAATTTTCGATATTTTTTCTCTTAATTTTTTTTTATTTAAAGATTATAATATTAAAAAATTACGGGTCCACAACTGTAGATAGGGGTGAGCTTCGGTCCAGGACCGAACCGGACCGGACCGAAACCCGAATTTTCGGGAAGTCCGGACCGAAGACCGAACCGAATAGGTTTGGTCCGGTCCGGTCCGGGTCGGTCCAAAATCCGGATTTTCCCCTTAAATATTCTGTCCGGTCCAGACCGAAGACCGAATTTCCAAAATTTTGTGGACCGAAGACCGCACCGAAAAAATTCAGTCCGGTTCGGTCCGGGTGCCCGGATCGGACCGAATTTTGCTCACCCCCAACTGCGAAGGCAACCAGTGTAAATAACTCAAAATCTCGGGGCAAATCTACCCCCAACACCTCACCACCACCACCAACCGCGGATCGACGCTCTCGTCCAGTCCCTGAAATCCCAGATCCAAACCAACGGCCAGGATCTCCCCAAAACCTCTACAAAACCCCATCCCCTCCACCCTAGATCTCCACCCCACACCCTCCTCCTCTCCCCTCCCAAACCCTACCAGATCCAATGGCCCTCTCCGTCGAGAAGACCTCCTCCGGGCGCGAGTACAAGGTCAAGGACATGTCCCAGGCCGACTTTGGTCGCCTCGAGATCGACCTCGCCGAGGTCGAGATGCCGGGGCTGATGTCCTGCCGGACCGAGTTCGGCCCCTCCCAGCCTTTCAAGGGGGCACGGATCTCCGGATCTCTCCACATGACCATCCAGACCGCCGTCCTCATCGAGACCCTCACTTCCCTCGGCGCCGAGGTCAGATGGTGCTCCTGCAACATCTTCTCCACCCAGGACCATGCTGCCGCCGCCATCGCGAGGGACTCCGCCGCCGTGTTCGCCTGGAAGGGGGAGACGCTCCAGGAGTACTGGTGGTGTACCGAGAGGTGCTTGGATTGGGGCGAGGGTGGCGGTCCGGATCTCATCGTCGATGATGGTGGTGATGCCACTTTGTTGATCCACGAAGGTACGGAAACTAAAGAAAAATTGGATCTTTTGTTGGTTTGCGTGAATGAGATCTAAGAACGCTTTTTTTGGTTTGTTTTTCTCTTTGAAGGTTGGATCTTAAATGGATTTGAATAGTAGTAGTAGTTGATCGAAGGTTTTCAGGTTTTTAACCTCGAAAACTTGGATCTTTGGTGGTATACTTGAAAGTTTGGATCTTTAGTGGTTTTAAGTAGTGGTTGATGACTAGGGTTGATTTACGTGAATGGGATCTAAGAATGCACGAGTTAGTAGAATATTGCGTTTATTGGTTTGTTTCTATGCTTTTAGGTCGAATATTTGCTGGATTTAAGTAGCAGTTGATGTTTGGGGTTTATGTGAGTGAGATCTAATGACGCTTGAGTTTTTTTAATCTAAGGTTGTACGGAAAGATCTGAATATTTTTTATTTGTTTTAACTCGAAAGTTCAAATCTTTATTTGATTCGTTTTGACTATTAATGTACGTCAAGATTTGGATCTTTAGCGGATTTGACTAGTGTTTTGGTGATGGTAGTGTTTACTTGAAAGATTGGATCTTTAGTGCATCTAATTTGTAATGGATGTTTAGTGTTTGCATGGAAGTGATATGATAAAGCTTGAGTTGGTGCTTAATGTAAAGATCTCAACTTTGTTAGATCTACCAAGGAAAGTAATTGATGTTGTTAACTTTATTGGATTTGACCAGTATTGGCTGCTTACAGTGGATCTCAACTTCGTTTGACAACTAACAAGTAGATCTTGCTGATGATGTCGGTTTTAGTGTTTGAATTGGTGCTTTTGTATAAATATTTTAATTTGGTTAGATCTTACAAGTAATGGATCTCTTTGATAATAGGGTTTAACATATAATATTTACAGCTTTGGCCGGTGCTCGACTATTGATGTAGCCATTTTGGTAGTTTATCAAGTTTGATTTTTTGCGAGTAATGAGGTATACTTGTGTGACTTGACTCTTGGATTGATGCTTTGTGGGATCGTGTAAAAGATCTGCATTTCAGTAGATTTAATCTTGAATGGGTTTGCTCTTGATTTTGATAGGGTTTATTATTCGATTGTGATGTAATTTGCATGTATTGCTGGTATAGGTGTGAAGGCCGAGGAGGAGTACGAGAAGACCGGAAAGGTGCCGGACCCAGCATCCACTGACAATGCTGAATTCCAGATTGTGTTGGGTTTGATCAGAGATGGGTTGAAGACTGACCCCAAGAAGTACAGGAAGATGAAGGAGAGACTTGTTGGTGTTTCCGAGGAGACCACAACCGGTGTTCACAGGCTTTACCAGATGCAGGCCAATGGAACCCTTCTCTTCCCTGCCATCAATGTCAACGACTCTGTTACCAAGAGCAAGGTATTCTCACCATTTTGGTTTTAGGTTCATATTGTATACTTGCATGCATTTACATTTTGAGTGTTGATCATATGAGGAAGCACGACATCTAATTATTTGAAATATAACCTCGAGGTCTAGAATTATTAAAATTGATCTCTTCCACTATATCTGGAACATGGTTTGGAGGTTTAAGTTTTGAATCAAGAATCCACAGTCAAATAGATCTGGCATGATTATGTTTAAATGCAGAGTGAGTCACTCATTGCTCGATGAACACTCTAGATAGTTGTATGAGGGCATAAAAGCTTATTGTTACGAGTTACGACCTTCAGGCGTTTATATCTAGTGGTCTGATGTTTTTGATGTACCAGAGAGTGATTATTTTATTTAGTATATATTTTTTAATTGTTTCTAACTCCGAATTGCTATACTGGCAGTTTGACAACCTGTACGGATGCCGCCACTCTCTCCCTGATGGACTCATGAGGGCCACTGACATTATGATTGCCGGAAAGGTTGCTGTTGTCTGTGGTTATGGAGATGTCGGCAAGGGCTGTGCTGCTGCTCTCAAGCAGGCTGGTGCCCGTGTCATTGTCACAGAGATTGACCCGATCTGTGCCCTTCAGGCTCTCATGGAGGGTCTCCAAGTCCTGACCTTGCAGGATGTGCTCGCTGAGGCAGACATCTTTGTGACCACCACCGGTAACAAGGACATCATCATGGTTGATCACATGAGGAAGATGAAGAACAATGCTATTGTCTGCAACATTGGACACTTCGACAATGAGATTGACATGCAGGGACTTGAGACCTACCCAGGTGTTAAGCGCATCACCATCAAGCCCCAGACTGATCGCTGGGTCTTCCCCGACACCAAGACCGGCATCATTGTCCTTGCTGAGGGCCGCCTCATGAACCTTGGCTGTGCCACTGGACATCCCAGTTTCGTCATGTCATGTTCCTTCACCAACCAGGTATATGTTCACCCCCGAATGATGGATGAATTTTTTTCCGCTACAGTACGTGTATTATCTAGCTGGGTAAGGTTTGCCTCGTTGTTGTGTACCATATAAACTTATTTTGAAATGGGATCCATGTGCAGGTTATTGCTCAGCTTGAGTTGTGGAATGAGAAGTCGTCTGGCAAGTACGAGAAGAAAGTGTACGTCCTGCCGAAGCATCTTGATGAGAAGGTGGCTGCCCTCCACCTTGGCAAGCTTGGAGCCAAGCTCACCAAGCTCAGCCCAGACCAGGCCAGCTACATCAATGTCCCAGTTGAGGGCCCATACAAGCCTGCCCACTACAGGTACTGAGCAACGAGGAGACCCACATAATAGCAAAAGATGGCAGACATTTGGAAAGCCCTGGCCAATTTATTTTTGCTTCTATTCATGGTTTTTTGTTATGTTCCTCCAGTTTCCCTTTAAATTAGACTTCTTATGTAGCAGCGGTTCCGTGGACAAGAAAGCTAAAAACGAATAATTACTTTTTTTTAGCAGTGTGAGCACCTATCAGTGCTGGAAAGTGAGTGTTTTAAAGGGCTTTCAGTTGTCTCATGTTGTATCCTGCCATCAATATATCCCTTCAACATTGTTATTTTTGTTTTATTTGCAAAAATTGTGTCGAATGGTCTGCTTGTGGTGTTTGTGGCCTTGTGGAAAAATATTGGAAAGTACTTTTCATACACTCGATCGGATGAATTTCTACTAACACTGTCTTGACTATGTGAAAAACAACTGATTAGAAAAGAGGATGGGTTACGTTTGGTGTTTGTGGTCTTAATGGAAAAATATTGAAAAGTGCATGTTACACATCTTGTCTCTTTTGATCAAGCAAACTCCTGCTAAAAGCCGTCTTCATTGTTTTCTCACAAACAAAAATAGGTTATAAAACAATAGTTTTATTATGTAACAATCTCATGTTTTAGAAGACCAAAGTTCGATCCCTGAAACTAAATGTTACTTGATCTTCCCAGAACAACAACCCGTGACTACCAGAGTGTATTCTACACTCTACTGGTAAAAGAAGGGGAATCTTTCGTGCATTCTTCTCATTAGTGGCTTCTTTTATTATATGATATTCCTAAAAGAGAGCCATTATTGATCTGTCTGTTTATTAGACTGACAGCGTCCCGTCTGAGTCACAACGGAACCAAACAAAATGAGTCACTTCTCCCAATCCAAACACACATGCAGTGAAAGTTCACACTACACAGTCCACACCTTGTGATCCGCCTCCTCTATAACCTTATCTTTTTACTTTCTTATCATCTTCTCATTATTGCAAACAAATAACTTCATTTTACCATTTTTAGGACCATTACTTTCTTCCAGTCAGTATAAGACCATCTAAACTCCCTTTTATTTTCACATGCCATTATCAATTTTCGGTAATTTACATTCCACATTTTCAAACATCTTCAACTCGTGTTCCAAAACAACTACATTAGTGGCGCAAGAAGTAATGCTGCCGGCTGAAAGCAAGCGGAGCCACTCCCTGAGGTTTGATTCTCCTCTCTTCCTCCTTATGAAGCTGCTTTTCTCATAGTTGTTTGTGCTTTTCTCTTGAAACCTGAGAAATAAATAAAGAAAGAAAGAAAAAGAACATGTCTTTGCTGTTTTCAAGGTTCGATTCTGTAGTGCAGTCAAGTGATAATGCCAGAAGAGATTAGTCAGGAGTTCAGTTCAGGTAATCATGAGATCAGATGATGTGGAGATCACTTCTGCAGGTAAGAACTTTTTTACCTTTTTCACTTTCCCGTTCCTTTCCTTTCCATTCCTTTCTTTTTTTGTTTTTTGAGCCTTTTTCTGGTTGAATTCTTAAAAACGTGTTTTACATGAGATGTTTGTTGTGAGGTTTTCGGATTCAAATGTCTGGAGTGAACATAGACAACAATAACATTTTTCTGCCTTTAATTTCTGTTTCTTTGGTTCATTCTGATTAAGGCAGTAAACTCCAATCATTTATCATCAGATGGTTAACTGATACTTGATTGCAGATGTTTAGTGAATATAGAAAGTTTGAAGATTTATAAAGATCATTATTAACACATTATGTGCTTCCATTTAGTCATGTCCAGCATTGTTAAAGAGTTAAAAGTTTTTCTTCTTCTGAATCAGTTACGAAATTAAGAGTTAAAAGTTAAGAGCAATTAGATTGTGTATAATTGTTCTTTTGTGGGTTCAACAAGTAATCTAAGATCCACTATTGTACCTTCACTTTTGCAATGAACTAGAATATGATTAAAATTGACTCCATTGTCTTTGTTAACGTCCATTATGTCCTAGGCCTATCTTAATCTACACCCTTCTGCAGGTAGAACTTCAGAACTAATTGGTTCACTACCACACAAAGAAATAGAGGGTTGTGACACAGGTATTACAATTTGATCTTTGACAAATCACTTACATTTTCATAATAAGACAACCCTTTTATTCGAGTAGTATTGTGACATAATTTTCGATAGAGCTTGCCTTTTTCTTATAACTTCTAACCAACGTAGCTGGTTTTATAGCGAAATTCGATGTTACTTGTCAAGACATACGGATCGATTCTCCAGAAGCAAATTTTCACGGTAGCGGGTCTGGTGAGAACCGTGAGAATATGAAAGTTACTGTAGAACTTGATTCTGATGTGCTTGAAACTTCAGATGTAGACTCTTGGACTGAGGCAACCAAAGAACTGGATTCAGCACCTTTAGTGCAAGGAAGAAAATCCGAATTGTGTACTGATGATAAGCAAACTGCTCAGTATGACCTGAATAGTAATGATTACTGTATTATATCTAGCATTCTTTGTAGTGCTGAAGATCTGAATCAAATTGATGAAAATTTGCCTACCTTTTCAACATATAAGAATATAGACTCCTCTGGTACATGCACTGATTGTTCCCACCTACTGGTGGAATCAGATGTAATATTTACATCTTTTGGTTACAAATCTATTTCCAAGACAGAAGACAACCTTCAAGATCCTGTACTAGAAACATTTCAACCAGAGGTATTACATGTAGAATGTAGTGACTCATTCATTCAAGCTCAAGTTGAGGATAACGAAAAAGATAGGGTAACTTTCAGTAGTCATTCTAACGTAAAAGTTAACAAACATAGGATTGTTTTGGAGGTCGAACTAGAGGGTGATAATCCTAGTTATGTCTTATTTGAGGAAGTATCTTGCTATGACATGTCAGAACCAGTGTGCGAAAATCTTACAGAAGTTGCACGAGGTGAGGATACTGAAGCATTAGAAAGCAGCAGGCCCATCGAAACAAGCATAACTGAAAGCAGTTCCGGTTCTACTCCTGAAGTCAATGAAAGTGATTGTAGTAGTATTGCAGTAGTTGTTTATGGTCAAGTAATCAACCAGCAAGCTTCTATGTCGACCAGTCCGGAACAGACTAGCGAGGTTTGCGAAGACATGCTCCTACGTCTAGAGAGGGTTGGACCAAATGCACCACTGGAGAACAAGGAACTACGAATTTCAGAATTTGGTGAAGATAACAGTATTAACAAGGCTAGAACAGCTGATAGTGGAAATTATGGCCTTATTGACTTAAGTATAGGGATTGATAAGTTTGCAGATCACAAGCCCATAGATTTAGAAGGTGAAGAGAGCGATCTACCTGTTATCGGCAGTCGTAATGGATTTGTAAATATTACAGGAGAGAAATTTGATGCACATGAGATCTTTGAGAAGGGCAAACTTGAAAAAGACATTGGAGCTGAAATAGTGAAACTCTTGGAGGATAATTGTGATACATATGCGGATGCTGAGAATCATGAACTCACACAAGATCCACTTGTAACAGAGAAGGATTTGAAAGACATCATGTCAGGTTTGGATGAAATAATTTGGAGTGCCGAGTTGTTTCTAGAAAGTACATCCGAATCCAACCACTTTGAGCAGAATAAAGTAGCAGTGCAGGAATTTCCAATTGAATCAACATCTCAAGTAAGCAATTGTCGATCTTCTAGTATTGCTAAAGTTGAGGTTGGAAATAACGAAGCAAAAACTAATACATCCAAAGAGAGTCTTGAAGAAGACATGATTGTTGAAGTTGGAACAGGATATCATACTTTATCACGCGACCTTCTGTCTGCTGTTCATGAAAAATTCAGTGCTTGTGGAGCTTCCCCAGAATTTCTCGATGTTCCCCATCAACCAAAACATGGAGATAAAGAAGATTTTGTTGGCAGAATGATATCTGATGCTACACTAGCAACACAGACTGCCTTCGTAGGAAATTTTATTCCTTGGGGCTGCAACGACTATAATGATTCTGCTTCTCGTGAGTTGCTATTTTCCTTCTCACCTTTTGTGTGGACCTCAAATCTGTTTTTTTTAGTTTTCATTTTCCAACTTCTTTGACACAGTATCCTTCGTGTCCTGATAATTTTGTTAAATCATCTCTCCATAATATAGTCGTGTTTCGTAGAGATCTGTGAAATGGTTGCACCATTGAAAATGGTTGCACCATTGAAACCTCATGGACCAGGAATGTAGATAAGTACTTATGGTTAAAGATTTTGGGAACCTTCGTGAGCAATGCATTACCATCACACATTATGCTTAATACGATTGTCATGGATCTCTACTGAGTTAATATTTCAATGTTCAGATCAACTAAACTTTCAATATGGTGCTCTTTTGTCAAGACAAGGATATTTCCTTAGTTTCAACATACTCTTTCCTCCCTACTTGTACTAAAGCACAGATTTTTTAACAGAACCAATGATTTAGTCCTGTCGTATTTTTTGTAGTGCATTACATTTCTTGTAACTTCGTTTATTCATTGAAATTATTTCACTTTTATCTTAAGTTGGCACTGATTAAATTTCACTACTAACAGGAAATGCAACAGTATCTTTGCCTGCTTCCATCGAAGGTTCACAATACATCATTACCAACAAGACCTTACATGCAGAAGGTGAAGAGAGAAACATACCTCTTATCAGCAGCAGTCGAACTGAAAATATAATTCCTTCTGCAGAGAAGTGTGGGGAACATGAGATTTTCGAAAAGAACAAACTCAAACAAGTCTCTCATGTAACTGAAATAGTTGGTATTCACGCTGAGACGACCGAGTCCTGTTTTGAGAAGGGTGAAATATACATGAATGATGAAGATCATGAACTCGAACAAGATACACTTGCAAACGAGAAAGATCTGGAAGGTATCATACCAGGGTTAGATGAAATAATGTGGAGTCCTGAGTTGTTTTCAGAAAGCACATCTGAACACAGAAAGTCCGATCAGAATAAAGTAACTTTGCAAGAATACCCAATTGAATCGGCAGTTCAAGTAAGCACTTGTGAATCTTTTAGTAATGCCGAAGTTGAGGTTGGAAACAGCAAAGCAGAATGTGGTACATCGAAAGAGAATCATAAAGTTGGCATGATTGATCAAGATGAAAGAGGTTATGATCCTTCATCTACTGACCTTCCATCCGCTTTTTGTGAGATATCCAGTCCTTATGGTTCTGCCAGACAATTTTTCGATATTCCTAACCAACAGTCAGAAAGTGATAAAGAAGATTTTGTTGACAGAAGTGTGTCTGATGCTGCACCTGCATCAAAGAATGCCTTTGTAGGAAATTTTAACCTTTTGGACTATGACAAGTATAACGAATCTGCTTCCTGTAAGTTATTGTCCTTCTCATGTATATGTCAAAACTATGAACCATTTTTTCTTGTGTTTATTGCTTAATAATCTGGCTAAATTCCCAAAAGTGTAGAAGTGCATTGTTGAGATCCAAGGAAATTATTGTGTGATTGGAACCCCATAAACCAGGAACACAGACATTCTTATTTTTCAAAAGAATATTGCAAACCATGATTACATGTGTAATTGATCTCGTAAATATGTAAGAAAAAAACTTGCACCACAATTAATATGAATCTCAAGAATGTGTAATTGACAATAAAATTTCAAGAATCCTTTTCATTGATCAACATTGCTGGTTATATGTTTCTCCGTGGTCCTTGTAAGGATACACTTACTGGTTTATATGTATTGTTAAGTAAATCTGACTCCCGTATGAGTTTTGAACGCAACTGATCACTTATAAGTCCGGTTCTTTACTCGTACTACTTCACATTCCATATTACTCTATTTGTTTGCTGAAGTTAAATTTACTGCCGACAGGTGATGCAACAATGAGGTTATCGTCCACGGCTGTTGAAGACCCTCAAAACATCATTCCCAACAACCAGCAGTCCCTAAACATGTTTGTTGATGTTCCTTCAGAAATCAAGGAGCAGGAACCAGATCTCTTTGAGTTGTCTTCTAATGCTGAACTCAAGCCAATAGAGAATGCTAAGCCATTTGTGTCATCACCTTCAAGTTCAAGTTTCCACCTGCTATACCACAGAAGAAAGACAAACGAAGACATAATCGAGAGCATCGAAAGTTGGAACGACATCGCAAAAAACCCGACTCCTCTGAAAAGCCTCCTTGTGGAAGCAAGCAAAAGGAGCTTGAGTTCAGAAGACTGGAACATGTCGCCTTCATCAAAAGAAGTGAGTTCCACACGATCCCCAGGCACGCGCTACCCAGCGAAGACCCCTACATCTACGACTTCTGTTCAACAAGCAGTGAAGAAGATAACGTACGAAGCGTGGAATTCTCCTGCAAGGCTTCCAATCAAGAAGAATGATAAATCAAAATCGAAAGGGAAGTCGCAATGGGTACCCTTCATGTGCTGCTCATATGCTAACATCAACAACAAATCTCTTAGATTACCATAGCTGTGTTTGGCATGCAATCCTCTGAAATAAATTTGCCGAACATTACTATCTTCTGTCATACAAGACAAGTTATGAACATATTAAACCTGAATGGGAATCATAGAAGTAACATCCATCTTGTTTGATGATTTCTGTTTGTTTTTCAATGCAAGTGCAGTTCATTTTCCAATTGTGAGCCAACAGTAGTCCTTCAGTTACGATTGTTGCTTGTGTTCATCATCTGCTGTGCAGCCAAACTCCTCATGAGGAAAAACAATGAGCACACGTTTTAAGTTGGTCGCAACTCGCAAAGCATGTAGTGTAAGCTCAAATGCCAAACAAAGGGAAGAACGTTTTCTCTAACAGGAAACTCTGCAAGTTCAACCTACCAATACTAAATAAAAGCATAGGAAATGAGATAAATATCAATACAAAACTGTTTGATCTGATGATGTTTTCCGATAATTATTGGAGTGGAATTCAGAGGGGGTGAGTCCCGTTGTCATCACATTAAGAACTCAAAACATGTGTTGCCATCAGAGTTCTAAATTGCAGGCTTGAATGCTTGATATCATATATGTAGATATAAATCAGGTAGTTGGGATAATATGACATTTCAATAAGACCATTGCAGATGGTAATACAATCTTGTCGATCAATGTTGGATCATCTCACCAAATTATAGGTCGCAATATCTTACTTACGTCACCACTCGATAGATCATGTTAGACGATATCAAACCACTTAAGTGAACGAGGCAACTTTCAAACATTGAAACTAACAAACAACTATGCAAGACCTACAATTTTCAGCATTGAGATCGATAACCTGAAAAGACTTCAAAGGAACACGAATCAAGAGAAGTTTTTCCCCCCAAGAACATAACAACAATGCACATATTTGGTTGCCTCAAGCTCAAGCTGGGCAATATTTCCATAAACCGAGCTAAACGCGGATCTCAATTTGCCATTGTTGCTTCAATTCTTATTAGTAACCCCACAACGAATTTGAAGTGATGTTTACAGAATCGGATTGTACTTCCAGAAAATATGATTTCGACCTCTATATAAATAATCTCGACCTCCCAAAACACATATAATACTCAACACAAATCTTGTAGTAATTCCAGCTAACTCTTTATTTTTTATCTATAATTCTGATAACGCATCCTCAGTAGTTGCCTGGGCGCACCTACAGGCTACGGCCTTCATGGTACCACAAATGCCAGGTTCATGAGTTTGTAAAGTTGAATCAAATTTTCTCTTGCATTGTTAAATACATGGAGATATTTATATTCATAAACATGACAGAAAATTCTCAAGTCAAGTTTGAGTCAAGTTTTCAAGTCGAGCACAAAGTTTTCTCCAAGTCAGGTCGTGCTAACTCGTTTAACTATTTAGGATAATGCTCATATGTTCGGTATATTCATTATTTATTAGATTGGAGTTGAGCTTTTCCCGGTCGTTGTTTTGAGCTCAAGCTGGATTTCAACTCCCAATTAAGAACCGACATCCCTACTACTAATTGTATTCAATGAACTAAAATTTCTAACAAAGAATAAAATAACCAAGACGGTAAAGACAATAGTTGAAGAACAAAGATCTATGACTTGTCTAAGAATGTTATGAACCAACTACCCAATAATCTCTTCTAGCATTTGAAGCACTATGCATGCCCGTAGCGACCAAGCAAAGGCGTGCTCAGATTAGAAATCTCCATCAATTCACAACTTAAAAAAACACTTCGAATATTATTCGGCAACAGTGAGCATGAAAATTGGCCAAAACCACACTATCAACCCATGACATGAAAAGACACCAACTGTGCCATGCTGTGGTCGTCAACCCATCTTGCTAATGAGCTTAGGTGGCCGTCTGAGTCTCAGATTTCTGTAATACAAGAACACATGAGCAGGATTACTAATTGCACCTAAACTGAAGAAAAGTATTTTTTAAACCACAACACTTACTTTGGGTTCATTGTCTAATTTGCTCATCTTGGCGAACATGTTGCCATAGAACTTGGCTTCTTTCTTGTTGTACTCTTTCATCTTCTCCTTCAGACTCCTGTACTCCAGCTTCACGTCCCTGAATCAAACCATGATTATTAGCATTCACTTAAACAATCACATAGGGTTTCCGAATTATTATCACTGATAACCACGGTTCCCAACTCGATTATAGACCCCTTTCTATCTTAAATCACCATTACAAATCGTCTGAACAATTGTCATTCCAACACAAATTGTCTTGTCCAAGTTACCACCCTAGATTCTTATGAGTAGAGACAGATATGTGGGATTATCATTTTTCTTCAAAACTACAAAAAAGAAGACAAAATAGGATTCAAAACGCTAGAATTATAACCTGTTGTCTGGATCGATCTCTAATGCTTTCTTGACATCCAGTTCAGCCAAGTCTAAATCAGCAAGTTGTATATATGCCTGGGCTCTCCTGTAAAGGGCTTTCACGTTCCTGCTGTCAAGCTCCAACACCTGCCATTACACAAAGAAATTAACATCTGACAAATCATAAACTATGTCAGCAAGAAAAGAGATAGGCATTTAGCTACTACTTTTGTACCTTGGTGCAGAGTTTGACTGCTTGCTTGTAATCTTTGAGCTTCAACTTGCAAGCAGCATTGTTCAGGTTGCACGATACCTTTAGCACCTTAGACTGCTTCTTCTCCTCATCACTGAAGGAAGTGTCATATTCTATATATTTTGCTGCCTGAGTATTATTAAAGATAAAAAAAGTTAAAAAGTGATTGGATTTCACTACACTGTAATAAAAAAGTTTCATCAGAACGTGAGGAGCAGGAAATACCTTCTCGTATCTCTTTGAAGCCTTCTCATATTTACCTGCTCTAAACAGAGCATTACCTTCTTCTTTCTTTGCTCTAGCAGCTTCAATTTTCTCAGGAGTATTCATATCCCATGATTCCTTGTCCTTGACAAAAGAGACCAACTCAACATCGTAATAGACAGTTGAGTTTGGCGGAACCACAACAAGGTCTTGCTTGGATTCAGAGGAGGAAAATGCATATTCCGGTGAAATTGTAACTAGTGCAACTTCTCCCTTCTTCATGGTCATCACAGCACGGTCAAGACCATCAATCACTTGTTCTGTTGAAAGGTAAACGTACATACCGAAATACATAAAAAAGGCAGATTATCATTAAAAAAATGTCCGAGCGCATACCATCATCTGTCTTGAATTCTAATGGTTCCTCGTCATCCTGGCCTTTCTTCACAAAGACAGTACCATCTTGTAATTTTCCAATGAGCTTCACTGTCAAGATATATATCGGTTAACAATGAGAAAATCCCAGAATAATTCATCCAATAACTTCAGAGAAAAAATTATCACCTGTAACAATAGCCCCGTCATTAGGGTGGTCATAGCCCTCTCCTTCCTTTAGAATCTTTTTAAGAACCTTCTTGTCTGTAGTCACCTCAGTTACAGTCTTCCAGGAAACTAACTGAAGTTCTATCATAATTGTAGCATTGGGAGGCACTGCACCCTCACTTCCTGAGGCTGCCCTTCCTTTCTCTCCAAACCCATCTGTAAGAATGGTGGAAACAGAAATATTAGTATCTTCTTAATTATAAAAGTTATGTGACAAGGTATAGCCTTACAGGAGGATTTGATAGTGAGAAGAACTTTCTCTCCTTTCTTCATTGTTTTAACAGCCTTTGACAACGCAGGGCAAAAATATCCTAATAGGGAATTATTCGTCATAAAAAAATCACAAAACCAAATGAACAAAAACATAGTAAGACCCTCGGAAAACGAGAATCTAACCATCTTGGACCGTGAATTCAACTCCATCTTCAGACTTTGAAATTACAGTACCATCTTCAAGCCGAGCCTCATATTTTACTGCAATCGATTGAGTTAGTCATTTAATAAGATAGCTGTTCGAAGCTTGCAAAACAAAAAAATTGAAGTGCTATAAAGATGTAAATGGACAGAGTGGCACACCAAAAACTTCATCGGGATCCTTGGGATTCTCCCACTTCTCTCCTTCAGAGAGGATTTTCTTGAATATCCCTCCATCGTTGCATATATCCTTCACACTGGACCATGAAAGCAACTCAACATCAAACTGTAGCGTAGCATTGGCTGGAATTGTGGAAGATCCTGAGGCCCCATAAGCCAGCTCTGGAGGAATCGTAAAGATTGCATTTTCACCCTTTTTCATGGTCTTGATGCCCTGATCCCATCCTTTGATGACTTGACCTGGCAAATGAAAAGAACTCGCATGATTGTAATATCCTACATTTTCACATCTTACCCCTTTAGAACCCTTCCATCCATATGTCATAGACAATGAGTCTCAGTTATGACGACACCAACCCTTTACCAAAAGAGGGAAAAACCTAATGTATTATGGCACACTCTTTGTTGCCACATTTGCGATTTTTATTTATAACGATTACCTTGCGCCTTTTATAAAGAAGACAACTTCGAGTTACAAAATCCAAAGTCCATTTCTAGTCTAGAATCTATGCCTGGTAGAATGGTATGTAGGAAGTATTATGATGTTTTCAACTATATGTGAACTAAATGATAAAACTCCTCAATGAAAGGAGCTCAGCGTACAAAATACTAATATATCTACATAAATGTATACAACTAAAACAACACAAATAAGAGTACATAGATAAACTAAAGTTGACAGCCTTACTGGAAAAAATTAAGTTACATCGACAACTGAAAAGTAAGATGGTAACATAGTGCATCGTACAACATTAAAGCACAGTACTGATCACTTCAAGAATCTCATGGAGTGAAGTCAATGAAGCAATGCTATATCTGTTTATCTGCTCAACTTTGTCTGAATGTACTCAATCCTATACAGCATTCCATCAGTCTAATGCACAGTGTCGTGACAAAAACTCTTCTTCAGTGTAGGGAAACAACCCATAGATACATACAGTGACCACCAAATTCAAAAACACCAAAAAAGTTCGATTTTTTTTTTACTTCACCATCGCAATAATCACCAATGTAACACCACAAAGATGGAATTTTTAAGACTTCAACATCTACGTAACGCCAAAAGACAATTTTTTCTGCAAAATCGTAAATGAATGTTTGAAAAAAAAAACACCAAAACAAAAATAAGCTAAAAGGCAAACCTTGGCCAAGCGTGAACTTGAACGGAGTCCCGCGATCTCTGCTGGAATCGAACTTAGTTCCATCCACCAACGTCCCCGTATAATGCACTGCAAAATCCACCATCAAAACGCAAAATCACCCAAATCCAAAACCCTAAAATCGCCACACACAAAAAAAACTTTACCTTCGACCTCGTCCCCGGCGTCAGGGGTGTCCCATCCCTCTCCCTCCTTGATCAGCTTCTTCTTCAACCCCTCCTCCCCGATCTCCCTCTCCTCGCCGACCTTGAGCGCCGGGCCACCGCCCATCCCCATCAGCTCGTCGTTCACGTCGTCGCCAGCGGGGAGGTCGAAGTCGTCTTCCATCGGAAAAGTATGGTGATCGGATCTGATGGGGAAAAGTAGGGTCGGAGAAGAGAAGGGTTTAAAGAGGGGAGAGAAGAGACGCGTGTTCTAGAGAGAGTGATGATGGGGACGAGGGTAGGATCGTCATTTGCTCTTGCTTGGAATTAGGGTTTTTTTAGGGTTGACTTTGCTTTTTGTGTGGTTTGGATGCAAATTGGTTAATCTTCGAGTTCGAAATAATTAGGAAAACGATTAGCGGACGCTAGCGTTCGGGACGCGCGCTTATGTGGTCAGCCCAGTCAGCAGACGCGTTTGAGTTGGCAGTCTCCACAGAAAAAGTTTATTTTTTATTTTATTCCTCGTTTCGTACAAATGTCTACATCCCTCCATCCCTCATTAATGCGTCTCAAATCACTCATTTTCCATGAACATTTTGGCTCTCCTACACAGCACAGGAGACTTGTTATAAATCTCAACATGCGTCTTCCTTTTTCTTCCCTTCTCTTCTGTGGTCTTACCTCTGTGCTTTGATGGAAATCGTTCATGTGTCTTTCCAAGTGGAGCAACCGACAAACGTTCCTAAGGAGGGGATGTTTTTCCCCTCTTTCGAAGAAGCCCAAACATTTTACGTTGCTTATACTGATTCTTGTGGTTTTTGTGTTAAGAAAAGGCATCACACCCGTTTGTTTGCTACCTCTGGGTCAGGTGTTAATGTGCTGGAACGAGATGCAATGGTGTCAAAGCTTCCGAGGATTTTGGCGTGATGTTCTACTGTTAAAAGTTCAATCAGAAAGTTCTATGCTTTTGCGTATAATTCCACATATACAACAAACAAGACCAAAGTCATCCTTAAGAATGTAGGAATGATCACATTCTTCTTCATTTTCTTCATGTACAGCAGTTGTATGTCTGTTCGGAATAAGAAGTCAGTCTGTTCGGAATATGTTGTGTGTCTGTTCGGAATAAGAAGTCTGTCTGTTCGGATTAAGTGGTGTGTATGTTCGGAATACTTTCTGTTCCATTTCTGCACAAATTTTCAACATAATCTGGACAAACATTTTACATAAACTGGACAAACTTTTTACATAAACAAGACAAATTTTCTACATAAACAAGACAATCTTTCTACATAAATAATACAAACTTTCTGTTCCGTTTCTGGACACACTTTCTATGCTTTTGCGTGTAATTTCACATATACAACAAACAAGACCAAAGTCATCCTTAAAAATGTAGGAATGATCACATTCTTCTTCATTTTCTTCATGTATAACAGTTGTATGTCAGTTCGGAATAAGAAGTTTATCTGTTCGGAATATGTTGTGTGTCTGTTCGGATTAAGTTGTACGTCTGTTCGGAATAAGAAGTCTGTCTGTTCGGAATATGTTGTGTGTCTGTTCGGAATAAGAAGTCTGTCTGTTCGGAATAAGAAGTCTTTCTGTTCGGAATAAGAAGTCTGTCTGTTTGGATTAAGTTGTGCGTCTGTTCGGAATAAGAAGTCTGTCTGTTCGGAATATGTTGTGTGTCTGTTCGGATTAAGTTGTGCGTCTGTTCGGAATAAGAAGTCTGTCTGTTCGGAATATGTTGTTTGTCTGTTCGGAATATGTTGTGTGTCTGTTCGGAATAAGAAATCTGTCTGTTCGGAATAAGAAGTCTTTCTGTTCGGAATAAGAAGTATGTCTGTTCGGAATAAGAAGTCTTTCTGTTCGGAATAAGAAGTATGTATGTTCGGAATAAGTAGTCTGTCTGTTCGGAATATGTTGTGTGTCTGTTCGGATTAAGTTATGTGTCTGTTCGGATTAAGTTGTGTGTCTGTTCGGAATATGTTGTGTGTCTGTTCGGAATATGTTGTGTGTCTGTTCGGATTAAGTTGTGTGTCTGTTCGGAATAAGAAGTCTGTCTGTTCGGATTAAGTTGTGCGTCTGTTCGGAATAAGAAGACTGTCTGTTCGGAATATGTTGTGTGTCTGTTTGGATTAAGTTGATCCAACCTAAAAGTTAAAAACAATATTTTATTATGATAAGTCTGGACTCTGCACGAATAAAAGGTCTGCACGCTGTCCTAGGGTCTGCACTATCTGTGTATTGGGAAAAGAATCGTTCAACCTAAAGAACCGGCGTTTTTAAGAAGACCAAAGCACGTGAAGAGAAATTTTGCTGACTGGACGCTGACTCAACACGTCCACGTAAGGCGCGTCCGTGACGCCCGCGTCCGTGTATAAGGACCCAAATAATTAAGGTAGCGTAATGGTTTTAGAACCTTGATTGATGTGATAGAGTTTTTTTTGTTGTTGTTGTTGTAAATTACAGTATGTTCACGTGAATTATGTCTTCGTGTCACTTCGGTTGAGGACGGCGTTCTTGCTCCGGATTAAGGGTTTTTTAGGGTTTATTTTTTTTTGGTGGTTTGGATTGAATAATCTTTGAGTTCAAAATGATTAAGGTAGCATAAATGGTTTTAGAACCTTGATTAATGTGATTACAGTAATAAAAAATTGAGTACCAAGTCTCGCACACAATTTAGATGAAAATGTGAGAATTTATTAAGTTTCGAAGTAATAGGAACGGATAAGTGATTTTATGGAAATTGTCGTCTTAAAGACTTTCAAAAATACGCTTTAATTTAGGGAACTGTTATTCATCGACGGAAAACTACTTAAATCGTCCCAATAATTACCATTTTGCCCTTCACAATTCATTTAATACCCATTTCGTCCCGTCAGTTAAAATAAGGTTTCTGCCTACGTTTTCGGCATTTTCCCAGTATAAACACCATGAAAACGTTTGATGAAGCGTCTGAATTCGGTGAAGTAAGCCCAACAAAAACAAAAAATAGGTCGGACGTCTAGGTAACACGCCCCCATTGGGGAGGCGTCTTAGCCATATGTCCCCCATGGTGGGGCGTTTTACCCCGTCCCCACAATATCCACCACTCATTTCAAATTGTAAGGTAGATTAAGATAAAAACGGTTGTGTTAATTAAATGTGAGATTAACCGTAAATAAGATCCAATGGTGAGATTGTAATGGGCTTAAACTAAATTTGATGAACCCTGAGCTCAGTAGAGCTTGACCACACACACATATATATATATATATACATAAATGTATATATATATACATACGCTTTAATTCAGGGAACTGTTATTCATCGTCGGAAAAGTGGAAAACTACTTAAATCGTCCCAATAATTATCATTTTGCCCTTCACAATTCATTTAATACTCATTTTGTCCCGTCAGTTAAAATAAGGTTTCTGCCTACGTTTTCCTCATTTTCCCAGTATAAACACCACGAAAATGTCTAACGAGGTGTCTTAGCCAGATGTCCCCCATGATGGGGCGTTTTACCCAGACGCCTCCCCCATTGAGGGGGCGTCTGGCTAAGACGTCTGTCAAAACAATTAAAAAAAACTTAAAATTTTACTGTGTGTTATCTCAAATTATTTGAGGTTCCGTTGCAAGATTTCGGTGGTAACGGGTCCGATTACAACGAGTTTTTTTTGCAAGTGATAAAGATTCAAAAAATTCTAGATCCAATAATTTCAAGATCCAAATTTTTCCTGTGGTAAAACTTCCCGACTTACAAATACCACCTAACATGTCGTTCGGTGAATTTTTTTGGATTTTGAAATTGTTGGATCTGAATTTTTTTGAATCTTCATCACTTGCAAAAACTCGTTGTAATCCAACACGTATAATTACCGATTAATACAAAAAAATTGGAACAGAACTTGAAATAATTTGAGATAACACACCGTATAATTTTTAATTTTTTTATTAAAAAAATTATGGGGTGTCCGCCGGAGCCGCCCCTCCATGGGGGCGCCTGAGTAAAACGCCCTCTCCATGGGAGTGGCATCTGGGTAACCCCCCTAATGGGGGAGGCGTCTTAGCCAGACGCCACCCCAATGGGGGGTTATTTCGGTGGACGTCATCTAATTTTTTTTATTTTTTTATTAAAAAGAAATTAGATATTTTAACAGATTCGAGTACACCGGGGCGTCCGTTGGCTCATTTACTGACATCCGAAACATTATTTTTTATGATCATGAGAGGAAGATGAAGAGAGATGGGTGATAGAAGAGTGAAATGTCACGATATATAAGTAGAAATGAGAGAATGACAAAATGATAATTCATTGGGACGATTTAATTAGTTTTCCGTGACGAATAGCAATTCAGTTAATTTAACATAGAAGCTCACTCCCTATCCAAAATCAGTTGCCAACAATTCTAAAATTTACGGGTGCAAATAGTTACCAAAAATCCAAGTTCAATTCAAAAATTTCTATTTAATTGGTATTTGATAAGTTACATCTTACCAATTTAATTTCAGATACAGATTTAGTTTTAAAAAATTTACCAATTAGAATTTTGATACGAATTCGGATACAAGATATTTCAAATTCAAATTATTTGGATACATGATCACGTACACACATTAGTATTCGAACATTAATATTCGAAAATTAATTACAATATACTTATATATTCAATTCCGGATAATATCTGAATATCAATTAGTATTCGAAAATTTTGAAGATTCGGACTCGAATTTGGATAGTTCTTCTAATTTCGGATTCGAATTCGAATTTTGTAATAGATTACATAATTCAAATTCAAATTCAAATACATTGTATATGCAGATCAAATAATTCGAGTTGCACTCCTACTAAAATGCATAGAAATTCATTGTGTTGAGATGATGTGCATTTTAAAGCTGAAGAACCGAAAGACGAGGAATATTTTAAGTATGATAATGATATGTATATTAAAATATTTGCATGGGAAGAAGAAAATATATGATGGTGATAAAGTTCACCGTCATTGAACTTGGGAAATGCACTCTAAATTCTACAAACCTAACCTGGGATTTGCCAACTTACCACATATTATATTTCTCGTTTACATAAGCCTAATATCACATATGAATAAGGTCCAGTATTTTCGGATTAACTGAACTCAGCCCACTAATAGCCCATTTCTTATATTTTCAGATTTACGGGCCCAAAGGAAGCAAGTTTGGGTTGAAATCTCAACTTCCCAAGTGTTTGTTTCACTTTCTCCTATATTTATACAGATGCAACTCAACCATGATGATGATGATGATGATAAAATAATAATAATAATAATAATAATGAAAAATTTGGAATAAGTTTACCACTTTTATTACTCCAACTCAACATTAATAAATCAAACGAGAGACAGAGTAATCAATTAGCAGGAAAATGGTATAAAAATGGGGGAAGGATAAAATTTCATAACTTAGATACTCTTATATGGTACCTCTTGAGTTAGCAACTCTGTTATCAACCACCAAAATGGAAATTAACTTCTTGAGCTACAGTCCCTAAACTCAACAGATTCCCGTAAAATCAATCATATTAGTAGGATCTTCCATCTAATTTTCATGATTAACCCTTCATTGCTGCAAAAAAAAAACTGTCATTATCACGCATTGTATACTTAGTTCCCAAATGCATATAATATATTCAACTACCAAAGTCATGAATATAATATTTTATTTGTCTTCCAACCTAACCCTACTTTGCAATTAGCCGCACATAGGTGCCCACATGAAATCACTCCACTTCCTTTAAGTTACATCTCAATATTTAAACAATTATTTGGTGTGTGAACTGTGAAGTAGGTTAAGCATCGATTAATCCAAATGGCAGTTCCACAGTAGGGGTTATAGGCAGTATCAAATCACATGGACCTCTCTATTTGTGTTGGTAACTAGCTTCTATTGGATTTATGTGGCAAGTTGCTAATGATTTCCAATGATCCACTTCATCATTAAGAACCATTTCACACAATGATTTAAGTGGTTGGTATCATCCACTTGGTTTTTTCTAATTACTCTAAATAAGGTCTTCAATGGTAATTATTTTTGTAACTAACTGATAAAAGAGTTATTGTCTAATCCAAGAGGATACATGATATTTAAGCCATGTCCAACCAACATATCTACAGGGTTGTTGGGGATTCCATCATAATTATTAAGAAAGTGAATCGTCTCTAATGAAAATTGCCTATGGTACGAAATTATTAAACTACTCGATGGTTAGTACTATCTATGTTCTTATTTGTTAAGAGTGTTATTACATATTTCTAAGGTCTCATCTGGAATCACTTTTGCACAGTAATCATTCTTTTAAATCCGAATCTATTTCCAGACGTTCTAAGCCGACCTTAAACTTATACTTGGATTTTTAGAGAGGTAATTAGTAACCAAAGAACAAAATGAAGGCAAAATCAAAGATATGAGAACTCGAGAAATTCAACTTTCCAGGAACCATAAATTTCACAAATCGTAATTTTGATAACAGTATTTCAGAGAAGAACCTAAGTTTAACTTCATAATCATAGCTACTAGACCCAAAGAGAAGTTTATAAGTACTGCGAGAAAACACTGAAAAGCTAATGTTTTGCATGCTTAATTAATCACATCATAATTGAATTTAGATGCCATCAGAGGTCCTATTGTAACGTCCCGAAACAACGGAAGATTTAAAATTTCAAAATAATCAACATAACAGACAACTCACGCGGGAACGTCACTAATATATAAATATATAAATATATAAATCCGGGTGCACCCAAAATACAAGGAGTTTTCCAAAAGAAGTACAACTACAATACTGATACAATGGAATAGAATACAAGTAGTCATACGGTCTAGCAACTGCCGAAGAGGATCCGACTCCAAAGCGCTCCGTCCTCGGTCACCACCCACCCGGACCTACTGCGGTCCTGAAAAAGATGCAACAACAATGCCTGAGTTTCCAGAAGGAAACCCCGTATACCAACTCACCTATATGCATGCATCACATAATGAACCTATCATACTAGTAGCATGTCATGGCATCAGCAGATATGGAAAACAGTTCCCCCGAAGGGTAAAACAGGACATCAGTCCGACAATCAATCATCGGGTCTCCCGAAGAGACCTACTGCAGGCACATGCAGTCTAGTAGCCCGCGACATCGCACCCCCCACACGCAGCTACACTACTCAAGGGTTCGGCAGGGAGCCTTTGTCACGTCTACGCGCCGATAGAAACAGATCTGTAAATCTCAGTGGTCGGGGCCACAGGGACCAACGGGGCCGTCGCCCGGAAGGTATAACAACAACATCTCGGTAGGTGCCCAGCCGAGGAAAACAACATAGCCGGCACAGCCTCGGCCCAACAATCATCATCGCCGGCACAACCTCGGCGGCATCACCGGCACAGCATCGGTGGTCCATCACAACGTCCGGCACAGCATCGGACGGTCCAGACCGAAGTCTGCCAGGTCATCAGGCTCCTCGAGCCGCGAACACCAACCGCGCCGCTATAAAAGCAGGGCAGCGACCTCCGTAGCCCGAAGGCCGGTAGTCACCTCACCCAACGCCAGTTGCGTGCCCGCACAACATCAACACTGGAATCCGCGATCCCTCAGGCCTGCTATACTACAAAGTGCCAACCAATCAACTCAAAAGTCACGGTCCATACATGGAGGTGACGCGTCCCGAACACCCACACTCTTCCCAACGGCGGTCCCTGGGCAGGCACGCATCATGCGCCCACCGTCACCTCCCGGCTCACGCACAAGGCGAGGACACGGGTTTCCGTGGCAAAGTTGGCGTTCAAAAAGGGGAACCTGGGATTCTGTTCTGCGCCCCAACGGTCGACCGTACTCCTATAACGGTCTACCGCCGCGCTCAAAACAGAACCCCCAACGGTCGAACCAAGGTCTAAAACCGGTCGACCGAACGAGGTCAAAATCCGGAGTCTGGTCAACATCAAATCCAATCTATCGGTCGACCGACTCAGGGGTCCCGGTCGACCGAAAACTAACAGGGTCAACCTAGTATTCTACGTCATCAAACGGTCGAACGTAAACATACTACCGGTCGAACAAACATGCAATCGGTCGAACGCAATATAAAATCGGTCGAACAAATCATACAATAATAATCAGTACACTTAAGTTCCGGTCGAAAGACCCAAGGAACCGGTCGACCGACAACAGGTAGAAAATCCCAACTCACCAGCAATAATGCACTACCGGTCGACCGCCACAAGGCATCGTCCGACCGGTGAAGGTTAAAGTCGGGCAAACAGTGCTAAAACGGTCGACCGCCCGAAGGATCCGGTCGACCGTTGGTCGTCTTCAACCTCGCGCCAGCCGAGGTTTTACGAAGAACGCGTCGCCGGAGAGGTCCCCAACCTCTCCCGACCCGACCAACGCCTCCCCCACGCTTGGGTGAGCAACAAACCACACTAATAAGTTGACATACCTCAACCAACGACGACGAAACGCCGGAGCTCGCTCACGCACGTCGCCTCCGGTAGACCTCGAGCACGCGCCACGCCTCCTCTGGACGTCCGACCTCTGCCCGCGCGTCGTCCTCGTCTCCTCCGATCGGCGCCTCAGCTGGAAGAAGGAGAAGATGAGTGAAATGGAGAGAATGAGAGAGAGAGAGAAGAAAACGCGATTTAAACCCCCAACCCATCTCTTCTCCACAGTAACCCGCAACTCTACACCTCTCACCCATCACCAGACCACTGTTGCTCGCCTCTTCCCCATGCAAAACACCTCCTAATCTCCATTAACTTCCTAATCTCGGTTAGGGACATAACACCTAATCTAATATTTTTTAAGAGTCACAGCTGTCAGAAAAGTGTTTTCAATCAACTAGTCTTACGAACTGAAAATCATCAGCCAGAGAGAATAAAAAGATTTTTTTGTAAAATCTGATCAGTTCCACAACAAAAACCAAGTTATGATCCTTCAGGATATGAGTAGCTGCGATAATCATGATTTCCTCATGGTAAATCATAATATTAGTATCCCATTTAACTTGACATAATTGGTGGTCTGGTTCTTTTTTTCTCTTTCTACCAATGGGGTTTAGCTCAGTTAAGAGATTCATTGTTGCAGCAGTCATATTCTAATATTTGGGAGGTTGATATTTAAATCGGGGTGATGGAGAAGTAGAGTAAGGAGAAGTAGAGTAAGATAAAATCCAAAAGAAAAAAGAAAACCTTTTATTCATTTCTTATTCTTTATTTTATTTTATTCGGTTGACTTTTAAAATTTGGCGCCAATCTCTAGGCAACCAAACACACGGTATTGGAATAAAAAGGTTTGCAGGAGTATCATTATATGCCAAAAAATGGTTAGCTCGATTGGTTCTGGTCAACAATATATTTGTCGGTATTGTTTAAGGAAAAAATATATTAAGCTCTTATGTTCTGTTTCTATGAAGTTGCCTCCACTAAACCACAATTCACAACTGGTTATACTGTAGTTAGAAATTTTTAGAAGTGTTATATTATAATAAGAAGTGATCTTTACTCAACGAAACTGAATCCAACAATTTCGAGGGAGAAGAAATGGTTCTTCAGCCCAGTGTTTGTGTGCTTTTAAAGAAATGATATTGTATTCCACATTTTCTTTACCTCTTCCTGCCATTCAATTTATCATCTCTGTATTTGTAGGGGTAACTTGGGATAGCATTTGTGTTCGGACACACGGCCATTTGCATGTAGTAAGGTATTTTAGTTGTGGGAAATTTAATTTGGAAAATTCAACTCATAGAAGATCGTTAATAGATGACTAGTTTCAACCTTAGATTTAAGTTGGATATGAGATATATCATTTAGGTTTGTATTATTCTCGAATGTTTTAATTTCCTTAGTTTCATCGCAACCCAATCATGTAAATTAACTTGGAAACCACCCTCTAATTCTGTAATACTTTTCTTCAAAACAATGACCAAGTGAATTTCCTTCTGAACTTAGAAATACCCAGAAAGAGTTTTTTGTACTTTCATTAAGAAAAAGATGTTCTTCTAAGCAACGAAGAAAGTTTTCTTTTGATCAGTTAATCATTCATCGTAGTAGTAATATAGAAGAAAACGTCAGACATATGAAGCCATACAATATGTCATTCAACCATAAACTGGAACTTTTGACTGTAATATACTAATCAACTAATAATTGAGAAGATTGGACTTCGGAAGCAACCAACATGAGAGTATATCTTCCTGAAATTCAGGCATCAGATCCATGATAGCAATGAAATCTTAAGTAAACAGTTTCTGAATTATAATGTAAACTATAGATCTTCACCAAAAATAAACCTAAGAAGGTGTATCCTGCAACAAAATTTGTAATGGACTGACTGCTCCTAAAATGTGAGAGAAATGGGGAGTAAGAGACCAATAAAATGAAGACAATGTTATCTTCATAAAATCATAGTGCTACTTCTTTCTGTTTTCTTCAACTAATATCTGTAACTCTTTCTGCCCGGCACCTATGAGATTCTTCACCGTGTCAAAGGTAGTCAGCCTGATGCTGAAATTTTTCCGCCAAAAAGAAATTAGAAACTTCAACAAAAAGGCCAAAAGAGATAAACGGAACTCATGGAATGAGAAGAAATACCTGCTGTTTGGAAGATTCTTCAATGCATTGGGAACAAATCCTCGGTACAATCCTAGGACACCATCACGTTTAATTATCCCTGCAGTCATACATGCATATTAGCAGATTTGCAGGATAATCTCATTTAAGTCAATTCAGAACTCGATTTGAAAAACAAAACAAAGAATAAAGATGCTCTGTTAGTTGCTAGAAAACGTAGCAAGAAAGAGGTCCCTGTTTGTTGTCAAGTATAAACCATACCTGGAAAAGCATCGAGGACGGAATTGAAAGGAGAACCCCTCATTTGCATTTGCCTCCTAATTGTGTCCAAAGGATAGCACATAAGTGTTGCTAATGTTGAGGACACCAAGGCAGTTGCAATAGATGATTCTGGCCTATTTTGGTATTTCTCTGGCATAGATTTCTTTACCCTAGCAATAATATTCAATGAGCAACACATCACTTCCATTTAACTGGAAATATTTTTTTGTTGAGTACAGAGACATTACAAGAGTCGCTCACAAGTCAAATATGCAGAAGTTCACAGCAATATAAGGTGCTATTCCAATGAGAGAAGGACCAAGACCGGCATAGAATGATGCAAATCCCTCAGTTTTCAAGATGCTCAGTGCTACCTGCAATCGGACACTACCTGTCAATCTAGATCTGACACGTAAGATCTACCAAGACTCCATAGTAAGACGACAGTTACCTGGGACATAGATACACTTCCAGGTTCAACAGCAAGCCTCAGTCGCAATACATCTAAAGGATATGTCACCTATAAAAGAGAAGCAAAGAGATAAGCACCAAACATGTGTATGATATTAGCATTATACCATTTTAGAAAACTTACAAAGGTAGATGTCATTCCAGCACAAGCCCCAGCGGCCAGCCTACCAACAACAGAGAGTTCCCCATCTTTTCCCTTAAATAGTTTCTAGATATCATGATACCAATAATAAATTAGTCGCTGAATATTGCGTACATAAATGGCGGGAAAATGTTCAAAAAGAAGCATGGTGCTTCTATTCTTCACTACCTTGTAAACTTCATAAGAAAACAACTGCACAGCACTGTATGGAATGACACGTATCACCTACCAAACAAATATAAATACATTGGAGAGCTTGAACAAATCAGAGAAAATTCCATAAAAGAAGACCCCTAATATATTACATACCTGAGGAAGGTTCCCTTTCCAATAACCTTTAATACCATCCTCTTTTCCAATTAATGTTATTGCCTGGCAATTTATAATAAGAAATGGATGATTGTTTGTAGGAAGAAACAATCTAATATCCAGATTTAGTAAGATATACTGATATACCATTTTCTAATAACCAAAATAAACAACAAAATAAGTTAGTGACAGAATATTGACTTGTAAACAATAGCTATGAAGATGTGACACATTCGGAGAAATAAGATATGAAAAATGAAAGAAATCTGCATCTCCATTTAAAGAAAAGTTACTGGCTAAGTGAGCAATTGCTAGTACACAAATTAGTACAGAAAAGAATGAATAATTATCACACAGGAAAATAAATATTCAACAGTCTGATAAATTCATCTTTTCAGTACTCTCAATGATTATGTGAAGTGAACGAACAGAAGTACTAGGTGAATCAGAAAGCATGTCTTGTAATTACATATATTGAAATGGTGCATAGGGACCAGTACTGGGTAAGCTTTTGTCAAGAGAAACTCGGGGGGGGGGGGGGGGGGGGGGGGGGGGGGGGTGGTGTAAACATACCTGAAGAAAACCAATTCCCTTCTTGGCAGTGACATCTGCAACTCTAATGCCATGTGTCTGAAGCGTGAAAGTGAAAACAGTTCACGTTAGATGGTGCAGCACAATAACAGCTAGAAGGGGATTAGAAGATATACCTGCATTAGAAGCTTGATCCGGTCAAGTGGAGCAGTGACGGTCTTTGCGACGGCCCCAGCAAAGGCACCCGCACAGAAGAGGGAAACATCCTTCGGCACAATACCAAGCACTACCACAGGATGTTTTAACAGTTGTTCAAACCTAACATCACTTCCTTTGATGACAACATCAACATTGTTTCCGTTGCTTAGTGAGGCTGAGGCAAAAGGAGGACAAACAGAATTCCTTTGCACCTTCAGTTCATCGGAGAGGCCCGGGATTGCACGCCATTCCAGTGCCCTCTTTGTCATCTTCCTTCTACTACTACTGCCCATTCTCTGCTATTCTCACTGTAATAGAGATAGATGCCTCCCCACAAACTTGTTGGAAAATCCTGTCCTATAATCAAACCAAACCGGCCCAAAATCCAAATATAAGATAGTTTATTAACTGGTCCAAATACAAGAATAATTGATTGATTGGAAATTAATACATCTAACCAACACAAGCATGTGATATTAATTAAAATCTCATTAGGTAACATTTATATATAAATTCCTCATTTTTTAATTGAATTGTATATATTAAACCAAGTTGAACCCTCAATGATGGACACATCTCCAAACCATCCACAGATTATTCTTTCCTTCGTGACCACACGTCAAACGCCCCACAGTAAAACGAAGTACAAACATATTCTTGTAGTTAATAGAAACATTTCTTCTAGAATCTGAAACAATGCCTTCCAACTCTATTCCCTTTGCAGTTCTACGAACAAAACACTAGAAACACTCATGCTCGAACAATGTCGAACATTTCCGCACCAAAAAAATAAATAAATAAACCTTTTCCATTTCCCTTAGAATTCAACAGTCAAACAAGCCACATTTCCAAATTCCTTCCAGAAGCACTACTTCTGAATCGACCAAAAACAAAATGATTCTGGAAAATCAAACTGTGACACGAAACAACCCAAATCCTAATTCTCGAATTACACGTCCATTGCACTAATAACAAATAGGACGGAGAAGGAATGGGATTGGGTCTAAAGGTGTTAAATTTGAACGAATTCGAGTTCTAATGCAGTAATAGTACACTAATAATGCATTTTTAAACGGAATTCAAAGAATCGGAAGGATTTGAGGGAAATCCGGAAAATGGAGAGGTTCTCACCTTTCCACTGATGTGGGTCAGAAGTGACGAGGACTAGGTTTGCTCGCCGGAGAAGGGTTTGGATTTGGATTTGGGAGAAGAGTTGTTTGGTTTGGGGATAGGGTTTTGAACCTTACTACAATCCAAATAACATTTTTGTCTCTCTTTTTTAAATTTTAACTCAGAGATGCGTGATACCCGTAATTTTTTAATATAATAAAAAAAATTAAAAATTCGAAATTTAGGAAAAAAAAAAAAAATCCAAAACTAGGTGGATCGCGGGTGTGATTTGTAAAAAACATAGTTAAAATGATTTGTAAAAAAACAAAACATAAAATCAAAAACAATAAAAGAAAAAAAAAGTCACGGATTTTAGTTGTAGTGTTTGATGTTTTGATTTTTTTTTAAAATCGTTTTAACTATGTTTTTTATCATCTTTGCTTTCAAAATATGTTTTGTAATTTTTAATATTTTTAAAAAAAAGTTAATTGTGTTTTAAATTTTTTGCTGTATCGACCTCCAAACATGTTTGTAATGTGTGTACACCCTACGAATTTTTGACAACGTTTCCAATTTTTTGTTTTAATTAATTTTAGTGTTTGTTTAATATTTAGTTGTAAATAATTTATTATTCTGACAAAGAAATTTTATTTTTTTATTGTATAAAATACCCTAACAATTCAATACGCCGGGTTATCGACGTGATTTGGAGGTCAATTTTTGAAAAAATTAAAAATAAATTTTTAAATTTTTAAAAAATAATATAAATTAGAAAACATATTTTGAAAAAAAATATATTTCAAAAAAGATTAAAAATAATTATAATAAAAAAGAAAAACAGAAATAAAAAAATAAAACTTTTAAAAAAAATAAAAAAAATAAAAAAATTTTTTTGGCGGGAAGACGGATCGCGGGTGGGAACCGCGATCCGTGCCCACGGATCGCGGTTCCCACCCGCGATCCACATAGTTTTCGAAAAAAAAAAATTCCTAAATTTCGAAATTTTAAATTTTTTTTTATTATATAAAAAAATTACGGGTGATACGGTGTGTTTGTGTAACAAAGGAGTGGAAAATAGAGAGAGAAAAAAAAATAGATCGAATAGAAAAAAGAAGATGACAATAATTAAGTTTATTTTTATTTTTATTTAAAAAAGAAAAGGTAACATATTACCAAAATCATTTTGTAGTAATGATTTTGTATAGGATGATTTCTTTCTATTTAGCATTTTTCTCTTCATTTCTCTTGTTAAGTTGTTATCTAAACAAGAACAAATCAATTTGTTTCTTCTTTTCTCTCGATTTCTTTTTCTAAGTTGTTAACCAAACACACTATTACTTTATTTATGGTAAGATTATATTTAAAAAATCTTAAAATTAATCAAGAGATTAAAAAAAACTCTGTATCATGATAACTCAACATATTTGTCATGTATTTTCTCGAGGGAGTGATTTATTTGTTACCTGTCAATACTAATTAAAATAAGGTTATTTCATATGACTTGTTGAAAACCCGTTTTAATCATTGTGATGCACAATATATTAAGATGGACAAATATATTAAAGAAATTAGAATCCAGAAATTCATCGTAGCAGTTTGTACTCCGAAGTTCCAAATGCAGAACTTCAACGGAGAAATAAAATGTATTTTTTTCTATGGACAGACTGAAAGGTGATTAGCAACGTTTACTCCACACACTTGTTTCTACGAAATTTATTTATTTTGACCACCTGATGATAATAGTTTTCGTTTGCATGTTGCTCTGCAAAAACGCAGTCCAGGTGGACCTGGGAATCGGGCACGACAACTGTTATAACGGCTCTCAAAGCCGTTAAAGTTTTTTTACACCTAATTGCGTAACTGCTCACTATATAGTGTTGGATCGTCTGGGATATGAGTCCACAATTAAGGTTAATTAACAAATTTAATCCTAAACAAATTCTACTTGCAAGCTAAAAGATGATGCAGCGGAATTTAAAACAAATACAAGCAAGTAGTGAAGAAATAAGCAAACCACAATCACACGGGGATTTTATAGAGGTTTGGCATCCCACCCGGGTCCTAGTCCTCTCTTGTAAGCTCCGCTCGACTCCGCGAGCTCCGCCTACGTCTTCACTAACCACTCCCCGTTCCGGGCCGGGAGAGAACGTCTTTACACCACAAGCACCGTGAACAACCTCACTTGCTTGAATTCTTCCTCTCACAATCCGAGAGGGACACTTCGGGTTTTCACCGAAATCCTTGTTTCCTTTGACAAACAATTGAGTGCAGCAACACACTCTAATTCTTGAACATACTTGAGTAGGATTGGAATTATGACTAAAATGTGGAAGATTTGAAGCTTTGAGTGTTTGGGATTCTCTCTAATGTATTGGACAAGTTTGTAGTGAGAGAGTTGTGTTAAAATGTGTTTTACAACTCTTTATATAGGCATTAGAGAGAATAGAGATCGTTGGGATTGATTGGGTATGAGTTGATGTGTGATTACACAAAACAGAAACTGCAGGACCCAATTCTGGATGAATTCGGTCGACCGGATCAGGATGAACGGTCGACCGTTTGGCAGTTTTGAACTAAGTTCGGTCGACCGGTTAGGTAACGGTCGACCGCCCAACGCTACGACTTAGGTACACTTAAGTCATCGGTCGAACACAAGAAAGGATTTGGTTGACCGATTTCGTCCAGACACTTTGGGGTTGACAAACAAATAGATATTCGGTCGACCGGAACAGGTCTAGCGGTCGACGAATTTTCAACATGCACTTGGGGTTTGTCAAGAGATGGACAAGCGGTCGACCGATACAGAAAATGTATTTGGGGTATAATTGGTTTAATATGAATACGATCGTTGGGTATATACGACAAAAGTAACGGTCGGGAAAATAAGTTTAGACGGTCGACCGAAAGGCAAAACACGGTCGACCGAAACCGGGCAGTGAAACACAAACAGGATACTTGATCATTCGGTCGATCGAACGACATGTTGCGGTCGATCGAATGTAGTCAGACAGCTAGGGTTCAGGTTTGGTGTTTTCCGGTCAAAGCTTGGGTGATCTATTGAAGTCCAAATTATGTGAAATTTCGTGTGTGACTTCTATAAGGAACCTAGTGTGTATTTAAGTTGATTTTAGCTCAAGTATGCTCAATTTACACATGTTCATAAGGCTCAAAGAAAATACAAAATACATGTCTTCAAAAGAGCTTGATTACATTCTTGACTTGATTTTCCTTTCTTCCTTGAGTCTTGATCACCTGTAGATGTTAGCACAAAGCAATATGTATGTTATGCAATATGTGTGCTACTCTACATGATTATAATTAAGATTAGGTTGATTAAATCATCAAAACATAGATTAAGGCCAAAAAACCAACATATAGATGATTTATGATGTTTAAATAAAAAATAATTTCGTTTTTACATATTCTTCATCCACGTACTACCAAAGTTATATTTGATTACATTAAACATGTTGTTGTAGCTAACAATCTTGAATATAAAGTTTGTGCAATTGCCCTTCATAATGCTACTAATAATATTTCTGCAATACAAATGTTTATTAATTATTGTCATCCACCTGTAGATTTTTTTTTATCTTTTCATATTAGATGTGTTTGTCACACTTTGAACTTAGTGGTGCAATATGGACTTAGCATAATTAAATCTTACTTAGAAAATGTTAGGAATGCATTTACCAAATTTTGTGCATATAATGAAATTAAACCTAAGAAATAAATTAAATGTCCCTCATATATGAAAAAATTCTACATATGAAATGTTAAAATATTGTGCTCCTTATCATTTTGCAATTCCAACCTTCTACAATGAAAAACAAAATGAGTACTTGTTAACCGATTTAGATTGAGATAATTGTAAGATTATGCATGATTTTTAAAACCTTTTTTCACATTCACCACTAGATTAAGTGGACAATATTACCCAACATCTAACATATTTATTTATGAATCACTTCCAATTACTAAAGTATTTGCAAATGTAGGCATAATGCTGATTTTGTTGAAATTTTATATATAATGGAAGCTAAGTTTAATAAATATTTGAATCATCCTCTATTTAGATTTTGTTTAGCTTTTATTATGGATCATAGATTTAAGATTACTGGTTTACAAGTTTTCTTAGAACATTTTTTTGAAAATATGAATTATAAAATTCCCGAAATCATGTAGATAGTTGTAGGGCTTTGTTAATCAAATATTTTGAAAAATATGAAAGACTATACAATGTAAATCAAATAGATTCAAATGTTGATAGTTCATCATCACAACCATCTCTAACTGCAGTGAATCCAGTGATGACCACTCCCAATTGAATTTGTCAAGGCAAATGAAGGCAAAATTAATGCAAACCGACACCCGAAATGAATTAACTGTATATTTAAACACTGAACTTTATTTAAGTACGATTGTGTTAAAATATTTGATGTTTAGGTTGGTGGAAAAAAAACTGAAGTAGATTTACACTAGTCTCTTTGATGACGCGAGATTTATTATGTCATCCGACGTCAACTATGGCGTCGGAGACTGCTTTTAGTGCATGTAAACGTGTCTTGTTTGATAAGAGACAAAATTTGTTTACGTTTGGTTAGTGCTGAAGCAATCTCCTCCACCCCCAGGAGCGGAAGCTCCACTGAAAGCTTCATCCAAATTGCCCCGGATTCAGAGAAAGTCGCAGAAGTCAACGTGGATTTCAACACCGAAATTTGAAGTTGGTGGTGGAGATATTTGCATTTTTTTGACGGTACTACTCGTGATCTTGTGATTGTGGTTAAGGGAAGATAGTGGGTTTAGTAGCATTTCGGGAAGTTCCAACGGTTTTGGGGGCATATGGGACATCAACTCTTTTACCATGACTTTTCAATCCAAACATCTCCGTAGTTAGGGTGAGGGAGCAGTTTCATGATGGGAGATGGATTTATATTGGAAGTTGCATACCAACGAGATGAACCATACGGCCTTTAAGTACAATAGAGTTACTTTGCAATTTGCACGAAAGAATTCCCTCCGTGAAATATAATCTTCAGAAATTAATAATAGACCACGTTACTAGTTAGTGTCTCTACTTACAAAAAAAGCAATAGTTTACGTTCAAATTGGACGATAACTCAATTTAAAAATCAAGCAACACGTTTTTCACATTACTAGTTTAACTAGAAACTTTTAAATCCAGCAAATATTTCAACAAAATCCCTTACTTCCAAAAATAAGCTTACTCTATACAAAAATTAAGAAGTTCATGTAGTTGGTTTTCCTCGAGACCTCAGCACATTTGATATACGTAATATTAATTAGCGAGAAATGCAAATAAACTTAATTAATGAAATTAGTGCTTAATTGAAGCTTTCAATTTATTGATGTTTTGGAAATTTTATTTGACCAATTTATAGATCTCAACAAGTGAACCAACTCAACCAAATCCTACAGCGAACTAAACTAAAACCAAAGTTGACTATGAAATATTAAACACAAACTACTGAAATAAATAAATAAATAAATAATAGCTCATGCAAATGAATATACTTACTATCTAAACATTAGCAATCAAGCAACGTCATGTGTCAGACATGTAAGCTAAATTATGTGATCAGAGGACTAGGAATTGCAAGTTGGATGCAGAGTTAAAATTAGTCGACATTAAGGAGATAATTATATGTGTAGCGTTAGCTTGTTTTGAAAGTAGAGTTGAAGAACAAGTTATTACCAACCGACCAACCTTGGGATCAATCGCACACTTGTGAAAATGATTCGGTGACTAACTGATTATTATAACAAAGGGATCGATGATGAATCCTTTCTCCATTAAGAAGTAAGTACTTTGTCAAGTTTGATGATTGTTATTTTTTATTGTTTTCTCAGGAGCATATATTAATTATTTTTCATGTTTATTGCACTGAAATTTGTGATTTGGAAATTCGTAATTTGGTCCACACTAAAACGATTAATTATTCATTATTTTGGTGTATAATTTTGGAAAAAGATTTAAAAGTGATTTGGGTAAACAGTAGTTTTGGTTTTGATTTTTATAAAAACTTTTTTACTTTTATAACTACGTGCAGAGTTGAAGAGCGACGAGTTCCAAAAGTTAAAAGAAATGGATACATCATCTCTACTTGTCTTGGAAAAGTCTTTATTATTACTTCTGCCAAAATAATTTCACGAAAATAAACGCAACATTTCCTAATCAACCAAATATATTTCTTAACACTATATTATCTTGTCATGACTTCGGTCATTTTTTTAGGATTTTTTTGCAATGTTTATAGCAGTTTTTTTAATGTAATTGTGATCGTGTTACATTTTGATAAATATATATTTCGAGAATGTGTATTGAAATTCATGATTACTTTAATTTGACCTTATGACTATATATTTTTCATAAATTTTATGTTTATTTCGAATCGATGATACGATAGGAACAAATTTTGGTTGCTTTGATTTAAATAAAAATAGAATGTAATTGTTTTTAAGAAACAAGAATATAATGGTATTTTTGCTCTCTTGGAAAAAATTATGTCCGACCATCCACACGTGTAACACAGACCATACACACGTGTGCAACTACAACAACTACTTAAAGAAGCAAAGTGAAAATAAAAAAAAGATAACTTCTTAAAAAAAGATGACATATTTGTAACTTCCATCTCAAGCTTCTTGTATGCCACCTTTTTCTCTTTTTTGATGATTCCCACCTAAAAGAGATCTCCAATTGATTTATTATTTTGTGCGTTCTCAGATTCTTACAGGTGTTGTGATGTCAATTTTTCATTCCATCTGTTGTGAAAATGTTATTTCAACTTACTGAAAGATTTTAGAAAAGCAACTGATCAACACCAAAGTGTAGTTGGAATTGCTTTCTAGCAAACTTGTGAAAGGATTTGAAAAACAACTGATATATTCCCAAACAACCCTGTGATTAATTTTTTGTTTTATAGGTCGCGGCATTCTTATGAATATCTTTCTTCTGGACATTGAACATTTCCAAACTTCAATAACAACATGATCATTATGTTAGTCATAACCTTATAGTTAAGTATTATCTGTAATCAACCCAGTTCAGTTCGAGAGCAGAGAAGATATTTTTTAGTATAAAAGTTTCTCAAAAGATATAAAGAAAATGTGGTATGAAAGAATTAAAATAAAGATAATTTATGGGGCTGCAGATTTGTTGTGAGTTGTTGCAAAGTAATAATAATTCTTATTTAACTGTTGTTGCTTGACTGTCAAATGCAATGTAGAATGAAAAGGACTTCATGGGGTGTTAGTGTCCGGAAAGTAACTGAAAGTGATTTTTGGAGTCAACCGAAAAGTAAAGGAAACCGTATCCAGTGGAAAACATTTCCCTTTGACTGATTTTTGTTGTTTGTGCATGTGTCGGAAAGTGATTTGGGGAATGAGGAATTCTGTTGTTTGCTCATACTTCTTATGCTCACTGCGACAGGTCGGTCGGGGGTTGCAAGGGGGCAACACCCCCTGAAAATCAAACACAATGTAAAAATTCCAACAGTTTGGATAAGGAAAATGACCGACCGAAATGAGACTTCTCAGAGTGAACGTAAACGGAAGACCGAACTAAGTTCGGTCGTCCGAACAGGTCATTCCAGTTACGAATTCGGTGGACCGAAATATGTTTGGTCGTCCGTTACAATCATTTCGGCAAACCGAATGGTTGACGGTCGACCGAAAAAATCGGTTTCCGTGGCTTTCCGACATCAAAGTGACGAAAAACTAAAAAACAATAATATACATATCACAAAATCCGACGGAATTCATCCCTCCGTGCACAAACAACTTCCTTTCCGAAGTCAACCGGAATCCAAATTCTGTTTCCGTCGGATTCCCCCCGACATGACTTTGGCAACACTGGATCATTAAAATTAATATTGATTACAACAGTAAACTTAATCCGCGCTTCCACAGATAGGAATTCTTGTTTAGGATTCCTCTGGAAGCGATTTTCCCTCCGGCATAAATCCGGATTAAACGGAGAAGACCAATGAATTTAGGGCAATGATTGACTTATTAGGGGGCGGTGCAAAGAAGAAACTTTATTATTTTCATATTTTAACCTTTTAATCTCTGTCATTGTTTGTGATGGACTCATCAGTGGGATCAAAGTGTTTGCCACTAACGCAAACATAGAATAAGAAAAATGCAATCAAAACTTACTTTGACTTTTTACCCAACATTGGCTACATGGATGAAAGTCTATTGTGTCCTCTACAAGTCCAATGATTGCTTAGAATAAAAATTCCCCAAGGCTCTTTTCCCAAGTTAATTAGTTGATTTTTCTTGTTTAAGTGTTTGTTAATGGTGTAGGTGCAACCAAAGTTTTAAAAACCGGACCGGACCGGACGGTTCGACCCGGTCGAACCGGGAACCGATGGTTCAACGGCCGGCTCAACTAAAAAATCGAGCCTCTAGTCGAACCGTTCTGAACCGGATTGAACCCGGTCTAACCGGGTCAGACCGTTTGGTTGGACCGGTTGGTCGGACCAGACATAAAAATATTTCAAATTTTCTTAATTTTTAAAATCAGAAAATATGATGATTTTTTTTCTATTCTTACAAACAAAAATCCACCACCCACAAACTCTTCTCTCCCTCACCAAATCCCTTCGTAAGTATGATGTCATGGGTAATATTGAAGATTGATTTTGATTTTAGATTCTTAATCCAAATAATGATTTCTCTAATTCGTATTCAAGCAAATTTGTTCCGTTAAGTAAAGATAGCAAATTTACTGAGTTAAGCAAATTGTGTTTGATATCATGAATTATATTTAACGTTTGGTGTGTATATATTAAATAATTTTACAAAAATCGGTTCAAACCGGTCCGACCACCGGTTCGACCGTTAATATTTATTCGGTCTGGTCTAACTTCGGGTCTCAAAAATCCTGATGTCATGCTGACGTCATCAACGGTCCAACCGTGGTTCGACCACATTGAACCAAAACCGAAGCTTTATCGGTTCGATGACCGGTTCAGTTACGAAAACCTTGGGTGCAACCCACCTCCAATCACAACATTTTTCCACTTGCTTGGCAATTTAAAACTTGTAGGCACCATCACCATGTGATCACCACAAATAATCCAGGACACTGTTGTATAAAATAAGATCAAAATTATTGAGGGGGCTAAACTGATGTGAATTAGAGGACAAAGAACACCCACTTTGGTAAAAAAAAAAATTGTGGTCCTTCCCTTATCCAAAAGTTGAGACAAATTAACCAACAAAGATGCCCTTCATCTCTTAACCTCCACTTGCATAATCCCTTCATCTCCTCCCTATCCACCTGAAGTGAGATAAAGAAAGCATCTCCTTGAAAATTCAACAAAAGGTAGCTACAGTTATATAGTTGATTTTTTTTTTGAGAATTATGACAAAAATACAAAAAACTACATAAACACAAGATAACAACCATCTAATCCTACCAAAAGCGAGATAAAGAAAGCATCTCTTGAAAACTCAACAACAAAATATTCCAATTTATTTAGTTGAAATTGATAATCATGACAACAAAAATAGGAACATACATAAGCACAAGAGAACCAGCACTACATCACTACCACAATAATAACATTTTTAATATTCTTTTCCACTCTATTTTTTTATCCTAATTAAACCTCAAAATATTCCACTACTTCAATAACATATGTTTCAATATTCATTTCCACTATATTTTGTCCCAATTAAAGCTCAAAACAGTCCACCTTGCTTGAATAGTCTTAATTTTGACCATTAAAATACTAAAAATCCAGCTCTGTTGGTATTACTATTAGCAGTAGCACAAGTTTTCCATTCCTCTGTGATGATTATGATTTAACTGAACCGAACCCAAACACAAATCCAACTCATCTGTCATCCACTTAAATCATTTGGCATCAAATTAAGACAAAAAAAAAGGGTTTAGTCTTAAATAAATACCCGCTCAACCTCTCCTCTCCAACTTCCCTTTCCCCTTCTCCCCTCCAATTCCCCATACGAACCCATCAAAGATCCGACCTTTCCACCTCCCCCTCTCTTCTGACCCCCATTCCAGAATTGGGTAACCCTCCTTTTCCCATTCCAGGTCCGTTTCAGCCTTCGATGGAGACCAACTTCCCCAATTGGGACCACCAAATGGACCCAAACGCCCACTTCGAGTCGGCCCTAAGCTCGATGGTCTCCTCCCCTTCCAACCCCCCTCCGCAGGTCTCCGACAACGGCGTCATACGCGAGCTCATCGGACGGCTGGGAAGCATCTGCAACTCCGACGAGTTCCCTTACCTGAACTGCAACAGCAACAACACCTCGTGCTACACTACCCCTCTAAGTTCACCTCCCAAGATGGGCCTCTCGTGGGGCAATCCCCCTCCGGCGCCGCCGGCGACGGCCCATTTGGACCCTGGCTTCGCCGAGAGGGCCGCCCGGTTCTCGTGCTTCGGCGGCCGGACCGGGTTTGCGCCGGAAAGCGGGAAGCTTTCGCGGGTTTCGAGTTGTAAGAGTATGAAGAGTGGGAGTGCGGAGAGTGGGGAGGATGTGGGGTTGCAATTGGAGATGGATGTTATGGCCAAATTCCGCTCCCCGACACCCGATTGTGCGGAATTCGGCGGCGGAAGGGAGGAATTGTTGGTTTCGGATCGCGTTGGGAATGCGAGGAAGCGGAAGGCCGGGCCGAAGGGCAAGGCTAAGGAGCCAATTAAGGTATATCAGACATCCATTGTAGGAAATTTTAAGGAAATTATGGTTATATGTAATCAAATGTTCAAATGTGTAGTGTGGATTCGGAGTTTGAGTGTTTTTTGTTGGTTGTGGTAGCCTGTAGATGGTGATTTGAATGCTAAGAAGAGTAAATCTTCTGAGACCAAAGTGGAGCAAAACAGTGGTGGTGAGAACAGTGATGGTGGGAAAGAGAATGGTTCTAAAGCACCTGAGCCTCCCAAGCAGGATTATATCCATGTCAGGGCAAGAAGAGGCCAAGCAACAGATAGTCACAGTCTGGCAGAAAGAGTATGTGGAATTTCTTCAAAGAGAATTTGAATACATTAGTTGTTAGCTGAATTTATTTACTTATTGTTTTCTGTTTGTGACTCAGGTAAGAAGAGAGAAAATCAGTGAGAGAATGAAATTCCTGCAAGATCTCGTGCCGGGGTGTAATAAGGTAGTTAGAATTATTATTATTTTCCTCCAAATTTGGCACTATGGAGGCATGGTGTTTTCTGAGTTTTGATGGTTTAACTTGGAATTTACTTTTAATAGGTGACTGGCAAAGCCATCATGCTTGATGAGATCATAAACTATGTGCAGTCGTTGCAGCGGCAAGTCGAGGTAGGTACATTGCTTTAAAGGCGCACTATGTCTAGGTTGAGGTGATGCCGATTCCCATGTCATCTGATCTAAGTTGGATATGGTTTGTGTTGCAGTTCCTTTCTATGAAGCTTGCTGTTGTGAATCCACGCTTAGATTTGAACATGGAGAATCTCATGCAGAAGGATGTAAGAGTACAATCTGATTTGTACACCTCGTACACATTCTGTTTTTCCTCTCGGTGGTCTGAACTTTGTTTTTTTTTCATGTGAAATTCAGATGCATTCCTCACTGCCACATCCGGTATTTCCGGTTGAGACATCGGGCCCAACATTCCAATTTTCTCAACAGCCATGGCATCCCCATAGTGGAGTGACCAGCAGGATACAGAGTAATTGCACTGTTAACCCTTTGGATGCATCACCAAGACGATCCATGCACATGCAATTACCTTCACTTGATGGATTTGGGGATGCTACTTCCATGGTACTAGCTCAACTAAGCCAAATTGTTAGAAACATGTATT
This sequence comes from Triglochin maritima, assembly GCA_963682175.1. Taxonomy (NCBI): domain Eukaryota; kingdom Viridiplantae; phylum Streptophyta; class Magnoliopsida; order Alismatales; family Juncaginaceae; genus Triglochin; species Triglochin maritima. The sequence goes on along the minus strand of OY821774.1, from coordinate 51,322,418 downwards.
GCGTTTGACAAAGTTGCGTCTAACATATTATTTTCCGATTTTTTTCAGGGTGGGAATTTATGGGAGGATGATCTTCAAAGTTTTGTCCAAATGGGCTTTGGCCAGAACCAAGAGGGTGCATTTTCCTCACAACCCTTCCAAGGTAACTAATCATAGAATAAAAACAATTGGTGAAAGAATTTGGTGTGATGTAATTTTTCTCAATGACTAATATTTTCATCGGATGCAGGGTCGTTGCCCACTGCACACATGAAGATTGAGCTTTGATGGAATGTAGAGACACAATTTGTGAGACCCTTCAATGTATAGAGATGGTGGAGAGCTTTGATGAACTTACAATCTTTTGCTCAGCATTGACTTTCCATTTGCTTTCACTCTTTCCACAGTTTCTTGTTCTTTTGGCATCTGATTCTTTGGAATCTCTCACTAGTACCCTTTGTAGAATCTTGTTATAGGCTGATGAGCTCCAGTGTATGGGAGATTTCCATTAAAAATATGTATAATGTACAATGTTGGACAGATGATGCTTGGCATCCTCTATCATATATAATTTTAATATGAGATGGGCATGCTGTTAATTCATTATACATCATGAGCTCCGTTTGCAATTTGTGTTCAAACTTTAAGTTCTTTCTTAAATCAAGGTTAACTTTTTAGATAGTCCAAAACAGCTGTTTCAGAGATAAGACCTACAGGGTTACTTTAAAAAGTCTGAAAAAGATTTAACTAATCTTTTCCTGCTCCCTACATCTAATGAATTGAAATATTCTTCTGTGTAAGAAGACATCTGCCATGAGAATAGAAACAAATAAATCCAATATACCTCTATAATAATGCAGCTTCTTTTTAACTAAACCACTAAATCACGATTTTACAGTTGCGAAGGAAAAAAGAGATGCAGAAGATAAGATATCCGGAATGTTGGTATCAGATCCATGAAAGCAACAGTGCTCAATCATGGCCAGAAGAAATTTTAAAAAAATCTGATAATTTATTTTTCTGAATTAAAATTGTCAAAGATCCTGATGTTAACATCTCACCAAAAATAAAATTCAGATGGTTGTCTGTCATTATCATATACATATGATGCTCTTGTGATTCAGACACCTACCCATCAGTGTTTTTCCCCTCTGATCGCATTTTTCTAATGAAACCAGAGGAAAGTCCAAAGAAATACTCATGAGAATCCACAAGTATCTTATTTGCAAGCGACAGTCAGTGAGAATAATGGAGAGTGTTTAAGAGGATGGAACAGCTAATACAGTGGATTAGGTTGCGTTCTTTGATTCTGACAGACTGGTTGTTCTATGCTGTACTTTCACATAAACAATGCCAAATTGATGATTAAGGCCTTGATCAAGTACTAATTGCCTCCGACAATAGGAATCCGCGGGACCGCTCGCGAGTCGCAACACCACTCTCTGAGAGACAACCTTAGTTAGCAGACGACATCCGGATGTTGCAAAGCCAATGTGGTTAAATGAGATGATTAGCTGATTGGAGGACATGGAACTAGTTCTTGTGTGGACTTGAAATTCATAATTAAATGGAAGCATAAACCAGGCTGGCAGAGGCAAATATTATTGCACATCAACAGCAAATCCTGTTTCCCCACTCTCCTTTTCATCTCAGGATTGCACTAACTGGCTGGCCCTTCGTTTGGGTTGGTGATGCTTGTGGGAAAAGAAAGGAGGAATGCACCCAACAATGTGTTACCCATCTGTTTTTTGATATGGCTGTGTCCTCAAATGCTCCATCAAGAGTGAAGAACACATGATAGGTTCTGACATAATGGCCCTCACATATCAGATGAGGATGAGTTGGATATGAAATGATAACTGAAGACAAAAGTTGCTAATCAAGAAGATGAAATAATGCATTAAGTCTTAATCAAGTTTATATTTGATAAATAACAGCTTAAATGACAGATAATTAGGAGCTTCATTTCTTGTGTTGGAGATAAAGATGTTTGTTAGGTATGTGCTTCACTTTTCATTTTGCTCAAAATCTCATCTTCTGGGAACACCTCAGAGAAGACAAATGCAACAAGCAGGTGGTCTAATGTCTCACTCTCACTGAAACAACATGTGCTTAAGAAGATCCAGTCCCACAAGTCTCTTTTAGTTTGCATCAAATTAGACAGCAGTTTGAGAACTGACATCACTCATCATCCCAGGAGAATAACTTTCCTTTACTTCACATCTAAGCTACTAGAGTGGAGACAAGATCTGGAGGGGAAAAATTAGGCACTCAATTGAATTACTGTCTGTGAACATTCTCAAATCATTGTCTGTTGGGGGAGGACAATGAAAATAGTTTGCATCAAAACTCAGGGAGGAACTCTCCACACACAAATTTCAATGTCGTTATTTCAGAAGAAAGTTGTTTTCTGCAAAAAACATGGAGTATATAATGCATAATAATTCAGAAACTTATTGGTCTTGATTCTACAGTGCAGTTACAAATAATAAATGAATAAATAATGACTCTTGAACTTGCAATTACATGAAAGATGTAATTACATGAAATGGACTTCCATGAAATTACATACCCGAAGCTCTAAATTTACACAAACTCTTCTTCTGATGTTCATTCATATGTTGCACCGGTCGTAATCTGAAAACCAAGAATCATGCTCTGCTCCTCTGGAGAAATCATTGTCAATCCCTTGGCAAAAAGGCTCAAATTCTTCTCTCCATGTTTGATTGGTGAGACTACCATTGCTGTCATATTTTGCTGCTTCACCATAGCCGTAGGCAGGTCTGGTTTCTTCTTTTGGCAATTGAGGTGACTCCACGAGTTTCTCAGAAAGTGTTGCAATTTCTACCTCATGTTTCTTCTTCAGGCTTTCCATTTCTAGGTGACACTTTTCAACACCATTCTCGGCTACAGCAATCCGTTTCTGCCAAACATGTCAAGTTAGTAATACAGCAGCAAATAGTATCACACCAAAAAAGCTCTGCCATTTCTATGTGCTTACGAGCACTGCTATTGACTCTACCATTCTATAGTTCCAACGAAAATGTCTCACGTTTACACTAGAACAATACCGCCACTAGATGAATATATATAGATAAAAAATGACTGTTCAATGAAATTTGAGTTTGTTATCTTACAAACATCTGCATCTTTTCTAAACATCCTCCCTTTCTAGTAAATGTTTCTGGGATCGTAAATTATGTTCCAGGCTATTATTGGATGTTGAATGTTATATTTATGATTTCATGGCAGCACTTCTAATCCTGGGGCAAAAGGGGTTCTTAACACACTGTGCATGATTATTCACTGAAAGCTTGTAAAAGCTGGGGTTGGAGCAGGTTATCTCTTCTGAAGAAAATCCAACAAACTAACCATTTTAAACAGCAATTCTATTACAGATTTATTGGTTTGAAGTTATCTTACTATGGCTAACCTCAGATCATACCAGAGATTTCCAGTCGCATTTAATTTGCACTATGAATCGTTTATTTAGTGGTTTAGTTTTTTCTTAAATTAGGATTGTGAACTTAGTTCTTCGATTTTTCATTTACCAATCTCTTACTGTAAGAAGGAAAAACAACAAATTGTTAGTTTGATATTTCAAACTGGTTTTAACCCTCCAAAGAAGAACCAACTAATGTATATTGTGACCTCTGTACGAATCCTTATGGTTGTCCTACTAAAAATTCTATAGAACCGTGGAACCACAATATTTCCCATACTATATTTGTGGAGTTAGCATGAACTGTTGAGATTGAAACCAATAAATAAAGTGATTGCAAAGGCAAACCTGGGCAAGAGCTGCTTCTTCTTCTGCTTCTTTTAGTCTTGCTAGGACTTCACCAGCTGCCTGTACAGCTTCAACAGTATCCCTTAGTTGGCACTTAAGACCTTTATTTTCATCCTTCCAGTATTTTCTCTCCCTTTCTCTTTCTGCTTTCAGAGCAAAAATCTCAGCAGTAAGAGAATCAATAAACTTGGACTCCGCACCTCTTGTACCTGATGTTGATTTTCTCACATTTGTAATTCCATCTCTGATCTTACGGTGCCTAGCAAGCAATTCAACATGCTTCTCTTCAAGGTCTGCATACTGCTCAAGAATACAAGCATGGCCATCCATAGCTGTCTGCAGTGCCTCTTTCAGCTCTGCTAAACACTTTCTTTCTGAATCAAGCTCTACCTTGTGTTTTTCAGCAAGTGACCGAGCATCTTCCAGTTCACGTTGAAGTTCTTCAGAAAGAGAACTCCATTTACTCTCAATTTCTGTCCAACGAGCCCTCTCATCTTCAAAGCATTTGACAGAAGATTCATCTTTGGTGGAGTTCGACTCAATATAAACTCCAACAGAATTAGAATCGTAAGTTAACTTAAGCAATGAACCTCGTGTCTGAGAAGATGAGTCAATATAGCACTGCAGCTGACACCTTAAATCTTGAATCTCTTCCACCAAGATCTCTCTTTCACCCAAATCAAAGAACTTCTTAAATTCATCAAGCTCATCTTGTACTCTCTTCAAGTCAATCCCAATTCTCAAAATTTCAGGATGATTGTCATATTTTTCTTTCAAGAGCTGCAGGAAAAAAAAGTTTAATAAGCAACAAAATGCCCAAAGAACGATTCTGCGAGAGATATAACCTTGTGCTCGTTTTCCAGTGAAATAAATTCTTCTTCCATGTAATGTTCAGTTGGTATAATCCCATCCATTAAGCTCTCAAGACGACAAATTTTACCTTGCCTTGTTTGTTCAAAGGCAATATTGCATTCACGCTCATGCTTATATTGTCGAACCTGCCAGGGAAAAATAAACAGCGAGACATTACAACCAGTCTAAATACCTAATCATGTAAGTTGTGACAAATACCACATACCAAGCGGTTTAGATGAGCTATTTCAGCAGCTTGCTTTGTACAACGATCTCCAAGGGCCATTTCTCGTCTAATAGCTCCGGCTAAGACCTTTTCCACAGCCTAACAAACAAGTAAAAAATTACAGGGTTAAAGTATCAATCATTTGTTTCATGAGAGCTAGTCATTAAAATTCTCAATTCTCTGTTGACATAATAATTAGTGTATAACATTTTAGACATGTACGATTATCTTACTTTTGGGAGTTGTTTTAAAGTATTATCATAATGACTTGATGAATCCACAGGCACTATCTGCAGTTTGGCTTCAGCAGTAACATCCCTATATTCAATTGGCAGAGCCTTGCTTTTACAATAATTACATACGTAGAAAGATGGATCGTCCAATGATTGTGATGCTTGAGGCAGTGTCTGAGTGCCACAATCAACCTTGTATACAGGTCTTGGTGAAAGTGGGAAAGAAGACTTCCTCAGGGGTGATTTCTGCTGGTGATGATCAAAAATCTCAAGACCACGATGGAGACTCTTAACCAATTGCTCAGTTGGTGCCCTAAAATTGTTGCTAACCGAAGTAGGAGTCATAGAAGAGCTAAGAACCTGATACATGACCATTTCTTTTCCTCTTGTTTGTGTTGCTGACATGGAAATTGATGATTTGGTCATAGGAAATTTCTGGCATGGAACAATGTCAAGGCACACATTTGGATGTAAAGTTGTTTTTGGTTTCAAATCTGAAGGCTTTGGCACATCGTGCTGCACAGTATTCTTGAATTTGAGAACCGCTGTGTCCATATCTTGCATGTCATTAGCTCGACCGGCATCACTACAGGTTGCATGATTTAAATCTTTTACAAGGAACTCCTGATGACCCAATGATTGGATGAAGGGCTTCTCCACGTCGGCTTCATCAATCTCCATTTCTTCATCATTGTCCTCTTCAACAAGCTGAACTGCCTTGGGATGACTAAAACTTTGCCTCAACAATGCTAGGCTTCTTCGAGCTTGCCATCCCGTTGAATAACATCCACTGTTTTGTGTTGAACCACCGACAGATTTCACTCGGAGTAGTTCATCCTTGTAAAAGATTATCTCACATTAGTCCATAATACAAAACAAGGTAGTGAATGCACAACTGAATAATGGATACTAATCTCTACCTTAAGTTGACGTATTTGCTCCCGCAATACGTTAACATCATCCTCAGTAGTTTCATTCACAACAGCCTTGGTTTTAATAGCTTTTGCACGTTTAGCAAATCTCAATGTGCTAAAAGTTTCGCTTTTGCAGCTGTACAAATGCACAAGCATGGCAGTAATTTTGAGTATTAGGCAAATGCAACAGAGAAAATATATTAATCCTTATAAGCATGAATTATACTTAATTTACCAGTGAGATGGGGAAACTGCACATATCATTGCTAACTTTGCATTACCACCAAGAGATTCCTGTAACAAGAATGTTAGCTTGGAATCCCTGTATGGAATATGTCGTTGCTTTCCAGATTGGGAAGTCTCTGCTAGAATATTAATCAAGTTCCTGCAGTTCCCAAATAAAAGCCGATCATATCCAAAGCTAAGTAAGGCAGAATTTTATATGCCTTCATATGTATAACTCCATACCCAAGCTGAGAAAGTGATCGATTGATATTTCCAGCCTCCTTCAAACGCTCCCCTTCAGCACCTGTTTGTTTCTGTCTTTCTGATCCAGCCAAATCAACAAGATTGATCCTACTGGTCCTTACACATCTTGAGCCACTAGATATGCACTGCAAGAAAATCAAGTTGACATGTACCTTTACAATTGAAGTTGCACTCGCATGCCAAGTTTGATCAAATTTAAATAAGATCAGTTTGCATTTGACCAAACAAAAATAAGTGTGTTCAGATGTCAACTTTGATCAAAATCCATGTCTTACCTTTGAGTGAGAGTCAACAATGCATGTAAAAATACAATGTGAACGGGAACTTTCTGCATTTACACTGGTTGCACCCATCCTTCTGTTCTCTAACCCCTGTACCATTTGATAAAATTCATGAACTTCTCACCACTATAAAATATTAACTCATTACTTGCACGATACTGTAATATAATAGAAGAATGTATGTCATTTATCCTGCGTGTGATAATGATGAATAATCAAATTTACAATTACATTTTGATTTTCGTTTTTTTTTACACCTGTAAGTAAGTATTAGGGACCGACGATAGACAACAGAGCCAACTTGCAGTGACCTTTAGAAACGAAACTTATGAATGTGGAAAACTGAGACATATTATAAGATGATGAATGTTGTAATTCTAAATTGACAACATAAAAAGACTCTCCAAAAGTACTGCCTTGCAAGAAAATGCTAATTATCATTAACTCAAATCTACCTTTCTCAAGAGCTGAATGACATCCTTCACAGAATAGACATAACTCTCAGTGAGATTTTCAACGTAAACACCAGTTCTAACATCTTCCCTAATCTGAAAAACATAGAATGTAATGTCAGCTACCTATGGTATTGCACCAAACATATCATAACATGGATAACTAGCAAACTTCACCTGAAGGTTCCCATGAGATGTATCCAGTAGGTCGGTTATTTGTTCATTATAAATCTGTCAAATGAAAATAAACAGAACCATTAAAATGATACAGAAAGGGTAAGTTTAAGAAGCAGCTTTATGGCATCAAACACTTACCTGAAGGAAAGAACACTTGCATATATAACTTAATTCCTTATCAGAGTTCTTAATCTTTTCCTGCAGAACGAATAAGTTATTATACATGTAGCTACTTAACACATCCAACCTTAGCAAAACAAGAAATCACAGAAAACTCACCTCTTTTATCGAGTCAAAGAGCTGCTCGAGTACACGAGTGGTCAGTCCTCTCTCCTGACTTGTCGATTCATCTTCAGCAAGAGAAGCTAAAGGACCCCACATAGTGTACGTCTTCCCACTACCAGTCTAACCAACAAAGTAGCAAAATTTCAAAATCAACTCACGAAACAAAAAACCACAAGTGAAGGCACAAACCTGTCCATAAGCAAAAATCGAACTATTGAATCCAGCCAAGCAGTTCTCCACAAGTGGTAGCCCGACAACCTCAAACGCCTCTTGCTAAAAAGAGCCCCAAAATAAACACAACACAAATCAGAACACGTCTCCTCTAATGAAAAAACAACAACTTCACTTAAGTTACCCAAACCTGCGTGGAATTGGCATCCATAACCGCATCAAAGGTGAAAGCGTGATCCGCAACGCAAACGGAATCGTCTGAAACCTTCTTCACCACCGGCTCCCCTTCCTCGTCTTCCTTCAAGGGCCTCATCCTAAGTATCACCTGCAAAACCCCCAAAATCGGTCCACCAAACCCTAGTTCCGTTAGAAACAACAACAAAACACCTTTAACCACACCCTAACGCAAGCTCTTAACTAAAACAAACTCCATGCGAGTACCAAAATCTCACCTTTACATCGGAGCCGGAGGTTTCGAAGGGAGCTTCGAGGTGCGGCGGCTTCCGCTTGGGAGCGGAGGGGCAGGGAGGAGGGCGAGGCGGGAGAGGGGATTTAAATCGGGGCGCCAGAGTCTTCGCCGGGGAGCGGAGGAGGGGGGACTCGAGGGTGTTGGGGTCGAGGTTTTCTTTGGGGAATCGGGAAGGTCGGTGGGGCTTCGGGATCGGGGATGTGGTCGGAGGTGGTCTGGCGGTCCTCGCCGGCGAGATGGTTGTCCTCATCGTTGGGAATTTGGACGGGAAACCCTCGATTTGGGGTTGGAGGTGGAGATGTAGCCGTTGGAGAGGAGGGTTTGAAATGGGAGTGGGGAAGACTTTTTGACCGGCAACTGGAACGTTCTTTTGCTGCTGACTGGATTGGGTGGGTTTTTTTTTTTTGCGTCGATAACCCATTTGACAAGTTATATTTGCTTAAAAACCCTCCTTACGTTGGATTCTTGTCTCATGTTTTGCTCTCCCAAACCCTCGTTACATTGTTTTGAATGAATTTTTGTCTTATGTTTTGCCCTCCTAAACTATAAAAAGTTACATTTTGTCTCACCTCACTTGAATTACAGTGTTGTTTCAATTTAGTTCACTTTCTCATCTTCCAGAGATCATGTTGATCATCCGGATGTACCAAGCCATCATTCGAGGGTAGTCAAGGAAATAAACAATCCAGCCATCCATAAAATTGACGAAAATTGTTAATTTTAATTTGAAACGAATATATTGTTTCTCACCTAAATCTCTATACATTATTTTTTTTTTTTTCCACTTTTTCAACAATATTATGTATTCAACATCATAGCCGTTTGTAGTTTGAAAAATGGTAGAAAATAGAAGAAATATTTCTTAAAACCAACCCATATGCACCCAATAATTACAACAACAAAAATGAGATAACAACACAAACTTAATTCTTCGACTAATTTACTCTTTACTCCCCTCAAAATCAAAAAAAGAAAGAAAAGAATATAACCATCACCTCAAAACCAACATCACTTCTTAAACCTTAAACATTCCTCAATCTAGTCCGTTTCTCACTACTAAGATCTCAAATCCCCTCAGATATAGATCCCTATATTACTTATATACATACACACACCAAATAGACAAAAGCCAAATTAACATCAAACACAAGTATCTGCCTGCATGAAGAAATATTAATGTGTTATAAATACTATCTTAGTTTCCAAGCTTTGCCTCCACCCATGTAGTATGCCTTCATCCTTCCTATGAGCATGATGATCACTATCAACAGCTTCCCTGAAGAACTCCACTGGCCGGAGAAGCTGTAGCCTCCGTCAGTGCAGCGGCTGTCGGGTTTCAGCAGCCGCTTGCAGCTATACCCCATTGACAACCCAACGTTTCCATATGAACTGCAATCTCACACATTAATGACAAAATAAATAATCTTCTTCTGCAATTTTTGTATCTTAAAATTACTCTAAGATTTTATGTGAAAATTGATTTATAGAATTATTGAAAGTTTCTAGTGAATGTTGCACAAGAGCAACTTTTGTCACAAATGTCTCCCCAAGGCCCAAGTAACATTCGAATTTCTGGAGGTAAAACTCCAATTCGACTCCTTTCCATGTGCATTCAAGCAAGAAACCCTAAAATTAAGGATGCATGCAGTTCAATAAGCGCATCAATAGTTAATTTAGTAGGTAGATTAGATAGCAGTAATGTGGATTTGATGGGAATTGAACAAGTCAAACCAAGATGATACATATAGCTTCTACATCTGAGAGCACAACCTATTCCCAACGTTGCCATATCATGTTTTACTTTGTGATAAACTTTATCTTAGTGTTTTAGTTTTGTGTGGTAAACTACTTGCATATATCGTGGTTATTATATACATGTTGGCAACACGTACGTTAGACATATATAGGTACGTATATAGTCCATTTGTGATCTTTCACATCATAGTTTTACCACAAGGGATCTGTATTTATTCTAAATATTTTTGGGCAGGTATGTTATGTCGGGAAAAACACTAATGCATGTAACCTTTTTATAGTGATAATGATAGCATTAGTAGCGGTAGTTTCCTCCAAAAAAATATAGCTTCTACATCCAAAGTTGTGAATCAAAATATAATTGCGATCTTAATTAATTTATAAAAAGAAGTCGTAGATCGTAGAGATATATAGAAGAACTAATAATTAACAATACCTCATGACTTCAAAAACGACGTTCAACATGCTGAAGTTGAGTGGATCTTCTACGAGTTTACTCCTCTCGATCATGCACGCCATGATCACGAAGATGACAACGTAAGAAAGCTGAGACATGTTCACGTTCTTCCTGAAATTCTTCTTCCTCGTGTCTCCCACCTTACCAACGCTTATTGTGGTCTCGAGAGTTCCGACCGGTAAGAAGGCCGTGTAAGCTGGAAGATACCTACATTTGTGCAAACCCAATTATATATATATATATATAGTTGATTCCTTAATTAAGTTGTGCAAACCCAATTATTGTTTTTTTATAATTTAACAAAGCAAATGTAAAATAAACACATAAGTTGTACGTAGAAGAAAAAGAAGATTTTAGTTATTTGAATTTGAACATGCATGATGACCAGTTAACTTAATTATCTCAACTTGCGAAAGTAGTACGATCTCAGTTCTTACTTCTTGAAGTATGATTAGTTTTTAGCCGCTCTTCACACGTCTGTTTTTTTGGAACTAATGCGCGCGTATTTACGTTAGTTAACCTGTTAATTAATATATAACTAATTCTTAATTTACGTACGTACGTACAACGTACTTTAATGAATGGATTGCAGAAGAAATTATTACGTACATGATGGCGATGAAGAGGACGAGAACGGCGGTGGCGACGATGGAGAAATCAAAGACGACCTCACCGGAATGTCGTGAGTTGACGGACTGAAACAAGACGGCAACAAGCTTCTGGTAAGAATTAAGGCCTCCAAGCACCAACGTATCCCAATTCATGGCACAAAAGACGGTGATCTGAAGCACAAGAATCCCCAACGTGGTCATCGTCTGATACATGAACACCTTCGCATTGGGGAACAAATGCGGGTACTCCATCTCGGTGGGTCTCTCCTCTATCATCGCCAACTCCGCTCTCTTCTTCATTATCCTTCTCACCACCCACACCGTCCCCCGCAACCCGGCCGGGTATAGAGAATTGCCCAGGAGAATCTGGGGGATCAGCCAAAGGAGAAGACCCGACTCGCCTTTGAACAGAGCCAAGCTCTCGTTCGCGGCTATGAGGCCTCCGTTCGCGAAGGACGACACCACGCTGTTAACCGCAAAGGGTAGGATTTCTAGTCCTTTGGAGTCGAGCACGGCCCGGGCGGCCGGGATGTTGTTGTAGTAGAGGTACACGGGGATGAACCCGATTATATGGAAGGCGAGGATGTAGCAAAGGACTACAATCGCGAGTCCCTTCTGGGACTTGCGCTTCGCTTCGTGGTCGAAGTTGTTGGTTTCGGTACTTGTCGGTGTCGTGACGTCGACGTTGTTGACTTCTTCGACGACGTCGTCTGAGACTCTGATCACGACGTCGATCGACGTGATTCGGTTGCCGCTGCAGATTCGCGTCTTTGCCAGGGATGTGTTTGGGATTTTGGAGGAGCGGAAGAGAAGGCCGAGGAGGGAGACGAACACCTGCCCGCCCGGTTGCATGTAAACAACCTTATCAAAATTCATACAAAAAATGCATCCATAACTCTTAAGTTGCATCCATAGCAATGCAACTTAATTTGCCTTAATTGGCTCTTGATCTTTTTTTGGAAGTGTTTAACCAAAATTTGACGTTTAGGTTAAATCCCCCATTCCTGATTAATCCAAAATTGAGGATCTGAGCAGTTAACTCTAAATAGATTTACTAACTAATTATTGTAGAAGACCTTAATGTCAGGGCTCAGAGTACCACAAAAGTTTTACACCGTTCCATAGATGCAACATCGGCAAATTAGGTATGAAGTATGACCTTTTGGGAGAACTAGTTGGTATTTACCTAGTATAGCTACACAAATGCACTAGATCCCATTTAATCAAAACTGCAGTTGGATTTTTATATTATTTGGCTCATATTATATATACACTATTATTTCAGGTCACAAGAAATATAAACTTGGTTATTCTTGGTTCAGTAATACATATATATCATTTGAATATTGTCAAATCTAAGCTGGTTTAACGACATTTTTAGTAAATAATTACCTCGCCGCCCACAAACATGAGGAAGTTGAGCACCATCATGTGGGACACAGAGAGGAGCTCGGTATCGACGGAGTTAAGACCGGACACAGTGACCGCAGATGCGGACATATACAACATATCAACATACTTAGCCTCGTAGGTAGGACTCCTGGGGTTGATGAAGAACAAAGCGAGCGAGCCAACGAGCGTGAACACAATATAGTACAAGAACTCGATCCAAAACGGATGCACATTATACAAAAGATAGCGGTACACGCCGACCGTGACCTCAAAGAGGGCGTAGCTGGCGCATACGATGGACTTGGAGGTGGAGAGGAGGAGGTCGGTGGCGAGGCCAGAGAGGCTCATGGCGGAGGCGACGGAGATGGTGGTGGTTAGGGCATGAAGGGGCACGACGTAGAGACGCGCGAGGGTGGTGAGGAGGGTTGCATGGTGTTTGGAAGCTGGGAAGGGTTGGTTGGGGGAAGTTATAATAAGTAAAGAGATTTGAGGTTGGAGGATTTGGTGCCAGTGGATGGTGGATGTTGGATAATTACGTGGAAGTTTATTTATTCATTAGGAGATTCTTAATCTTGAGGAGATAGTCGACACCAGATATCAAATTTCATCAGATTGAATCCCGTCATGAGCATTTACATAAGTTTCGTGTGCTTTACTGGTACAATTTAATAAGTACATATTTCGTGTCATTTGTACAATTTAGCCACAATCTCACAAATTCATATATAATGAATAGACGTCAAAATCACATGCATCGATCTTCTGAAACTGGAACATTGGGTTTCATGTGACAATGACGGTTCAAATCGTGTTGTAAAAGTCGTGTAATCACAACACAAGACAAGTTTCACAACAGAAACGAAAAAGATCTTCTTAACGTGAATTTTTAAATTCCAAAGACATTGTCAAAGACAACTACCACAAACTCCACCGAATAATAGTTTGTGTTTCTATACGCAGGTGCCGTGCTTAATTAAAAACAATTCATCTAACGATCAAAATTTTCTATACCAATGCTTGTGCATGGTTGTGTTGTTCTGGAAGATATCATCCGATATTATATATCGTACGTAGGGATATTTACACCAATGTATTTCAATATATTAATTGAAATTTGTAAAGAGTAGTCCCACAAGCTCTACGATGTGAGACTAGCTATTTTCACACGTCCTTAGAGACGAATAGACTACCTAATTACCACATGCCTCCTGTGGAAAGCTAAAGCTCACGACCGAATGATTCTATTTAATTAGTCATCTTCTTTTATTTGTTTCTTATATCAACCTTAAGTCCTTAAACTAATTAGTTACTTTCACCGATATAGTAAAATTCCAGAACTTCCAAAAAAAATCAATCGAACTTAATTCATTTCAACTTCCAAGACATCCTGCCTAATTGTAGTAAAACAAAGAGAATGAAAAGGGATGCAATTGAAAGAAACACAGCGAAATGAGACTACATTTTTGACATTCTACAAAACTAATAATGTTACTTAATAATATAGTAGATTCAAACGTACTACAGTAGTCAAAGTGTTGCTTCTAAACACAAACTAATGATTTTCTTTAGCAGACATCACCAAGGATCCAGTCATGTTTTGACGTTGGCGAGTGATTATTGGGGAGAATCTGTGACATCCTCAGAACTGCATGATCAAAGTTTGCTTTCCAACTCAAAGATTGGAATAATCTCACATGATTATTTAGTCATAACATTTAAGTACAATGGGACCCTTTATTCTTCCAACCTAGACCAGCTAACATGTTCCATATGTGTCGGTCAGGTTATGTATTTTTCATCTCCAATAATATAAATTAGGCATTAATTTTATTGATTTGTTTGACGTCTAATTAATTAATATTGCACAATTATATTAATACGTGTGATGTTTTCTTAAATTTATTAATATAGTTTCATGGCCAGTCGTTCAGTATTTTACATGATGTGTAGCCTAGTGTAGAATGTGGTCCATTATTTTCAATAAAGGAGAAAAAGGGGGGGGGGGTCCAATTTATTTTATTTTTGTAATAAAATCAAAATAGTAAATAAGAGGAACTACGAATATTTAAGTGGAACCCGGATGGTGCACCAAAATAGGGCTGTAAATGGGTAATATTTTATCCGCAACCCGCCCCGCCCCGCCTAATGCGGGTAGCGGACAAAAAAATGTTACCCGCTAACCCGCCACCCGCATAACCCGCCTAATAAGCGGGGCGGGTTGCGGTTGTCTTGCAACCCGCCCCGCATAACCCGCAACCCGCCTAATCAAATATATTATTAATTTTTTATATACCAAAATCATTTTAATGTTTCAATTTTACTCATAACCATTAACCCATCTTACCAAATCATTATTCAACACTAACCAAATGTCTAATTTTTCACTCAACACACATCTAATTTCCCAAAAAATACAATGAGTAATTACTATTTATCAAGTTTTGATGTTCTTTTATTTTTCTTAGGAAAAATCAAAAAAAATTAAAAAACCCGCCAAACCCGCATCGCCTCACCTAGTCCAACCTTAGGTGGGGCGGGTAGCGGTTTTTTTTATTTTTGACCCGCCCCGCCCCGCATACCCGCTTAACTTATGCGGGGCGGGTAGCGGTGGACCAAAAACCCGCCCTGTCCCGCCCCGCTTACACCCCTACACAAAAGGAGCCAAGAATCTCCTTCAATTTTTTTATATTTAAAAGTGGAACCTAAAATTAGCAGGCATTATCTAATGCTGTAATTGTAATATTATATGACAACTCGGGTAGTCGGGTGCAGCCAATGTGAACAAAATCCGTTCTTATGTTGGACAAAATAATTAAGACTGTAATCACGATGTGATGTTGAGGTTCAATCTGGTTTGATAAAAGAACTAAGCATTTACTAAAAGTCTAAATGATTACTTCGCACAATTAATTGGTGCTCACTCATTCCATACTACAGGTCAAAAAACAATCAACTAATAATGGGCAAAACTACTAAATTTTCCTCCACATATGCCAATGGCCAATGTAAATACTTTCTCAAAACGATTCTTGGTATCTTTTAAAAACATTAATATAATAGAAATCCTGGTTAATTTAAGCATCTTTTTAGGTAGGATCATGCATTTAAGCTCAAGGTGGGTTCAATTCGCCATCCTTCAAATGTTCCCTTGAAAATTAGCCATGATTGTGAATATTTAATTCCTTTAACTTATATTGATACCTTCCAATTAGCTAAACTGTCTTCAAGCAGGGAGGATATATACTGGATAAGTTACAATATAACCAGAACCTGCCAACCAGTTAAAATAGATAATTTGTTTTTTTCTTTCAATGTAACTTTATTGTCCTAACCTTCAATTCACAGACATCTCCTTTAAATTGATTGTATCTTTAAGCATGATGGTTCATGATAGTGTATAAATAAATAACATGTTTTCACAAGTTAACTGGTTAGTCATATTTTAAACCTTTTAAGAACAACTCTGCATTTGGGGTTATTTCCAGACATTTTTTTAGAATACTTATGTGCATTAGGAATCCCGGATTTATGGAACTCTTCATTTGAAAATGTAAAATGTCCAAAAAATATATACTGATGTAAATATTTATTTTTCAAGTAGCAATTCAAATTGATGTGGCCAGCTAATGAGGTTTCATCTTTTTCTTCTTTTTTTGTTGCAATTTCAGTTATTAAACACAAAATAGGCTAAATTGCAAATACTAATCTTCTTTTGGGGCCTTTTCGTAAAAGTGTCTTTCTCAGAGAAAACCCCCACCAACTTTTACCTCCAATTAGGACTATCAACTTTGCTTCGGCTCGATAGCTCGAATTGAAAAACGATCGACTCTAGTTTAACTTAAAAATGAAGGATTTTAGTGAAAAACAAAAAATCTTCAAACTTTGTTCGGTAAACGAGCCGCTCGAACTCGAATTTTTTTTGAAACTCAGTTCGATAGTTCGTTTGAATTTTTTATTACTTCATTCATAATTATTTTTTGTATTTAGTAATAACATAAAATAAAAATTATGACTCGAAATTTCGCTCGACTCGGCTCGTTTACACCCCTACCTCCAATTAACATTTACCACAAAATATTTTCTAATTAATATATACAACGGCTTTGTTTTATTGATACGCACTTAACAATAAATAACATGTGAATTATTGTTTTTACCACAAGTTAATATGTTTTTCAGGATAGAAAGGGTGACCACGCTTGAATTTTGCTGAATTAGTTAAAACTTCAATATATTATATACTAAATTACTTTTCGATTATAATCGTAAATTCAGTGATATAATTACACTTAAAATAACAATGGTTACAAAACCATACCAGTTAAACTTTGAAAACAATGAGAAATATGATCACTAGTCTGTCCTTTTTCTTGATAAAAATAAATTCATCCTCAAATAAACCGGTTTAGAGACACACTAAAAAAAAATAAAGATGATCACATGTGAGTACGTGGTGATGAATCTCATGTTGTCTTGTGGATGTTGGTTAAAAAGAGGAAAATGATTGGGGGACAACGCCAACGTGCATCCAAACAAGACTTTTCATTTAGTTGCCAACTTTTATGTCCCATGCATTCTTTATTTAGAAAAAGTAATTTTGCAGAAACAACCTTATTTACACTCATTATGGTGTATTGCGTTTTATTTATTTATTTATTCTTGGGTTAAACCTTTTGGTAACACTAATAATTGTAAAAAAAAAAATTACAATTTTTAATGCATGTGCATTAACCTTATCGATGGGAAAAAAAGTTGGAAAAAAATAGACCACTTGAGGAATGAAATCTTTGTGTAACGTATCCAAAAGCTTAAAATCAATAAGTATTCACTTTCCCCGACAACATTCCGAAGAGGCCCTCTTTTCAACATTGAATATAACTCAAAAACATCCTCAAGAATACTTAGAAATAGTGTTTGCTTTACAAAAATAATAAGAAAGTGAAGAAGCAAACTTTTGGAATATCTAGAAAGAGTGACTTGCAAAAAAAACTTTTGGATTGATTTATGATTTGATCGATTTGCATAAAAATTAAAAAAGATTTGGAATTGAAGATTCACAAAAATAAATCTTACTAGAAAAAAAAGGTTCATTCCCCTACCATTCTAGGGAAATTACAAAGTTAAATTTGTAATTTTTTAATCTCGAATCACTTGGCCTAATTTTCTGACACCGCCTCGAATCACACCACACGAAGAAATCATTTTCTCCTTCAATAATCACAGAGATGACAACAATTAGCGTGTTTTTAACAAATAAATAAATAAAACAACAAAAGAAACATCATTTTCTTAATTTCTCCCCAATAATTACATAAAGAAAACAATTACCACATTTTAAACCAAAAAACAACAAATAAAAGAACAAAAGAAACATCATTTTCTCCCCAATAATTACAGAAAGAAAACAATTCGCACATTTTTAATAAAATAAACAAACAAAAGTAAAAATAAAAGTAAAAGAAAAGAAAAGAAAAAGAATCACAATCCTAATCATCATAATAATCAAAATCATAATTACCTCCCTCCAAATTTAGCCCACCATCATTCCCCTTCCCAATCTACCCTTCCTCCTCTCATCCAAACAAACCCACCAACTACAACAACAACAACAACTAGAACAAGTAACTCGACTTCTCCATTTCCATTTCCATTTCCATTTCCAATGTCGCGAGCGCCGAACCACGAGTTCCAGGAGTGGTGGAACAAAGAACGCGACCGCCACGCCACCACGCCGCCACTAACCCCTTCCTCCTCGACGGCCGGCAAAGGGCGGGGCCAAACCCCTCGGCAGATCTGGTGGTCGTTCTTCCTCCGCCTCCACCACCCTCTCCTCTTCCTCCTCCTCCTCCCTTCCCGTCTCCTCTCCCTCCTCTCCACTGCCCTCCGCCGGATCTCCTCCTCCACTTCCCTCCCCAACCCCTCCCGCTTCTTCCTCTTCCTCCGCGCCTCCCTCCTCGCCGCTCTCCTCCTCCTCTCCCTCGAGCTCCTCGCCTATCTCAAAGGCTGGCACTTCTCCCCTCCCCCCGGGGAGGATCTCCTGGAGGTGATCTATGCCGGGTGGTTGGAAGTCAGGCGGGTTTATCTCGCCCCGCCGCTGCAGGGGATGGCCAACGCGTGTATTGTGTTGTTTTTGATCCAGTCGGTGGACCGGATCGTGCTTGTCGTCGGGTGCTTTTGGATTAAGATCAAGAAGATTAGGCCCGTCGCGGTGGTTGAGTATAAGGAGGGAGATTTGGAGAGCGGTGTCGATGTCGAGGATTTTCCCATGGTGCTTGTGCAGATCCCCATGTGCAATGAGAAGGAGGTTTGTGGAATTGAATTGTTTTATAGTCGTAGATCTTCGTTTGGTTGGATCTTGAATGTGTTTGTTTGTTCCTCTGGTTTGAGGTTGAGAGTTAGTTGTGGTTTGGATTGCTGATCTTGCTTCTTGGGTTTCGGGAATTCAACCGGTGTTTTGGTTTTTGTGTTGATTGGAATTGTTAGTTTGTGTCTGTTTGAGACATGTTAGGAAGGAAATTGATTGACTGCAATTTTGATAAACAGTAGCAGAGCATTGGTTGTTCTACCTGATTCCCCCTGTTTTGTCACCGTATGTTCCTTTTATTTCACCTCAAAAGATAGATGATGTTGATTTGACATATAGCACTAAGGAGAAAACCCTGAACCATGTTAACCCATAGATGATGTTGATTTGACATATAGCAGTTTAGTTACTGCTTGCTGAACTACCAACAGACTGTATCCCTCTAGCATTGAAGCAGTAGGAAGCTTAATGGATTAAAGTGATTTTTTCTCTCCTGATGTAGAGAGAATTTGTGGAATGTTGCTGAAGTAGTATTCCTTTTTACAAGTTTTTATTTTTCATCTGCTTGGGAGGATCATTACTGCCTGTTTTGGCTCTGCATCCAAAGATTGAACTTCTCTGTTTCATTAATTTTGTTTGTATTTTTAAAATTCTTAGATGTATTACTTTGTCATTAGTTGGCAGCATCACATATATTACTGTTCTGTGGAATATTGACATTTCCAAACTGATACTGTTTGCTGGGAAACTGCATCTGTAAATTTGGTGTGCCAGCTCACTGAAAGGTGGCTTCTTTTTTGGATCCATAACCATCATAAAAGGCATCATCAAAACCTTAATGTAACTGCCGTGTATTAATAAAATATTTGCTTAGCATTGTGTTTGAGGTTATACTTCTTGCATCCTTTCATGCTATTCAATGTTGTTGCTTCACATATTCCAGACAGTCACTGGATGCGCCATATAGAGATAATTGACATGTTTGGGGAAGATATTTTCTTTCTGGCCTAGAAATGAAAAATAATAATATGGCAACTGCATTGTTGTACATGTGCCCTTTGATGCTCCTGTAACTTTCCCCTCTCCCTTCTATTTGCTTTTTTACTATTAAATGTCCCTTGTGGATTACTTACACCTTACATTAAATTTTATTTACAAATTGCCGATCAAACATACATTCCTCTTTTATCATTAAAACGTGAACCATGTATATATGAATATATGACTACAATATCATAAAATCTCACATTTTTTCATCTGGAAGCAGAAAATGAATACAATTTTTTTTGGGTATTTTAAGAAGTATATGCTTTTCTTGAATGCAAAATT
The DNA here is from genome assembly GCA_963682175.1 of Triglochin maritima. NCBI lineage: Eukaryota > Viridiplantae > Streptophyta > Magnoliopsida > Alismatales > Juncaginaceae > Triglochin > Triglochin maritima. The sequence goes on along the minus strand of OY821774.1, from coordinate 51,302,252 downwards.
TCGAAATATATTTTACTTATATTTTTATTGCCAACTTTTCGATTTTACGTGCACAGGTGTATCACCAATCCATTGCTGCTGTATGTGTCCAAGATTGGCCCAGAGAGAGAATGCTTATTCAAGTGCTTGATGACTCTGATGAAATCGATGTGCAGCATCTTATAAAGGCAGAAGTACAGAAGTGGCAACAGAAAGGTGTTAACATATTGTATCGGCATCGCCTGATAAGGACAGGATATAAGGCTGGCAACTTGAAATCAGCTATGAGTTGTGACTATGTGAAGGATTATGAATTTGTTGCAATATTCGATGCAGATTTCCAGCCAGGGCCTGATTTTCTCAAGAAAACAATACCATATTTCAAGGTATGCATTACACAACTTTAGATATACTGAAGGTATCTATAGCTGCTCAAAATGTGGTGACATTATATACATCTGATAGCAAAGTATTCATAAGCTCTAGATTCTAGCTTCTTAGTTAAGGGATGTCAATTCAGCATGGCACAAATGTTGCATGCCCTTGCCATTAAAAAAAAGAAAGAAAATTGCATGCCCTCTTTACTTTTCTTAAAGCCGTATACCATTTGTATGGTATGTCTTTGTCTGTTACCATGTTTTAGTTTCTATAATAACAGGATTTTGATGATTTTATTACTCACTACCTCTTGTTAAATTTCATGTATGTCTTCAGGGAAATGATGATCTGGGATTAGTTCAAACAAGATGGTCCTTTGTGAATAAAGATGAAAACTTGCTTACCAGATTGCAAAACATAAATCTATCCTTCCACTTTGAGGTTGAGCAACAAGTGAACGGTGTGTTTATCAACTTCTTTGGCTTCAATGGCACTGCGGGTGTATGGCGAATCAAAGCTCTAGAGGAATCTGGAGGTTGGCTAGAGAGAACCACTGTAGAGGACATGGATATTGCTGTCCGTGCTCATCTTGCTGGTTGGAAGTTCATTTACCTGAATGATGTGAAGGTGTGACGACCTTATTTTTCTGGTCCAGTGTCGTCAATTTTTGTTTGTTCCTATTACATATATCCTTTTGTTCTATACAGTGCCTTTGCGAACTACCTGAGTCATATGAGGCTTACAAGAAGCAGCAACATCGATGGCATTCAGGTCCAATGCAATTGTTCCGCTTGTGTTTCTTTGACATCATTCGGTCAAAGGTGAGATCCTTCTACTTTAGTTACCTGAATAAATTATGCTTCTTTCTTCTTTTTCGTTTCTTCTAGAAAAGATTGTGATTATTAGTATGACATCTAATTATCTTTTTACCGGCTCTAGGTAAGCCTTGGGAAGAAGCTCAATTTGATATTCCTCTTCTTTCTCCTACGGAAGCTTATCCTTCCCTTCTATTCATTTACCCTTTTCTGCATAATTCTTCCAATGACCATGTTTCTACCCGAGGCCCAGTTGCCCGCTTGGGTCGTGTGTTATGTCCCTGGGATCATGTCTTTCATAAACATACTCCCGGCACCAAAGTCCTTCCCTTTTATAGTTCCATATCTTCTCTTTGAGAACACTATGTCAGTCACAAAATTCAATGCCATGATATCGGGTCTGTTCAAGTTTGGGAGTTCTTATGAGTGGATAGTAACTAAGAAATTGGGTAGATCTTCAGAAGCAGATCTAGTCGCCTTTGTTGAAAAAGAATCCGAGCCTCAATTAGAAAGTCGAGGCCTCCAAAGAGCATCATCAGACTCAGGCCTTGGTGAGTTGAATAAGTTGGAGGCAACCAAGAAAACTGGAAAGGTGAAGAAAAATCGCTTGTACAGGAAAGAGCTAGCTCTTGCTTTGCTTCTGTTGACTGCCTCAGCCAGAAGTTTGTTGTCTGCCCAGGGCATCCATTTTTATTTTCTGTTGTTCCAAGGGATCACATTTCTAGCAGTTGGGCTTGATCTAATAGGAGAGCAAGTTAGTTGATTTGCACCATTGTTAGTTGAAAACGGAAGCTTGTGCAGTTAAATTACTTGAGGGATGCCCAGTGAAGATATAGGGCACTTTAAAGGTATACATCGACCCATATTAGAAGGTCGTATTGATTTCCAATGCAGCATCTCCAGAGAAAGGAACAAACTAATAACCAGAGTTACTCTTAATCTCTACAATTTGGTGCTGGGTGTTAGGCTCTTGCTGGAATGCTCGTTTGAAACGACTGCAAGGTTGGATTATACCTGGAAACCGGTGGCAAGACCAACATTGTGGTTGCTTCATTGCTGTACAACTTGTAAGCCGTGCAGGAAAATGCATTGTTGAATTTACAATTTTGTTCATTCATTTACTCTTATTTAGTAGATTTCTAGCTCAATTCTTTCAGGTGCATTACCGGTATTATCTAGTTTGCCCCTTTTAGAACAAGTTTCACTTTTTATTCTTCTTCTGGAAGGACGTAAATACTCGTCCTTGTTCAGATGTAATGTTATAGTCAAGCATATTGTGTAGCTCTTGTATCTTATATTAGAAACAGACATTATCATGAGATTGTCGATTCGACGTGCAATTACATATTTCTCCTGTTTTCCCCCGCATGCTGGTGTTGCAACTTTCCTTTCCAACTACATATTTCTTCCGTCAGTAACTTACTAAAAAAGCTTTGACTTTTCTGTATTGCTGTTACCTGCTGCGATTCTTGAAGATTTTGATTCTTTTTTTCTTCTGAAAATCCCGATCCCATTCCCATGTGTACTCTTGTTTGCAGGTTTTCTGATTTTTGAAAGATTCTGATGTTGTCAACCTTTCTGCTATATGTACTAGCAAGGTTTAAACTTTGAAGTGCTCACTGCCTTTCTAAAAGTATGGGTAATTTTTTCATCATTGTCCAAAAAGTTTCAAGAGTAAGTTAGCCTTTAAGATTTCAACCAACGTTTTTACAACTTTTGTGGTCATTTGATCTTAATTTCGACGTAAAATGAAATCAATTTCAGACGATTGGTTCAGAGGTTTTAACTTAAATTTGGCATTATATCGTGCAAAAGAGGACCACAAGGCTCTTTATTTATGATTAAAGATGACGATATGCTTATTGTTAGAAATAAGTATGTTCTAATACATTAAGAACATGATAAATAATAAGATCTATTACTAAATTCTATATAAAATAACATTAATGAAAACACTTACAACTAGATGTCAAAGACATCTTGAAGAACGTAAAGCGGAAGCGAAACTTTAGGGAAGTGATCTTCAATTGTTTTCCCTAGACTTGATGATGGACGGTCCTCTTGAATTTTGGGAGAAAATTTAGAGAGAGGATGGTGAAAATTAACTAGGGCAACAATTGGGACCAAAAACCTTTATTTATAGAATTTTGTGTGTGGTAGTTTCTTCCATCAAAATAACTACCCACTAACACACTTAATGGATATGCATGACTTTAATTAATTATTAATGGAATAATATAGGCCACATAATAATAACATTCTCCCACTTGGCCGTAACATCAATTATCATTAGTTCTATTTACAAAAGCACATACAAAATTGACCAACATAATTTCATTAAAACATATACTTCACTCAGTCAGAATCACCAAGCCAAACCAATGTAGTCAAATAATTAACGTCATCATTTGACCCCCATCAATTATGGTATTTGGTAATCTTTCCAAATTCAGTCAACATAAGTCATTAGGTTCATAAATTTGTTTGCTTAAATAATAATATTGTGCACAAGAAATAAGAAGCAAACTTTTACAAATCAAAGTCAAACACATCATTGAAGCTTCAACATATAATGTCATACACATTAGTCATTAACAACATTACATTACATTTACCAAACCCATGCCGGCAACATGCTCTCTAAAGAGACTGGGCGGTAGAGCCTTTGTTAGTGAATCAGCTAACATTGCTCGTGTTCTTATGTGTTGTATGACAATAGTACCATCTTTGACTTTGTCTCTAACAACAAGATATTTGATGTCAATCCATTTGGATGCACCACTTGATTTGTTGTTTTTAGAGAAGAAAACAGCAGGTTCATTATCACAAAATAATGTGAGTGGTCTCGAAATACTATCAACTACTTGAAGCCCAGGTACAAAATTCTTTAACCAAACGGCTTGAGCAGTAGCCTCATAGCATACCACCAATTCTGCTTGCATTATGGAAGATGCCCGTAAAGACTGCTTAACACTCTTCCATGATATTGGTCCCTTTGCAAGCATATATATGTAACCCGACGTGGATTTATTACTGTCAATGCATCCAGAAAAGTCAGAATCAGAATAACCAATAACCTCAAGGTTATCTGACTTTCTGTAAGTAAGCATATAGTATTTTGTCCCTTGTAAATAGCGTAAAACCTTTTTGGCAGCTTTCCAATGATCCATCCCTGGATCTATTTGATATCGACCAAGCATACCAACTGCAAATGCCAAATCAGGACGTGTACAAACTTGAGCATACATTAAACTCCCAACCACTGAGGCATAAGGAATTCGCTTCATTTGTGCACGTTCTAATTCATTTTTAGGACACTGTAACTTGCTAAATTTGTCACCATTTACAATAGGAGCAACACTTGGGGAGCAGTTTTGCATGTTATATTTTTTTAAGCATTTTATCAATATATGCCTTTTGAGATAATCCTAAAATCCCACGAGACCGATCTCGATGAATTTCAATGCCAATAACATAAGTGGCTTCACCAAGATCCTTCATTTCAAACTTGTTTGAAAGAAATCGTTTGGTCTCATATAACATGTCTAAATCACTACTGGCTAGCAAAATATCATCCACATACAAGACGAGAACGATAAACTTACTCCCACTAACCTTAAGATATATGCATTGATCAATCACATTTTCTTTAAATCCAAAGTTAGTTATCACCTCATCAAACTTAAGATACCATTGTCTAGATGCTTGTTTTAAGCCATATATGGATTTCTTTAATCGACATCCCATATGTTCCTTGCCTTTTACGACAAAACCTTCTGGTTGTGTCATAAAAAGTTTCTCTTGCAAGTCACCATTAAGGAATGCAGTTTTTACGTCCATCTGATGTAACTCTAAATCATAATGAGCTACTAAGGCTAAAACAATTCTAAGTGAGTCTTTCTTTGAGACTGGAGAAAATATATTATCAAAATGGATGCCTTCCCTTTGTGTAAAGCCTTTAGCGACAAGTCGGGCCTTAAATCTTTCGATGTTACCTTTGGAGTCTGTCTTGGTCTTATAGACCCATTTACAGCCTATTGGCTTAGATCCAGTTGGTAAATCAACAAGGTCCCAAACTTCATTAATTTCCATCGATTTCATCTCTTCATTCATGACTTCTAGCCATTGAGATGATTTATTGCTCATAATGGCTTCATTAAATGAGGTAGGATCCTCTCCATTGCCAATATCGCATCCTTCGGTTAGGTATACAATATAATCATTAGAAATTGCAGATTTTCGCTCCCTCTGCGACCTACGTAAAGGTTCTTCAGGAGGTTCAGGAGCTTCATTAGTGTAGGGTTCTTCATTAAGTAGTGGATTAGTTGTGTCTACAACATCCAAAAGAGGTGTTGAACTTGAAACCTCACGGATAATCGGGATTGGAACGTAAGTCCGATTTTCCTCGAGATTCACTTTTCTAATTTCACTACTCCCACTATTCTTGCCATTTTCTAAAAATACAGCATGTCTCGTTTCAACAATTTTAGTGGTATGAGATGGGCAATAAAAACGAAAACCTTTGGATCTATCTGGATAACCGATGAAATAACAACTAATGGTTTTAGGGTCAAGTTTCTTAATTTGTGGATTGAAGATTTTAGCTTCAGCATGACAACCCCAAACACGTAAGTATCCCAATTTGGGTTTTCGACCTGTCCACAATTCATAAGGTGTTTTTGGGACAGATTTACTAGGAACCCTATTTAGAATATGTATGGCTGTCTTTAATGCTTCCATCCATAGATAATCAGGCAAGTCAGTGTTGCATATCATACTTCGTACCATATCCATAAGTGTACGATTTCGTCTCTCAGCTACACCATTTTGCTGGGGATCCCCCGGCATTGAAAACTGATGAACGATGCCATTAGCTTGAAGAAACAAAGCAAACGGACCTGGATTTTGTCCCGAGTCGGTGTGTCTACCATAATACTCACCTCCTCTATCTGACCTCACTATTTTAATTTTAAGGTTCAATTGATTTTCAATTTCTGCCTTAAAAATTTTAAATTTTTCTAGTGCTTCAGATTTTTCATGAATAGGGTATACATAACCATAACGAGAATAATCATCAATGAACGTAATAAATGATTTGTGCCCGTTAAGACTCGAAGTAGGGAAAGGTCCACATATATCTGTGTGGATAATTTCCAATTGTTATGTCCTAATCCTTTGCTAATTGGGTTTTATGGTGATTAGGTGGTGGATTAGAAGTGGTGGAAATGGAGGGCTGAGATGGTGGGAGGAGATGGGGTGGAGGGTGGAGATTGAAGGAGGAGGAGTTAAGGTGGGGATTCTTCTCCCTCTCCCTCACTCGTTTTCCTCTCTCTCACTCAAGTCTCTCTCTCTCTCTCTCTTGATCCGTAGCTCTCTGAGGTGAAGAGGTGCTCGAAGCTCGCCGGACGGGCAGTCAGAGAGGACTATCCAGACGCTAGAGGATATGTTGAGAGCGTGTACTCTGGATTGGGCAGGGTTTTGGGATGAACACCTACCGTTGATCGAGTTCGCCTACAACAATAGCTACCATTCGAGCATTGGGATGACACCGTACGAGGCTCTGTACGGTCGGCCTTGTAGATCGCCGGTATGCTGGAGTGAGGTAGGCGAGAGGCAGTTGGTTGGACCAGAGATTTCTCAGATGTATGCTGAGAAGGTTGGCGTGATCAGACAGAGGTTAACGACGGCCCATAGCAGACAGAAGAGTTACGCGGATAGGCGTAGACGAGAGTTGAGATTTGAGGTGGGCGATCACGTTTTCTTGAGGATTTCACCAGCTCGTGGAGTGATGAGATTCGGGAAGAAAGGGAAGCTCAGTCCGAGGTACGTCAGACCGTTTGAGATTCTTGATCGTGTCGGAGAGGTTGCCTACCGTATTGCTTTGCCGCCGCAGTTATCGGGTATTCACAACGTTTTCCATGTTTCTATGTTGAGGAAATACGTTGCCGATCCGTCGCATGTGATTGAGATCTGTGTTCCGGAGATCGGTCAAGACTTATCTCTCGAGGAGAGGCCCGTGGAGATTGTAGATCGGATGGAGCATCAGCTCAGGAGGAGAACCATTCCGATGGTGAAGGTCAGGTGGCAGCACCATAGCGAGCGTGAAGCCACTTGGGAGGTCGAGGATGAGGTCCGGAAGAAGTATCCGGAGTTGTTCGGTGAGAATTTGGTTCTAATTTCGAGGACGAAATTCTTTAAGGATGGTGGATTGTTATGTCCTAATCCTTTGCTAATTGGGTTTTATGGAGATTAGGTGGTGGATTAGAAGTGGTGGAAATGGAGGGCTGATATGGTGGGAGGAGATGGGGTGGAGGGTGGAGATTAAAGGAGGAGGAGTTAAGGTGGGGATTCTTCTCCCTCTCCCTCACTCGTTTTCCTCTCTCTCACTCAAGTCTCTCTCTCTCTCTCTCTCTCTCTCTCTTGATACGTAGCTCTCTGAGGTGAAGAGGTGCTCGAAGCTCGCCGGATCGTGTGGTTCGGGGCTCGTCGGATCGTGTGGCCGGAGGAAGGTGATCGCATTCGGGTTCCGCCGGAGAAGGAGGTGAAGCGCTTGTGGAGGCGACTTCGTGAGTTCTTCAAAGGCTTCTTCAAGCCTTAAGGTATGCCAAGTTTTAGTATAGACCTCCTTTTAGCCTTTGCGAGGGTTGGAGTGGCCGACGGTAGGCCGGAAGGCTCGTCGAGAACCTTGCAGCAGCATTTCTGCTCTGCAACGGTCGACCGGCGGGATGGCGCGGTCGACCGGGCGTAGTGTATTTTGGGCGGAAAACCCTTGCACCGGTCGAACGATACTCTTCGAGTGGTCGACCGGTGGTGCGTTTTACCAAGGGAGAAATGTTCTGTGTGTTTTCGGTCGAACGGGTCCCCTTTGCCGGTCGACCGAAATGCACTGTTGTAGGTCGGTTGGGGGCGTTGACCATCTAAACGGTCGACCGCTCATTGACTTCGTTCGACCGACGTTTAAGTTAACTTATTGGCCGGTCGACCGGGAGTGTGGTTTCGGTCGACCGTGTAGTGCGGTTTTGTTGGGGAATTTCCCTGGTTGTTTTCGGTCGACCATGACCTGAGGGTCGTTCGACCGTTGGTGCTTTTGAGCGAGAGAGGATTTTCCCTGTTGGATTTCGGTCGACCGTGATTTGAGAGTCGTTCGACCGGTTGGTCGTTATTTTGGTTTTTCTGTGGAATAGTGGTGGTGTTCGGTCGACCGTTTGGGTTCTTCCGTTCGACCGTTTGGACACTGTTTTGCATATGGATGCTTGTGTCGTGTGTTGTTGGATCCGTCTCGAGGGCAATGGGTCTCCGGCCTTTTTGGGGCGACGGTACAGACATTGCCGGCCTGAGAGGAGAGACGTGTTGTGGCTCTACGGAGCGTTGGCCGAGACTCTGACCGGTGGTGCCTTGTGTGCACGTGTTGTGGCTCTACGGAGCGTTGACCGAGACTCTGACCGGTGGTGCCTTGTGTGCACGTGTTGTGGCTCTACAGAGCGTTGGCCGAGACTCTGATCGGCGGTGCCTTGTGTGCACGTTGTTGTTGTGGCTCTGAGGAGCGGGTGTCTGGTGTGCACGAGAGATTGTTATGTTTTACTGCATTTCATTTCATGTTTTATTTCACATATTATGTTCATATTTTAGGGATTTGGTATACGGGGTTTCCCACGGGAAACTCAGGCATATTCATGTTTTATGTCAGGTCGTACGCGTCATTAGGAGGTGGTGACTGCGGACAGGAACACCCAGACCAGATCCTGTCTCCTTTTGTTCTTCGAGGTGGATGATTTTCCCTTGTACATGCGTTGTGTATATTTTGTGTTGGGTTGTAATCATCCTTGACTGTTGTATCGTACATATCATATTATATTATATATGTACTCGTGGTTTGGTGACGACCCCAGTGTTAATTCTTTATCTGTTTAAAGTTTTAATTTTTCCGCTGTTTTGGGGCGTTACACCAATAGTCCCCCACTTCGAGTAGCCCCTCTCTTAGTTCCTTTAACATACTTTCCTTTAATACATTCAACGCAATCACCAAAATCAGAAAAGTCTAATGTAGGAAGAATTTCATCTTTAACGAGACGATGCATTCTGTCTTGAGAAATATGACCTAAACGACAGTGCCATAATTTTGATGAATCTCCACTATCACGATTTCTTTTGATTCCACGTTGCCGACTATTGACACTATTCACATTCATAGACAACAAAGACTTAGTCGATGAATAATTCAGATGCAGTTTGTAGAGGTCACCCTCTAAAATTCCAGAACCAACAAAACAAGAGTTATAATAAAGTTTAAGCATCCCATTTCCAAACTGACATAAATAATCACAAAGGTCAAGTTTAGATACCGAAATTAAATTTCGAACAACAGAGGGAATATAAACTACAACATATAAATAGAGGACAAAACCATTCTTTAATACTAAACGAATGGTTCCAACAGCCTCAACTTCAGTCTCTTGCCCGTTAGCAACTTTAAGTTTTCTTCCTCCCTTTGGGAGTTTGGTCACAGAATGGAATTCCTGCAATGAGTTCGTAATGTGCACGGTTGCACCAGTGTCAACCCACCATGTATGTGAAGGAACATCAACTAAAAAGGATTCGTAAATCATAAAATTAGTTTCATTATCCTTCTTAGCGAGCCATGCTTTAAAGCCATCACACTCCTTCCTTACATGTCCAAACTTCTTACAAAAGTGACATTTCGGAGTAAAAGCAGGCTTTGTACCAGATGTACTTGCTTTGTCATTAACAACAACCGCCTTCATTTTCTTTTTCCCTTTACCATTACCATTAAATTTTCTCTTTGTTGGACCATTAAAGGCAAGGTGTGCAAAGTCAGGCTTTTCAATTTTAAGCCTTTCTTCTTCTTCAACACACATAGCAATTAATTCGCTCATTTTCCATTTCTCTTTCTGCGTATTATAATTGATCTTGAAAGGACCAAAATGCGCAGACAGAGAAGTCATAATAAAATGAACAAGAAAACCTTCAGAAATTGCCATATCCATGCCTTTCAGCTTTGCGGCCATATCACTCATCATCATGATATGTTCACGTATACCGCTAGTCCCATTATACTTGGTTGTGAGCATTTTCATTATAAGGGCACTTGCATTAGCTTTGGAAGTCCCCTTAAACTGCTCTTCAACAGAAGCCAAATACTCTTTTGCATTAAATGTCTTGTTAGCACTATCCTTTTCAGGGATTGCTCCCCGGATAGCAGGAGTAATAACTCTTCATAATCATTAGTGACATGCGATTAGAACGCTCCCACTTTTCATAACTGGCCTTTAGTTCGTTGGAACTAGTGGCTGTAGGAGGTGTGGGAGCATCCATACGAAAAACATGATCGAGTTCCAAAACACCTAGACATATTTCTATTTGCTCATTCCAAGTAAGAAAATTTGTTCCATTAAGGGGTTCAATTCCAGATAGTTGTGATGTAATATGTGATGTATTCAATGCTGCAAAATTATCAAAATATATATGATGCTTACTTTCATTAACTACATAAACCACATGAGAAACAAATGACATAATAACATTAATTAACTGTAATCTAACAGTTAACAAACTGAAATTAACATTAAATACTCAAAAATATTTCAGTTAGTTCATAACCGTTTTGCATAATTATTAATCTAAGTTGGTATGATTAATAATATGCACGTTAATATACATTTATAAATCAATTTACATCACCGTTGGACAGAAAATAAATTGATTTACAAAATCATTAGTCATAAGAGAATTTATAAAATAAATCATGTCTATAATTAAAGTTGGTAAAATTATGTCCATGATTTATCATATATAAAATTGTGATTTAACACCACAAGATAACCATCACAAAAATTTATTTAACAAAAGAAAATCGACAATTAAAGTTGGTAAAATTGACGATAATCAGTCGTTAAATATATCATAATATGGTTAATGATTTTTCATAAGGCAAACATGTACAATAATTTTCCGTTGGGTCAGTTATTATACATGTGTGTAAAAATAAATAACACGTTTATGTTTCATGACATGAGAGTTATAAATGCTTGAAATCATCTCATTAAAATTGAAAACAAAAATAATACATGACAGCGTCACAATAGTGCTATTTAGCCAGATCAATACTGGGTCATGCTCATGACTCGTGATCATGTATAACCGTATGACCTTTTTCATTTAATTTTTATTCAATAAATGAATTAAAAAATCATGCCCATAGTTTGTTTCATCAAACACATAGAACTTCATCATTAAATTTCAACTAAAATTGCCATGAATAGTGACGGCTTTGAAGACAACATAGGTCCAGAGATAAAACAAAAAAAATGTATACGTAATCTTGTTTGGAACAAAATACCATTACAAGTCATATATATATATATGGGCATGTTACGCATAGATGCAAAACTGCATATAAAGTGCAAATATATACAACTAGAATTAGTTGATTAAACTATTAAATAAATTACACCGAAAATATCATACGTCAGTTTCCAACGTATCAAATGCAAAATCGATAATATGTTAAATTATTGTATTTTATATGAATTTAGTTTGGCTCTTGATACCAAATGTTAGAAATAAGTATGTTCTAATACATTAAGAACATGATAAACAATAAGATCTACTACTAAATTTTATATAAAATAACATTAATGAAAACACTTACAACTAGATGTCAAAGACATCTTGAAGAACGTAAAGCGGAAGCGAAACTTTAGGGAAATGATCTTCAATTGTTTTCCCTAGACTTGATGATGGACGATCCTCTTGAATTTTGGGAGAAAATTTAGAGAGAGGATGGTGAAAATTAACTAGGGCAACAATTGGGACCAAAAACTTTTATTTATAGAATTTTGTGTGTGGTAGTTTCTTCCATCAAAATAACTACCCACTAACACACTTAATGGATATGCATGACTTTAATTAATTATTAATGGAATAATATAGACCACATAATAATAACACTTATAACTTCCTACTTAAATTGCAAGTATCTAAGATATTACAAAATATCAATACATATTAATGATATTTTGATTTACTTGAAGCTCCACTCTAAGCTAAATCGTAAGATACGACGACCCCTTGTTGAAGCCGCACCATAGCACGATAGCTATTATCCTTAAAATGTTGTATCCACAACCCACACACCCTCTCAAAATAGTCTTGCATGGCTAGATATCATCTTCCGGCTTCATGTTGACATTAGAGAAACAATGAGAGCATGCTAATCAAATGGTAGCTAGAGAAAGAAACAAGACGCAAATAGACAAACACAATTAAAGTGGTCTTAAAATTTTTTTTGACTAATGTCCACCTATTGACACCACCATTTTGACCTCAGGCAGTGGTCAAAATTAACCACTTGCTTTCCCAACCCTCACGCACCACCACCTATTCGATAGCATGCAAACCCTTATATAAAACCACCATCGCAATAATCACCATTCAATATCTTCCTTTTGCTCCATGAATTCCGTCAACATCTTTTTCCTTGTTATTATTTCCACGTTCCACTATGTTCCTTTCGTCGTAGGTGGTGGTGGCTGCCATATTGAGGCCATCTATAGCTTCGGCGATTCGCTCGCCGACACTGGAAATCTTCTAATTGAAGGTCTAAGTGAAAACTTCGCCGACATTGCCAAGAAACCTTATGGCATGACCTCCTTCCCCATGCCGACGGGTCGTTGTTCCGATGGTTTTCTCATGATCGACTACTTTGGTACGTCTTATAGAAAATACAATTTCACATTTACGGATTAGTCGTATTTTGCATGGTATTTTTTAGTATATTTTTAATTCCCATGATATATATGAAACGTTGAAGTGTTTTGCAGCCAAGGGTCTTAACCTGCCAGTGCTTCCTCCATTTTTGAGCAAGCAATCCGACAAGAAGCATGGAATCAACTTCGCCGTGGCCGGAGCAACCGCAATGGAGAAGTCCTTCTTTGCCGACAAGGGCGTCATGTTCCCCTTCACCAACAGTTCTTTGGAAACCCAAGTTGGGTGGTTCGAAGAACATGTCAAGACCATCTGTCCCAAAATTGAAGGTTTTCATGAACTTAATTCCCATACATCTCACATTTCCTTCACATGAATCATTCCTAGCTAGACATTGCAAAATGCATGCAACGTTCGAAAAATTACCTTTTTTAGTTCAGTATGTAATTGTCAATTAGTTGATGTATGTAGAGTGCAAGGAAAAGTTCAAGAAATCATTGTTCTTTGTGGGGGAGATTGGAGGGAATGACTACAATTATGCACTCTTTAGTGGTAAACAAGCGGATCAGTTGAAGGATTACGTGCCTCTTATTATCAATAAGATCACCACAGCTGCTCAGGTACTTACGTACTTCTTACATAATCTCTGATATTTTTGTTAGACTACATAAAGATGATCTGAAAGACATGTATTGACAAAAGGACGATTTTACCCTTACTTTATATATGTGATGCATGCATGCATGCAGAAAGTGATCGACGCCGGAGCGACAAACCTAGTGATTCCGGGCAACTTTCCGATAGGATGCTTCCCGTCCTACCTGACCCTCTTCTACACAACCGAGCCCTCCGCCTTCGACGACAACCACTGCCTGAAAGACCTAAACTCCTTCGCCACCTACCACAACATCAAGCTCGTCCAAGCCATATCCACTCTCTCCAAACACAACCCTCACGTCACCATAATGTACGCCGATTACTACGGCGCTTTCCTGTCCCTCCTCAGCAAGCCGGCCGTCTTCGACCGCACCGCCCTCCTGAAGGCCTGCTGCGGAGGCGGAGAGGACTACAACTTTTCGATATCGACCCTGTGCGGGTCGCCCAACTCCGGGGTGTGTAAGAACCCGGAGAAGAGCATAAGCTGGGATGGATTGCACTTGACTCAGGAGGCTTATAAGGAGATTGTTGGGGAGCTTATGTTTGGTGGGCATACTTACCCTCATGAGGACCTGTGGAAGCATTGGGCTTGCAACAAGAGTGAGGTTGTTGGGTAGATTAATTAATTGCCTTTTAATTTTTTGGTATGTATATATGTCCAAATAATCTGACTTAATTTTTCATGTATGGTTCTAATTAACTAATATGTTGTTGTGGTGGTGGAAATCTCATGCTGATGGTTGTGTAGTGTCACGTTTTGTATTGTTTCTTCCCTCTAATTATCTTTTTGTTGTTCATTTTTTTATTTTCAAGTGTGCCTTTTAATTCTTCGTTCAAGCTAATTGATAATTTTTTTCTTCTGATCTTAGACTTTTATAGGGATTAGGGATCGAATCTCAATGTATAAGTTATATGTTGGGATTTAATTAAAAAAATAGATCAACATGCTTTCAAATGTTTTGTGTAAGAATACATTAATTAAGACTGATTAATAAATCCGCAAATCACTTGCCTATCTATAAAATTATTTGGACCCAAATTCAAGATGTGCTTTCAGCATCCGTCATTTTTAATTTTAAGCTGAGCCGTCAAGAACTGCAAGACAACATTGATCTACAATAAAGCATTGGATCAATTGCCAACAAGTTTGGGGTTTAAGCTGAAAATTAGTAAATATATTTGATAACGTCAAATATCCAACACGGTTACACAAACAATATATTTTCACCTTCTCCTCCATAACTCAATCAACCTCTCACATTCCCATTACTCTTATAACATACATCATTTCATTTGCCTCCTATAGCTTATAAATAGGAGATCATTGTAAGACAATTTCAATACTTTTGATGATAATGAAATACTACAAATATTCTTCCCCAAATCTTTTATCTTCTTTGTTCCATGTATATTTATTTTATAACACGTTATCAGCACGAAAGTTCTACTACCGACTAAAACATTTGGTGTCACTCAAGTCTCAAGGTAACAAATCCATGTTTTGATTCTCAATGTGACATACATAATTTCTTCCGTGAATCTGTCAAAAATTGTTAATTTTGATCATAAAAAAAGTTAGAAATGTGATTCCATCTTGCATGATTAATAAAGAAATCATTTTCAATCAATTGAGAGTTGTATATGTATACTCTAAAAATGAAATAAAAAATATTTTTGGACATGTGAATCTCGGATAATGGTATATCTTAGTGTTTTACAACAACAACAAAATCAGGATTTATAATATCTTTTGTGACATGATTATATGATTTTTTGAATATTTATTTTGTTATTTTGGTCAATATATTAATGTGCTTATGTTGGAGGGAAAACATTATTTAGTTCTTAAATTAAATCTTGCACAACAAATACATTTTTAAACTCGTGATTTTTTTATTGGTTATTCTACCATGCGCTATAATACATTGATGCATCAGTCAATAATTGTTGTTTTTTACCCAACAAATTATGTTCAAAAGACAAAATAAAATAAAATCTAATGTCATGGTTTAACATTGGTTAAATATTAATTTTTTGTGAGAAAATGTTTTATATTGGTTAGTACTTTCATTAGTCCAATATATTTTCCATACTTGTGATTTTTATTCAGTTACGATGAGATTCTTCTAGATATTAATAATTTACATGCTAATATGTTGATATGCATAATTTCTATCTAAAAGACATATATGGATATTTTAGTTACATCTTGAATGTGTATTTGTTCATCACGAGTTAATTAATTTACCCACATGGTGCATAGAATATATCATGATAATTTTGTATATATATAAAATAAATGAGACTATATATATACATTCAATATATGTTGTTTTTGAAATTGCTAATATGCACTTTTGTTTTTCATATGATTCAAGTACATTATAATATATTCCATTTGGAGATGTTTAATTTAGCATGCACCGATAGAAGAAGAAAAAAAAGTAATAAGTTGCATGCATGTAGGGGTGCAAATGGTTACCAAGTATCCGAGTATCCGATTCGAAAATTTCTATTTAGTTGGTATTTGGTAAGTTCAATGTTACAAATTTAATTTCAGATACGAATATGGTTTAAAAAAAATTACCAATTAGAATTCGGATACGAATTCGGATACAAGCTATTTAAAATTCGAATTATCTGAATTATTCAAATACATAGTCAAATACACAAATTAGTATTCGAAAATTTTAAAACGAAAATTTAGTATTCGAAAATTTTGATTCGAAAATTAATTATAATATATATATATATATATATATATATATCTATTCAATTTTGGATAATATCCGAATACCAATTAGTATTCGAAAATTTTGAAGTTTCGGATTCGGATTCGGATAGTTCTACTGAATTCGGATTCGAATTCGAATTTGGTAATGGAATATGGTATTCGAATTCGGATATAGCAGGTATCCGAGTTAAATTATCCGAGTTGCACCCCTACATGCATGTACCAATTATGCATTGATGTTTGTAAGTTATGACTTTTAACTCTATACTTGACATCATGGATAAGAATGACATCTTATCATGGATTATGGATGTTGAACCTAACTCATTGCCTTTTTAAATATCAATGACTAGAAAAAGAAGCATCAAATCAAGATAAAATGGAGGTTGTGATTTTCTTTTGCTATCATATTTGTTAAAATGATTTTAAAAGTATTATGATTTAATCTCGTTTTTGTGGTTGGACAAAACATCGAGTTATTGATCCAAATTTCATGAATTCTCGATCAAATGAAGCATGAAAAGAAATAGTTACATATTTAGTAGTGCTTCTAAAATTGAATAATATATATCTCATGCAACTTTGTATTGATTCACCTGCTTAGTATAAGTTATATGAATTCTTAGTATCATGTTGATTAAAAGAGTATTTGTAAAGTGGTTCAAGCATGTGATTATTACTTGTTAATTTCGATGCATCACATGATCATTCACAACCAATACGAGCATTCATCTCGTGAGCACATAATATCCATCTTGATAAATGTATATACATATAGTACAATGTGCTACAATATAGTGGAATTTGAATCACCATGTTACAATGTGATCATTGTTATTGAAAATGATATGCATTTGCCCAGAAGGCGAATATCTTAATATTCATAAAATGCTACTATACAAAGATTTAGAAATCATTCATTTAAAGAGGGTTATGAAATTTTATGATAATCCCTGAAGGATTCATATGATCATCTAAATGACGTGCAAATAGCTAATTGAGTAAAAATGCACGTCGATTTCTAAATCAAACCCTATGACTAGAAGTTCATAGATATATAGAGATTAGTAGTAAAAGAAAATATATATTTTATTGATCACTTTACAAATTACCGATGATTGAAGGTCATGAAAGTTGTTGGAAAATCATGATACTTTTTATACCTTTTTTGTGTGTGTGCAAGAAGCACTTACTGAAGGGAATGTGTTCTAAAAGTTTTACTTTTAAATGTCAATTATTATGAATTGAATGAGAAATCATTTTGTTCCTTGTTTATGTTATTCGTCTTTTAGAAGTGTTAAGGAAGAGACTCTTGGTCCTTAACCGTAGAGCTCTGAAAGATATTGGTTTGCATAAAACAAAAGATATTCGCAATCATGGTAATTAACATGGGACATTAATTACCGAGTTAAGATTGTCGTGTTGGTCATAGATCATTGTAGCTCTACAAGTGAGTGACGACACGGGTATGCAAAAGAGGAAAATATTACTTTTGTATACTGAATAGACCTAATAAGTAAAATATTATAGAAATGTGTTTCTGTGTCATTAATATTTTACTGTGTCTTTGGTCCTTTGATATGAGACTTATATCCGATCGCTTAAGGAGTTCTTAATTAGACTAGTGTCTTGAGCTATCGATGAGTGTAGTGTAAAAGCATTAGTTGGTTAAGTACAACTTTTGTTGGAGAAGATAGTTAGTCAAAAGACTATCATTGCCCCTCTTAATTGAGTGATGATATTAGTGGGCCCCTTGATAAAGCAAAGTTATAATGTGCACAATGTGATTTGAGTTAAGTCACATATTTATAACTAGCTTAAAGAGATCAAGAAATGAATACTAATACAAAGATGACACAATACTACTTTGTGTGTATTCTTAATATCATGAGGCAAGGGACGGACACAAGTGGTGCACTCCATCACTAACTGGATCGGGTTTTGGTTCGAGTGGAATTAAGACATCTAACTAATTGGGAGCTATAATGTGTAGCTAGATACCGCTTATAGCTTGTGATATTAAGCTCTTAATATCACTGCCAACTTAGTTTAGATCCTCCCATAGGTCACACCACAAAACTGGGAAACAAGAAATGAGGATTTTGAGTTCATAGGATGTGTCGGGTTTCATGTAGAAAATATGACACATGTGGTGAACAAACAAAATCAAAATTATGTTGTGATTTATAACATAATTAGAATCTAAATTAAATTCATATGTGATGTAAATATTATGGGGTGTAATGATTGATCATTACATAGGATAATATGTTACATAAGTTGTGAATTTACTACTAATCCCGAAATGTCAAATTTTGTAGGGGTTAAACCAAAATTTGACAAGTCTGCAAGACTGTGCAAACGGTCGACCTGTTAATGGATAACGGTCGACCGAAGGTGCACGGTCGACCGGACGTGTCTCGACTGATAACAGGGAATTTTCGTCTGTTCGGAACGGTCGACCGAATCTATCAGTCGGTCGACCGAACATTGCGATAAAATATTCTACGTTAAGAACGGTCGACAGAATCTCGCACGGTCGACCGAAATTGGGTTCGAGCGGTCGACCGGACCTTCGTAACGGTCGACCGGTCCAGACAGTTTTATGCAGAATTAATTTAAGGATTAATTAGATCATGCATGGAATTGGTCCATAATTGATTTAATTCGTGGCTAATATTATTTATTATTAAATAATGGATGGTTAGATGAAATTTTGCATGAGATCATGGGCAAGGGGTTGCACATGAATAGGTAATTTGGAGAGAACCTATAAATACAAGGTTATCTCATTACCTCCTTAATTAATTCATTATTTTTCTTATGCAAAATCTCTCTCCATAATTCTCCACGAAAATTCCTTAATTCTTAAGTTTAGTTTTAGTTCTTAAGAGGTCAACTTCTAAAGGGAACTAAAGAGGGGTTAGTAATTAGATTATAAACCCAATCGGAGATTGAGAGACTAGCTTCCCTCTCTCCGATCTTGTTTAGAGTTTGGTGAATACTCGGAGGCATCCGGCGCAGCGAGGAGCATCCCAACCGTCTCCGAATGTTCGAGAAGTTTTAAAGAACTTCTAGGTATGAATTTCGGAGCTCCTTCATGTTTGTTTTAATAGAGTTTTTGAAACTAGTTTGTTAAAACAAACCGATGCATGCAATAAATTCTAGAAAATTGAAAATTGATCCTTATTATTCATGAAAATTCGAAAAATATATATGTATAATTAAACATGAAATCCTTCACTTACTACAAAGTATCGTGAAAACAAGAGCACAAACAGTGGACTAAATTTTGTGCAAATAAATATGAAATAAAGATGACATCAACGAGACGAAACATGCCCAGAAGTGCCTAAATAAAATCATCTCTTATATTAATTATGGATGTCATCATTTGTATTGTTTTTGTAAAGCTTTAGATAAAATTGTTGACTTCTATCACGACCAAAATGAGGTCAAATTTGTCAACCGATTTGCACAACAAAATGAGAGTCTCTCTGTTTTTAAAATATCTCTCAATATTGATCATTATGAGATCTTAAAATTTATACATGATACATTAATGCGCATATATACTTGCTAATATTATTCATTAATTTTTATTGTTGATATACATCATGTTATGAATCTTCCACTACTTTACTTGTACAATAATGAATAAATTGTTTCCCTCCTGCGATTTAAAGCTCCTGAAGGACTGAGTTTTATTGTCCAATCCAATAATCATATATATATATATATATGATATACATTTTCTGGCATTAGGGGTGAAGCTAGAAGCTTAAAGAATGTCAAAAATGTACTATATTGAACCTGAAGTTCATAAGAAAATATACGTACAAGTATGATTAAACCTGAAGTTCATAAAATCATTATCTTGCAATATCTAGCAAGTAACTGTCATACATTTGTATTGATCACAAAAGAGTGACTACGCCTTATATTACTAGATATAAACCACATAATATAAAGTGAAGATCTCCACATGATAAAATATATTTGAGCTCAACCAACGTCAGAAACGTGGACCATAACATATATTATTTGTGGAAATAAAATAAAAGTTAGTCACTCACATTGCACCTCCTGAAGAGGTTATTCCTGAAGAATATAAACCCGTAAAAATACATGCAGCTGCTAAACAAAAGATTAATGAAATTACGGGGATACAGAACGGTCAAATCCTAAAATTTTGGGAAACGATGAGGATTTGATTATTATTGACGTAAAACTTGCAATCAACTATATATGTTGATACGAGAGATATTAAATAATTATTAAAATTATTGTCGACAATTCATTCGCCTTCTTAATAGCATGCTATCTTAAGAAAAGAAAAATGGATCCAAAACCTATGATATTATAAGAATGTCAGAAGCATTCGTATTTGATATAAACAAAAGAAGACGAACAATATATAATAAACTCGCTGAATAAATATACTATTTGCACCTGTAGTCCTGATTTCTGAAATTATATCCCTGAAGGATAAAAATAGAAATCAGAAAAACATGTGATACATTATAAAGCGAGGAGTAATATAAGGGTATTCGCAGGACCCAACATTCATCGTGATGTTACTCATTCTCTCGTAATATTGATAATAAGTTCTGTTAAATGATCAATATGATATGCATATAAGATATGTTGTGACTTTAAAATTTTATAAGCCACTTAATATTGGTACTTATATGTGAGTCCCTGAAGAACTAATATGACAAAATATATTATATGATGACAAGAATCAAAAGATGCACTATACAATTTTTGAAAAGATCACTATGTAAAAAACAAGTAAGTGTGTGCATATAACCTCTTCAATCAAAGTCATCATGAAGAATGATGTGAAGTTGATCTTAGTCGTCCATATGTTTCATCCAATAACAAAAGTTACTGTTATTTATTATATTTATAACATGCTTGATGTCATAGGACCTCCATTAGAGTTTTTGAAAACTCGTGAAATATTTAATGGACAATTTTTAGAATAAATGACCAGAGAAAACTCAATTATTTTTCGACCTGAAGTTCGAACATTCTCTGGAAGAGAATTTGTACAATGATTCAATTGTAGAAAGTAAATATTGTAGAAAAATATATTCTACTTAATACTCACATTGAAATGACACTAAGAAATGACATCTATTGTGTATTAACAAAGATCCAATTGTAATAGGACCTGAAGTTCCTTATCAAAATGTCATGAACATTTTCTTATAACTTGAAACCTAATAAGGTTCACAGTAAATGTTTGATCTAAGCATAATGTTCATCTGAAAACATTTAGATGACATTCAATGATCTACCAATTTCTAGTCATGTGATAAAGATTTACGTTAGCAATGTTTCTTATATGTCTGATCCACATCAATTACTATCACAAAATTTTGGTGTCATTGCGTGGAGTCATTACAATTTTTTGCAAGTTGGTGAATCAGTTATTAATTCTTACATTCTCGTATCGCTAGGACATCAATATAATTATGAGACATCTTTAAATTGTCCATAAGTAATATCTTTTGAGGTAACATATTCATATCAAAGTTACCACAATTTGTATTACTCCCAGCATATTATTTGAGAAAAATTTCGCAAACATATTTCACAATCTTATTATCTAAGTGAAA
Source organism: Triglochin maritima (assembly GCA_963682175.1). NCBI lineage: Eukaryota > Viridiplantae > Streptophyta > Magnoliopsida > Alismatales > Juncaginaceae > Triglochin > Triglochin maritima. Next base: position 51,280,338 of record OY821774.1, on the reverse strand, counting down.
TATAGTAAATATTCATTAAATTCGTTAAACTATCATGTATTTGTTTATTGAATCTCCATGCAATTTTGTGTTTAAGGACTTCGTAAAATATATTCGTAAGTTTGGTAAACTACAAATAATGGGAAGTGGATTTGTATTTACCGTCCCTGAAGGACGAATATCCCTGAAGGATAAAGCCCGGAAGGCTTGTAGTTGCACTTTTTTCCCTTTTTCCAATTTTTGTCCTAAAATATTTTATTGGTTAAAAGTTTTCAATGAGACAACTTGTGAAATTTTGTTAGCGTATGTCAGTGTTCAGGTAGGCGACCGCCTAGGCGGTCGCCCGTGGCGGTGGTCGCCTGGGCGACCACCGCCTTTCGCCCAGCTCTGCTGGGCGAAATAGGCGATGGCCTAGGCGAGAGCCGTTTCAGGGAAGATGATGTCATCACCGCTACACTCTGCTGGTTTCTTACTCAACCCTGGTACCTTCTTCTCCGTCCCACCTCAGGATCGAAATGTAGCTTTCAATGAGCATATGCCTGGATTCATGGATGTCGTAGAGCGGCTCGTCCCCACTCCTGCAGAACAAGACAAGATTTGCGGTTTACTTGATCGTTACAAGAACTCCCTCGGAATATTCTCGAGGGATATGGTCGTCAGACAAAGGTCGGAAAGAAGACTTATAGATTGGTGGCAATCGTATGGCGCAGACATGGGAGAGATTGCATTACAGAGGTTGGCCCTGAGGGTGTTCGGATTGACATGTTCGGCATCAGGTTGTGAGCGGAATTGAGTGTCTTCGAGCAGTTGCACTCAACGAGAAGGAACAGGTTGGCTGTGAAGAAGATGAATGACTTGGTGTATGTGAACTACAACCAAAAGTTAAGGCAAAGGTTTCAGCAAAGGATGGAGAAACCCAGATTTTATGACCCCATCAGTGTGGACTACAATCTCTTCGACGAGCATCCATGGTTGGTAGAAACTGAAGATCCGGTCTTCGCTGGAGAGGAGCTTACATGGGACATTCTTCTTCACGGAGACGCTTTGGGACATTCTTCTTCACGGAGACGCTTTGCTCGATCCATGTCCAGTGCATCTGACCCACGGTGTTCTACTGCATCTGACGCGCCATTATTAGGTCGTGGCATGGATGATGTCATCGTTCACATCAGTTCTAGAGATCCAGGTGCATCGAGTTCTCAACCACCGATGGACATCGACGAGCAATATGTCCAAACCAACGATGAAGAAACTGAAGAAGATGATGTCTACGTCGACAATCCGAATGAGAACGACTCCGACGACTCTGATGGTGGTGGAGGATATGATATGGTTCCCAGTTGGACATTAGATCAATGTGTCCAATGGAATTAGTTAGTTAGCTTGTAATTCTAATTTCTCTTTTATCTACTATTGTATGAACTCTGAGTTACTTTGTAATCGTACTACTAAGCAATAAATTGTATACCTAAGTGTTTAGGTGGGTAGAGGGGGTGCCTAGTGAGGCCCTGGTCGAGGAACTATGTGTCTTTTCGAAGCCTAAACATGTATGGTATTTTTAGAAAATATTTGTGTATTTTTTCTATTTTCCATATTTTTCCTATTTTTTATCTATTTTATGAAAATTAATTGAATTAAAAAAAATTACCGCCCAGACCTGGGCGGTCCCACAACCGCCTAGGCGATCGCCCAGGCGACCGGACGCCTCCGGCCGCCTAGGCTCGCCTAGGCGGTGCCTGAACACTGGCGTATGTTATGCGTTTTTTTCCTTAGCTACTTTTTCCCACATGGTTTTGTAGTAAGATTTTTAACGAGGCATAAACATAACTCATATTATATAAGGGAGTGTTATAAATGTATGTTGAATTGAGGGAAAGAATTATACGATACACTTTTTTTCCTTCACCAAGTTTTGTCCCACAGGGTTTTACTTGACAAGGTTTTTAATGAGGCATATCAATCAAGTGACAACTGATCAGATCCAATCAAGCGAGAATTTGGCGGATTTATTTACAAAGTCCTTGGTCACCAAAGTCTTTAAGAAGCTTGTCTTTAAATTTAGTGTTCGTCGTTTGAAGAATATATGTTGAAGTGATGGAGAGCATCATACGCACTGTACTCTTTTTTTCTTCATCAATTTTTTATCCCATCGGGTTTTCTTGATAAGGTTTTTAACGATGCAGCATCCCTAGCGTCTAAAGGTGAAGATCCAAGAGGGAGTGTTGTGAAACATCATGGATGCTTCACCTTCACATTCTCCTCTCATAACTCCATCAATCTCTCACATTCTCATTACTCTTGTAACATACATCATTTCATTTGACTCCTATAGTCTATAAATAGGAGATCATTTTAAGACCATTGTAATACTTTTGGTGATAATGAAATACTACAAATTTTCTCTCCAAATCTTTTATATTCTTTGTTCTATTTATATTTATTTTATAACGTGAAAGAACTTTTTTTCCCTTTTTCTTTTGACTAAAATAGGCCTCACAATTAAGACAGAGTTCATTCACGAATGGGACCCACACCATCTGATTTTGACATATGGAGGGGTATATATACATTTTCTCGAAGAAGTTGATGTCTGACATCCATTTGGGTGTTATTGGAGTTTTGTGTTGCGAACTCATTAATTGTAACCATGTGATGATGGTAAAATACAAACGCAAATAATGGCACTATTAATTACGTGATCAATGGCTGATTCAGAGGCAGCTTCTGGTGTTTTTTATATGGATATTTTGATTGGCAGAAGAAATCTTCTCAATCTCTGTGGTGTGGCACTATTAATGAGATGGTAATGGCTTCAATATTCTGCCCTCAAACCAAAATAAATCAATTCATCTATCTTTTGAAAGCATCAATCATATATTCATATCATCGGTATACTACATAGCACCCTTTGTCTCATGCATGCATGGAATGGTGCTATTGAACTTTTCTGCTTTGGTGACTTAGCTGAGTTTGGTAAAAATAAACTAAGATCAATAGTTATGCCTCACTAAAGCAAGTAAGTCTTGAGATTAATGTAGAGCACCATTTATAAGAAAACTTGAACAAAGACCCTCTTGAGTCTTGTCTTCTCTTCATCCCACATCCAGTATCTTGTAGTCTGTCTACCTCAAATTTATCAGAACCAAAATATTTTTCCATGCAATAATATATTTCCACACCTAATAATACACATTTGAAAATGTATAAACCCTGTTGAGGAAACAGAGAATCACAGCAAGAAAGAGCCAAAAGTGAAATCAAAGTTTGCAAAGCTGTCTTGTAGAGGGGGACCTCAGCCACAAGGTTGCACCATTACATGCTGCTTCATCCTATCCCAACTCTTATCCCATAAAACCAAGTAACGTTCCATTCACCACTCACCACCCCAAAACCCTCCTCCTCCTCCTCCTCCTCCTTATGGCTGCCACCACAACCACCACCTCCCTCCTCCTTCTCTTCTTCTGCACTATTCTCCTTGGGCCTCTCCCACCACCAGGTTCTTAAATATTATATATTTGTTGTTTGTACAAAAAAACATGTTTGTGCTATGTTGGCAACTTGGTATTCCTACAGTGATTCCGCTTGCCAACATGGATAACTTCTTATGCTAACTTTTATATTTTTATTCTTATGTGGGCTCAAATCCTTGCCCACATGATTCTATATTTATGTAATTTGTTGGATGTTGCACAGTTAGTGGGGGAGGAAACAGTCCTACCTTACACCAACAACAGTTGGGGCATAATTTAGTTAACCATCAGGTTGGTTATATACTTTATGCACATGGATGACACATTATATCATAGAGTATGTTATTAACATAAAATTTGGTTTCAGGAATTGAAGTCAGAAAAAGGGTCACAATGGGAGTGGAAGAATCATGGAAGGAGGCTGATGATTGGATCCACAGCTCCAACTTGTACTTATAATGAGTGCAGAGGGTGCAGGTTCAAGTGCAGAGCTGAGCAAATCCCTGTGGATGCTAATGACCCAATTAACACTGCTTACCACTACAAATGTGTTTGCCACAGGTGAACTGGAAGTGGCATTGGTTGCTGCTTGTGTTTGTCTAAACACCATTTTAATGTAATCCATTCCATTTGTGGGCTTCTGGAGATTTTGGCTCTTTCCTCCTTTTTGTGTTAATAAATTTGCTCTTCCCTGTCTGTGTTAGTTGTTGTGTTATACAACTAGATTTTTGGGAAACAGATTGTGGGCTTGCAAGATTGAGTGGTGAATGCCATTGGATTTTTGAAGAAAAAAATGATTTTTTTAATGTTATATATATGAACAAATTTTTAAATGTATTTAAGGATCTCAATGTGGTGCGCGCATGCATGTCTGGCACATGCATTGAGTACACTTTTTACAGCGGAAGGCAGGTTTCTGAATTGTTAAGTTGGAAGCTGGAAGAGTTAAGTAAAGATGAAATTTTGAATAATGACCAAATTATGATGTTAAAATTATGAATGATCGCACATAATAACTTACCAAGTTAGTCATCACACTTCATTACAAGCAAGAATGCCTCAAACTCTTACAAAAAATTCAATGGCATGTAGAGTAGAGGATGCATACACAAAACTCTGAAGATTTGTTCACGAAGACACCGAACATGTCCAATATTCTACACTCCAGAACTTCTGAGAATCATGTACAGAATAGTTGTAAACATACTTTTCATTTTCTCCTCCAAGGGAGCTTTTGTCTAAATAGGATAGTTGTGAAATCTACAGCAAAAGTAGTATGAAAAACACAAATATTCTTAAGACTCTGCATGTTTAAAGACTCCAAACAAAGGAAGACTTATGTCCATGATGCCTTTCCATAAACAACTAGTGGAATTACAACATTATCTTCAGTCCTTGTTGTAGTAAATTTATTTTTGAACATTTTAGAAAAATGCTGAAGAAAAAATAAGCCGGATTAATATCAATATTGTAATAACCTTAATCTAAACACCTAAATTAAACTAAACTAAACCTAATTAACCTAATTAAGCCATGATTAGTGAAGGATGAGGTGGAGGAATTGGATAAGAATTGAGAGATGAGGTGTTGGTGTAGGATTGGAGAAGATGGAGGTGTGAGTTAAAAGGTAATTATATATAGTTAGATAAGATTTTAATAAAAACGTTTTCTTCAGTTGATCCAGCAGAGAGTGAGAGAGAGTTTCGGAGAGGAGAAGAAGAGAAGGAGAAGAAGAGGAGAAGAAGAAGAAGAAGTTGAGTAGAGGTTGCCAAAGCTTGGGAGACTTCCTCAACCGTCAAAAAGGTATGCCAAATCTTCAATATAACTCACTTATGCCTTGTGAGTGTTGGGGATCGACGTTGGTGTCGAATTCCCCGTCGGATTGCAACCAATTCAGAGGTTGAAGACGACGATCGGTCGACCGGTGCCTGTGGGCAGTCGACCAATCCTATTATTATATTGTTTTGTACCCGCGAACGGTCGAACGATGTCTATGGACGGTCGACCGTTTTGCCAAATTCGTGCGGGAAAAAGGGGTGATGATGTTATCGGTCGAACGAGACCACTTAGCTGGTCGACCGAAAAACAATGAGAATGGGTCGGTTGGGGATTTTGACTTATTAAACGGTCGAACGTCCTTAACCTTGTTCGACCGATCTATTCGATGCTAAATCGGTTGGGAGCTTTGACCATCAAAACAGTCGACCGCTCTTTAACTTTCGGTCGACTGACTGAGCATTTTAATTAAGAAGTAGAGTGCCTGTGATGTTTCGGTCGAACTGTATAGCAGTTCCGGTCGACCGAATACCACTTAGGCAAAATGCTGAATTTCCTGTTATCGGTTGAACGGCCCCTTGGTTTGACCGATCGGATATATATATTATATAAAATTGTATAGCGTAGACCATCCAAACGGTCGACCGCTAGATGATTTTTGTTCGACCGATGGGTCGGTAATTCGGTTGGCGTGGTTCGACCGGATGCTATTGTTTGTACAGTACCGAGTACTGTGTGGAGGACCGGTCGACCGGTGTGCTTGTAGCGGTCGACCGATCTGCCGCAGGTTGGTGTATTTATCCACACGCGATCCGTTGAGTATAGGTTGACTACTGGCTCCGAGGCGACGGTTGATTACCGGCTTCGAGAGCGACGGATTTCACCTTCGACGAGGGCGTATTATTGTATTACTGTTGCATCTCTTACCGAGCGGGGTGTGAGGGATGTGTGCCATAAACCTTGGGCAGTTTGCGAGGGTTTAGCGGTAGGCCGAGTATGTTCCGGCAGGGTGCGCGTCTGGCGGCTCTTGGGGGAGCAGCGGCTGTCGTCTGACCCGAGTTGTGTATTCGGCGGGCTGACTCGCTCCTGGGGTGGCGGCGTGTGCCGGGGGTTCCTTCCTGCACTTTTGGGGAGCAGTGGTGTCGACTGACCCTTGTGAGGCAACGGTGGACTGACTTGACCCTAGTGGCAGGAATGGTTCAGTGCCGCGGAGGCGGTGAGGGCATTATTGTGGGCCCGAGGTGGATGATCATGTGCATTGCATTGCATTGTCTTTAATTCCTTTTTGTATTTTAGGAGGTTTGGTATACGGGGTTCCTGCAGGGAACTCAGGCATGTTTGTTTGTTTGCATTTCAGGTAGCGAGTAGCATTAGAGTCAGATGGTGACCGAGGAGGGTGCCCCCGGGATCAGATTTTGTCCTCTTGTATATCTTTCTTTTGTTGAGGTAGTGATTACATGTATATTCAGTTTTGTTGTAATCACAGTTGACTCATTTGTATAGTTTGACTTCCACGTGGATCTATATCTTATATATTTTATATATATGTTGGTTTGTTTTCCTGTGAAGTGCCCAGTGTTGACCGTTGACGGTCTTTATTATTGTTTAAATTTTCCGCTGTTTCCAGGACGTTACAAATATCAAATGAGTGCAACAAGTAAAAGGAGAAAATAAAAGAAATTATATCTAAGTAAACCAAAAAAAAAGGAGAACAAACAATAAGATAATAAAATTAAAATTCTGATTGAGTGAGCAAGTGAAATATCTTTTTCTTAATGTTTCAAATACTTCTTATTTGGTAATATATTTTTAGTGGAACATTTTGAAGTGAGTGTGAAGGAGTGAATGCTATTAATACACATAGCCCAAAATGACTAAAAACCTCAGAAAAGAATCGAGCATTGTTCTCAATAACTGAAGTAATAAGGTTCACCTTACAGTGATTATGCATTTACTATAATTATGCAGAAGGAACAATTTCTGATGCATAGTTTTCCGTGCCCTTCCTCCTCTGGATTGCTGCAAATCTAACTACAATAAATAGTAAAAACCTTAAGTTGGCCATCTTTTTTCAAAAGATGCCCACAATGGTAAACAGGAGGTATCAAATTCAGTACAACAATTTGAAAGCCTGCTTTCCATTTAAAACCTAGGAAATGGTTGGCAGTTGTGGTTGGGGCTCACACATGAGCTTGGTCCCCCATTAGTCCATCACATCCACATTATGCGGTAGTTTTTTGGTTAGATCACTATAGTTTGGGAATTAATAGAGAAGGATCACATTTGCAACTTGGAGTTCAATTGAGGACCATGTACGTGCATGGGCCATGAATAAAATTATGAATTAGTGGTCACCACCACTTTCCATGACAGCTACAGGTGTAGCCAAATCAGACCTATAGAATTGAATTTGAAAGTGATTATTTAGTAAATATATATCATTCAAGTAATAATTTAAATATGACCAACAACATTCAGTTGTATCCTTCAAGATGAAGTAATTTCCCATATGTAGTCTCATGGTAGACCATATTTGGATTTGGTGCACAAATATCCAATTACAAGACCCATTTACAATCACTCGGCTGGCCTGGCTATGGAGAGGATCCGTTGATACTTGGTGCACAAATATCGGGACCCCTTTGCCGTTCGACCGGTTGATAATTTTGTTGGTTGGGTCAGTCCTATGGAGAGGATTCGGTTGACCGGTTGTAAGGTTTTGTTCGACCGTTTGGTACAGTTTTTGAGTGATTTTGTGTTGTGGAGCCAGCTCGAGATGACAACGGATCTTCGGCCCTAGAGGGGTGACCGGTGCCGGCCTGAGAGTGGTTAATGAGTGTTGTCGGACCAGCCCAAGATGGCAACGGATCTCCGGCCCTAGAGGGGTGACCGGTGCCGGCCTGAGGGTGGTTCGTGTGTGGGGCCAGCTCAAGATGGCAACGGATCTCCGGCCCTAGAGGGGTGACCGGTGCTGGCCTGAGAGTGGTTCATGAGTGTTGTCGGGTCAGCCCAAGATGTCAACGGATCTCCGGCCCTAGAGAGGTGACCGGTGCCGGCCTGAGGTTGGTTCGTGTGTGTAGGGTTGTAAGCGGGGCGGGGCGGGTTTTCGCCCCACCGCTACCTGCCCCGCCAAAGTTAAGCGGGTAGGCGGGGCGAGGCCAAAAATAAAATCCGCTACCCGCCCCGCGTAAGGATGGACTAAGCTATGCGGGGCGGGTTTGGCGGGTTTAATCTTTTATTAAAATTTAATACAAAAATCAATTTATTTTCTTTAACGTTATCTATTTTAATTAAAGCTAAGTACAAAAAACAAGGAAAAAATCAATCAATGTATGTTTTTAAAGCTATATACAAAAAAATCAAAGCTAAATACAAACAAAATCAAAACAAAATACAAAAAAAATCAAATAAAAAATAAGGCTTATGCGGGTTGCGGGTTATGCGGGGCGGGTTGCGAGAAAACCGCAACCCGCCCCGCTTATTATGCGGGTTGTGCGGGTGGCGGGTAACAATTTTTTGTCCGCAACCCGCATTAGGCGGGGCGGGTTGCGGGTAAAATTTTACCCATTTACAACCCTACGTGTGTGGGGTCAGCTCAAGATGACAACGGATCTCCGGCCCTAGAGGGGTGACGGTGTCGGCCTGAGAGTGGTCTTCTGGAGCAGATCAAGATGGCAACGGTACGACACTACCGACCTGAGAGTGATCCAGCATGTTGGCCGAGGATGTTTCCGATTGTGGTGTCTGGGGCACGTGTGTTGTAGCCGAGGGTGTTTCCAGCTGTGGTGCCTGGGGCACGTGTGAGGGTTGGGCTAGAGGACCCGCGAGACCCGTCACTGTTTGGTGTCTACTGTGGTAGGGAGAGAGTTCCCGGAGGCCCAGTGAGATGTTGTTTGTTTATTGCATTCCATACCATACATGTTTTAGATGTCCAGTTCATTTATCGTCATAGAAGTTTGGCATACGGGGTTTCCTCATGGGAAACTCAGACATATTCATGTTTTATGTCAGGTCGTGAGCGGCGTTTAGGAGGTGGTGACTGAGGAGGAGTGATTTCGGGGCTAGATCCCGCTTTCCTTGTTTTGAGGTCCGAGTGATTACATGTATATTTTCCTTATCTTTTGTTGTAATCACACTTTTGTAAACTCTCAGATATATATTGTATATATGTTGGTACACCAGTTGTCCATTTTATTCAGTAATATCCTCGTGTTGTGTTTTATTAAAAATTTAAATTTCTTCCGTTTTCAAGATGTTACACAAACCACCACAAGAATTCCCTTTAAAGCTAACTAAAAATATATATAAATACGCATGCTTATATGTTAGTTATTAATGTACTAAGCAATGAACCAAATGCAGGTTCCAACCGTTTGTTTTTGAGGTGTGTGTCACAGCACCTCAAACGGAATTAGTTCTTAATTTGTTCTCGGAAGAGCATCTGAGATTCTTAATTGTGAACGAAACTAAGTAACTATCTTAAAAAAGGAATCTATGCTTGGGAGGAATCCTTTGTTGGTAAGAAGGAACCAATTCCTGCATTATCATTTATTATCAAACCTTGCTAGTGCTACATATATAATCTAAATTTAGCACGAGATGTTTGTAAAAAATGTTCTTGACTTTTCAAATGATTATAACATAATCAATTTTAGCGTTGTTAACAGAGCGACCAATAGTTTTTTTTTTGTCCCGACGATGTTATTCCCTCATTTGTTGATGGAACAAAAGATATTCCATGTTTGACTGGAAGCACAGTAACTGATTTTGGTAGAGCCCAAGTTGGTGTTTCATTCTCGTAAAAACTAGTAATATGTTCATTTTTTTGTCCTTCTTACTAATTTTAAAAATAATATGCATAATCGCAAATAACAAACACTCGTATCAAATCTCGTACTAATATCAATATTAATGCACGCATCAGTTTCGTATCCGTTCCGTTGATACTTGATGCACCTTTGTCAAAGCTCAAACTAACTAAACGGATCCGCAACCATACCCGTTTAAAGCCCAATTCCAGACCTCCAAAAAAATTGACCGTTGCATTCCCGCCATTACCTTCCTTGTAGAGGAAACCAAACTCCAATCTCAACTCCCAAACTTTTCTTCCTCCCACACTCCACCATGACTTCCACCTCAAGAATCCACTACTCTTCCCCACTTCCAAATCTTCCCTTCACCAAAGCAAAGCATCCTTCTTCCTCTCCACCACTTCTTCTCCTCCTCAACTCCAACCCTTTTGCTTATTAAACCAACCAATTCTACCCCAAACCCCAATATCCTACCTACCCATTTCCCCAATCACACCAAAAATCCAAAGTTCATGGCTCAATCCCAAAATGGTTCTCTCAAGGAAACACAATCTCAACTTCAGTCTCAGCCTCAAGACCTGACTTCTGGTGTTCCTATGTCCAAGTACTCTAAAAGAGTGGTGTTGAGGACCATCTTGGCCCGGGAGGACAGGGGATTGGGTCTTGTCGGGGAGAGGGTGGTGGTTGGTGGGTGGGTGAGGTCATGCAAGCAGATTATGAAGAAGGAAGAGCCAAAGCCAACTCAGGGTGGGGCTCATCCACCTGTTGTGGACGTATCGTGCTTGGAGATGATCATGTCCTGTCTACCGTTTCTCCGGTCGATTATGAGAGATTTGGTTATTCCCCTTGTTCGTAAGGTGGAGAATGTGCCTCGCAGGCACGCGGTTCAAGTGCTCTCGTCCGCGTGTTTGCAACTTAGCGATGGATCCTGCGCTTCACTCATTCAGGTTTGGGACAATCTTTGCATATGTTGAGTGAATTTGGGCTTTTTTACCTTTTGGTTTTGGTGTGAAATTTACAATTGTGATCTGTCTCAGATAACCATAGGCGCTTCAGTTTGTTCTCTTTCGCAAGTCATGCCTGTTGGAACTTCCATTCTGGTGGAAGGTGTAATTCAAAAGCCATCCGAGTCAGGTAAACATGTCATACAGATTGTAGTAGAAAAGGTTCTACATGTTGGGGTTGTTGATCCAAACAAGTACCCCTTCAGTAAAACAAGATCTTCGGGGCTTCTTAGGCTGCACTCGCATCTTAGACCACGTACAACTACGGTAATTTTTCGCCTTGCTTTCCACACGGATAGCATATGTTGGTCTTTGAAAATGCAGATGATTTAAAACAAATGAATGAGGAAATGAAAAAAGTTCTCATTTCATTGCATTGCCGAAACTATTATACGCACGAGAAATATATTTATTTTTTCCATTATAATCCAGTGACATGTCAATTAACTGAATTGTAGTCAAACAAAAACTAGATTCAGATCCATCTTGTTTTCCAAACGAAATCCATTTTCTGAACATTTTTCCAAGGCACAGACACAGACAAATGTCGTTTTGCAAGCTATTACACCATTTTTATACCAACTAAGATCCCGAATTCGCCTTCAGACATAACCAAATTATTGCTGACTGAAGCTTTATTTACCTTTTGTTCTTCCAGATTGCTTCCACAATTCGAATCCGGAATTCATTGTTTCAAGCTACTCACACATTTTTCCAAGAAAATGGGATTCTTAATGTACACATGCCAGTCATCACCACCACTCCCGATCAAAACGCCGATGAAAAGTTTCAGGTAACAACTCTTCTGCGCAACAAAGACAGCAGCAAGGCGAATGCCACAAAGATGGCGGAAGCGAGCACTCTTGAAACTGTGAAGGCAGCTATTAAAGAGAAGAGCAGAAGAATCGAAGAGTTGAAGAGAAGCGATAGCAACAGAGAAGCACTTCTGTCTGCACTTCAGGATCTTAGGAAAGCAAATGAACTAGCACAACAACTAGAAGAAGAGAAGCATAAAAACGATGAAACTTCTATAGTTGTGGACAAAGTGGACCTTTCCAAAGATTACTTCGGTCGTGCTGCCTATCTTTCGAATGCCCCGGGGCTCCATCTAGAGAGCTACGCTTGCGCCCTTAGCAGTGTTTACGCATTGGGGCCGGTCTTTGAAGCTAAAAGGACACGGTCGAAGAAACATTTGGCTGAGATGTGGATGCTTGATGTGGATCTTGCATTTGCACAACTGGAGGTATGTGAACAAAATAATAAAATTCATTGATAGGCAACCATACTTTGGAAAACCCAATTACCAATCTTAAAAGCTATTCAAATTTTTCCACTCAGAAAATTAAAATCCAAAGGCAAATTAATAATTCAGATTATTGTACAAAATTTGGCCTTTTCAACTTTCACTAGCTGACAAACATCATCCAAATTCTGATATTGAGTAGTGTGATGTGTTTATATGTAGCTTATTTCATAAACATCTCAACCATTTCTTGACTTTGTATCGCTGTTAGACTGTGTGAACCACTCCACTTATTTTGGAATTTAAAAACAATAATATTATGCTGATTTATTGATCAAGTTGAAACTGCTGCAAAATTTTAGAGTAGAGAAACTTGGGACCTTTGCCATGGACTAGGAGGAAGTAGGCAGGTAGAAATTGTAGTTTAGTCATAAAGAAAGTCAATGCAAGCATGGAAGGCATGGCACCAATTGTCTAACTTGATGACAATTATAACAAAAGCCAAATTATAGACTCAGTTGGTCTATTATTAGATCTAGTGTTTATTACTTGCACCAAAATGCTAAGATGCTCCTTTTAGCTTTGTTTCCTATTACATCAAGACCAGAAGGCATCCAGTTGAATGTTTTGAAAATTTATGTGCAGGATGCGATGAACTGTGCAGAAGATTACATGAAGTTCATCTGTCAATGGATGCTGCAGAACTGCTCTGACGAACTGAAATTTGCTTCAAAAAGAATAGATCAGCACTGTATTGATCGCATCCGAACAGTCGGGTCCAGCCATTTTCAAAAGATCACCTACACCGAGGCTGTGGAAACTCTGAACAAGGTAGATTTGTCACTTGTCCAAACAATTTTTTTTTTCAGTAGAGCCATTTTAGTAATGTGTATTGTCCTTTGCAGGTTGAGGGAAAAACATTCAATAATAAGATAGAGTGGGGTTCTAATCTATCTGAAGAACATGAAAGGTACAACAGTAGCGTGCGTATATGAGATTTTCCAAAATCAATTTGAAGTTGTTCATCATTTTTCCTTCTAATTTTTTGACTTTCTAAATTCGACGCAGTTATTTAGTCAATGAGGTCTACAAACAGCCCCTCGTCGTATATGATCATCCAAAGGACACTAAACCATTTTACATGAGACTAAATGACGATAAGAAGACCGTGTCATCATTCGACATAATTATACCGATGGCAAGATTTTTTTCTCACTTTACTAGAACAAGACTTACAACTTGTCTTGGCATTTGACTTTAGTGCAATTCTATTCTGAGTATGCTATACAGATCGGGAAATTTATCGAAGGAGGCGAGAAAGAGGAAAGGATTGATGTGATCACTTCAAGGTAATCAAATTTGACAAACCTTCTTTACTGAAGAGTTACTTATGCTACAAAACAGTTATGGAAGTTGAGATGTAATTAAAACCAACGATCAACACTTCAAATGGTCTTGCAGGATCGAAGAGTTGGCTCTGCCACGCGACCAGTACGAGTGGTATCTCGATCTTCGCCGGCATGGGACAGTTAGACACTCTGGTTTCAGTGTTGGATTTGAGCAGTTGGTCATGCTTGTGCTGGGAATTGAGGATGCAAGAGATGTGATTCCATTTCCTAGAACTGTTGGAAATGCATATCCTTGAGATGTTGTAATCTGTAACTTATGCTCCACCTTGTAGAGGATGTGATTGTATAAATTCAACGCAAGTTCATACTTATAATCAAAATGTCTTCAGTTTTTAGTTCAGTATTTGTTGTCAAACTGGAAGTGGTTATTTAACAAGTCTGCCAAACTTTTACCAACCGCCGAGTTTATTGCTAACTTTGTTAAACAATTAAAATGGATAAGGAGACAAAAGGCTTCACCTGAAAGTGGATATAAGAGACAATTTAGTAAGAAATCTTAGGTTAGATACGCTTTTGACTTTATTGTCTACATATAAAATGGCTGATTCTGAATTTTGGAAAGAGGTAAGTCCTATAGGGTCGTTTGCACAAATATTCTTCCAAAAGCTTAATTTAACAACCTTGCTTATCTTTTGATATTGTTAAAATTTTCATTTGTTTCATCAAATTTATTTATCTCGATTCTAGTAAACCAATAATAATCACATCTACACAAGTACAAAACCAGGTAGACATAAAAATTCTTAATTTATCTGATTAAATAATTTCATATAGTAAAATAGAAAGGACAAATTTATTGAAGAGGTTCAAAAATATAAAAAAATGCACAAATCTTAAGAGATATTTACAAAATTCCTTCGTACCCTACAAATAATAACGAAAAACAACTAAAAAAACAGAAAGAAAGAAAGAGAAGTTGAAAGTGGCAAGTGTGGTGTGAGTTGTGTTTGACCTGGAAGTTTGCAGTGCAGAGACTTGGGTGTGTTGTGTCGGCGTCACACTAAATTCTCGCCACCCATCACTCCCACTTCCCCATTCCACTCCCCAGATCCAACCCTGTCTGTGGATTTACCATTCCACCCCTCCCACACCCGCGCACCGCCTGAAGACCTGAGGGGCAGTTTCGTCTTCTCGTCTCTGAAATCCGAACACGACGTTTTTGTATTTGTACCCTCCAAAACTGGTGTTTTTCACGAAAATAGCTCACGTTTGGTATTCTCTTACGTGTCCTGATAAAACATTTATAAAGCCAACTTCCACAGCTCAACTTCATACTTTTGTTTTTTAGATCGATTAAGCATTACTTATTAGATAAAATATGAAATAAACACAATGAAAGTAAGATGAAAAAATTGTAGTGCATGCAAGTGATACATTTTAACTCCATTTTAATTGACGTGAAGTATATTTGTGTTGCAACGACTTGTTTTGTGTGTGTAGGTTGCAGTCTTTCAAGTTTCAACATTCGACTTGCAAGTTGAGAAAGTTATAGTCTAAAAGCGTCTTGTAGCCTAAAAGATTTGATTTCACGAATAAGATATTCGAGCAGCTACATTGGTTTACTAGGTTGACTCGATCAGTGAATTGAAGATTTTGTCTTAGAAGATCTAAATATTTTTCCCTTATAGATGATAATTCTTTCACTTGGTTTTCAAGGTACCTATTCAAGACAGTAATAATCAAATCACAGAAAAATGTATATATAAGTTGAACGCAGATCACCAATGTTATCATACCAAAACCAACCAATTTAACTAGGAGATCAAACATAGCAACTCATTTATGACAAAATTCTGTATAGATCGAGCTCGCAACATTTATTTATCCATGTGTCTGAGTTATTGACATCGACGAAAAACCTAGAAGGGCATATCCTGAAATACAGATAATCAGAAGGGGCTCCATGCAAAAGAAAGGCATGATAGATATCTTCTTCTATGCATCGGCAGTGAGAGCTCAGAAGTGCATGCGATGGAGGAGGAGGACGAGGGAGGAGAGGAGTACCTGTTCAAGGTTGTCATAATCGGCGACTCGGCGGTGGGAAAATCGAACCTCCTCTCCCGTTACGCCCGGAACGAGTTCAACATAAACTCGAAGGCGACCATCGGGGTGGAGTTCCAGACGCAGAGCATGGAGATCGACAGCAAGGAGGTCAAGGCCCAGATCTGGGACACCGCCGGCCAGGAACGCTTCCGCGCCGTCACCTCCGCTTACTACCGTGGCGCCGTCGGGGCTCTCATCGTCTACGACATCTCCCGTCGGACCACCTTCGATTCCGTCTCGCGTTGGCTCCAGGAACTCAACAGTACGTTCTCCTCTTCCAGATCCGTTCTGTTGGGTTTCTTTTTTTGTTGCAGGACTTCTGCTCATCGCTTTTAGGGGCTTCGGATTCCTTTTTCTTTTTGAGTTTTTTATGTGCTTTCTGGTGAAAGTTCTCGATGGATTTTATTGCGGAAAGTTACATCTTTTTTGCTTAAATTAGGGAATTTCGAATCCCTTTTGTTTTAGTTTTTTGGGAGGTTTTATGTGCTTTTTTGGTGGAACTTTTAGATTTGATTCCGAAAAGTTCTATCTTTTTGTTGAAATTAGGGGATAGGGGTTGTGGTATATACCTTTTATTTAGAGTGATGAATTGGGGGTTAAGAGGAAACTGGTTTTTTTTGTGATACCAATTTGTTAATTTGGGAATGATATTATCTTTCTCTCTGGAATTAGGACATGTCTTGCTGTCCTGCCTATGAATCTAAGAACAAGTATATGTACTTTTTTTGTCCTGAATTTTAGCCTCCACAACAGTCACCAACCACCTAGGCGTGGATTCTTGTTGTATCTCCTTGATTAGATCTACAGTTTTTTACTACTGAGAAATGGACGACATGGGACCAAAAGAGAACTTGTTATGAATAGGATGGCATCAGATGAGGAGTTTGATAGTCATATACTTACAGTATTCTGCCGGGTGTCTAACAGGATATGAGGTTGTTTTAGTTGGACTGACTACGACCAATATCATTACTTTGTATCATGAATGTGGTTGGTGGCTTAACAATCCTCTGGGTGGTCTTGTGTCAATGGAACGATAGAAACATGTGTGTTACATCTTTAGAGGAAAAGGAACCTCAATGAGTCAGAATGATCGTGATCTTTTCGAGCTTGGCTTTATAGAAGGTTGGAAAAAATGCTTGATAAGTTCAACAAGTAAAGATGAAACCTAAATTTAGGTTCTATAATCCCAAGGAGACAACTCATACACCCTTATGTCAGTGTAGTTTTCTAACAACTAAGAAGTGCTGCATCTAAATAATTATTGAGGATAAAGAACTAGTCTCAGTCGCGTTCTGCCAGCTAAGTAGTTTATGTCAGTGTAAAGGTCAATCTATGTTAGAATGGTGATAGTGCAATAAACTTTCCTATATAAAAAAAATCTCACTTATATTTGTATAGTTTTACGTTGATTGATTTTTGTAACCCAATGATGAAAACTTAGTTTTTCGAAATTCTTTTGTGCTTCAGATATTGTATGCCATTTCATAGTTCTTGATTCTGGGTGCTACCTGTTGAAAGTAATTAGGACTCGTATAGCTTATTTTCTAATTACTATTAAGGTCCAGTCAAGTCAATATTACGCTGATATTGACTTAATATTGTCTCTAAGCCAATATTAAGTCAGGACCTTTATCGTATTGATATCATCTGTAGTTGTTTTTTTCATTACAAATAAACCAATAGCTTTATTTAGGTTTCAAACAGATTGTGATTGTTTTGAGAAAAAAAATTGCAGCACACTCGGACACAACAGTTGCACGCATGCTGGTGGGGAATAAATGTGATTTGGAACATATTAGAGACATTTCCGTTGAGGAAGGCAAAACACTTGCAGAAGAAGAAGGGCTATTTTTTATGGAGACCTCAGCCTTAGACTCGACAAATGTGAAGAAGGCTTTTGAGATTGTTATCAAGGAGATATATAACAATGTCAGCAGGAAGGTGTTGAACTCTGATTCCTATAAAACTGAATTGTCGCTCAACAGAGTAAGCCTTACCGGTGACAGTGCTGACGACTCTAAACAAGCATCAAGTAAGAGATCCTGCTGTGGAAGTTAAAGTGTTGGCCTCTTCTGCAAATGATCTTTATCAGCCAACTCTCTTGTATTTTAACTTTTAATGTTCTTATCTGATAAACCTTTTGTGTTCTTAAATTGGATTTTCCTCTTTCTTTGTCATAGTAATATTTTGGAATTCAATAGAAATGGGTGGATGTTCTTTTCTTAAAAGAACTTTGTTGATGAATATTTGTGTTTTGTAGATGAATATTGATATTTAATGTTTTATAGAATTGGGTGAATTCTGCAAGTCCAATTTTGATGCTATTACTTGATTATATGAACAGACGAATTTTAGACCATTTAGCTTATTTTCTGCTCACTATTTGAAATGTCGTTAAGAGTTTGTTTTGGGTATTCTACTTAATCTGTTGGAAGCTTGGGGTCAAGAGGACCAAATAGGTTATGATAAAAACAACTTATGCTGTATCTAGATGTAAGAGTTTTACCTTCTTGAATGTTATGTGCCAATTTTTATTTATTCGAACTTGGTCGGTGAGATGTTTCAGGTTTGTTGGAATCTTTGTACTTCTGAAACTTGCTGCACATTTTTTTATAACATCATGCACGTGAATATGTTTTAAATCTCGAATTTGTTTGGTTGATCTATATTTTAAATCTCGTATGTAACACTTTGGCACGTGAATATGTTTTTCCCCTTGCAAGCACATGTGAACATGTTGGTTCAACATATCAATTCTGCATCCATCCAACTTTGAATCCGTTCCTGGTTGCTTCTAAAATTATTTGTTAGGCTAGTTTGTTTTCTAATTTTCTCTCTTTCTTTCTGGTAATGTCTCTTCTCTCATGTTCCGGAACAGAACATGGATATTATGGACCTAAACCTGTGCTTCTGATAATGAGTGTTTATAGATGGCAAAAATATCTTCTGTAATCCAATAACTTCGCCTCTTTCTGGATGAAACTGAAAGCCACAGAGATATGATGTTGGGAACAAAGTTGTCATGGTGGGTGAGATGTTTGCTTGCAAGAGAAGAACTGAAGAAGGGCTTCCCATTATCCCTTGTTATTTTTATTTTCGAAATAAGTTTGGCACTTCATGTATGGTTGAGATTTGTACAATTATTACATCAACAACAATGTTGCACTTGCACCACAAGGTTGGAAGTTCAACTATTGTCCCCACATAGACTACTGTTCTTAGTCATGGGTAGATCGTGGTATAATATAGACTGATTAAGACTTCCAATTTTTTTAATCTTGCTCATTCATACCATTGGTCGTACAAACAAAAATTGACTGATCAATCAAAGTTTCACGAAAGAAACTGTAGATTTTTTGGAGGGGTCATAAGCAAAGAAAATAAGATAAGATATATCCGAAATGAAACATAAAAAACACCAGACGGTTTGGAAGCTTCCAACTTAAAACACCCAGAAGACAACAAAACGACAAGTTTTTGAGAAAAATACAAAGGGTTCGTGTTTCCCTCCTTTCCCCCCTTTGAACAAATTGTTCAACACAAAACTTAATGAGACGTCCAATGTTTGGCATTCTCAAATCCATTCTTGCAGAGCTGGTAGTCCTCAAAGGTTTGCTCAATCTCAGAGTGAGTGTTCATAACGAAGGGCCCATACTGAACCACCGGTTCATGCAACGGCTGACCGCCAATTAACACGAACCGGACAGGTTTAACGGACTTGTTCCACACGCTAATTCCATCACCAATGCTAAAGACAACGGTGTGGTGGCTGCCAATGGGCGATGTGTTTTCAGATCCGAATACACCTTCTCCTTCCAAAACATAGATGAAGCAATTCCATTGCTCCGGAATTGGCTGGTGCATTTGGGCTCCTGGCTTCATTGTGAAGTCTAAGTACATTGTTGGCGTGCGCGTGTACACTGGGGACTTCACTCCGAGACATTCTCCGGCGATGATGCGCGCTTCGACACCGTCCTTTTCAGCTCTTTTTATGTCTTTGCTCTCTAGCTCTTGATATCTTGGCTCCATCCTAAAAAAACATAATTAAAGTCAAAGTCAAAGTCAAATCCCATTATCAGAGGTTGGTTAGTAGAATGAGAAATTCGGGGTACATTTTGTCTTTGGAGGAGAGGTTGATCCAGAGTTGAAGGCCGGTGTTGACTCCGTCCGCCGCCGGCATTTCGGAGTGAATTATTCCTCTTCCGGCCGTCATCCACTGCAAGAAGAAACAAAATTTTCAAAATGGGTAAGTAAGATTTGACTGGAATTATTGTGAATGGATTTTATAGTATTTGTGTTTGTAATAAAAAAAAATATTGTAGTTGTTTACCTGAAGATCCCCTGCTTTGATGGTTCCCTTGTGTCCTGAAAAGTCCTGATGAGTGAAGGATCCCTGAAACCAAAACACAATGGTTTCGGTATTATTATTTTTTCCTTTTGATTATACGATTTAAAAAATTAAATTGGAGGGTTTAATTACCTGCAACATGTATGTTACAGTCTCAAATCCTGCAAACAAATCCCATATCAGAAACAAAAAAGACCATACAAACAAAGTTACAACACAATAGCAAACACAAGAGATTTAAACCTCTATGTGGGTGATCAGGAAATCCAGCAGGAGCAGAAACTGCAAATAAAACAACAAATTATAACCAAAAAAAAGTAAGATCAACCAAAACACTGATTGACCCAGATAAGCAAACCTACCAGAGAACTCATCCAACATGAGAAACGGATCCAGATTCTTCAACTCCGCCCTGAAACCAATCAAAACATCAGAACAAGACCAGAACAAAACATAAACCATACATAATTACATGCATGTCATGTACCTTCCAATGCTTCTTCTAACAGTTGCACCAACCCCCTCTTGCTGGGGCTTGGAGAGGACCTTCTTGACCACATGTCTAGGCTTCACAAACGAAAAATTACTCTGGACGCGATCGGCTTCGGCTGCCATGGACATGTTGGTGTTGTTCCTGATCAAAGACTTGAATTGGTTGTTAATATCGTTGCTCCTTTGTGGGAAAGAGACCAAAGAGAGGAAAGCAATTCTGGGTTTTGTGATTTGGTTTGGTTTCAAAAGGAGGTGGGGATTTATAGATGGAAATCTTGTGAGAGATTGCATCACTATCATCATCATTATCGGGTTGTTGTTCTCCTTGTGTTGTCCTCACCTTCCATTTCTTTATTTAAGATGGAGGGAACATAACAAATTTAAATTTAATTGATTAGTGTTGTGTGAAATTAAGTTGGCATCTTTGAGAAGTAAACCCGTTGAATGAAATAGAATATTGTTGAAATGGAGGAGTTGGGATGGATTTGGCTTTGGAGGTGATGATGTCATGTTGACGTGAGCGTGAAATCAGCAACGCTTTTTTTTAAGGTTTTGGCTTCCGGAATATTAATTCCCCACGCGTGCAGCAAAATTACCAACAATACCGGAGAAAAATATAATAAAAATTACAAACTTGAATTAAATAATAAAATATTTGCATTCATAGATTTTCTACCGTCTATTATGGTTATCTGTCTTTGAAATTACTCACCCCACTTTATGGCATTACAAGGTGTATGTTTTATTTGAGCAACAAATTAAGCGGAAAGATAACAGATATTAAAATTAGTAGGTATTGTTAAATAAATTAAGAATTGAGAGTCTATACGTGAAAAAAATGTAACTTTTTGAAATTATATTTTCTAATAAAAGTATGGGTTTTTCTTTCTTACCACTAAAAACATCTATTTGTTTCTTATGTTATCATATTTTCCATATTTATATTTATTTCACTACAAGACACTTATATTTATGTTTATATCATTAGATTTATGGTGTCCATTTTTTCAAACCAGCATATTATAATTTTCATCGGCAACATTGATTAAAACCTTAAATTCGTCTTGATCAAGTAATTGTCACACCATTAACCAGAACGGATCTAAAGTAACAAAATGATATAATATAATAACATGAGAATAAATATGAAAGTTTTGTAGCCACATGAAAATAAATATGAAAAAACGATGACACAGATAAAACAAGTATTATGACTAATATGCATCAAAAAAGAAATTGGAATATTTTAGGGTTATACCCTTCTAAAACTGGCAATTAACATTAAACAGGTCTCCTTCCTTTATGGTGTTCCTAAATTGATGATGGTTGGCATCCATCATCAATACCTCATGCAAGTGAAGCTTCTATTTTAAATACGTTGGAAGTTTAATAATGAATAATCCCACATATTCGTCCCATCCTTCTCTAAAGATCTTGCCACCCACTAAGCATACGTTGCCTTGTCATTTATTGGCATCATCATGATCAAATGCTTATTCATGTTCCTTGAAAAGTTTTAAGAGCATATTTAACAGCGCCAGGGCTACCTCCGGGCGCCCTGCAATCTCTCTCTGCCACGTCAGCTTCTCTCTCTGCCACGTCAGCTCACCCAACCCACCCAAAAAAAACCATTACCCATGCCCAGGCTACCCCACCCACCCTACACTCTCTTTCATCCACATCATTTCTTAATTTTAATTACTTACAAAAAATTATTACCCCACATTTATAACAAATACCCAATCCATTAATAACAAACCCAAACTAAAAAAAATTCAAAAAAAAAATTAATAACCAATGGGAGGGGGACACGTGTCCCCCTCCCATGGGCGCCCGGGCGTCTGCCCGGGACGCCCACCGCCCGGGCAAGCGCCCGGGCGGGCGCCCCACGGGCGCCCCGCCCGTTAACGGGGGTGCGCCCGGGCGCCCGACCAGGGCGCCCGGGCGGGGCACCCCCGTTAACGGTGCCCTAAGAAAGAGAGAGCAACTTTTCATTCTTTGTACATATCTTATTAATGACCCAAACATTAGATGATAAACGAAGATAATTGGTTTTCTATTCTTATGGGTGAACTTACTTTTGACTGTTTTCTTCAAATTGAGCAAACAAAGTTTTCTTCTAGATGACATGACAACCTATTTCTTAAAAGAAAACATATGTGACTGGCAAATTTAATGTCCTACTTTGCGTCCCAGTTGTTATGAATCTTTATTTTTCCTTTTTCGTCTTAATCTTTATTTAATTTGCTAATTATTTAGCGAGTATCAGGTTTTGAATCGACTCGCGTTAGGACCTATGAGTGCAAGAGGAGTCTTAAGCTAGTTTTGTACAACAGGTTTGCTAGAGTTACAAGAAGGATCGATACATGATCTAATCGTCTTAATCAAGAAACATAATTGAAAATAAACTTTCCTTAATTAAGCACACTCCATGGCATCTTCATTAATTGCAATTGAGTAAGCGAATGTTCCATCTAGAAAATGATTAATTAGCAAGTGATAAGAACTGCACTTGATCAATGAATGACCGACCCATCTCCTTCAAAAATAGTGGGGTTTGAATTCTTAGCACTCACTTTAGTGTATTTCCCAACCAAATGCAGCAGCATTCCCCTTTAGCCCACTTACACATCTTTAACCTTATCTTGAGCTATTTTACTGGCTAACACACAGTTGTTGTATGAATAGGAGGTTGTTAGGTACTATATATGTATCAATCAATTCATAACATAGATGTCACACGTGTTGGACTATTAAAATTGACTTAGGTTCGTGAATAATTTAATTGAAAATCTAATGTTGAAGATGAAAGTTATTGAGTCATATCATATGCTCACCTTTCTTTAATCTCATATTGAAAAACATGGAAAGTTGTAAGATATTCTTAAACATCTACTTCCCACAACCTTTTGATGGAAGAAATAGAGGATGATAGAATATTTCATGAGCGTGTCAGTCCTGTCCAGGTTGCGTTGTGACAATGGGGGATTTTGGAAAAATTAGAGATTTTTAATCCTTGGGTGATATACAGGGCAAGTCTAAATAAAATATTTTTTTATTTAACATGAAAATATTTGTTAATATTACAATAATACGTTCTCGTAACAATTGAATGTTAGATCCATTATGGGAAAAAATAAATAAGGGTCACAGCTAGATAAACTCCGTCATGGGAAAAAATAAATAAGGGTCACCCCCCTGATCCAAAATATATCAACATTAAATACAGTACATAACCGGAAAAGGCCCAAGTGATAATTAACTATAATCAGTCAACAAGTTTAGACGACTAAAACGAGATGACTAACAATAGAAGATTCACCTTACCTTACAGCCAAATTAAGACTAGTACCAAAGATAATCATGTCATAGAAAAGGTGGCACATTGAGTTTGATAAGATGCAAGGTCTGTGTTTACTAAAATTAATCAGAAATGGAATTTTGTCATATCTATCTTAAGCAAATTCCATTAATCATAGCATCATAGAGGAGACCCAAGGGGCCAACCCAAGGCAAATCGGGTAAAATCCGGATCTAGCCATTAAGTGGGTCGAGTATTCCCCGATCCGATTATGTGTCTATGACGGAGCTCCGACGCCAAATTGCATTGCATGTGAGATCTACGTAAACTTTGTTTAATGGTCAATTAGTGGAGCCAATTAGTCAAACTCACAAAGTTGCATGTCGATCACGTGCATGTTGCTTCCATGCAAAAACACGAGACTTTCCCAATAATTTCCCTTTAAGAACACATGATTTGATAATTATTTGTTAATTTCCTGTTTAATCACCAGGGTTGTGGAATAATTCAATACATCTTTCTAAGAATGCCCTATAGTATTTGTCAGAGATCGATTATGTGGTTGGCGTCATCCTTACATCACGCCAACGCCAACGCAAACGGATTATCTAATCCTTTTCTTCAGATGTACATTTCAGATTTTCAATACTTCAGCAATAAATGGGTATTTTAATCATTACTGAATTAAAAATAGTTTTTAATTGTGTTCAAAGGATGTTGTGGACACACAAAAATGAGAACATATAACATACGTTGATACCTGTTAAAAGTGTCCGTTTGAGATTACGTAAAGTCAAACTTCACTAATTTAGTTTGTCGAACTCAAATGTTGGTCTTACTTCAACTCGTTAGACATCAAACCTCAGCTTCCAACAAACCTTTTATGAACTAATTTACTTTAGTCATTATTAACTAATTGTGATAATTTGTATTTAAAAGTTTAATAAAATATATTAGTGCATCATAAAATACAAACTTGTATTTTGATGCGTTATTTTTTAGAAATTTGTATTATTAACATATGATGACATAAATATCACGAATACATAAACTCCACTCTCCACATAACAAAAACATGAATGTTTACTACGTGGACCCTTAATTTAATTAAAAGGCAAACTATAATTATCCTAATGAATCAAAAATCGGGTGTGTGTTCAACACAACCTATTTTCAAAAGTGAAATCCGATCAACTTTCATGAAACTGAACTCAAGCCGCATGATCGATCACAACCTCAAGTTTCAAATTACACTCTTAATAATTTTTCTGCAAGTGAAGTTCCAAAAGATGAAGGAGAAAAAGAGGAAAAGAAATTTAAAAAAAAAACTTTTCTTAGTCGTACGTCCTAATTAATCAAAGTTTCTCCTCCCCTAATTAACATAAGATCAAACCAAATATCCAAAAAAAGAACACAACAAACACCACCTCCTAAATCCAAGGTATTCCCTCTTCTCCTTCTCCTTCTCCTTCTCCTTCTCCTTCTCCTTCTCCCTATATAAACCCCACCACACAACCCAAACCCAACCCAAGAAGCCATGGCGACCACCACCATCCACCTCCCATGGCTTCTTCTTCTCCTCCTCCCCCTCCTCGTCCACTCCCAACCTTGCACCCCACTCACCTCCCCAACTCACACCTTCACCCGTTGCACTCGTCTCTCCACCCTCTCTGCCACCCTCCACTACACCCACGACCCCACCACCTCCACCCTCCGCCTCGCCTTCCTTGCCACTCCCCCGACCCCCACCGGCTGGGTCGCCTACGGCCTCAACCCCACCGCCCCCCGGATGGCCGGGACAAGCGCGTTCGTCGCCTTCCGAGGACCCACCGGAACCGTCGTAGCCAAAACCTACAACGTCACCTCCTACAGGGATGTTAAGGAGGGCGAGATTGGGTATGGGGTGGAAGGGTTGAAGGCAGAGGAGGACGGGGAGAGCGGGGAGGTGAGGGTGTTTGCCGAGGTGAAGTTGCCGGAGGGGACGAGGAAGGTTAACCAGGTTTGGCAGGTGGGAGGGAGGATTAGTGGGGGTGTCATTGGTGTGCATGGCTTTGCCAAGGAGAACTTGGCCGCCGTCGGAGTCTTGGATTTGGACACGGGGACCTCCGGTGGTGGTGGTGGTGGGGATGATTCTAAGATCAGGAACAGGAATGTGAGTTTTTTTCTTTTTTTATTCTGGACATGTTTTGTTTTTCAATTCGTGTTTTGTTAAGGAGTTTCTTTTTTTCTTTCTATTTTTGAAACGTGCATGTTTGGGTTTTTTCAACGAATTTTCTTTGGTTTGGGTATAATTGGGACGTTTATCTTAAAAGGTTTTAATTAACGTGGTTAAGCATTGTAGGAATAAGGATTTTTAGCAAGAATTTTTGGTTTTGTTGTGCAACATAGATTTGTCTTTCCAAAATCATACATACCCTTTTCCAATTTCACTAAAAGATTCTGAATTTATTATTTGTACAGAAGTACAGAACACCGTTAATTTGGAATATGTTATAATACTGACGTGAAAACAGTACTTTTCAAACCTCCGTGGACTTCCATTACGTTAAATAAAGGAAACAGTGAAAGTGACTTATCTTAATCGATCATTTCATTGCCTAATTTATAGAAAGATACGTCTCTTTGTTATTTTCTTTACAAAAAGCACAAGCTGCGGCATGTAACAGAATTTTTTGCCAATCAATTCTTCCGTTTGATAACATAATATTTTTCACAGATTCACGGCATCCTGAACGCAATAAGTTGGGGAATAATGCTCCCATTAGGAGCAATAATAGCAAGATATCTCAAAACCTTCCAGTCAGCAGACCCAGCATGGTTCTACCTCCACGTGTCATGCCAGCTCATTGGCTACGTCGTCGGAGTCGCTGGCTGGGCCACCGGAATCAAGCTCGGCGGCGAATCCTCGGGAATCGAGTACTCTGCCCATCGTAATATTGGCATCACTCTCTTCTCCCTTGGAACAATTCAGGTACTTACAATATTCCAACACGATCCAGCTAAACCTTACAAGTTCAAACAACTAAAATGGTTATCATCTTAAGGTTATTTCAATCATCATAGCATGGTTAATTTATCTTTAATAGTAGTACGTACCTAACAACTTTCAAAAAAAAAAAAAAAAACTCTAGACCATACAAGCAAGATTATCCTTCTTTCCCCTACCACTGTGTACAAAAAAGATGTTACACGTTCATATAACGAACGGTTATGTTTTTTTTATTTTGGTGTTTTGTAGTTGTTTGCGTTGTTTCTAAGACCGGGCAAGGAGCACAAGTACAGGGTGTACTGGAACGCATACCACTACATGGTGGGGTACACAGTGATCATACTGGGCATCATTAATGTGTTCAAGGGGTTGGAGATTCTCAACCCAGAACACACATGGAAGACTGCCTACATCATCGTGATTGCCATCCTTGCTGGAGTTGCTGTTCTCTTGGAAGCTATCACGTGGGTTGTTGTTCTCAAGAGGAAGTCTGCCAACAATGGCTTCAATAGGGGGCAACATCTTGATGCTTGATTAAGGAAGAAGGTGGCCGGCCGGTTGGAGTGGTTCTGCTTCTGTAATTATGATTGATTAACTTCATGTAGTTTGAGGAGGGCCTGGGGTTGGTTATTCATCTGAGTGAGTGCATTCATGTTGCTACTATTCAGGCTGCATGTCGAATTTAATTATCGACACGTTCCGGTTAATTCACTAATTAAAGAGAGTTATTGCAGAAACTTGCACTAGTGGATTTGCATGCATTATGTTGGGCAAGTTGAAACCTTTGCTTATATAGATGGTTATTTTATTTATAATAAATGTATATAAAGTAACAGAACCATAAGACTAGAAGTACATGCACTTCAAAGTGCACACAATCAGAAGTATGGATAACGTACAATAACCAACTTAAGTAGCTGTTACAGTAAATAAGCAGCCCAATTTATGCTAGAATTTGCTAGTAACCTAGCCAGTAATAGTATGGTCCACAATCATACTTAACTAGCATTAATACATTATGCAACACAAAAATATGTGTCAACGGAGCTCTGTCAGGATGATGATGCGTAAAAGAACTAAAGTGATGTTTCTTATATGGAAGATAAAACTACTAAAATATAGCTCCAATTTCCTCCAAATCGTATTAATATACCAAAAGGTATACCCAGAGCAATTTTGTAGTGATATTCACCTAAAAGTTTCATTTCCATACTCAGAAAGTAATATTCCTACGCGTACAACGCAGAAATAGATGGATAACTCTCCATACTAATTTTGTTGTTTATGAACGTTCATGTACATACATAGATGGATAACTCTCTTCTAGACAGCTATTAGTCTTCGTCCTTTGCTTGGAAAGAGCAATTTGTTATTCTAGAGTTTGAGACGTCTAGTCTTTAATTTGGAAGTCTTTTATGGCAAAAGAGTTCGACTCTATTTATAGAACTCTTCTCTCTTGGCAAAGTAAGATTTCTAATTTAAGCCCTCTTATAATGAAGCTGAAACAATGTATATTTAGAGGCAAGGTGGTTAGTTCTTAACACTCCCGCCCCTCCAAGGTGTAATTTGAAGAGGAGGTTACCGAGGTCTCTGCGTTGTTTGATCCGCTCTTATCACCTTTGGAATACAAATTATTGAAGCGCTTTCTTTACGCATGTTAAATTCTTGACTGTCCACTACAAGAATCAAAAAGGGATCAAGGGCACAATTCTTCCTTCTTATGTGCAGTTGCAAATAATGAGCCATACATACTACAACACGAATCAAATCTCCAGTCCGTATTTTGTCCAAACGAGGAAGCAAAACAAGACTCTAGTCGCTGTCTCCCTAAAAAACGACCCATCAATTTTGTTGGCCACTGTTGTGATCAACCTACTTAAATAACTGTGCCACAAGTTTATGTGTTTGTTAGAGCTGTCTAATCATGTCATGTGCCCCTTATCTGGAATAAATTACAAGATTGATCATTGTAGTTACAAAAATGTTGTTCCAATATAAGAGACTTTGCATTCCTAAATAGAAAGCATACAGTATAGATCCTAACTTAAGAAAAGGATCTATATTTATCCAAAGCTCCGCTAAACCACCCAAACCTGTCTACGAGCTTATAACAAACGAACCGACAGAGACCACTACAGATCATCCGTAAAAGAGGAGCCAAACATATAAGATGGATCTTAAGGCTTACCCCTCCCCATAAAAATCCGACCTCCCTGAAATGGCAAAACAAAAAAATCCTGTGTGTTTCCTAGTTAAGTTTCTTCATAAACTGACTTCCCGAGATTTGAAAGAGAAAGAACGAGATTTGAAAGATAAAAACGAAGTGGGGAGGTGGTGTGAAAACACCATCCAGGTCATAAGTTGGGTAAGAATATCAACCAATAAATTTGCATCTCTCTCATGTACAAAAATGTAGAAGTGAAAATATGCTCTCTTAAATACGAAGTGTGATTAGTATAGCAGTGAAATATAAAATTAAGCAACCTTGTTCAGGTACAACAGATTATAGTGAGATCTTAAAATTACAAATACAGATTAAGTAAATGAATGAAATAACTACATATCTAGGGGGGGATTCATATTTAGCTCAAAGTGATGCATTACCCTTTGGACTGAATAACCTTCTGAAATTGCTTCACTGATGTAGGGCCATAGAAACAAATGCGTGTATCGCCTTCGATCAGCCGTCGACAAAAGTGGCTTTTAAACAGTTCCCAAAATTCATTGCTGATCCATGGGAAAAATTCAAAATAAGGCTTCAAACTGAAGATATGGTACTGTCTATTTCTTCGAAAAAATAAGTAAATATGGATTTTGTGTGATTCAGCATTTAAGGGATGACTTTGTGTGCTTGAAAAACACAAAGGAATTTGGTTTTTGTGCTTTAACTGATCTTATGTGCTAGAGTATTCTCATATCAAGGGTTGGTCTCTTCTGTCACCATCTCATTTTGTTGTTCATCTTAAATTCATTTTTTATCGGAAAAACCCATGCTTCTTGTCATGTAGTCCTCTTACCTCTTAATCCATAAAGTTCAAAACTAATATAAGCCAATATTGTCATTTATATATGCCTGTCTTAGCTGTCTACATATGATGTTATACTCAACTGGTTGATCAGACCAGGGAAAAAATGCTTGATCACACCACTTAGTAACTTGAAAATGTGAATTTTCAGGCCAAGGTTGAATATAATGGTATGAAAATGCGATGTGTAGGGATGGACCCTATTTTGAGATTGGGAAGGTCAGATATCTCTTTTCTTGCCATGAAGGAGAAGCACATCTCTCTTAGCTGAGATCTATGGCGAACAAACCTGACTTGAGGAAGTGTGAGGGGAGAAAAGCCTTTTGCATCTTGCATGTCAATTACAACCACTGCCAAGCGAGAAAGGCCTAAAGCCTCAACATCAATAAGTTTTTTTATCCTGAAAGAATTGTGCAGTTTTAAAAGCCAAGGCACACATACTACAATGAAGATGGACAACAAAATAGAAACAACCACTTAAATTTTTAACATCAGACCATATTGTTACTTGTCAAACACACATGGATACCATGTTGTTGCAATTATATTGTCTTAAATTATAGATGGACAATGCTTTTATATTGTAACAAAATGATGAAACTTGCTTACGAGAAGCACCAAACATGTCAAACTTATAAAACGAGCTAAAGTAGATGAGGGTGAACATGTCGGGCTAACACAAAGCTAGCACCTTGAACTTATACTGGGAAACTTTGCTCAGATAAAGAAATGAATTTGAAATCAGTTGTGATTCCTTTTGAACCTTACTTCCAAAGGAAATGAGTCACCTCATATGCAGTAAATATAGACACAACCATGGATCTTTACATCCTACGAGATAAAGATACACCCAATGAATGGGGGGGACCGAAATATACCTGCTTGGTGTGCCAGTTGCTATATTCACTCGGTTTTTTAAGGAGGTTATCTGCTCCATAAGAAGGTAAGATTCTGAGTCAATGCTTTTAACATGTAATGATTCAAGGCTTTCAAAAAAAATGTAACGATTCAAATATTATAAGGCTTTAGAATATCACAATGCAAAATTCCTCCCTCGAACAGAGAACATGTACAACAGTATAAACAAGTAAAAAAGAGCAATAATGAACAAATTTAAGAATAAATGATGAATATATAAAATGATGATCAAGTAGAGAGCCCCAAAAAACCTAGACAAACCATGTTTCAAATTCTTGATGGATTTTGAATCTATTTAGAAACCAATAAATTGTTTTGCCCAGATTAAAATAAATGATGAAGAAATGCCAAATAAGTTCACATGCTAACTGAATGCAAATTAGAAAATTAACATCTGATATCATAAGTTCGTACCAAGAAGATGAACACTACTGTCTAGGAAAGAGCATGTAAACCTAGATTACAGGTTGAAAGGGAAGTTGTGTGACCTGCTCTTCAAGTTTAATATGTTTCGCGAATAGCTTGGCAGGCTGGCATTCTTTTGTTAATGGTTTTAAACCCCTGAAATGGTGTTAAAAGTAAGGTGAGATTAATAAACTATACAATTAAAGAACAAAAAATTAGAAAACTCTCAAGTACTTTATTGAAATAAAAAATGAGGAAACCTTATATGTCATAAAAAAAATAGCAATCATATGTACAAGGAAACATCACCAAGTAAAACTAACATGCCCACCTTACAAGTTCCAGGGATCGTACTGCAGACCCACTTATAATTAAAATAGCTGGACTCCCTGCTTCTATCGTGTTCTCTATCACATTCCCTCGGCATAGCTCTTGCTTCCAAGATTCTTTGAAAATACTCTTCACATGCATACAAAAATCCTGAACATCCTGCTTAACATCTTGAGGGAGCTCAATCATGCATGTCTCTGCACGTAATCATGCCAAATACAAATCAGGTCGCTAAAAATGTAGATAGCTACTAAAGGAAAATGACAAGTGCAAAAATTTCACCAACCAAGTAAGCAAAAAAAGAGTTCTAACTTAACTTTTCATCTTAATCTTCTATTGCACCATTGATGTGTCGAATAAAAAGTATAATAACAAACTGACTGTGTCTAACTGAAAATATAAGAAATGTAAGATTCAGCTGAACCAGTCGTCAAACTAATGTGCATAGACAGAATCTGATGCTATGTTTCAAACCAGAAAAAATGTTGTTTCTACCTTTCCTACCACATGTTCATGATTTAAATTCTCCCTTTTTCTATATCTTATGCTTCACAATCACAAAACCAGTGATCATTTTACTTATACAGTGTAATATTGCAACTAAGGAAGCAACATAACCATCAATGGTAGTTTTCCATCAACAACAACCATCGTCCAAATTAATAAAAAAAATACAAAAACCTGAGATTCTGAGAAGCACAATATCAACGACCAAAAGTGTTATGTCCCTAACCCTGTTTAGGGTTTAATTAGGGTTAAGTGAGGTTTGACTTGGAGGAGAGAGGAGGTATGGTGGAGTTGTTGTGGAGGTATGGGTTGGAGTGTAGGAGTATGGTGTAGGGTGAGGGTGAGGTGATGGGGGTAGAGTATTTAAGTTGGGTTTTCTCTCTCTCTCCCTTACTTGCTCTCTCTCACTCTCTCTCCATTTTTCTGTCCGGCGACCAGCGGAGGAAGAAGGCGCGGAGGCTCCGGCGTGAGGAGGTCGCGGCGAGGAGGAGGTTGCGCGTGCGGAGGTGCGGAGGCGCGAGCGTTGCTCCGGCGTTTCTCCGTCGTTGGTTGAGGTATGCCACTCATTAGTGTGATTTTGTTGCCCACCCTTGTGGAAGGGTGTTGTTGGTCGGTCGGGGGAGGTCGAGGACCTCTCTGGCGACGCGTTCTTCGTAAAACCTCGGCTGGCGCGAGGTTGAAGACGACCAACGGTCGACCGGATCCTTCGGGCGGTCGACCGTGTTAGCACTGTTTGCCCGACTTTAACCTTCACCGGTCGAACGATGCCTTGGGGCGGTCGACCGGTAGTGCATTATTGCTGGTGAGTTGGGATTTTCTACCTGTTATCGGTCGACCGGTCCTTGTTGTGTTCGACCGGAACTTAAGTGTACCTGTTAGTATTGCATGTTTGTTCGACCGATTTATATTGCGTTCGACCGATTGCATGTTTGTTCGACCGGTAGTATGTTTACGTTCGACCGTTTGATGACGTAGAATACTAGGTTGACCCTGTCTGTTTTCGGTCGACCGAGACCCCTGAGTCGGTCGACCGATAGAGTGGAATTTAATGTTGACCAGACTCCGGATTTTGACCTCGTTCGGTCGACCGGTTTTAGACCCTTGTTCGACCGTTGGGGGTTCTGTTTTGAGCGCAGCGGTAGACCGTTTTAGGATTACGGTCGACCGATTCCTTCCTGGAACCGGTCGACCGAATCACCTCTTCCGGTCGACCGTTTGGGCCCAGGACAGAATTCCTGGTTCCCCTTTTGAACGCCAACTTTGTCCACGGAAACCCGTGTCCTCGCCTTGTGCGTGAGCCGGGAGGTGACGGTGGGCGCGTGATGCGTGCCTGCCCAGGGACCGCCGTTGGGAAGAGTGTGGGTGTTCGGGACGCGTCACCTCCATGTATGGACCGTGACTTTTGAGATGATTGTTGGCACTTTGTAGTATAGCAGGCCTGAGGGATCGCGGATCCCAGTGTTGATGTTGTGCGGGCACGCAACTGGCGTTGGGTGAGGTGACTACCGGCCCTTGGGGCTACGGAGGTCGCTGCCCTGCTTTTATAGCGACGCGGTTGGTGTTCGCGGCTCGAGGAGCCCGATGACCTGGCAGACTTCGGTCTGGACCGTCCGATGCTGTGCCGGACGTTGTGATGGACCACCGATGCTGTGCCGGTGATGCCGCCGAGGTTGTGCCGGCGATGATGATTGTTGGGCCGAGGCTGTGCCGGCTTGTTGTTTTCCTCGGCTGGGCACCTACCGAGATGATGTTGTTATACCTTCCGGGCGACGGCCCCGTTGGTCCCTGTGGCCCCGACCACTGAGATTTACAGATCTGTTTCTATCGGCGCGTAGACGTGACAGAGGCTCCCTGCCGAACCCTTGAGTAGTGTAGCTGCGTGTGGGGGGTGCGATGTCGCGGGCTACTAGACTGCATGTGCCTGCAGTAGGTCTTTTCGGGAGACCCGATGATTGATTGTCGGACTGATGTCCTGTTTTACCCTTCGGGGGAACTGCTTTCCATTTCTGTTGATGCCATGACATGCTACTAGTATGATAGGTTCATTATGTGATGCATGCATATAGGTGGGTTGGCATACGGGGTTTCCTTCTGGAAACTCAGGCATTGTTGTTGCATCTTTTTCAGGATCGCAGTAGGTCCGGTGGGTGGTGACCGAGGACGGAGCGCTTTGGAGTCGGATCCTCTTCGGCATTTGCGAGATCGTACGACTACTTGTATTTTCATTTCTTTCATCTGGATTGTAGTTGTACACCTTTTGTAAACTCCATGTATTTTGGGTGCAACCGGATTCATATATTTATATATTTATATATTAGTGACGTTCCCGCCTTGAGTTGTCAGTTTTATTCGTTATTTCGAAATTTTAAATCTTCCGCTGTTTCGGGACGTTACAAAAAGCATATCAGAAAATGTATAAAAAAGTTCCCACATTATCATTAGGAGAGGCAACAAAATCACATGCACACGCAAACAACAACTTTAGCAAAATTACAATTGTAACCAAAGTTTTAACAAAAAAACAATTTTAAAAAAAACACCACATCAGAAGAAGAATATTGGTTTACACCTTTGAAAGGTTCCAACTCGAGAGCGGAAAGCTTGACGCCGGAGGTGGACTGGAACAGGTTAAGGAAGTACGTCAGCTGCTGCGCCGCGGGGGCAGTGGACATCAGAAAGGTCTCGTCTTTGGCATCTCCAGTTCCCTCTTTCTTCTTCTTCTTCGTCTTCGGCTCTTTTGTCTCCTGAGAATCCTTGACTTCGACCGCCGCGTCGGCGCCCAGCGGGACAAGGTTTGGGTTCTTCTTGAACTTCCTCTTCTTGATTTGGCGGGTGAAGGTTCTTCTTTCCTTGCCTTCGCCGGAGCGACCGGCGGCGGCCGATTTGCGCTTCCGCCGCAGAGCCCTTTCAGTTGCGTTCGCCATACTGAAGAAGAGGACACGTCACAAGAGGGTTTATGGTTTAATTAAATAATTGTGACTTTTACCCGACAAATGGATCCGGTTTGGTTTGGTTTGGTTTCTTAATCGGGTTTTGTTTCGGCCCTTCTGAGGCCCATCTGAATTGGCCCGAGATGGTTGGTGAAATTCTGTCTGTGTTCGTAATTTTGCAATTAGCTTGTTTGATCGAGCTCGTCAATTCACTTTCTTGGGCTATGGAAAAATATACTAATTTTATTAAATATATAAAAGTAAAGAGATGTGCTTCGGATAATATTTTAAGTTCGTAGGCAGGTTCCATAAGAATGCATAGGTTTGAAAGGTCCAAATTAAAACCCCGCTCGTTAATCAGAAGAAAACATTTACCCATCAACTTACTGCTTAATCTCAATTGTGATATTCAAGCTACGGTCGGCAATGTCTGTTTTAAAGGCCAACACGTCAAAAGAACTTCGGCTTGAGTTTGATTCAAAACGGTTCTAAGATGTTTATTTGCTTCCGCGCTATCTAAAAAGATATTTTTGTGATTGTACAATTATACCTTGATTTTTTCATCACTTCCAACAAAACGCCATCGAATTTTCAACTGTCCATTTGACAAAAATCTTAAAACAGAACGCTCCAGGAAATAATTCGGACAAAAATAAACTTAACTTTATACAACAGGTACCCGTTTGGTTTTTTGCCCTGTAGCACCAATCACTCGTCCCAATCATCCAAGGACATCAATATCCAATGATTCTCTGTAAAGGGCATCAAATTTAAAAAAAAAATGGGTTGGTTTTTTGCTCATGTATTGAAGCCGCGAGAAAAAAATAAGAACAGGATGCAAGGCCGAAGCTCTACGAAGGAAAAGGGGGCTGTGCAGCAACATCTATCATTCAACATAAATCAGGTGGAGCTCAATAGATTTACGCATTAGAAAATTTCTTTCAGAACTTGGCAACTACACTCGTACATAATAATCAACGTTACCGACTGAGCACCTAGTCTCATGCAAGAACACTCATTTTGACAACTCAGAATCAGATTCGTCTCACCTTGCCACGGGAGGAAACTTTTTTCACCCAAGACGTCAACCTTGGGCTCATAAGATCTGTGTAGCTAATAACCGAAATTGGACTACCAACTGTCCGAATTCCAACCTAAGGAGGATGAAATAAGTCCATTTTCAGTTCAGGACAGCTCTAGCTTCAACAATATCTGCAAAACATGAAAAGGTAATCAATATAATAGGCACATAATAAGATAAGTAGTTAAATTGTGCCAATCATTGGAATAAGGAATGACATCCAAGGAGACAATGAAATACGTTGCTAGTTATCGAAATACCATGTCATGGCACAAATCATTAACAATAGGAGAAAAGATGATAACGGTTGGTCAACCTCTTCATTACACATGCCTCAAGATTTATCCTACTCAAAATGAGATCCAAAATTAAAGAACAGCTCAAAAGAAACACCATTCACCAATGACCAACCTGGATTCTGTTTCATGACCAAAAGACAGACCAACCCAGTGCTAGAGATAAGACAAGAATAAGGTTAGCTCAACAGTCAACCCCATCCCTGCACTGATAAAATCTTCTCCATGACCATGGGTGTCTATTTACAGAAAGACAACTAACCAAACAATATTACTAAATAACCTAGTATAACAAAGAACCAACATAAAGACCAGCTATACTGGATAACTAATTCAATGCGAACAATTATGTAAAAATGGAAGCATGGAAAATTAGCTATACAAACTCTTTTCTGATTCCAACTCAAAATGTTAGGTTACTATGACACCACGTTTGCACTACATATAAACAGAACTTTACCCTTTTGCTCCGAAAAAAGGTGGTGCATAATATAAGGGCATTCATATTTTGGATTGCAGCCATTTTTATCTGAAATCTTAAAACATGAATTAACATGTACACATCAAGAAAATTGTAATTTGTATATTACTGAAAATCTTATCCTACCTACAATTTCAAGGGACCAAGCGTTCAGAATCAAAGTAAAACTTAAGATGGATGGTTCCAAATCTAAAAATCAGCACAAGTCCAAACTCAAAAGTCAAAATGTATAAAATTAATCACAAGTCAGCTCGTAAGTGAATTGGAAAGCTGATAAGTTTGATTGATTATGTCGGAATATAGTGTGATAGCAAGCACTTGATGAGTGACTACTCAGCATATATAGTTGATAACTTGGTTCATTGGTCGGAAAAACATAAATGCATATTTGTTCAATTGATAGAAGATTTCAACGGCATTATCAGCAGACTGAGCTGACATCAATAACTTCGAAAAACAGTATAATCTTTTCATCAAGAGAGAGGTAAAGCCTATCAAGTATCGACGAAGTAGCAAACACGACAACACAGGAAAGGACGAAGGTACCGAAAATTTCTAAAAGGCTGCCTGACATCATAATGTGCATATATGTCAAAATCACACAACTGAGAATTTTAAAAAATTGCTTTCTTTTCAAACATGCTTTCAACATTCAAGATCATCATCAAGAGGGATAAAATTTATCCAAAAATGAAAAAGGCAGATTCAAGGATACAGGAAAGGATACAGGCGCAGAAAAAATCCTAAAGCCTGACGACTTCATAGTGCGGAGCATGCCAAAAGGTACAAACGGAACATTCGTCTTTTAAAGGATAAACTGTGCTGTAGAGAGAGCATTAAATTCATTTAGTAATACATAATATTATATTGGCACTTACATAAGCACGGTATGAGTGTAAAACCTGGTCCTCGGTCATCTTTAAGAGTATTCAGACACACTCTTCTGTTTACCATCTCTGCCCCTCGAAGAAGAATAACTAAAAGCATCATCATATCTATCACTGTCGAGTGAATAAGATAGATCGTATCTGTCACTGTCAAGATAATAAGATGGATCATATCTGTCATCGAAAGAATATTTTGTTGAGGACTTTGACTTAGCATCCCAGTGTTCGTCATACGAGGAGGCATCATATCTATCTTTGAAGATATTCTGAGCCATATCACTGGAGTCATAACCCTTGGAGTATCTATCTCTAGAGCCAGATTTGTTGTTAGAGTTATTTAATGAGAATGATTCCCTATTGTATTTCTGAACACCAGAAGTATAAGAATCATGGTGGTGATACTTATCCTCAACTGTTTCCTCGTTAGCTGGCTCTTGGTATGCATATTTGCCATGTGACCTTCCATGACTTCGACGACCTGAAGAACTCCGATCTTCATGTTTTTTCTCTTTTTCAGCTCTGCTGATGAATGCCATGTGGTCTGCCTCTCTCTCGAAGTGTCTATGCCGGAGCATACTCCTTGAGTCAAAAGTCACCTCTAATGCATCTTCACTCTGTCTCTCATCTTGCAACTTACAATTTCTGCTTTGTTGAACAGGGGGGGAAATTCTGGAGGAATTTGTTCTTTTATCTGATTCCGTTAATATATGTTTACTGCTTTCTGCTGCACTAGAAGCTGCAGTTAAGGGTTTTGAGGGATTAGAAATGAATTGTTCCGTCCCAGCACTGGTTGGATCTTTAACACTCCAACCAATTCCGCCAGCCCTTATGATTTCCTCCATGTGGTCTTCTATTATGTCATGTAAGATCTTCAAAAAAATGTCATGTTCATGATTCAGAAAAAGAACAAAAATTAAGTACGACATTAATACTCAAGGGTTAAGAAATCTTAGCCTTGTGTCAACTTTGTATTGACCGAAAAAGATAATTTCAAAAGTTTTTTAATCCTAATTTTTTTTTACTGAAAGGGTAAACTACAATTTCAGTGATCCTGAACTAACCTGAGTTGGTGTTCGTTTGACCTTCTTGCCACGATATGACATCCTTCTCCGCTTGTAATCTCGTTCTTCAGCCAACATTTCCTCTTTTGTCTTAGGCTTGCCTTCACCCTTGTGAGAGATTTAGAAAAGCAAATTATAAGAATTTAAGAAAACATAATGTAAAGAAAGCAGGAAGATAATGGAGCAGTTTAAAGCACATGGAATACCAATACCTGATTTTGTGATTGTTGCCAGAAAAGACCATCATGCTCTAAAAGTGCTTTATAGTTTGGGCGTTTTAGTCTCTCATCATTCGCCCTTGTTGATGTATAAGCGTACCCACTTACTCTGCAAAACATGAAATCAATAAAACAGAGATTGTAAAGCAAATGACAAATTATGATGACAAATTATGATGCGTAGGAATTTGACAAGTTCTTCGCAAAGGGAAAATTAAGCAAATAAATGACCCAATAGCACATGTACAAAAAAGACACCTCATTAAGACACTGACCAATTTACATCATTCATACATTCATGCGAGAAATCTTAAGGAAGCCTTGAATTTTATTGGCTGATTGCCCTACAAAGTAGCCATTTGTAAGAACTACATGCATTTGCACCTTACACACTAAAATCACCTCCATGTGCATGTTCATGTGCAGAATTTAGGATAAAGATAATACATGTTATTGATTCTACAGCACATCGCAAGGATGGAGCCTCATGACACATTTTGAATAATGCCAGGTATGCAATGTCACAAAATTTGACACCACAATGCACAATGCATGATATGCATGAGAAGATACAATGCATAGACACTTTGATCACATGAAATTACAAATGGTGAGTCACTATACACACCTTAGAACAACCCTATGACTCGTCAAATGCTTAAAGTTGATTGTTAATGCAATCTTATTCTAACAGGAAATGTACTTATCTTACTATTGCATTATCTTACACTAGTTAGTACTCCATGATGCACTATTCTTGATCAAGTCCACGTGTTTTGTGGAAGCCTGATTTTTCTCGAGCAGCCAAGTACATGATGTTTTGGTACATACTCTATCATAAAGGTTCTCTGAATGAATAAACACCACAGGAAAGTTCTTTTTTTTGTTTGTTCTTATATACCTCTCTATCAATTTTCTAATAAAAAATACAATCTCGAGTGTCAATGTATCAAACATGCATAAAACAAAATATACTTTTCAGCGCACTTGTCCGTCACCTAAGACAATGTATAATTAATCACTCCTATGACTTCCTAATGGAAAATAAGTTAACAAAAAATAATAATACAGGCAAATAATTCAATGTAAGATGAGCAGGAAGGCACATACAGCTGATATTTTGGAAGTGCCCGAGGGAATCGTAACTCTTTGATCCTGGCTTCTAGTAAGGAGCGTTCATGTAACGCAGCAACTGCAGCAGCAATATGAGATACAAAAACTTTACCAAAGCACATGCCTTCGGAAGATTTTTTGTGCTCAACATTCTCACTAGATTCCAACTGATGGCCTTCTTGGTCCACGATAACATTCACGTTACTGGTCACACTAATTTGCTTACTGCAGTCATTTCCATCTAAAGACAACAACAGAGAACTCCATCCAACAAGGAGCAGACTCTCCTTAACCAAGTCAAGAGCAAACAGCTTGCCATTAACATCCCCGTATAGAATCGAAAGCTGCGAAGCCAGCCATGTTACACACCCAACAAGACACGGGCAACCAAATACCCCAGAATCCTTATCACTTTCCGAGAAAACTTTCAGAGACCGACGACCTTCTCGCCATATCGCCTTCAAGCAAAACTTCAGTAGCAAAAAAATATGATCCCTCATGGAAGCATCAATCAAGACACCAAACCGAGGCGAATTCGAGATAATCCAACTCAACATCCCACTCCCATCAACTCCATCCAAGCACGAAACCACACGAAGAACCACATACGAGTACGAACTCGGCGGATCTCTCCACTCCCCAACCTCAAACCTCAAACCCCACAGTTCGGACGGCAGAATCCGCAAGACACCATCACAATTCAAATCCTCAACATCCACACTCCCATTACCAAAATTCGCACACTCTACAGATAAGAAACCCGGAAGCGTAAAATTCTTACCGGAACCGTCGGACTCCGGAAAAGTAACCACTCCATGGCAGTCCTTATAGAAGAAACCGGAACCGAAACCGGCGAGATCCTCTTCCAAAGAGAAGCAAAGGTCGTCGTTCGGATCAACCAAAGGTTGGTTGAAGTGGTTCTCGGTTTGGAGTTCGGAGTCGGATTTGAGGGTTTTCGGGTAGCGGAGGGCGTCGAGGAGGGAGGGATCGAGGGGGGCGGCGGGGGAGGAGCGGCAGCGGAGGGAGTGTCGGAAGAGGGATTCCGGAGGCATAAGGTGGGAGGGATCGAAGGGGCATTGGAGGAAGTTGGGGTTTGGGATGGAGGGGATGGAGGAGAGGGTGGTTTCGAAGGTGGTTGTGAGGTCACGGAGTAGGGCGATTGTGGTCGGTAGGTCGGCCGTGGAAAGGTCGAGGTTGGGGTTTGGGGGAGACATGGAAGGGGTGGTGGAGTGGCGGAAGGGAAGGAGTCGCGGGAGGAGGAGAGGAGAGGCGTGTGGTCAGTGGTGGCGTTGTCGGACGGGTCGGGGCCGGTTTAATCGGGTCGGTTGTCGGATAGTTATGATGTTCTGATAGGTTGAACGGTCCATTGTGATTTTATGGGGTTTTTTTAAGTCTTAGTATGTGACCTGGGATATGGGCCGGCACGGCACGGCACGGCCCAATCGTGTTGCCGCCGGCACGGTCCGGATCTGTGCCAGAAAAGGTGCATGTCGGGTTGAGTTTTTTTGTTCGGTTGGGTGTTGAATTAAGTATACAATCACAATTTAGTTAAATAAAACACAAACACAATTTATTTTTCCCCAAAGTAACTAATTTATTATTAGAAATTGTTTACTCATTTCGAGAAACAAATAATTTGTTACATATAAAAAAAAGATTGAATGCTAACTAAACCTAAGGAATAATGAAAAAAACTAATAATTATTAAGATAAATTACTCCCTAAACAAATTGGTTTAGTTAAATTTTTATAAATTTGTTCCAAGTAAATTTGTAAACCATTAATTTTAAATGTAGGATTCATAATAAAAGTTAAACAAAAGCTAAGTGAACGAGGATTCCAATATTTATTAAATTTATCCTCCATCACAGTTAATATGTCATCAAAATCAGGATTTCCCTTATGTTTCGCAAATACTTTTGTAATTTGACGTATTTCGTAAATAAATATGTTAGAGGTCGGATAATATTGTTCCATTAATCTTTTAGCGAAGGTGGAAAATTTTTTAAAAAACTAACATAATATTACAAATCTCTCAATCTTGGTCGGTTAATATTGCTTCTTTTGTTTTTCATTATAAAAAGTTTGAATTGTAAGATAATTATCAACATAAGATTTTAACATTTCATAGGTAAAAGATTAAAGAGTTGGAGAGAACTGTGTGAAAAAAATGAGAGAGGTTGGGAGTTTATATAAGATAAGGGAGGATTAGTTTAGGAAATTATATATATATATAACCCTGGTCCGGCCCACCTGCACGGCCCGACACCCAGATCTATATGTATTGATGTACATATTTTTGAAACACAACCCTAATTGGTAAACACTTATGTCTATTTTAATAATAACTATTCTATACACACGAGTATATATCACATATTAAAGATTGTAACAACAAACTTGATATATATATATATATATATATATATATATATATATATATA
Organism: Triglochin maritima; assembly: GCA_963682175.1. NCBI lineage: Eukaryota > Viridiplantae > Streptophyta > Magnoliopsida > Alismatales > Juncaginaceae > Triglochin > Triglochin maritima. Next base: position 51,237,773 of record OY821774.1, on the reverse strand, counting down.
TATATATATATATATATATATATATATATATATATATATATATATATAACAGCAAATACTCCCTCTATCGAAGACGTGAGACTTGAGGACAACGATGATATGATCTGTTTTTATGTTAAATTGTTGTTTGCCCTTTTGATTTTTGTTCCGTCTTTTAGAAACTGGCATTTATACCCTCACATTTTCTATTTTGGTGGTTTGCTGCCCTCTTCAATTTTTCTTTCTAAATTGTCCTTAAATTTATAAGATAAGATCTCATTTTTCAGCATTTTAATTTTTTTCCTTTTATTTTTCTTTCTCAAAAGAATGGTAACAAGTTATATAAAGATGTTTGAGAGAGAATTGAAAACGAAATAAATAAATGATGAAGAATAGAACATTATCTTGCAATTTTAAGGTTATTTTAATAAGAATAATTGGATATTAGCAAACTGCCAAAAATAACAAAGATCAAAAGGGATATGTGTCTATTTTCAAAAGACATTGATGCAAAATGCAATTGGATCAAAAGTGTAACGCCCCGAGCCCGGACAACTGATCACCCGTCCGAACCCGGTGCGTTAAGATACGATCCACGATCCTGACCGCTGCACACTGTGATATTTAAATCCATCTGATAGGCCCATAATTAATCTGAAAAATATAATCAACAATTTGTGAGCTCGACAACCCGCAAGTACCAACCATCAATCAATCAGAATCATAATCATGTGGAAAATAATACAAAATATGACATTCAGTCAATAAGCACAATCAAGAGACATGCATCACAAATAAAATACATGCATAACAATCTGGAACCTCATTCAGATTCGACCACATCCTGTGCTTCTGAAATCTATCAATCTGTCAGACGCACACATGGTAGCTTCACACTAACGACAGGCAGCCCTTTCCTCTCTCGGGTGGCTCCACGCTGTCCGTTAGGCAGCTCTTTCCTAAGTGGCTCAGGCAGAAATATACATACAGTCACATGACATGTCAACCGAAACACCATCATGTAATAATATGCATATCAATGAAATCAACATCGATACTCAGCATGCATGAAACTACGAATATCAAGAGAAACAGACATGATATGAAACTGAAAAATAACGAATCAGTACTTGCCTCAAAATCTCCATCTTTTTCTTCTCAATATTCTTCTCAAAATTCCGTCTTCTCCTAAAACCACACAATCATCCAACAATCTTAATTAGTCCATTAAGATATTTGATTATTACCTCAACTAAAAAATTCAGGATATTACAAAAAGTCAAGATAGTAAACTGCAATTTTAATACATATTTTAATACTTGATAGTTGATATGTATTTTCATTTAAGATAACAAGTAGTTATTCTTAATAACTTAAAAAAAGTGTGAAAATAATAGTGTTTAGTGACTATGACGTATGGTAGAATCAATGAGGTATAGCTTGAAAGCATACTAGTATACGAAGAAGCCTTAAATACATGGAAGCTAGACACGAGAGAAAATGTTTGCATCCAATGTCGTTTGTTTCAAAAACAAAGTTAAGGGACGATTCAAGATTATGAGAGCGAGGATGTGGATGAAGTCCAATGCGGCCCTGATTGCACCGCATGTCCATGCAAGACGTATCCTGGAAAGACTTGGATGCATGCATCATATGTGGTTACATATGCACTGCATAATTGAAGAATGTTTATTTATTTTGAAATTAAGTATTTGGACTCAAACATGATCAATTTAACTCAAATCTCCCGAAAACCTTAACTCACACGAATATACACCAATTATCTTTATATTCAAACATATATTAATATATATTTTACAATATAATATATGAATTTTATTATTAAAACCTCAATCCACATATATGAATTTAACTGGCCCCTGGGCACGATTTTACTTTCTGAGAACTTCTCAAATCATCGATCATTCATGATTGGTTGGTTGCCTCCAAAGTAATACTTGTATTTGATCATTATATTGACCGTTGACCAACGTTATCTGATATAACAAAAAAACGTTGATAACGACGATGGTCCACAAAAAAAGGTTCTTCCATTCGTTTTCATATCTGGTCCTACACGTAAAATATTAAACACAAATTGATGTATATATAGGGGTAAAAGAAATTTAAGATTTAATTTCATTTATGGGTTTCAACTTTCAATTCCAAACCAACTAAATATAGGAGTTGTAGTTCACTCGCTGAAGTTGTTTTCTTTTCAAAGCAGTTAGAAACAATAAAAAAACTCACAATCAAAATCCATGATACAAACTGTGTTGGTTCCGATTAAGTATTCATGTTAGGTATAAAAAATCATGTTGGAAATAACACATTTTGTAAACCCTTACCCTCAAAATAACTCAATAACTAAGACCAATCTTTACGGCCTAGGCATATATCATAATTTTAAATTCAATTGAAATTGAATACATAAAATTAAACATGGAAAAGATGAATAGGCCTCTGACTGGAAGTGAACACGAGAATGACAGGTAAAAAACACCAAACTAGATCCCATCAAAGTAATCCCACAACCTCCCTAATTGTGTAGTACTGTAGTTTGAACTTTAAACTTTAGATTAAACACCGGACCGACCCACCAATAAAATGCAACGAACTGATCACCATGTTTGTTAAGCAGTAGATTATTAGTGGTTGATTTTAGTTATTAAGGTGATTGCAAATCAGCATATCACCCACCACGACGTACGTTAATAGAATTCGAACTCTTGAAGTTGTATATTATCTCAACCAACTCATCTTTAAGCTATAACTGAGAATATACAATGGAGGTAATTGACTATCATGTTGACCAAGATATGTATATATATATATATATATATATATATATATATTGTCCACATTGATTAACGTGAGATGGGAAGCTTACATGTGTTAGTGTTACCCACTCTTCTATTCCACTCCACCAACCCCATTTGCTTCTTCCGACCTAGATGCTCGTCTGTCCCTCCCACCTTTCATGCAAACAACAGTTACTTTCATTCTAAGTGAATGTTTCCGGATTTTAGATCGAGCCATACACATACAACACACTAATAAAGTGGGTGTTGGGTTTGAAACTTGACTTGGACTTAAGTCTACTTTTGCTGAAGATTAGGACTGTAGTCTATGTTCAGGGTTTAGTAATTAGATGTTGCTTCCAAATGAGATAATTTATTGGAATCTAGCTAGATGTATAGGCCAATGTAGTGTTCAACTCACTTTGGATATCTATGTTTAATGTGATTGGTTCAGTTGCAATAAGACATTAAGTGAAGCGTGATGAGGAAGTCTAGATGTTATGTATCCATCGTCAAGTATTTGTGTTTGGAAGTTGACGTTCAGGTTTTGATTTAATGACCAAATATAAAAAAAAGTTGATTCTGGGAGAATACTGCATTCTTGAAATAAAAGTAGGTTGAAACTAATTACTGTAAGGAAAATGCACCTCATGATAATGCCATATGTACACTTTCAAGGATTGAATTGTACCATCACCATATGTTCTTATAGAGATATGATGCATCCATTTTCCAAGCAATTTACAAATAACTGGTAATTCCCACTAAGTTAACTGATAGTCAGGTAAATTTATCAAATTCTAATAAGAAGATGAATAATTATTTGGTATTCCCCATGACAAGTGACGACTTCCATCTCAAAAAACCTACACAAGCAGCAGAGTTGAAATTTAGATCTCTCGACTACCCATGCATGCATTAAAGAAGGCAACATGTCCACTCCATGAGGCAATAAATAACAAAGGCATATGTAATGGCGTCAAAAGCCATGCATGCACGCATTGATGAAACACAGGACATTTTGTATGTTCATCATAGCAAGCAACTCAGTCTACTGCCCACCCCTAATCTCTTCTCAATAAATGCTACGCTTCCTACCATCACAATTCACAAGTTGATAAGATGTAAAATTCTCTGGTCAAAACAAAAAAAAATGTAAAATTGATTTCATCATTTGCTTGCTCTGAGCTACTAATTAAATACAAAATTGTGCAATGCTTTATGATAAAATATAATATATTATTCACTACTTTAAGTGTTTAGGTTTTGTCAATATAACAGATCGATCATGTTCACGTCTGTTGCAACTTATTACAAATATAAGTAGTCAAGTGTCGCCCAACTTTGCCATATTTTAATGTTATTAATTACATCCCATATGCACATGAGTAACACAACTGGTTAGTGAGGACTAAGGGTTGACTCCCATAATGTGATTATATGTTTGAAATTGAACTTAAAAATACGTAATGAACATGTCAAAAAAAGGAATAGCACTGAAGAGTAAATGTAAACATTCCACACGCACGGTATCTTCACCATACAGATAAGTAATAATTGCGCAAAAACGAAGGGCATATATGCCAAAATTAATGAATTGGTCCCATTCCCATCCCTACTATAGTAATTAGTTAAACCAAACCCAACGAAATCACGTGAAGTGGCATGGGGAAGGGAGTCCCACTCCACTGCTCGAGTACTTCCGAAGAGTAGAAAACGGGTCTTCGTAGTACACTCCCCTCACCAAAAGTCTTCTCTTCTCTTATTCTCCTATTTAACCTAATCTAATAGTACTCTTCTACGCTCCCACTTTGTCCCCACTCTTCCCTATAAAAAAAAGACAACCAACTCCACTCCCTTACACTTCCCAACTTTCCATTCCCTTACACTTCCCACCAACGACAATGCAAGTGAGTAATCATACAATAGTACGTACGTGCACGAAGAAGAGAAGGCAGATTATGATGTGTTAAGGTTGTTAATTTTGTGGTCGTTTTAATTGCATGTGGTAGGAAATGAAGAAGAGAAGGCAGATTGTGATACCGTCATTCGGCAACTGGGAGTCTTTCGATGAGGTTGGGGTTACGCAGTACTTCGAGTCAGCAAGGCAGGCGGGGTTGCTACGTGGGCATTCCTTTAGGGGAGTTGTAGAGAGTGATCTCTTTATGGTCGTGCCGCCTTCGCCATTGCCTTACTACCACTACTCATCAAAGGTTTCTCTTTTTCTTCTTCTTGTATTTGTTTTCTCTACGTTGAGAAAGACCGTCAATTTTTACTCGAACTCTGATCAATGTCTACTCAAAGGTTTCTCTTTTTCTTCTTTTCTCTACGTTGAGAAAGACTGTCAATTTTTACTCGAACTCTGATCAATGTCTACTCAAAGGTTTCTCTTTTTCTTGTTTTCTCTACGTTGAGAAAGACCGTCAATTTTTACTCGAACTCTTGTTAATGTTAAGTAAATCACGACTATTGTGCTTAACTTGACTAGTTAAGTCTCAGCTTGCAATACCTCAAGCTCAGCTTAACATATACGTGGTTCTTGTACATGCACATGTATATTGTAGTTGTATATTAAACAAAACTTAACATCTCCTATATATGTGTTTTACAATAGCTTGTTTGTAGTTTTTATGGTGTTTTCACTTGTGCATGACTCGCGTGACTGAATTGATCCAGAAGAAGCTTGTACAGCATTGGAACCTTTGAGGAACTGCAAATATAGGGATTTTTAGTTATCATATCTTGGACTCGTACAGAATTGGTTCAACTTGACTATTTTATAAACGTGGTTCAAGAATCATACTTTGGAAAAAGAGCTATCATTTAAAATGCGTTCAGAGAAAGATTTAACTATTAATGATGTGTATGATCGAGTTGTACGTGATGGTGGTGGTTTTATCCTATTTTTGGATTTCAGACAAGAAGAGCTCAACAGTACCGATCGCAATGCCGACCGAAGCAGCCAGGGAAGCAAGGCAGAGTTTGTGACTCCACCACTCACCCACCAAGGAGGCCCAGAGCTGTTGATGAAGACCTCTACAAGATCCCAACAGAACTTCTTCACAAGAAAACCAGAAAGGTACGTATTATATATCTCCTTCAAATACCTCACCAGTACAGCATCAACTTTATTTAAGTTAATAAATGAAGTTATGTCATCAATAACTAGAGTAGTAGCCACTTCAAAAAATATAGCCACATGTTCCTCGAAATTAATATTGTTTTGCACTCTGTAGTATAATTCAAATGAGACGATGGGGACCACTTCAACTCATACTGTCACGGTAGATTAAAAATGATAATAATCTCAAAAAACATTTTGTTTATAATAAGTGAAATGGTTGATCACATTTCATTAGTCCTTTGACCCGATAGAATGCGCATTTGGTGCCTACATAGTTGAAACACAAAATTGCAAAAATGAATGTCTGAGATTTTTGTGAAGTGGATTCACTTTAAACGTTGGATCAAAATAACTAATCAAATCTTAAACACATTGCTAACACATAGTTTTGCTGTGGATGCAGAGAGTGGTACTAAGCAAGCTATGGAAGAAATGCATGATACTGGACTGTGTCCCTTGAAGATTGGAGGGAATGGGATCTTGGTCTGATTTCTCTCCTGTTTGTGTGTTTTGCCCTTTTTACTTTCTGTTTTGTCTTTTTGTGTAGTGTAAGAAATAATGGAAGAAAGAGAGGAGAACATTCAGGATATGTGTTTTCATTAATGTTCATGACATGAACATGGCATGTGAGATGTGTGCCTGGAGTCTGAAGGGCCTTCTCTGGTGGGAGTTAATGGTTGGATGTCGGATTGGTGGTGGGATTCAGAGGTGCAGGGAGGAGTTTGTTTGTGTGTGGAAATGGGACCCTTCTGGTATGGATTCTGGGTATTGGGCTGGAAGATGATTGAATTGACTTTGTTTATCTTCCGTCAGAATCCAATTAAAGTTGGGGCTGGTATGTCTCTTTTTCTAATAAATTATGATATGATACTACCTTAATTTTTGTATGAATCTGAGTCGAAGTTTTGGAATTTGATTTGGATTGTTTTCAGGAGGCTTTGTGGTTTTCTAGTATGTTCAAGGTCACCTTAATTATGTGGTAAACTGTTTGCTCTTGATTAAGATTAGATAATATAAAAAAACTTTTAAGAAAAGAACTACACTTGGCTTCTTTACGATCAATATGTTGAACAACAATAGTAACAATAACTGTTTCGACTATTTATTTGTATGCACTTCTAAATCATTAAAATTATTTGTATACCCTTGTCAGTACCATAGGTAACACTTCGTCAATGTTTACTTCCTAATTCTATTAGAAATTTTACAAATTACACATTCTAAAATAAATAGATGTTCGTAATGTTAATAAACAAAATTGAAAAAAAAAACATCACCTCATTTCGCCTCTCCTACATCATCTTCCCTTTCCTCTCCTTCCCCCCCCCCCCCCCCCATATTCACAAATTCTTCCCCTTATCCTACGCAAGTAGGATTGTAAATGGGACGGATTTGGTCCGTCATCCCATCTCACCCCGTCTAATACGAGTTGCAGTTGTCTCGCAACCCTCTCCGCGTAACCTAATGTTTTCAATGTTTCATATTGGAGTTTGTTGTTGTTAAAATGAGTGTTATTGTTATAATGAATGTATGATGTTATTATTATTTAGTTCGTGTTTTAAATATTTCATGTTAGAGTTTGTTATTATTATTTAATTTGTTGATATATGAGTGTGAGTGTGAGCGTGACCTTATCATTAGGTCATTTGGTTACTTATGAAACGAACAATTAGTTATCCTAGATGCACCTTTAAGTATTTCTCAAATTCTGATATTCTTTTGTTTTTATTAGGAAAAAATCTAAAGATCAAAGAATAATCCGCCAAGCTCGTCCCGCCTAGTTCACCCTTAGGCAAGACGGGTAGCATTTGTTTTGTTGACCCTGCCCCGTTTACGCCCCTATATGTAACGGTGACCTGTCAGATGATGTGGCATTGGCCACACATCTAATATTTGCCGTCCAACCTAAGCACACCAACCTTTAACTTCTAAATGTCTCAATTAATAACAAAATCCTTATCATAAACAAGTGAACAACAAAACATGGAATTAAAGGTACATACCAAAAATGAAACAAAACAATTTGAGACTAGCTGGGTGAAAAGATTTTTTGTCTAAATATAGTCTAAGGCCATGGTTGAATCTCAACTTGGGTTAGGAGAAAATGACTTATTGAGATTTAAAAATGAGAAGAGTAGTAAAGTAGGTAAAACTGTAAAACATGACAATCGACATGCTTGAAGTCCAAGCATGAAATATGACAAAAAAACAATCCACTCGTTATGCATTTATGGAATATAACGCAATTTGGGTGAAGCTTCTGTCAGAAAAAAAAATAGTTATGCAAAAAATATGTTTTAACCGTAGGTGTATACAAGGGTGCATCCTCATGTAAAATCACACGTCTGCGTTTCTTTCTTCTTCTTTTTTACATTTTTCTTGCAGAAAAGAGGACCATGTTAGCCAAAAAAGGGGCGTACAAATACCTTTTTTTCCCGTGATTATTTAACATTGTTAAAGGAATAATTAAAAACTTAGAAACTCCACGAAACACAAAAACAGAACATCGGTACAGTGTGTTGACTATTGTCAACATGAAATCAGAAGGTTGACTACCTCACAAGATGTAGAAAAGTGAACGTATTAATTAACATGTTAGAAAAGTATAAGACCATTCGTCTAACAAGCTTGGGCAAGTAATGCTTCCGAAACTCTGATGTATAACAAAGGGGATTACTATTCGTCGTCGGAAAATTACTTAAATCGTCTTAAAAATTACATTTTTGTCATTAACAAATCAATTAATACACACTTCGTCACGTGTCTTTAAACAAGATTTTTGACTAAGTTTTACTCATATTCCTAGTACCAACACCACGAAAATGTCTGGCGAAGCACCTGGATCCGGCGAGGTAACGGAGATGGATTTTTTTCCCGACTCGGGCGTTTGGCTAAGACGCCCCATTTTTTGTTTTTTTTAATTTTCCGTTAAATTAATTTTTTCCAGGTTTCGTTGCAAGATTTCGGTGGTGATTGAGTAGATTACAGTGAGTTTTTTGATGGTAAACAAATATTTATAACAATCGAGGAAGCTTGTAAATGGACGTAACAAGTTGCAATAGGAGCCATATTTTTTTGGTTATATCATCATACAAACCAAAAGCAGATAACCGGATGAATTGTTACCTGAGATGTGATCGCAGACATGAAATGAGTTCTCGTGATACGAGTATTGCACTACGAAAGAACACAAAAAGAAAAGGTTGTGGTTGTCGTTTTTTGGTAAAAGTAGTCGAGCGACGGGATCGTGATGGATGAGTCGTTGTTTCTAATAGCACCTATGGGCATCACAACCACACACTTGCAGTTTATTCAGAGGGTCACCGACATGTCAGCGGACTTAGTGCTGGAGCCAAATAAATTGTTCGTGATATGACTGAGGCATAAGCAAGATTAAGTAACATTTTGTTGGCAGTAAATGAGAAATTCACGGAGAATAATCTCAATCAAAGACACATTTATAACTTCAGAGAGTACATGAGGAGGACGAAATCTGAAGACAGGAATCCCGCTCAGCAATTTCTCGATCAGGCAGTGCAGTATAACTATTTGCATTGGATTGTGGCAGATGAAGAAACTAATGTCCCCACTCACGCATTTTTGGCACATCCGACTTCAGTTCAGTTGTTGCGTACATACCCTTTCGTAATCTGCATGGATTGGACGTATAAGACGAACAAGTACAAGATGACTTTGTTTGAGATGATTGATGTTACTCCAACAAACATGAATTTCCTCGTCGAATATGCGATTTTGAAGGATGAGACCGAGTCTAGTTACCGGTGGGTGTTGGAGAGGTTGCGAAATCTGTTATTGAATATTATTAGCCTGACTGCAATAATAACGGACCGGGAGATGGGTCTGATGTGACCAGTGACAGAGGTTTTTCCTAAGTCTGCTCATTTACCTTGCACCTGACATATCAACAAAGATGTGTACAACTACGCATACCACGTATTCGGCAAGAGCAAGCAGCTTGCAGAGAGTTTCAGGCGTGGAAAGTGGAGGAGAGTTATTGTTTCTGATTCCCGGTACCTCCTATAGCGACCTTGTGGTATCAAATGCGAGATGAGAGTATTGTTGGATTGGAGGATCAGTGCGAAAGTAGGATGACGTATTGTAACTGGTTACGTAGTATATTTTGACTGTAATTTATAATGCATTGGTAATGTATAATATATCGTATATTTGTACTTATATCATGTTGTTTCTTTTACCAGATTTTAAATTTAAGTATTAAAAATACGATATCTAAAGAAATAAGTAGAAGATATGTTCATGAGAAATAAGTATTAAAAATACGATAGTTAAATAAATAAGTAGAATCTATGTTCGTAAGAAATAAATAATAAGAGTACACAGATAAGCATAAGCAAATACCAATAAATGTAGTAACAGTGCAACATATAATAAAACGAAAGTAAGAGCAAGTCAACTAGAGCTCAACATCCGAATCATGGTCTGAAATGCCCAACTGACTGTTCCAATCCTCGATGAGGCGATCCCAATCTGTACTTGCAAGTCTCGTATCCTCAGTCGGCATCCTATCTCTCTGTCGCAAGAACGACTGCGTATACCGTATCGCCCTACTCATCCACTGTATGTAACATAAAAATTAGCGTACATTAACAATAAAAACAAAATATACATTACAATTACAAATTAAATTAGATAAACTTACCGCATCGACACATGTCCTATCTAGTGGTCTTTCCGGTCTCGGAATGATACCGTGTACGATAAGTGGATGTAAGCACCTACCGAACCACTGCAAATAATTTGCATCGCAAGTGGAGGGGTCGTGGCTACGACTCAGCTCGTCCAGGTGAAGTCGTCATGCTCTCGGAAATGTCCTCCAAACCGATTCCGCGAATGAAACATTATGCCTGACGTCGTACGTCGTCGCAATCGCAGACCGTACTGCATGCTCGGGCGTCGGGATGTCAACCGGGATCACCTGAACGTAACCTAACTGACATAACACGCGATCAGGTAAATAAGGCTCTGTGATATCCCTATAACGAATAACGTCCATAACTGTAAACCTCGACAAAGCTATAGCAGGCTTAGGACCATACGACAACCACTCCACCTAAACGTTTATACGTTAATAATAATAATAATAAAGTTGAAATTTAAATAAATGTGAATGATATATACATTATATATCTGCGATGCAGTCATCTGATCTAGCCGTCTACGAATAGAAAGAAGTCGATCATCGCTCTTATCCTTGGCCCGGACATCCCACATATGCGAACGTGGATGCCCACTCTCAATAATCTTTCGCTCCCAATGCGGGCGGAAAACATGAAAATACAAATATATCCAAACTTGTAGCAGTGTAAGACAACTCGTAATCCCAGAACAATTAGCACGACTCGATATACCCAGATGACGATACAGATATGCCAACGTCGCCGGACCCCATCGTTACTCTCGTCGTGACTCCTCAACTCATTTGAATCATCCTCGTCGTCGAAAGAATCCTCAGGTGTCTGACGACGACGTAAACAATCTCTCTATCTCCTAACTGAAGCAGAAATACCCTATCTACGTGGATGACGATGACCTTACTCATCTGCTATACTACGTATCACGCGTAAGGGAATTGATTTCCCTTTTCCTTCACGGTAACCCGATGACTATTAATTCAATTTTAAAAATAAAATTTTGTTAATGGATTTACTAAAATAATTAAACTAATTATTAACTTAATAATCAATTTATTTAGCAATTATCACAAATTATAATCAATAATCATTTACTAAAATCGTCCACAACTAATTATTAACTTAATAATCAATTTATTTAGCAATTATCATAATTTATAATCAATAATTCTTTACTAAAATAATTAAACTAATTATTAACTTAATAGTCAATTTATTTAGTAATTTTCACAATTTATAATCAATAAAGGATTTACTAAACTAATTTAATTAATTATTAACATAATATTCATTTTTTTGCAATTATCACAAATTATAATCAAATTAAATAATTGTAAAAAAAATTGGAGCTTCTACCGGAGACGCCCAATCCATCGGGGAGGCATCTGCCGGAGCTGCTTCCCCCGGGGGGGGGGGGGGGGGGGGGGGGGCTCCGGCGAACGCCCGACCCAAATTTTTAAAAATAAAATAAAATAAACAATACAATTTACCAGATTTGAGTAATCTGCGACGTCCGTTGGTTCTTTTCTCGACCTCCGTGACATTCTTTCTGGTAAATATAAGAGTAATATGAAGAGAGAGTGGTGTTAGCCGTTAGGAGAGTGAATTGAAGAATTATATAAGTAGAAAGGGTAGAATGACAAAATGATAATCTGTACGAGCGATTTAAGTAGTTTTCCGACGATGAATAAAAGTTCAGATAATAAACTTTATATCTTTTAAAGGTTTTTTACTCAGTGATATATGCAAGTCGAGTCAAGTTAAAATTCAAACATCAAGTACTATATATTTTTTTACCATATAAAAATATATAAATTGTGCAATAATATTTTTTTCATTCAACATATTAATTGAACCGTGTTGGATGATTATTATTTTTTTCACCAAGATTCTTCATTTTCAATCTAAATCGGAATCAAGTTTTTTTCTGAATCGAGTTTCGAGCTCAAACTAGAATTGACAATCCGACATTTACTTACTATTTATTGTCTTATGTTGTACTTCAAAATGAAGTTCTTTTGTTAGTCAGAACGCACAATTAGTCATACTGGGGATTTCGATCATAATCGGTTTCTGTTTGAGACGAAAGGCACGTATGGGATCGGGAATGTGTTCTCGCTAGGGGTGTCGACAGAGCGAATTTGAAACGAATGTAGTAGAATCTGCATCCGCATTCGAAACACACATATTGACATCCTAAAATTCGAATCCGACAGGATGTTATATTAGATATTTGAATCCGTATCCAACGGATTCGAATCGAATCTGGATTTTATCTGCATTCGAATAGGTCGGATATCCGAATCCGAGAATCTGATCCGAAATCTTGTTTAAACACTAAGAAATTAGATAATCTTTAGTACTCTAGTATTATTTCTCTATGCATCATGTCACTAAAACAAATATACGTAAAAAATTGACGTGTGACTTGTAAGGTTGTGGGAGTTTTGGTTTTCGGGAAATTAAATTTGGGAAAGAAATTTATTATATTATATTTTAAATGGTACATTTAAGTTAAACATAATTTCAATGGGAATATATATGTATGATATAAAAAGATGGATGATGTATATTATATATGTAACGTACCCGAAAACAGCGGAAAATTTAAACAATAATAAAGACCGTCAACGGTCAACACTGGGCACGTCACGGGAAACAAACCAACATATATAATATAAATATGATCCACGTGGAAGTCAAATATACAAACTGAATGTGATTACGACAAAAGCTATACAATATGTAATCACCTCAAAAGAAAGAGACTGACAACTACAGGATCTGATCTCGGGGGCACCGTCCTCGGTCACCACCTCAAACTCTAACCCTGCTCGCTACCTGAAATGCAAACAACAAACATGCCTGAGTTCCCTGCAGGAACCCCGTATACCAAACCTCCTAAAATATAAAAAGGAATTAAAGACAATGCAATGCTATGCACATGATCATCCACCTCGGGCCCACAATAATGCCCTCACCGCCTCCGCGGCACTGAACCACTCCTGCCACTAGGGTCAAGTCAGTCCACCGCTGCCTCACAAGGGTCAGTCGACACCACTGCTCCCCAAAAAGTGCAGGAAGGAACCCCCGGTACACACCGCACCCAAGGAGCGAGTCAGCCCGCCGAATACACAACTCGGGTCAGACGACAGCCACTGCTCCCCCAAGAGTCGCCTAGCGCGCACCCTGCCGGAACATCCTCGGCCTACCGCTAAACCCTCGCAAACTGTCCAAGGTTTACGGTACACATCCCTCACACCCCGCTCGGTAAGAGAGGAAAAAGTACAACAATAATACGTCTTCGTCGAAGGTGAAATCCGTAGCTCTCAAAGCCGGTAATCAACCGTCGCCTCGGAGCCGGTAGTCGACCTGACATCGACGGATCGCGTGTGGATAAATCCACCAACCTGCGGCAGATCGGTCGACCGCTACAAGCACACCGGTCGACTGGTCCCCCACACAGTACACAGTACTGTACAAACAAATCTACCGGTCGAACCACGCCAACCGAATTACCGACCAATCGGTCGAACAAAAGTCATCTAGCGGTCGACCGTTTGGAAGGTCTACGCTATACAATTTTATATAATATATATATCCGACCGGTCGAACCAAGGGGCCGTTCGACCGATAACAGGGATTTCAATATTTTGTCCAAGTCTCGTTCGGTCGACCGGAACTGAAATACAGTTCGACCGAACCAACACAAGCACTCTACCGCTTAATTAAATGCTCAGTCGGTCGACCGAGAGTTAAAGAGCGGTCGACCGTTTTGATGGTCAAAGCTCCCAACCGACTTAGCATCGAATGGATCGGTCGAACAAGGTTAAGGACGTTCGACCGTTTAATAAGTCAAAATCCCCAACCGACCCATTCTCATCGTTATTCGGTCGACCGGCTAAGTGGTCCCGTTCGACCGATAATAGCATATCCCCTTTTTCCCGCACAAATCTGGCATAACGGTCGACCGTCTAACGACATCGTTCGACCGTTCGCGGGTAAACATCAATATAATAATAGGATCGGTCGACTGCCCACAGGCACCGGTCGACCGATCGTCGTCTTCAACCTCTGAATTGGTTGAATTCCGACGGGGAATTCGACACCAACGTCGATCCCCAACACTCACAAGGCACAAGTGAGTTATATTGAAGATTTGGCATACCTTTTGGTCGAGTGAAGAAGCCTCCCAAGCTTGCACCACTTCACTCCACTTCTTCTTCTCTTCTTCTTCTTCACCTTCTTCTTCTTCTTCTCTCTAAACTCTTCTCTCACGTTCTGGTTGTTCAAATGAAGGAAACGTTTCTATTAAAACTTCATCTAACTATATATACCAACTTTAATTAATCACCTCTAAATCATCCAATCCAATCCCAACACCTCATTTCTCAACCTTATCCAATTCTCCACCTCATCCTTCACTAAACATGGTTTAATTAAGTTAATTAGGTTTAGGTTTAGTTAATTAAGGGATTTAGATTAGGTTATTACAATCTACCCTCCTTAAAAGAATTTCGTCCGCGAAATTCGAAACAACTGACTTACCGAAACAACTCTGGATACTGCTTCCTGACATCCTCCTCGATCTCCCAGGTAGGCTCTCTGTCAGTGTGATGCTGCCACCTGACCTTCACCATCGGAATCGCTCTCCTCCTGAGCTGATGTACCATCTGATCCACAATCTCAACTGGTCTCTCATCTAATGACAAATCCTGCTGGATCTCCGGTACTGATATCTCTATCACATGAGCTGGATCGGCCACGTACTTCCTCAACATAGAAACATGGAAGACGTTGTGAAGTCCTGCAAACTGTGGCGGTAGTGCAATCCTATATGCCACCTCACCGACCCGATCCAATATCTCAAAAGGTCCGACATATCTCGGACTCAGCTTCCCCTTCTTCCCGAATCTCATCACCCCTCTGGAAGGCGAGATCTTCAGGAAGACATGATCTCCTACCTCAAAAGTCAGCTCACGCCTCCGCGTATCAGCATAACTCTTCTGCCTGCTCTGCGCCGTAGCTAGTCGTCTCCGAATCACGTCGACCTTCTCTGAATACAACTGGATAATGTCAGGTCCAACTAGCTGTCTCTCGCCCACATCACTCCAGCATACCGGCGATCTACACGGTCTCCCGTATAATGCCTCATAGGGTGCCATCCCAATACTCGAATGGTAGCTGTTGTTGTAGGCGAACTCGATCAACGGCAAATGCTCATCCCAATGCCCTGCCCAGTCAAGTGTACACGCTCTCAGCATGTCCTCCAAAGTCTGTATCGTCCGCTCTGACTGGCCATCTGTCTGTGGGTGGAAAGCTGTGCTAAACTTCAGACGTGTCCCCAGTGCTCTGTGTAGACTCTCCCAAAATCTCGAAGTGAATCTGGGATCTCTGTCTGAAATAATACTGACCGGCACGCCATGAAGTCTGACAATCTCCTCAATATATAACTTAGCTAGACCCTCCAGAGCAAGAGTGGTCTTAATAGCTAAGAAATGCGCCGACTTGGTCAGTCGATCGACTATAACCCAAATCGCATCGTGGAATCTCCGTGTCTTCGGTAGCCCCGTAACAAAATCCATCGTCACGTGCTCCCACTTCCACTCGGGCAACTCAATCCTCTGCATCTGCCCTGCTGGTCTCTGGTGCTCGATCTTCACCTGCTGACAGACCAAACACCTCGACACGAAGTCTGCAACGTCCTTCTTCATACCTCGCCACCAGAAGTTCCGCTGCAGGTCTTTGTACATCTTGGTGCTCCCTGGATGAATGGAATATCTCGATCTGTGTGCCTCCTCCATGATATCATGTCTCAGGTCCTCAGTCTTCGGCACCCAGATACGGTCTCTGAATCTCAGACCTCCATCCACTCCAACTCTGAAGTCTGACCCATCTCTGGCAGCTAACTGTAACAAACTGCTCAACTCCTCATCTGTAGTCTGAGCACGAATCACTGCTGATACTGTCTGAGGCTCTACTCTCAATCCGGCAATCACTGCGCCCTCAGAGCTATCAGCAAATGGTCTCCACTCTGCTAAAGACTCCAGCAGTCGCCACTCCTGAATGCATAGGTCTGCTACTGATACCTCCACCTTCCGGCTCAAAGCGTCTGCAACTGTGTTCGCCTTCCCCGGATGGTAAGAGATAGTAAAGTCATAGTCCTTAATGAACTCAAGCCATCTGCGCTGCCTCATGTTCAGCTCCTTCTGCGAGAACAGGTACTTCAGACTCTGATGATCTGTAAATACCTCGAACTGCTCGCCATAAAGATAGTGTCTCCAGGTCTTCAGTGCATGAACCACTGCTGCTAACTCCAAATCATGTGTCGGGTAATTCCTCTCATGGACCTTCAGCTGTCTGGATGCGTACGCGATCACCCTCCCGTGCTGCATAAGTACACATCCTAAGCCAACACCTGAAGCGTCGCTATAAATCACGAATCCACCCGTGCCACTCGGCAATGATAAAACTGGTGCTGTAGTCAACAGTCTCTTCAGCTCCTGAAAGCTGTCCTCGCACTTCTGTGACCAAACAAAAGTGACTCCCTTCTGCGTCAGAGCCGTCAGTGGTGCTGCCAATCTCGAGAAGTCTTTGATGAAGCGACGGTAATAACCCGCCAGTCCAACAAAGCTCCTAATATCTGTCACGCTCGTAGGGGTCCTCCACTGTGTCACCGCCTCTACCTTCGCCGGATCCACTGATATCCCCTCTGCCGATACAATGTGTCCGAGGAATGCCACTCTGTCCAACCAAAACTCGCACTTTGAGAACTTAGCATATAACTGCTGAGCCCTCAAGATGCTGAGTACAATCCTCAGATGCTCTCTGTGCTGCTCCACATCTGGTGAATAGATCAAGATGTCATCCACGAAGACAATCACAAATATATCAATATACTGCCTGAACGTCCGGTGCATCAGATCCATGAACGCTGCCGGAGCATTCGTCAATCCAAATGGCATCACCAAGAACTCATAGTGTCAATATCTCGTCCTGAAGGCTGTCTTCTGGATGTCCTCATCTTGGATCCTCAACTGGTGATATCCTGAACGCAGGTCAATCTTCGAGAAAACCTTCGCTGACTGCAGCTGGTCAAAGAGGTCCTCGATCCTAGGTAAGGGATACCTATTCTTCACCGTCACCTGGTTCAGCATCCTGTAGTCTATGCACATCCTCAAGGATCCGTCCTTCTTCTTCACAAACAAAACTGGTGAACCCCAAGGCGAGACGCTCGGTCTGATAAATCCAGAGTCCATCAACTCCTGCAACTGCTTCTTCAACTCTGTCAACTCAGCAGGTGCCATCCGGTATGGAGCCTTCGACTGTGGTGTAGTGCCAGCTACCAACTCAATGCCGAACTCCAACTCCCGGTGTGGTGGTAAACCTGGAATCTCCGCTGGAAAAACATCCGCGAACTCCTGCACCACCTCAATGTCCTCTAGCCTCTGGGACTCTGCCTCCGCAACCACAAGTGTCGCCAGAAAAGCTGCACATCCCTGCTGTAACAGTCTCTGAGCTCTCACAGTAGATACAATAATGCGACCCCCTCTGCTTCTGATCCCTCTAATCAGAATATCAGGCAAACCCTTCCTCGGGATCAAAATCTTCTTCTCACGGCACAAGACTCGAACATCATATTGGGACAGCCAATCCATCCCAAGTATGACATCAAAGTCCTCCATCGGTAGCAAGACCAGGTCTGCCGGAAACTCCTGATCTCCCGAAACAACCATGGCGCCGGGGACAAATCTCCCCACAGTGCCCACCAGACCCAGGGGTGTGCTGACCTCCAACGTGGCAGTCAACATCGCAAGGGTACAGCCCAACACTCCCGCAAATCGCTCTGAGATGAACGAGTGTGTCGCGCCACAATCAAATAACACCCTAGCTACTGAACCTGCGACAAGAAGTGTACCTTCCACCACAGCACATCCATCACGAGCCTCCTCTGCCTGGATGGTGTAAACCCTGCCAGTGTGCTGCCCCTGCTGTGGTCGGAAAGGTGGTCTACCTCCCACAAGTACCACAAGGCTCAGGTCGTGGTACTGCAACTCCTGCTCCCTCGTATCGGGGCCTCTTGCCCGGATTCCCTCCAGTCTGACCTCCTGGCCTCCCAGAGAACCTACCTGATGGCCTCCTCTCATCCTGGTAGTTCTCCCTGTAGTCACGATCAAGAACAGAGGCACTCTTCACTGCATCGGCCAACGTGCTCGGCATGTGTGTCAGCACCTTCGTCCTCAGCTGCTTCCGGAGCCCTCGGACGAACTTCCCTGCCCTCTGCTCCTGTGTAACATACATCTCGGGACAGTAACGCTCAAGGGCGTTGAACTTCCCGATGTAGCCTGCTAGGGTCATGTCTCACTGCTGAAGACTCAGAAACTCCTCCCTCTTCTGATCTTGGACATGCTGCGGAAAATACTGCTCGTTGAACTCGCCAACGAACTCCTCCCAGGCTATATCATCTCTGTCTGCAAACACCACTGCAGATGTGGACCTCCACCAGTTGGACGCAGCACCGCCCAACACATAAGTAGCCAAGCCCACTCTCGCCTCTGGAGGACAACCAATAGCACTGAAGATCTTCTGCATCGTGAAGATCCACTCCTCCGCAGCCTCTGCGTCGTACTGCCCCAGAAAGGTAGGCGGATGCTGGCGCATAAACCGGTCATGCATAGCGCCAGTCCCCGTCTGCCCAGTCTGTGCCGTCTGCTGCTGTAGCATCTCTGTCAGACGTCCGACCGTATCGAACAACGTCCGACGCTCATCCTCCCAAGCCTCATCCCTCGCAGTCTCACTCTCACCGCGAGTATGGGCAACCGCCTTCCCCCGTCTAGGAGGCATCTGCCAAAGGAAACAAGACAATATCAATATAATCTGTGCATGCATGATCCTCTAGACCTAACTCCTAACTCAAAGGTGGTTTCTTTAGACAAGTACGCCGAGATCAACGCTCTGATACCAAATTGTAACGTACCCGAAAACAGCGGAAAATTTAAACAATAATAAAGACCGTCAACGGTCAACACTGGGCACGTCACGGGAAACAAACCAACATATATAATATAAATATGATCCACGTGGAAGTCAAATATACAAACTGACTGTGATTACGACAAAAGCTATACAATATGTAATCACCTCAAAAGAAAGAGACTGACAACTACAGGATCTGATCTCGGGGGCACCGTCCTCGGTCACCACCTCAAACTCTAACCCTGCTCGCTACCTGAAATGCAAACAACAAACATGCCTGAGTTCCCTGCAGGAACCCCGTATACCAAACCTCCTAAAATATAAAAAGGAATTAAAGACAATGCAATGCTATGCACATGATCATCCACCTCGGGCCCACAATAATGCCCTCACCGCCTCCGCGACACTGAACCACTCCTGCCACTAGGGTCAAGTCAGTCCACCGCTGCCTCACAAGGGTCAGTCGACACCACTGCTCCCCAAAAAGTGCAGGAAGGAACCCCCGGTACACACCGCACCCAAGGAGCGAGTCAGCCCGCCGAATACACAACTCGGGTCAGACGACAGCCACTGCTCCCCCAAGAGTCGCCTAGCGCGCACCCTGCCGGAACATCCTCGGCCTACCGCTAAACCCTCGCAAACTGTCCAAGGTTTACGGTACACATCCCTCACACCCCGCTCGGTAAGAGAGGAAAAAGTACAACAATAATACGCCTTCGTCGAAGGTGAAATCCGTAGCTCTCAAAGCCGGTAATCAACCGTCGCCTCGGAGCCGGTAGTCGACCTGACATCGACGGATCGCGTGTGGATAAATCCACCAACCTGCGGCAGATCGGTCGACCGCTACAAGCACACCGGTCGACCGGTCCCCCACACAGTACACAGTACTGTACAAACAAATCTACCGGTCGAACCACGCCAACCGAATTACCGACCAATCGGTCGAACAAAAGTCATCTAGCGGTCGACCGTTTGGAAGGTCTACGCTATACAATTTTATATAATATATATATCCGACCGGTCGAACCAAGGGGTCGTTCGACCGATAACAGGGATTTCAATATTTTGCCCAAGTCTCGTTCGGTCGACCGGAACTGAAATACAGTTCGACCGAACCAACACAAGCACTCTACCGCTTAATTAAATGCTCAGTCGGTCGACCGAGAGTTAAAGAGCGGTCGACCGTTTTGATGGTCAAAGCTCCCAACCGACTTAGCATCGAATGGATCGGTCGAACAAGGTTAAGGACGTTCGACCGTTTAATAAGTCAAAATCCCCAACCGACCCATTCTCATCGTTATTCGGTCGACCGGCTAAGTGGTCCCGTTCGACCGATAACAGCATATCCCTTTTTTCCCGCACAAATCTGGCATAACGGTCGACCGTCTAACGACATCGTTCGACCGTTCGCGGGTAAACATCAATATAATAATAAGATCGGTTGACTGCCCACAGGCACCGGTCGACCGATCGTCGTCTTCAACCTCTGAATTGGTTGAATTCCGACGGGGAATTCGACACCAACGTCGATCCCCAACACTCACAAGGCACAAGTGAGTTATATTGAAGATTTGGCATACCTTTTGGTCGAGTGAAGAAGCCTCCCAAGCTTGCACCACTTCACTTCACTCCACTTCTTCTTCTCTTCTTCTTCTTCACCTTCTTCTTCTTCTTCACCTTCTTCTTCTTCTTCTCTCTAAACTCTTCTCTCACGTTCTGGTTGTTCAAATGAAGGAAACGTTTCTATTAAAACTTCATCTAACTATATATACCAACTTTAATTAATCACCTCTAAATCATCCAATCCAATCCCAACACCTCATTTCTCAACCTTATCCAATTCTCCACCTCATCCTTCACTAAACATGGTTTAATTAAGTTAATTAGGTTTAGGTTTAGTTAATTAAGGGATTTAGATTAGGTTATTACAATATATATATAAATAATTAAATTATAATTATATTTTTAAAATTTATATGTGTTTTGGATACGAATACAGATTTCGAATGCGGATATCGTATTCGGATATTAAATCTCGGATCGAATATTATTCAAATCAGATGTATCACTGTTTGTATTGGCATTCGCATATCCAGAATATTACACAAATTGAATATTATTCGGATCAGATATTGTTCGGACCGAATATTTTTTGAACCAGATGCGAACAAATTTCCAAATTTCGCAAGTCCACTAACACCCCTAGTTCTGGCAACCGAAGGCAGGATGGGTACTGGTATGACGACGGCGTTTCGATGGAGGATTTCATGGATAAGCCCCGGAAGCCATTGACGAGGAAGGTTAGGATCCCCGCCGGCGTGCATAGTCCCTACAGGTATAAACGACATGCAAATTGTGGATTTTTTCCCTCCTTAATTTTGCAGGAAACACCTTGAAGAATTTTGTGTTTATCGAAACACCCTTCTAGCTAAGAAAAATTAAGGCGAGTTATCGTGTGTATTTTATGTTGCTACTGGTGTTTTGAAGATGACTTTAATTCTGAGACGACGTTATACACACATTCATTTGAGCTAATTGCAACTTGATGAGATGTGAATATATATTTGCATGACGTACGAATAAATGAACTAGGAACAAGTAATATGCGATTTGTGTTGTGTAATTTGTTGTCGAGATGTGAAATTCTTTTAATTTATACACCAAAATGAATGGTTTGTGTATTTTATAAGATAATTATTTGCAAAACAATTGTAGAAGAAGGTCTATGTTACGGGCATAGCGACACATGATGTTTTGAAAGCAACATTAACATTTGACGTTGGTTGACTAGCACAAAATGTAATCATCTTGCATTTGTGGTTAGGTAGCTGGCAAACAAACATGGAAATTCCTTTAAATTATACTTATCAGTTAACAATATGAACATTATTTTTGAACATGAAAACGACGTCAATTGTGTTTCTTTCAAAATTTAGGCGTGTTGGGTTTGGAGCTTATGTACGTACATGTGGCGATTGAAACTTCAGTGATGTGTCCACCGAAAAAAATGTAGGGGTCGATGTGGATGTGCTAACGTAACTCGTCCGTTGAACCTTCACCGAATTGAATGTCCTAGAATTCTGAAAATGAAGGTAATGTTTTGATATTACCAAAAAGATCATACTCGATGACACTGAATAGATAATTGTTTATGGAGCCAATAAAGGTTTTTGGGAATGATAATTGTTTGGAAGTGATGAAATGATACGATTTCAAATTAGGTTACAACTTCAATGTAAAATAAAAACTAAATTAATAGTGTTGCCTCTAAGACCACAATTTCAAATGACCGCGAGGGACGACCCCGACGATCGGCCAGGTCGTCACTGTTCACGCATGCTTAAACTTTTTTTTTTGGTTTTGTTTTGATTTTTTTAAATTTAGTTTTAATCTTTTTTAAATTATTATTTTTGGAAATACGTTTTCTATTTTTTTTTGCTTTTTTTGCTTTTTATTTGTTTTTAAATTTTCCAAAATCGATCCCGAAATGATGTGGATGAGAGATATGAGTTGTGGTTAAGACTTAAGAGGTGAATAATATAGGAAAAATAAGAAAGTTTGTTGGGGAGAGAGAAAATTTAAGTGGATGAGAAAGAAAATTGATGTAGAAGAGAAAAAGTTCATGACAAGATCATGGATGTCATGATTACAGATGATCTAATGGTGTGCTCGGATATGAATTATACATGGGACAGAAAAGAAGGTAAACATGGGAGAAAATAAAAAGACCCTTATTTTTCTTTTTCTTTTGCTTGTATAGACCTAAGAGAAATTAAAAGTGTCGTTGTAAATTGACTGAAGTATTTTTTTATATCATTGAGTTATTGCTTCATTTGGAAACACAATAATGATAACTTAGTCATAAAACAACAATAATCATTTTTCTTCATATACATCATTATCTTCATTCCTTTCTTATTATTAAGTTGTTAGTCAAGATAGAGAAACTCAATCTTTTTTTTACTTGTAATTTGTCATCCTGCAAGCCTAATTAGAAATTAGATTGCAAGTTTTGTTAGCAATCGATTTGTCTAGAGTACAACGAACGCTTCAGACAAGGGTGTAGTTTGTGTTCGAAATAGTAAATAAAAAAATTAGTATATGTTAGAATGACACATTCAATACACACACTATATTAGTATCATACGTACACTAAGTTCACAAATACATACACCAATAACAAAAAATATATAGTAAATTGCCATATATTGGTTTATTTTAACACAATGATATCCGAAATCAAATCTTGTCTATTTTATAGGTGTTCGATAATATCGAAAACGTAACATGTATTGGTTTGTGAAACTCTTGTCGGTCTTTACTTTCAATTCTTTCGATTATGAGCTTATCCTCAGTCATCTGAGCAGATGTTCTAGCTTGGATGATAGACTTATGGTTTTACAACTTCATTATTTGTTGGTCAATAAAAGGGCCCACGTCCTGCAAAACAATAAGAAAAACAATTTTGAAATCGTCATTGGTGAATTAGTTTGGAAAATATGTGAATAGTATGAATGCCTTTAAGTGATTGCTTATCATTTGTTATGCATAAAAGTATCTGAATCGTAATAACGTGTTCCATGCATGCATATATATATAACAATGTTGAGACATATAATTTGCATGTTCTCATAGATATGTCTGGGTTTACTTAAGATAATTTACATGCTTTCATAGGTAAAACGTAGAATTGTTGTTCACATTCACACACACTCATAAGTCATAAACAATTAATAAGTAGTGGTATTTGAGTTGTTCTAGATTGATAGTTGATTTGACGAAGTACGATGATTTTTGTAAACAATTAATAAGCAGTGGACCCAACTCATCCCAGACGTTGCTATCCGATGGCTCCCATCGTAGAGGAAGAAATCCTAAGAATGAACTGCCAACAAAATCGAACACTTATTGGTTTAGGATTTTGAAGCGATTGTAACTTCAAGAGTTGCTGCATGACGACACTATTGCGAGGATTTCACATGGTTCGATAGGTTTCTCAAAGGTACTATGTCGGTGGACGTGGTCGTCGCCATGTTAGTCGGCGGCTGGCGTCGAGAGAGGCGGTGAAGGGTTAATTGGGAGTGGGATGGTTGAAAATATAATTTCTGGAACTGTAAGTGGATTTTTTGGAAATCATGAGAAAAATGACTCCTTAAAGAGGATATCATATATACATTGCATTTATAAAATATTCGTTTCATATCCGTTTTTTGAAGATATTGATACACAATTTTCATATCTGTGGCGATCCGCATCTGTATTCATATAAGCAAATTAAATATGGATATGGTAATACCCATATATGATCTGTATCCAATCCATTTGCACTCCTACTTACTGAACAACAAAATTTATCTTCTTTCTCTTGGACTTGTGTATGTTTATTTTTCTTAATTTAATAAAAAAAGTTAAAATAAATAAATAAAGATGGATGCTCCGATGTTACTAGTGGCGGAGCCACATACAGGGCAAGTGCCAAATATAAGTGTAGTATCTTGAAGTTGGTGATATAATTGTTTAACTATGATTTAATTAGGGATTTGAGAGGAGCCTAGATAATATTACGACAAAAGTTGATTTTAGAGTCAATTGTTTTAGATTGGGGACTTTGAAGTTCTTTAGAATAACTACATTTAGAAGATAAACTATAATTTTATGACTTGCATTGTTGTATAAGTTTGATAATTTTTTAGTTGAAAATGAACATTGCATAAATTTTAGTTAAGTGTTGTGAATGTTTGAGATTTAACTTTTTTGATTATGATTTGCGATCTTACTTTTATAGTACAGTTATGCTTATGCCAATGTTGTTTATATCTCACTTTGATACTGTCGAGTTTAGGAAAATAAACTTAAAATAAAAACTTAAAATAAACTAGCATTTATAGGAAACTTATTCATCAATGTCATTCTATACATAAGAGTTGTAGAATTAATAATAAATCCCATCTGCAATTCAATGAATATCAATGAGAATAAATAATAATAATTATTACAAAACTCTTTTATTGTAATTTTAGGTTATACTTAGACACTATTTTGCTCATTCTATTTGTCTAGATTTTAAACTTAAGAACGAACATAGCCAATAAATCTTTCCAAACCACCTGCTTTGTGTTTAGATATTGGAATTTGAATTGTAAGAATAAAATCAATTTAACTAATGTGTCGTGTTTTATGGTTGCAGAAAATTCTTTTAAATGTCTGAATTTTAATGTATTTAGGTTTGGAAAAATGTTAAAAATAAGAAGAATATTTTAATTAATTGATTTAAAGTATCGTCTTAAAGTTGTGGGTCCAAAAAAAATTCGACTAATGTGGCAGTATGCCCCACCTAAAAAAAATCTAGATTTGCCCCTGGATGTACATGTGTATATTTATTTATCATCACAACAGATTCCAGAAATAAATAAATATACTACGTGATGATTATGCAATTAAATTAAACCACAAGAACCTAAACTGCAAAAGACAGAAATTCCATCCATCCCCGGCAAAACCCCCAACCAACAACCATCCACCCGGCCCGCCCTCCGCGAAAATATCCCTCTTGTCCGTTCCCTCTCACTCCGACGTGGCACCTCCACAAAACCTCCTTCATCCACCCATCTCCTTCCTCCACCCATCCATGGCTTCTCTCCTCCCCTTCTCCTTCCCCTCCATCTCCAAAGCCCCAATCTCCCCTCGCCTCCCTCTCCTCCGCTCCTCCCCCCACCTCCTCCCCTCCCCTCGCCTCCCTCCCCTCCTCCTCTCCCTATCCTCCTCCCCCGCCCACCCCCACCGGGCGGCGATGGAGAAACAGGATCGCGGCGGAACGGTGCGGATCCGGGTGAGGTTGGATCACCAGGTTAGGTTTGGGGAGCACCTGGTGGTGCTCGGGTCGGAGAGGGAGCTTGGGTCGTGGCGGAAGAGGGTCCCGATGACGTGGACGGAGGACGGGTGGGTGGTGGAGGTGGAAGTAAGTGGGGGGAGGACTGTGGAGTTTAAGTTTGTCGTTGTGGCTGGGGAGAATGCGGTTTGGGAGGACGGGGCGAATCGGGTGCTGGCCGTGCCGGGGAGTGGGGTGTTCGATTTGGTTTGCCGTTGGAATGTGACTGGTGAGGCTATGGATTTGGTCGGGTCGGAGGGTGGGGTGGAGGAAGTGGGTGAGAGTGAGACTGCGGAGACGGAGGTGGAGGTGGAGGCGAGTCCGTTTGTGGAGCAGTGGCAGGGGGGAGTGGCTTCGTTTATGAGGTCGAATGATCATGGGAGTAGGGAGACTCAGAGGAGTTGGAGCATGGAAGGGCTCACTGGTCCGGCATTGACGCTGGTGGAGGGCGACAAAAATGCGAGGAATTGGTGGCAGAAGGTATGGTTTTGATTTATTTGGGGATAGGTGAATGTTCTGTTTCTGTCTCTTGTTAGTTTACAGTAATTTAGTTGGCTTTGCTATCAAGCTTATCTCATCTAAATTTTAGGCTCTTTAACGGAGTAAAGTAATTTTACAAATACAAGGAGACGGTGAGTGACTAGGGAACTTACAACCTGGAATAGAGAATTTAGGTTTTGAATGGATGTTCACCTCCAAGGTCAAGGGAGCCCCAATGTCCTTTGAAACTTAGACCAAAAAGGCTCCCCAAATGAGTAAGTTTGTCCTTGACAATAAGTGTAAATGAGACCTCATATGCTGAGGGTTGCAATCACCGATCAAATAAAAAAACAACAGAGGTGGCAATCCTAGATTAGGATTTAATTAACATTCTCAAAACAAGCCTGCTTAAAATGCATAGTTAGGGCTGAACAGGTTGTGATGATGCCCTTCTCTTTACATTTAAACTCTACGAACCATGCCATGATGCCGTTATATTTCAGGTTGTGATGATCTACTTTTGTGATTTTTATTTCTTACCCAGTGAATTACAAATCTCTTCATCTCAATCAAAGAGCCACTGGTGTTAGTCTTCATTATCATACTGATTCCACTTCATATCTGTCATACTAGATTTCCTTGTTTGTTTTGTATGCTATTTTCATCATTCCTTTCCCCTTTGTCTCTTGCTCACCATTAATTCGTCATCGTATTCCCTCAAAAATTTTCATCATTGCTTGTCTCTTTTAGTTGGCTAAGCACTTTTTTTATATTTAAATTTTACAGTCTTCATGAATTCTTAATCTGCTTTCTTTGCGGTAAAAGTACTGCCCATTTTCCCCATTCAATTTAACACAAGTAAAATTTTGTAAGTGTGTGAACTTCTTTACATTAAAGTTACTTGTAAGTGTACATCCTTCATTTTTGCCTACTAAGATATTATCCTCTATGTTTGTTCTGTTCATTTTTTTGCAGCTTGACGTTGTAAACAAGTTGTTGGAGAATACTCATAGACAGGAGGATTTGTTGGAGGCTCTTGTTTATTCTGCTGTATATCTAAAGGTGTTCTGGATTGTGCTCCATTTGTGATTTTATATTTATAAGTTCCCAATGCTGATCCTTAACCAGTATCTTATGAAGTTATGTTCAAATTTTTTAGTGGATAAATACAGGGCAAATTCCCTGTTTCGAAGGTGGAGGTCATCACCGTCCCAATAAGCATGCTGAAATTTCAAGACGCATATTTCGTGAGATCGAAGCAATTACCTATGCAAAGGATAAATCCCCTGAGGTCAACCTTTAAAACCTCTTGAGTGTGTGTGTTTTCTTTTTGCATCTGTAGCCTCCTGTTTGTGTTATATTATTTCATGTAGTGTTATTGTCGATGCTAATGGCATGTATATATATAATATTATTGAAAATTAATTGCATCTGGATCCTGATTATCACACTAATTGCCTCATATATGGTTGTCCTATAGCATATGTATCTGGATCCTGTTTTAAGAGAACAAAATTTATGTATTCTTCTAGCATAAACGACTTTTGCTGATCACATCTTCCTCCTAATATATTTGTAGATACACTCTTACTGGGCTTTTCTGGAATGTTTAATCAGGTCCATGGTGTATGTTGTGATAATGAAAATTGCTAATAATAATAAGACAACGGCAAACTTTTTTTATGAATTATACTTATGCTCCCTCAAAATCTGAAAATTCGCATGTAATTTGCCAAGGCATATATTTCCCACAAAGTATTGACACGCTTTATCTTTTGTTTCACTTGCTGGAAGCTATTTTTAGGCTAAAATTTCTTATGTTCAACTTTTTTTGCTTGCAGAATGTCCTTGTTGTACGGAAAATTCATCCTTGTTTGCCTTCATTTAAATCAGAATTCACTGCTTCTGTTCCTCTAACTCGGATACGTGATATTGCTCATCGGGGTGATATACCTCATGATCTTAAGGTGGCTTTCATCCTTCACTCTTTCGAACACATTTGATAGTCAAGTGGAATTTCTGACTAACATATTTACCAGCAAGAAATTAAGCATACAATACAAAACAAGCTACACCGAAATGCTGGGCCAGAAGATCTAATTTCTACAGAAGCCATGTTATCTAGGATTACCAAAACTCCTGGGGAATACAGTGAATCATTTGTGGAGCAATTCAAAATTTTCCATCTCGAGCTTAAAGATTTTTTCAATGCTGGAAGGTTTGTCCTGCAACCATCTTATTACCCTCCCCAATTATTGTTAAAGCTAAAGTCTACCATGCATGCTGTTATTTGCTGTGTAGTCAAGTGAAGATTGACAGATAATTGTCTTCTGCTCTTCTTAAAATCTATTGCAATCAAAACAGGATGTTCCATGTTGCTTCTGAAATGTACGATCTTTGCTAGAAATCTGAGCTTCTGATAATTACGATTTTTGTCAAAATTCATGGAGAAATAGACTGCTCTTTCCTCTTGACCAATGCATTACATACTCATCACTGTATTGAGAGTATGGTGAAGTTCTGTTGTTTTATTGGGATTATGTTCACTTGCTATTACTTGCCCAATTTTATTTAATTAATTGCGATTTAATGTCTTTTTTCCATTTGATCTTTATGGGCTCAAACCTTGTCAGCAAGTAGAATTTTTTATTAGTACTTAGGGCATACAGTTTTATGTGCTTTTGGGTGCAGTCTTACTGAACAACTTGATTCGATAAAAGAATCTCTGGATGAGCAAGGTTTAAACGCATTATCTTCGTTTTTGGAGTCCAAGAAGGTAACGACTGTAACTTCTTCCAGTTATTTTTTGCATGATATTTATTTTCAAGTAGAAGTTTTCACAATGTTAGTTGCTGGAACTGCCATGCAATTCTAAGTTGTTGTTGACGAGGAAATTTGCAGTAAGCAAAAAGGTTGATTAGTTGAGGAAGGAAGCTCAAAGAACCCTGGTGTCCATTGGAGGCAGACCCATGACAAGTTCAAAAATGGAGCCTTGTCTGTGGGCAACAAATTGAGTATTTTGTGTTATTATGGAAGAAGAGAGTGCAGAAAGTTGTGGGAAGAGGAGTTTCAAGTTAGAAGAGAAGAATCTAAGAGGGAGAAAAGTTAGAATGGAACCACAAATCAATTTTTCATTGCTCTCACACGTTCAACATAAAGGTGCACTTGTACTCATGTACCGTGGCAACTAACATCCATAGGGGACCAAACCTACCATAATCTTTTCCCCCATGTTATCTACAAAAAAACCCATTAGCTAATCAATTTCTTCTCATGCTATTTTCTAACAACCGAAATCCCCTTCATGTCAACACCTATGTTTATTTCCACCACCCCAAATTCTGTTCACAGCCACAACACTAACCCACCTTAATCCCCATGCAAATCAGTGTCCCATGGCCATCTCATATGATAATGCACACCATTCAAGCATAACAAGGAACAAAAGAAAGAACTACTGGTTGAAGGTTGCATTAACCCGACCGATCTAGACAAGTTTTTAGTAGGATCAAGGACACCAGAAGGGGGAGGGGGAATAAAGAATAGCAATTAGAATTTACAAGACTAAAATCTAAGTAGAGAAAAAATGCAGACCACCAAATCAAGTTACACCATATATGCATAAGAGGGCTGACTCACTACCATTACAATATGTTGATATTGATTTACCATTGTTGATATTTAAAATCTAAAATCCAAATAAAAATTCCAAAACATAGATTTTGTTTTATAAAACAATAAAAGTATTCATGTCGAAAATAATAAAATTAGAAAGTTGTTTATACGATAAGTAAAGGACCAAATAATCAATGCACAATATTCATTACAAATTTGATATCACTTGATCTTAAATTCTGCAGTTCTTTAGATGTTTAGATATCAAAATATTGACGAGTGTCAAATTCGTGTTAACAATTTTCAAGAGTATTGGATCTGTCATATGATAAATTGATATTTTTTTGGGGGTGATATCGCAACCTAGTCAAGTTCTCAAGCTTCAATTGAGTACTTTCACTGTAAGCTTTTCGTTGTTGGTGAAGAAGTAGCTTCTTTACAAAACCTTGCTTGTGAAATTCCTTATCAACCACTTCACAAATTGTGAAGCCCCTTCTCGCATCTAAGAACTTATATCTTAACCTGAGAAACTTTTTACCTATTATGAAAGATAGCAACCTTTTGTGACACCCTTCTACCTTGAACTCAATGTAAGCACCTGAATTGATTGATAACTCTTGAGTGGTCAGGTCACATCTAAATTCTAGCTGGAGATGGTTATGTTGGTTGTAAGTAATAAATTGAAGTGTGGCCTTCCTTTCTTTTTCCTTCTCTATAGAATGAAGTATTATAGATTTATAGGCAACAAGGGAGTTCTAGCAAATTAGGAATTTTGGATAAAGATGACAAGATTGAAAGGTATAGACTTCTCGCATTTAGCAATGCTATTGGCCTGCAACAACTAGCTACCATGTAAGCTTTAGATTCAATATTGGGATCTTTGATACATAAGCTCATGTCTAACCACCTAGATTGTTATCTTTCATCTTTTTTTACATCATATTATGAGTCCGTTTGGGAACCCCTGCGGTTGCGGTAGGGGTTCCCAAAACCTGCGTTTTCATGTGGAAGTTTAGAAGTGGAGGTTTCCAAATTGCAACATTATGTTTGTGAAGGAGAGGTTTAATATTTTGAGTTTTGGGTACCCTTCTCCAAAACCATACTTAATATAATGAGCAAATTCACATTTTCTTTCTCAGACCATCCAATTACAATTTGATTGCATCACTGAATTTCAGTTGCAATTGGACAATCTAAATCCTCAAAACAAGAATTAAAACACACATCACTGTCCTGCAATCAAATTCCAGTTAAAAAACCCTTTGATCCAATGAACAAATTCAAAATAGAATACTCAAAATTAGGAAAAAATGATGCAAACCACACCACAAAATACAAATCACGTTTCATCCTCCCTCAAACACAAACCATCAAACCCAAAAAAGAGAAAAACACCTTTCCCAAAATCAAACCAATAGATCTTCGTTCTTCTTGAGATGCACTACCTCGAAGAATTTGCACCACCTTGCGGATTGTCAGAGGTGGATTGTCCGTCGTCGACACCAGTGATGCCCCCAATCACTTCCCGTTTCAGTCGATAGGGGATGGAAGGATGAGATTTGGGTCATTGGGTGTAAGGTTGGGAAAAGGAATGAATTCGGTGGGGGCATGTGAGTGTAATTTTGGTGAAAAGAGAAGGGTAAGACCGGATATTAGCAGGATAAGATGTTGCATTTCACAAAACTCATGGTCCTATGAGAGTTTTGCAAATCACACTTTTCTTCTACAATGGTGACGTTGACAACCCAAATCTCTCAACGCCAAAATAGTATTTTGCTGAACTTGTATACCTGTCCAAAAACTATTTTATCGTTCAAAACCCTCAGGTCCTCCTCTGGAGCTTTATTCTGTCACGACTCACGACATGCTGGTTTCTTCATATTTTAGTTCTCTAGTGTTGCTAAATGGAGTCATCCATTTTTCATCTTACTGTTCAACGAGTTTCGAGGTCCCATATTCCATGCCCTTGTAATCTTCTTCGACATAAACTCGTTTGAGTTAAGAATTTTATTCCCATTTTTTTGTTATGCTAGGTTCATTGGCATTTGGCAAATTAGCTGCCTTAATTTGTTGTCAAGTTGATGAAAGAGGATATCCTTTGTTTGCCCCTTCTTTGCAGAGATTGGAGAAACTGGATCAATTAGGCTACAATTTATCTAACAATATCATGGATGTATTGATGGAAATGTTACGTTCTTTAGTAGGCATAAGGTCAGTGATTGTAAAACGACTTGAAAGTGGCCTTAGGAATGATGCCCCTGATGCGGCAATAGCAATGAGGCAAAAGGTATTTACCTTTTATCGTTTGTGAACTTTGGATTTTGTATACTGATTTGCATTATATATCACATATATAGTAATTATTTGCAGTGGCGACTTTGTGAGATTGGACTTGAAGATTACTCCTTCGTCCTTTTAAGCAGGTAAAATTGAAAACATGAGATCATATCGTCTTATTTTTCTTTTTACACAAAACAAGGGAGTCAGACTGTTATGTGCTACCTACCATTCTTTTTCTCTCGTTATGATGTTTATTTGGTAGTTTTGTTTTCATTGTTTTCTGGTCAGGCTAATATGTTCTTAAGTGGTGCCACTTGGAATCATCAGTCATCCACTTGTGCTTTCTTAATGTATTAACTTCATGAAAAGTTCACAGTTAAAAAGCCAAGCAGTTAGTTAGTGATTTGTTGCTACATTCATCTATAATATACTTGAGATTTGCTTAACAGATTGAATATGGGTTAAATCTTTCTTTGTTTTTTTTTTAATTTGATTTTTAAAATTTGTATCCTTTTCCATTTATTACCAAGCTCTAAAGAAATTTGTTTTCATAATTCCTGTGCTACTTGTATTAATTTTATGTGATATTGCAATAAACTCACTTGCAACTTGCAAGCTCAACTTGTAAGTAGGTTATACCTTTAAACATGGTGCTTTCATCTAATTATCGATGTTTTTAGATTTCTCAATGCCCTTGAAGCCGCAGGAGGATCCTCGTGGCTAGCTGAGAACTTGAACTCAAAGAATTTAAGTCCTTGGAATTATCCCCTTGCAGCTCTTATTATTGGTATCAGCCAACTAAGACTCTCTGGTTGGAGGCCAGATGAATGCAGAGCCATAGAAAGTGAGCTACTTGCTTGGCTACAAAAGGGAATACCTGAGAGAGAAGGTGCACTTTTCTCTTCTATTTTTCATTAGTGCAATTACGCCCTGCTATAATTACTGTTACTTTATTTCTGGTCATACATGTTAAGACTTTCATTTGGGGTTGTATCTGGTTAGGTGATGAGGATGGGAAAAAGATCTGGGCATTGATTCTGAAAGCGACGCTTGATAGATCAAGACGTGTAACAGGGGAATACTCTGAAGTACTACTACAAATTTTTCCCGATAAAGTTGAGGTTTGTATATCTTGTTGTTTAGAATGTTTTCCCCATTTCAGCTAGTTATGGAGACACTAGCATTCCTGAGGCCAAAATTCACTACTCTATGCATTGCAATTCTTCTAGTCTTTAACTAGCACCTGATTTGTTCAAAATGTCTCTACCGAAGCTGCTGTTATCGTGTCCTATGGCACAGAGTTTCATATGGTACATAGTCTGTTTCATTTTTCTGTTATGGTTTGCTGTGTACTGCAGAAGCTTGGTGAAGCCCTAAGAATTGCAGAAAACAGTGTGAGGACATATACTGAAGCAGAAATCCGTGCAGGGTATTGTTTCTTATTGCTTTTAGGTCATAGGAGCTAAATAGGATGGGTTCATATTCGACCAAGTTATGTATCCATTTTCATTGCAACTATTAAATTTTGTGGATTTTGCTTGCAGTGTTATTTTTCAGGTTTCAAAACTTTGCAGCCTTCTTCTAAAAGCAGTAAGAATATCTTCAGGTTCTCTTGGCTGGGACATCCTTGTTCCTGGAGTTGCTTCTGGGACCTTGTTGCAGGCAAGTCACGTGTTAAGTAATCAAATCTTAAATACATAAAATATGTGCTTTTCCAGGCTTGGTGTAGGGTGTAGGAACGTGTTAATTGTCATGGTTCAGTGTATATTGTGCAGTCAAGACAGCTATTGTGGTTTCTCAAGGGTGATGGAATTATGTGTATGACAGGTAGAAAGAATTATTCCGGGTTCTTTGCCGTCAGCTGTTGCTGGGCCAATTGTCCTTGTGGTTAACAAAGCTGATGGTGATGAGGAGGTTAATCATAAAAAAAATGTTATTATCATCTGTTGAGTTGAAATGTGAAGCAAAGTTACCACAGTATCTGAATGCATTTTCAGGTGAAAGCAGCTGGAGATAACATTGTGGCAGTTGTACTTCTTCAAGAATTACCTCATCTATCACATCTTGGTGTTAGGGCCCAACAGGTAACTTTTATTAATTAAATTGGCCTGAATTGTTAAATACCTACCCATTGTTTGTTTTTGACAGGAAAAAGTGGTGTTTGTAACGTGCGAAGATGATGAGAAAGTTGCCGATATCCGGAAACTTGATAAGGCATATGTGAGGTGTATATTTTTTTCCATAGTTCTAGTCCTGGGCTTGTGTGCTGGGTCGGGCTGCCCTTGGCCAAACGGACCGGGCCCAAGGCCTGCCCTGTTATGGCCTATGGGACATGGGCCCAGGCGGGCCCGTCCTGGTCCGGCCCATTAAAAAATGTTTTTTTATTTTTAAAATACTTCCAAAAATACATAAAATACCTCCTAAAATACCTAAAATACTTTCAAAAACACCTAAAATATTAAATTACCGGGCCCGAACACTAGGAAACATAGTTCGCACGATTATAATATTTTGGTCATTGTTCGCATTGTGGTTATATTTTGAAATTGATCCCTCCAACAGCAATTGTTGGAGATTTAACATGCTTTTTTGAACAATGTAGGTTGGAAGCATCCTCCTCTTGGGTTGGCATATTCCCTGTGTCGCCAAATGATACTACAGAATTCACATCAGAAAAAGAACTCTTATCTGGAAATGGAGCTTCTTCATCTTCCAATAAACTTCCCCAACAATTACATACATCTGCAAGCAAAACACTATTTTCCACTCAGGTATGTCCATCTATGGTTTCAACTTTCAAGACCAGTCTAGTCTCTAGAATGTGTCCTATCTTTAAAATATATATTGTACTACTTAGATCATCTTTCACTTACTATACGTTTTACGATATTCTTCTAGGCTGCTCCAGTTGTTGGTGCCTTGGAGCTCAAAAATGCTTGCCTAGACGTTTCAGGGTCAAAGGCTGATGCATGTGGGCGCCTGGCTTCTCTTGCTCCACTTTCTGGGAAAGGTAAATACGTTCATTCTGTGAGTAAACCACAGTCTGGAAATTTTGACACATTGCACATGCAACCTTATCTACCTGTTCTTCTGCACTGATATTCTGACATATTCCTCTCCATTTGGCGGTCAATAAGAGTTTCAAGGACTTCTTGCATTGTAAATAGTTCATTTAACTACGTAAAACTGATTTGGATTCTTACACCTTTTTATCAGCTTATGAGGAGAAAAAATGTAAATTTGCAGCAAGAGAATGTGTTACCTAAGGAACTTAATTAGACTATATGCAGAGAGCTAGAGACTATGGAGAAAATTATTAAGAAACCAAATGGACTTACACTGTATTATTGAAAACATCCTCAAATCTCTCGTTGTTGGTTGTGAAGAGTATTTGATGGCATATAAGATTGGGTTATCTTACCCTCACCAATAAGGACATATTACTAATCTAATATTAATTACTAGTCTAATATTTCAATTGGTCTAAT
The DNA here is from genome assembly GCA_963682175.1 of Triglochin maritima. Classification (NCBI taxonomy): domain Eukaryota; kingdom Viridiplantae; phylum Streptophyta; class Magnoliopsida; order Alismatales; family Juncaginaceae; genus Triglochin; species Triglochin maritima. The sequence goes on along the minus strand of OY821774.1, from coordinate 51,201,489 downwards.
TGTTACCCAAGACGAAGAGTCAAATATTATGATACTGTGCATGTTTCTTATATCTTGGAATGTTATATCTTACTTTTGGTTTCCTGTAATTTCAGTTGTTATTTCAATCAGTTTTCTTAAATGTTGAAAGATCTCTAACATTCTCGCTTAATCGACTACTATCTCCAACGACAGTATACAGTGATCAAGGAGTTCCAGCTTCATTCCAAGTTCCTAGAGGTGCAGTTATACCTTTTGGTTCCATGGAGTCAGCAATTAAGAGAAGTGGATTGCAGGAATCATTCTATTCTCTTGTAGAACAGATAGAGACTGCTAAATTTGAAAATGGCCAGCTTGACAAACTATGCTCTAAGCTCCAATCACTGGTCTCAGCTCTTCGCCCAGTTGACGAAACTTTAGAAATGATCAAAGAGATGCTGCCTGGTGATGCTCGACTGATAGTGAGATCTAGTGCAAACGTAGAAGACCTTGCTGGAATGTCAGCTGCTGGACTTTATGATTCAATCCCAAACGTCTGCCTTTCAAGTCCATCATTGTTTGGAGAAGCTGCAGGCCGGGTCTGGGCTTCATTATACACAAGGAGAGCAGTGCTAAGTCGTAGAGCTGCTGGCGTGCCGCAGAAGGATGCTGCAATGGCTCTCTTAGTACAAGAGATGTTGTCTCCAGACCTCTCATTTGTCCTTCACACACTTAGTCCTCTCAACCGGGACAATAAATTAGTCGAGGCTGAAATTGCACCAGGCCTTGGTGAGACACTGGCTTCTGGAACCCGAGGCACTCCTTGGAGACTTTCCTTGGCCAAGTTTCATGGCGGAGTGAATACACTTGCATTTGCAAATTTCAGCGAGGAGATGCTGGTTCTCCATTCAGGCCCTGCAGATGGGGAGGTCATCCGTCTGACTGTGGATTACAGTAAGAAGCCACTGACATTGGACCCAATTTTCCGAAAGCAGCTCGGACAACGGCTTTGTGCTATTGGTGTTTTTCTAGAACAGAAATTTGGATGCCCCCAAGACATAGAGGGTTGTTTGGTTGGAGAAGATATCTATATTGTGCAGTCAAGACCACAACCATAAACAATAAAAAGTTTTTGATGGTAAGTTAGATCAAGAGGAATTGCCTATTTAAAGTCATACACACGGCAACAAATAATTTGTGTTAGAAGCAGTTTTAGCGGTTCGAGCCATTACAATTTGCAACTGCCATTGATCTATTGTTTGGATGCTAGCCACTGTATTTTCAAATGCCCCATAATGTAGTGAATGTTCAGTTACATTGTCGCGTGTTGTTAAGTTTCTTCAAGGGTGCTAATACATTTGTAGTTCCCACGAGCTTGTCTAGCCGTGTGTGAATTCTCTAGAAAGACAAATTTTTGTTTTGCAAGTCATCATGTTTTTTGATTATGGTAACTGATAAGCGGGAACCTTACATTTGATGTATGGACTACAAGTTAAAAGGCTGGTTAATTCCAACACAATACAAAACACTTTCAAGGGTTTTTAACTTTTCCCCATTCAAGTTCTATGACTTTTTAACTATTCTTCTATTCATATAAGCCGACACCGCAGGATGATTGGTCAATAGTGATTGACTGACATGCAAATGCAAAGATACTGTAACATCCCGATACAGCGGAAAATTTAAAAATTCATAATCAAGACAAAGAGCACAATAATCAAAGACGGGACTGTTACTTCTCATAAACAAATAGCGGTGCACCAGAATACATCAGAGTTTGTCAAAATGAATACATGATTACAACAAAACGACAAAGGAAGATAAACATAATCATGTTGACCTCAGTGGTCCGACTAGAGAATCCGACTCCAAATGCGCGCGCCCGCCGATCACCACCCCACTGGACCTACTGCGGTCATGAAAAAGATGCAACAACAATGCCTGAGTTTCCAGAAGAAAACCCTGTATGCCAACTCACATATATGCATGCATTACACAAATGAACCTATCATACTAGTAGCGTGTCATGACATCGACAGAAATGGAAAACAGTTCCCCCGAAGGGTAAAACAGGACATCAGTCCGACAGTCAACAACGAGTCTCCCGAGGAGACCTACTGCAGGCACATGCAACCTTACAGTACGCGACATCGCACCCCCCACACGCGGCTACACTACTCAAGGGTTCGGCAGGGAGCCTCTGTCACGCCTGCGCGCTGATAAAATACAGATCTGCAAATCTCAGTGGTCGGAGCCACAGGGACCAACGGGGCCGTCGCCCGGAAGGTATAACAACAACATCTCGATAGGTGCCCAGTCGAGGAATCAACATAGTCGGAACAGCCTCGGCCCAACAATCATCATCGCCGGCACAACCTCGGCGGCATCACCGGCACAACATCGGTGGTCCATCACAACGTCCGGCACAGCATCAGACGGGTCCAGACCGAAGTCTGCCAGGTCATCAGGCTCCTCGAGCCGCAAACACCAATCGCGCCGCTATAAAAGCAGGGCAGCGACCTCCGTAGCCCGTGAGCCGGTAGTCACCTCACCCAACGCCAGTTGCGTGCCTGCACAAACATCAAACATCGGGATCCGCGATCCCTCAGGCCTGCTATACTACAATGAGTCCAATCAATCCATCAACTTAGTCACGGTCCATACATGGAGGTGACGCGTCCCGAAAGCCCACACTTTTCCACACGGCGGTCCCTGGGCAGGCACGCGTAACGCGCCCACCGTCACCTCCCGGCTCACGCACAAGGCGAGGACACGAGTTTCCGTGGACAAAGTTGGCGTTCAAAAAGGAACCATGAATTCTGTCCTGGGCCCAAACGGTCGACCGGAAGAGGTGATTCGGTCGACCGGTTCCAGAAAGGAATCGGTCGACCGTACTCCTAAAACGGTCTACCGCTGCGCTCAAAACAGAACCCCCCCAACGGTCGAACAAAGGTCTAAAACCGGTCGACCGAACGAGGTCAAAATCCGGAGTCTGGTCAACATAAAATCGAATCTAACGGTCGACCGACTCAGGGGTCTCGGTCGACCGAAAACAGACAGGGTCAACCTAATATTCTACGTCATAAAACGGTCGACCGACAACAAGCAACGATCGAACAAACATGCATAATAATCCAAATAACTTAAGTTCCGGTCGACCGAACACAAGACCCCGGTCGACCGAAACACGACAGGCAGGCAAAACTACATGCATTCGGTCGACCGCCCGAAGGGTCCGGTCGACCGTTGGTCGTCTCCTACCTCGCGCCAGCCGAGGTTTTCACGGAAAAACACGTCGGAGAGGTCTCCGACCTCCCCGTCCGACTAACACAACCCTCCCACGAGGGTTAGGAACCACAAAACCACACTATCAAGTCGACATACCTCAACGAAGACAACGCAACCGCCGGAGCTCCGCTCGCGCCCGTCGCCTCCGGTGACCTCCTTGCGCGCGTCCCCCGCACGCCTCACGCCACTGGCGTCGTCTCCTCCTCAGCTGCTCGCCGCACAAGAGAAAAAGGGAGAGAATGAGTGAATGGAGAGAATGAGAGAGAGGGAGAGAAGAAATCACGTTTTAAACCCAACACATCTCCTCGCTACAGTGCCCTACTCGACAGCCCACACCTCCCCCTCACGCGCACAGTGCTCGCCTCCTTCCCCTTCCCCTTCCCCATGCACACCACTTCCCCATGCAAAGCAAACCCTAATCCTCCACTAAACCAAGATTAACCCTAACCAAGGGTTTGGGTTCTAACAGATACAAGGATTCAATATATGGCCATGTCAATTTTTTTCTTCCCGCGACTCTTTTGGCATGGTTCAGTATATAAAAATTGTTTAATGTATAATTTTGTTGGTTCAATAGTCATTCTCAAGTTTCAATCAGTTATCTACGAACCAAATCATATATCAATATTAACGCTTGCAAAATCTCAACTCATGCCATACACTCGTAGGCGTACATACTAAAGATAAACGAATTCATCAGTTTAGGAGAGTGTTAAAACTAGGGTTTCATATTATTCATAAGTATATAATGAAACTATGGAATTGTATATACGATCTTCCTTCAATACTTGGTTTTTCAGAAGAGGATATGAGACCAACAAAACATTCACATAATAAGCCTCACTCAAGGGATCATAGTGATTTCCCAGCGTGCATCACTCCTACTCTTTGTAATTAGGTAATCAATCCCTACATGCAACAAAACATCTATTGCACAACGAAATATACCTGAAGATAGCTGCAGATCAAAACTTAGAGGTATTGAGGATAATCACACATTTGACGATATCTAAAGTATGGATGGTCTTGTTCGTTAGACATCACTGACCACGACCTGGACATCAACTATCTCTCTCTTCAAAATCAGTTTTCTCTCTCTTCCACATCAACTTTCTCTTTCCTCAACCCACATTCTTTTCTTTCCTACACTATTCACCTTTTAACCACAACCCAACACAACCCACAACAACCTACCTCTCTCATCCACATCATTTCGGGGTCCATCTTGGTAAAAATTTAAAAAAAATTAATTTTTTTTCTAAAAAATCAAAACAATTATAAAACGTATTTTCAAAAAAAATAAAAAATACTCAAACAAAAAATTAAAAAAATCAAAACAAAACAAAAAACAAAACAAAAAATCAAAAATCAAAAAATAATGGATGTCCGGGTCGTCGACCCGGTCGTTCAAACGACCTTAACATTTCACCCGTTAACAAAAAAAATTTCACGGTCATGAATGACCGACCTATTCACGACTGCAACTTTCCAACGATAAGGGATGCTCTTAAAGGCTAACAGAAGAAGAGAGAGAGTACAACCTCCCTGCAGCCACTTCTACATGCATAGCTAATATAGAGGCTTTACTCTCTCTCTTCTTCCATGAGCCTGGTAATTCTTTTTGGGTCATCACTGATTATGATTCGAGACGACCTGGTCACAACGTTCTCTCTCCTCTCTCTCTTCTACATCAACTTTCTCTCTCCCCAACCCACTTTCTTCTCTTTCCTACACTATTCACGTCATAACCATAAACCACCACAACCCATAACAACATATCTCTCTCCTTCACATCATTTTGGGGTTCATATTGGAATTTTTTTTAAAATTTTAAAAAAAATCAAAACAATTATAAAACTTATTTTCAAAAAAAAATTAAAACAAAAAATTCAAAAAACCAAAACAAAAAAAACCAAAAAATAAAAGACCAAAAAATTAATTTTTTATTCGGACGATCCGAGTGTTTCAACGCCTGGGTCGACAACCCAGACAAAGATGATCGGGACGTGGAGGGGGAAATTTATGGAAACTACTATTCGTCGCCGGAAAATTACTTAAATCACCCCAAAAAAGACATTTTTGCCCTTAACAAATCAATTAATACCGATTTCGTCCCGTGTCTTTAAACAAGGTGTTTGACTCAGTTTTACTCAAATTCCTAGTACCAACACCACGAAAATGTCTGGCGAATCACCTGAATCCGGCGAGGTAACGGGGGCGGAATTTTTTTCCGGACTTTGGCGTCTGGATAAGCCGTCTCCACATAGGTGGAGGCGGTTTAGCTCGACGCCTCCACCTATGTGGAGGCAGCTTCGGTGGACGCCTCCACAAAGGTGGAGGCGTCTTAGACAGACACCTGTTTTTTTATTTTTTTATTATTTTCTGTTAAATTCAATTTTTCGAGGTTCCGTTGCAAGATTTCGGTGGTGATGGAGTAGATTACAGTGAGCTTTTTGACTGTAAACAAATATTTACAACAATCGAGGAAGCTTGTAAATGGGCGAAACAAGTTGCACTAGGAGCCAGATTTTTTTGGTTATATCATCATACAAACCAAAAGCAGATAACCGGATGGATTGTTACCTCAGATGCGATCGCAGACGTGAGATGAGTTCTCGTGATACGAGTATTGCACTGCGAAAGAATTCGAAAAGAAAAGGTTGCGGTTGTCGGTTTTTGGTAAAAGTGATGGAGCGACGAGATCGTGATGGATGAGTTATTGTTTCTAGTAGCATCTATGGGCAGCACAACCACCCATTGACAGTTTATTCAGAGGGTCACCGACAGGTCAGCGGACTTAGTGCTGGAGCAAAGGAAATTGTTCGTGGTATGAGAGAGGCACAAGCAAGACCCCGTAACATTTTGTTGGCGGTAAAGAAGAAATTTTCGGACGATAATCCGAATCAAAGGCACATTTACAACTTCAGAGAGTACATGAGGATGACGATTTATTTATCGATTTATTTATTAATTATCACAATTTATAATCAATAAAGGATTTACTAAATTAATTTAACTCATTATTAACATAATATTCAATTTATTTTAATTTTATAATAATTTAAATTCAATTAAAAAAATTTAAAAAAAAATTGGGGCGTCTGCGGAGGCGTCTCCTTCAGGCGTCGGCACCTGGGTCGGGCGTCCACGGGAACCGCCCGACCCAAAAATATATTTTTTTAAATTAATTGAAATAAACAAGGTAATTTACCAGATGTGAGTAGTCCGGGGTGTCCGCTGGCTCTTTCCCTGGCCTCCGAGACATTCTATTTGGTGAATAAAAGTGTGATATGATGAGAAAGTTGTGTTAAAAGAGTGAAATGAGGAGTTATATTAGTAGAAAGGGTAGATGGGCAAAATGATAATCTTAGAGGCGATTTAAGTAGTTTTACAGCGACGAATAGCAATTCAGAAACTTATCCAAGACAATGAGAGAAATGTTGCACCATTCAAGCAGGAACACCCACTTTATATAGCTTCATGGTTACATTCCGTAGTCATCTTATCCTCTGCCAATTTTTTGAATATGACATTTAGACCTAGATCTGTGGAACAGTGGAAGGGATCCTCGATCTCTCTCCCCACAGCAAACGACAATGTTAATAATAATTCACAATATGGTGACTAAGTGTAACATGGACCTTTCAGATCATGCTGAACTTTCGTTACTTTGGTACGTATGCTTTTAGATGTTTGGTGTTTTTTACGAGAGCATTCCATCGAACTACCTTCCCGCAATTTTTGATACCGTAAGAACAAACAAACAAAGATTAAAGTACTCTCAACTGAACCATAACAATTCACTAGTCGGTAAGACTGAGATTCGATCTTGGAAATTATAGATGCATTAGGCATATGTGCATGACGACCCATTGGCCATACGCGTACTACAGCCAAATCTTGCCCAAGTGGGTCATATGTAGTGAAAAATGAAGAAGTTTCGAACTGATATGAAAATAGATTGGAATAGATTGAGAGATATTCCAGTTATTACTGACAAGAAAAAACTAGAAATGAAGAGAATGTAAAATCTAATTCCGTTTCTCTATCCCAATACTAACGCAATCCTGATCATACATATGTCTTTATTTCTTTGTAAATGATCTATTCGTACCAAAATGTTTGGAAGTGAAGAAATTAAACAAATAACCATAGGTTCTTATAGTACGTTGCAGCTTGCAATGCATTTTGTTTCCTAAACTTATTTATTTCCATCTAATCAAGGAGAAACACTTCCTATTTTCACCTTTTTTTTATCCCTTGCATGTCGTATAGCTACAAACATGACACGTTAACCAGTAATATTTTTAACAACTGGTAGGTCCAAATCTGTACATTTCCGTGGCTAATTTCTCTTACTACTAGTGAAGAAGAGTTCACTGAGCATGACGGCAAAGTGAAGTGCATGTGCCAAGTCCAGGGCACTGAAATGGACTGTCCCCACTAGAGGAAAATCCAACACAAAGTAATTCTTGAACCCCCCACAAGCATTTCGTTCTCAGGCAAAATGTAATGAATATATATATAGAGAGAGAGATCTACCAACTGATTTAACTGTAGTTTATTACTATATTTTCAATCCAAATCCAATAAACATGTAGCTTTAAGGTATTATGATAAAAGATAGCATGTGTATGTTTCAGAAACATTAAGCAAATGTACGTCATGCCACAATTCGGGGAAAACAAAGCCTGAAACCTGGAAGTTAAATCACCTACAGCTTGTTCTTGTTATATATAATGGTACTTAATTATAATCCAATAGAACACATGGTGCTTCTTGTCACTTTCCCACAACTGTCATCGTGTTCCCATTGAAAGAGACAATCTAAATTAAACTTGATGTCCCTATCACTAATCTTCCACATTTATATCTTGTCACATCCTTGTATAAGAGCATGTTTAACCATGCCCGGGCTACCCCGGACGTCCTGCTCCCTCTCTCCGTCACGTCACGTCAGCTCACCTCACCCACCCAAAAACTCCCATTAATCATGTCCGGGTTACCCACACTCACCCTACACTCTTTTTCCCCACATCATTTATTAATTAAACAATTTTAATTCTTACACCACATTTAACAAATTACATTTTTACATAATATTAATTCATACTATTTAACTCAAACTATTAAATCAATTAACTTTAACTATATGTGTTAGACCATGGGTTAACCATCTTAGACCATACTATTAAACCACCTTGACAGGTCGTTCAGAGGTCTCGCTCACGTTACCACAATAATAAAAATTATTTGATTTGGAAATTTTTGAATCTTCATCACTTGTAAAAAACTCATTGTAATCCAACCCGTTACCACAATAATAAAAATTTACCCCCTCACGTTACTAAAAATACCCATTACCATAATATCAATTAACTATAATAACAAAACATCCACTAAAAAATAAAATAAAAATCCGATGGGCGCCCGGGCACCAAATCGGGTGCCCTAAGTGCTTAGACCTGGCATATGAAGCCAATTCAAACCTGCCAAGGAATTGAATTGTCATTTACTCCTTTGTCTTCCAATCAGGGTAGAAGATAATTCGGGAAGAAAAGGTGGAGACAAATTTGCCATTCAACAACAAACTCACGAAGAAGAAAAGTCAAAGGGCATAAGAAACAATTACAAACTGAGTTAGATAAGTTTATAAGTTCAGAATAATCTTAGATCAAATGTTCTGGGTTTGAATCTGTTCTTCAAGACATATTACTTTCTAACAAAAGCGGTGGTGTTAGAAATTCATGTTTAGAGGATCGAAACTTGTAAGGAAGACGTTAGATTATAGTTTTTTCTTATGAGTGGGTAATTTTTTATTGTACTAAACTAATTTTGCAAAATTCCATCTACCTATTTTGTTATTGGTCTTCAAATAAAATAAAAGGTTGGAATCCTAAGAAATAAAAAAAATCCAAGAAGGTTGAAATTCAGAAATGTTTATAATAAGTAGATGAAATTCCAAATCTAGCGACGAGTAGGGTTGTCAATTTTGGCTCGACTCGAACTCGACTTGAAAAACACTCGACTCTAGTTTAACTTGGAAATGAAGGATCTTGATGAAAAATAAAAAAAACTTCAAACTTGGTTCGGTAAACGAGACACTCGAAATCGAAAAAATTTAATACTTGACTCGATAGCTCACTTGAATTTTTTATTGTTCCATTTATAAAATAAAATTGTATTTGATAAAAATACAACATAATACTTATGACTCGAAATTTTGCTCGACTCAGCTCGTTTACACCCCCTAGATGTGACCCAGACTGCATCACATATCCACGTTATATATAGATTTATTTGTGAAAAACTCAAAATATGAATCTACATAACGTGAATCACTATTCACTAAAGTATAAATGCAAGATCCATGCATCAATGCATAACCCAAGAGAAGCAAAAGTTCATGGATGGGTCCGCTCATACCTCTGCCTCCACATCATTTGGGCTTAAAAGCCCACAAGTATCAAAAGCCCATGGGCCTCCTCATACCTCTGTTTATCAAAATTTGGGTTCGCAGCCCAAAAGTATCCAAAGCTCGTGGGCCTACATGGGCTTTCGTGGGCCTTTCCAGCCCACACGTTCGTACCCCACCCGTCGTGGCCGAAGCTGGTCCGCCAATCTAAATACGACGCGGCCCAATCAAACTCCGACGCCCTCGAGCGACCACAAACCACCTCCACCCCCAAACCCCCACCAGATTCCCCAAAATGGCCGCCGGAAGAGCCCTCCAACGGCTTCTCGGGAAGAAGATCCAACCCCATACCCACGTAAGCATCCCCTTCTCCTTCCTCTATTTCCGCTTTCCCCGTTTCAGATCCAAAATTAGGGTCCCCCCCCTCCCCCCGTTCTGCGTTTTTGTGTGTGATCTGGGTCGGTTTTGGAGTTCAGATCATTCGGTTTGGTTGTAAAGGTGGGATCTTGGAAGGTTTTTGTGGCTTTGTGGTTGTTTCCTTGTGCGTTTTGGTAAATCTGGTTAGTGGTCTCGAGGAGGATTGGGATCGACGATTGGATTAGGCAGACGTTTTGTAGATTATTGTGGTGAAATGTGCGTTCCATAAAGGTAGGGATTTGAATTGTTTTGTGTTTGTGGAATTCGGAAATGATGAATTGGCTGTTTTGGATGGATATTTGTTTCAAAGGAATGACTTGTACAGGGTGCTGATGTTCTTTGTAATGGGTGGAGTTGATCCTTACATGAAAAACATGGGCTCTGGAGAAGTTATTGGTTTTCGTAATGGCCTGTGAAAGTGTTGTTTTGTAGACGTGGCTCAATGCTGCATTCATAGAGTTTTACTTTCAGAATATTTTTTTCGGGAGATTAGTATAATGAATTAGCTGAGTTTGGTTGAATTTTTTTCCATTGAGAATAATGTTTGTTTCCAAGACATTCATTAGAGTTTGAGTGGTCGCAGGACTGCTTAAATGTATATATTTTTAGTTCTCGCATGATGCTTGAGTTGAAGTTGATGTTATATGTGTTTGCCGGAATGACACTAAACCATGCTTTGTTGCAGGCAGCACCAATCATATCATCATCGGTGCTGAACCAGGGTCCGGATGGGCCTGAATCCTATGGGATGAAGTCCCTAAGAGCATTAGCACTCCTTGGAGCAGGTGTCTCTGGAATTTTGGCATTTGGATCCATCGCATCTGCTGATGAAGCAGAGCATGGATTGGCATGCCCAAGTTATCCTTGGCCTCATGAAGGCATCCTGAGCTCTTATGATCATGCATCGTAAGTATTCATACAATTAGAAAAATAAGGACATATTTCATTTAGATAAGTTTGTGAATGTTGTGGGAATTGGGGGTTTCATGTGGAGGCTCTCACCATTTTATAGATGGAGATCGGAAGTAAGTTTCAGATTCTACCGGTGTGGCAGTAAATACCTTGCAGGCCTAGAGTAATGTAGGATTGGGAAAGAAAAAATCTACTTCAAAATTTAATTTAAAAAATACCAAAAATAAAAATAAAAAAACTGTTGGAGGAGGGAATGAAATGAGAGACCTCCGACCCACTTCTAAAGCAATCTTGTTTGCCAGTAAACATTGTTTTATTATATTGTTGGTACAATATTAATAATGAGTGTCAATAAGGATGTATAAATGATAATGAAGAATGAGCACATGTAGTATGTAATACATGCAGTAAACTATTAATATGAGTACACAAATGCAGATATGTATATTTATATAATAAATATATGTACATATGTATGTACATATGGCTGAACAAACGAGTTGAGCAAGCAGGGCAAACTCGTGTTTGGCTCATCAATTTTATGACACAATCCATGCTCGTTCTTGACTCGTTAAGCTCTAAGTAGAGCAAGACGGAACGAGTTCCAAGTGAGTTACCCATTCCGAGCAAAACTTGACAAGGCTATACTAGTGCACTTAAGTAAATAGTAAATATACCTCATGGAAGACACGTTGGACGTGGGTCCTATTATCAATAACCATTAGGTCTGGATAATCCCTTGCACCTAAAACTTATATATGCACGTCAATGATTCAATTATGAAAAACCTCTACTCAATATTTTTAGACCAGTTCTCTGTTGTCTCCAGCACCCATATTGTATCACAATTGGTCCTATCATCAATTCGATTCCACCTCCGTAACAAATCTGTGGTTGATTTTAATTACTAAGGTTAACCCTACTACTTATCAGCAAAGCATTACGACATTACCTTAGTAGCTTCTAATTCTAACATGCTTAAAACCTCTAGGACTATGAATATTAGTTTAGACGTTCTCTATGACAGTTTAAATTATATAAGTAGCTGTCATTTTTTTTACAAGTTCCTAACTAATCTTTCATGGTATGGTGCAGGATTCGTCGTGGTCATCAGGTTTACCAGCAAGTTTGTGCATCCTGCCACTCGATGTCTTTAATTTCTTACCGAGATCTTGTGGGTGTAGCGTACACAGAAGAGGAGACAAAAGCAATGGCTGCTGAGATTGAGGTTGTTGATGGTCCAAATGATGAAGGTGAAATGTTTACTCGTCCGGGTAAACTGAGTGATCGTTTTCCTCAGCCATATCCAAATGAGCAGGCAGCACGATTTGCCAATGGTGGAGCGTACCCTCCAGACCTGAGTCTGATCACTAAGGTAATCCCACGTTCTGGATTCTAGACTTGTATGTTGCTTTGGATATCATGCTTGTAATTGTTATTCATTGATTGATGTCTTTCAGGCACGCCACAATGGCCAGAACTATGTTTTTGCCCTCCTGACTGGCTATCGTGAACCTCCTGCTGGTGTTTCGGTAACGATTTTCATCTTTCTTGAATGGCATGAAGGCATGATTTTTTCTTCTATTTCATTCAAAAATCACCTACCAAGTGCTGAAAACAGAGCTTCAACACATTGTGTTTTGCATATGTAATTATGTAAGATTAACACCTATTGTCATCAGTTCCAAAGCTATGCTTTGGAACTGAATAGAAAGGCTAATAGAGTTAATGGTTTCTTGGAATCTCTGAATCAACTCCCATACTAAATTATTGTGTCAAGTTTGAAGAAAGATTCATCATTCTCTGCCTCTGTTCTGCAATCATTCTCTCTTTCTGGATATTATAACAACTTTTTAGCCTAAGTCACCAAAGCTTGTGCATTCCTGTACTATTAAGCCATAGAGCATTGCATATTACTAAGGCCTAGTAGTTAGTAATCAATACCTTCTGAAGTGAACTATCAAGTTTGTTGCTTTTTTGACTCAGCCATAGGGTGTAGAATAACATTTATGTAGTATTCATACAAAACATGGACTTAAGGTTTGACTTTGATCAAACTTGGTATGAAGTATGGCAGAACTCGTATAGAAATGTCAGATGAAACATGAACTCTATGTTTATTTATCCATTGTTCTGGTAGAATTTTTATAATCTTTTGAATGCTAAGTGGTATGCTTTGTGCTTAGCTCTGTTTTCCTCGGATAAAGGCATTTTTTGTAAGCAGGAAACTGACCCTATATTTAGAACTCTTTGCTTTGGACAGATGTGTGGATCATTTTGTTAGGGTCTGTTCCGAAATGATAGAGTCTCTTTAGCGTGATCATTGGTTTCCTGTTTTTTTGTCGTGTATTCTGGCATTTTTGGTTGATTTTTATTTGGTTACCTACAAACTGACAGACACCTGGCCTCTCTGATGTACTTTTCTTACTGTGAACAGATACGTGAGGGACTGCATTACAATCCATACTTCCCTGGTGGTGCAATAGCAATGCCCAAGATGCTCAACGATGGTGCTGTCGAGTATGAAGATGGAACTCCTGCAACTGAAGCTCAGGTAAGGCAGCCTTGTTATGCCTGTTAAGAGATGTTTGATTAATGTTTTATTTCAGTAATTTGTCAGTAATCTATCTGTATGAGTCATTAAGTAGGATCAGGGAAGTCTGCTTCATCTTAGTTTAATGGTATTTTTTATGTGCATTGACATCAGATGAGTCTACCACTTTCCAGATTAGAGTTCCATAACCAGTGTACTGTTTGGATACGAGACTAGATAATTTACTTCGACTTGTAAATAAACTATACGAGACTAGATAATTTACTTCGACTTGTAAATAAACTAATATAATCTTACTTGAACCTACCTGTACGAGGATTTGAGGAATTCGTTTTATTTTTCCAGATGGGGAAGGATGTGGTTGCATTCTTGTCATGGGCAGCAGAGCCTGAGATGGAGGAGAGGAAACTTGTAAGTTTGATGTTTGAATATTTTTTGTTAATCATTCAATTGAGTTATTATATGATTTTCCCTTTCAAATAACATTACACTTGCTTATGTTCCGCCCAGATGGGATTCAAATGGATCTTTGTTCTTTCCCTTGCCCTTCTCCAAGCTGCCTACTATCGTCGTCTGAAATGGTCCGTCCTCAAGTCCCGCAAGCTTGTTGTTGATGTTGTCAACTAATGCTCGTCGTTTCTCCAATTCATATTATTGCGTCGGAATAATTAGTTGTGCAGCAGATGCTGTCATGTTAAAAAATTATCAAGACAGACGATTTTGTTGGGAGCTGCAGTGAGATGTCCCCTTTCAGTTTTCTTTCATCCTTTTGGTGGAGACGGATACTCTTCTCCAATTACTTGATATTTTATTCCTTGTTCAAATAATATTTTGTTTTATGGATAGACGTTTCTGTTTTTCCTTCATTTGATGATCGTATGAACTTACAAGTGAACAACGCTACCACATGTATGATGAAAGAATTCCCTAAGTAACTTGTTAATTAAACTTTTCTGCTTTGACATATATTTATTTATATGTATAGTATATATTTTCTCTCTATCTTACAAAGAAGATCTGAAGACGCGACTTAAAAACTTTCATGGGTTTGTTGAAGAGGTAGTCGGAATTATCATCATTTCTCACCGTACAGCACTATTGCACACCCACCGGACGTGATGACGCTGTGCATGATTGCCGCCTAATGGATTTGGTGAAGGATGATCTCAAATTCGAGTAACATGTTCTTTGTTAACATTCATTACAATGGACATTAAACCCTGGAATTCAAATGATCACGTCTCTCTCTCACTCCATGTGCTTGATGATGCGAGGACACACATCATATGTGGGACATTACCCTGACTAATCTCTTGATCGGGACCTAACACTGATGTGTATAGTAATAGATTACGATATGTGTCGCCAAAACCATATGTAGTGTACAACTGTTCTCCATTTTTTTTTGTTATTAACTAAATGAAGACCTAAATGGAAAATGCTAAGCAAGACAAAACCTTCATCAGCCACATCCCCTCTGTATTTCTAATCCTATCCATCATTCACGATCTCATCTCTATCATGCACGTGTATGTAACACCCCCCCTTAATTCAGTCAAAATATCTGTTGAGTCTACTGGATTGTTTGTGTTTTATTTATAATGGTAAAAACAGTAGACATTGGATGATCCACACACGCACCAGCACATGGTTTCGTTCTTCGTATCCAAAGAGGATCTTCTCTGCTGTGCATGTCCTCAGATCTGACTGATTGAGAATGAAACTCTTACGTGGAAACAACTTCCATGAAAGAAAATTAAAGAGATGTAATTTGTATTCCTTACTGTACTGAACTGCTAAACATCGTCCCAAAATTACTTAAATCGCCCTTGAAATTACCAAATTGCCCTTCCTCCTATTTTTGCTTATATATCTCACAATTTCACTCTTTTTTCAAAACTTTCTCTTCCTATACCTACTACACAAGATTACGAATGTCTCGGAGGCCAGGGAAGCAGCCAGCAGTTCCCCCGGTGTACCCGTATGAGGTAACATTACGTTATTTATTTGTTTAAAAAAAAAGTCGTCGGCGTCCGAGGGAGACGCCCCCCCGCATGGGGCGGGCGTCCGAGGAAGCCGCTCCCCCCATAGGACGTGTGGCGATCTGGTAATTTTTTCATTTTATCTATATTTATTTGTACCGTATAATTTGTTAATGTACGCTAATGTTATTGTTATGTGCAGTGGATGGGTAAGATGATACGGGCTGTAGACCCAATCTTGCAGATGAGGGATGAGCTGCCAGACGATGCCAGAGCTGCATGCGGAGATTTGGATGAGATCATACACTCGTGGCATACTCAGTTAGGCATCTCCGACCATGATTCGGATGATGAGTAGGCTGATCTGTTGTACCGTACTCTTACTATTTGCATTTATATTTGTTTATCTGTTGTACGCTTAGTAATTGTGTTTGCTTATCTGTGGTACGCTTAGTATTTGCATTTATATTTGTTTATCTGTTGTACGCTTATTATTTGTATTTGTGTTTGTGTTTGCTAACATGTCGTACGCTTATTGTTTGTATTTGTGTTTTGTTTATCTGTTGTACGCTTATTATTTGTATTTGTGTTTGATAACCTGTCGAACTATTATATATAATGCAAATAAAGCAAACATATCAAAACATATTACATAATAAAACAACACTATATAATGTACAAACATATCAAAACATATTACATAATTATACAAACATATCAAAACATATTACATAATTATACAAACATATCAAAACATATTACATAATTGTTGCCAATATGCTATCCTATTTTGGTACTCCAGCTCCCATCCAATAACACTCTCATCTCGTATTTGATACCACAGAGTCGCTATAGGAGGTACGGGGAATCCCTCATTCAATTCCAAACGAATGTAATGAGCGTAACTCCCTAAATGAGCAATAATCAACTCTCTGCACGGTCTCGTCACGGTAGGCGGACTCTCCCAAGGTAGAACTGTAAGACATGGGTACAATGAACCATCATTTCCGAGAGAGAAGAACATAACTCCACACTTGTAAAAATTTGCAATGGGAAACAAGTCCGTCCACGTCTCCATATAGTGATTCTCGCCACAAGGTCCCCCGCCCCAATTAATCCGGTGACGAGCCTCCGCCACACCGTCGTAGTATACGTGCTCATAAAAAGATGGGTTCGCAGCTATCTCATTTGAAATCGAACGACGGGCGAGTTGCCAATTGTCTTCACCACCGTGGAAAACATCGGCGACACATCGAAATCCACAGTTTCCATCAGCACGTACATCATTCCACTGGTGTAGGAATGGCATAATGATTCCTGGAATTCTATCTCCATATGGGAAGTCGTCTACGTCAGCCCGCCCAGTCACTACAATATGAACAAAAATTACAGTTACATATAATAACAAAAGATACATATTTACTGAAATAAATAACAAAATTATAATAATAATAAATATAGGGATGGTATACCTGATCCTCCCCTCACAGACGAAGAACCAGAAGATCGACCACGACCTTTGCTTCCACTACCGGAAGAACGACCACGACCTCTACTCCCACTACCTGAAGATCGACCACTACCTCGCTCTGCATACTCAAACGCACTAGGGTCCCGTCGTGTCGACTTTCCCCTTGGTCGACCTCGTAGCTTTGTTTTTACTGCAGGCTCTTTCAAATTCGAATGTTCGGGGTGTAGCTGCTCGAATAAAACCCGAGAGGCAGATCGAATTACGGTAGGGTCACTTCCTGCAATCTCATCAACCAGACTGCGAAAATGTTCAGCGTCTTGAGCTGCCTGAGACACAAACTCTGCGTTCCCGGCTCCTTCCCCAATGACAAGTGTCCTCCAGAACGGATGAATCTGCTCTAAGTAAATTCTGTTTTCTGATTCAAGACATCCACGGATGGTACATGCGCAAGGTATCCCATGAGAAGTCAGAAAAGCGCACTCGCAACGATATTCAACTTCATCATCTAACTGTTGCATTCTCTTCACCTCCTGACTCAGCAACTGCAAACAGTGATGCGAAACTCTACCATTTATGTGACGATATAGAGCATGTCCGAAATTAGTCAAATTTCGCCGTCTCGAGTCTTCAAGAAAGTTTCGAATATTCGTCAGCTGCATTTCAGTAGCCGCGTTGACGCGCTCGAAAAGAGTGTCCAGAGCTGCAGTCGATGTAGAAATCCACTCTTTTAGAGCCGAATGAGCACTTTCGACCCTACAATTCGTGGTGTTCCCAAAATGAAGGACTTTGTTCGTCTAATTCAGCACAAACTTTTCTTTATGCACCAACCACGTGGTGTCCAGATACTCCGTGATAGCCGGCCACGATCTATACAAATCTTTCAGAGCATACACAGCTCTATCATACTCGGCTTCTGAAGTAGAAAGCATGATCTTCCTCCATCTTCCACGCCTCAAAGTCTCTGTCATCTCCTTATTCTTGCCGAATACGTGGTATGCGTAATTCAATACGTCTTTGTTGATGTGCCATGTGCAGAGTAAATGAGCAGAGTCAGAAAAAACCTCTCTCACTGGTCGCATAAGGCCTAACTCCCGGTCTGTTATTATTGCAGTCGGGCTGACAGTCCCCAATAACAGATCTCTCAACTTCTCCATCACCCACAAATAACTGGAGTAAGATTCATCCATCAAAATCGCATATCCAATAAGGAAATTCATGTTTGCTGGTGTGACCCCAATCATTTCGAACAAAGGCATCTTATACTTGTTCGTCTTGTAAGTCGAATCCATGCAGATAACGAAAGGATATGTCCGCAACAACTGGACTGACGTCGGATGTGCCAAAAAAGCGTGAGTTACGACATCAGTTTTTGAATCCGCCATAATCCAATGTAAGTACTCACACTGCACTGCTTGGTAAAGAAACTGCTGGACGGGATTCCGATCTTCAGATTTTGTCCTCCTCATGTAATCTCTGAAATTATAAATATGCCTTTGATTTGGATTGTCCTCCGGGAATTTTTCTTTTACTGCCTTCAAGATGTTCCGTGGTTTTGCTTGCGCCTCTGTCATATCACGAACAATCTTCTTCGCCCCAGAACTTAGACCACTAATTTGACGATGACCCTCTGGATAAACTGCCAGTCTGTGGTTGTGACGTCCGTGAGCACTATTATAAACCACAACCCATCCATCACGATCTCGTCGCTCCACCACTTTTATTAAGAAACGGCAACCGCAACCCTTTCTTTTGGTGTTTCTTCGAAGTGCAGTATCCATATCCCGAGACTCCATTTGATTTCGCCGGTCGCATCTCAAATAACAATCCATCCGACTATCTGATCTTGTTTTGTACGACGACACGACCAAAAAAAACCCAGCTCCGATAGCTACTTGTTTGGCCCATTTACATGCTTCATCGATTGTTTCAAAGATTTGTGTAGTTTGAAATAACTCACTGTAATCCACTCCATCACCACCGAAATCTGGAACCTACAAAAATAAAATCGAAATTAAAAAATTTAAAAAATTTAAAAAATAAAGTCGAAATTAAAAAAACAAAATCAAAATCAAAAAAAAAAACAGGCGTCTGTATTAGACGCCTGCCCCATGGCTGGGGCGTCTGTGTTAAACGCCTTCCCCAACGGTAAGGCGTCTGCGTAGGACGCCTTGCCGTAGGGAAGGGCGTCTAATACAGACGCCTTACCCATGGGGAGGACGTCTACATAAGACGCCTCTCCCATTGTGTAGGCGTCTGCGTTAGACGCCTCGGCCATGGGGAGGGCGTCCTACGCAGACGCCCTCACCATGGGGGAGGCGTCTAATGCAGACGCTCGGCCCAAAAATTTCCCCGCGCCAGGCTTACCTCACCCGATGCATCACCCTCGCCAGACATTTTCGTGGTGTTTTTACTGATAAATTATGAATATACAAGACCATAGGCCTTATTTATAGACACGGGACGATTTGGGTATTAAATATATTGTTAAGGGCAATTTGGTAATTTCAAGGGGCGATTTAAGTAGTTTTGGGGCGACGTTTAGTAGTTCCCTTACTATATCCTTCTCTCACCGTCGAATTCTACTCCTTATCAAGACAACACATTGAATTAAGAAAAGAACAACGATAATTAAGAGAAGATACATGAAACTTAAAACCATAAAGTTGAGACTTGAGACCAACAAACAATGATCACAGCTTAAGATACCTAAAACGACAATTGCTTTCGATGTGGGGATTGTTGGCAGTGGCATGACAAATGATGATGGGAAAAAGACCACTTTCTTCATCTCTTTCCACAGAGGAGGAGAGATGTGTGGCAGATTATATTTGCACGTAGGTGAGACACATCACAGCTTTTCCAATTCCATCCTCTCTGCACCAGAATCTAACATGCTTCCGTGTCAAGCTACTAGATTACACCAAGAGAAAAACACACAAAATACCAACATGTTTTTTTTATATTCTCGCTCCAATTCTTTGTTTGTTATACCACCTCTTTTATCTTCTTCAAGATGTAACATATATCGTTGATCCATACAAATACAATAAATCTCGATAACATTACAAGCTTATCAAGAGAAATAAGTGGTAGTGTTATTTAATAATTGGGATTTGTTGATATGATTTTGCTATATATACATATATATACAGAAATTATAGAATGAGTTTAGGACCCATTTAAGCTTAAGTGAGCCCCCTAAACATCCACCACCAAAATCAAATCCAACCATTGATATTAAATCTTCTTACAATTACTTAAGAAAGGGTACAATCAGAATTTAACAAAACTTGCAAAATCCTCTCAAAACTCTCACCCTACACAAAATCCTCTCCCCCCACCTCTCACCCCACCTCCCATGCACCAAACCCTCTCATCCTCATCGAAGGAAACCCCCGATGGACCAAACCCACGTACGACTCACAAAAAATCCCCACCTCGTCGTCCTTAACCCCCAACACCATCGTCATCGCCATCGCCGTCGACCTAAACCCCCAACATCATTGCCATCTTCAATCCTTGAACGCCATCCCTCATCCCAAAACCGAAATGGAGGAATCACGTGGTAGAGCGAGCGGACAAACCCCCAACGCCATTGACTGGTATGATTTTTTATTTCTCTTTTGGGGTTGGGGTTAGGGTTTGCAGTTTGGGGTTAAGGTCTGAATTTTCGAATTCTTGGTTGATTTTGGACATGGATGTTACCTCATTGTGCATTACAATGAAATACAGAATGATAGTGTGATTGTAAGTTCTACTGTTAATTGTGGAAGAATGTCTTGTGTTCGGTTCAGGAATTTAGGATAAGACCTTTCAGTACACACATTTGAGTTGTTTCTCATTTTTTAATTCCATGCTCCAAAACAGGAACATGATTAATATTGTTGTTAGTAATATAATATTATAGCATTTTTACGTCAATATTGTTGTTTTAGTACATCAATTCAATATGGTCACATTATGTCTTAATTGCTACATGCACTTTTTAGAATTTAGATATTATGTTCATATTACGGCAAACCCTGTTGCATTCTAGTAACTTTGGTTGATATTACTGCAAACCCGTTTTATTTTCTGTTAGTGACATAATATTACAACATTTTATAGTCAATATTGTTGTTCTAGTACATCAATTCAATATGGTCACATTATGTTTTCATTGCTACATGCACTTTTTAGAATTCAGATAATATGTTCATATTACGGCAAACCTTGTTGCATTGCAGTAAGTTTGGTTGCATTCCAGTAAGTTTGGTTGATATTCCAGTAAGTTAGTGACATACTATTACAAATTTTGTATAGCCAATATTGTTGTTCTAGTACATCAATTCAATATGGTCACATTATGTCTTCATTGCTACATGCAATGTTTAGAATTTAGATGTTATATTGAACATGTTCCTTGCCCCTAGCAATCAGCCACAAGTTTGAATTGTGGTTTGTATGTATTGAAGTTTGCAGAATATCTCTCTGAAGAAAAAAAATATTTGATTTTGGAGAAGATGATATGACTCGGATTCGTGCTGACTACGTTGCTATGATAATTCGTGGAACAAGTTTCAAATATATCAGAGGAAATTTATTTTTATTTTTTGGGAATTTTGTGTTTTTGAATTATACAACATTACAATTGCATGCAACTGTTGTATGTATGACTGAATACTTAAACTTAATATTACATATTGAAATCAGGTTGAAATTAAATATTTTGTCATTTGGTATCTCGAATGTTGATAAACTAGTATTACATACTAGGATTACTATCCATTATTCAATGTCAGTTTTACATAAACTTTGACTATTGTTAATAATGTAGAGTATCTAAAATAGTTGATTAGAACGAGCAGGATGATGTGTTGAATTTATTAACAATATATTACAGTAAACAATGACTTTTTATCACAATAACAATATATTATGGTTGTCAATGTCATATTGACGTTTAGACGAACTACATTTTTTGTAACAAATGATTAAGACATCACATTTTTTAAACATTGTTAAACAATCGTAAATTATCTTACGGCTAAGGAATTAATATTACAACATCTTGATATTATATTTTGTGAACGTAATGTATTGTTATATTAAGTTTAAAAAAATAATATTACAGTATATTGTTTATATTACGATTGTTTATGTAATATTACAGCTAATGGATATATTCATACAAGTTACATAACACATGTTGTACTTCTCGATTGCTTTTTTTTGAAACGTTTGTAAACCTCATATTATACGAAGAACCACATGTAGGATCGTGTGGGTTATGGGTCCACTAATCACTTTTAATCTAATCCCTAACTAATCAAACAATAAACGCAACGGAAACAAATTTAAAAACAAGTAGGGAAATTAACAGAAAAATGCAAACCACAAAGAGACTCGGCGTTTTTATAGAGGTTCGGCACCCCACCCGGGTCCTAGTCCTCTCTTGTAGACTCCGCTCGACTCCGCGAGCTCCGCCTACGTCTTCACTAACCACTCCCCGTTCCGGGCCGGGAGAGAACGCCTTTACACCACAAGCAACGCGAACAACCCTCGCTTGCTTGAATTCTTCCTCTCACAATCCGAGAGGGACACTTCGGGCTTTCACCGAAGTCCTTGCTTCTTTTGACAACACTTGTAACTGAGTGGGATTCACTCTCTAATTGAGCACACTTTGAGTAGGATGAGTATATGATCAAATGTGTGAAGTTTAGGCTTAAAGAGTGTAGAATTGGGAGCTTTGAGGATTGAGGTTTCTCTCTAATGTATTGGGACAATTGGAGTTGGAGAGACTTGTGTTAACAACAAGTCTTGATCCTCTATTTATAAGCTCCTAAGGTTTTCTAGCCGTTGGGGATAGATTTGATTGGGTTTTGTGCAAGATACACAAAGCAGAAAATCGGGCTGCAAATCTGTCCAGAACCGGTCGACCGAAACTACTAAACCGGTCGACCGTTCACTTGATTTCAAGGAGAACGGTCGAACAAAAGAATATTCGGTCGGACAAACGAGCTAGAACTTAACTCTACTTAAGTGAATCGGTCGAACCAAAGTATGGAGCGGTCGACCGAAAAGGGGATTCGGTTGAGACAAAGGTCAATCGGTCGAACGAGAAATGTGTCGACCGATAGCAGGGAATTTGGTTTCTGAAAAATATGTTCAACCGGTCGACCGAAACAAGGTCTTCGTTCGACCGGTTACCGAATGTATTTTGGGGTTAAGTTTGTTTTATACGAATACGACCGTTATAGGAATACGACAAGAAAAACGGCCATATTAAAATCCGGGATCGGTCGACCGAAAAGGTAGAACCGGTCGACCGGTAGAGTTCGGTAAAATCACTGTGGAGAGTCTGTTATAAACCGGTCGAACTGAGAACTGGTTCGGTCGACCGGTTCACACAGGAAATCTGGGTTTAAGTTTATAAGTGATTTCCGACTAAGGTTTGGGTGATCTAATGAAGTCCAAATAATGTGAAATTTCTTGTGTGACTTCTATAGGGAACCTATTGTGTATGTGATTGGTTTTTAACTCTTGTATGCTCAATTTACACATGTTCCTAAGACTCAAAATAAAATCAAGATTACAAGTCTTCATTTAGCTTTATTACAAATCTTGACTTGATTTCCTTCCTTCCATGAGTCTTGATCACCTGTAGAGGTTAGCACATGCAATATATATGCAATGCAATATGTGTGCTACTCTACATCATCATAATTAAGATTAGGTTAATTAAATCATCAAAACCTAGATTAAGGCCAAAAAGCCAACAATCTCCCCCTTTTTGATGATGGCAACCTATATCTTAATTCTATCTATATGCATGGAATTTGTATATGTAAACTATGCATATTAATGCTCCCCCTATGGATGTGCATAGTTCAATTTTATGCCAAATTCCAAGTTACCCCCTTAATTATCTCTCCCCCTTTGACATCCATCAAAAATAATAATTATTTAAGACTTTAAGCTTAGAATTTGGATGTCTTGTAATGAAGTTGCTCCCCCTAAATTTTGCACTTCATTACTCTAAAAGATATAACATTTAAGCTCCCCCTATCAATAAGGCTAAATGGAAACAATGAGTATGATGAAATTAAGTTCATTTAAGTTTCAACTTAAGCCTTATTCTAACATCCATTTAAAAAATTTGACATTTAAAATCAATGAATGTGGTAAATGATTTGCAATGAATGGGGTTAATGATTTTCAATGAATTGAACTATATGATATGTCAATTAAGCATGTGAAACTAGATTAGAGCTAATTTTCAGAAAATTTCAAAGATAGAAATTTATACCAAACTTGAATCTTAATTAGCTCCAATCTCATTTGGTGATGCAACCGGGTTCGAATTCGACGCTTTGGCTCACCCGGTCACCACCAATTTCCTCCTCAAGCTCCTACAAGTGTAGACTTAGGTACCCAAACAACTTTGGGTCCTTGAACATTAGCTTTTGGGATCCAAACCATTTTGGTTTTGGGTGCCCACACACTTGAGGAACTAGATTTAACAAATACATGCTTGCCATTTAAAGTAGTATGAGATACATGGTTTTTCAAATGCACATTGTATCCTAAACCATGTTTAGCTAATGATTGTCTTTGACTACTCAAAAGCATATCAAGCATTTTTGTTCCTTTAGTGAACATTTCAAGATCTTTTCTTAATTGCATATTTGAGGCTTTAAGATCTACATGTTCATCAATAATGGGTGTTTTACTTAGACTAGCAAGTGATGATTCATTTGATTCAAGTCTAACAATCACCTCATTCTTTTCATTCATGATTAATTCAATTTGGCATTTGAGATCATTTATAGTTTTTCTAGCATTTTTGTTCTTTTCACAAATGATCTCATATTGTTTAACTAAATCATGAAATGCATTTTGAAGCTCATCATATGTATATGATTCATCATTAGTATTAGAATTAGAGCTAGCACTAGAATATGATTTATTTGAACATGAATTGCTTCTCGTGGTGTAAGAGTTAGAAGATACCTCACTTCCTTCATCTTGAATTGCCATGTAGCACATATGCGCATATTCCTTTGTTGATGAAGGTGCGGTTGATTTGGATGACGACGACGACGTATCGTCCCAAGTGGCCTTGTGAGCTTCCAACCTCTTTTCTTTTCTCTTACTCCTCTCCTTTTCTCTTCTTCTCTCCCTTCTCTCATTTTTCTTTTCCCCTTCTCTTCTCTCATTTTCGCTCTCCTCCCTCTCTTTTTCTTTTTCTCTTTTCTCACTTCTTCTACCTCTTCTTTCATTCTTTTCTCCCTTATCCCTCTTGAGGTATTTGAAGAAGTCTTGGGCAAGGACCTCAATGTCCTCTTCTTCCACCCTCCTTGGCTCATCAAAATTTGCATGCAATGCCACCATGGAGTTTTTCTTTGAAGCTTCCTTCTCTCTTCGATGACTCAATTGGAGCTCATAGGCCATGAGATTTCCAATGAGTTCCTCCATCTTCAATTTTGAAAGATCGTGCGATTCTTCGATTGCCACGACCTTGTCTTCCCAATCGTTGCTCAATGACCGGAGGAATTTTCGAGTCATCTCTCCTTCATTTATCCTTCTTCCAAGAATCAAAAGAGAGTTAGTGATATCGGTGAAGCGAGTGTTCATGTCGCTTATGTTCTCACCGATTTGCATAGAAAATATTTCATATTTATGCATGAGGAGACTTATCCTAGTTTCTTTGGTTTTGTTATCACCCTCATGATGCATTTGTAACCTATGCCATATTTCATTTGCACTTTCACATCCCCTAATTCTATTGTATTCTCCCTCATTAAGGTCACAATAAAGAATATTCATAATTTTTGAATTCATTTCAATTTCTTTCATTTGAGCCCTAGATAGAGAATCTAAATCATCTTCATTTGGGGGTATGTATGGATTTTGAATAAACTTCCAATACTTAAGGTCATTTGATATTAAAAAGATTTTCATTCTATTTTTCCAATAATCATAATTTGACCCATTAAGCAAAGGAGGCCTTGTGGTGCATAAACCCTCTAAGTGATTAGATGTGCTAGCCATGCTAAAAATACGATTAAGTATAGAATTTAGCTAACAAGGCTCTGATACCAAATGTAGGATCGTGTGGGTTATGGGTCCACTAATCACTTTTAATCTAATCCCTAACTAATCAAACAATAAACGCAGCGGAAACAAATTTAAAAACAAGTAGGGAAATTAACAGAAAAATGCAAACCACAAAGAGACTCGGCGTTTTTATAGAGGTTCGGCACCCCACCCGGGTCCTAGTCCTCTCTTGTAGACTCCGCTCGACTCCGCGAGCTCCGCCTACGTCTTCACTAACCACTCCCCGTTCCGGGCCGGGAGAGAACGCCTTTACACCACAAGCAACGCGAACAACCCTCGCTTGCTTGAATTCTTCCTCTCACAATCCGAGAGGGACACTTCGGGCTTTCACCGAAGTCCTTGCTTCTTTTGACAACACTTGTAACTGAGTGGGATTCACTCTCTAATTGAGCACACTTTGAGTAGGATGAGTATATGATCAAATGTGTGAAGTTTAGGCTTAAAGAGTGTAGAATTGGGAGCTTTGAGGATTGAGGTTTCTCTCTAATGTATTGGGACAATTGGAGTTGGAGAGACTTGTGTTAACAACAAGTCTTGATCCTCTATTTATAAGCTCCTAAGGTTTTCTAGCCGTTGGGGATAGATTTGATTGGGTTTTGTGCAAGATACACAAAGCAGAAAATCGGGCTGCAAATCTGTCCAGAACCGGTCGACCGAAACTACTAAACCGGTCGACCGTTCACTTGATTTCAAGGAGAACGGTCGAACAAAAGAATATTCGGTCGGACAAACGAGCTAGAACTTAACTCTACTTAAGTGAATCGGTCGAACCAAAGTATGGAGCGGTCGACCGAAAAGGGGATTCGGTTGAGACAAAGGTCAATCGGTCGAACGAGAAATGTGTCGACCGATAGCAGGGAATTTGGTTTCTGAAAAATATGTTCAACCGGTCGACCGAAACAAGGTCTTCGTTCGACCGGTTACCGAATGTATTTTGGGGTTAAGTTTGTTTTATACGAATACGACCGTTATAGGAATACGACAAGAAAAACGGCCATATTAAAATCCGGGATCGGTCGACCGAAAAGGTAGAACCGGTCGACCGGTAGAGTTCGGTAAAATCACTGTGGAGAGTCTGTTATAAACCGGTCGAACTGAGAACTGGTTCGGTCGACCGGTTCACACAGGAAATCTGGGTTTAAGTTTATAAGTGATTTCCGACTAAGGTTTGGGTGATCTAATGAAGTCCAAATAATGTGAAATTTCTTGTGTGACTTCTATAGGGAACCTATTGTGTATGTGATTGGTTTTTAACTCTTGTATGCTCAATTTACACATGTTCCTAAGACTCAAAATAAAATCAAGATTACAAGTCTTCATTTAGCTTTATTACAAATCTTGACTTGATTTCCTTCCTTCCATGAGTCTTGATCACCTGTAGAGGTTAGCACATGCAATATATATGCAATGCAATATGTGTGCTACTCTACATCATCATAATTAAGATTAGGTTAATTAAATCATCAAAACCTAGATTAAGGCCAAAAAGCCAACACCACATACATTTTACACATTATTAGGCATCCATTTTCTTATTAGGCATCTTTTGAAAAGGATTTGAAAAGCGCTAAATGAAATTGATGTTTTGGAAACGATATAACATTATTACGTTGTCAAATCCACATAACTTCACTATATTACGACTACAAATGAGATATTCTAGTTTCAACTAAATAGGTCAATATTACAGTTATCAATTTTATATTACGGTTCGAAACATAATTTTTTTTTGTTTCAACTAAATAGAGAGTAACTATAGTACACATTTCTTGGCTGTTGAAAATGATTTGAAAAGAGCTAAATGTAATTGATGGTTTGGAAACCATATTACAATGACAAATCCACCCAATTGCACTATATTACGGCTACCAATAAGATATTCCGGTTTCAAACATAATATTATTTTCGATTTTACTAAATAAGTTAATATCATAGTTATCAATGTGACAATCCACTTTCAAAAGTAATTAAAGATAAAACTTACCCCATTTTCCGCCAGACTTGATAGGATTGGGCCGGACATACAAGATGTTGGATTTCTTTCTACAATTTCCATAATTTGGATTTTTACCCTCTGAAAACAAATAGTAGTTCAACTGAATCAAGTCCAAGTTAAAGAAAAAAAATCACCACTATAAAGAAAAAAAAACTAAGAAAAATGAGCACATCCAATAACCAACCAATCGATTTTCATTAAACAAATCAAAATCGAAATGGTTTCCAAACCAACAAGTCGGAATATAAACCCAATGTTCTACCAAAAAATATCTAGATCCCAAATAAACCGCAAGATTAAAGATCCACAAAATAAAACCATGTTTCCCAAAAATATACTAAAACCAAACAAAACCGAAATCAACAGCAAAAAACTAACCGAATATATTAAGTTCTAAGACGTCTTGAAGAATCCGGCGTAGTGGATGACAATGAGGGACGTTTGGGAGGTGATAGTTGATGTGGATGGAAAAAAACGTGGAGGGTTTGGATGGTGAGGAGAAAGGGATGACGAAAATGGAAAGAGGAATAGTGACTTTGGATGGTGATGAGAAAGAGATGACGGAAATGGAAGGATGGATAGTGAGTTTGTTTTTGGTAACGTGGATTAAATGGATGATTAAGAAGACTATCAAATTTATTTTATTACCCTTACTTAAAGTAAAAGACTCACAACCATTCAGATTGAAATGAATAGTTAGATCTTGAGGAGTTCATTTAAACAAAATGAGTCCAGAGTTCATTCTATACTTATTCTATATATATACATATAATATATACACATATATATAACACAAAGGTTGCAATGTAGAGTTTTTGTGTGTGTGCAATTTGCCATTTGTACTTGTCCATTGCCAGATCTGAAGAGCCTATGACACTGTTGCACTTGGCCAGTGCATGATGAGGGTGTTTAATATTAATATCAGACGTAATCTTCTTTAATTTTATAATGTTTTGGTTCCAGGCTGGAGATGTCATCCGTTATTTGTTTGCTAGTTTTCGGTGAAGATGAGTTTGTGCAGTGCAGACAGTTGCAAATTTGTAATGTCATGTCTGTGCTAAAATTTGCATTAAGAAATAATTGTGTGTTTATCATGGTATTTGTTTGTTATGTCGAAGTGGTGACTTAACGTGCTCAATCTATATAGATGGAGGATTTTCCTCAATTTATCAAAATTATTGCCACTAGTGTGTTCTAACTAACTACGTTTAAGAAAATGTATTTTTGCCAGAAAGTTTTGTTTGAGTGGGACGTGTCTCCTATTCTGTTTTAGCATTGTACTGCAAAACTATCATACTTGTTGGGTTACAGGTTACATATATCGGATACAAAGTATACATCTCCAACTTATGCATCATTTGGTAAACAAATGATATCATTGCAATGACAAACACAAATAATCTTTGATCTTTGTTTATTTTTAAAGAAAATGATTGGTTTATATTGATATTCAAGAAGAAACTCAACCACAAGAACCTTTGCAGTCTCAACAGTTAACTAGTATACCAACTTCAAACCACACAGCTAATACCACATCGAAAATGGATAAAACAAACGCATTCCAACCTATGTACAAATGAAATAGATGTTGAAAAAGAGACTCGATGCGGACGAGATTAGATTAGATCCATCAATAAACTTGACCTCTGAGGCTCCGACTAATTAGTCTAGAAATTTAATGTTACCATTTCAGTGCTGAAATTTGAAAATTCAAATTTAAAGTAGTCATAATGGGCAGACCTACTAATTTGCTAATATTTACATATTTGTCATTGCCTTGCTAAAATATGAGCATCCTCTTAGCAAACAAATAAAAAGACTTAGTATCATGCATTGTACAAGGGAAATTTGACCATTTATCCTCCAAGTTACCTAACCTCTGAAAAAAGGTTACATTTTGACCCTCTCTGATAAATATGCTTATGTTTTGCGTTTTACCCAAAATATCACTGTCTTTTAAAACACTAAAAAACTTATCTCTATCACTCATCTTTTCTCTCTTACACGCAACCATTCCCCGTCGTGGTCGACCCCAAGATGTATTTTGAGGGGGTTGTTTGTGCATGTGTCGGAAAATGATTTCGAGGGTTTTTGTGTTGTGATTGACTCATATTCCTTATGCCCACTCTGACGGGTCGATCGGGGGTGGCAGGGGTTGCAATGGGTCAACGCCCTCTGGAAGCCAAACACAATGTATTTTTGGGCTTGAAGATTTATTAAGAATTCTAACAGTTTGGATACCAAAAACGGGTGTTTTCTGTGTTTCCCACGAAGCTCGATCGGCTCGATATGATTTCGATAGAAACGCGATTGTTGTGCTCGATATGTTTGTGAGTTCAATAGGATTAAACTGAGTGTTTTGTGGATTTGATTGAGTTGATGGAAGTCAGATTGATCTTCTGTGTTTCCAACGAAGCTCGATGAGCTCGATAGGAACTCAATTGTTGTGCTTGATAGACCCGATTCCTTTTACATGTGAGCTCGATAAAGCTCTAACAGCAGTTTGTCGAGTTTGTTTTAATTTAATGTTGAGTTTGTTTTTGATGTGTTCGACGGAGCTTGATAGAATGTGCTCGATTTTTGAAGACGTCTTATGTCGAACGGAATTCAAATTGTTTGAGTGTGGAGAACTGTAAACTCGATGAGTTTGATGTGCTCGATATGTGTGCGATATGATCTCGATAATTTAGATTTTTTGAAAAAACACAACTTTTTACCGTACGATTTTTTAGGGCATCTTATAACGAACGGAATTCGAATCGTTTCGGTGTGAAAAATTGTAAACTCGATGAGCTCAATGTGTGTGCTCGATAATTTAGATTTAAAAAAAACATGACTTTTGATTGCACGATTTTTGAGGACGTTTTATGACAAACGAAATTCGAATCGTTTCCGTGTGAAGAACTGTTAACTCAATGAGCTCGATGTGTACACGATAGTCATCGATAATTTAGATTTTTTGAAAAGTTGTGTTTTTCAACAGACGATTTTTAGGGTGTTTTATGATGAATGAAATTCAAATCGTTTGGGTGTGGAAAACTATAAACTCGATGCGCTCGATATGTGCGTGATATGAACTGTTTATTGCACGGTTTTTGAAAGCTGAGAGAGAGAAAGAAAGAAAGAAAGAGAATGATCGGAAGTGAATGGTCCGACACGGTTTAGACAATGATATTTTGGAGAGAAGTGAAAAGATAAGCGTATTTTTCAAATAGAATCAAAATGTGAACTTTTTTTTCCAAAGGTTGGATAACTTGGAGCATAAATGGTCAAATTTTCCTAGTATAATATACCTCTGCCATTAATATGTTAACCCTTAATTAATATTCTTTTGAAAGTTAGTTTTTTGTTAATACATATGAAAATCCTCTTCAGAGAGGAATACAATTCTAAATGTATTCTTACAGTAGGGTTTCCATCAAATTCCAATTACTCCGTACTAAAATGTGTACTACCACGTATACATAAAAAAAAATAGCTTAGCAAATGTTTTGGTGCTTAGATCACCACTAACGGTGCCTCTTTGCACCTCACGACCCGGTCCCGAGGGAGATGACTGGTCATGCAAATCTTAACCCCAGGTCATCCTAGGTTGTCGACCTGGACGTTGAATATTTTAATATTTCTTATTTTTTTGGTTTTGGTTTTGTTTTGATTTTTTTTTTGTTGGAAAAATCGTTTTATAATTGTTTTGATTTTTTAGAATTTTTTTTAAGTTTTTTTAAATTTTTCCAAGATGGAACCCGAAATGATGTGGAGAAGAGAGATATGTTGTTGTGGGTTGTGGTAAGTTGTGGTTAATATGTGAATAATGTAGGAAATAGAGAAAAATAGGTTGAGGAGAGAGAAAGCTGATGTGGAAGAGAGAAAATACTGATGTGGAAGAGAGAGAACGCTCGTGACCAAGTTGTCTGAGGTCATGGTTAGTGATGACGTTAACGTAAGATAACGTGTAAAACACACTTTTTAACTTTATTTTTGACACTAAAAACTGCTTCGATCCGTCTCACAAAAATGCACAAACGAAATTATAAAGGGAAATGTTTGTTGAACGCTTCGCGTCACGGACGCTGCAAACCCAGTCAGCAGAATGGCTGATGTGGGCAACCCAGTCAGCAGACGCGGCTGAGTTCGCTCTCTCCCCAGAAACAATTTCTTTGTTTAGTTTATTCCTCGTTTCGTACAAATTTCGCCATCCCTCGCCATCCCTCATTAATGCGTCTCAAATCACTCCATTCTTTCATCATGTTGGCGCTCCTACACTCAACATTCGTCCTCCTATTTCTTCCCTTCTCTTTATTAAATTCATTTTTTTCCGGACACACACGTCATTCATTTTCTTTAGTTTCTGGACAAGCACGTAACTTATTCCGGACACAGTTACTATTTATTCCGGACAGTTGGAATACTTATTCCGGACAGACGGAACACTTATTCCGGACAAACGAACTACTTACTCCTGATTTTTTGTTGCTGTTGTTTTATTTTCCCGATGCGTCCACCATCGCATTTAATGCTTTTCAAATCAGCACGTCCTCCGTCTTCTTTCTTATTGTTTGGCGCGTCACGGAGATACAAATATGAGTGTCTAGGTTATTCCGATCCTACGAACCATTCCTTCTTCTCTCCTTCCTCCATTTTTGTTGTACTGTAATGGCACTCGTAAATGTGTCCTCACAGCCGGCTCCTGCCTCCAACGTCCCTCAAGTGATGATGAATTTTCCTTCCTTCGAAGAAGCCAAAGCATTTTACGTTTCATACGCCGATTCCTGTGGTTTTGGTGTGAAGATAAGGCAATCTCATTACGATCGTGGTGTTGTTATACGGGCCACTCTTACTTGCTCAAAGGAAGGTAATGCTCCCGGAAACCAAGGTGAAGGTAGACCGAAACATAGGTTATCCGGTAGGGTCGAATGCACTGCGCGGATTAGGGTCTCCGGTAATCCATCCAGAGGCTACGTAATTAACTACGTAGATCTCGAACATAATCACGCCATGCTGTCGGAAGACCAGATGCGCTTCCTCCGTCAAAAACGATCCGTCCCGGAGTCCGCCAGAGCACGCATTTCGTGCAATGATGCTGCCGGTATATCTGCCGCCAAGACCATGCAATCTTTTGTGGTCGAAGCTGGAGGTCACGATAAATTGTCTTTCAACGAGCGGGACCTAAGGTTATTTATTCTCCACTTAACCTGGTTGAAGTTACGCATTTAGCTTTGTCATAAAAATTATGTTTCGCAGGAATGTTGTGAACGAGGTTAGAAACCTCAAAATGGGACCAGGAGATGCGCAAGCTATCCAAGATTATTTCATCAGGATGCAGAAGAATGATTCCCGCTTCTTTTACGTAATGGATATGGACGACGAAGGCAGACTACGAAATGTGTTCTGGGCCGACAGTCGGTCTCGAGCTGCTTACTCTTACTTTGGAGATGCAATATGTTTCGACACAACATACATAACAAACAAGTATGACATGCCTTTTGCCCCATTTGTGGGGGTAAATCACCACTACCAGTCCGTCCTACTCGGTTGCGCACTCCTCTCTTCCGAGACGACACAAAATTACATTTGGTTGTTCCAAACATGGTTGACGTGCATGAACGGTACGTGTTTTATTTTGTCCGGCTTTGTCCATTTTACGTTGTGTGCCTGTCCGGTTACTCCCTTACGTCTGTCCGTTTTACGTATTTTGCTCGTCCGGTTTATCCCTTACGTCTGTCCTGTTTACGTCTTTTGCTCGTCCTGTTTACCCCTTACGTCTGTCCGGTTTACGTATTTTGCTCGTCCGTTTTATCCCTTACGTCTGTCCGGTTTACGTATTTTGCTCGTCCGGTTTATCCCTTACGTAAGTCCGGTTTACGTTTTTTGCGCGTCCGGTTTATCCCTTACGTCTGTCCGGTTTACCCTTGACGCCTGTCCGGTTTACGTCTTTTGCTCGTCCGGTTTATCCTTTACGTCTGTCCGGTTTACGTCTTTTGCTCGTCCGGTTTACCCTTGACGTCTGTCCGGTTTACGTTATTTCTGTCCGGATTAACATATGTTTTTATCTTGATCGCTTTGTGTGCAGATACAAGCCCCCCGGCGATCATAACAGACCAATGTGGCGCCATAGCTTCGGCTGTGAGGACTGTGTTCCCTGAAGCGCGGCACAGATTTTGTATATGGCACATAATGAATAAGGCCCCTGTGAAGCTGCCCAAGAAGTACCGGGAGCATACGTTGTTTGACCTCAACAACTGTGTATTCGATTCCAAGACTCCGGCAGAATTCGAGCGGAATTGGCAGGGATTTCTAGATGATTTCGAGTTGCACGACAATAATTGGCTCCGATCCATTTATGCAATTCGAGAGCACTGGGTACCTGCATTTTCGAGGGATTGTTTTTCCGCCGGAATGGCATCAACCCAGAGAAGTGAGGGTATGAACGCCTTCTTCGATAAGTACCTCACATCAAGGACGACACTTAAGCAGTTCGTTCAACAATACGAACTCGCACTACGCCACAAGTATGAGAAGGAAGCTCAGTCTGATTTCGATTGTCAGCATAAGGCTCCGCAATTGATTTCGAAATATCCATTCGAGAGGCAATTGAGCGAGTTGTATACGGTGGGTGTCTTCAAGAAGGTGCAGTTAGAAATTGGGAAGATGATGTACTGCGACATCAAGGATGAGTTCAACGAGGACGACACATTGCACTTCAACGTGACCGAACATGTATTGACACATATCCTCCCATTGTCGAAACGGTTCACAGTGCAAATTAGAGATGAGAAGTGGGTATGCGATTGCAGAATGTTTGATCACGTCGGTATCCTATGTTGTCACGTTTATGTTGTTATTGCCCGAATACGTCCAAACGCGTTGCTCCCCGAGTTTTACATCGTCCACCGATGGAGGAAGGATATCCGAAGGAGCTATGGAGTCAAGTTTCCTCTTCAAAGCGGCATAACGGGGAACGATGCGCTTCGTCGCCACGACGACATAATGGGTCGTGCGCTTTGGATCGCCGAGGCCGCTTTCGACTCAAACGACAGATATCTTCAGGCGGTAGAGGCACTTGAGTTGCTTAAGGAACGTATGCAACGACCTGATCCTGTGTTCGCTGGTACATCCGTTCTCAATCCGGATAAGACAATACGGAAAGGCAGACCGCCGAGCAAACGACGGATTTCTTTGTCTGAGAAAATAATTAAAAGTAACGTTAAGAAAATCAACAGGAAGAAGGCTCTACCCCCGTTACACCCTGCAGCACCCAAACCGGGGGATCACGATTTCGATGACTGGGACATGAATTTGCATTACGAGGGAGTTCCTCCTTGATTATTGTATTTGTCCTTGGTTGGAATTATTCCTATGTAATTTTGTTGAAAGTCATTGTAATTTTGTTGAATGTCATTGTATGTAATTTTGTTGAAAGTCATTGTATGTAATTTTGTTGAAAGTCATTGTATTATTGCATAAGATTCAACCCTTTCTTTGCTTGATCGTTTGTGAATTAATTTCTCATGGCGACAAATATATTAAGTAATTTTGTACCGTTGTATGTCTGTCCGGATTAAGTTAACAGTATGTCCGGATTAAGTTAACAGTATGTCCGGATTACGTAACATCAAAGTCCGGATTAAGTGACCAGTATGTCCGGAATACGTAATTAGGCAGTCCGGATTACATTGTTTGTCTGTCCGGATTACGTTAATTTCTGTCCGGAATAAGTTACCAGTATGTCCGGATTACGTTACCAATATGTCCGGATTACGTTACATCAATGTCCCGAAACGGAACAAAAAGTTTGTCCGGAATAAGTGTATTTGCTGTCCGGAATAAGTGTATTTGTTGTCCGGAATAAGCGTATTTGTTGTCGGGAATAAATGTATTTGTTGTCCGGTTTAAGAATAAAGTGTGTCTGGAATAAGTGTTTTTGCTGTCCGGAATAAGTGTATTTGCTGTCCGGAATAAGAATAAAGTATGTCCCGAAACGGAACAAAAAGTGTGTCCGGAATAAGTGTATTTGCTGTCCGGAATAAGTGTATTTGTTGTCCGGAATAAGCGTATTTGTTGTCCGGAATAAATGTATTTGTTGTCCGGTTTAAGAATAAAGTGTGTCCGGAATAAGTGTATTTGCTGTCCGGAATAAGTGTACTTGCTGTCCGGAATAAGTGTATTTGCTGTCCGGAATAAGAATAAAGTGTGTCCCGAAACGGAACAAAAAGTTTGACCGGAATAAGTGTATTTGCTGTCCGGAATAAGTGTATTTGTTGTCCGGAATAAGCGTATTTGTTGTCCGGAATAAATGTATTTGTTGTCCGGTTTAAGAATAAAGTGTGTCCGGAATAAGTGTATTTGTTGTCCGGAATAAGTGTACTTGCTGTCCGGAATAAGTGTATTTGCTGTCCGGAATAAGAATAAAGTGTGTCCCGAAACGGAACAAAAAGTTTGTCCGGAATAAGTGTATTTGCTGTCCGGAATAAGTGTATTTGTTGTCCGGAATAAGCGTATTTGTTGTCCGGAATAAATGTATTTGTTGTCCGGTTTAAGAATAAAGTGTGTCCGGAATAAGTGTATTTGCTGTCCGGAATAAGTGTACTTGCTGTCCCGAATAAGTGTATTTGCTGTCCGGAATAAGAATAAAGTGTGTCCCGAAACGGAACAAAAAGTTTGTCCGGAATAAGTGTATTTGCTGCCCAGAATAAGTGTATTTTTTGTCCGGAATAAGTGTATTTGCTGTCCGGAATAAGTGTATTTGTTGTCCGGAATATGTGTATTTGTTGTCCGGAATATGTGTATTTGTTGTTCGGAATAAGTGTATTTGCTGTCCGGAATAAGTGTATTTGTTTTTCGGAGTAAGTGTATTTGTTGTCCGGTTTAAGAATAAATTTTGTCCAGAAACGGAACATTAAGTTTTTCCGGAATAAGTGTATTTGCTGTCCGGAATAAGTGTATTTGTTGTCCGGAATTAGTGTATTTGCTGTCCGGAATAGGTGTATTTGTTGTCCGGTTTAAGAGTATTGATTATTTATACATGTCCTTGTATTGATAATTTAACCCAACACCAAATGTCATTGTATTGATAAATCATTCAAATAGTCTATGTAATTTTAACATGTATACATGTATAACTTTGTAAAAAAAATTAAAACATCCAGAGTCGTTTATTGTTGATCGCACATCCCAGAGTCTTCGAGTAAGAAATTGGCCAAATCGCCTCTAAAACGGTGAATAACCTTGCTCTGCTTCGGCTGAGTCGGATCAGCATTCTCCATCAAACGCTTGATCCAGTACAAAACGTATGGCCCGCAGTCGTTACTCCCCGCTAGCTGTCGTTGGCTACCCTTCCTGTCAACTCTCAGTGGCCATTCGACCGCCAAAAACCCTCGCCAGAATCCCGCTATCTTAGACGCGGTGCATTCATGAGTTCCGACTAAAAGGTTAGGATTTTCACCTCTTTTAAGCGTGCGGGAGAGGCTGTTGTACTGAATGAACTCCGATCGAGGTCCGTGGGCAACGAACAGAGTCCAGTGGCCGGACAAACAGCATGGCTGTGCGATGACGACTTCCTCCACATTAAGTCCTTCCATTTTTGGGAGTAAATAATCTCTCTTTATATCTTCTCCCTGTCCCTCCACAATCATTTCCGATTCGAAGGATGATAAGCAGACCACCTTTTGTTGCCCTCCTCTTCTGACGAGTACCTCAATTAGGCCGTCAAGCGTTTCGTTGGTGATTTCTGTGCCTCGCGAAATTATTTCCTTGAGATCACCCCTGCTGATAATGCTGAGAACCCCCCTCCAGATAATATCTTTTGCTTCTCGCTCGGGGGCCGTTGCATTCAATAAACGATGTACCTCATCATTGGTCAGCGTTCTCAAGGCGGTATCATCCACATCTGGCCTCGTGGACGAAACAAGGGCGGCCAGTTCATCTTTCGCTTTTTCTTCACTGGCTTCTTCGGGCCCTTTTGTTTTTGTGGTGGCTTCTTCGGCCTCCTTTATTTGTTCTTGTTTTTCTGCGGCAATCTTCTGTGCCTCATCTTGGCCAGATTTGCTTTGCGCTTCGTGTATGTGTTCTGTGCGCAAGCGTGGTTTAAAGGTCCGCATTTTTTTGGGGTGCAAAAGCGGAAGCGCAACCCCAGCCTTCCTCTTTCTTTCCTCCTGTCTCCTCATAACTTCCTCCTTTTCTTCCTCCTCCTCCCTCTTATTTCTCTCTTCCTCCTCCCTCTTTTCCCTCTCTTCCCTCTCCTCCTCCTCCCTCTTATTTCTCTCTTCCTCCTCC
This sequence comes from Triglochin maritima, assembly GCA_963682175.1. Lineage (NCBI taxonomy): Eukaryota > Viridiplantae > Streptophyta > Magnoliopsida > Alismatales > Juncaginaceae > Triglochin > Triglochin maritima. The sequence continues at coordinate 51,163,125 of OY821774.1, read as the reverse complement.
CTCTTTTCCCTCTCTTCCCTCTCCTCCTCCTCCCTCTTATTTCTCTCTTCCTCCTCCCTCTTTTCCCTCTCTTCCCTCTCCACCGCCTCCCTCTTATTTCTCTCTTCCTCCTCCCTCTTTTCCCTCTCTTCCCTCTCCACCGCCTCCCTCTTATTTCTCTCTTCCTCCTCCGCCTCCCTCTTATTTCTCTCTTCCTCCTCCCTCTCTTCCCTCTCTTCCCTCTCCTCCGCCTCCCTCTTATTTCTCTCTTCCTCCTCCCTCTTTTCCCTCTCTTCCTCCTCCCCACGGACTCTCAGCTCACGACACTCTTCTTGAGAGATCCGCAGTTCTTCCTCCAGGTTGTTAATTTTAACGGTCGCCTCCCTAAGTGCTGCTTCGGCTCGCAGCCATTTCGTCTTCACCTCACTAAGTTCCAACTCTTGTAGCAGTGGGTCACATGGAATGCTGCATTCACTGAGTTGTATCCTTGGTAGAGTGGATGTTGAAGGTGTTTCCTTCGAGGCGACCGTTGCTTCTGCAGGAGTTGAAGGTGTTTCCTTCGCTGCGGGAGTTGCTGCTGCAGGAGGAAATTGATCCTCTGACAACAGTGAATGCTCCCGTGCACTGAGTTTTGGGGTGCCCTTCAACTCAAATTGGCCCGAGTATATCCGGGACAAGTTGATGCCTCGATCTTCCCATTTTCTAAGGATTTGGCGTCTGCTAAACATTTCGGTCCAACACTTGAACCGTGGAAATGCTGACCGGGGATCCCCCAATTTGAACTTCTCGCAAAGCCACACCTGAAAACAGGAATAAGTTAAAAAACAGAAACATAACATCCCCAGGACAGTCTCATAACGTTAATCACTAATTCCGGACAGACACAACTCTTATTCCGGACAGACACAACTCTTATTCCGGACAGACACAACTCTTATTCCGGACAGACAAAGACGTATTCCGGACATACAAATTACTTATTCCGGACAGACACAAGACGTATTCCGGACACATACAGGACTATTCCGGACTGGCAACACACTTATTCCGGACAGGCAACACACTTATTCCGGACAGAGACAACACTATTGAGGACAGACACAAAACTTATCCCGGACAGACACAAGACTTATTCCGGACAGAGACAACACTATTCAGGACAGACACAAGACTTATCCCGGACAGACACAAGACGTATTCCGGACAGACAAGACAATCATTCCAGACACATACAGGACTATTCCGGACAGGCAACACACTTATTCCGGACATAAACCAACACTACTCCGGACTGACACAACACTCATTCCGGACTACCACAAGACACTTATTCCGGAAAACCTCAAGACACTTTTTCCGGACAGAGACAACACTATTCAGGACAGACAGAAGACGTATTCCGGACAGACACAAGACGTATTCCGGACAAGCAAGACAGTCATTTCGGACACATACAGGACTATTCCGGACAGGCAACACACTTATTCCGGACATAAACCGACACTATTCCGGACTGACACAACACTCATTCCGGACCAAGATGCTTACTTGTAATACGGCAACGCAACCAGACACGTAGCCCTGCTTCATAGAGAAGTTCGCTGACGATCTCCTCCTCGAGAGGTCCCGTTGGGCTTCCTCCAGGCCTTCAACCAAGAAAGTGTGAACCGCATTTGCCCACGCATATCTCTTGAGGCGCTTGAGGTTCTTAAGGTGTTTCGTGTACCACGCTTTAGTTCGCAGTGATCCATCGAAGAACAAAAAATGATTGAAAATCATAGAAATAAGGAGTCGGACGTGCTCCTCCTCCTCGCCCATCTTGCTCGTGGCGGTAAGATGACCCAGTAGCTGGGTGTTGTCGAGGTTAACCCCGTCACGTTTCGCTACGTACATGGCATCCATATCCACTCTCTGCCCATGTACTCTTAGTCCAAGTAGAAGGGCGACGTCTTCTACCGTAAATGGGACCACCCCAGTGGCTATTCTCAGACCGACTTCATTGGCGTCGAAGTGTTCGACGAACCAACCCAGTATCTCGTTGTCAGTTGTGACGTGAGGAAAGCTGAGGAAGTGACCGAAAGGCGTCCGTTGGAAGACATTTTTCTCCTCCTCCTTCATCCGGTCGAACTGCTTGTGAAGGGCCGCGAAACCGCACTTGGTTTCGCGGAAGTAGTACGTGCTTCCCTTAAACCACACAAAAAAATTGTTAGAGGCCAATAATGAACCTTAAAATGAACCAGAAAGAACATGGTTGACAAAACACCTGCGCGGCTACAATTTCAGGAGCAATGGAGGTTTCAGGTAGAGAAGGATCCATTTTCGCCTTGTCTTGGTTTTCGTTACTGGAATGGAAATGTTTTGGAGCAATGAAGGTTTTGGATGAGCGTATGGAAAGGAACTCCGGGTGAAATGGGGAAAGTTACTCGAATGCTGTACCGCCGCTACTGATGTACGTGAAGTCGAACCGTCTAATCGTGATTTAGGGAAATGAACCGTCGCACGGAAATGAACCGTCGCACCCAACAAATCGTGATTTAGGGAAATGAACCGTCGCACCCAACAATTCGTATACATTTCCCCGCGCAGAGGTTTTGGTTGACTGGACGCACACCTGGCAGCTGACGTGTTATTCCACGTAGGACGCGTCACGGACGCTCGCGTCCGTATATAACTACTCAATTATAAATCAGAGAACTGCATATTCCACAAACTGCAACTTCTACCCCACCAAGTCAACTAGGACACGCAAGTACTCAAACCCAAGTAGACAAAACACTTTGCCTACACCCGATTATTCGACCAATTCCAATGAGCATTGTCCAACATACATTACATGGTAATAAACTAATAGTTCAAAATTTCCCAGCTAAAATGTGGATGCAACTTGAAGACACACGAGAAAGACACATGAGAGGAAAATAATAAGCTTCGGAAGGGAATAATCATGCGCGACAACTTGTGCTTTATCTAAGCTTCTTGTTGTTTGGGACTTTTGTAGCGTTACTATAGGAAAACTTTGTTATTTGGCTGCAAACTTATACGTCCATATTTTGTTACCCAATAAAGAAAAAGTTGAATGTCACTTTGAAATCATATTGCGGATCATAACATGATTATTTAAATTTAATCGTAACTACCAAATTTAAAAAATATATATTTATAGATGTAACCCAAAACAAACAAAAATACCCCCAAAAATACCAAACTCCAAAAAACAACGAGCTCCCTTATCCATCCAACAAAAAACGAAACCAACAGCCCAACAAAAACCACACAAAGATCACATCCCTGTACCCAGTGTTATAAAAAATGAAGATAATTCCAAATCCCCCTAAAACCGGTAAAAGAAAGAAAAGAAAACAAAGAAAGAAAGAAAAAAAGGAAATTCCGAAAATTGCAAACAAGTCCAAGTCCCTATCCGTCCCACCCTCAATAATTGTTAATTCCAACCCCATCCCTTCTGTTCTCTGGCTGGCACTTCCGTCCTCTTCCTCCCCCTCTCTAAATCACTCCAAACCCCAAACCCTAACCGACCCACCTCCCACCATGCCGCCTTTCGCCTCCTTCCTCCCTCTCCTCGCCCTCCTCTCCCTCTCCGTCACCGCTTCCGACACCGTCTACGACGTCCTCCTCCGCCACGGCCTCCCGATGGGCCTCCTCCCTCGCGGCATCCAGAACTTCGAGATCGACGACGGGGGCAACTTCGAGGTCAAATTAGGGCGGCCTTGCACGGCCAAGTTCGAGAACGAGGTGAGATATGAGGCGAATGTGTCCGGGACTATCAGCTATGGGCGGATCGGGGCTCTCAAGGGCGTTTCGGCGCAGGAATTGTTTCTCTGGTTTCCTGTCAAGGGGATTAGGGTTGACATTCCGAGCTCGGGGATTATCTACTTTGATGTTGGGGTTATATTTAAGCAGTTCTCGCTCTCGCAGTTCGAGACGCCGCCGGAATGTCACGATCCCGAGAGTGGGTTGGAGAAGGGTGGAGATTTGGTGAGTTCGGTTTTGGGTTTGAAGTGAAGAGATTGGATTTTTTGCGTTGGGGAAGTTGTGTTTTTGTGGAATTTTAATTTTCTTCGGGTTTGGGAGTGGAAAGGTTGGATTTTGCCTTTTGTTTTTCTTATTATTATCGTTTTCGAAGTGCAAAGATTGGAGTTTGATGTGGGGAGGTGGGTTTGTGTGGATTTCGGGTTTGAGAGGGGAAAGATTAGATTTGGCCTGTTGGGTTTTTGTTTTTATCCTCTTTGATTTGATGTAGAAAAAAAAATTGAATTTTGAATTTCGAGATTTTGGGGAGTTGAAAGATTGGATTTTGATCGGTGGGTTTTATTCGATTTGCCTACTACTCCAATCAGACTCCCACTACAGTTGTTCCGTTCCGTTCTTGATTGGGCAAAATGGTGGCAGATAATTGTCCTCCTCAAGTCTGGTGGCAAGTTCCAATCTTTTGTTGGGTCTCGTGCCTCTAACTGAATTTTTTTATTTTCCTAGGAAAACAGGGTTTTTTTCGGTTTTGTGGTGATCATTTTTTTAAAGTCGAAAACCAAAAGTTTTTGCTTTATAATTTGAGGTCTCTTTTCCCCTGTGGCATCAACAGATATTATTCCATCTGTTAAAACTTTTGCTTTTTTGGGCCTTTTGTGGCTGTGTTGTTGTCAAAGATCTTTTACCTTCTATCTAATTTTAGCTTGTGGGTATTGCTGGATTCTGAATCATACTGACCATTGCCTGATCAGATCCGTTCTGGAAATTTCAGAGTGAATCTGGGAAACTCAGTTACTCGGTAGACAACAATGTGCTGCAGAAGACTGTCATATAAAAAACGGAAACCAAAACCAAAAATTTCTGCTCTGGATCAACAGCTAATCTGCTATGGTAGATATGTTGTTCTGGTTGGTAAATACATGGTTTTGTGCTTTGTTAAAGGAGTCATTATTGGGGACGAGTTTGAGTCATCGTGTGCTTGCTGGACATAGTCACAGACCTATTGGTTACCACTTATTTTTTTCGTATTGAAGGAGAATTTTGAAATGCGAGGAGGTAGAGTTGCTGCCGTCGATGAGAGTGGGTTGGATGAGTCAAGGAACGTTAAATCCAGCCGAGAGATCTAATAATGTGTAAGGTTGTATTTAGTCTTCAGAATTAATGTAATAGTTACAGAAAGGACTACGTTTGGAGGAGTTCATCCCTCTGCTATAGTTGGGGTCAATTAGCTCTTGCTATGTGGAGTGTATGCTGCTACATTGAGTTCTCTGTAAATCCGGGAATTACCTTTTTTATTATGTGATGATTTAGATTGGATAATAGTAGTATATACCATTTTTATTATGGGGGGTGCATCTCAAAAAGGTGCTGAACTTCGCTGTTTGTTGTAGATTCTTCTTCCATTTCCTTCTGTTTTGGAGCTCTAAAAGTGAGGATGTCTTGCGGTGTTCACTGTAATAATTGCTGGTGATGGGGATGACTTCAGTCGCTTCCTAGTTGACCTACTGTGGGATCATTCTAGTCAGTTGTCACTAACATTATAGTCCTTAAAAAGAAAATTATCTTCATGGTGAAGGTACTTGGGTTTTTGGATTGGTGGAAACATATTCAGATGATGAGACAGTTTTATCATAGGGGCTTATCGGATAATTTAATGAGATTGTATTAAACATCTTAAAATGTATTGGCTTCTATGATCTATCTATCATGGAAAGTCTTATGCCTTGTCTATTTGAAAACAAACTGGTGAAAAGAAAATTCTTTGGAGATGATTCACCCTTTAACTGAACGCATTCTACGTATCTTATAGTAGTCAGTGTTGCTAAATAACATGGACCCACTTTACTATAGCATTTGACATTACATCGATATTGATACTAAAGTCAACATAAAGTTACGTATAGTTAAGACCAAAACAATCATTTGGAAAGCTAAAGGTCCTTATCTTTGCTTGAAAATCAAATAACGTTACACTCCAAGAGTAGATTGTAGGCGTTAATTTCTATTTTTTTATGTGTTTCGCAAGAAAGGTCTAACAAATGAAATCAGCAGTGTAAAGATAAATTATTATTTCACAGATGTCTCAAGTTTTATATAGCAATGCAAGCAACAGACGGAATTAGAAAGAAAATTAAATCTGTTCAAAATACATATTTCTTAAAGTACCTTACGCATACGCATGAGTCATGCATATACCCTCCCAAAGTTTGTCATTAGTGCATCTTAATTACTATCTAACACTTCATCATACTCCTTTGTACCAATTGACAACCACGTGAATTCACCCACAAGCCGGATGAGGTTTCCTATTGCATAATTTATAACATCTGAAGTGTTAGTGGCTTAAAAATGTAATAAACGTTTTCCAAACCAGATCTCAACTAAAACGATACTAAGTAATGAAATCAATAACATCTGAGAGTTGGGATAACAAAATAAGCCCAACTAAAGCCCATTATGAGAGCCCAGCAGTGGTCCAAAGGTGTGTAATCTTCACATATGAGACAGAAAAATAAACTAATCCAAGAAATTGCAGCACCAAGCCGGACTTCGGACCTTTTGTCACGTGGGATGCAGGTAGGTAGATTGCTTAAACACCGTCTAAGTCCAAAATCAAGCCTAAAAAGCACAACTTAATTTGTCATTTCTGCAGAATGAGATCGATTCCAAGCGCGTACTTCCCATAAGAGATCGGAAGTTGGTCTTCCAACACAGACCAACTAAACTCAACGTCAAATTATAAATTACAATTAAAGGTTACCAATTATAATTTTGTTGACGAAACAATAACCACAACCAGTCAACCACGGTTGGATTTTCCTTCTAGTTTCGTTGCCGAGCATCTGTCTCAAGATTTTTTGGACGTCAGAACTTCAGATGGGAAAATTATGGGGGTAAGCGAGACGGAGTACTACTTGCTCCGCCCTTAGGCAGGTTGGAGTGGGTTTAACGGATTATTCTTTGATTAAAGTTAAAAAATACAAAAAAATCAAAACTAAATACAAAACTATTAAGGTTAAATACAAGCAAACATGAGTATGAGTTATTTGGTTACGAATGACAATTTGCGAGCCGTTTATTATGCAGGTGACAGGTTGACAGGTAAGTATTTTTTTATCTACAACACACATTAAGTAGATTTACAACCCTCGGAAAACTTGAGAGTAAGGCTATAACAATAATTAGTTTTTGTCAAAGAAACTTAAAAAAATCCATCCAGAATGTTTTGCGTAAAATATGCATCTGAACCTTTTTATTTTCATCATATTCTGTTGGCAGTTTTATTTGTTTTGACCGTCAATCAATTTGGATAAGCAATCACGATACTTGTTTACTACGGTCGGAGTCAGACGTAAAAGATAGACATGATTATATCTAATTCAAATGAAGTGTCGCAAACACATGCCGGGAATTTATAAAAATAGGTACACCCTACTTTGAGATGTACTTAAACTTTTAATTTCATTAATTATACCAACATTAACATACACCTTTAATTATTCCTTCGAAAGAAAACATCCTTTAATTATGTTCTCAACATCTCATGGCATCCATCATTTCGGTCATACTACTATAAATACCGTTTTTAACACTTTTTTACCAATTAAACCTTCATGTTGTGCTAATATAAAATGCTCAACTCAAGCTTAACTAGCGTTGAAATCAGACAAGTATGTCATGTCAAAACTTGAGGAAAATCGAATTTATTGTCATAGAGTCATAGACTCAGTACGTTGTGAAAACAACACGACACTAATTATAGAAATTACCAACCATCCCCAAATTAAGCAATGATCCCAAGTAATTTCTGCGGTGAACAAATTAGACATGACAACATGCTAGAAAATTGCAACAACCTTTTAACTTGGGGATCAGGGATGCACTACGAAAATTGTCAAAACAGCCCATTAATCATTTCCAAATTAAATAACATCAAAAGACATGCACTAGCATAATCTCTTCCAACATTGAAGGATATGCTTTTTATTTAACACCTCGATTTCATATATCCAACATTCTCCCATGGTCAAGACCAGGCGGAAACTTAGGTGGTCGCTTGCTGGCTTCATGACCTCTCTCTGGTCACAACGAGGAGGAACTTTGACATGATGAACTCTCATAGGAAGAAGTCTAGTCGGGAACATTGACCGAGTCGTTTTTTGTTGACATCAGTGTTTTGGTTTTAGGATTTTTGGAGGATGATAAGGGAATCATTAACAGCATCCGGGCAATTCCTGAACGCTTGGTTTTCTCTCTCTGCCACATTACATTTTTTCTCTGCCACATCATACCAGCTCACCCACCCCCAAAATCCCCTTAACTACGCCTAGAAACAGCTCTTAACACCTACATTCTCTTACCTCCACGCAATTTGGGGATAAAACTTGGGTAAAAAATGGAAAAAAATATAACAAATAAAAAATATATTTTCAGAAAAAAAATTGAAAAAATGATTTAAAACATATTTTTACACATTTTTTACAAAAAATATATTAACCCTCTCTCCATCAGACGCCCAGTTTCCCGTCTCTAGCCGCCCGGGCAAACCACCACCGTTAAGGGTGGTCTAATGACTTGGTTGGTTTTGAACCGATAAAGTTGTTGTTTTTCTTGATATTGATTTTAATTAATGCATCTACCGTTGCTATAAAAAAATATTCTCCGAGTTGGCGAATTTTTTAGGGTGAATTGCAACAGTGTCATCAAGATACAACGAAATTAGACTTATGTAATCTGAAATTAGATATTTGCACCAATGTCATAGAAAATACAAAAAAATGCTCTAATTCCATTAACTTATTCTCGAATTGCAACCGTGTCATTCAGTCATAGTTAATGGTTGTTAACTTTTATTAATATTTAATGATTTTTTTACAGAATCATCTTAAATAAACTCAAAATTCATAAATTTCATTATACGTGCTGTAAAATTGCAAAAAATTACTCAAATCATTTATCTATACTCTATCTCTCATCTTACTCTTTCCTATATCATCTCTTCTTTTTCTCTCACTAAACTTAATGACTCGGTTATTAAACTAATGACGTCCAATAATTTTTATATTTTAATATTACAAAAAATTTAATTATTTTTTATAAAATATTTACAATTTAATAAAAAAAATTCAAAAAATGAATATTTAGGTATAAAAAAGTAAATATTTTATAAAAAAATAATTAAATATTTTGTAATATTAAAATATAAAAATTATTGGATGCAAAAATTCCATTAAATATTAATAAAAGTTAACGATGGGCAGAATGACACCCGGATGCAATCCGAGAATAAGTTAATGATATTAGAGTAATTTTTTGGATTTTTCTATGGTATTTGTGCAAATAGATACTTTGAGATAACATAAGTCGATTTTTGTTATTTCTTGATGGCTCTGTTGCAATTCACCCTTATATAAATCTATTTCTGAAAGCTAGTAATATGTTTTTGGACAAGTATAGGAAGATAGTGCAAAACGCCCAGGCAAAAGCTGCGGAAGCACAAAAAGTTGTGCCATTCACGGCGGCATAGATAAAGCGGTGGAGAAAATAGTCAAAATCCCCTGGCTTTACTATTATTCTAATACACACCCACCGCCCAAACCCAAAAAATCGGGAGGAGAGAGAAATCGAAAAACATGAAGAAGAAGAAGAAAGGGAACGAACCAACCCTTCCCCTCTCTCTCTCCTCTCCTCTCCTCTTTCCATGGCTCGACCTCTCCTCCCTCTCCTCCTCCTCCTCCTCCTCCTCCCCCTCGCCCGTGCCACCTGCGTGTTCAAGGTCAAGCGCAAGTTCGGCAATGGCCCCGTGTCGTTGTCCGATCTGAAGGCGCACGATGCCGCGAGAAGGGGGCGGATTCTGTCCGGCATCGATCTGCCGCTCGGCGGGATTGGGACTCCCACCATGGACGGGTAATGGTGGTTTTGGAGGTGCTGTTTGGTGAAGTTCTAGGGTTTGATTTGTTTGGGTTGGATTTTTAGGTTGTATTATGCCGAGGTTGTTATTGGATCGCCGGCGAAGAGCTATCATGTGCAGGTTGATACTGGGAGCGATATTCTTTGGTTGAATTGCTTCAATTGCAAGAGTTGTCCCACGAAGACCGATCTCGGGGTATGATTGCTGCCTTACTTCTCGTTTTATGTCTTACAATTACCATGATTATTATCAGGGTCGAGACCACTTGAATTTGTAAAATTATATGAAAACACGTGAAATTATTCGAATGCAATGCGTTGAGGGCAATGCCAAAAATTTAGGTTAGATGGTAAGGATTTATAAGAACAATCCAAAGGAATAAATAATCCATCGACGGACTTAATTATTGGTACTCTGAAATATCCAGGGTCAAAAATCTAGGGGAGTTGGAATCCTATTAAATCAATAACCCAAGGGGTTGAAATCCAAAAAAGCTCTATCTCGACAAGGTGAGATCCCAAATCCATGCCTCCATGGCAGTTGTCCACCCCCTCCTCTGAACACTTGCTGCCGCTCTTGAGTGCGTATTTTTTATGTTTGATTTGATAATCGATTAGTAATCTCCTGTGGGGATTGTAGACTAACACTATCACTCGTATAAGGTTCCATGTTTGATGCTATTTATTATTTCAAATTGCTAACTCAATTTCCTGGTGTGGCCCTGCTTTCGTTGAGAAATATCTGGTAATGTAAGTAGTAGTATAATGCCTTCCTGGGCTGTCCTTTTCATTTTCGAATATGTTGGTAATGTCGTTGTGGATTTGCTGATGTAGTTTGAACTGAAGTTGTACAACCCAAGAGAATCAGGTTCATCTGTTGGGGTGAACTGCAAGGATGCCTTTTGCTCCTCCACTTACGGAGACAAGATCGACAACTGTATGCCGGGCATGCCATGCCAGTACAGTTTGCTCTATGGTGATGGAAGTGGATCTAGTGGATTCTTTATCAATGACACCTTACAATACGATAAAGTGTCTGGAAACATGCAAACGGTACAGACTAATGCAAGCATTGTATTTGGGTAAGCACATGTTAACCTAATTTTTTTGCAGCAGAATTGTTTAGTCTGTAGGTTTCCACCATCTTCTTTTATTGATCAGTACTGCACGCCTAAATGGTATAAAACTAATTCCAAATGATCCTTGAAGTATATTTTTGACAAGTGTCGGTCAAGGTATGCCGCTAAGTGTGATTTCAAGAGATTGTGCCAACACAAGTTTCTTTTATAAATAATTGGCACTTCTTGGAAAGAAGTACAATATCACGATTAGTAATAAGTTTTCTTCAAGTTACTTTAACCTGAATTTTCTCTACACGATATGGTGCTATCTCTTTTGCTGAAATAAACAGATATAGTGGATAGAATACTAGTAAATTTCTAGACAAAGTAGAAGCGTGTCATTGGAAAAATAAGATTGAAGAGGAGAGGAGAATATTATTATAATTTCAAGTCTAAGAAAGTTTATGCTCATTTTTTCTATCTTACTAAGAAGAAATACAAATTTACTACAAAAGAAAGCAATAAGGAAATTTACCTGGAAATAGTGGGACCAGTACAATGCCTAACAGCTTCCAAATTTCTGCTGATATGTTATGACATTTATTAGAACAGAGTATCTAACTCAAAACCAATTGGCAATGAGGGGTGAGACCCTGCAACTTATATGTCCAGGAGAGATTCCACATTTAGGCGATGTGAGACTATCTCTAACAGTGTTATGAAATCTTTTTCATTTTGAAAAAATAAGGGAACCCTATCAGAATATTGTTGTTAAAGGTCTAAGATGAACATGAGGAACAGGGAGACACATTTTTAAAAAGTCCGATGAGGAATCTAATGAGCCCTTTCAGAAAGCAAAAAATTCATACCAGTCTGATATAGCTTATGAACTTTCAAACGACTAGTCACCATTTCATGGTGTTCATATATCTTCTTGATTCTTACAGATGTGGTGCACAACAGTCCGGCGAGCTAGGTTCTTCTAGTGCAGCTGTTGATGGAATACTTGGCTTTGGGCAGGCAAATTCATCAATGTTATCACAACTAGCTTCTAGTGGGCATACGAAAAAAAAGTTTGCTCACTGCTTTGACAGTCTAAATGGTGGTGGTGGAATTTTCACTATTGGGCAGGTGGTACAACCATGTGTAAAGACAACGCCGTTGGTTTCTGATATGTATGTTAGTTGCCGACACCCATAGACTTTCTCTATAATAATTTTTTTCACAATTACTTAAGGTTTACTACAAACATGTTATTATGTTCTCCGGAATTCAGGCCAAGTGAACTTGATTTTGTCAGCCAAGAAAATCATTCATGTAACTGTCACTGAGAGTTGTAATTTTAGAGTTAAAATTTTCTTAACAATTTCTCTGTAGCTCAAAAGAATGTTAGAAGTACAAAGCTCTGTCGTCAAGCTATCTTTGTTTTTTCAATTGTTACATTCAATACATGTCATCATTTTCATTGCATTTGGTCTTCACAATGAGGGGAAAAGGAAAGAGTAAAATGTGAATTTGTTTCTTACACTCTCCTTAGGATTTGCTAGTTTGGTTTCGAGTGATAGTTGACTGGTTCTACCTTTCATATGAGCCACATTACCTCATGTCTTTCGTATCCATCTTTTAAAAATAAGTACATTATACACAATGGGATTTTGGATGTGTCACCTATTGAATGAAGTACTAGTCAAGTATGATTCCATAGTAGTAGATCCTAAGCTCACAAGGACCCTATGAATAGTGAAAAACTGAAAATGTACAAAAGTTTCAATCTCTCGTTCCATAGCGTAGTTGAAGTGAGTTTTAATCTCGAATACAATGCTCAGCTACATGTGGGCCTAGTTGTATATTTTTATTATTGAATTTCTTTATTTGTTCTTTTGGGTTCTTGGTTTCATTTAGCTCCCTAAAAGTGACATTATTGTTTCATGCAGGCCACATTATAATGTTAATCTGAAAGCAATAGATGTTGGTGGAAAGTTTCTTAAACTGTCTACTGCCATATTCGATACTTCAGAGAAGACTGGAACTATAATTGACAGTGGTACAACATTGACATATTTACCTGAGGCGGCAAATACAGCATTGATTGATGAGGTGTGATTTTGTTGGCTATTGTTATACTTCTGGATCTATTGCATGTTATTTCTGCTAATCCATGATTTCAGATAACTGATGCAGGTGTAACACTGAGAGAGTCACAAGGCTTTCCATGTTTCCAGTATACAAGCAAGTATGTTATCAAAATACTGTTAATTATAGCAGTTCATCATGAGATGATATCACTACTAAAAAAAAATTACATGGAACAGATACTGGGTTTTTCCGGCACCCAATAAATTCGTTATGGTTCTATTTATTAGAGTACACATCCTTCACAAAATTGTTATAGCCTGTGAAAGTTTGGGAGTATGACTCCTTGTTGGGATGGAAAGTGCTAACTGCGACATTTATTTCTCAGCAAAAGTTTAGTTTCAACTTTGTAAGGTTAAAGCATTTTAGTCAAAGAAAATTTAGCATGGGATAAACAGATAAAGTGGTGATTTTGTTGTTGTAAGCTCCATTAAATTATCTCTTCCCTAACGAAGATGAGAGGCATTTTTTTGTTATTGTGGGTTCCTTTTTGCTCTCTCATTATTTCATTAAATAATCTGCCCCCAGAGGTGCTGTTTATTGTGTTCACCAAAAGAATAGGTCTTTTCCTTTTTATTGATTTTGTAGTCTTACAACAACATATAACTGACTCTTGTGTTCACTCACATTATCTGGAACTGTTTTTTTTGTTGTTGCAGCGTAGATGATGGATTTCCTGCTATAACCTTTCATTTTGAGGGCTCTCTCACCTTGAAGGTTTATCCTCATGACTATCTATTTGAACTTCAGGTATATAAACGTGCAATGTCTAATCTCTCTTCTTTACAATTCCCTAACTTGCTTTTTTGACATCACATGACATAATTTTGGTGGTCTCTAGTAAACACTATGTCCTAAAACTTGTCTGTTTTCTGATGTCCTCTAGGCTCTATGACTATGCTAATTCTTTATATCATTTACATCTCAAGATGGCCGTAGGTTTTCTCCTTCTATTATACCCTTTAGATAATGAGTACATGTTCCGAATGCTAGCAATTGGAAAAGACAATTAATATTAATAGTTGCATCACTACATGGATAGAGTCATGCAAACGACTTGACACCTGATCTTCAATTTGTTTAAGAATTAGTTTTGCTTTACCAGTAAACTTTCTATTTTTATAACTATGACCACTTTCTCAAAGCCAAAAGAATTGCATGAAACATGGTGAAAATATCTGTTTGTACTGTAGCGAAAATTTAGAAGAAAAAATTCCGTCAAGATGAATACTCCTCGAAGTCTACAAGATATTTTTCACCATTTTCTATTGCAAACTATTAAAATCCTTGTGTAATTTGTTTCCAGGAAACATTGCTATAAATGTCAATAAGTTTTGAATCAAATAATAATATTGTGTAAATCCTTTTTTTCACGAATTTTTGGCATAGAACCCAGCATTCCAACCCACTAGTGTTGTGCATGTCTCATTTGTGTTGTTCAGCTAATCAGCGCTGATTTGGCATATTAGATAATTGATTTATAATTAAAATTGGAATTGTTATTGTAATTTCTGCATCTTGTTCCAAAAGAACAGTTTGCTTAAACGAATTAATTGCTGATTTCCTTGATACAAAAAATTTAATTGCTTATTATATGCACCATGGCCATAACGTTACATACTTGTCACCCTTCCCTTTTTACACTTAATTTATTCATCATGTTTATGAGGGGATTAGTACTTTTCTTACCAAAAATATTACCCTCATGGCTCATGGTTAGTCTTCATTTTTATTTAGTCTTATTCTCCCACCTAAACTTAATTATTCCTTCATGCGTCCAGGATGATTTTTGGTGTATTGGATTCCAGAGTAGTACCTCCCAATCCAACGACAAAGAGTATTTTCTTCTTGGAGGTGTGTAGTATTTAAGTTATGCATATTTTTACAGCCTTTTTCTCCGCCCAGACACACTTCATCCAGAAATGATGAATAACCATGGGATATTCATTTATTAGGGCGGTTTTACTTTGTCTTCTTTTCCCTTAAACCACCATCCTTGTGATGAAGCTCATGGCTTTTCAGACTGCACCAAGTCTAATAGATCATGCTTCTTCATAGTTCATACCAAAAACTGCAGGAAATATTCCCAGGCATGCGTTGTATGCCAAACTATGCCAACATTCCTTAGTCAATATATGAAATTCAAACTGGGTAGATCAGAACCAGCCATCTTATCTATATTATATAAAGCCACATAATTTTTAAATTACAATTTAAAGAAAAGGTTTTTGCTTCTTTTCAAACCATGTTGTTACAAGAGAAGCTGGAGTGCCATCATATGATTTCGCAACAAAGGATATATCCCAGTCATGTTTTTCTCCTCCAATTTCCAACCATGATTTGCTTATCTTTTTTTTTGATGCAGATCTAGTTTTAGCAAACAAACTAGTTTTCTACGATCTAGAAAATCAAGCTATTGGATGGACCGAGTATAACTGTAAGTATTGGCAAATTGCCAAATTTAATTCCTTCTATGATCTCATTTTTTGGTGCTTAGCTAAGTAGCTGACAAAGTGACAACCTTCCATTCTACGTCTTGCATTTGTCGAATTGGCTTCTGCCTTGTGGTCTTTGTATGGTGTTGCGTAGCATAGCACAGGTTTAATGGTGTTTTCCTGTTGTAGGCTCCTCGGGCATTAGTGTGAAAGATGCCAAGACTGGCGCTGTTTACAGGGTCGGTGCCCATAATCTTTCTATTGCACCTAAGTTGGGAACTTGGGTTGCTATGATATTTTTGTTGCTAGGTTCTCTGTTGCATTTTTTGTAAAATGAGTGAAGCATATGTATAATGGGGTTTATTGATTTTTTTGGGGTCAATTTTTTTTATCAAGCATTGCATTGTTGTTACCGGCCTTAACATGGTCGGGCAATGTTTACTGGCATATTTATTTTATTTACCTGTACAAAAGCAAATACCATCATATTGTCACAACTCTGTTTCTGAGCAACAAAGACGGGCATAGGTGAATATCTTTAAGCAACTGTGTCTTTTTCCGCAACTAGTATTTTAGTTGGAAAAGTAGAGTTGGAAGCTTATATTGTTACTTGTCTGAATGCGAAGAACGAGTGTGCATGAATGAGCCATTCAGGTCGGGAAGGTGAAATCATGTAAAACTGTCTTATAATATTTATCATGTAATTTTACACATTCCAGGGAGAAAAGTGGAATAACAAAATTCAAATCGAGTGTCATACAACGGTATAGTATTTCATCCCACTATCGGTGATGTTATTCTGCACATTCATCGGAGAAGGGTGGGGTATTTCATTCAAATCGAATAACATCCAGAAAATAATGTCCATTTCATGTACATTTATAAATCCAATGGAATCAACTAGAAATTGAAGTTGAACCAACTGGACATTTCACTTCGAGAGTGGATGGATGACCGCTTCCGCCTCTTACGATGTGAAAATACTTCCCATTGAACTTTATATTCTTCTTCTCTGTTCATTTGTTCTTAAATAATCATCTTCAGTGGTGGCAACTCTGCAAGTTTCTTCAAAGCCTTCTGTCTTTTCATCGTCACCATCGTTTAGAACCTTATCAGCAGTCTCATCGATCAGCTCTTCAGCAACCTGCTTAGAAACTGGTGACGAGTGAAAAAGGATAAAAGATAGTGCATAAAAGAGTCGAGTATAAACCTTTAAGAGGATATCATTTGCAATACGATCGATCTCTTCTTCGAAAGTCGCCTTAATATCACCCTATCACAAAAAAACCTACTTTCAGAATTCATTGGATAAATAAATGCAAATTTTCTTCAAAACAGCAAGAAATAAGCAACAAAATTCGCATAATCAATTGATCATACGTCTGAAAACCATCGATTTTCAATGATAAAATGGAACTACAATTGGTCATTTTCATGCATACGCACGGATGTGTAATGAAGAGAACAAATAGAACAGCAAAGCACTGATGGCACTATACCTGATCTCCAGCTGAAGCTTCTATTTCACTGTCAACTTGACCACTCTTTCAAATGGCTTACCAACATCATCATTTGAAGCTAAATGAGATCCGGAACCGATGGAATCGAATTATCAAGATACAAGCATAAGACTAAATGCCCACAACTTGTGAGTACAAATATGTGAAGCCACGATCATGAAGACACGACGATATGAAATAGAGTCTAGAAGGTCCAAAATTTCGTAAAGAAAAGTCGTATACTACTAATCGTGTCATTTGATGAACTCTAGGGGGACTAGGAGAACAAATTTCTAGTTAAATAGTATATGAATTGATGAATTCGCACAGGTTTTTCATACATTCATTACCTTTTCATATCAAATGAGCAGTTTGGCCCACTATTCTCAATGTAGCAATGCTAATGTAGTAAAATATGTCATGTTGTTCTAATCATTACCCTTTGCGGAGGCTTAGATGGTCCAAGACTTCCTTTAGACGAGTCGGCCTGTTTTGCAATTTGCGGCTGTCAACAAAATTTGAATTAATACACTTACAGTCCAACCAAGAATAAGGAAAAGAAGTTAAAGAGACTGAGAAACAGACTTGCTTTTGAGCTGGGGCTTGAGAGAAGCAAGGTGATGGTAGCCATGGAAGAGCAGTGGAAGGCACTGGGACTGCAATGTGGTTTGTGTTTCACTTCCAAAACTATCATTCCCTTGCACACCAAGAATAATTGAACATGTTGGATAAGCATTTTTAAAATTTGCAAGAACGATTTTTATGAATCACTAGTTCCAAATATCAGTAGGTAAATTGATTGGTGCACCTCGTTTGGGTTGAAATTGAACATGTGCACCCGTGTTTTCGTTTATTAGTCTCATGCACATCACCACCCTATTCTCTTACCGTTATGAACCTCTCTCGTTAATAGATCCGTCAAGTTATGATTTTGGAGTGAAATTTTGCACATTACACCTTATAAATTTTACTAATAACATTTTTTGTTTAAAATTTGCATATTACACCTTATAATTTTTTGCTAATAACATTTTCTATTAGAAAATTTGCACATTACACCTTATAAATTTTTCTAATAACATTTTCTATTAGAAATTTTGCAAATTACACCTTATAAAGTTTACAAATAACTCTCTTCTTCTCACTCTTTCTCTCCTATGTTCTCTCTCCACTCTCTCTCAAACTCTCTCATTCTCCTCACTTTCTCTCTCTATCTCTCTTCTTTCTCACTCATCTCTCCTACGTTCTCTCTCTACTCTCTTTCAAACTCTCATTCTCCTCGGTCCTCTCTCTCCATCACTTTCTCATCCATCCCTCCCAATCGCAGAGGAATTTTAGAGATTTTTTTTTTGCAAACTTCACCTTATAAAATAATAAATATATTTAATGTCAATAATAAAAAGTTAAAGTAAAAAACGTAACATTCCAAACACAATTCTCTCTCTTTCCACCCTCCTTTCAACCCTCTCTCTCAAACCCTCTTATCCTCGTTCCTCTCTTTCTCTCTCCAATGTTCTCTTTCTCTTGCAACATTCTCTCTATCTTTCCACCCTCCCTCTCTCTCAAACCCTCTTTCTCCCTCTTTCCACCAACCCTCCTTCCTTCTCTCCTCTCTCTCTCTCTCAAACTCTCTTCTCCTCGTTTGTTTGTCTGTCTCTCTCTCTCTCTCTCTCTCAAACTCTCTTCTCCCATCACCGTGGAAAGCGAGGAGGACCGGAAGAGGGGTTGGAGGGGAGGACGGTGAGGTCGGTGAGGGATGAGGTAGTTAAGGGGAAGGTTGGGTTCGGGACGATGTTGAGGAGAGAGAAAGAGTGGAGAGAGGAGAAGAGAGTTTGAGAGAGAAGATTGTGAGGGTGCAAGAACGAGAGGAAGGAGAGAAAGGGCAGGAGAAAAAGGGATGAGAGCTAGAGAAATGAAAGGAGACCGAGAGAATTTGAGAAGGAGAGAAAAAGAGAGAAGAGAGATAGTAATGTTTGTTTGGTTTTTTTGTTTTATTTTTTATTGATATTAAGGATATTTTTTATTTTATAAGGTGTGATTTGTAAATTTTCACTCCAAAATCATAATAAGCAAAATTTATAATGTGTGATTTGCAAAATTTCATTCCAAAACCGTAACTTAAGAGAAACCTATTAACGACAAATGTGTATAGCATTAAGAGAATAGGGTGGTGAGGTGCCTGAGACTAATAAACGAAAACAAGGGTGCACACATCCAATTTCGACCCAAATGGGGTGAATGAGGTGCACCAAATCAATTTATTACATTTTTCCAGATAAATAGGTCTAATAATGCTTACTCTTAATAGCTTTTTTTGGTAAAGAATGAGTATGATGTGAAAAGGTTAAACAAATATGACTCAAAATATTAGGTTTTTTTGCTTGCGTGTCAGTGTGTCATTTTAAAACATTGAATTGTCAAAATATCACTCGAAAAGTCATATTTGTCAAAATACCATTGAGCAAAACTCTTATTTGCTTGGATGTCATGCGACTAAATCTTCACTCTCAAGTTTCCATTAACATCGTAACAAACGTCGTCAATTAAATTATTATATAATTAAAAATTTGAAAAACCAATCTTAAACTATATACAATTTTACTAGTTAAATTTATTTTTGTTCTAAATTTTACAAAATCTACCAGTACTTCACTTATCTCTTCTCTTGCTTAAAATTAACATCATTTCACTCTCTACATTCATATCATTTCTCTTCTCTCTCTCTCCTCCACGTTCACATCATTTCTCTCTCACACACATCTCACCTTTCATCTCATCTCTCTCGTTCATTTTCTCTCTCACCAAGATTATTTCTAATATTAAAATATTATTTTACTATTAAAATAAAATAATTTTAATTAAATATTATGTACTATTAAAAATAATTTTGGTGTGAGAGAAAAATGAATGAAAAAGAGAGAAAGAGAAGAGAAGTGAATAGTATGAGTAGATTTTGCAAAATTTACAACATAAAGATACTAGTAATTTGTAGATAGTTTAGGGTTGGTTTTGCAAATTTCAAATTAAATAATATTATAATTAACGGTGTTAGTGTTTTAGTGACGGTGTTAACGAAAAGTAAACAGAGTGACATAAGTTTTAGGTCCAATAACATCCGAGGATATTTACTTAGTGCTATTTTGGAAAATATGAGTTTTCGACTAACAATTTTATTATTTTGATGTTTTGGAGTGGCACGCAAGTAAAAACCCAAATTATCATGTAGTAGGACTTTATAGTTACAATATTTTTATGAATGTTTTGCTTGGATGTGACTCAACTTATTTCCCAACATGCCATTAAGTTATGACTTTTTTCTTAGATGTCAATCAAAAACATGTTTAACATAAATAATATCATCATATTTTCTGAATATTACCGATTTGTCATTCAGTTAATTTTTTCCGGTAGTTACGCCACTATTTCGTAAACATTGTAAAAAATAGTAATATTTAATTGTAAATTTTACAAAATCACACATGAAATAACTCTACAAATATATTTTTCTTCTCTCTTTCCTCTCTCTTCACTCTCCTCTCTCTACACTTCCTCTCTCTAATATATTCTTTGTCTTCTTTTCTCTTTTCTCTCTCCTCACTCACCTCACTCTTCTCCTCTCTAGAGAGGAGAAATTAGAGAGAGAGAGAGTAGGGAGAAAAGGTATTATAGGAGAGAAAAAGAGTAGGAGAGATTAAAGAGTAGAAAGAAAAAAATATTAGAGAGAAAGAATGGAGATAAAAATATATAGAGGAGAGAGTAGAAAGAGAAAATATTAGAGAGAAAATGGAGATAAGAGAGAGAGAGAGAGAGAGTGGAAAGAGAGGAGAAAGGAGGAAGAGTGTGGAAAGGGAGGCAAGAGAAAGAAGAGAAAAATATTTATTTGTTAAGTTATTTGAATTTGTAAAATGTATGATTAAATATTAATTTTTTAGAGTGTTAACTGAATAGTGACATTACTAATAACGTCGGAAAAAATTAATAGAACAACAACTGTCATATTCAGAAAAAATAATAAAATTTTGGATGTTAATAATGTTTTTAATGACATTTAAGAAAATAGTCATAAGACAGTAAGACTCAGTGATGTCATACTTGGATGACAAATCGGAAATTAATGTATTTTTAAGTGTCATGTTTGCAAAACAAACGCTTTCTTTGTAGATTTCTCTTTAGGCCGATAAAATCTGAACCATTAGGATGACGGAATTGAACACCAGCCATCGTGGCCCAACAATCAAGTAGCTGGGTTTGTCCGTGACGTATTACAGGCTATAATGTGAATATATAATCAAACTTTTAATAAGAAGTGAAAATAGAGGGAAACCCCATTGGTAGGACCGTAGGAATGCTGAAATTATCTTCCCACGTCAGCAATTGAGCAAAACTATATTTCACTAAGATTATCAATCACTGCTATCAAGTGCACCGATTTAGTAACCACTTTGAAAAGGTATGTATGCACTGAGCAAAGAATGCATTCAGATTAGAAAATTCTTATTTTTCTCTTTCGTCCGGGGAAGTCAAGACAGATCAGGCACCATGTATTGCAACAAAATAGAACCAGAGCCGGAGAAGAAGTAAAACCCCATATGGAAAATTGCAAGGATACAACTACCAGTTAAAGAACATCAGAAACCAGCCAATAGACAGCATACGAAAGATACCCTAAAAAGTGCTAAAAACCTATTTTGTCACATAACTAGTCCAGATGTTCCAAACTACATAACAAATGGGGCATTTGATCTTAGACAACTGCTTAAGTTTAGACACCAAACCCTTCAAAAAGAGCCCCTACCATCCAGCCGTGTTTCCTCTTAGGCATTGAGATTGATCAAGTGTCCCGATTTCCTGGATCATAAAAGCTCCCACAACCATATCTTCTTGAACACAAACTAGATCTCTCCAATATTAAGAACTGCTGCAATCAAAGAAAAGAGTACCTGCAGTTTCAGTATTGCTTGTGCACAATAAACATCTCAGAAATAAGCAAACAGACTGGAATTAGAACCTTCAATGACTCAATGTTATATTACGGCCATGCACTCCACATCCAATCATCTATGTAACCACAAGAAGACCTCCTTGGTCCTTGCAGAGGCTCGTGAGAAGGTTGCACTGAATTTTTATCAAATAAATACAATATTTAGCAACACGATCAAGAACATGCCAAATTCAAAAGGATAAAACCAAACAATTGTACATGAATTACTTACACCACCCATATCATCAAAACGCACACCCCTTAGTGTCAGGTGATTTAGTTTCCTAAAGGGGTACATAATATGATGAGCAAATGTGATTCCTTTCCAAAGAAATTGGAAAACGAGGAGAATTTTAACTTCAGTTATCATCCATCCAACAACACTCCATCTCTGTTCCCCATGTCCAAACATTATAATTGACTGAAAATCTGGTTCACTGACTAAGCATGATGTAGAATATCATCAACAGCGACATTACTGCACCAATGCAGCATCCTGTCTGTCCTACATATTTATTCTACAAATACAAAGCAGATGCAAACAATATACTAAGTGTACATTAGCTACGTACAAGAATGGAACCTAAATTATTGTTCATATTGAAGGACCTTAGCACTTCATTGTTGTAATCCATGTTATGTAGGGAAGGACATGAGTGTCGGATATCGAACATCAAGCATGACATGTTGGCAAAATCAATTTCTTAAAAATAAAAAAGACACTCCAATTTCAATATATCTACATAATCTTGTTCAGTTAAATATTGTGAAATGATACGGCTCTTTGCTATTCAACTCTCAAGCATATCATTTCCTAAAGTCATTGATATGTGTTTTAAAACAGCAGTGAATATGATATTTATACCAGATTCATCACAAATTCTGCCTATTCATTCTACAGAATTTAATTGAAACTGAAGAGTCTACATGAGAAATTCGATAGCAACATGGAAACGGCACCCAAAAAAAAGTTTCATTCATACGGCCATACCTGCATGCCTTCAAGGCTTTAGCATCCGATTAGCATTCCTTCTGCTATATTGCCAGTTCGACAACATATCACCTACCTTTCCACCAACATTCCTCTGGAGTTTTTCCAATGAAGTTAGAAGATTCAATTTCACAAAATGATGAAGAAATAGACATAAGTACTAGCCAAGGTAATAACGTTCTCTCTGTCTCTTAAGTGTATGTCTCTTCTCTTTCTGCATTGGGCTGGGCATTTATACAAGTCTAATCTCTTCTGAAATAAAAACAAATACGCACATGGAAGAGAACTTCCAAGGAAGCCTACGGACGTTCGTGCATGCGGTCATTATCACCAACTTAAAAGACAAAGTGATTTTTTGGGGAATGACTAGATTCACGTTATGAAACAAAGATGGCATGCACTTTCATGACTCGTAAATTATACATTCAAGGGCTCACTTGCTCCATATCAAACATGCAAGGCACACCTTTTCAGTGAAAAGTCCATGAAAAATAAATAAGCAATAGTCAGTCACCGATGTGTAACAGGATAATAGCAATTTTCCAACTTGTATCATTTTCTCCAAAATTAGAGCAAGGCATATTACGAAGAAAAAGTAGGCAGATAAAATAACAAGCCATAGGAGTACAAGCACCTTGTCAACGCTTAGTTGATGAATGATGCATCTCCAGCAACTGATCAAGAGAGACGGCACACCATCCATCTTGCCTTTGTGCAAAAATCACTTGATTCAACGAGTCCATGCACATACTAATATTTCCGAACCCATACACAGGAAGACCATTATAAGCTCGGCCAACTTTCGGCATGAAGAGCAACCCATTTTCAACAGCATATGCCTCAACTGTCTCTTTTAGGCTCATCTCAGGAATCCTGTCACCTGCATCCATGCGGATTCCGTTTCCAGAAATTCCAGCAGCAT
This sequence comes from Triglochin maritima, assembly GCA_963682175.1. NCBI lineage: Eukaryota > Viridiplantae > Streptophyta > Magnoliopsida > Alismatales > Juncaginaceae > Triglochin > Triglochin maritima. The sequence goes on along the minus strand of OY821774.1, from coordinate 51,139,230 downwards.
GTTGATAAGTGGCACGAGCAGCTGCCTGCTGTTGAGCTTCAAACTGCCTTTTCTCTGAAACTCTTAAATAGCTGATGTTTTCTCTAGTTCCAGGTTGCACTACTTCCATTCCTTCAACGGCCTGATTCATCATATCAAGTCCTGCATTCAACTGCAATCGTATTCTCTCATTGGCAAGAAGCTCCTGAGGGAAAAGAGCCTTCCAACCAAGAAACCAATGCATGACCTCGTTGAAGTTTGGATTAGAAGAGCTCAGCCAAGTATATAGAACCTGCTGCCACTTTGAGAAGAAGCCTACTTCCAAAAGTGTAACCATATGATGCATAGGAATTACAGGTGTCCATGTCATTACCCAGTTGAACCTATCCAATTTCTGATCGGCAGGGTTAACCTGAAACTCTTGTAACGCACTCATCAGCTTTGGGACAATGTAACGAACAATCAGATGCTCCCAACTAGCAGGGTCGAAGACATCCTTCCACGGAGAGAGGATAGCAAATGCAGAAGCGTCACTTGCATGCCAGGCATGAAGAACATTGCCAAGCTTGAATCTTATAGTGTGGTACAACGATTCCAGTTTCTGCTTCAGCAGAGGAAGCCATGGATGGACCCAAACATGGATAGGGATTGTTTCTCTGCGTGGATCCCATGCCTCAACAGCACTCACCAGCTTAGGCATCACTACATTATCCAGAATCCCATGGAGAACCATTGGAGGCAGCAATCCATCCCATGACTCCAAGAACCGAAGCATTGGTTCTGGATCCCGTGCCTGCCAAATGTTAGTTCCTGATATTCTCACAGCAGGTAAGATAACCTCGCTAACAAGCTGAGCATAAAGCGAAGAAGTTGACATAGCATCTGAGTAGTCAAATGGCTGACCACCTTCCAGTAAATCCTTCCACATAGACATCAACTTCGAACCATGTAAAGGGTTCTGCAACGGCTCCCATCCCTGGAATGTTCGAATAAGCAATGGATACGCAAATGAACAAGCAACACACCCTAAATTACAGAGCTTGTACTCCTCCAAATGGCTTTCCTTCAAAGCACTAAAAGTTTGAAGTAGAGATTCAAGAGTAAGTGCACCCATTGAGCTCTCTTCACCCACTCTATCGAGCACTCCTACAATTGCCTCCATAACATCAAGTTGTTTCTTCTGCCGCGACTCTTCCTTCCAGAGCCGCTCTTTCTCCATCTGCAAGCTCACAATTTTCTCCCTTTCACGTCTAAGATCGCCATCGATTTTCTGTATATCAACACCAGCTAAATCGACAATCAACCTGAGGTTATGCTGGAGCTCGGGCATTGGTACTTGTTCTTCCCTCGCCTTCTCCTCAGCATTAATATTCTCCAAGTTCGCCAAAACTCGAACCTGAGGACCCCTCATATCCAACACCTTCTGCACAACCTCCAGACCCTGCTCCTGCTTCTTCGCCAGGAGCTCCTCCGCCGTTAGATACTCCTTCTTCACCTTCTTACTCTGTTTCTGCCTCGACCATAGCCTCTCCTTCGCTCGTGGGATGGGCACAGCTGCAATCTTTTCCTCGGCCGCAGTCTCATCCAAAGCCGGCAGTTTCGCCTCTTTGTAATCATTGAACCCCATACCCATGTTCTTTGGACGGAGCTTCGCCTCAATTGGTGCCACAATACCCTGTGCATTCTTACCCAATCCGCCACCTTTCATGTACCCCATCTTCTCCATAAGCTTCATGCCAATACCTTTGGTGTAATTCTCAAACTTCCCGAGGTCGGAAGCACCAGCCGAAGAAACTCCTCCCACCTTGGATTTCTTCTTCATCGCCATAGCCTTCTCCCTCTCCTGCTCCCTCCTCTGCGCGCCCTCTTTGATCCTCCTCCCGAACGCCGTCGGGAGAAAACCCTCCTCATCCGCATCATCTCCCCCACCGCCTTTCGCATTCTCAGAATTCCCCTTAAAACCTAATCCGAACCCCAAACCCTGGTTGGCGCTGGCCGGAGCGGAGTCGTCGAGGTCGTCCAACTCGTCCTCGGGTTTGTCGGGGTCTTCGTTGGGCACGATGGAGCCGGTGGAGATGAAGGCGACAGGCTTGGAGAGATCGGGCTTGGACTTGAGGAGACGGTCCTTCCGGCCCCTCTTCCTCGACGGCCCGTCGGAGTCGTCGGAGTCGGAGCCGATGAAGGTACCGTATATGGAATCTTCTCTAGTCTGCGTTCTCTTCTCCTTCTTGCCGGTGACGTAGTACTCGCCGCCGATCCACCGGCCGCCCTCGTAGTCGTTGTCGACGTCGAACCTTTCCAGGCCTTCGTACTCGTCCATGTCTGACGTGGAGTGCGGGAATGCGGCGAGGGAGTGGGAAGAGGGGAGGAGACGAGACGAGCGAGGAGAGGGTTAGGGTTTCAGTGGTCAATTGATTACTGATTCTGAATCCCTAATTCTCCTGAACTAAACTCAAATCACAGGTTTCGGTCGGTTCTGATCTCACCGTTCATGTTTAATTGAATTGATGGTAAATGAAGTATCTATTAGGAGAACTGTTGATAAATAGTTAGTTGTGAAACAAAATATGAAAGATGAAAGAAATTTACACAAAATATGAAAAAGGGTAGACGAATTGATAATAGATTCTTGTTATATTGTATGTATTCTTGTGCATCATGCATTCGTGCTAGTGTTATTTTGTTTTCTAAGTATTTTATATACATAGACTATACGAGTCACGGTTTTGATTTTTTATTTGAAATTTAAATATTAAGTTATTAACAAAAAAAAATTGTGTCAACAATAATTAAGAAGTGAGGATCCTTGTGGTTACAAAAGACTCTAATAATACATTAAGTTGTTTATTAAAAAATAAAGTTGAATATAGTAATGGGAAAAAAAAGTAAAGATAATGAATTTGAATATGTGATCAAAACATACTGAAGCACACATGAATTATGTGGTACATACTGTTTTAAGTAAAAATAAAAGGAAACGATCTTTGGACACACGCGTCATGCACACATCCGACGGGAGCCCGATGTGGAGCATCATTTTCCACGTCAATGATTTTTTCACGTAAATGAGAGACATTACATTCTAGGCGACGTTTTAAATTTCAAATGCATGGTATTGTTCACTTTTCAAATCATGTTATAACTTTTTTCCAAAATCAGAAGTTTGATATCTACCTTCTCTTCTTTATCGTGCATACAAAACTTCTCTTTTTTCCGCGACGATAGAGATTGTTATGTCGTCGATCAGCAAGAGAATCCTCCCACAAGTTCTTTCTCTCAGGCATACGTCTGAATGTCTTTCAAAACATTTGAAGAAATTTATACATCGTTTTGAGATAATGGATTTAACATCAAGATTAGACATTCTCATTACACTCATGACGTTATCACCACGACTAGGGGTGCAACTCGGATAATTTGACTCGGATACCTACTCTACTATATCTGAATTTGAATCTGAATACCATATTCAATTATCAAATTCGAATTCGAATCTGAATTCAGTAGAACTATCTGAATCCAAAACTTCAAAATCTTCAAATACTAATTGGTATTCGGGTATTATCCGAAATTATATATATATATATATATATATATATATATATATATATATATTGTAATTAATTTTCGAATACTAAATTTTCATATCAAAATTTTCGAATACTAATTTGTGTATTTGACCATGTATTCTTATAATTCGGATAATTCGGATTTTAAATACTTTGTATCTGAATTTGTATCTGAATTCTAATTGGTATTTTTTTAAACCAAATTCGTATCCGAAATTAAATTGGTAACATTGAACTTACTAAATACCAACTAAATAGAAATTTTCGAATCGAATACTCGGATAGGTGATAACCATTTGCATCCCTAACCACGACCGTTTTGACGTGTTCCAAGGAGGATGATCCATCACCTAATTAACCAAAGGTAGAGTGAAATCCATCCACTTTGTTTAGAGCATAATCATGACATGTTGGAGGTCATCAACGGTGTTTTCTTCGTGACAAACGTGAGATTTCTAAAGTAAAGAAACTACAAATTTTCTCTAAACGATACAATTGATATTTCAACTTCCAAAATCATGTAATCTTTTGTTAATAAAGTCTCAATTCAATCTTGCAACTAGAATACAAACTTTGTTAATAAAATCGTAATTGAGTATTATATGGACATACCATTACATCTTCATAGAATGATATGGATTCATCTTGCTCTGTTTCGTTCCGGACACAATCTAGCCACAATATAGACATGTCTGGAAAAATCTACACATAATATATACAAAATCTTGACACATCTCACCACAATAGTTGTAGTGAGATCTAAAGTTAATCATTTGCATTTTCAAAAGAAAACATGATTTGTAGGTTATTTTATGTTGTTGAAGGATGTCTAAGAAAACAATTGTCCTTGAACTCTCACGAAAAACATACCTCAAAAAATAGATAAATCTCCGCAAAACATAATAAACCCAAGGATAGGAACAGATGAATTGCAACCTCTCCACCTTATCTCCCTCTCTAGCGCCTCAAAATGCCAACCGTCTTCAAGAAGTCGAGGGAGAACCTCCAAGGACGTCCCTCGAGCACGGAGAACATGATCGACTCAACCGTGCTGGAGCTCGACGACATGCGAGGGAGGGAGGAGGTGGGATGGTGTGGAGTGGTAAAGTGGAGTTCATCCTTTATAGACCAGCGGTTGGTTCGCGCGATTCTAGGGTCATCTCCGGTAAAAACAAGGAAAACAAAAACATCAACAGTAGAAGACACCCAACACCCCAATTTTTTGGTAAACATCCATCCGACGTGACATGTACATGTTAGTTGTTTCTTAAAAATAAAATAAAAACCATAACCTAACACGTAAATGGTGCCAAACGCAGCCTTACATCTGCCTTATTAATTAATAACAAAACTATAACGCTTCTTGAAAAAAAACACCGACTACAAGTGATGGTAATATGTTGCATTTCATTTCATACACGATTATCATTAAAACCATATTAACCGAAACAATTGATGATATATGATTAAGAATCGAAAGTGGTCCAACTTTCCGACGAACGTACAACACGTACCACAAAACTTATATGATCACTCGATAATAGATTGGATAACACCAGCACCAACGGTCTTCCCTCCCTCCCTAATAGCGAACCTCATTCCCTGCTCGCAAGCAACCGGCATGATGAGCTCCACCACCATCTTCACCCGGTCGCCGGGCATCACCATCTTCGACTCTTCATCCTTATCGTTCATAATCGACGTCACCTTACCGGTAACGTCGGTGGTCCTCATGTAGAACTGCGGCCTGTAACCGGCGAAAAAAGGCGAATGCCGCCCTCCCTCCTCCTTCTTCAGCACGTACACGATTGCCGCGAATTTCGTGTGTGGCGTTATGCTGCCGGGTTTCGCGAGGACCATTCCTCGTTGGATGTCGGCCTTCTGGATGCCTCTCAGGAGGATCCCGACGTTGTCTCCTGCTAACCCCTCGTCCAGGATTTTCTGGAACATCTCGACTCCGGTGACGGTTGTGCTGCGGGTCTCTCGGAGGCCGACAATGTCGACTGTCTCACCGACTCTCACGGTGCCACGTTCGACTCGTCCAGTTGCGACTGTCCCTCGTCCGGTGATGGAGAAGACGTCCTCGATGGCGAGGAGGAAAGGGAGGTCGGTCTGGCGCTGGGGGATGGGGATGTAGGAGTCAACGGCGTCCATGAGCTCGAAGATCTTGTCGACCCACTCGTTGTCCCCGCGCTTCAATTCGGGTTTCGCGAGTAAGGCTTCTAAGGCAAGGAGGGCGGAGCCGGAGACAATGGGGACGTCGTCGCCGGGGAATTCGTAGGACGAGAGGAGTTCACGAACCTCGAGCTCGACTAGCTCTAAGAGCTCCTCGTCGTCGATTTGGTCTTGCTTGTTCAGGAAAACAACCATGTTCGGGACACCCACCTGTATGTGACGGAGAATGTACAATTCAAGTTTAGCAATGGGGGCTGGGAATAATTTGATATTGGAATGTTTTAGGTGTTTAAATTCTACATTACTACGTTAAATTCGATTAGGTTGGAAGTTAGAAAATCCACGTTTTAGTGCCACATAACGCCATCAATTCAAGTGCTAGAGTGTGCCTTCAATCAAGCTTACAACTTGATGGATTTAAGGATGAAATTAAGGTCAATAATGGTTTGTATGAACATCGCAATGGTTATAGGTTTCTTGATTAACAACCCTGCAACGTGGAATCGTGCTTTCATCATACATAATCAGAAGAGAAAACCACCATGTTTGATTTGCTAATAACCAAATAATATCATACACGGGGTCTGAGATATCATAAAACATGTTAAACAACCATTTTAACAATTAACTTACAAAAATGTTGAACTAAACATGTAGATTGTGTACAAATTGTGCATGATTTTGCTGTTCCATACCAAATTAAATCTTATTTCTTTGTAAGTTATTCATAATTATAAAAATTAAGCTAATCAACCGACTATATTTATCACATCGTCATGTCCAATTTGTGTCACACTAAATCATGTTCTATTGTATCTTATTAATTATCATGTAATTTTGGAAACCTATAAACAACCCTTCCTTCTTCCTTCCTTCCTTCCAAACAAACCGACCGACCTGTTTAGCGAGAAGCACGTGCTCCTTGGTCTGCGGCATGGGCCCGTCGGCGCCGGAGCAAACCAGAATAGCCCCGTCCATCTGCGCAGCTCCAGTAATCATATTCTTAACATAATCAGCATGTCCGGGACAATCCACGTGCGCATAATGCCTATTCTCCGTTTCATACTCCACGGTGGCAGTATTAATAGTAATCCCACGTGCGCGCTCCTCCGGCGCGGCGTCGATCTCGTCGTACTTCTTGGGGGCGCTGTTGCCCATGGTGGCGAGAGCCATGGTGAGGGCGGCGGTGAGGGTGGTCTTGCCGTGGTCGACGTGGCCGATGGTGCCGATGTTGAGGTGCGGCTTCTTGCGCTCGAACTTCCCCCTCGCGGCGCGGATGAGGAAAGGGAGGGATCTGTGAGGGGCGGTGGAGGATCTGCGGGAGAGGCCGGAGAGGGAGGATGACCAGGAGAGGGTGTGGATGAGGATGGGAGAGGGTGGTTGACGGGTGGGTTTGGTCGTCGGCGTGACGGCGGCGGCGGCTGTTATGGTGGCCATTTGTGGCTTATCTTATCCTGAGGGAGTGAGGTGGTGGTTGGAGGTTTTGGGTTGTGGTGGGAAGCGGGAATGGTTTTAGAGTGGTGGGTGGAGGGTTGTTTGCTTGCTCTGGATTGGAACACGTCGAGGTGGATTTGTGGTTGGTTTTGGAACGGATAGTGTTAGGGAGTTTGGAGGAACCTCTACGGTTGGATCAGAATTTTAAAAAACACCAGCGATGGAGAACAGAAGGTGACAAATCCAATATATTCACCGATGGTTACTTTTTGATTTTAAGTCGTATCCATCGCTAAAGTTTGAAATTGTAATGTATATTATAAGAAAAATTGTTATACTAATTAAAATGAGTCGTGAGCTTACGAGAACTTGACTCTATTCACTCTTATTGAATCTTATTTGGCATTTGATCTCCAAAGTCGAACGAGGCATATGAAACAGTGAATTTTTTTGTTCCATCTGAATTGTGTCATTTAATAATATGTTTTTGACATTGCATTTTCCCCTCATATATTATAGATGATTTTAGATTTTAGGGGTTTGATCGGATTTCATGGAACTTGCCCATCCGTGGGTGTTTCCATCGGTTTTGCTAGCATATAGAATCTGTTAATGTAAAATCTGTCAAACATGGTAACAGACGTTGAATTACTGGCGCCAAGAGTACGCATGATGATTTCGATCAATCTGAAAATCAAGAATCCGCACTAGTTTATCCCATATATGAGTGTATAGGATTAAATCCGAAAAATAAATGTATCTATCCACATTCAATGTGTAAAGCATGGTACAAATGTTGGAATCCGTAAGTTAGCTTAATGTCCGTTCTGTTTTCAGCCCTATTTTGATTTAAACAAGGGAAATGTTTGTTGAACGCAGTGCGTCACGGACGCGCTCTACGTGGACATCCATGTCAGCCCTTACGTGGCTAAAGCATGAATGTTTTTTTGTTTTTTCTTCCTGATGTCCACTCAAATCACATTAAATGCGTTTCAACTCAGCACGTTCTCTCTCTCCACCCAAATACAAATATGATGACACTCTTTCTTTCTTCTTCATTCTTTCTCTCCAGAATAAATCACCATTTCGAGCAAGATATTAGGTCGAAGAAGCGTCTGATGCCGACTCCCAGGATTCTTCACAACGTAAGCAGCGTGAATGGGACGGTGCGAAGACTTCCCGATGTTCTTGTCAGCGTTAGCATCGTGAATGTGACGATCCGGTGGTGAAGACTTCGCACCACAACATCTTTGCTGCACTGTTGGAGTGCCCGTGACAGAAAAAGAATGAAGAAGAAAGAAAGAGTGTCATCGACCGTCCCATTCACGTTACTTACGTTGTGAAGAACCCTGAGAGTCGGCATCAGACGCTTCTTCGAAATAATATCTTGCTCGAAATGGTGATTTATTCCGGAGAGAGGTACAACGCTCCGTGGTGAAGACTTACGTATGTTCGGTTTATGTTGTACATCTCTCCGTAATAAATCACCATTTCGAGTAAGATATTACGTCGAAAAAGCGTCTGATGTCGACTACCAAGGTTCTTCACAACGTAAGCAGCGTGAATGAGACGGTCATGTTTAAGTCTTACATCTTCTTTCCGATTTACTGGGAAAATATATATTATCTTTGTAATTTGTGCGTGCTTGTGTTTGTATTGTTTGTTTGTGTGTGATTTACTGGGAGAAGATATATTATTTTTGTAATTTTTGTGTGTTTGTGTTTGTGTTTGTATTGTTTGTTTGTCTTTGTGCTCTCATTGTATCTTATTGTGTAATAGTTACCATCAATAATATGTACCATCAATATCTCATTGTGCTCTCATTGTATCTACATAAACAGGACAAACTTTCTACATAAACTGGACAAACATTCTACATAAACAGGACAAACTTTGTACATAAACAGTACAAACTTTCTACATAAACTGGACAAACATTCTACATAAACAAGACAAACTTTCTACATAAACAGGACAAAACAGGACAATCTTTCTACATAAACATGACAAAACAGGACAAACTTTCTACATAAACAGGGAATCTGAGATGCTATTTTTTTCCTAAACGTAATCAAATCTTGTGGGGTAAAATATACAGTGGGAGGTTTGTTGAGTTTGTGCGGGGGTGGCAGGGGGCGGCAGCCCCTGCGGGGGACGTGAGGGAGCGCGCTTTGCGGACGTTTTTTTGTTTCGACATCATATTATTGCATTCCATATATTGATTCCGGACTGCAAATACACTTATTCCGGACAGCAAATACACTTATTTCGGACAGCAAATCCACTTATTCCGGACAAACTTTATGTTCCGTTTCTGGAAACACTTTATTCTTAAATCGGACAACAAATACACTTATTCCGGACAGCAAATACACTTATTCCGGACAAACTTTCTGTTCCGTTTCTGGACACATTTTCTTCTTATTATGGACAACTACACTTATTCCGGACTGCAAATACACTTATTCCGGACAACAAATACACTTATTTCGGACAACATATCAACTTATTCCGGACAAACTTTATGTTCCGTTTCTGGACACACTTTATTCTTAAACCGGACAACAAATACACTTATTCCGGACAGCAAATACACTTATTCCGGACAAACTTTCTGTTCCGTTTCTGGACACACTTTCTTCTTATTCTGGACAACTACACTTATTCCGGACTGCAAATACACTTATTCCGGACAGCAAATACACTTATTCCGGACAACAAATCAACTTATTCCGGACAAACTTTATGTTCCGTTTCTGGACACACTTTATTCTTAAACCGGACAACAAATACACTTATTCCGGACTGCAAATACACTTATTCCGGACAGCAAATACACTTATTCCGGACAACAAATCAACTTATTCCGGACAAACTTTATGTTCCGTTTCTGGACACACTTTATTCTTAAACCGGACAACAAATACACTTATTCCGGACTGCAAATACACTTATTCCGGACAGCAAATACACTTATTCCGGACAACAAATCAACTTATTCCGGACAAACTTTATGTTCCGTTTCTGGACACACTTTATTCTTAAACCGGACAACAAATACACTTATTCCGGACTGCAAATACACTTATTCCGTACAGCAATATACACTTATTCCGGACAGACACATAACGTTAACAGGACAAACACATAATGTAAACTGCACACACACATAAAGTAAGCTAGAGAAATTAAGTTGATTCAATGTAAAACTTAAAAACAAATATTTTATTATGATAAGTGTGGGCTCTGCACGAATAATGAGACTGCACGATGTCCTAGGGTCTGCACACTGTCTTATCTGTGTATTGGGAAATGAATCGTTCAACTTAAAGAACCGGCGTTTTTTAAAAAGACAAAAACGCGCGAAGAGAAATTTCGCTGACTGGACGCTGACTCAAAGAAAAATATCTGAGCTGTACAGATCCACGTAAGGTGCGTCCGTGACGCGCGCGTCCGTCTATAACTACTCTTTAAACAAAGGCCAAAGGGTGTGTAACGTACACCAACTTGAGACTTATGAGTTACCTATTGACTATTTGACTTGTGTATATTGAAGATTCTTAGTGGAATTTGAAAATGCCATTTTTCCATGTTTGTCAGTGAAAGGAAATACTGTATTCAGAGGTTGAATTTCAGGTCACTTTATCTGTATCGAATTGGCATGGAGTGGTTATAATTACTAGGTTTTAACATAAATCATTTTCATGTTTGTTCTCGTCGGTCTTGTGGTAGGAGAAACCATTATGTTTATTCGAACATGGAGAATGAAAGCTATTTCTTTTGCCATTTTGATAATTTTAATTGTCTTAATTAAAATTCTTGGAATTTTAAATGCATATAATCGAATTTTTTTAATCAAATTTCATTAGTTTAGTAATCGAGTCATTAAGTTTAGTGAGAGAAAAAGAAAAAATGAAAGTTGAAAGATAGAGATGAGATGGTGTACAGATAAATTATTTGAGTATTTTTTTATAATTTTTACAACACATATAATGAATTTTATGAATTTTGGTTTATTCGTGACGATTTTGCAAAAAATTCATTGAATATTAATATACTTAACGGACGTTAACGGAAAAATTAACAGTTTGTTGACGTAATGATATAAAGGTAAATATATTTTTTCTTCTATGATATTAAGATAAACTGTTCGATTTTTCTATGACATTAAGTCAAATAGTGAAAATCAAGTGACATAAAGTCAATTTAGTTGTTTCTTAGTGACATCCAAATAAATAACTTTTTTTAATTTCCACAATCAAGGTTTTTTTCATCACAACTTGCATTGTTTTGATTGTTGTATTATGTTTTCGACTTGTTGAGAAAATGACAATTGTTTTCTCTTGAGATGCATGGCATTGCAGGGGCATATGTTCCAGGTATCTATGATCTATTTATTTGAAATCTAACTTCACACTAATGGAACCCACATTATATTGTAGATGATTTTCTAGCCAACATTTGAGTTCAATTTTATACCAATTTTGGTACCATCACTGACATCTTATTCTTGCTCAATTGCTGGGTCCTGAGACAATCGAGTTGCTGATTAGCAGTAGATTATTCATCAAGTGGTTCCTTAACTCCTTCACTAGGGAACCAGGTAAGAGGCAACTGAGACTCCATTAAGATATGAAGTTGCAAGATATCATCTAGATACCATGTCTTTTTTGTTCCAAACATGGCTAGGCAACGGCAGGCACCATGGGAAGGAGTTCGCAACTTCTTTACATATTTTTGCCATGTCATTGTCGTCATTATTATCCTCATTTATTTTAAGCCGAACACCTTATGTATTGAAATAAAATGCCTTTGTTTGAGCTAAATTTCTCGCAAGGCTTGTTATACAAGAAATAGAGGACAGGACAATCTTTGTCTTGATCTATGTCTTTTGTAGATCTCATGTATGTGAAAATTTGATTGATATACCATCTTCTTAAAACTCTCTTACGAGTTCTATACCTTTTTCTCTTAAGAAATGTGAGACTAGATTTTCAACAAACTATGTAGTGCATGTGTAACGTCCCGAAACAGCGGAAGAAAATTTTCAAAATTAAACATACAACATACGACCGTCAACGGTCAACGCGGGCACGTTACTAGAAAAGTCAACATAATAATATATAAAATATCTCCACGTGGAAGTCATAATACAGAGTTGTCAAAAGAGTGATTACAACTAATACATAACTACTACATAACTACTGTAATCACTACCTCTACAAAAAGATCGGAAGAACAGGACCCGATCCCGGAGGCACTCCCCTCGGTCACCACCAACCTAAGACTGCCTGCTACCTGAAAATGCAACATAAAATCTGCCTGAGTTCCCGAAAGGAACCCCGTATGCCAACATCTCCTATATATACAGAAAAACAGATGAAAATGCCAAGAATGCACATGCAATGCAATCCGCCTCGGGCCCCATACATGCCCCAACCGCTGCGGACCATCTCTCAGCCGCGCCAGGGGCATGGGAAACATCCCCCACCCTGCCAATCCAGGCCCACACGAGGGGGGTCGCCGCACTCATCTCCCAGCCGCACACAGGGGCACAAGGGAGGCATCCCCCCTGCCAATCCAGGCCCACACGAGGAGGTCTCGGCTCTCCTCTACAAGGAAAGTGCATCCCCTTCCCCCACCAGGGAAGAAGGCATCTACCACCCACACAGGCATGGCAGGCATCCCTCTGCCGCACCGGCATCCACGAGGGGTCCAACAGAAGATACGCTCTCGTCGTAGGTGAAATCCGTAGCTCCGAGGTCCGGTGATCGACCGTGGGCTCGGCAGCCGGTAGTCGCCTCTGCTCGACGTCTCGCGTATGTGGATAAATCCACCAACCTGCGGTTAATCGGTCGACCCCAACAAATACACCAGCCGACCGGTCTCCCGCTCAGTACACGGTACTGAAGCAAACACTATCCATCGGTCGGACAAGGTCTCTCGGACGGTCGACCGTTTGGCAAGTCGCCGCCCCGTCCCCACCAATGATAATTCGACCCACCGGTCGAACAAGGTCAATCTAGCGGTCGACCGTTTAGAAGGTCTACGCTATACATTTTATATACATATATATCCTATCGGTCGAACCAGGGTCCGTTCAACCGATAGAAACACTGCATGAATCCTGCCTGCAGACAATCGGTCGACCGAAACCTCTCTTCCGGTCGACCGTTCCACGGGCACATCACTGCAGCAACACTGCACACAATCGGTCGACCGGATCATAAGGGGCGGTCGACCGTTTAGATGGTCAACGCCCTTGACCGACTTTGTGCAGTTCGGTCGACCGATACACACTCGGTCGACCGAAAGGTCAGTCTAACCTATCTACAGGGATCGGTCGACCGAACAACCACCGGTCGACCGGACTAATATAACCCTTGTAAAATATTCCCGCTAAAATTTGGCATAAACGGTCGACCGTCACACAGACGTCGTTCGACCGTTTTCGGGCAGTAAGCAAATATTATTAACTATCGGTCGACCGACCCAACCACCGGTCGACCGAACTACTCATTATCCGCGGGACAGGCATCATCCAGACGCCATTCGGTCGACCGAATCTCACCATCCGGTCGACCGAACAGGCACCTTCAGCCACTGTCCCGCCGGATTTCGCCGGGGAAACGGCACCAACGCCGCCCCCTACACTCCCACACCTCTTGGGGAGTTACTATGAAGACGTGGCATACGTTTCACCGTCGAGAAACGCGCGCGCCGGCGAGCTCCTTCCTCTCCTCGACGATTCAAGCTTCTTCTCCTTCTCCCTCCGTATGCGCGCCTCCACCTCGCCGCCGGAGCTCCTCCTCCTCCTCTGGTCGCCGGAACACAAGGGGAAAGTGGTGAGACTTGGTGGAAAATGAAATGGGGAAGGAAAGGGAGAAAAGAGGGTTGGGTTGGGTTTAAATAACCAAAACCTATACCTACCCCCACACCTCACCACACTCCAACCATACCACCTTACACCACCCCACTCCTCTTCCATACTCTCTCTCTCACCCCACGTCCCACGTTCTTACAATCCACCCTCCTTAAAAGGATTTCGCCCCGAAATCAGAAGGGTAACTCACCGAAAAGCTCTGGATACTGTCTCCGAACTTCCTCCTCGATCTCCCAGGTGGCCTCGCGCTCACTGTGATGCTGCCATCTGACCTTGACCATCGGAATGGTCCTCCTCCTGAGCTGATGGTCCATCCGATCGATGATCTCAACTGGCCTCTCCTCAAGTGACAAGTCCTGCTGGATCTCAGGCACTGAAATCTCTATCACATGCGTCGGGTCTGCAACGTACTTCCTCAACATAGAAACATGGAAGACGTTGTGAAGGCCAGAGAACTGAGGTGGCAAAGCAACTCTGTAGGCGACCTCTCCGACACGGTCCAAGATCTCAAAAGGTCCGACATACCTCGGACTGAGCTTCCCCTTCTTCCCGAACCTCATCACTCCCCGAGCTGGTGAAATCTTCAGGAAGACGTGATCTCCAACCTCAAAGCTCAAGGTCCGTCTGCGTCGGTCAGCATAACTCTTCTGTCTGCTCTGTGCTGTAGCCAACCTCCTCCTGATCAGGTCAACCTTCTCTGCGTACATCTGCACAAGCTCTGGACCCACTAACTGCCTCTCGCCTACGTCACTCCAGCATACCGGCGATCTGCACGGCCTCCCGTACAATGCCTCATACGGTGCCAACCCAATACTAGCATGGTAGCTGTTGTTGTAGGCAAACTCAATCAGAGGTAGATGCTCATCCCAGTGTCCAGCCCAGTCCAGTGTGCAAGCCCTCAGCATATCCTCCAAGGTCTGAATAGTCCTCTCTGACTGACCATCTGTCTGAGGGTGAAAAGCTGTACTGAATCTCAGACGTGTCCCCAGTGCCTGCTGCAGACTCCCCCAAAATCTGGATGTGAACCTCGGATCTCTGTCAGAGATGATGCTCACCGGTACTCCGTGCAATCTGACGATCTCCTCTACATACAGCTTCGCCAGACTCTCCAAAGGCAAGGTGGTCCTAATGGCCAGAAAGTGCGCCGACTTGGTCAGTCTATCGACTATCACCCAAATCGCGTCATGGAACCGCCTCGTCTTCGGTAGCCCCGTAACGAAGTCCATCGTCACGTGCTCCCACTTCCACTCTGGAAGCTCGATGCTCTGCATAGGCCCAGCTGGCCTCTGGTGCTCGATCTTCACCTGCTGACAGACCAAACACCGACTCACGAACTCTGCAATGTCCTTCTTCATGCCTCTCCACCAGAAGTTCCGCTGCAGGTCCTTATACATCTTCGTGCTCCCGGGATGGATGGTGTACTTCGCTCTGTGTGCCTCCTCCATGATGTCATCTCTCATCCCATCAACCCTCGGCACCCAGATCCGCCCTCTGAATCTCAGACCTCCATCGACCCCAACACTGAAATCTGACCCCTCTCTGGCAGTCAACTCCAGCAAACTGGCCAACTCATCATCCTCATGCTGCGCCTGTACTACCTGTGAAACAGTCTGTGGCTCTACCCGCAATCCAGCTACCACTGCTCCCTCAGAGTCCCCAGTGAACGGCCTCCACTCTGCCAATGACTCAAGCAGTCTCCACTCCTGAAGGCACATGCCAGCAACTGATAGCTCCACTCTCCTACTCAAGGCGTCTGCAACTGAATTTGCCTTCCCCGGATGGTAAGAGATGGTGAAATCGTAGTCCTTAATGAACTCCAACCAACGACGCTGTCTCATATTCAACTCCTTCTGGGAGAAGAGATACTTCAGACTCTGGTGATCGGTGAACACCTCAAACTGCTCACCATACAGGTAGTGTCTCCATGTCTTCAGTGCGTGCACAACGGCTGCCAACTCCAAGTCATGCGTCGGGTAATTCCTCTCATGAGTCTTCAGCTGCCTCGAAGCGTATGCAATCACCCTCCCGTGCTGCATCAACACGCAACCCAAACCAATGCCAGACGCATCACTGTAGACCACAAAACCTCCTGTGCCGCTCGGCAGCGTCAAAACTGGAGCTGTCGTCAGTCGTCTCTTCAGCTCCTGAAAGCTGTCCTCGCACTTCTGGGACCAAACAAAAGTGACTCCCTTCTGCGTCAGGGCAGTCAAAGGTGCAGCTAACCTCGAGAAGTCTTTGATGAAGCGACGGTAGTAACCCGCCAGTCCAACAAAGCTCCTGATCTCCGTCACGCTCGTAGGGGCTCTCCACTCAGTCACTGCCTCTACCTTCGCCGGATCCACCGAAATCCCCTCCGCAGAAACGATGTGACCCAGAAATGCGACTCTGTCCAACCAGAATTCGCACTTCGAAAACTTAGCATACAACCTCTGGTCTCTCAAAATGCTAAGTACAATCCGCAGGTGCTCTCTGTGCTGCTCCACATCGGGTGAGTAAATCAGGATATCATCCACAAAGACCACGACACAACTATCCAAGTACTGCCTGAACGTCCGGTTCATCAGATCCATGAAAGCCGCCGGAGCGTTCGTCAACCCAAAAGGCATCACCAAAAACTCATAGTGCCCATATCTGGTCCTGAATGCTGTCTTCTGGACATCCTCCTCTCGGATCCTCAGCTGATGGTATCCTGAGCGTAGGTCGATCTTAGAGAAGACCTTCGCTGACTGCAACTGATCGAACAGGTCCTCAATCCTAGGTAGGGGATACCTATTCTTGATGGTGACCTTGTTCAGCATCCTATAGTCAATGCACATCCGCAAAGACCCGTCCTTCTTCTTCACAAACAGCACTGGCGCGCCCCAAGGTGAGACACTCGGTCTGATGAATCCAGCCTCCATCAGCTCCTGTAGCTGCTTCTTCAACTCTGCCAACTCTGCAGGCGCCATCCTGTACGGGGCCTTCGACTGCGGTGAGGTGTCTGCTGCCAGCTCAATGCAGAACTCTATCTCTCGCGGAGGTGGCAATCCTGGAATATCATCTGGAAACACCTCTGTAAACTCCCGTACCACATCTATCTCGTCCAGCCTCGGAGACTCAGCCTCTGGAACAACCAGCGTCGCCAGAAACGCTCTGCAACCCTGCTGCATCAACTTCTGAGCCCTCAAAGCTGACACCACAATGCGGCCTCCTCTGTTCCTGACTCCTCTAATCATGATATCAGGCAACCCCAACCTCGGAATCAAAACCTTCCTCTCACGGCAAAGGACACGCACGTCATGCCGGGACAGCCAGTCCATCCCAAGAATAACGTCGAAGTCCTCCATCGGTAGCAAGACCAGATCTGCCGGAAAATCTTGGTCTCCCGAAACAATCGTGGCGCCGGGGATGAAGCTCCCCACAGTGCCCACCAGACCCAGGGGTGTGCTGACCTCCAAAGTGGCAGTCAACATCGCAGGGGTACAGCCCAACACTCCCGCAAATCGCTCCGAGATGAACGAGTGTGTCGCGCCACAATCAAAAAGCACTCTAGCCTCTAAACCTGCCACAAGAAGTGTACCTTCCACGACGGTGCTGGCGTCCCTCGCCTCCTCTGCCTGGACAGTGAAGACTCGTCCAGTGCGCTGACCCTGCTGCGGTGCTGCAGGTCTCCTAGCTCCGCCACCACTGACACTCGGAAGTCCCGGAGGTCTGCTCGGTCCAGCGCCCTTGCTAGGGCAGTTCCTGACGAAGTGGCCCTGCTGACCACAACCATGACAAGTAATCGACCCAAAGCAGCGCCCAGTGTGCACTCTGCCACAGCTCCTGCACGCCTCTGGCTGCGGCGCCCCTGCTGCCTCGATCCGGGGCCTCTTGCCCGACTTCCCCGAACTCTGCCCTCCTGGCCTCCCTGAGGATCTCCCTACCGATCTCCTATCATCCTGATAATTCTCCCGGTAGTCCCTCTCCATGATAGTGGCACTCCTCACTGCATCCGCCAAGGTGCGCGGCATGCTCGACAACACTCGGGTCCTCAGATGCTTCCGGAGTCCCCCGACAAACTTCATCGACCTCTGCGCCTGGGTGACGAAAATCTCCGGACAGTAACGCTCAAGGGCGTTAAACTTCCCAATGTACTCCTCCAGTGTCATGCTCCCCTGCTCCAGGGCCAGGAACTCCACCCGCTTCCCGTCTCGCACATGCTCCGGAAAGTACTGCTCGTTGAACTCCTCAACGAACTCCTCCCATGACACATCCTCTCGACCGGTGAACACAACTGCTGAAGTCGACCTCCACCAGTTCGCTGCAGCTCCTCTCAGCACATAGGTGGCCAGGTCCACCTTCTTCTCCGGAGTACAGTCGATAGCCCTGAAGATCGTCTGCATAGTGAGGATCCACTCCTCAGCTGCCTCTGCATCCATCTGCCCAGCAAAAGTCGGAGGGTGCTGCCTCATGAACCGGTCGTGCATCGCACCGGCCCCTGCCTGCGCACTCTGCGCTGCCTGGCGCTCTAACATCCCGCTCAACCGCTCCACGGTGTCGAACAGGACTCTGCGCTCTGCCTCCCGGGCCTCCTCTCTCGCAGACTCACTCGAACTGCGAGTCTCAGCCGCAGGCACCACCCGTCTCGGAGGCATCACTCTACAGAACAAAAAGACTCACATCAGAATGATCATGAATGCATGCAATGGACCTCTAGACTCTAATCCTAACTCGATGGTGGTTTCTTTGGGAAAATACGCCGGGATCAAGGCTCTGATACCAAGTTGTAACGTCCCGAAACAGCGGAAGAAAATTTTCAAAATTAAACATACAACATACGACCGTCAACGGTCAACGCGGGCACGTTACTAGAAAAGTCAACATAATAATATATAAAATATCTCCACGTGGAAGTCATAATACAGAGTTGTCAAAAGAGTGATTACAACTAATACATAACTACTACATAACTACTGTAATCACTACCTCTACAAAAAGATCGGAAGAACAGGACCCGATCCCGGAGGCACTCCCCTCGGTCACCACCAACCTAAGACTGCCTGCTACCTGAAAATGCAACATAAAATCTGCCTGAGTTCCCGAAAGGAACCCCGTATGCCAACATCTCCTATATATACAGAAAAACAGATGAAAATGCCAAGAATGCACATGCAATGCAATCCGCCTCGGGCCCCATACATGCCCCAACCGCTGCGGACCATCTCTCAGCCGCGCCAGGGGCATGGGAAACATCCCCCACCCTGCCAATCCAGGCCCACACGAGGGGGGTCGCCGCACTCATCTCCCAGCCGCACACAGGGGCACAAGGGAGGCATCCCCCCTGCCAATCCAGGCCCACACGAGGAGGTCTCGGCTCTCCTCTACAAGGAAAGTGCATCCCCTTCCCCCACCAGGGAAGAAGGCATCTACCACCCACACAGGCATGGCAGGCATCCCTCTGCCGCACCGGCATCCACGAGGGGTCCAACAGAAGATACGCTCTCGTCGTAGGTGAAATCCGTAGCTCCGAGGTCCGGTGATCGACCGTGGGCTCGGCAGCCGGTAGTCGCCTCTGCTCGACGTCTCGCGTATGTGGATAAATCCACCAACCTGCGGTTAATCGGTCGACCCCAACAAATACACCAGCCGACCGGTCTCCCGCTCAGTACACGGTACTGAAGCAAACACTATCCATCGGTCGGACAAGGTCTCTCGGACGGTCGACCGTTTGGCAAGTCGCCGCCCCGTCCCCACCAATGATAATTCGACCCACCGGTCGAACAAGGTCAATCTAGCGGTCGACCGTTTAGAAGGTCTACGCTATACATTTTATATACATATATATCCTATCGGTCGAACCAGGGTCCGTTCAACCGATAGAAACACTGCATGAATCCTGCCTGCAGACAATCGGTCGACCGAAACCTCTCTTCCGGTCGACCGTTCCACGGGCACATCACTGCAGCAACACTGCACACAATCGGTCGACCGGATCATAAGGGGCGGTCGACCGTTTAGATGGTCAACGCCCTTGACCGACTTTGTGCAGTTCGGTCGACCGATACACACTCGGTCGACCGAAAGGTCAGTCTAACCTATCTACAGGGATCGGTCGACCGAACAACCACCGGTCGACCGGACTAATATAACCCTTGTAAAATATTCCCGCTAAAATTTGGCATAAACGGTCGACCGTCACACAGACGTCGTTCGACCGTTTTCGGGCAGTAAGCAAATATTATTAACTATCGGTCGACCGACCCAACCACCGGTCGACCGAACTACTCATTATCCGCGGGACAGGCATCATCCAGACGCCATTCGGTCGACCGAATCTCACCATCCGGTCGACCGAACAGGCACCTTCAGCCACTGTCCCGCCGGATTTCGCCGGGGAAACGGCACCAACGCCGCCCCCTACACTCCCACACCTCTTGGGGAGTTACTATGAAGACGTGGCATACGTTTCACCGTCGAGAAACGCGCGCGCCGGCGAGCTCCTTCCTCTCCTCGACGATTCAAGCTTCTTCTCCTTCTCCCTCCGTATGCGCGCCTCCACCTCGCCGCCGGAGCTCCTCCTCCTCCTCTGGTCGCCGGAACACAAGGGGAAAGTGGTGAGACTTGGTGGAAAATGAAATGGGGAAGGAAAGGGAGAAAAGAGGGTTGGGTTGGGTTTAAATAACCAAAACCTATACCTACCCCCACACCTCACCACACTCCAACCATACCACCTTACACCACCCCACTCCTCTTCCATACTCTCTCTCTCACCCCACGTCCCACGTTCTTACAGCATGTGCTAGCCAATCCCAATATTTACTACTCCAACTGTTAATTTCTTTTAACTTTTTTTTGTGTGTTCATCGTCTCAGAGGACAATGTAAAAGATTACGCAATTAATGTCTAGGCTTCAAATGTCAGAGGCAAATGACAAATATTATACGGAAGCAAGGTCGGTATTTTAAATTATACCTATTGCTTCAAAATTCTCCTGACAGTTGTTCCTATATTCTCATGATCTTTTGCCTCTCTTGAAATATGATCCAAGCATACCATGCAGCGAATTATGCGTTTCCGCGAACAAGGAGTTGGGAAGGAGCTCGATTTTTAATCATCTGATTGGTTGAATAAGTTAATAGGTACCTCCTTCACTGTATTTTTTTTTCTTGCAATATGTTTGGACCCATCAAATTGTTTTCTAGGATCTTGTTGGTACTTCCCGTAGTTTAAACAATTAGATTCAAGGATTGAAATGCGGCTACGCATTTACCAGGCAGGGAAAGAGCACCTAGTCCGCCTAGACGGCCAGGTTCGCCAGGGTTGGCATATTATGAAAAATTAATAATTTTACTTATATGACATGGTACTAGATGAAATAAATCTAAAATTAAGAGAAAATGCAGTGAATTCAAATAAAGTATTATTTTTGCATGTTTAGTGTCTACTAAAAGTTCGAAAAGAAGATCAGAGGGCCATCGGGGTCACCAGAGGGCGGAGACTGCTGGTAGTTGTGGGAGGGGAGAGAATACGGGAGTAGAGGTTAGTTTTTTGTTTTTGTTTCAACCTACCCGCCTTTCTAGTGGGCTGACTAGTCAACCTGCCATTTCAATCACTAGTTAGTTGTATAAACCACTTGATAATCTAGGTTATATCATGTAAAGAATGAATTTTCAGCTAGTTATAACATTTTAGATCGCCCTGGTTAACATTAGTCAGTTTTGACACTGAGTATACTAACTAGTGCGCAATGACATGTTGAGTGAGAGTGGATGCAAGTTAGATCTCCACCATGGTAACTAACTCGAGGATGCAACCCACTTAATAAATAAAATTAACTTTACTGCTTATAGAACAAACATCAGTCCGCTCTGCGATAGAATATCAATAGAGTTCATATAAGAAATAATGGCCCATTAGATATTGGACCCAAAATAGATCATATGTCAAACCAAGTGCAAAGATTTATACCTCCATTGTCATCAAATGAGTTTCTATCTCATTTATTTCTTTACTGGACAGTTTTGTATATATTCCTTTCTCACGGAAATGTGTACCGTCCTTTGGCGCATATCATAAATGAATTAGTAGTTTGTAGTTAAAAAAGTTTGAATACGCAATTGTCCAATAGTTACTCTGAAAGTTAAACATATTTTCCGGAAAAGGTGTACAACATAAACATCTTTTCACTTTTTTGTCTGCTGATATAAGTACTTATCATCTAAAAAGAACGACATACTAAAGTCACGACATAAATCATCGGTACAAATTAAAGGCCAAACAAAATTCAAAAATATTTGTTGGAAAGTCATCACTAAGGCTGCCATGAATAGATCTGCAAAACATGGAAGGGACTCTGCTGGTTAGTTCGAATCTACTTAGTGGAACATATTTTCAGGATCAGCAATACTAGAAGGGACTCCACTGGAGTTGGAATCTACTTTAGTTTGTCTTCTTAGATTATGTTCTGTGACTAAAGTCGGGAAAATATGTAACTTTATTCATGCATCCTATTAAAACTGTTAAAACTTTCTGTAGGACAGTATCTAAAGTCTAATTCAGTGGCTGGAACCTTTAAATTGTGAGATCTTCCCATCATATCCTTGTCGGATTCCCATGGCTGTTAGTAGACTGGAAGTCTGGAGACATGTTTTTGTTTTGAAATCCTCTTAAGACAGCTAGTTAACGTTATAAAAAACCCATCAAATTTGTAATATCATAACTTAATAAAAACCAAGAATAAGAACATGCACGACAAACACAGCAACCGCATCTTATTCACTCGTCGACAAAGACGACATCAACCTCAAAGACAAAAATCAATCATCGCACTTCCAACATAAACACCTACATATCAAAGCTAGATTTGTGCTAGTCCCGACAATCACACTACAACACTAGCATAGCATGAGACAACAACAACTACAGCAAAGAGAGGAATAAAAATTTAGAAACATAACAAAACAAAAAAACAAACATCGGACCATTGAGCTTGATTCCCCTCTCGGTGGAAAGATAACTCTGACGTTCTCTTCCTAAGAATCAATTCATCTCCAAAAACCCACCAGAGAGCTTCCAAAGATGCTGGAGAAAAAACCACCCACAATACAAGCAAACCATCATGGCTTCTAGGAGTGGAAATGAGCTCTTCATAATAGAAGAGCCAAGTTGGTAGCTAAAGGGCAGATAACCCCAATAAATGCGCAACCTAAACAAACATAGACAGAAGAGAAGACAAGGCGTGGCTTATATAGTTATGAGTGAAGTGCAAACCCTAAAAAGGCAAAGTTGCACTCCTCTAGGGATGTATTGGTTTTTTTTACCAGCTTTAGTGGTGAGTGGTTGGCACTTAACATTGCTATGCACTCATAGTGTTAGTCGTGGAGGTAAGAGCATGGGGAATACCTACACATATGTATCCATGAAAGTGATAAGTCGTTGTGGTATCAAAGGATTGGCTCCACAGCACAATTAAAGCTGTGCTTTTTTTCTGCAACTTCTCTTTTGGTCTCCTCCTTTCTTGTTCTTCTCCTACTCTTCCCTTGTTTTCTACATCTTTTGTCTGATGTAGCTCTCTGTATTTTTTTTTCCTCATACTTTGTGCATCTCTTTGTCTGATCTGTGGAGGAGCTGGTGAGTGCTTCAGATTCTTCCCAACACCTGGGTTGGGTGTTGCAGGAAAGTTTGTTCTATAGAGTTTGCGTATTATGATTAGTTGTGAGCTCATTAAGGAAGGCAATACGTAAGACGAATAGACTAATGCCGGAAATTCAAAAAAAAAAGAGTATTATTTCTTTTTTTTCTGTTACTATGTGGAATAATTTCTTTGATGTTGGTTTTTCACTTTCGATGCTAAAAATCATTTTTCACATATTAGAGAAAAATGTAACCAATTAGATGTTTCATTTCTTCTTTATTTATTCGTTCCTCTCACAATACGGACCTATATATGCTTTCAAAAACAAAAACAAAAACAAAAACAAAAACAAAAAGAACTATATTATAAACATAAGATCCCTTGATCCCATTATATCCATCAGCAGAACCCCCACCTATATTCGGCACTTCACTGTCATAAGCTTTTACCTGAGAGCATTAATGTTTTTTCGTTTTGATTTTTTTTAATTTTGGTTGAATCTTTTTATTTTTATTTTTTGAAAATACGTTTTATAATTCTTGTGATTTTTTAGAATTTTTTAAATTTTTTAAATTTCCCCCCAAAATAGACCCTGAAATGATACGGAGAAGAGAAATATGTTGTGGTGGATTGTGGTTAAGATGTGAATAATGTAGTAAAGAAAAAGAAATTGAGTCGAAAAAAGATAAAACTGATGTGGAAGATAGATAAAACTGATGTGGAAAAGAAAGAGTTCATGATCAGATCGTCCGGGTGGTCAGTGATGACCTAAGTATGTTATTTTTGGATCGACTATATAGTAGAATTTTGAGTTTAACGCTACAATAATGCTTGGTAAGATGTTGCTAAAAGATTTTTACACCACACACAAATTGTTGGATTATTGAGTTTGGGTTAGACCCATGAATAACTCAATTGAAGAAATCCAATGTTGAGATGGAGATGAGTTCTATTGCCCTATGTGTCATGTGCTCACATCACTTTTAGTCTCATATTGGTGAAACTCACAAGTTGAAGGATGTTGATAAACATCCTATTCACTTGACCATTTGTAGGTGGAAAGAGAGGAGGAGAGAATTCTCCACATACGCGTGCGCGCCTGTCTCGGTCCGAGGCGTGACGTGGCGTGACGAGGCGTGACGTGGCGTGACGAGGCGGGGAAATTAAAGGCTTTAGCCTCAGGGTGATGAGTGTATTTAATTTTTGGACCTCATGTTAATTGTTTTTGCAATTAAGTCCTTGACGGTAGGACTGTCAATTTTACACGAAACACGATAACACGACACGAAAACGACACGAAGTTAGCGGATATGGATTGAGAATTTGAACACGATTAATAAATGGGTTGGATACGGCAACACGATTATTAAATGGGTTGGATATGGATTTCTGCTGCAAAAACGATTAACACGATTAAGACACGATAAAACACGATAAGTAATTGGGTAATTAGGCACACGATTACGAATACGACACGATTAATACACGACTAATACCGACAAGTCTATAAGTAATATATAAGTTATAAATTATAATAAACAAATTCTAATAACTGAATGTCATATTTATAATTTTACCAATTATATATATAATTGGTTTGAAACTTTGAACTCTGAACTCTGAACGAGTGGATAATTGCGTGTTAAACGTGTGTTAAATGGTGTAAACGGTAGCGGTGTTAAACGTGTACACGAAGTAACCCGTTTAATAATCGGGTATAAACGGGTTGGATATGGCAACACGATTATAAATGGGTTGGATACGGCAGAAATTTAGCAACACGATTATTAAATGGGTCGGATACGGCGCAACACCTAGAGCTTATATATAGGAGTTGACACGACACGATTAGCACACGACACGACACGATTGACAGCCCTACTTGACGGTTACAAAATGAAATACATATACATATATATATATACATATATATATATATATCACAATCGGTTTCCTCCTACGTACACACGTTTTATTCACATCCTCTCTCTACGAAAACTGTCCATCTTCGGCGATTTTAGGTCTCTGAATCCAGAGTTCTCCGGCGACCGATTCTTGCGAGGTTCCGCGCTGCTTTCGTGGTCCGTCGACTCCGGTGTGCGCCTGATCGACGGTGTGACTGTTCTATCCTGGGAGAAAACCGGCAGACCATCAAACGCACTAGTATGTGAGCTGATATTTTTCTCTGAGGCAAATCGCCTTCCGACGGCTCGGTCTTCGAGGTCGTCTCTGATCACTATTTCTTCGTTTTTTGTTTTCCTATACATGTTTTTGTATGTTGACTTTATTTGGATCATTACGGAATATTTATTCGGCATATGTAATCCACTGTGTTAAATCATCATATTTCTAACTGTATCAACACAACTGTCACGTAACATTGTCGACGTAAGAACGGTTTTTTCTTTTCCTCAAAACATGTTTTTCCAGTGTTAGTAAGATTATATTACTGCACGACGTGACCACCGAGAAACAGACAGTTGGAAGTGGAACTCATATCTTGTGTGGGAAGTAAATGGGTGTCGACTAAAGAGAACGTAAACATGAAGCATGGAGCCTAGTAAATTTATTCTTTTTGCATATACGAAAACATTCGTGATCATGCATATGCTGCTGACTGGTTACTACTCTGGTAGTGTTCCACCATATCTAAAATCTGATCAATCTTTTTTTCGAAAGCGGTTTAAAAAATCTGATCAATCTTGAAAGTTAAAATATATTAGCTTATAAACCACAAATATTTATAGAATTCAATAGAAATTTTTGTATCATTTTCTTTCATTTTAGTCACATTTACATTAATAACCTTCAGTTTAATTTAGTTATTGTCATCCCTATTCCGATTTCAAGTAACACCTCAATTATACCATCCAGTTCGATATTATATTTCAATGCCAAACATTTTTATATTATGTTATATTGCATTAAAACCTTCCTTTTGGTCTTATTTATCCTCCAATTGCTATGGTTATGCTAACATATCGTCATATTTATTTTACAATTCCGTAACATCTTGAAATAGTAACTTCTTAGCATTAGCCTATCTAATTCTATGCTATATTGACAGAAAGCATGAAAGTAAATTGCTAAACACAAAATCTAGTAGTAGTCAAAGAAAATACTATTGGATGGTGTATTTGGCATAATGAAATCAAATTGAAGAGAATAAGTTATAACACTTCAATTTGAATGAAATCAATGTACAAAGATAGAGGAAGATGCAAACTTCCCTTTGTGAACCTGCCCAAAGAGTACTGTTCAACTGTAAAAAGAAAGTGTTATTTGTTTTACAAATTTGTAAGTATTACAACACTAAACCGCATGCTTCTCTTTGCGTAGAGCATATCAAACATTTCGACAAGAACCCGATGAGGACCACAAGGACATTGGCTCGTAACGATGATGACCATTCGGAGGGACACCAAAGCGTTGGATCCCGATCTAATTCTGTAGTGTAATGTTACTATCAATCAACGCATGCATGCAGGGAACCACGTGAAGTATGATGCAAGCACACCACACTAGTTGTTCCCTTGTTTTGTTGTGTGAATAGTACGAAGCTAGACCACTCGTTTCGTTTATACACATGCATGCATGCATGCAGAAATCTTTTTACCTTTCGGCAGGGAAGAAATGTCGTTAGAAGGCCAAGATCAATCTATTATAATTCATAAGGGATAGGAGCATGCATGGCATCTAGCTAGTGTGATCATGTGATCTGTCATTGTTTGTTGGAGATCATCAGCCTAATGGTTACTGCTGGTTAGTACGTTAATTTATTGGTCAAAAAACTTTCAATGATCATCAAAGTGAACTTTGATTTAGAGTTGGATGAAGGAAGACGCTAGCAATCATGTCATGCATATTCATGTTTCTTGGCGTCATTAATTGTGCCACGATGCGATTCGCATCGTTGGTTTGTAACATTTCGTTTTTAAACATGATGAAAACATGTGCGGGCGCTCAGCAACATTACAAACATTAGTGCATGGGTCACAATTCTACTAAATCACACTACATGCATTTTTTATGTATCCCACCTACGATTTTTTTTATTATCAAAAAAGGTGTCATTAATAGTTTTGATGATCCAACATCTTAGCTAACGGCCCCTTGCGGTTTCAGTGCAGTTACATGAGAAATATAGTCGCGTATTTGTTTCCAAAAGTGTATTCCATGAAATTCTTGCATTTACTGTCTTTTAGTACTTGCATACATGAGTTTAAAAAGTGATGGACAAGTTAAATTTTACGGGTTAAAATTCTTGTAATTGAGTTCCAATGCACGATGAAAAGTGTCAATTTCAGGCAATTATTTTGTAACGTCCGGCAATAACCAACACACATGCTGTTGTTTGCTGCAAGATACTGCAGCATGGATGACCCATCTGGCCATCTCCATCATTCTTGAAGATATCATCATATCATATTCGCGTACAGTTATTGGGTCTACAACGTACACAATGAAATTGAAGTCCTTGGGCTTATAAATAGGCCCAAGGCCTAACTCTAGTTTTAGGCCCAAAACAGATTTGTGCACAACTATTTCTCGCATCACATGATTCACATCGCGTGTGGGTTATATCAGTATCGGTATTTGCAATGTGCATGCACGAGAATCCAGGAATAACACTACTACCTGTACTCGACATGTAGGAGAAATAGACATTATTGAAGCACTGGTGCCGTACTCGGAGATGAATGTGTGACAACTGAAACAAGAGGAGGACAGAGTAAGAGAGAAGGATGGGGTACATTCGTGGGGAGGCAAGACTTGACACCATAGACAAAGTTGGACACAGATCGTATCACTTCTTCCCACGATTCTCGACTTGTGCAGTTTTGTTTTGTTAAGTTTGTCCACAGTTACTGATGATTAATTAAGGAATGAGTTAAAAGGTAAAATGGTTTTAGCTAGGCTTGCTTGGTTGCATGGTAATAGTTGTAAAAAAAATGAAAATTTATTGTCTTGATTTAGTACCTATGTAAATTATCTTACGTTCATGATGTGCATCGTCTTTCAGGCATTTGCAATTGCAAACTACAATTTAACCGCTACTATATTTCCTTTTCTTTATTATTTTGAATTTCGAAGCACTGCAGTGTATCTAATGTTGTATTACGTCACTCTCCGAGGCACAATGGTAGGTATTACGGAGTTGTGCGGTAAAAGTCGCAGACGTCCGCACAGCACTGTGCGTGTGCGCATATACATGCACACACAGTCAACTATTCTGCGCGCGAGACAACATCGACTGGTTTCGCCCTGCCTTGACTCGTCAGGAAAGCGGCTTCAGCTCCCAACCAGCCCTACGCTCCCAACTGCATATAAGTGCAGTCTCGTAGGCGCTCACCTTCGAGTTGAAGTCTCT
Organism: Triglochin maritima; assembly: GCA_963682175.1. Classification (NCBI taxonomy): domain Eukaryota; kingdom Viridiplantae; phylum Streptophyta; class Magnoliopsida; order Alismatales; family Juncaginaceae; genus Triglochin; species Triglochin maritima. The sequence continues at coordinate 51,110,224 of OY821774.1, read as the reverse complement.
CCCCCATATAACATTTATGCTCATATGGTCACCCGATGTTTCCCAAACAGTCTGCACGCATCAACACCCCTGACGGAAGACTTTAAGAGTGTGACATTAGGTTTGCCTATAATTTTACAAAAAGAGGGTATTTATGATTAAAGACTTTTTTTTCGTTATGTGAAGAATCAGTCATGGACCTTTTATCTTTGACTTAAGGGTTAATTACAGTTTGACCCCCTGAACTATGCATTGATATCATTTTGCCCCCTGAACTTTCAAAGTTAACAGTTACCTCCCCTGAACTTTAATTTTGTAACACTTTGCCCCCCTGAACTTCAAAAACTCATTATTCAACACACATTCGACGTCCCCTAATACACTCTTAAACTTATATTTACGTGAAAGTGTGGATCCAAACAGAGGTCAGATATGGTTGGAATTTGGGTCAGATTAAGTGTCAAACTGATCCAAATTCCAAGCGTATCTGTTAAAGAACATACCTTGATTACAACGGCTCTCATTGAATGCAACGGCTCTCATTGAATGCAACGGCTCTCCATTAAGAGGCACCTCTTGGGAGATCCAACCCAGAATAAATGTATAACGGATATAAACTCCATGTATAAGTATCTCTCATGTATTAGCAAACAAATTAATTATCAAAAAATATACACATTCTTCCTCCCGCACCATTTTAATATGGTATCAGAGCACTGATCCACTCAAAAACAGCCTCAGACTCCCCCGGAGTTCATCATCGGCCTCACCTCATCAAGGGGGTTGAAGGTCGATCAAAACCCTCATCCAAACCCCAAAAATGTCGGACGGCAACAGAAGAAACCAATCAGAAAGCAACCCCCATCGCCTTGTCACAACGCTCCTCAATACCAACAACTATCTATCATGGGCGCGTGCCGTTTCTCTCTCCCTCAGCGGCCGGGGGAGATTAGGCCACATCACCGGGAAAACACAAAAACCAGAAACCAACGCCTCAGACAAAGACCAAGATGAGTGGCAAACCATGGACCACCAAGTAATGTCCTGGCTCCTGGCGTCCATGGAGGCCAACATTGCTGACATATTCATCTACAAAGAAAGTGCAAAAGACCTCTGGGAAGCGGTTCGTGAGCACTATGGAAAAGCTCAAAACTTCGCACATATCTTCAAAATAAAGCAGGAAATTTCACAAACTCGCCAAAATAGCCGCGGAGTCACTGAGTACCTTGGTACTCTCAGAAGGGCTTGGGATGAGTTAGGGGTTTACGAACCCCCAACTGCCGAAGTCAAAATAATCCAACAGAGAGCAGAACAAGACCGGATCTACCAGTTCCTGGTAGGTCTAGACACAAGCTACGAAAACATCAGGAGTCAGGTGATGATGGCACCAGAACTCCCTTCCCTCGCGTCAGTCACCGCCATGGTCCTTCGCGAAGAAACACGAAGGCGAACCATGACTCATCCGCAAGGGACCCCAACAACCACTGAAGCAGAAAACCATGCCTTTTTTGCCGGAAAAAATCAAAACCAGAACGGAAAAAAAAGGTTCGGAAATCGCAAGGAAGAGAACTGCGAAAACTGCAAGAAAACTGGGCACAACAAAAATAACTGTTGGTTCCTCTACCCACATCTCCGACCACCAAGAAACGAAAGAAATGGGAAGGCTAATCTGGTGGAGGGAGTCGCCGGCAGTATCGCGCAACACAACGGGAGCGGCGACCGCCGAATCATCTTCTCACAAAACCCTAACCCTTCGGATTCCTCTGAAAAAAACGCGTTTTATACCAACGCATCCGGATCCGCTGACCCGCTTCGCCCGCCAACCCATATCCGCTCAGAAGTCGGATCTTTCAGATCCGAGATTCTCGGGTCCACCAATGGATCCATTAACCCGATCCAGTTAAGCAACCTGGTGGACCAGCTTAATGTTTTATTGCAAAACAACCCTCCTGCTTCAGGTAATTACTCAGGTATGAAACAGAATCCTGTTTTTGCTAATGTCTCTAGCTTATTTACTAAATCAAATGAAAATTGGATTGTTGATACCGGTGCTACAGATCATATGACCGGTAATCCAAAACTTCTTAGTAACATTAACCAAAATTTAAGATGGTTAAATAATTTTGTTACCGTTGCAAATGGAGATAAAATTCAAATTCAAGGAATAGGAAAAGCAAACTTGATTAATAACACATGTGACAATATTTTGTATATTCCCAATCTCAATGCTAACCTAATTTCAGTTGCTAAAATTACTACTGAACTCAATTGTAATGTGATTTTTTCTCCTAATAATGTGTTTTTTCAGGATCGTACCACAGGGAGGATGATTGGTAAAGGCATCCTCACAAATGGTTTATATGTCCTTGAAACAAACAAAAAGGCATATCATACCCAAACTCTTGATAATCACCTTCTCTGGCATAAGCGGATGGGTCATCCCTCATCAAATGTTCTAAAAAGTCTTTTTCCCTCTTTTAAATCTAATTTACTATGTGATGTGTGTCGTTTTGCTAAACAAACCCGACTACCGTTTTCAAATTCCAGTACAAAAACTTATGTTCCATTTACCATTATTCACTCCGATATTTGGGGACCTGCTCCCAAAGAATCCTACAATGGTTTTCGATATTTTATTAGTTTTATTGATGATTTTTCTAGAACCACCTGGATTTACTTACTAAAACATAAATCTGATGCTTATCCAGTGTTTTGTGAATTTTTACGTTTTATTGAAAATATGTTTGATGCAAAGATTAAGACTTTTCGATCTGATAATGGCTCCGAATATATGAGCAATATGTTTCAAAACCTTTTAAAACAAAAAGGTATTCTTCACCAAACATCTTGTATAAATACACCACAACAAAATGGGCTTTCAGAACGGAAAAATCGACACCTTTTAAATGTTACTCGATCTCTTCTTTTTCAGAATAATGTTCCAACACATTTCTGGTCTGATGCTGTTCTCACTGCTGCTTATATAATTAATCGCATTCCTAGTCCTACAATTAATAATAAAAAACCTCTAGAACTCTTGTACGATAAAGAAATTAGTATTAATCATCTTAAAGTCTTTGGGTGTACATGTTTTGTTCACAAAAAACGTGAACACAAACTTGACTACACCTCGGTTAAATGCATTTTCTTAGGATATTCCTTCAAGAAGAAAGGATACAAGTGTTATGATCCAGCAAATAGGAAATTCTATATCTCCAGAGACGTTTCCTTCTTCGAAGCTGAACCCTTCTTTAAAAACTCCATCCCTGAAAACTCCTCCTCTTCCTCTGCTCTACCAAACTTTCCTCAAGAGATATCCGCTGCCACACCCATTCTCGAGGAAGAAAACGAACAAAGGGAGGAAGAAAACGAACAAAGGGAGGAAGAAAACGAACAAAGGGAGGAAGAAAACGAACAAAGGGAGGGAGAAGACGAAGAAGAAGAACTTCCGAGAAGATCCTCTCGTACTTCACGACCTCCCCCTAGATTTAATGACTATATTCTTTCACACGTGACGTATCCTATTCAGAATCACTTATCCTATCACCAATTCTCATCCAACCATCAGGCCTTCTTAGGAAAGCTAGATCAAAATAAGGAACCAACAACATATCAAGAGGCTATAGGAAACCAAAATTGGAAGAGAGCCATGAAAGATGAGTTACGTGCCTTAGAATCCAATCAAACTTGGACTCTAGTTCCTCTACAACCCAACATAAAGCCTGTCGGCTGCAGATGGGTCTACAAAATCAAATATCATAGCAATGGCAACATAGAAAGATATAAAGCCCGTCTTGTAGCTAAAGGCTACACTCAAACCTATGGTCTTGACTATCAAGAAACCTTTGCTCCCGTAGCCAAAATGAACACTGTTAGAGTTCTCCTATCAATTGCAGTTAATCAAGGTTGGAATCTCTTCCAAATGGATGTTAAAAATGCTTTTCTACAGGGAAACCTTGAAGAAGAAGTTTATATGACTCCACCGCCTGGCTACACCACACATCCAAATCAGGTATGCAAGCTTCATAAGTCTATATATGGACTAAAACAATCACCTCGAACATGGTATGCCAAACTTAGTCTCTCTCTTATTAGTTATGGATTCATTAAAAGTTCTGCTGATGCATCAATGTTTACAAAACATAGTCATAATACCACTATCATTGTACTCATTTATGTGGATGACATTATTATAACCGGGAATAATGACCACAAAATCACCTTAGTCAAGGAATATCTAAAATCTAAATTTGATATCAAAGACTTAGGGTTTATGAGATATTTTTTAGGAATAGAAATTGCACACTCCAAGAAAGGTCTGTTTCTTTCCCAACGCAAATACACCCTAGATCTACTCAAAGAAACTGGAAAACTAGGATCAAAACCCATAACTACTCCAATAGAAATCAACAAAAAACTAGGACCAACAGATGGCACCCCTCTAACCAATATTAGACAATTTCAAAGATTAGTCGGAAAACTCATCTATCTCACCGTTACTCGACCCGACATTACTTATGCTGTTAGTCAAATAAGCCAATTCATGCATGCCCCTCACACTCATCACTTAGATCTGGTAAAAAGAATCTTATGCTACCTTAAAGGAACCCCTGGACAAGGACTTTTAATGAAACCTAATAACTCTAACTCAATAATTGGATATTCCGATGCAGATTGGGCTGGAAGCCATGATCGAAGATCAACTACCGGTTTTTGCACCTTTGTAGGAGGCAACTTGGTAACATGGCGAAGTAAGAAGCAAAATGTTGTTGCACGATCTAGTGCAGAAGCTGAATATCGAGGGATGGCGTCCACCACCAGCGAATTAATCTGGCTCCGACAACTCCTCAAAGACATGAATATCATAACTCAGGAACCAACAAAAATGTTCTGTGACAACAATGCAGCACGACACATTGCCACAAATCCTGTCTTCCACGAAAGGACCAAGCATATAGAAGTTGACTGTCATTTCATCAGAGAAAAAATACAGTCAAAACAAATAGAAGTTCCCTATGTTTCAAGCAAAGAACAACTTGCAGATATCTTCACCAAAGCTCTTGATCGCAGAACCTTCTCCAACCTTCTCTTCAAGTTGGGATCTGTCAACCCGTTCCAGACACAACTTGAGGGGGCGTGTTAAAGAACATACCTTGATTACAACGGCTCTCATTGAATGCAACGGCTCTCATTGAATGCAACGGCTCTCCATTAAGAGGCACCTCTTGGGAGATCCAACCCAGAATAAATGTATAACGGATATAAACTCCATGTATAAGTATCTCTCATGTATTAGCAAACAAATTAATTATCAAAAAATATACACATTCTTCCTCCCGCACCATTTTAATAGTATCCGACATTCGTTTGGATCCAAACTTTCACGTAAATATAGGTTTAGGAGTGTATTAGGGATACAACAAAAAAAAATTAGGAAAAAAAACGTCGAATGTGTGTTAAATAAGCGTCTCCCATGGGGGGAGCTGCTGACTCGGACGCCCGCCCCATGCGGGGGGCGTCTCCCGCGGACGCCAACCAATTTTTTTAATTTTTTTTTGAAAACAAATAAAATACGAAATGTTACCGTATACGGGTACACCGGGGGAACTGTTGGCTGCTTGTCTGGCCTCCGAGACATTCGTGATCTTCTGTAGTAGGTATAGGAAGAGAAAGTTGCGAGAAAAAAGTGAAATGGTGAGATATATAAGAAAGAATACGAGGAAGGAATATTTGGTAATTTCAAGAGACGATTTAAGTAATTTTGGGACGATGTTTAACGGTTAATTTAAGTTAAAGTGTGTGACTGTGTGGTTTGATGTGTAGCACTTGCGGGACGCTTAAACAACTCTACAATGATAAATGCTTTAATGATTAATATCTCAAGTCCAAATCAGATTTCCCAAAATAGTTTCCAAAATCAATTTTTTAATTAATTGAAACATTTTCCTGAAGGAGTCTTGCATGCCACCAAACATCTGTGCCTGTCATGCATGTTAAATTCTGCACAGTCCTCAGATTGTTACCATCATACTGCAACAGTGTCGAATTTAATACGAGAAAGGACGTAATAATAATATTATATTATGGCATTAGCATGAATCATGTATGCATAGCTTTCCACAGCAGCCACCAGGCAGGATGTTGTCTTTTCATAAAAGATATGGTCTGCACCCATGTCTCCTCCCTTTGTTATTTCATCTTCTCAAGCTTCCATGGAATTAAGTTTGAGTAGGACGTACGTGCTTCTCAGCTTTATGTCTAATAAGTGTTGTTTACGTGCTTAGAAAGTTTGGAATTATTATACAAGGCTTAGATTATCATCTGAATATGCTTACCCTCTCTGATGGTCTTTAATGTTGCCCGTGAAGTTATTTGACTATATGTTTAATCTATGAATCGAAATATCTATCTTGTAATATTAATATATAGTTCAAGATAAAATTGTATTTTGATGTTAATATGAAAAAGATACACCATGGCAATCCAGTCTTCGATCATTCCGAACTTGAAAGTACAATTCGTCTCACAAAACGTGACGGATGTTGAGGAATTCTCACCTTTTAATCTTTGAAGGTGTTTGAATCTTTAATGGGTATTATTGGGTAATATCTACCCTCAGAGTGTGACAAAATTGTATTTTGAGGTCATGCCTCAGTTACTTTTCAATCTATATATCTGCATTTTGAGTAAAATAATAAGTGGTTTTAATTTAACCTTCTAATTAAAACCAAACCATTTTAACTATAAGGTAGGAATCAGATGTTCAATTAATTCAGTTTATTACAAGAAAGGTAACAGATCACGCAGTATTGACTTTTGAGAGAGTATTTTTGAAGGATTTTTCAGTGATTTTTCTCTCCTTCCGTACGTGACGGAGAGACAATTTTCCAATGATTTTTTTTTGCTTATTTGTTGGTATTTGGATGATCTTCCACAACAATTCTACCAGAGCTTACGAGTCCACGAGTGTGTCCCAAAATACCCATAAAGCTACCCAATATTACCCTCCACACATCGATCGTATTATGATATTAGCTGAACCATACAACCGATACTCTAAGTGCCTTTCAAACCTTATTCATGGGATTAACACTTTTTCTTAAGTAACTGATTACTACTACAAAACGAACCTTTGGCGACAGACAAATCCACCGACAATAGTACCAAAATTCGTCGGTAATGTTATTAAATACGGAAATTCATGTCGAGATTATTCTCCCGTCATCTCGTGCGTCGGCAATACTATTAGCGATAGACTTTCGAAACGGTGATCTTGGTGCCACTTTTTGGCACGAAATTCCCTACTTTGGCAGACGGATTTTCCAACATGTTATCAATACAAATTTGAGCTCACCAAAAATTAACATTCATCTTCGTAATCAATTGAACATCATATTCAATAACAAAAGCGAGATCAACCATCTATATGTAAGTTTTCCTTAGTACTTTCAAATATATATCCTAAGATGAAAATAAACACGTAAGAAACAAGATATTAACACATCGTTTAATCCTCTAAAATTTTTGCGAAGTATTAAACTAGTTAAAATAAGTTACCAATATCTAACTCGCTCACTTATAAATTAAGAGGTTTGATCTATTCTTGCTTTGTAGGAATATGACGATCTTATCACCCCTCCTAAGAACTTTTCAACATCTGAGAATTAAAGAGTGATACTTCCAAATGAACACCTGAGAATTAAAGAGTGATACGTTCAGCCACCAATCAACAAATACTTCCAAATGAACATCCAATGTTGCTTTCTAGGAACTCATCATTAGAGAATATAACTCACGTTGGCAAAATATACTTTTCCCTACGTGCAAAAAAACAAGAATCAACCCAAAAAAAAGTACTCACCTCTTCCTGAAATCAAAATCCCTAGAGAATGTACCTACCTTGAATACACACACGATGTACCAAAAATCCAAATCTGTAAGGATGTTCAACTAAATCTGAAGTGTGTTTAGAATTTAACAATATCAACCGTTACGAGAAGTTAAAAACTACCTTAAAACTATTTATCCAAAAGTTCTCATCCTTCACATACAAGCTAAAAATTATATTAAATCACTAAAACTCAATGATTGTGGTCTTGTGCATTCAAGCAACATCTAAGAAAGGTGATGACAAGTAAAGGCAGTATAAAATTTTACATGCACAAACTCTATTTTTTAAAGCATCTATTTACATCAACTATTACGGAGACTTCCTGGACAACTTACATACAAGACATCCATATATACTATGGATATAATACAGCCTAAGATTATACTTGTATATTGTTCGAACTGGTACAACATATGACCAACAAAACTTACTCAGAATATATAGTCATGCTTAGGGAAGCAAAATCCAAGTAAAGTTTAGTAGATACAATGTCAATAGTAAAAAAATTAAACTATTGGGCCTGACTTTTGTTTGCCTAGGAGTTGAGGTTGTTATACTTTTGAAACACTCAAGAAATTTGTTTAGGAAAAGACGTACTAGAAACGAAATCGCATGGAAGTTCAGAACTTACTATACACTTATCAATCTACTCATAAGCATCAAAAAACTGGAATAGATTGTCATATTTTAAATTAGGGAAATGTTGGTTGAACGCTTCGCGTCACGGACGCTGCAAACCCAGTCAGCAGAATGGCTGATGTGGGCAACCCAGTCAGCAGACGCGGCTGAGTTCGCTCTCTCCCCAGAAACAATTTCTTTGTTTAGTTTATTCCTCGTTTCGTACAAATTTCGCCATCCCTCGCCATCCCTCGCCATCCCTCATTAATGTGTCTCAAATCACTCCATTCTTTCATCATGTTGGCGCTCCTACACTCCACATTCGTCCTCCTGTTTCTTCCCTTCTCTTTATTAAATTCATTTTTTTCCGGACACACACATCATTCATTTTCTTTAGTTTCTGGACAAGCACGTAACTTATTCTGGACACAGTTACTATTTATTCCGGACAGTTGGAATACTTATTCCGGACAGACGGAACACTTATTCCGGACAGACGAACTACTTACTCCTGATTTTTTGTTGCTGTTGTTTTATTTTCCCGATGCGTCCACCATCGCATTTAATGCTTTTCAAATCAGCACGTCCTCCGTCTTCTTTCTTATTGTTTGGCGCGTCACGGAGATACAAATATGAGTGTCTAGGTTATTCCGATCCTACGAACCATTCCTTCTTCTCTCCTTCCTCCATTTTTGTTGTACTGTAATGGCACTCGTAAATGTGTCCTCACAGCCGGCTCATGCCTCCAACGTCCCTCAAGTGATGATGAATTTTCCTTCCTTCGAAGAAGCCAAAGCATTTTACGTTTCATACGCCGATTCCTGTGGTTTTGGTGTGAAGATAAGGCAATCTCATTACGGTCATGGTGTTGTAATACATGCCACTCTTACTTGCTCAAAGGAAGGTAATGCTCCCGGAAATCAAGGTGAAGGTAGACCGAAACATAGGTTATCCGGTAGGGTCGAATGCACTGCGCGGATTAGGGTCTCCGGTAATCCATCCAGAGGCTACGTAATTAACTACGTAGATCTCGAACATAATCACGCCATGCTGTCGGAAGACCAGATGCGCTTCCTCCGACAAAAACGATCCGTCCCGGAGTCCGCCAGAGCACGCATTTCGTGCAATGATGCTGCCGGTATATCTGCCGCCAAGACCATGCAATCTTTTGTGGTCGAAGTTGGAGGTCACGATAAATTGTCTTTCAACGAGCGGGACCTAAGGTTATTTATTCTCCACTTAACCTGGTTGAAGTTACGCATTTAGCTTTGCCATAAAAATTATGTTTCGCAGGAATGTTGTGAACGAGGTTAGAAACCTCAAAATGGGACCAGGAGATGCGCAAGCTATCCAAGATTATTTCATCAGGATGCAGAAGAATGATTCCCGCTTCTTTTACGTAATGGATATGGACGACGAAGGCAGACTACGAAATGTGTTCTGGGCCGACAGTCGTTCTCGAGCTGCTTACTCTTACTTTGGAGATGCAATATGTTTCGACACAACATACATAACAAACAAGTATGACATGCCTTTTGCCCCATTTGTGGGGGTAAATCACCACTACCAGTCCGTCCTACTCGGTTGCGCACTCCTCTCTTCCGAGACGACACAAAATTACATTTGGTTGTTCCAAACATGGTTGACGTGCATGAACGGTACGTGTTTTATTTTGTCCGGCTTTGTCCATTTTACGTTGTGTGCCTGTCCAGTTACTCCCTTACGACTGTCCGTTTTACGTCTTTTGCTCGTCCGGTTTATCCTTTACGTCTGTCTGGTTTACGTATTTTGCTCGTCCGGTTTATCCCTTACGTCTGTCCTGTTTACGTCTTTTGCTTGTCCTGTTTATCCCTTACGTCTGTCCGATTTACGTCTTTTGCTCGTCCGTTTTATCCCTTACGTCTGTCCGGTTTACGTATTTTGCTCGTCCGGTTTATCCCTTACGTCTGTCCGGTTTACGTTTTTTGCGCGTCCAGTTTATCCCTTACGTCTGTCCGGTTTACCCTTGACGCCTGTCCGGTTTACGTCTTTTGCTCGTCCGGTTTATCCCTTACGTCTGTCCGGTTTACGTCTTTTGCTCGTCCGGTTTATCCCTTACGTCTGTCCGGTTTACGTTATTTCTGTCCGGATTAACATATGTTTTTATCTTGATCGCGTTGTGTGCAGATACAAGCCCCCCGGCGATCATAACAGACCAATGTGGCGCCATAGCTTTGGCTGTGAGAATTGTGTTCCCTGAAGCGCGGCACAGATTTTGTATATGACACATAATGAATAAGGCCCCTGTGAAGCTGCCCAAGAAGTACCGGGAGCATACGTTGTTTGACCTCAACAACTGTATATTCGATTCCAAGACTCCGGCAGAATTCGAGCGGAATTGGCAGGGATTTCTAGATGATTTCGAGTTGCACGACAATAATTGGCTCCGATCCATTTATGCAATTCGAGAGCACTGGGTACCTGCATTTTCGCGGGATTGTTTTTCCGCCGGAATGGCATCAACCCAGAGAAGTGAGGGTATGAACGCCTTCTTCGATAAGTACCTCACATCAAGGACGACACTTAAGCAGTTCGTTCAACAATACGAACTCGCACTACGCCACAAGTATGAGAAGGAAGCTCAGTCTGATTTCGATTGTCAGCATAAGGCTCCGCAATTGATTTCGAAATATCTATTCGAGAGGCAATTGAGCGAGTTGTATACGGTGGGTGTCTTCAAGAAGGTGCAGTTAGAAATTGGGAAGATGATGTACTGCGACATCAAGGATGAGTTCAACGAGGACGACACATTGCACTTGAACGTGACCGAACATGTATTGACACATATCCTCCCATTGTCGAAACGGTTCACAGTGCAAATTAGAGATGAGAAGTGGGTATGCGATTGCAGAATGTTTGATCACGTCGGTATCCTATGTTGTCACGTTTATGTTGTTATTGCCCGAATACGTCCAAACGCGTTGCTCCCCGAGTCTTACATCGTCCACCGATGGAGGAAGGATATCCGAAGGAGCTATGGAGTCAAGTTTCCTCTTCAAAGCGGCATAACGGGGAACGATGCGCTTCGTCGCCACGACGACATAATGCGTCGTGCGCTTTGGATCGCCGAGGCCGCTTTCGACTCAAACGACAGATATCTTCAGGCGGTAGAGGCACTTGAGTTGCTTAAGGAACGTATGCAACGACCTGATCCTTTGTTCGCTGGTACATACGTTCTCAATCCGGATAAGACAATACGGAAAGGCAGACCGCCGAGCAAACGACGGATTTCTTTGTCTGAGAAAATAATTAAAAGTAACGTTAAGAAAATCAACAGGAAGAATGCTCTACCCTCGTTACACCCTGCAGCACCCAAACCGGGGGATCACGATTTCGATGACTGGGACATGAATTTGCATTACGAGGGAGTTCCTCCTTGATTATTGTATTTGTCCTTGGTTGGAATTATTCCTATGTAATTTTGTTGAAAGTCATTGTATGTAATTTTGTTGAAAGTCATTGTATGTAATTTTGTTGAAAGTCATTGTATGTAATTTTGTTGAAAGTCATTGTATTATTGCATAAGATTCAACCCTTTCTTTGCTTGATCGTTTGTGAATTAATTTCTCATGGCGACAAATATATTAAGTAATTTTGGTTTGTTGTATGTCTGTCCGGAATACGTAATTAGGCCGTCCGGATTACATTGTTTGTCTGTCCGGATTACGTTATATATCCGTCCGGAATAAGTTTTATTTATGTCCGGATTAAGTTAACAGTATGTCCGGTTTATGTTTTATTTATGTCCGGATCAAGTGACCAGTATGTCCAGTATTTAACAGTAAGTGTATTTGTTGTCCGGAATAAGTGTATTTGTTGTCCGGTTTAAGACTAAAGTGTGTCCCGAAACGGAACAAGAAGTTTGTCCGGAATAAGTGTATTTGCTGTCCGGAATAAGTGTATTTGTTGTCCCGAATAAGCGTATTTGTTGTCCGGAATAAATGTATTTGTTGTCCGGTTTAAGAATAAAGTGTGTCCGGAATAAGTGTATTTTCTGTCCGTAATAAGTGTACTTGCTGTCCGGAATAAGTGTATTTGCTGTCCGGAATAAGTGTATTTGTTGTCCGGTTTAAGACTTAAGTGTGTCCCGAAACGGAACAAAAAGTTTGTCCGGAATAAGTGTATTTGCTGTCCGGAATAAGTGTATTTGGTGTCTGGAATAAGCGTATTTGTTGTCCGGAATAAATGTATTTGTTGTCCGGTTTAAGAATAAAGTGTGTCCGGAATAAGTGTATTTGCTGTCCGGAATAAGTGTATTTGCTGTCCGGAATAAGTGTATTTGCTGTCCGGAATAAGAATAAAGTGTGTCCCGAAACGGAACAAAAAGTTTGTCCGGAATAAGTGTATTTGCTGTCCGGAATCCGGAATAAGCGTATTTGTTGTCTGGAATAAATGTATTTGTTGTCCGGTTTAAGAATAAAGTGTGTCCGGAATAAGTGTATTTGCTGTCCGGAATAAGTGTACTTGCTGTCCGGAATAAGTGTATTTGCTGTCCGGAATAAGAATAAAGTGTGTCCCGAAACGGAACAAAAAGTTTGTCCGGAATAAGTGTATTTGCTGTCCGGAATAAGTGTATTTGTTGTCCGGTTTAAGACTAAAGTGTGTCCCGAAACGGAACAAAAAGTTTGTCCGGAATAAGTGTATTTGCTGTCCGGAATAAGTGTATTTGTTGTCCGGAATAAGCGTATTTGTTGTCCGGAATAAATGTATTTGTTGTCCGGTTTAAGAATAAAGTGTGTCCGGAATAAGTGTATTTGCTGTCCGGAATAAGTGTATTTGCTGTCCGGAATAAGAATAAAGTGTGTCCCGAAACGGAACAAAAAGTTTGTCCGGAATAAGTGTATTTGCTGTCCAGAATAAGTGTATTTGTTGTCCGGAATAAGTGTATTTGTTGTCCGGTTTAAGAATAAAGTGTGTCCCGAAACGGAACAAAAAGTTTGTCCGGAATAAGTGTACTTCCTGTCCGGAATAAGTGTATTTGCTGTCCGGCATAAGTGTATTTGCTGTCCGGAATATGTGTATTTGTTGTCCGGAATATGTGTATTTGTTGTTCGGAATAAGTGTATTTTCTGTCCGGAATAAGTGTATTTGTTGTTCGGAGTAAGTGTATTTGTTGTCCGGTTTAAGAATAAATTTTGTCCACAAACGGAACATTAAGTTTTTCCGGAATAAGTGTATTTGCTGTCCGGTATAAGTGTATTTGTTGTCCGGAATTAGTGTATTTGCTGTCCGGAATAGGTGTATTTGTTGTCCGGTTTAAGAGTATTGATAATTTATACATGTCCTTGTATTGATAATTTAACCCAACACCAAATGTCATTGTATTGATAAATCATTCAAATAGTCTATGTAATTTTAATATGTATACATGTATAACTTTGTAAAAAAAATTAAAACATCCAGAGTCGTTTATTGTTGATCGCACATCCCAGAGTCTTCGAGTAAGAAATTGGCCAAATCGCCTCTAAAACGGTGAAGAACCTTGCTCTGCTTCGGCTGAGTCGGATCAGCATTCTCCATCAAACGCTTGATCCAGTACAAAACGTATGGCCCGCAGTCGTTACTCCCCGCTAGCTGTCGTTGGCTACCATTCCTGTCAACTCTCAGTGGCCATTCGACCGCCAAAAACGCTCGCCAGAATCCCGCTATCTTAGACGCGGTGCATTCATGAGTTCCGACTAAACGGTTAGGATTTTCACCTCTTTTCAGCGTGCGGGAGATGCTGTTGTACTGAATGAACTCTGATCGAGGTCCGTGGGCAACGAACAGAGTCCAGTGGCCGGACAAACAGCATGGTTGTGCGATGACGACTTCCTCCACATTAAGTCCTTCTATTTTTGGGAGTAAATAATCTTTCTTTATATCTTCTCCCTGTCCCTCCACAATCATTTCCGATTCGAAGGTTGATAAGCAGACCACCTTTTTTTGCCCTCCTCTTCTGACGAGTACCTCAATTAGGCCGTCAAGAGTTTCGTTGGTGATTTCTGTGCCTCGCGAAATTATTTCCTTGAGATCACCCCTGCTGATAATGCTGAGAACCCCCCTCCAGATAATATCTTTTGCTTCTCGCTCGGGAGCCGTTGCATTCAATAAACGATGTACCTCATCATTGGTCAGCGTTCTCAAGGCGGTCTCATCCACATCTGGCCTCGTGGACGAAACATGGGCGCCCAGTTCATCTTTCGCTGTTTCTTCACTGGCTTCTTCGGGCCCTTTTGTTTTTGTGGTGGCTTCTTCGGCCTCCTTTATTTCTTCTTGTTTTTCTGCGGCAATCTTCTGTGCCTCATCTTGGCCAGATTTGCTTTGCGCTTCGTCTATGTGTTATGTGCGCAAGCGTGGTTTAATAGTCCGCATTTTTTGAGGGTGCAAAAGCGGAAGCGCAACCCTAGCCTTCCTCTTTCTTTCCTCCTGTCTCCTCATAACTTCCTCCTTCCTTTCTTCCTCCTTCCTCTTCTCTCCCTCTTCCTCCCTCCGCTTATTTCTCTCTTCCTCCTCCCTCTTTTCCCCCTCTTCCCCCTTCCTCTTCTTCCTGTCTTCCTCCTCCCTCTTCTTCCTCTCTTCCTCCCTCCGCCTTTTTCTCTCTTCCTCCTTCCTCGTCTTCCTCTCTTCCTCCTCCTCTCTTATTCCTCTCATCCTCCTCCTCCCTCCTCTTTTTTCTCTCTTCCTCCTTCCTCTTCCTCCTCTCTTCCTCCTCCCTCTTATTCCTCTCATCCTCCTCCCTCCTCTTCTTCTCATCCTCCTCCTCCCTTCTCTTCCTCTCTTCCTCCTCCCTCCTCTTCCTCTCTTCCTCCTCCCTCTTATGCTTCTCATCCTCCTCCCTCTTCTTCTTCTCATCCTCCTCCCTCTTATTCCTCTCATTCTCCTCCCTCTTCTTCTTCTCTTCCTCCTCCCTCTTCTCCCTCTCTTCCTCGTTCCTCTTCTTCCTTTCTTCCTCCTCTCTCTTCTCCCTCTCTTCCTCCTCTCTCTTCTCCCTCTCCTTCGCCTCCCTCTTACTTCTCTCTTCCTCCTCCCTCTTTTCCCTCTCCTCCGCCTCCCTCTTATTTCTCTCTTCCTCCTCCCTCTCTTCCGCCTCCCTCTTATTTCTCTCTTCCTCCTCCCTCTTTTCCCTCTCTTCCTCCTCCCCACGGACTCTCAGCTCACGACACTCTTCTTGAGAGATCCGCAGTTCTTCCTCCAGGTTGTTAATTTTAACGGTCGCCTCCCTAAGTGCTGCTTCGGCTCGCAGCCATTTCGTCTTCACCTCACTAAGTTCCAACTCTTGTAGCAGTGGGTCACATGGAATGCTGCATTCACTGAGTTGTATCCTTGGTAGAGTGGATGTTGAAGGTGTTTCCTTCGAGGCGACCGTTGCTTCTGCAGGAGTTGAAGGTGTTTCCTTCGCTGCGGGAGTTGCTGCTGCAGGAGGAAATTGATCCTCTGACAACAGTGAATGCTCCCGTGCACTGAGTTTTGGGGTGCCCTTCAACTCAAATTGGCCCGAGTATATCCGGGACAAGTTGATGCCTCGATCTTCCCATTTTCTAAGGATTTGGCGTCTGCTAAACATTTCGGTCCAACACTTGAACCGTGGAAATGCTGACCGGGGATCCCCCAATTTGAACTTCTCGCAAAGCCACACCTGAAAACAGGAATGAGTTAAAAAACAGAAACATAACATCCCCAGGACAGTCTCATAACGTTAATCAGAAAGACCAAACACTAATTCCGGACAACACTACTCTTATTCTGGACAGACACAACTCTTATTCCGGACAGACACAACTCTTATTCCGGACAGACACAACTCTTATTCCGGACAGACGCAGACGTATTCCGGACATACAAGTTACTTATTCCGGACAGACACAAGACGTATTCCGGACAGACAAGACACTCATTCCGGACACATACAGGACTATTCCAGACTGGCAACACACTTATTCCGGACAGGCAACACACTTATTCCGGACAGAGACAACACTCATTCCGGACAACCTCAAGACACTTATTCCGGACAGAGACAACACTATTGAGGACAGACACAAAACTTATCCCGGACAGACACAAGACTTATTCCGGACAGAGACAACACTATTCAGGACAGACACAAGACTTATCCCGGACAGACACAAGACTTATTCCGGACAGACAAGACAATCATTCCGGACACATACAGGACTATTCCGGACAGGAAACACACTTATTCCGAACATAAACCAACACTACTCCGGACTGACACAACACTCATTCCGGACAACCACAAGACACTTATTCCGGACAACCTCAAGACACTTATTCCGGACAGAGACAACACTATTCAGGACAGACACAAGACGTATTCCGGACAGACACAAGACGTATTCCGGACAGGCAAGACAATCATTCCGGACACATACAGGACTATTCCGGACAGGCAACACACTTATTCCGGACATAAACCAACACTACTCCGGACTGACACAACACTCATTCCGGACCAAGATGCTTACTTGTAATACGGCAACGCAACCAGACACGTAGCCCTGCTTCATAGAGAAGTTCGCTGACGATCTCCTCCTCGAGAGGTCCCGTTGGGCTTCCTCCAGGCCTTCAACCAAGAAAGTGTGAACCGCATTTGCCCACGCATATCTCTTGAGGCGCTTGAGGTTCTTAAGGTGTTTCGTGTACCACGCTTTAGTTCGCAGTGATCCATCGAAGAACAAAAAATGATTGAAAATCATAGAAATAAGGAGTCGGACGTGCTCCTCCTCCTCGCCCATCTTGCTCGTGGCGGTAAGATGACCCAGTAGCTGGGTGTTGTCGAGGTTAACCCCGTCACGTTTCTCTACGTACATGGCATCCATATCCACTCTCTGCCCATGTACTCTTAGTCCAAGTAGAAGGGCGACGTCTTCTACCGTAAATGGGACCACCCCAGTGGCTATTCTCAGACCGACTTCATTGGCGTCGAAGTGTTCGACGAACCAACCCAGTATCTCGTTGTCAGTTGTCACGTGAGGAAAGCTGAGGAAGTGACCGAAAGGCGTCCGTTGGAAGACATTTTTCTCCTCCTCCTTCATCCGGTCGAACTGCTTGTGAAGGGCCGCGAAACCGCACTTGGTTTCGCGGAAGTAGTACGTGCTTCCCTTAAACCACACAAAAAAATTGTTAGATGCCAATAATGAACCTTAAAATGAACCAGAAAGAACATGGTTGACAAAACACCTGCGCGGCTACAATTTCAGGAGCAATGGAGGTTTCAGGTAGAGAAGGATCCATTTTCGCCTTGTCTTGGTTTTCGTTACTGGAATGGAAAGGTTTTGGAGGAATGAAGGTTTTGGATGAGCGTATGGAAAGGAACTCCGGGTGAAATGGGGAAAGTTACTCGAATGCTGTACCGCCGCTACTGATGTACGTGAAGTCGAACCGTCTAATCATTATTTAGGGAAATGAACCGTCGCACCCAACAAATCGTGATTTAGGGAAATGAACCGTCGCACCCAACAATTCGTAATTTTCATTTCCCCACGCAGAAGTTTTGGTTGACTGGACGCTGAACTGGCAGCTGACGTGTTATTCCACGTAGGACGCGTCACGGACGCTCGCGTCCGTATATAACTATTCTTTAAATTATTCACCTCCCTCTTGACTTACTAATTAAATATTAGATACATAGCTAATAAAGGAAACAAAATAGTTAATACTAATATTCGACGAATATACCTTCAACACTTTGACACCGGATAGACAACGACACAAGGTTCTCTTTCTGGATAATGTGTAATAACCTGTAGTAAATATTTACGGTTCTTATCCATGTTTTGATCATATATCAAGATTTACCAGAGCAAGTTAAGCATTATATAATTTTTAATCTTACGGGTACGGTGAAAATAGTTCCCAGTAAATTATCATAAATATATTATTTTTACGTGGATCACATCAACAAAATGTCTAACCTCTGAGGTTGCTAATATGTTAGGTCAAAGAATGGATTTTTAACTGCTTTTATGATTTTCGTGGCTTTTATGATTTCTCATTTAATGTTTTTCACACGTTCATATACTACTGGTTGACACTGTTCATTAGTGGAAAAATGTCATATACGTCGAATATATAAGAGTATATACGACAGATTTTTGCGATCCAAGTGTCCGACGTATATTCCACTGACACCTATACTCTTGTTTTTAGACGTCGGCTATATATGACCGACGTCTATTATACCTTTAATTTACCCAACAAAAATATTTCGCATGTTATACAACCTATAACAAGCACCCAACCTTTACAGTAATCAAGCCCAAGTCTGAGAAAGTATCCCAAGTGTAAATCTTTGGACCAATAACCGCGTAGAAGTGACCAAGTGACCAAACACGTTCGCATTTGTTTGTAGATGAGTGGTGGGGTACATCAACCACAACAACAACAAAAAATGACCGATGTGGAACTAAACTTTTACGACCTATAGACGTTGGATATATATGGTGATCGACGTCTATACATATCGTACAACCTATAGACGTTGGTCACTCTATATATCCGACGTCTATACACGGATAAAAATAGTAAAAAAATATTACAATCATCTTAAGCCCAAGTGTCAATCTTTTGACCATTAAATATTTATATATCTTACTTGCATTTTGTAGTGTGGTACCAAACTTTCATTTAGAAGTAAAAGAGTTGTGTAGTACTTCAACTCCACCAACAAAAAAATTTCTTCAATGTAGGATTAAACTTCAACACTTATGACCATACACACATGTGTACAACACACATGTGATAGTTACATTATTCTTATACAAAATATATCCACATAAATTTTATACAAAATAAATCCCAAAAAATTGCATTAATTCTTATACAAAATAAATTTACATAAATTCTTAAACGAAATAAATCCAAAAAAATAAACAAAGAATATTTTTCTTCTTTCGGGATGTATATGTTGGATTTCGTGCCCTATAGTATGTATATATTTTTCGAAATTTTATAAACATATAGGATCGAAACATTCATATTTTCTTCGATTTTCATATAGACATGCATTTGTTTGTCCAAATTATTTAACATGCATTAGAACAAACAAACAATTGCAATTAGAATCATAACTAGAGGTTCTCTAAAACCTCTTGAAGATCCGGAGTCGCGTTGCCGGTCGAATCGCCCGGTGGATTGCCTCCGAGTGTTCACCAAACTCTAAACAATGTTGGAGAGAAAGGAGCTAGTCAATCAATCTCCAAACGGGTTTAGAATCTAGCTAATAACCCCTTTTTTTCCTGAGATTTTACTCTCCAAAAACTCAAATTAACTAAGGAATTTCGGATGGATTAATTGGGGTGGTTAGAGAGAGAGAGAATTTTGCATATATATTTTTAATGAAGGAAATTAGACCTATTTATAGGCTCCTTTAATTTCCACATCATGGGCTATGCATTGACCCATTCTTCCAAGTTTTTCTCTCTTAAGACCAATTCTCAATATTAAATTTATTAATCCACATCCAAATTTAATCATAATTGACCAAGTCAAAACCATGATCAATAATTCCTTAATTAATTTGCCTTTATCGAATTTTGGATTAATTCCCAACAAAATTCGTTTTTTTTTGTTTTAGGAAATTTAATTAATTTGCCTTTATCGAATTTTGGTTTAATTCCCAACAAAATTCGTATTTGGGGTTTTAGCAAATTTAATTAATTAATTTGCCTTATCGAATTTTGAATTAATTCCCAACAAAATTCGATCTTTGGGGTTATAGCTAATTTATATATCCTATGCAATATATCATCATATGTAATATCAAACAATCACACCCCATGATATATTTACATCTCATATATAAATTCATGATTCTAAATATGTCATTTTCATGACATAATGATTTTATCGATTCACCACATGTATACGAAACTCGATACATCATATGAACATAAAATCACCTTCTTGTTTCCCAGTTTTATGGTGTGACCTATGGGAGGATCTAAGCTAAATTGGCAGTGATATTAATAGCTTAACATCACAAACTATAAGCGGTATCTAGCTACACATTATAGTTCCCAATTAGCTAGATGTCTTAATTCAGCTCGAACCAAAACCCGATCCAATTAGTGATGGAGTGCACCACTTGTGTCCGTCCCTTGCCTCATGATATTAAGAATACATACAAAGTAGTATTGTGTCATCTTTGTATATTAGTATTCATTTCTTGATCTCTTTAAGCTAGTTATAAATATGTGACTTAACTCAAATCACATTGTGCACATTATAACTTTGCTTTATCAAGGGGCCCATTAATATCATTACTCAATTAAGAGGGGCAATGATAATCTTTTGACTAGCTATCTTCTCCAACAAAAGTTGTACTTAACCAACTAATGTCTTTACACTACACTCATCGATAGCTTAAGACACTAGTCTAATTAAGTACTCCTTAAGCGATCGGATATAAGTCTCATATCAAAGGACCAAGGACACAGTAAAATATTAATGACGCAGAAACACATTTCTATAATATTTTACTTGTTAGGTCAATTCAGTATACAAAAGTACTATTTTCCTCTTTTGTGTACCCGTGTTGTCACTCACTTGTAGAGCTACAATGATCTATGACCAATACGACAATCTTAACTCGGTAATTAATGTCCCATGTTAATTACCATGATTGCGAATACCTTTTTGTTTTATGGAAACCAATATCTTTTAGAGCTCTACGGTTAAGGACCAAGAACCTCTTCCTTAACACTTCTAAAAGATGAATAACATAAACAAGGAACAAAATGATTTCTCATTCAATTCATAATAATTGACATTTAAAAGTAAAACTTTTAGAACACATTCCCTTCAATCTCCCACTTGTTATCAAAGTTTTCTTTCACATACATTCTCAATGCATAAAACATTAATAACTAGGGTAACCTTCTCAAATCACCTATCAAGTCAATCCACATGGATCCTCTGATCCATGGACTCGAAATATATTTCGTCTCTTAGCTTGGTATGAAGGTTTGTTGAATGGATCAGTTGTGTCACTGTTGTGTCCACCTTATTTATTTATTTTGTATTTCGTTTGTGGTTGAGTTAGCTGTAGTGATATTACTCCTAACTAGCTCATGCCTCCACCTTTGATAATGATGACGCATCATCATTCCAAACTCCTATTGTCAAGAATTCCTATAAGAATTGCATCAAAACAGCCCTCGGCAATTTTCTCCGTTGTCTTCCATAAACAAGAACCTTATCTTTAGTCCGGTTAAGGTACTTCAGAATATTCTTGACCGCAATCCTATGATTAGGACTTGCGTTGGATTGGTGACCTCTTGTCACGTTTAGAGCATACGAGATTTTGAGTCTTGTGCAAGTCATTGTGTACATGGTCCTTTCTTTTGCCGAATCATAAGGGATACCTTCATGTACTCCAAGTCTTTGTGTGATTGAGCACATTGAGACATCTTGAGTTGCACACCTATACTCATATTTATTGGCACATTGTCCATATCGGAATTGTTCACCTTGAACATTTCCAAGACATTGTCAATGTATGCACGTTGACTGAAGCCAATGAGTCTACGGGATGTATCTCAATGTATCTTGATTCTCAAGATGTGTTGAGCCTCATCCATTTCTTTTCATTGAAAATGCCAATTTCAATGAAATTTCTCGTTTGCTAATGCTAAGGTATCTGATTGCTCATGAGCAATATGTCATCGACATATGAGATCAGAAGTACTACATGGCTCCCACTAATCTCCTTGTATCAACAATGTTTTCCTTTACTTTGAATGAAGTGAATCTCTTTCACCTCTTCGTCAAAGTGTTTGTTCCAACTCCTCGATGCTTGCTTCAATCCATAAATGGATTCTCGAAACTTGCATTTTTTCTCGCTATTATTTGGATCATCAAAACCTTGAGGTTGTACCATGTACATATCCTCCTCCAAGTTCCTGTTTAAGGAATGTCATTTTGATATCCATCTTCCATATCCCACAATTGTGAAATGCGGTAATAGTGAGTATAATCCGAAACGATTTTAATATGACAACTTCTCAAAGATTTCATCAAAGTCAATTTCTTGAATTTGAGTATAACTATTGCTACACGCCTTGCTTCGTAGGTTGTCAAGTTACTATCCATGTCTATCTTCCTCCTAAAAGCTCATTTATACTTAATGGTATTTTCTCTTGAGGAAGGCAAATCAAGTTCTACACTTAATTATCATACATGGATTCTATTTCGGATTCCATGGCCTTAAGCCATTGTTTGGAGTCTTCTCTTACCATTGCTTCTTGGAAGGTTGAGGTATCTTTGGTATCTAGTACCATGATCTCATGAAGTCCCACATACTTATTGGGTTTTTTTCCTTTCCCTCATTGACCTTCTTAGTTCTTTTAGTTCTTCTCGTGTCTCTCGAACTTCTTCCACAATTCCTTGAGGAATAGGTTCATGTTCGACTCTCGAACGCACACTAGGTGAGGATGATTGAGATTCTCTCACAATTTCTTGTAAGGATCTCTCGCTCATACTCCCACTAACCAAATGAATCTCGGCTGGGCCTTCATGATTTTGAATGCAACATTCACATCATGATCTTGTAAAGTATCTTGAGTTTCCTCAAGCTCAACTCTACTCCCACTACTTTTCTCTTTTTTCCAGAAATTCCAGAAAAACATATCTCTCTCTACGATCTTTCGATTGGAGGTGATATATCAAAAGTAGTATCTTCTTGTCACACGAGGACAACCTATATATAGAAGCACTTATCCGCTTTTGGTTGAAGCTTGGTCGACATCAATTTCTTGATGTATACCTCACAACCCCAAATCTTGAGAAAGTCGAGCTTAGGTGTCTTTCAACTCCATAGCTCACAAGACATTTTCTCCACGGATTTGGATGGAACTTTATTTAGTGAGTTTGTCATTATTTGTAGTGCATAATCCCAAAAGTAAAGAGGCAATTTTAGATTGACTCATTATTGATCGAACCATGTCGAGCAATATCATGTTCCTACTTTAGGAATGAGTCAAATTAGGTATCCTAAGCACTCACCCCTGCGAACCGTTCATAGAGACTCGATATTCTTGTTGAGTCGGTTCACTACTTCATCATCGAATTCCTTGAACTTGTCAAAGAATTCAATTTTGCTTCCCATTAGACAAATATAGCCATAATGACTATAGTTGTCCGTGAACAAAATGAAGTACCTTAGACCATCTCTTGCACTTGTACTTATCAGACCACATACATTACAATGTATCATATCCAATTAGTTATTCGTTTTCGTTCCTTTCTTCTTGAAAGGTCTCTTGGTCATTTATTTGACCAATCCGATAGTGCTACAAGATTGTATCATTCACGTGAGTTATCTTAGTTTTTCTTTTGTTATTGTTTGTTTGAGTTTGTTTATTATTTATTTCAAGCAAATAGAAAACATTCTATATGAATGTATTTGCATAGAAAATTCCATTCTTCGATATAGACAAGCAAGAATTAAATTATTTATTAAAATTTATCCATATCTAAAACTTGATACAGAAATGTTCTTGCTAATCGAAGGCATATAACAAACATTCTTCAAAGCATAAATTTAAATCACTAGACTATTGAAGCTCCATAGAATCTTGTACAATCGCAGCGATGCTTGTACTATGTCCAATCTTCAATATCATCTCGTTCTCCATGAGTTCCTTCCTATCCTTCAATAGCTGCACATCAAAATTATGTGAGCACAAGATTCGGTAACCATTACCAAATCAAGGACAGAGGTGATTAAATTTATCTCAATAACAAACATACCTACGGCGTTTCTCGGGCGCCTACGTTCAATCATCCCATTTTCAAGGTCTTCCTTGTACTTGGGGCAATTAGGTCAGATGTGTCCCTTTTCACCGCAGTGAAAGCACTCCGTGTTGGGAGTTGGAGATTTGAAAGATTTCCCCCTTGAGGCACTCCCTTGAGCACCTCCTACTCCCTTTCTCTTGATTGACGTATCTTTGGTAAATTTGCGTTTACCTTTGTTGATCTTTTTGCTCCACTCATGGACGGCTAGGACGTGATTGTCCCGACCTTTGCCCATGTCAACTTCAGCCGTTTTGAGAGCGTTGTGAAGCTCCTCAAGACTCACCCCTTTTTCACGCACATGATAGTGCATCACAAAGTCCTTAAAGGACTGGGCTAGAGAGCCAAGAATCAAATCTTCGGCAATGTCCTCGGGCATTGGAGAAGAGAGCTTCGACAATTTCTCAAGGTATCCTTGCATCGTGAGAAAATGCATAGATACCGATGTTCCCTCCGCCATATGACACCTTGTGAGTGCGATGGTGGTCTTATAGCGCTCCTTTCGGGCACTATCCATGAACATCTTTGTTAAAGCTTCCATGGTCTTCTTGGGTTTTGAATCCAAGTATTTCGCTTGAAGCGAGTCACCCATAGATGCTAGCATAAGACCGTGAACTTGGTTCTCTTGGTCTTCCCACTTGGCTATCGCGTCTTTCTCATTATCGATTGTCTTCTCATTCAATTTTGGGATTTCCCCATCCAAAATATGAGATAGTTTTTCAAACCTCAACACAATATTAAGATTGAGTTGCCATTTCATGAAGTTTGAGCCATCATTTTGCAAAGGATTCTTTTCGATCATAGATCGCACAATTGGTTGGATATTAGTCATTTCTACAAAATAAATTATATAGGTTTTAATGCCAATTTTATGTTTTAATGCATACATATATCGAATATGTAAACGTTGCAAATAAAAATCTTGCCCATAAATGCAACAATCCAAGATCTTATCAATTGCAATATAGACTAGCTAAGGGCTATCGAATACATTACAATATCAAGGTAAGAAAACATTTTCTAATCACAACCATTTTGAATTTTAGCAATATTAGCATCTTCAAACTTTTGTGATTCTTGTCGTTTTAATTATGAGGGAATGCGACCTATCCTCGTAAGAAAAACTTTTTCCCAAAACCAAGCGAGGGCTCTAGGTAATGTTAAGAAAACTTATTTTCATTTGATACGAGATACGTTTATCCATTGTATTCACAACTAAACATACTCGGGGTTCACTAGGGTGAATCACACCTCATACATTTAATTGTGGCACAATAACAGACAACCATTATATCTCCCACTATTCCCAAAGATGGAGGGAGTTATCTCCCGCTAAGGGCGAGCAGAGTATCCCTCGATCAATGACTGCTAGTGGATGAAATAAGAAGGAAATTATTCTTAATTTTTGTTGGACAATTTCATATATTTACATGTGATTTGGAATTTTAGGTTATCATGCATATTAATATTCATACACATCCTAACATTCACCACATTCATCACATGCATAGCAGAAATTAAAAAAAACAGAAATTAAACATTCACACAATCCATATCGTGTGAGTTTATATGTTCCCTTCGATCCTCGATCCCTGATCCTCGATCGATGCGCTACAACGGCTACAATGATCTATGACCAATACGACAATCTTAACTCGGTAATTGATGTCCCATGTTAAGTACCATGATTGCGAATACCTTTTGTTTTATGTAAACCAATATCTTTTAGAGCTCTACGGTTAAGGACCAAGAGCATCTTCCTTAACACTTCAAAAAGACGAATAACATAAACAAGGAACAAAATGATTTCTCATTCAATTCATAATAATTGACATTTAAAAGTAAAACTTTTAGAACACATTTGCTTCAGTATAGACATCGGTTATACTAAAACACTCGACGTTGGATGTTTTTACATCCAACTTCTATTCGGTGGCATCTATCGTGCATTCTGCACTAGTGGATTTCTATTGGCGGTTCATTATATTCTCGTTTTAGTTGAATTTCTTCTTTAACCTACGGTCTGGATGACACATACGAAGAAATCTTTGATGACCAAAATACATTGTCTTACTGTCATGTATTAACTACAAGGAACACGTATTTTCTTCACAACGCGGACTACTTTGTGGTCTTTCACGGAATATCCAAACAGATTTCTACATGCAAGAATGTCATTTAATGTGCAAAAGATAATCACACAAGTAGTAAATGACTGTTGACGGTGGACATCCCACACTTGCTCATCATCACCTCACAATTTCCTTAGTTCATCAATTAGGGGTCTTAAATACACATCGATGTCCTTTTCCGGTTGTTTCACACTCGAAATCATTAACGACAACATCATGTATTTGCGTTTCATGCTTAACCACGGAAGGAAATTGTAAAAAACAAGCAAAACAAGCCACAACCCTTGAAGACTACTCAAACTACCATAAAAATTCATTTCACCGGTACATAGACCGAGTATCAGATTTTTGGATTCTTTACCATAGTGGGAAATCAAAATCAATTTTCTTCCACAAAGAAGAATCTGCAGAATATTGAAGCAACTGATCATTCCCTGACTCTCAATCTGCATGTCATGTCAGGTTATTAGACTCATTAAAACATGCAAATAAACCCTCAGCTTTGGAATTATCGGTGTATACCACAACACCTTTCCAGGAGGTCAATGTAGTTTTTCGTTCTCATCAGCACTAGTTTTTTTTGGTACAGTAAGACATTACAAACATGACCATAATGTAGCTTTTCAAACTCACTCATATATTGTATACAATCATTAAGACACACATGCATTTTTCTATATTGCATCCTCATTGGACACAATATATTTTTAGCCTCATATGAACGATTTGGAAGAGTTCGTTGCTATCTGGAAAGTATCTTTTTCAACAATTTTAGTAAGCAGTAAAACTGATATCACTTTAATCGTTTGCTACTTTCAATGTATACAACCTTAAAGATGTAGACAATTACTAAAATCGATGAAACCTGGATACAAAGATTTTTTATTCTCAGACAGTAGACTATCAAGTACATTATATTTATCACCAAAATTATCGTCAATACCTCAGACCATATCCTCTAATCGATCAGCGTCATTGACATACTCCTGCGACTCACTATGATCACATTCGTCCTTTGTACTAAACTCATTTTGTCATAACCAATGTGTATATCTGAAACCCTATAACTTTCATCAAAAAAATTCTTGAACAAACGAGCTTTTTTCTATTTTACATCTCGCGAGAACATGTTAAACCAATTCTTACATGAACATAAGACTTTTTTTTTCATTTTTAATATGTGCATTTTTCTAGGCAAACACTAGTAATTTATCAACTTCATCCTAATACTCATTGTTCATTCGACTTGTGAAAATCCAATTTCGATTCATGTTGCGCAATGTATAAAAGAACCGAAATACATGAAACGTGGATTGTTTCGGCAGAACCTTCTCTGAAAGTTCTACTGATAATTTTTTAATACCTTTCAAAAAAAATGCAACACAAACTAACAACACATTCAATTCGATTAAATATCATTCCATTATACATTTCAAACAAATTAATTTTGATATCTAAACTCCTCTCCTAGGAACTAATTAAAACGAGCGCTTTAATTTAGAGTAATTGAAAGAACAACAAATAGAAGAATTTATCGTATATTCGTGAGCAAGTGTTGGATTTACATGTAACGTTTTGTGTGGTTTAAATGTTTTGTTATTATGATTTGTGAAGATATAAATATAAAATAATTGATACACAATTAGACATGAACATGACGATATGTAACGTCCCGAAACAGCGGAAGAAATTTTTCAAATTTAAAACATAAACATACGACCGTCAACGGTCAACAAGGGCACGTTACAGGAAAAGTCAACAGAATATATATATATATAAAATATCTCCACGTGGAAGTCATAATACAGAGTGTCAAAAGAGCGATTACTAGTCTAATACATAACTACAGTAATCACTACCTCTACAAAAAGATAAATAGACAGGACCCGATCCCGGAGGCACTCCCCTCGGTCACCACCAACCTAAGACTGCCTGCTCCCTGAAAATGAAACATAAAATCTGCCTGAGTTCCCGAAAGGAACCCCGTATGCCAACATCTCCTAACATATACAGAAATACAGACAAAAATGCCAAGAATGCTCATGCAATGCAATCCGCCTCGGGCCCAATGAATGCCCAACCGCCACCACGGCCCATCTCCCAGCCGCACACAGGGGCATGGAAGACATCCCCTCTGCCAATCCAGGTCCACACGAGGGGGTCACCGCTCTCCTCCACAGGGAAAGTGCATCCCCTACCCCCACCAGGGAAGAAGGTGTCTCTCGGCCGCACAGGCACAAGTGACCTCGCTCTCCGACACACGGAAAGTGCAACCCCTTCCCCCACCAGGGAAGGAGGCATCTACCACCCACACAGGCATGGAAGGCATCCCTCTCTGCCGCACAGGCATCCACAAGGGGTCCAACAGAAATTCTTTCGCTCAACCGGATCAACAGACACTTCACTACAGGAAAACTGCACGCGGTCGGTCGACCGGATCCAGAGCGGTCGACCGTTTAGATGGTCAACGCTCTTGACCGACTTTGCGCAGTTCGGTCGACCGAGACACACACTCGGTCGGCCGAAGGTCTGTCTACCCTATCTACTGGGATCGGTCGACCGAACAACCACCGGTCGACCGGACTAATATAACCCTTATAAAATATTCCCGCTAAAATTTGGCATAAACGGTCGACCGTCACACAGACGTCGTTCGACCGTTCTCGGGTAGTAAGCAAATATATACTAAACTCGGTCAACCGAGACCAACTACCGGTCAACCGAACATACATTTTCCCTCTGGACAGGCATCATTTAGACGTTGTTCGGTCGACCGAACTCTCAATCGGTCGACCGAACAGAGCGTCTTCCACCTCCGTCCAGTCGGGTTTTCGCCGGGGAAACGGCACCAACGCCGCCCCCTACACTCCCACACCTCTTGGGGAGTTACTATGAAGACTTGACATACCTTTAAAGACGATGAAGACCCGCCGGAGCCTCACTCGCGCACCGCCGTCTCCGAAGACCTCCTCACGCTCCTTCCTCGTGCTCGCCTCCACCACGCCGCCGGAGATCTTCTCCTCCTGGTCGCCGGAACAAGGGAAGGAAATGAGGTTTGGGTGGAAATCGAAATGGGCAACCAAAGGAGCAAAATGGTTAGCTTTTTGGTTTTTATAACAAAACCTAATATCTACCCCATACACCCCTCCATACCTCCCACCATACACTCATCACTCCAACCATACCACCCCACACCTTCTCTCTCTTTCTCACTTCACGTTCCACGTCTTTACACGATATGTTGCTTTTTAGACGAAAATTACACGAACAATATCTTTTGTTTAGTAATCAATTGTTTTTTATTCATAATATCGTTGAACATATTCTCTAGCTATAAAGGAAAATATCAATTTAATATATTACTTTAACTATTTTCAATCTAAACATAATGAATCTTATCTAAATTACGTTTAATACAATAACACGAAAATCTAACATGACTAGATAATTGTCTGACATGATAATTCACGATACGGTTGACAAGTCTAGCCGTTTGCATACTGACTTTCATTTTTGAATTCAATGGCTATTTCTAGAGATCTTTGTCGGATTTACTTTGTACACCGACTTTACTAATTCTCCGTACACCGGCGTTTGTGGTTGCAATGGGGATATAAGTGCAACTACTTGTCTACAGGGATGCTTAAATTTGTTACCACGACGCACCAAAGTTTTAAGAACCATCACTATTAGGGTTACGAGGTTGAGCACACACCGAGAGAGTTTTTCTTTGTTTCAATACCTCTACGGTGATTGAATCGCAACTCAAGGCTTTTAGCCTACTCACGCCGGTGACCGCTATGTCTTTTGGACAAAATCTCAGAGATAAAATTACTAGATCTCAGATACGACTCCACCTCTCTAACTAGATAGAAGAGTTTTTCATTCTAAGGAGGAAGAGAAAAGTTGAGACTGGATCACCGGCGTGAGGCTTCACCGCCCTCTAGGAAGGCTGGTGACTGGAAGGGAGGAGGCTGGAAGCGAGGAGGCTTCCCAGTCTCCACAATAGTTATCATCAAATTATGAATGTACGCCAAAAACAAACCAATACATGTGTGATTTTAAACCTAGCCAGGGAAATTAATTAACCTTGTCAACATCTAACCATGTACACGTTGCTAGGTAGCATTTCTTTTTTAGTGCACCAACATAAGATAAACACAAAAAAGGGGAAAAATAAAGCTGAAATTCGAATTCAATTTTTGCATATTATGGAAAGTATTATCCACTTTACTCCAAGTAAACTTCTGGAATCAACCCACTATATATACTGGCTTTGATGGTTCTAAATCATACGTAACTACCAAACTAGTAATCAATAATCATCATTAGATTCTCTTGTGAGCCAAGTGCCAAGTGAACTGTTTGCGTTAAACCTAGGGAAGGAAAAGACAAGAAGGCAACAACAAGAATACAAGTCCATATATCTCTCTCTCTGGACATATATGATATATGTTTGGAGTTAATATCATAATATGTGCATGGGTTGATGATATATATGCATCCTTCTCTCTTCCATGCATTTGCATGCTCACGTACGGATTGATCAGAATGCTATGGATGAGCAGAAGAGAGCTTCTTCAGCTGTGACTCCACTTTCTTTTTCCTTCCTTACACTGCTTTTGTCTTTGGATCTTTCGTCACAGCAGTAGAGAAAACAAATGGCCCGACAACATCAGCTTTTCTCTTAATAACCTTTACATCAAAGACGTGCTTTGCCTAGAGAGAGAGAGAGAATTCGAGAGCAAATAATGCTGGATGTCTAAGGTCAACCTTAGAATAAATACCAAATCCCATTAATCAATACAAGCATGATCCCCCACTAATTATGTGCAGCGAACTTTATGGGAAATATTTTATGAACGCAGCGCGTCATGACGCGTTCTACGTGGATATCCATGTCAGCCCTTACGTGACCAAAACATGAATGTTTTTTTGTTTTTTCTTCCTAATGTCCACTCAAATCACATTAAATGTGTTTCAACTCAGCACGTTTTCTCTCTCCACCCAAATACAAATATGATGACACTTTTTCTTTCTTCTTCATTCTTTCTCTCCAGAATAAATCACCATTTCTAGCAAGATATTATGTCGAAGAAGCGTCTGATGCTGACTCCCAGGATTCTTCACAACGTAAGCAGCGTGAATGGGACGGTGCGAAGACTTCCCGATGTTCTTGTCAACGTTAGCATCGTGAATGTTCTTCCCTATTTTTTTTCTAAACGTAATTCTTGTGGGGTAAAATATACAGTGGGAGGTTTGTTGAGTTTGTGCGGGGGCGGCAGCCCCTGCGGGGGACGTGAGTTGCGGAGCGGACAGAGGGAGCGCGCTTTGCGGAGGGCTTTTTGTTTTGACATCATATTATTGCATTCCATATATTGATTCGTTTATTCCGACAATAATGAAGCCATATATTATTCCGGACTGCAAATACACTTATTCCGGACTGCAAATACACTTATTCTGGTTCCGGACAGCAAATACACTTATTCCGGACAGCAAATCCACTTATTCCGGGCAAACTTTATGTTCTGTTTCTGGACACACTTTATTCTTAAACCGGACAACAAATACACTTATTCCGGACAACAAACACTTATTCCGGACAACAAATACACTTATTCCGGACAAACTTTCTGTTCCATTTCTGGACACACTTTCTTCTTATTCTGGACAACTACACTTATTCCGGACTGCAAATACACTTATTTCGGACATCAAATACACTTATTCCGGACAACAAATCAACTTATTCCGGACAAACTTTATGTTCCATTTCTGGACCCACTTTATTCTTAAACCGGACAACAAATACACTTAGTCCGGACAGCAAATACACTTATTCCGGACAAACTTTCTGTTCCGTTTCTGGACACACTTTCTTCTTATTATGGACAACTACACTTATTCCGGACTGCAAATACACTTATTCCGGACAACAAATCAATTTATTCCGGGCAAACTTTATGTTCCGTTTCTGGACACACTTTATTCTTAAACCGGACAAAAAATACACTTATTCCGGACAACAAATACACTTATTCCGGACAAACTTTCTGTTCCGTTTCTGGACACACTTTCTTCTTATTCTGGACAACTACACTTATTCCGGACTGCAAATACACTTATTCCGGACATCAAATACATTTATTCCGGACAACAAATCAACTTATTCCGGACAAACTTTATGTTCCGTTTCTGGACACACTTTATTCTTAAACCGGACAACAAATACACTTATTCCGGACAACAATACACTTATTCCGGACAGCAAATACACTTATTCCGGACAAACTATCTGTTCCGTTTCTGGACACACTTTCTTCTTATTTTGGACAACTACACTTATTCCGGACATCAAATACACTTATTCCGGACAACAAATCAACTTATTACGGACAAATTTTATGTTCCGTTTCTGGACACACTTTATTCTTAAACCGGACAACAAATACACTTAGTCCGGACAACAAATACACTTATTCCGGACAGCAATATACACTTATTCCGGACATACACATAACGTAAACAGGACAAACACATAATGTAAACTGCACACACACATAAAGTAAGCTAGACAAATTAAGTTGATCCAAGTAAAACTTAAAAACAAATATTTTATTATGATAAGTGTGGGCTCTGCACGAATAATGAGACTGCACGATGTCCTAGGGTCTGCACACTGTCTTATCTGTGTATTGGGAAATGAATCGTTCAACTTAAAGAACCGGCGTTTTTTAAAAAGAACAAAACGCGCGAAGAGAAATTTCGCTGACTGGACGCTGACTCAAAGAAAAATATCTGAGCTGTACAGATCCACGTAAGGCGCGTCCGTGACGCGCGCGTCCGTGACGCGCGCGTCCGTCTATCACGACTCGAACTTTATTTGTCGAGCCATTTTCTCACCCTGTTGTGATCCACTGTTACGCATGTGTATCCATGTTTAAAACTCTATGTTATGTGGATGGTTGTTTAGGGTTTGAAATATATGCTTGTCATTGTGTTGCTATACTGGTGTTAATTTTAATCATATAGTAGGAATCACATTCGCTGACCATTTTGCATGTTGGATATTAAGGCAAAAAATAAGGATGTGGCTGAGGATGTTTTACTTGTGTTGGCATAACATTTTGAATACATTAGACAGATAATTATTAGATGACATATACAATTCTAATTAGTAAACCCTCTTACTTATATGGATCAACAAGTTTTCTAACAATACATGATTTTTAAATATACATTCATTTAATTGTCAAAAACATGGAAAAGGAAGCTTTTTAGAAGAACTAAATATTAGTTAAATTGGTTCCGGCCGCACTATGATATATAAGGTAGATACTTTAAGAAATATTTAATGTTTTTTAAAATATTTTTACTAATTAAATGTAAACACACATAAATCTCGGGAGAAAAGCTTCTGGCCTTCTGGACCAGATATGCAAAACTAAATCATAACATGTATAATAATATCGAAAACCTTTTCAGCACTTAGGACCTCACAAATACTAATTATTATAATTAAGCAACTTTTTTTTCTTTCGAATAAAAAACAAATACATTACTGATGGCCAAAAATTAAAGTGTTCATGCATTAACATATCGATCAACATTGGAGATTTTTGGCTTCCTTTTTTTTCTCAAATAGTGTTCATACATTAACATAGTGAATGATTTCGAATGACAAGTGTCTTTGTTAATGCACATCATTGTACTATGTTCGTTACCCATATATCTACCAATATCCCTGCATACATTACATCTGATGGATTAATTCAAAACAATGGGTTTTTCAAATTCCAAAATATGAAGATCAAACAAAGCTAGATAACTACATAGAGAACCGAAGCAGCATATATACCCCCATTAGGCCATTATGATCACAGTAGACAAGATGGAGAGATAAGAGGTATTAACATCACACTGCAGCAAGAGCAAGCTAGCATATTATATATTAGCATAAATGAACATTACAACCACATGAAGTCACATAAGACAAAAAAGCAAACATCCTATCATTCTCGAAGTAAGATTGGCGCCGTTATTTCATGCACATCTCCATCTCATTCATGGCGAAGTGCTATCGGATTTAACTCATTTAACTGGAGAGTATCACATGAGATATGGTTGTCTGCCCTTGTACAGTTACAAATTAACACAAACACACCATCTATAGATTTCATAAATGTTCCACACCTATTCCACCAAAAACCAACAGAAAAGCTCGAACTGCCTTTTAGGTAAAGAGACAAAGACAGACATGTACACCCCAAGCAAGGTTTGAAAACCATGCAAACTGCAAAAAAACCACCAAACCCTAACATTGCTGTTGTTCGCATTGAAACCCTAATAACTCCATGCAAAGGAAAGGAAAGGTCCCCAACCCAAACACTTGCAACACATAAAACTTATAACAAAACCCTAGAAAACCAACAATGGAGTTAAGCATGCAAGATGGGGACTTAACTAATTAACTCAAGCATTCTCAACTCCCCTTGCAGAGAAGACCTCAAGAAAAGGAGAATGATGTATAACATCCTCCAACATCCCATCTGATGCCATTGGGAAGGTCTCATGGAAATCCCAACCTTCTCCACCATAATTACAACCTTGCTTGGTGTAATTCATATGATAATCACCACCTCCATGACAGTGATCATGAGGTTGATTTAAAGACACAGACGTCATCTCATTACAAGCACTGGAGCAAATCCCAAACCCATTCTCCACAACCTCCAATCTCTTCTCCTCCTCACACCCTTCATCCCTCTCCTTCTTGGGGAAGAACCCATGTATGATCTCCTCCAAAAGCCCGGAATGGGATGGCTCAGATGGAAAGAACTCCGAACTCTTGATTACACCACCATCTCCACCAAACCCTACTTGACTACTAACCATAGTAGGAACAGTACTAAACCCAGACCCAAAACCTCCATTCGGTTGCACTTGCACTCTACTACTAGTAGAAGTTGAACTTATAAGATTCCTCAACAAAACAGCATCGACAGAAGAACTCGAACAAACACCATGTTGTTGTTGTTGTTGTTGTGGGCCCCACGTCCAGTCGTGAGACCCAAGGAAATGGTGGTGGTGGTGGTGGTGGGGTGGAGGAGGAGGAGGAGGTGGGGAGGCGTAGACGAAGTTAGTACGAGCCTTGGCGCCGCGCATGGCACGTGCGGCGATGTCGTAGGCGACGGCAGCTTGCTCGGCGGTGTCGAAAGTGCCGAGCCACTTCCGCTCCTTCGACATCGGGTCGCGAATCTCGGCGGCGTAGCGGCCCCAGGGGCGGCGGCGGACGCCGCGGTAGCGGGGGGCGTCCGGGCTCGGTGTGCATGTGGACGGGCGTTTGGATTTGGTTGGGCGTTTGGAGGTGGTGACGGTAGAGTCCATTGAGAGATGATAGGAAGAACCGAAGAAGGGTGTGGGGGGTATTTGTAGGGTTGAGTTCAGCGTGTGTTTGTATTATTAGGGGTTTGGCAAGACTCTGTGTGTGTGTGTGTGTGGGGGGGGGGGGGGGGGGGGGGGGGGGGGGGGGCGTTAGGTTGGTTGGAGCATGCGTTTTGTTAATAATTACGGGAATTAAGTAGGGTATTTAATGCATGAATGTGTTTAGTTATTTCTCCACGATCATATACACATCTATGTTAATTCTCCTTTGAGTCCAGAGATTAATCTGTGAATTTTAAGTCATACAATGTTTACCACTCATTTGAAATTACAAGATAAATTATGATTACGACGATTATGGTAATAAAAGAATCTCACAGTGAATATTAATCGTAGATTAATTGTAATTAAATCTAGTTATGAGATTGTAAGGAATTTAAACAAATAAGATGATTCTGAGTTATTGACCATATATATACATATATCTATATATATAACATTTTTAAGTTTACATAATTAGTTTGTGGAAGAATCGAAAACTTGTACCACGTTCGACTTAAAAAATGTTGATTTTGACACTTTCTCTATGATTCATTTTTTGTCAGGTGATGCTAATATAGATGGTTGTTCAACCTCATAAATTAATCAGGCAAGGACTCTAACAATTGCGAATTTAAATATGCCTCCCCCTCTACATGACATGGTGGACGAAGAAGTCTAATATTTGGCCATTTGGGGAATACTTGATACTAATGGACTTTTATGGCTTGATTTCAGTATTAGAAGATGAGACAACATGCGAAAACAATTGACCCTAACCCTTCCTAATAATCTGTCTGGTAATTAAAACGGATTTTACGTGTGTTTATGTGTTTAAACACGGGAACTAAAGACTATGAATTTGAATTTGAGGAAACAGCTCCGAAAATTCGACGTGACTCTCAAAGCCCTTTAAATTTACTGCAGAAAAGTAAGGTTGGTGATTTGGTGTTTAGAATTAGTGTTTTTGGAGTTAACAGCATGCACATGCCCAACTTAAAATGAAAAGAGGGCACGAGATTATACGGAATTGATTAACTAATAGCAATCCCTTGGGAAATGTACCAAAATTATTCCATGCATGCACAAATGATTACTACGTGCAGTTAATAACAAGGTTTGTGTTTAAGTGGCAATCGAAGTTCGCGCTCAAACCTGTAAACTTAATTAATTGACCTCTTATATTATTTATACAGGAAGTTCTAGTATTAGACCTCAGTAGGTCTATTTTTCTTTTCTTTAAGAAAGAGGTCACCAACTTGAGACGTATCACAATTGATACACATGAGAACGTACGTAGAATTTTTACTTAAAAGTCCGAAGCTGCACATAAGGTTAAATGATATATCATTTTTGTGGTTGGATTACTTAGTTCTAAATATTAAGAACTCGGCAAACCGGGAAGGGTTAAATATCCTCACCTGATCACACGTGCGGACTCACAGTTTGAGGAATTTTAATGGAGAATGTCAAATTGTTAACCCCTTGTTTGTTTTCTGTCCGTTGATTGGTGTTTAATAATGAATAGTAGGGGTCTATTCATCTAGTTCTTTCCAACAACAAGTCCCCAAAAGCTAGAGGAACTTAGTTTGCCGAATACGTAGACTTAGGTGTTGAATACTTGAATAGATACACAAATTTTAACTTGATAGAATATACCCACACACATAAGACATCTATGTCAGCTGTACAATATCGTTCAGTCCATTTGGATTAACCATTGATTTCGAAGCCTGGATCGGTACTTTCTTTATGAAACCAAACCAAACAATCCCATATTCTCATTGCCAATGACCCAGTTGACCTACAAGCTATGGTTTTCCAATGTAACTACAAACAGTAAAGGTAGCTAATATTTTTTTCTTGACATCTTCGAAAATGTTGAGAAATAATCATGAACTCATTGCAGCTGGGACTGTAAACGGGTCGGGTCAGGACGGGTTTCGAATTCACCGCTACCCGACCCGTCTAAGGTAGGCGGGTCGGGTGAATTTTTTTTAAACCGCTACCCGACCCACCTAAGATTGGGTAAATGGGTTACGTGGGTGGGGCAGGTCGGGTAAACGGGTTATGCGGGACGGGTAGATGAATAAATGGATTTTTATATGTTTTTATTTATTTATTTATAACACTATAAATTAAAAACATGACACATTAGCACATTAAAAACATTACCAATGTGATAAACACCATAAAATTATAAATAACTTCAACTTTATAACACTATTAGTAAATTAGGTATTAGAGAATATGTATATGTATATAGTATATAAGTGTATATATATAATATTTATTATTTAATTTATTAAATTCTTAGACGGGTAAACAAGACGGGTAGAAAATACAACCACTACCAACCCCATTTATTAGTCGGGTAGGTGGGTGACGGGTTGAGTTTTTTACACCGCTATCCGACTTAAACGGGTTGGGTTGACGGGTTAGGGGTTTTACCCACCCCATTTACATCTCTAATTGAAGCTGCAGCTAGTAATATAACTGACAGCAACTTTGGTTGCTCAATCATGCAAAAGAAGGCAACACCAAAAGGGAGAACATCAGCATTCGTGGCCTGGCATATTGCAATCTAACCCCACCTCAACCGGACTCCAAAAAAATGACTTTTCTACGTAGAAGAGTTGAAGGAACTCTACGACCAAACTCTATGTTTAAAAATTAGGGTTAATTATAAGTTTAACCTCCTTAACTATGTCTTGATATCACTTTGCACCTCTAAACTTTCAAAGTTAATAGTTACCCCTCCTAACTTTTGTTTTGTAACACTTTATCTTCTGAATTTTAAAAAAATCATTATTTAAGCACACATTTATCTTTTTTTTACAATTTTTTTGTTGCATCCATAGTACACTCGTAAACATATATTTACGTAAAAGTTCTGATCAAAACGGATGTCAGATTTGGTTGAAATTTGTGTAAGATTGGTACTAAATCCGACCCAAATTTCAACCAAATCCGGTCTCCATTTCGATCCCAACTTTCACATAAATATAGGTTTAGGAGTGTACCAGATATGCAACAAAATAATTACAAAAAAACGACGAATGTGTGCTTAAATAATAATTTTTTAAAGTTTGGGGGAAAAATGTTACAAACAAAAGGACAATAGGGTAACTGTTAACTTTGAAAGTTAAGAGATGTAAAGTGATATTAATACATAATTCAGGAGTTCAAATTGTAATTAAACCTAAAAATTATTACAACGTAGGGGGCACTTTTGTGTTAACTTTATTTGAGTTCACGTTGAGGAATGTGAGTTGATGATAATGAATTCTATTAAAAAAGAAGATTTGAGTTTGAAGCGTTTTGGTGAAATAAATTTTAAAATTGAATTTAAAAGGTACAAAAGGAATCCTTGTTCTAATTCATAGTTTGCATATACAATGACTAGTATTCTTGTATTATTATGCTTTTGTTCCGTTGTATTTCCTAGCATTTGATATGCTCAACTTACGTGTGTGTACACGCGCGCGCAAGCACAGGGAAATCGCCGGACTTGTGGTATACTATAAGTCTATAACGTTCAAGTCTTCATGCATGTTAACTTGTACGTCACTGTGAGTGTGAAGACCGTTTGAAAACTTCAATATACTTTAACCAAAGCAAGATTACCATTTACGAGGGGATCCATACTTAGAGAAAATTAACCGGTGAAAAACTAAGAGCATACCTTAATTGCTCAGAGGCCCTTCAATCATTCAATGTGTGGCTAATTAGTTTTTTTTTTTGGTTTTTTCTTTGAAAGTGAATGTATAGCTAAGAATTTACTCTATAGCAATACTTGTGGCTTCGTGCCTCCAATGTTAGGTTAACTCCATCTTAAAATTTCTAAACCATAAAAAAAAGAGTTACTGAGCACAAAACTAACATGTATAAATGGACTGGAGAAGATTAGAAGACTGCTTCATATACATTTGGTGTAATGAATAGCAAACTCCACTTTTTAAGATGTAGTAAACAAAAGAAAATTGTTATATAAACTGTAAAAAAGGTAGATAACACATAGAAGAAAGCATGTAAAGACTTCAATTCACTCCACATTTATGACCACAACAAAGGGTTTCGACTTTCGACAACACAAAATGGGTTGCAACTTAACAGCGCTTTTGAACGCTGTGCGTGAGTTGACAATCACTACTTCCTCATATCTTAACAGTGAGTTAATAGATACGATCATACAGTACAATAACAAAAAACTAAAATCATGCATGCAATTTTGTCTCATCTTTCTGCTTTAGAAGGTTGAGGTATGTAAATGTAAACCATACAGTTTTTTTTATTTTTAATTCTACTTCTACTCGATAACAAAACATACGCTTGATTTTCAGAAGAACAAAAAAAAGCATGAAAACTCAGTATTCCCACCCTTGGGTTGCAAAGAATATTGAGTTGTGAATGGAGTATTATGGCAGGCGGCACCCAGGAGTCAAGGGCTCTCAGCATAACAGTTATTGGTAGTGAAACGTAGCAATTCAGGTCAAGTGCGTGATTCGATCATTAGTAGTATTTTAAGTATTGGTTCACATCAAATGTAAGAGCTTAAGGAGAGTGGTGGATGGGGACAGGAGATAGGGTGAGGATTTAATGTTTGTCTTTTTTGGGAAAGTTGAAAGGTGAGACTCTCTCAAGTCTGCATGAACATCACATTTGATCATTACACAGGCAGCAGTTCAGAGATTGTTCCCCCGCCATGTTTCTTGCATCAGACATTGGAGAGAGAATGTGATGAGGGGAGAATGTTTAAGTCAGTTGGGTTGGTGGGATTTGGGCCATTTTAATTTAGAATCTCTCCCCTTGAGGTTTTTCCTTGTCATGCATTTATTTTGGCTCCTTGTGGAAGCATGGTTAGGGTTTGGAAACCGAGATTTCATCACATGGACTTGTCTGGTGTAGGGTTTGGGTTAGGGAGGGACTAGGCAGATGGACAATGTTTGTTTTGTAGTATCCAAAAGTCACGGAGAAAATAGGGTGGAAATGAAAAAAAATGAAATCTTATAACCAAAACAGATTGATGCCGAAAGACATAAGGAACTTTAGCTATTTGCCTGTTGGTTGGCTGTTCCAGACGTGCTCTCGACTGAAAATTTTGAAACGCTTCTTATAAATGCAAAACTCATTCAACTATAAATTCAAAAAATTCCATTCATAATAAACGCTATGCAAGCCCAATAGTGCATAGCCAAAAATATTGACAAGTTTAGAGAGATGTTTCTACTTTTTAAAGTAAAAAGAGATATGTTGTTATTGGTAAATATATTACCAGAATAAAATGAAGAATACAAACAAAACCAAGGACCGTATTTAGCATTGATACATAATCTCTCATTTTTTTCATTACTTGTTCTACAACTTCAAAAGCTAGTATTCTTTATTCCTAAACGTTTTGATATACTATAGAGATTAAAGATGCTAACATCATTTCCCTGCGGGGAGTAATTGGAACCTACTGGTACTAATTGACCTTTCAAATGTGCAACATCAAGAAAAACAGTCGTTATCAATGGGAATGCAAAAGTGAAATTCTAAAAGTTGAGAATATACAAGTCTGAAAGATCAAACTACGTGAAATCGATTCTTGTAGATTGGTCCAAGACCCAAGAACAAGGTGCTCCTCAAAAAGCGCAGCGAAAGGTTCATTAGATTTCGGACATGATGGGGCAAAAATTCCAGGACAACGTTGAAAAAAATAACTGTTAAAATGACCCCTAAAACAAAGTTGAAATCCACGTGGACTGTACGAGATCATATACATATCCATAAACTCCTGCTAATGCCTGCCATCTCCATTCCCAAACATCCTTCCTCAAAGCATCTCACGTGTGCCAGACAAATCATGTGCTTCTTCTCGACACGCTTCATGAAGCTACAAGCCCATTGTCTCAGTAGCCCTGCGAGCCTTATTTGCTGTGGAGATGAAAGCCTTGAGAGATGGGCCATGACACGCTTAAGTTGACCTTACATGCATGTCTCTGCTCTGCTACTACAATGGCTCGATCAGTCGGTTCATCGTA
This sequence comes from Triglochin maritima, assembly GCA_963682175.1. Classification (NCBI taxonomy): domain Eukaryota; kingdom Viridiplantae; phylum Streptophyta; class Magnoliopsida; order Alismatales; family Juncaginaceae; genus Triglochin; species Triglochin maritima. The sequence continues at coordinate 51,068,318 of OY821774.1, read as the reverse complement.
GCTACAAAACAGAACACCACCACCCCTATACATAATGAGCTCGTCATGGGCCTAATCGACCTGAGACCACTTCACAACATTCTGCTAAGCTAGAATTCAATTATGGCTGCTATGTTATGTTATATACCAAAGCAGTAGTGGTCACCCTGAATGTGTCTAATAAATAAATCATAATATTATACTATATTAAACACCAGAGCAACTTCTTATCTTGGCAAGAAAATCTTTGTTGAATTTCCTACTCTACACAACTACAACCCAGGACACGATAATATCCCAGGTTTGATCTCCAGATTTGCCTATGGTCATCCCAGATCTATTTCATTGTGTGCTCTCAGCTCTTGATTGTGGTGCAAACAAAAGGACATTCTGTTCCCAGGAAAAGCTGGTATACTAACGGCGCTTGTATAAGCATGGCTTCAGCTGTGGCCACTCAATGTCCTTGATCTTTGAAACTGAACCCTTTTCCTGCAAAATAGACGGTAAATAAATAACGGTTAGTAATGGACCCAAAAAATGAATTGGAGATTGCAAAAACAAGAATCATCTTTCACTTACTTTTTTCTTGAGGTAGAGTAAAACGAACATTTTATTGGAGAAGTCCTGCATGGAAATGGCAAAATTAGAAAGTGAAAGGGTTATCCAATACCCCATGTAAGAGCAATGATGGTGGCAAATTTACCTTGGAAATGGACGTAAAGCCTAGTTTCTGAACAGCTTTGGTGAATTTATCAGGATCTGCACCACCATTATTTGGATCAAGCCTGCTTCGCACTTCAGCTATCAAAAGGCAACCACTGCTAAGTGAAATTGCATAAATGTTCAAGGACGCTGCAATAGCAGACGACCATGAAAAGGTGTTATACCCTAACTCTTGCTTATGTCTTAATTGTGCTTATGGGAGGATTAGAGAAGGTTTGAGATGGACGGCTGAGATCGAGTGTGGGAGGAGTATATAAGGTTGGGTTTTACTCTCACGATCACGATCACATCTCTCTCACTCTCTCTCTCTCTAGACTTGTTTTTTCTCCGCAGCGTTGAGGAGCCAGCGTCGTGCGTGGAGTTGGAGACGCCGGAGGAGCTCGGGTCGTTGCCGTGTCGAGCTGATCGGAAGTTCCCCGGAGTTCGAGCATTTTCGTGGAAACGCTCGCGTGGTTTCTTCGAAGCCTTTTTCAAGCCTTAAGGTATGCCAAACTTTCTTTTACGCTCACCTATTATTAGTGTGGGGGTGAGAGCGGTCGACAGTAGGCCGTTTTGGCTCGTCGGACCTGCACAGCGGTTTCTACACTAAAATCGATCGACCGGTTATAGTGTATTTTGGGCGATATCCTCGCACCGGTCGAACGATACCCTTGGGGTGGTCGACCGGTTGTGCAATTTCGAGCGAGGGATGGACGCTCTGGTGCTTTTCCGTCGACCGGGTCCCCTTTGTCGGTCGACCGAAAGTACTGTTGTATGTCGGTTGGGGTGTTGACCATCTAAACGGTCGACCGCTTGTTTGACTCGTTCGACCGACGACTTAAGTTAACTTAATGGTCGGTCGACCGTGTAGTGTGGACTGTTGGTGAGTCCTACTGGTGGTTTTCGGTCGACCGGAAGTCTTGGGTCGTCCGACCGTTTTATCGTGGTTTGCGAAAATGGTTTTCTTACTGGTGCTTTTCAGTCGACCGTGATCCTTTTATCGTTCGACCGATTGACGGGTTTTTCGGTTGGACCAGTTCTCTGGGTGAGGATCGGTCGACCGGAAGACAGATTTTGTTCGACCGTTTTACACTGTTTCGGTGTGCTTGTGTTGCTACTGATTGGCTAGAAGGCAACAGGTTCACCGGCCCTTTTGGGGCGACGGACGGACAGGCCGGCCCTATAGTGATCAGTAGTGACACGTGGAGGGGGATTGTGATAACTGTCGCCGTGGCTCCAGCAATTGAGGCAAAACCGTGACTCCGACGAATAAGGCATGTTTTACTAGTCGTCGTGGCTCCGACAATTGATGCAAAACCGTGACTCCGGTAACACTGAGGCAAGAAGGGGGTTGTTTAGCCGTTATTTGGACTGGTGGTGCCTTGTGTGCACGAGTGTTGGTGGGGTTGAGGTGAGAGGACCCTTGAGACCCGTGTTGTTTGACTATGGTCGGGAGAGAGGTCCCGGGAACTTAGCAGGTGTATCAGTTGTGATATTTATGTTTTTTTGCATATTTCATTATTGTCCATATATGTGTTAGGGTTTGGCATACTGAGTTTTCTTCTGGAAACTCATGCATTTATTGTCTGCTTTCATGCCGAGAGCGGCGGTAAGTTTGTGGTGACGGCGGAAGGAGCGCTCGGGACATGATCTTGTTTCCTTTACTTTTGAGGTAGTTGTGATCACACATGTATATTTTATGTTTATGAGTTTTTGATGTAATTACATTATTTTGTAAACTCGATCGCATATATATATATATATATATATATATATATATATATATATTATATTATATTATATTATATGTTGGTCCACCTGTGTGTATTTTCTTTCGTGATGTCCTCGTTTGATTGTATGTTGTAAATTTTAAATTTTCCACTGTATTTGAGGACGTTACAAAAGGAGTGCTGAAATGTTACATGTTACAAAAATTGTGGAAGGATTAATATACATCATTTATCATTTGCCAAACCTTGGTTTAAGAACCCTGTTCACCTCCGCCAGGTAATTTGGGAAGTTAGTCCCCATTAGGGAAAGGCAGAAGACGGCAACATTCACTGAGGACGAATCTAGTGGAGTCTGCCGGCAAAAAAAATGAGAATTCAAAAATCTGCTGCTCAAGTAATCATCCTATCTTATATGAAAAGAATTGAAAGGGCAATTAAGAAAAACCACGCAAGAATGACATGATTGTAAGAACAAAAGCTTAACAACACCAGGTAGTGGAGACCACCACCTATAGTTTAACAAAATTTTATACTTGTTTAATGAAGACATGGACTAGTATAATTATTTGATCGTTCAACAAAACCTATACAATATACACCTGGTAGTAGAGTAGACATTACACAGAAAATACATCGATAACCAAATTTTGAATTAATTCACAACCTTTGAATGAAAAAATGCTAGATCTGTGGGATTTGGTAAGCAAGTATCACTCAAAAGATAATTCAAATCACACAGTTGGATTTATTATCTAATGTTAGATCATTAAGACCTAACCTTACCAAACCAAAATTTACCAACTCAATTAAGTCAGATTGACATACAACTTAAATTTGTGTAAGGTTCGATTCCTTTTAAAATTGGAAGAAGAAAAAAAATCAGATCGCTTCTCCAACTGATACAATTTAAAGCATACGCCCGGACTCATATCGGTTAACTGAACCTACCAAGTTTCATCAATACTTGATTGATGTTTAATATGTTAGACCAAAAGCTAGGTCTAGCTCATGAATTATAGTACATTTATAGTACATCTACAAAATCAAATTTTTGCTTCTAACATTATAGAATATCCATATAAAAATGATAAAATCTCTAACCATATCCATGTTCAAAATGTGTTATTTTGAAACAAATTACATAGGCTAAAAACTTTGATATATGACCATATTTTGGGAAGCCTCCATTTAACTCAACCTTAACTCCAATTTCTTTACTCCTTCCCAAACTCTCAACTCTGAAGTGACATGCATATAGTGGCATGAATTACACTTGCCTTCTTCTGAAGTACCACTTTTCTGTTACTGATGATACCAAGGGTCAAATTGAAATCCAAATACATCTCACTGAATTTCAGGTGAAGCTGACAGACATAAAAAAATGGATGCTTTGATAAAGGGTTTAGATGAGAATCACTTATTCGGACCGATAAAAAAATCACTGATCCAGTTACTAATTGTAGCACATTGCTCGAGCCATCGAGGAATGTACGAGTTTAACAATCTTATATCTCATTCCGAAACCTTCACACAACTTTAGTCGATATGAGGTGGTGCAACTTGTAACCTATACATGACTAATTTTATTACAAGCAAAACATTTAGTAAAATAAGAAAAATTGCCCTTATCCTTTGCTATAGTAAAACATAAAGTCTAGGTTTCTGTACAAGAAACTGAAAACATAAAACATTTGGTTTCGTGATTTTTTTGGGTGAATATATTGAAATAATCGATAAAAGGGTCCAAATAAGGATGTCAAACATGAGAATAAAAGCAAACAAGTTTCCTTATTGAACCGAGTTATGCTTTCTGCACGAAAGCATAAAATGAAACTGCATGGAGGAAATTATCTGATGATTCAAAAGGCTTGAGGCAAATGACTTGTTTAAATTACTTTATTATATTAATGCATATTACTGTTATAATCCTATTGAAACTTTCTTCTGTTCATTTAGTGAGCCTTTTAAAGTTCTTGGTCCCCCAGTACTAATAAAAAATCCCCACAGCATATGATAAGACGCCTTTTCTTTTTACTGTTTAGTCATGTACCAATCTCCACTACTATAAAATTCTCATGTCTTGCAAAACGAATTACAAACTGATTATGTAGTTATGTAACATAAGCATCTTGTTTTCGCTTTTCATAAAGCTACACCACTACTTCGCTTAGGAATGTCATCATAATAGCATAAGCAAAACATAATATAGGCCAAAAGTTAAGCTATGAATGGATTGTGCAGTAAAAAGAAACCAAAAATTTCATCTCAGAAAATGACATTCTAAGGGTCGAAAAAAGTACTTACATGAGCCATGTCACATGCAATTACTGAAGGGTTGTTTGAAACAAGGTCAATAGAATATACTTTGTTCTTTACACTTTGAGCAAGAATTGCATTTCCTGAAAACATAAACGTTCAGAAGCACAGTGTGAGTAACAAAATCTCAATCAATTCATTATCATCAGAATAAAAAGAAATAAAAATAACTAATGTTTGGATATCTGTACCACAACCAAAATCAGCGACAGCCAAAGAGGGACCATGATTCTTCAACCACTCGATTATAACATTCACTGGAAGCTCGGGCCAACTTGACATTTGTTGTTGGTATCCTGTATGATACTAAGACAAAAGTAAACATAAAGAGGGAGGGATCATATGGAAAAAAATAATACAAGCAGTTAGAAAAACAACAATGCCAAAATCACCACATGCAGTTTAGTTTCAATACCACTACATAAAGGCATCCAGCATATCAGTCAGCCTAACAACAGAAACTACCTTATCCTAGATTAACTTCATGCCATAACAATAATAAACGAGCACATGCAATCTAATTTGTGAAAGACATGCTGGCATACGAATAGATGGCATGATACAAAAACAGAAGTGTAATGGATATGAAAGCTTACCATATTAAAAAATCCAGGATCGTTCTTGAATAAGTTAAATGCCTCGTGTCCACTATGGAAAAGTAAAAATATTAGATACATGACATTGGTAAAAAATAAAAGGTAATCCAACAATAAAAATGAGGGAACTGCCTTAATAACATAACAGATGGAAACAATACAAAGAAAATTTTGAAGGTTATCCACCAAGATGCTCCACACAAGTTTCTAACTACTATGTCCTTTAAGCATATGAAAGTGATTTCTTGGGCCTAAGGGTTTTTTGGGTTGGTATGCTGGTCCTAAGGTTATTCCACGTGCAGGCATGTAGCTTTAAAAACAAAATACAATATTCATGAAAATTGAAAGGGTTGTAAGCAGATCTCAATGTGTTCCACACAATTTCATAGATCTGCTACACCTTTTAAAAGTAGTATAAACGGCTATCATATATTTTTATATCACTATGGCTTATGCCCAATAGCCATATCACGAGCTTACAATTAGCATATTATTTCCCTTTTTAAAATTTGGAAAACTGAATGGTCTCTTTGAAAATTGAGTTGCATATCATAAATGAGTGGGTGAGAGCTGAAGCTGCCAGGGATTTTGTATGCTAACCAGCAACACTCGCTCCGTAACCATAAATATTTAATAATGAATATATTCCATTTTCAAATTTAGAAATTGATGACCCCTTCTAAAACTGGATTTGGCACTATTAATGTATAAAATTCATGTGTTAACACTCTTAAGCTATATTAGTTTGCAATTGGCATGCGTCGTGTGATAACAAAGACTTCTAGAGTTCTAGGCTAATACTAAGATCAAAACTGAGAAATTGATAGAAATACAGAAATTCTAAATAACGTACGGTAAAAAAGAAAAGAAAAGAAAAATCAGCTAACAATGTCAAACTTATAACTACAAGCTCTACATATTAATATTAGTTACTTGCATTTTGTGATGCATGTGCATTGTGCATCAAAAAAAAATCTACACATTGCAATTTTCTTTTTCTTTTATTGGTACACTACTGAAATCATCCGAATTTCTATAATTGATTATCCTAAGGGATACAACTGTAATAATATCCAAGATACAATATCACCATGACTATAAGAGCAATATTTTATCTATCCCATCGAGCTACAAGATGAAGAGACATATTAAAATATATTATAAAATCAAAATTTAATGAGAGTCACAATCAAGCATTTCAGTGGACAAATAAGCCAACTCCGAAAACCACTAACGATACCAAGATGAGAAATGCAGATAGAGAGAAACTACTTTTGAGGATGCCTACTTTGGTTGTTACAGTTTTAATCCCATTCCAACTTATTTATACTTGCGAAACAATGTTAGACCAAGTCTATGACATAGAAAAACCCTAAAAAAAGATGTTTGTATAGGTACTTCGGTTAAGTCTGGACAATTTCTTATAACTTAAAGAAATGAAATAGTTCTTGTAGTCGAAGATTACTACAGCAACCACACAGAGATTTGAGATTGTTTGGAAAAAATAGTTAAAGCTGAAATTTTAATTTTATTGTAAAATAAAAACATGTTTAGAGAAAAAGGTAAATGAAAACCTGCAAGTATACAATTTCTCGTTTAGCATTCTGAAGTGGCCTCCTGAAAGTCTAGCTCGCATCTGTAAAAGATTTGAATTGCAAGAATAAGACTGCAATAGCAATATGTGATAACAGTTACTCCAAATGTTGACCAAAACATACCACTGAAATTCTTACATGCTTGCAGAGTTACATCACAGTCGGCACTATCATACCTTTTGTAACCTCAGAACCAAGGGAACAACCCAAATTTCCTACAGATAATACTCAGGACATAGAAATTTGGACCTTTGGGTGGAGCTTTAAAGGCAGTGAAAAAATAGTCATGAATCCTATTCACCTAATACAAATTACATCACAATTTAGTGTCCTAGCCTGCATATCTGTTTTAGTCCCGAAATTTGACCCTTATCTTCACCAAACAGTTTCATGCAAATAAACTTATGTTTCTTTCCAAATCCCGAGTATATTATCACCAACAATAGCTTACTCTGTAATTAGACTTTACAAAGGCAATCCAATCAAAAAACAAACTCTACAATTACCAAAGTACAAATGACTGACTGAAATTAGATTCTTTCATTTGCTCCCTTCATACGCAAAGTAACTCAGACCACAGTCACGATTCACAATATTCTCAAGGTAGACCGAACACCATAGTCATACAAAAGACTGCGATACAGAACCATTTTTATCAAAACTATTGCTACAGAATCGTGATAACGAAATTTTCGGTATGAAAGTTGAATTAAAACTTTTAGTGTTCGAAACACAACGTCGAGGAATTTAGGCCCACGATGTGGCCAAGTGATTTATGAAATATTAACAAAATATGAATATAAATATGTTTGTAGACGCATCAAAAACAGCGTCAAACATACAAACAAAAACGTGATTAATCAAATCACTACTAACAGCAACTAGCAAAGCATTAAACCATAAGGAAAGACACGGCGATCGAAATAAACCTTGTCAAGAAGCCGGGACGAGGTCGGATTGGCTCGCGGCTCGTCGGATTTCATCCGACGCTTGGAATCCCGCCCCTGCGGCTGTTGCAGCTTCGGTTGGACGTCGCGATCGCGAGAGGGAAACGAAGGCGACACCTCTCCGCCGCCTCTTTCGCCGCCTTTCTCCGCCGCTTCCGGCTCTTCTTCCCGTACCCCTCCATCGACGGTAACCGCGAATGAGAGAGTTGGTGCAGAACCCTGGAACTTGAACGAATTCTAAATGGATCCTATTGAAACCCGATAAGGAATGTTGTGACGCTTAAGATCCGTTTATGAATCCGGATGTTCAAAGAGGAGAAAGAGTACAAAAGTCAGAAGGCCCGAACTAGACTAGAAAATATCTTTTGCATGTGTCATTGTTTTTGATATCCAGAATGACCTTACTGGGCCATTACCCTCATTAGTTGTCATAAACTCATAATAATTCATCAACATTCTGTCAATATAATCGGTGTTTAATAATTCCAATAGAGTTATCTGAAATTGTATGCATGTGAAATATGTAATTGAAAATTTTCACCTTAATGGAGTTATGTTTATGTTTGAAACTCATACGAGTCATACCAACCAAACATGAAGATAGAAGAGAAGTAACCACACATTAAGTACAACTGTTAGATTATGCATAAACAATCACATTATCCTGAACAATCCCTATCTATCCACCTAAAGAATGCAATAAGTAACCACTAACCAGTTCATGGGAACCTCTCTCCCCTCCACCCACACACATCCCAACCATCAAAACACCATCCAACGACCACGATTCACGCACCCATCTAACTGCTAATCTATCTTGTGTGTTTAAAGTACTGCTCGGTATGAATGTGCAAATAGTTTGTAATAGCTTATCTGGTACTAATAATCTCCTAAGGGTGTTGATACACAGACAGACGACTCGCATCACGGACGCACGTCATGTCACCGGTCACGTTAGCAAACGTATGTGGTTTTCCAATATAAAAAATCACGATTTGTCAATTATTTAAATCATCAACAATTTGTGATTCCCGATAAAAGAGAAAACATATTGTTTCCAACAAAACAAAAAATGACTAGACACACATTATGGACACATTTTGGACACATTCTAGACACACTGAACACATCCAGAGCGTGTCCAGAACGTGTCCATCAGTTAGTCTAGAGCGCGAGTCATTAAAAACAAAACAAATCATTCATAACTTTTTAACATAAAAATTGCAGACAAAATATGTTTGACATTTAAACACATCATTCATAAATCTTGTTGGACATACATAAGAATTAAATTTTTAGTTCAAATAAACACATATCATTCCTAACTCTTGAAAATAATAATTACAAAAATGAATAGAGAAACAAAATTACAATCCACAACTTCTAATTTTTTTATAGACTATCAAATCCAAATTAGAATAGTCTAGATCTTCAGGCCGAGGAATAGTCGATACTCTTCTATTCGTATTATTTGTCATCTCTTTTTGAACATTAGTCGTGTCATTGGAGGGATTCTGAATTGAAATTTAAGAGTTGATCTAATCCAAGTACTTGACCATCATTCAGGGGGGAGATTCTAAATTGAAATTTGAGAGTTGATGTAATCCAAGTACTTGACCATCATTCGGGGGAGGGGGAGAATCTGAATTGAAATTTGAGAGTTGATGACCCGGAATTATTGAGCATCCAATTTCTACACATAATTGAGCATCACGAGTATGTTCTCTTTAAACTTGAGTCTGATCAGACATCCACAACCTCAAACCTCCCACATCCACACCACTTTCCCAAAACCCATCGACCCCCTCACCATCTTCGAGCTCGCCACCACTCGACATCCTCCTCCCATATTCATCACCGTCTACAATAACTATGACTCCCGCAGATGCCCTTCCGAGATTGATGTCGTCATTGATGGACGCTCGTATCAGCTTGGAGACAACCTGTCATGGAGACTTCACCTGACTGAGAGGAAGAACTCGTGCCTCTAGATTTTCTTACTTGTTGACATTAGTAATAATCTTCATCGTCACGGAGAAGTTCTATGTGCGTGATAAAGAAGAGAAAATAAGGTAAGAAATGAAGAGAAGATAGATAGACGTCGCACCTCCTATATACATGAAAATCCCTTGACGTGGAAAATGATGCTCCACGTCAGCTCCAGGTAGGACACACTTGTAACGTGCGCGTCCAACAATTGTTTTCCATTTACTAATCTGTCTTCTAATTCTGGAACAATCGCCTACAATGTGAATGCAGCGCAGTTTGTAACAGCTTATCTAGTATTAGTAATGTATGTTGTGACTATGTTTGTCTTTTCATTGTAACGTTGGTACTTAATCTCATAAGTTGGTGGTATTCAACCATCATCATCTTATATGCTTAGAAGCTGTGTATCAAACCAAGCAAGCATATGGCATGACGGATCGGTGGAATAGTCTGACCTCATTGTATGTAACTGTATCTAATCTATTCAATTTGTTTTGAATAAAAAACAAGTAACTAGTCTGATCTGATCATTGAATTTGGGAAGATCAAATTCCATCTAACTAGTTCATGTATGCCAAGTGCAAATACAATATTCTGTTATCATTCTTTTCATGGTAGTAACCGCAGTGATATTAATGTCTATGTTTAAAATACCAAGCCGATAATTAGAACAATGCGGTTCCATATGCGAGGTTGACAGAAAAAGACTTGAACTAAGGAAATTATCTGTTTTAGCCTAGTCACTGTGTATCTTCATCTGATTGATGTATCCACATTATTTTGTTTGATCCCATTTTGTAAATTAAGTTTCTCAGCTCCCCGATTTATAACCATGAATCTATGCTCAACTTCTAATGGAAAATAGAGGATAGAAAGCTAAACATACTTTTTATCGATGATAGGAAGCTAACATCAACAGAAAATAGATAACATTAGAACAAGCCTACTAAGAAAAACAGTACAAGCTCATTAATGACAGCACCTAATTAAAGTTGCAGACTTGGAATAAACAGGTGTGCAATAAGATTCTCATCTGAACATGTTTCTACAAACCATGCATTTCACCTCTACAGACTACAAAGAAGGATAGTTGAAAGTTACAATTTTAAACGTAAAACCTACAAACTGTGGGGAGCTCAACGGATCTTAAAAGTTACCCGGAAATGCTACACTATACACAACATAAACACGTACGACCACTAACAAAACCCCGATTGCCAACATAAGAATAGGGCAACGGAGGAGTGGATCAAGGCTTAGTACTAGGAACTCACGATACTCTCTGCAGTAAGGATACCTAATGGTTTTCAAAACGAGAAAATCAGCCGTAAAGCACCTTTCTTGGATCAAGCTGTCCACTGCAGTAGCTAGATGAGACGACCGAGAGCTCCTGTCGACCCATCCACTCCTCAAACGGTTTAAGATGGATTGGTGTTTCAACTGCAGCAGAGTCCAAGCACAGCATGGACTCATGGTCATCATCCCCCATATCTGGCATTGCTCTAGCCTTCTTTTCCCATGGATTCCAAAGACCTTCAAATAAAGAATAAAATGATTCAAGAAGGAATGAATTAAAAAGGGTAAGTGGTCTACCAAATTTTGACATTAACCTGCATCAGGGAGGCCTTCCTTTCGTAAAACCAGTGTTCTCTTTTTCTCGTGATCTATCACTGCAATCTTTGCAGGGCTTCTCAAATACACACGATCAATCTATTTGCCAGGAAATAGTGTCAGCAATACAGTAATAACCACATTAACACAGAAGAACCATATGGGAGCATTCAATAAGATTGTTTCTGAAAATCTTCCTTTAGTACATTATTCAACAAAAACATGACAACATCCAAGGCAACAAGTGTTTTTTCTTTCTTTCAACATTTAAGAGTTTTGGTGGCATGATACCCATTCTTATCTGTTTGCCTATTGAGAATCAAGCTTAGCAATAGTGTGGGGAAAAAATAACTACATGTGTACAGACCTCCCCATCAAATGTTATTGCATCCGTTTGCTCTGTGGTTCTGACCTTCTGCTTTAAATTGTCGAAGTAGTCCAGAGTCTCCAGTCCCTCCACACGAACCTCACTGCAAAGAAACTGAATTATGCAACTTCTTCCTATATACAGAACCAGAATTACTACTAATAGGGGAATGATTTATAATGGCAGAGAGTAGGATAGTGAGTTAGTAATGGAAACCTTATATCTGAGACTGCTAGGTAATTTCTCAAAGAAAAGGTGAAGGAGAAGGGTTTGCTATCTGTATTCCTAACCCGAGGAATCAAGGTCAATTTCCCATGTGATATCGTGACACGAAGTCGCAACTCAAAACTGCAACAGACAATTGAAAAGAAAAAAAAAGTATGATATTGTACAAAATTTACTAAACTACTCTGTGAATTCAGAATTCTTAGATGGATACCTATGTGGCCATATCTTTAAATCATCCTCCGTGGATTTCAAAATGAGATCCACTGAAGAGTTGTTTTTAGGTGGAGGCAATGGTGAAGGGCAGCTATCCAAAGCCCATAATCTGGTTCTAGCAAAGCCATGTGGTTCTAGGGAACCATAATTTCCAAACTACAAAAAGAAGATTAAGTTTGATCACAAACATCAAAGTTTAAGCCATGAAACAGGAAGTAGGAACAGCGGATACCTGAGGAAATGAAATGGGTATCCCTCCTCTTCTGCCTTTATTTGGTTTAACAGAATCCTGAAGCAAACCAACAAATACGTCAATAGAGGTCCAAGGGTCTTTTCTGTTGGTTATGTGATACAAAAGTCCTGAACCACCAGACAAAAAAGAAAGAAAAAAAAAGATTCTGACTCTCTAAGTGCACATAGTTGACCATTCAACTGCCGTATAATATTGTAGAATAGTTTCAGGCAAATTCTTGGATAATTTTCCCCCTAGAAAGATACAAACAGGAGCAAACAATTTGACAATCAAAGAACCGAACTTTCTTGCTATAGTCAACACATGTGAATGATATGATTAGTGTTGCAAACAAAAATCTATTAATTTATAATATGAGCTGGGACTGAGATAAGGAGGAAAATAGAGAACGGGATTAAAATCAAGTGGACCAAGATTTTTTTATCGTTAAATAAAGTAAGATTACTGCATCACTAAAGTTTGAGGTTTTGATGATATATGTTTGTGGTAAATGCAAAAGACGATAATTACCGTCATCAGTGATGCAATTGCCCGGACCTAAAGCAGTAATACATGTTTGAGATCTAATTGTAACATCACCAGACAGGGAAGATCACCTTGCTGCTCCTGAAAAGTAATTCCTCACGTCGACTAATTTTCCAGGAAATGAGTTGCCCACCTTGTAGAAGAACCTGATCAATTCAAATAAACCGTAAGCTATCACGGTATACAAAGAAAAAAAAATACAAATTTATATGAAGCATCAACTACAAACAATTAAGAATTGAAGAATTAAATCGCCAGATTTTCCCATCATGCGGGAGAAACGAAGACCAATAAAGACAAAATTCAAAAATACTTTGTACTCAATAATTACCCAAAAAAAGGACCAACATACTATTATGAGGTGAAAAACTAAATCGATATTTTTTCCCGAAATTCATTCCAACAACTTATCAACCAAGTCCAATACCATAATTCTTACCAACTGAAAGAAAAAAGAAGAAGAAGAAAAGTTACTCACGAACACATACGACCAGCTAAAAGAGTACGAATAACCCCAAATCAACTCAGACTCCTTCCAAAAATCAGATCTTTACAAACTTCTAAGAAAAGTCCCATCATCAACTATGTCTATAGTGACCACTCTTCAACCACATCAGAATATCCCCAAACGAACTCAAATCTAACCCAAAAATAGAAAATTTTCTGATTTGTTTCAAACCCAACCTCAGCCGACGAGCCGCGCGACTCGGTGAGAATGACCTTGGTGGAGCCATCGCCGTCGTTCGCCATTCCCCACGTCAACTTCACTGATCCCTGTTTTTTTCTTCTCCGTGGAGTTTTTTTAGGGTATCAACGCTCCGAGAGGGGGTGTTTAAAAGGAATGGAAGGAGTTAGGTGGGAAACTGGAATATTAAAAAAGTAATTAAGATATGATTAAGAAATAATCACGGCGGGACCCGTAGAGGCAGAGGGGAAGGGCAAGCGGGAGACGTGCAGGGGGCGTGGTGAAGAGGACAGCTGGACAAGGATATTTGACTTTAGTCATTGTGGTCTGATTGAGGTGTGTGGGACCCATCTGGTGATGCCTTGTTGCTGTAATCTATACTCTAAGAAAAGTGGTGACGTCAACGTGTGTGTTTTGGTGTTTTGCACTCGTCGCGTACTTAGAATGTGTGGTTAAAACTCGAGAATAGTACCGCGAAGAAAAAGGAAAGAATTGAATTTTTTTCTTGTTTGGATAATAATTTAATGAGATAAACTAATAGAAATCATCTTATACAGAACGAGCTCTCAACCTTTTCTCTTGAAATGGAAAGAATTTGAATTTTATCAATCCTTCTTAAAATATCTCAAAAATAATAACATGGTTAAAAGAACTCGAGTACTTTAGTAAAATGATACTATATTTTCTTTTCTTTTATCTGCTAGCTTATTTGTATCCAAATAATAATAAATAAATAAAATTTCTTTTATCTTCTTTTCTCTTCTCTTCTATCCATTTCTTTTCTATTTTCTATTTTTCCTTCCTTTGTTATCCAAACATACTAAAGATTCTGGTTTTGTGAAAATAATGAGATAGTAGTGCTGGTAACGAGAGTGATTAAATGGTAGAAATTAATAGGTGTTAGGGAATAATATTAATCCCAAAATAAGCAGCGGAACTAGAATGACAAATCGGACGGAAGAAATTGCACAAATAATGCAAGTCATAATCACCAAATCACGCAATCATACAAGACACAATGAATTTAACGTGGAAACTCAATTCGGAAAAAACACAGACGACACAACATCAATCTACTGTAGATAAACGAATTACAAGAGATGCTTACAAAACACACGGACCAACCGACGAAGAAATCTCAGTTGAAATTGCTCATACCGAATCCACAAGAAGGCTCTCTCTCTCTCTTTCTCTCAAGAATGCAAAGTAGATAAACAAAAGATGTGTTTACTAAAGAGAGACGAAATTGTCTTTATATACTAAGTCAATACAAATATTAATTGCACCAAAAACGTGGTGAATAGAAGTGCAAAACGTGAGCAGAACCGTTCTGGACGGTCGACCGATCGGGGGGAACAATCGACCGAACATGAACTGTAGCACGATCCGGAGCTCCACCGGTCTACCGTCGCGCGCCTTTGGTCGACCGGAAATTTTCAGGCAATGTCATAAAGCTCCAATCGGTCGACCAGTTGAAACTACCGGTCAACCGGAAATCTCCAAGCACTTGTCCCGGACCTCCAAATGAAGACACAGTCAACTGATTTAAAATCACCGGTCGACCAGAAATATCCAGGCAGTTTTTCCTGGACATCCGACTGCAATACCGGTCGACCGAACTTCTACCTGTCGACCGTTTTTCTCACATTAATACTTAATTCACATATTCAAGGTAAACAACAACAATAAGTTAAGAAATTGTGTTGAAAAAATAATTTTTTGTAATACAATGTTTTATCTTTTTAAATTATCTTCTTGTTCTCCCAATTCCAAGAGACATACTCGTTCAAAGTGGTTCTTATTACATGTGTTTCGAGGAGAACAATAAATTTATATTGTTTGGATAATCATGTAGCTTCAAGCCTTCAAGTTGTTATTTGAATTTTGCAAATATTTGAAGCCAAATCAAGTTTGTAGTCTCCCAAATGTTGGGACTTATCATATGCTACAACAACTAAAGCATAGGATTTGAGGGTGCAGTTAAGCAGTTGTACACATGTAATGGACAATGTATTAGTTGGTAACTAATCCATGATAATGTTATTAGAAATTTAAGAAAATTATTCTATTTCTGAAAATTATGTACCACAGTTTTCAAATGTTGGCAAGAATATTTATGGATCTCAAAGCCCCGAGATTTTCGGATCTGGCCATATACAATTTTTCTACCTCATGGAAGAAAATACGAGTCTACCCATCTCTATCTTTCAAGCCAATGCCCATCACCAAACAAAGTTTGATTTGTGCAGGTATTAGTCCAAATTATGACACCATAACCAAAAATGCACTCTTAAGGATCATTTGTACAAAAACACCAAATCTTAATCATCTCATCCAAAATAGAGAGAAATTCAATGCATTGCAAGAAAATTCAAGAATGCCTCGTTGTGAGAAGAAAAGAAAAACAAAGCATAAGCATGCTATGCAAACTAATCCATAGTAGAAAAGAAAGAAAAGATGACTGTCTAGTTCCTTATAAAAATCCAAAGGTCATCAACAGGTGTTGTTTGACAGCAACTTAAAGTATTAGGCAACTCAATATGTGTAATTGCCCACATTTTCAATTAGCTATTTTTCAAGATATATACATTCCATATCCTAAATTTCCAACACTAATCGCCAAGTTAAGTTTTTGAAATATTTTATTACAAAAGTGAGTAACTAAAAATGAACAACTGGACCGCTGAAATATCTCATTTGTCTGAAAATAGGATTTAGTCCAAACCATAACTCCCTTTTCCCATTTGTCTGAAAATAGGATTTAGTCCAAACCATCACTTCCTTTTCCCATTATGCAAACACCAAGATTTGGAAACAGGAACCTTCCTAAGTTCCTATCTAAGCCAAGAATAGATATATCAATTGCAACTTGACTTAAGATAAAGTTGGAAGTCCCACATCTTCAATCATTTTAATATGAAGATTCAATCCATCAAGAAAAAATGTAGATAGGATTGCAGTCTAAATCAACAGCAAAGATCCACAGGTTCTGTCAATGACAAACAGCTGGTTTGATTCCTGTTTGTTACTACCATCAAAGTTTATTATATTTTCACTCTGATTTTGCGCCTGCTAGTTTTTTGTTTAATGAACATTGTTGTCTTCTTTCAAAATAATTTGCTTCTGCAAGGCTATCTTTAAGAATTCAACACTAAAACATGCAGACAGATAGTGTAATGTCCTTAAACAACGGAAAATTTAAAAATTTAAAACATTACAATCAACACGAGAATATTACGGCAAGACACAGAAAATCAGGTGCACCAACATATAATATATATGTATATGAGTTTACAAAATGATGATTACATCAAAAGATCATCACAGAAATGTACAAGTAATCACGACAACCTCCAAAATGGGGAAAACATGGTCCGGTCCCGAGAGAGCTCCTCCGTAGTCATCACCCCCTACTGCTGCTCACGGCCTGAAATGCAAATATGAAACTATGCATGAGTTTCAATAAGAAAATCATGTATGACAAACCCTAAACACATAAATGAAACAACGCTAACAAATAAATGCAACCAAGCATGGGCCTAACAACTGTAAAAACACAACACTTGCATCTATCACCGGAGCGACAATTTTGCCTCTATCACTGGAGCCACAGATTTGCCTCAATCATCGGAGCCACGGTTTCAACAATCACAACTCGCTTCATAGAGCCACAACCGATCGCTATCAGGCCGGTATGTCCGTCTGTTGCCCCCAAAAAGGCTGGTGAACTCGTTGCCCTCAAGCCGATAAAAAATAAAACTCAAAACCACAAACAGAACAGAAACAGTCGACCAAAGCAAGCATACCAGTCGACCAATTCCCTCAAGAAACACACAAGTGTTCGACCGTATCCACAACCCGTCGAACCACAACCACTAACAAAAAATGACCAATCGGTCGAACAAAGGTCACGAACGGTCGACCGTTCGATGGTCTACGCCACAACATAAAATTGTAGGATTTCATGTTTAATTATACATATATATTTTCGAAATTTTTATGCATAATAAGGATCAATTTTCAATTTTCTAGAATTTATTGCATGCATCGGTTTGTTTTAACAAACTAGTTTCAGAAACTCTATTAAAACAAACATAAAGGAGCTCCGAAATTCATACCTAGAAGTTTTCTAAAACTTCTCGAAGATTCGGAGACGGTTGGGATGCTCCTCGCTGCGCCGGATGCCTCCGAGTATTCACCAAACTCTAAACAAGATCGGAGAGAGGGAAGCTAGTCTCTCAATCTCCGATAGGGTTTAGAATCCAATTACTAACCCCTCTTTAATTCCCTTGAGAAGATGATCTCTTAAGAACTAAACTAAACTTAAGAATTTGTGGAATTTTCGTGGAGAATTAAGGAGAGAGATTTTGCATGAAAAGCAATATTAATTAAGATGATAGGAAGGCAATGAGATAACCTCTATTTATAGGTTCTCTCCAAATTACCTATTCATGTGCAACCTCTTGCCCATGATTTCATGCAAAATTCCATCTAACCATCCATTATTTATCAATAAATAATATTAGCCACGAATTAAATCAATTATGGACCAATTCCATGCATGATCTAATTAATTCTTAAATTAATTCTGCACAAAACCGTCTGGACCGGTCGACCGTTACGAAGGTTCGGTCGACCGTTCAAACCCAATTTCGGTCGACCGTGAAAGATTCGGTCGACCGTTCTTAACGCAGAAGATTTCATCGCAATGTTCGGTCGACCGACCGATAGATTCGGTCGACCGTTCCGAACAGACGAAAATTCCTTGTTATCGGTCGAGACACGTCCGGTCGACCGTGCACCTTCGGTCGACTGTTATCCATTAACCGGTCGACCGTTTGCACAGTCTTGCAGACTTGTCAAATTTCGGTTTAACCCCTACAAAATTTGACATTTCGGGATTAGTAGTAAATTCACAACTTATGTAACATATTATCCTATGTAATGATCAATCATTACACCCCATAATATTTACATAACATATGAATTTAATTTAGATTCTAATTATGCTATTAATCACAACATAATTTTGATTTTGCTTGTTCACCCCATGTGTCATATTTTCTACATGAAACCCGACACATCCTATGAACTCAAAATCCCCATTTCTTGTTTCCCAGTTTTGTGGTGTGACCTATGGGAGGATCTAAACTAAGTTGGCAGTGATATTAAAGGCTTAATATCACAAGCTATAAGCGGTATCTAGCTACACATTATAGCTCCCAATTAGTTAGATGTCTTAATTCCACTCGAACCAAAACCTGATCCATTTAGTGATGGAGTGCACCACTTGTGTCCGTCCCTTGCCTCATGATATTAAGAATACACACAAAGTAGTATTGTGTCATCTTTGTCTTAGTATTCATTTCTTGATCTCTTTAAGCCAGTTATAAATATGTGACTTAACTCAAATCACATTGTGCACATTATAACTTTGCTTTATCAAGGGGCCACTAATATCATCACTCAATTAAGAGGGGCAATGATAATCTTTTGACTAACTATCTTCTCCAACGAAAGTTATACTTAACCAACCAATGCCTTTACACTACACTGATCGATAGTTCAAGACACTGATCTAATTAAGTATTCCTTAAGTGATTAGATATAAGTCTCATATCAAAGGACCAAAGACACAGTAAAATATTAATGACACAGAAACACATTTCTATAATATTTTACTTATTAGGTCTATTCAGTATACAAAAGTAATATTTTCCTCTTTTGCATACCCGTGTTGTCACTCACTTGTAGAACTACAATGATCTATGACCAACACGACAATCTTAACTCGGTAATTAATGTTCCATGTTAATTACCATGATTGCGAATATCTTTTGTTTTATGCAAACCAATATCTTTTAGAGCTCTACGGTTAAGGACCAAGAGCCTCTTCCTTAACACTTCTAAAAGACGAATAACATAAACAAGGAACAAAATGATTTCTCATTCAATTCATAATAATTGGCATTTAAAAGTAAAACTTTTAGAACACATTCCCTTCAATCTCCCACTTGTTATTAAAGTTTTCTTTCTCATACATACTCAATGCATAAAACAATAATAACTAGGGTAAACCCCATTACATATCAATCATCAAGCCAATCTACATGGTTCCTCAATCCCATGGACTCGAAATGCATTTCGCCCTTGGCTTGGGATAAGGCTTTTGTGAATGGATCAGCTGTGTTGCTGTTGGTGTCCACCCATAACAGATTTATCTTGCCTTCGTCGATGAGGTCACGCGTCACGAAGTACTTACGATCCATGTACTTCACTTTGTGGTGTGATTTGGGATCCTTGATTTGCGAGATAGATGCACTATTGTCGCAAAATAGCTCTATTGGTCCCTCGCTCGAGGGAACTACTCCAAGCTCTTCAAGGAACTTCTTAATCCACACTCCTTCCTTGCTCGCTTCAGCGACAGCCATCACTTCGGAAGCAGTGGTTGAGTCGGCAGTAGTGCTTTGCTTCCAACTACGCCAACTCACAGCTCCACCATTCAGAAGAAAGACGTATCCTGATTGCGACCTTCTATCGTCTGGATCACTCATGAAACTCGCATCCGAGTAACCTTCAGCCATCAATTCCCTTTGTCCTCCATAAACAAGAATCTTATCCTTAGTCCGGTTAAGGTACTTCAGGATATTCTTGACCGCAGTCCAATGCTCAGGACCTGCGTTGGATTGGTGACGACTTGTCACACTTAGAGCATACGAGACATCGGGTCTTGTGCAATTCATCGCGTACATGATCGACCCAATTGCTGAAGCATAAGGGACATCTTTCATGTACTCTAAGTCGCGTACGTGATTGCGCACGTTGAGACTTCTTGAGTTGCACACCCATACTCATTGGCACACTGCCCTTTTTGGAGTTGTTCATCTTGAACCTTTCCAAGACCTTGTCAATGTATGCACGTTGACTGAGGCCAATGAGTCTGCGAGATCTATCTCGATGTATCTTGATTCCCAAGATGTATTGAGCCTCACCCATGTCTTTCATCGAAAATGCAGATTTCAATGAACTTCTCGTTTGCTCAAGCAAAGGAATATGATTGCCCATAAGCAATATGTCATCGACATATAGGATTAGGAATACTACATGGCTCCCACTAACCTTCTTGTATACACAAGGTTC
The DNA here is from genome assembly GCA_963682175.1 of Triglochin maritima. Classification (NCBI taxonomy): domain Eukaryota; kingdom Viridiplantae; phylum Streptophyta; class Magnoliopsida; order Alismatales; family Juncaginaceae; genus Triglochin; species Triglochin maritima. The sequence goes on along the minus strand of OY821774.1, from coordinate 51,047,442 downwards.
TTCCTTACTTTGAATGAAGTGAAGCTTCTTCACTTCCTCGTCAAAGCGTTTGTTCCAACTCCTTGATGCCTGCTTCAATCCATAGATGGATCTTTGAAGCTTGCATACCTTCTCGCTATTCTTTGGATCTTCAAAACCTTGAGGTTGTACCATGTACACATCCTCCTCCAAGTTCCCATTCAGGAACGCCGTTTTGACATCCATTTGTCATATTTCATAATCGTGAAATGCGGCAATAGCGAGCATGATCCGAATAGACTTGAACATGGCAACCGGTGAAAAAGTTTCATCATAGTCAATTCCTTGAACTTGAGTGAAACCCTTCGCTACAAGCCTCGCTTTGTAGGTTGTCAAGTTCCCATCCATGTCCATCTTCCTCTTAAAAACCCATTTATTATGAACGGCCTTTTTCCCTTGAGGAAGGTCAACCAAGTCCCATACTTGATTATCATACATGGATTCTATTTCGGATTCCATGGCCTTAAGCCATAGTTTGGAGTCTTCCCTTTCCATTGCTTCTTGGAAGGTTAAGGGATCATTGGTATCTAGTACCATGATTTCATGAAGTCCCAGATATAAATCGGGCTTCTTCCTTTCCCTTGTTGACCTTCTAAGTTCTTTTGGTTCTTCTCGTGTCTCTCGAACTTCTCCCACAATTTCTTGAGGAGTGGGTTCACGTTCAACTCTTGAACGTACACTTGGTGGGGATGATTGAGATTCTCTCACAATTTCTTGTGATGGTCTCTCGCTCACGCTCCCACTAACCAAAGGAATCTCGGTTGGGCCTTCATGATCTTGAATGTCATCATTCATATCATGATCTTGTAGAGTATCTTGAGTTTCCTCAAGCACAACCCTACTCCCACTACTTTTTACTCTTTCTAGAAACTCCTTTTCCAGAAATGTGGCATCCCTCTCTACAATCACTCGATTGGAGGTGATATGCCAAAAGTAGTATCCTCTTGTCTCACGAGGATAACCAATAAAGAAGCACTTATCCGCTTTTGGTTGAAGTTTGGTCGACATCAATCTCTTGACGTAAGCCTCACAACCCCAAATCTTGAGAAAACTGAGCTTAGGTGCTTTACCACTCCATAACTCATAAGGAGTTTTCTCCACGGATTTGGATGGAACATTATTTAGTGTGTAAGCCGCAGTTTGTAGTGCATAACTCCAAAAGTAAAGAGGTAATTCCGCATGACTCATCATTGACCGAACCATGTCGAGCAATGTCCTATTCCTCCTTTCGGATACCCCATTCCACTGAGGTGTACCGGGAGGGGTGAGTTGAGGTACAATACCAAACTCCTTTAGGTATGAGTCAAATTCGGCACTTAAGTACTCACCTCCACGATCCGTTCGTAGAGACTTGATTTTCTTGTCAAGTTGGTTCTCTACTTCATTCTTGAATTCTTTGAACTTGTCAAAAGATTCACTTTTGTTTCTCATTAGATAAACATAGCCATAACGACTATAATCATCCGTGAACGTAATGAAGTACCTGAAACCATCTCGTGCACTAGTACTCATTGGACCACATACATCGGAATGTATCAAATCCAACAAGCCACTCGCCCTTGTACCTTTCTTCTTGAAGGGCTTTTTGGTCATTTTTCCCATTAGACATGGTTGGCACGTCTCCAATGATTTAAAATCAAGTAGACCAAGAAGGTTAGCTTCTTGCAATTTCTTGATGCGTTTTTCATTTATGTGACCAAGACGATAGTGCCACAAGAGAGTATCATTCTCGTGAGTGGTCTTAAGTCTTTTGTTATTGATATTAAAGATTTGTTTATTATCCAATTCAAGCAAATAGAGACCATTCCTTATGAACGCATTTGCATAGAACACACCATTCTTCGATATAGACAAACAAGAATTTGAAATATTTATATTAAAATTATCCATATCCAGACATGATACAGAAATAATATTCTTGCTAATCGAAGGTACATAATAAACATTCTTTAGACATAAATTTAAACCACTACATAATTGAAGCACCACAGAACCTTGTGCAACAGCAGACACGTTCGCACCATTTCCGACCTTCAATTCTACCTCGTTCCGTACGAGTTCCTTCCTATCCATGAGTAGCTGCACATTAGAAACTATGTGAGCACAAGATCCGGTATCAATTACCCAATCCTGGACAGAGGTGGCTAAATTTATTTCAATAACAAATATACCTTTGGCCTTTTTGGGGCGCCGACGTTCAATCACTCCGTTGTCAAGGTCTTCCTTGTACTTGGGCAATTTGGCCGGATGTGTCCTTTTTCACCGCAGTGAAAGCACTCCGTATTGGGAGTTGGAGATTTCTGAGATTTCCCCCTTGAGGCACTCGCACGAGCACCTCCTACTCCCTTGCTCTTGATTGAACCACTTTTGGTAGATTTGCCCTTTCCTTTACCAATCTTATGGCCCCTCCCATGGACGGCAAGGACTTGCTTGTCCCTACCCTTGCCCATGTCAACTTCAGCAGTTTTGAGAGCGTTGTGAAGCTCCTCAAGACTCACCCCTTTTTCACGCACGTGATAGTGCATCACAAAGTCCTTAAAGGACGAGGCTAGAGAGCCAAGAATCATATCTTCAGCAATGTCCTCGGGCATTGGTGAAGAGAGCTTTGCCAACTTCTCAAGGTATCCTTGCATCGTGAGAAAATGCATAGATACCGATGTTCCCTCCGCCATATGGCACCTTGTGAGTGCGATGGTGGTCTTATAGCGCTCCTTTCGGGCACTATCCATGAACATCTTTGATAAAGCCTCCATGGTCTTCTTGGGTTTTGAATCCAAGTATTTCGCTTGAAGCGAGTCACCCATGGATGCTAGCATAAGACCGTGAACTTGGTTCTCTTGGTCTTCCCACTTGGCTTTAGCCTCTTTCTCTTCATCGGTTAATCTCTCATTCCACTTTGGGACTGGACCTTCCAAAATGTGAGATAGTTTCTCAAACTTTAACACGATGTTGAGTTTGAGTTGCCAACTAATGAAGTTTGAGCCATCATTTGCTAAAGGGTGTTTTTCTATCATGGATCGTACGATAGGTTGGATGTTCGACATTTTTCTACAAAATAAATCATTCAGGTTTTAATGCCAATTTTATGTTTTAATACACATGCATACATATATCGAATATATAAATGTAAATGTTGCAAATAAAAATTTTGCCCATAAATGCAACAATCCAAGATCCCATCAATTGTAATATAGACTAGCTAAGGGCTATCGAATACATTACAATATCAAGGTAAGAAAACATTTTCTAATCACAACCTTTTTGAATTTTAGCAACATTTAGCATCTTCAAACTCTTGTGACTCTTGTCGTTTTAATTATGAGGGAATACGACCTATCCTCGTAAGAAAATCTTTTTCCCAAAACCGAGCGAGGGCTCTAGGTAATGTTAAGAAAACTTATTTTCATTTGATACGAGATACGTTTATCTATTGTATTCACAACTAAACATACTTGGGGTTCACTAGGGTGAAACACACCTCATATATTTAATTGTGGCACAACAACAGACAACCCTTATATCTCCCACTATTCCCAAAGATAGAGGGAGCTATCTCTCGCTAAGGGCGAGCAGAGTATCCCTCGATCAATGGCTGCTAGTGGATGAAATAAGAAGGAAATTTATTCTTAATTTTTGTTGGACAGTTTAACATGTGATTTAGAATTTTAGGTTATCATGCATATCAATATTCATACACATCCTAACATTCACCACATTCATCACATGCATAGCAGAAATTAAACATTCACACAATCCACATCGTGTGAGTTTATATGTTCCCTTCGATCCTCGATCCTCGATCGATGCGCTACAGCGGCGACTTCCTCTTGCACCGGAGATGTAGATTTTACAGAAAATAAACATGCTCCTCACATTCGATAAAACCGACTAGTGCAAGTCCTATGTAAAAACCTCTCATATGCAAATGCAACTATCTAAAAGACGGAAATAAAGAGAATTTTGGCTTTTACATACATAAGCCCCTGTATAATAATAATAACATACATTTGTAGTGTCTGATTTGGAACATATAAACACACAATCCTGCAAAGCAACCCAAGCATCCATGCACGCAATTGCTATAAACTACAGAATCTAATTTATCAATCATCTAGAATTCTCAACAATTCTTTGAAAAATATTTTGAAATCCATTAAAAACATTTTTCATACATCCATAGTTCACAAATTAATTATGAACCGTTGTTCATCCAATTTCCAATGGAAAGATGAATCGCAGTTTTTTCGGTTTTGTTGATTCTCTTACAAAATAATCGTTTATACTTAAAACGAAATTATTGCAAGTTAGACTTATGTCTAAACCATAATTCTAATAATTATATGTCCTGTTTTAAACATTCAAAACATTTAAAACGAATTATTATAAAGAATTATTTCAACAAACATTTAAAGACCGAAAAACCGGTAAAACGAATTGTTTAAATCCTAGATGGTAAACTAGATTTGTTTACAACCATAAATCATGAGAAAATTGAACCCTAAGCTCTGATACCACTGTAGGATTTCATGTTTAATTATACATATATATTTTCGAAATTTTTATGCATAATAAGGATCAATTTTCAATTTTCTAGAATTTATTGCATGCATCGGTTTGTTTTAACAAACTAGTTTCAGAAACTCTATTAAAACAAACATAAAGGAGCTCCGAAATTCATACCTAGAAGTTTTCTAAAACTTCTCGAAGATTCGGAGACGGTTGGGATGCTCCTCGCTGCGCCGGATGCCTCCGAGTATTCACCAAACTCTAAACAAGATCGGAGAGAGGGAAGCTAGTCTCTCAATCTCCGATAGGGTTTAGAATCCAATTACTAACCCCTCTTTAATTCCCTTGAGAAGATGATCTCTTAAGAACTAAACTAAACTTAAGAATTTGTGGAATTTTCGTGGAGAATTAAGGAGAGAGATTTTGCATGAAAAGCAATATTAATTAAGATGATAGGAAGGCAATGAGATAACCTCTATTTATAGGTTCTCTCCAAATTACCTATTCATGTGCAACCTCTTGCCCATGATTTCATGCAAAATTCCATCTAACCATCCATTATTTATCAATAAATAATATTAGCCACGAATTAAATCAATTATGGACCAATTCCATGCATGATCTAATTAATTCTTAAATTAATTCTGCACAAAACCGTCTGGACCGGTCGACCGTTACGAAGGTTCGGTCGACCGTTCAAACCCAATTTCGGTCGACCGTGAAAGATTCGGTCGACCGTTCTTAACGCAGAAGATTTCATCGCAATGTTCGGTCGACCGACCGATAGATTCGGTCGACCGTTCCGAACAGACGAAAATTCCCTGTTATCGGTCGAGACACGTCCGGTCGACCGTGCACCTTCGGTCGACCGTTATCCATTAACCGGTCGACCGTTTGCACAGTCTTGCAGACTTGTCAAATTTCGGTTTAACCCCTACAAAATTTGACATTTCGGGATTAGTAGTAAATTCACAACTTATGTAACATATTATCCTATGTAATGATCAATCATTACACCCCATAATATTTACATAACATATGAATTTAATTTAGATTCTAATTATGCTATTAATCACAACATAATTTTGATTTTGCTTGTTCACCCCATGTGTCATATTTTCTACATGAAACCCGACACATCCTATGAACTCAAAATCCCCATTACATGTGTTTCGAGGAGAACAATAAATTTATATTGTTTGGATAATCATGTAGCTTCAAGCCTTCAAGTTGTTATTTGAATTTTGCAAATATTTGAAGCCAAATCAAGTTTGTAGTCTCCCAAATGTTGGGACTTATCATATGCTACAACAACTAAAGCATAGGATTTGAGGGTGCAGTTAAGCAGTTGTACACATGTAATGGACAATGTATTAGTTGGTAACTAATCCATGATAATGTTATTAGAAATTTAAGAAAATTATTCTATTTCTGAAAATTATGTACCACAGTTTTCAAATGTTGGCAAGAATATTTATGGATCTCAAAGCCCCGAGATTTTCGGATCTGGCCATATACAATTTTTCTACCTCATGGAAGAAAATACGAGTCTACCCATCTCTATCTTTCAAGCCAATGCCCATCACCAAACAAAGTTTGATTTGTGCAGGTATTAGTCCAAATTATGACACCATAACCAAAAATGCACTCTTAAGGATCATTTGTACAAAAACACCAAATCTTAATCATCTCATCCAAAATAGAGAGAAATTCAATGCATTGCAAGAAAATTCAAGAATGCCTCGTTGTGAGAAGAAAAGAAAAACAAAGCATAAGCATGCTATGCAAACTAATCCATAGTAGAAAAGAAAGAAAAGATGACTGTCTAGTTCCTTATAAAAATCCAAAGGTCATCAACAGGTGTTGTTTGACAGCAACTTAAAGTATTAGGCAACTCAATATGTGTAATTGCCCACATTTTCAATTAGCTATTTTTCAAGATATATACATTCCATATCCTAAATTTCCAACACTAATCGCCAAGTTAAGTTTTTGAAATATTTTATTACAAAAGTGAGTAACTAAAAATGAACAACTGGACCGCTGAAATATCTCATTTGTCTGAAAATAGGATTTAGTCCAAACCATAACTCCCTTTTCCCATTTGTCTGAAAATAGGATTTAGTCCAAACCATCACTTCCTTTTCCCATTATGCAAACACCAAGATTTGGAAACAGGAACCTTCCTAAGTTCCTATCTAAGCCAAGAATAGATATATCAATTGCAACTTGACTTAAGATAAAGTTGGAAGTCCCACATCTTCAATCATTTTAATATGAAGATTCAATCCATCAAGAAAAAGATGTAGATAGGATTGCAGTCTAAATCAACAGCAAAGATCCACAGGTTCTGTCAATGACAAACAGCTGGTTTGATTCCTGTTTGTTACTACCATCAAAGTTTATTATATTTTCACTCTGATTTTGCGCCTGCTAGTTTTTTGTTTAATGAACATTGTTGTCTTCTTTCAAAATAATTTGCTTCTGCAAGGCTATCTTTAAGAATTCAACACTAAAACATGCAGACAGATAGTGTAATGTCCTTAAACAACGGAAAATTTAAAAATTTAAAACATTACAATCAACACGAGAATATTACGGCAAGACACAGAAAATCAGGTGCACCAACATATAATATATATGTATATGAGTTTACAAAATGATGATTACATCAAAAGATCATCACAGAAATGTACAAGTAATCACGACAACCTCCAAAATGGGGAAAACATGGTCCGGTCCCGAGAGAGCTCCTCCGTAGTCATCACCCCCTACTGCTGCTCACGGCCTGAAATGCAAATATGAAACTATGCATGAGTTTCAATAAGAAAATCATGTATGACAAACCCTAAACACATAAATGAAACAACGCTAACAAATAAATGCAACCAAGCATGGGCCTAACAACTGTAAAAACACAACACTTGCATCTATCACCGGAGCGACAATTTTGCCTCTATCACTGGAGCCACAGATTTGCCTCAATCATCGGAGCCACGGTTTCAACAATCACAACTCGCTTCATAGAGCCACAACCGATCGCTATCAGGCCGGTATGTCCGTCTGTTGCCCCCAAAAAGGCTGGTGAACTCGTTGCCCTCAAGCCGATAAAAAATAAAACTCAAAACCACAAACAGAACAGAAACAGTCGACCAAAGCAAGCATACCAGTCGACCAATTCCCTCAAGAAACACACAAGTGTTCGACCGTATCCACAACCCGTCGAACCACAACCACTAACAAAAAATGACCAATCGGTCGAACAAAGGTCACGAACGGTCGACCGTTCGATGGTCTACGCCACAACATAAAATTGTAGGATTTCATGTTTAATTATACATATATATTTTCGAAATTTTTATGCATAATAAGGATCAATTTTCAATTTTCTAGAATTTATTGCATGCATCGGTTTGTTTTAACAAACTAGTTTCAGAAACTCTATTAAAACAAACATAAAGGAGCTCCGAAATTCATACCTAGAAGTTTTCTAAAACTTCTCGAAGATTCGGAGACGGTTGGGATGCTCCTCGCTGCGCCGGATGCCTCCGAGTATTCACCAAACTCTAAACAAGATCGGAGAGAGGGAAGCTAGTCTCTCAATCTCCGATAGGGTTTAGAATCCAATTACTAACCCCTCTTTAATTCCCTTGAGAAGATGATCTCTTAAGAACTAAACTAAACTTAAGAATTTGTGGAATTTTCGTGGAGAATTAAGGAGAGAGATTTTGCATGAAAAGCAATATTAATTAAGATGATAGGAAGGCAATGAGATAACCTCTATTTATAGGTTCTCTCCAAATTACCTATTCATGTGCAACCTCTTGCCCATGATTTCATGCAAAATTCCATCTAACCATCCATTATTTATCAATAAATAATATTAGCCACGAATTAAATCAATTATGGACCAATTCCATGCATGATCTAATTAATTCTTAAATTAATTCTGCACAAAACCGTCTGGACCGGTCGACCGTTACGAAGGTTCGGTCGACCGTTCAAACCCAATTTCGGTCGACCGTGAAAGATTCGGTCGACCGTTCTTAACGCAGAAGATTTCATCGCAATGTTCGGTCGACCGACCGATAGATTCGGTCGACCGTTCCGAACAGACGAAAATTCCTTGTTATCGGTCGAGACACGTCCGGTCGACCGTGCACCTTCGGTCGACTGTTATCCATTAACCGGTCGACCGTTTGCACAGTCTTGCAGACTTGTCAAATTTCGGTTTAACCCCTACAAAATTTGACATTTCGGGATTAGTAGTAAATTCACAACTTATGTAACATATTATCCTATGTAATGATCAATCATTACACCCCATAATATTTACATAACATATGAATTTAATTTAGATTCTAATTATGCTATTAATCACAACATAATTTTGATTTTGCTTGTTCACCCCATGTGTCATATTTTCTACATGAAACCCGACACATCCTATGAACTCAAAATCCCCATTTCTTGTTTCCCAGTTTTGTGGTGTGACCTATGGGAGGATCTAAACTAAGTTGGCAGTGATATTAAAGGCTTAATATCACAAGCTATAAGCGGTATCTAGCTACACATTATAGCTCCCAATTAGTTAGATGTCTTAATTCCACTCGAACCAAAACCTGATCCATTTAGTGATGGAGTGCACCACTTGTGTCCGTCCCTTGCCTCATGATATTAAGAATACACACAAAGTAGTATTGTGTCATCTTTGTCTTAGTATTCATTTCTTGATCTCTTTAAGCCAGTTATAAATATGTGACTTAACTCAAATCACATTGTGCACATTATAACTTTGCTTTATCAAGGGGCCACTAATATCATCACTCAATTAAGAGGGGCAATGATAATCTTTTGACTAACTATCTTCTCCAACGAAAGTTATACTTAACCAACCAATGCCTTTACACTACACTGATCGATAGTTCAAGACACTGATCTAATTAAGTATTCCTTAAGTGATTAGATATAAGTCTCATATCAAAGGACCAAAGACACAGTAAAATATTAATGACACAGAAACACATTTCTATAATATTTTACTTATTAGGTCTATTCAGTATACAAAAGTAATATTTTCCTCTTTTGCATACCCGTGTTGTCACTCACTTGTAGAACTACAATGATCTATGACCAACACGACAATCTTAACTCGGTAATTAATGTTCCATGTTAATTACCATGATTGCGAATATCTTTTGTTTTATGCAAACCAATATCTTTTAGAGCTCTACGGTTAAGGACCAAGAGCCTCTTCCTTAACACTTCTAAAAGACGAATAACATAAACAAGGAACAAAATGATTTCTCATTCAATTCATAATAATTGGCATTTAAAAGTAAAACTTTTAGAACACATTCCCTTCAAAAATAATAGTAAACGTCCCAATGGTCGAACAACAAAGGGGACCCGGTCGATCGAACATATCAGGGACTTCACGCTTCCTCACATTTCCACAACCGGTCGAACAAGGCATTCACTGGTCGACCAAACTCTAAGTTGACTTAAGTTATCGGTCGAACAAAATCATAGGGTGGTCGACCGTTTTGAAGTCTACACCCCCAACCGACTTAGTTATAGGTACAATCGGTCGAACATATCAAAAGGACGGTCGACCGTTTTAATGGTCTTTCTCCCTTACCGACTTACCACAGTGCATTCGGTCGAACGACAAAGATGACCCGTTCGACCGAAACCAACAGAGTTTTGCCCAAAACACACAACCGGTCGACCGCCCAAGGCATCGTTCGACCAGTGGAGGGCAGAACTCCAACAATTACACTAGCACCAAGCGACCGAACACACACACACCGGTCGACCGTTAAGCAGCAGAACTCTGCTGAACAGAAAACGTCCGACGAGTCTTTCGACCTACCGTCGACCACTCAAACACTCACACTATCTAAGATGAGCATAAAAGCAAATCTTGTCATACCTTTAAGGCTCATAGAAGCCTTAGAAGATCAACAGAGAACCCCTTACACGAACGATGATCATCTAAGATGAGCATATCAGACGAACCCCTTACACGAACGATGATCTCCGCCTTCTGGCAACTCCAACCGCAACGCTCGTGCTCGTCGGTCACCACACGTCGCCGACGCTTCAAAGTTGGAAGAGAAACGGGTTTGAGAGAGGGAGTGAAAGATATGAGAGTGCGCGAGTGATATATATATACTTACCTTATATACTCCTCACCAATCATCACCTACCACCTCAAATCCTCCCTTAACCCATCATCAACCACCTATACAAGATTAAGCACTAAACAAGGATTAGGATATAACAGAGAGATAATAGAAAACGAACCAGATGGATAAGAATTAAGATTCTTCTTGGATGAGGGTCGGTCAATCGGCGCGTAATGAGAGCCACATATCGGATACGTATTTGATATATAATTGTGTTCAGACTACAAATACAGAGTATATCACAAAATAAAGGTTTACCACAAACTTTGTTGACAGGCTTGTTAGACTAAGTATGAATGACAAACACGTTCGAAGTTACACCCTTTGTTCTTGTTTTCATTGAATCTCATTCAGAGAGTTATACCATCAATTCATCAGTGAGTTTTCCTTGAAAGATAACTAAATTGGTCATTCAAGATGATCTTAGCACCAGAGAATCAAATGATAGATTGCTGGCATTCAAGCGAGTGTATATTTGAAATTTAATTCTTCATCAGTGGTCCAGTGGACTTGCATTTGGCTTGTGAATAAAAATCATTGAACAATACAAATCACTTGAATCATTGTTAATGTGATCTTCCATCAAATTGCATGTCATAAGTTGTCCAGTTGTGTTTGTTTTCTTGTTATGCTAATGCTACATAATAGGCAGAAAGAGGTAAGAGAGTTATAAAGAGTATTGATATAAATCAGGCCCCGCCCGCTAAGGATGCTCTAATGTTGGGTGTCTTTTCAATTGTTTCTTGATATCAAATTCTCAACGTGTTATCGTGTCAAGAATTATTATTGAACCGATTGATTTCCTTAACAAACATAAAAAAATAATATACAAATCCTTATTTGCATAGTTTTAATATATTACATCACAATTTATTTTAATGTATATATCAAAATTTTAATGTATATAGTTTTAATATATTACATCACAATCCTTATTTTAATGTATATATCAAAATTTTAATATATCATAAGATTGATATTTTGAGAAGTGTCGTGCATGTTAATAAATGTGTCATCGGTAGAAATCAGTTTTTTATTTGATTACCTACAATGAAGGGATCCAAGATTCCAGGTCCTGCATTTAGAGCATGTTTAACCATGTACACTCTCTGGGCTCTCTTTCTGTCATGCTTTATCTCTCCGTCACGTCAGCTTCTTTCTTCGCCACATCAGCTCACTTCACTCACCCAAAAACTCCCCTTAATCATGTCCGGGCTACCTCACCCACCTTACACTCTCTTTCCTCCACATCATTTATTAATTAAACAATTTTAATTCTTACACCACATTTAACAAATTACATTTTTACATAATATTAATTCAAACTATTTAACTCAAACTATTAAATCAATTAACCTTAACCATATGTGTTAGACCATGAGTTAACCATCTTAGACCATACTATTAAACCATCTCGGAGGAAATTTTTGAATCTTCATCACTTGTAAAAAAACTCATTGTAATCCAACCCGTTACCACAATAATAAAAATTTATCCCCTCACGTTACTAAAAATACCCAATACATTATCAATTAACTCTGATAACAAAACATCCACTAAAAAATAAAAAAATTCGACGAACGAGGAGGCAACACGTGCGCCTGGGGCGCCCACCCGACAGGCGCCCTCCCGTTAAGGGTGCCCTTACCATTACCCTTTATAAAATTACGAAGCAGATGTAGTCTGGGGGAATTGAGTCCATCAAACTTCAATATGTGAAAGTTGTATGTAGTACCGTGATCTTGATCTGTATGATTGATGCTACTCACCACTCAGGGTGCGTTTGGTGCACCATACTAGTCACAGTTTTTTTTTTTTTTTTTGCTCCAACCTAGATGAACCAAACACGTATCAGCTTTTCCGATATCTTGCCAAAAAACCTGAAATATCCGGTCTCGCATTTATGCTTTTCTACCGTTAATTTTATGATTTGTCCTCCAAATGTTGAAAATTACGGGTTATACTATTCATTTTAATTACGAAATTATCACTCCTCCAACTAATCCATTGTGCGCAGACAACCATCTTCTTCATATATCCATTTGGAGGGCAATCATCTTCTTCGTATCTGGTCTCTTCATGTCAATTTGGAATGCGAAGACACAATAAATGTGGACAATAAGGCAATTTTTGTTGTTGTTGAAGGATATAATAAGGCTGATGAAAACTGGAAATTTTGAGTTCGTTTACTATTAATAACTAATTGACCTTGTAAGTATTTGTCATAATCTTGTAAGTCTGATTCAGACTCCGTAATAAGTGTTTACATTCTTATTTGAATATATTTCAATTTTACATTTAAAAAAAAGAAATTAACAAGGAACCGGACCTTCAAAAACATTTTTTTCTAGGTAGAAGCATAAAAGTAACAACAGAGCGAAGTAGAGAGTATTACAGAAATATCCGGTCTCGCATTTATGCTTTTCTACCGTTAATTTTACTCATTCCAACTTCCTTGTCGACCACTCAGGTTCAAAGCCACTACTACAAGAGAATTGACGAAATCCAAAAAGAAGTATAAACAAAAATCTACCAGAAAAGTAAAAAGGAAAAAAAACTCAAATAAAAAAATCCCACTATCATGCGTCATCTCGTTAGATATTTTCCGTTCCAATCCAATCGAAAGAAAAGGACTCATTCTTGCCCCAATTCAAACGGCAGAAGCCAAAACGTGGAACTTTTGCACGTGGAACCTTTTTTAAACGTGGAACCTTTATAAACCACCGACACCAATCATTGCCACTAAAATATCCAAAAAACCCGAAACAAAACACCCGACAAAAGAAATCCAAATCCAGACCTCCAATAAACCCAACCATGTCCCCTCCTCCCTCCTCGTCGTCCTCCTCCTCGGCCATCTGCGTTCTCCACGCGGCCATAATCACCATCTCCGGCGCGCTGATGATGTTCTTCCCCCGCGAGCTCTCCCTCCTCGGCCACGGGCCCACAACCGCCCTCAAGCTCCAGGGTTCCACCCCCCACGACCACCTCCTAATCCAGACCGCCGGCTCCTTCGCCGGACTCCTCATGGTCGCCGTTGGGTTCCTCCTCTTCATGGTGTCGTTCGTCAAGGATCGCGACTTCCAGGCGTTCTTTGCCAAGGGATGTGTGCTCCTCCACTTGGCCGTTGGGTTGTGGAGGGTTGGGTTTGAACGACGGGTGGAGGAGTTGGGGAGGGATTGGCCCCGGCAGGTCGTTGGGGATGTGGTTTTGGGGTCGTCTTGGGTTTTGTTTCTCGTGCATTCCTGGACAGAAAAGTATGATTGAAGATGGAATATTTTTTTTCTGGTTTGGTTTTTGGTTCTTCTGTAATGTGTTATGTTTTTTTATTTCATTATTTCGTTTTTGTAAAGAATTTGATATTTGGTGTGAATTTGTGTCTTGTGATGAGTTTGGTGGTGGAGGAGAAAGTCGTTGGTTGGAGAGAGATCTTCAAAGGGAGATCTCATCGGATTGGATCCAGATTAGTCGCCCAAGAAACATTTTTTTAGAATTTGTTTTGGGAGATATCGGTTGACTCTACCAATTGAGTTCCTAACTTTAATTTTTTATATATAAGATCATTTTTGCAATTTCTCTTCGAATTGTAAATCTGCTGTTTGTACTTGGCAATGGAAAATATCGCATCATACAATGTAACGTTTGACTTAAGTCAGGTCAGGATTCAGCACTACGAGACTTATGGCGGCGGAAGCTCTTCAGCTAGCTTCGTCTGGCTTTCTCTTGGCCTTTTTGCTTTTGTATGCCGAGAGGCAGATTATGGTGGTGCTTATCTTTGTATTTTGAAACTTTGGAGGTTTGTATAAGGTGGTGGTTCATAACACCTTAAAACTGTTTTAACTTAATATAACCACCTTTAATCAAGACTTTAAGTCAGGTCAGCACTCGATAAAAAAACCTTTTCATGTTGAAGCCAACTGTTGCAACCTTATGAAATAGAAAGAAAGTGTCAATGGGATGTACTATTCTTAAAAAAAAAACTTACTTTCACCTTCTCTAGACCTACAACTACAAGACTGAAGGCTACAAGTAAGCAAGTATTCACAATTTCACGGCTTACGGTTTCTACAAGAGGTGACTTTATCTCTACATTATGATAGAAGAAATTTTAGCAATGTAAAGTCCTTATGGTAATAAAATATCAGTACGAATTCTCAGTCCTGTGATCTACCCAGAACCAATTTCAAAGACAGCAATGTCAAAAAACTCCTTCACCCTTTGCGTCAATTTTTCACATATGTTCCTGGTAATCCTTTTCTGGAACACAGCGGCTTTTGGCCATCTCACTCCGACAGACACTTCACAATGACATTTACCTTCAACCAAGGTATCAGTCGCAATCCGATATTCCAAATGAACCTGCGAATTTAAGAATGGTAAACACAATTACCACCATAAGAATTTGCAGAAGACATCACAAGCAAGTTAGCAATGAACATGGCTTGACCAACACATGCCTGGAAATGATCACCAAAAGGGATGTCGTGGAAAGTCATAACTTCATCCACCACCCACCCACCACCACAAAGGATTGGATATTTCTGTTGAGTACTTCTCACTTTGCCTCCGAAAATTGAAACATGACGATTATATTTGTACTGGAATTCTCTCTCGTAAAGATCGGATCTAAGCGATTTCCAAGGGGTTGTTGTATAGCTTAAACAGCCAAATTTTTCCATTACTTTCTGCTCCAGCATCTCACCATCAAAGACCCGCATCAGAGAACTGATCTGCATTAAAAAAACATCTCAACATGCTGAATTATTTTTGAATAATGAAAGGATGATAGCAGCTTGCAGAGTCTTTAAAATAGATGAGATGGACTGTCATTTTCTTTTAATATTATTGCTCACATCAATTTGGAGGTCCTCTGAGTAAACCTTGGCTAGATTGACTTCACTGCTTGTAATTGGAGGTTCAGAATCCTCAATTTTTCTAGGTTTTGCAGCTTCACCCTCTGGACCGTTTGAGTCTGGCCCTTCATGTTCAGGAGAGAGTGCTTTTGCCCTCCACAAAGCCGTAATTGTTCTGTTCAACAATAATAATAAATCATGGATCGTGTTACCCAAAAATATAATTCTGCTGTTGCGCGATTCAGAATACATACACACATTAAAAAAAACCTGAAAAGATCAGCTATGATCAGGGGGAAAAATACAAGGTTAGATTAAAAATATAATTTAATTCAAGCTTTGTTCAGTGGAACCAACATGCACCTGTATACCACGTTGAATGAAACAAAAGATTGAAACTGAAATTGTAGTCTCCCCTCTTCATCTAAAGATTTGGCATTTTCCTGGGCATCGGTACCTCGACCTTTCCTTAAAGTAACCAAAAGGGATGGGCTGCCGACTGTTGCTAATGATGGAGGAACAACTTGAATGTCATTGATATCCTCCCAAAGAAAGAAAAATTTGGTCTTGTAACCAACTATATTCGAGTAGAACCCAAGCATCCTTGCAGAGACGAACAATCTTCCCTACGAACATATAACACAAGTTAGCTATGCATACACTTGTTGAGTTGTTTCACCTTTCATCAAAAGACGCGGTGGTTGGTTGTTAACCAGCAAATATAGTTAGTACCTGCAAAGGAATCTTCCACCTCAAATAGCAGGAAAAGTCATTAACAAGGAATTCGTCTGATGGCAATCCAAACAGTTTTTGGAATGTGAAATTCCTGTGTGGAGAGTGAAGGTTCAACTGCCATAAAAAGGTTGCCATGTTAAGCAAACTATGTCAGTAAAAAGAGTTCGAAGACAACAAAAGTTCATGAAGTAAGGGTTAGAGACATATACCTTCTTTCCAACTTCCTTTTCCATCTTGTTCAAATATTCTTTGACGGCCTTAACGCCTTTAGTGTTCTCCAAGAAGATTCTTAAGTGGAGTTTGCTTTGAGATGCTCGAGTCATTTTTCCTTCCAAGGGAACCCACATGTCAGCTAGTTCGGAAGATGAATGCTTCAGAAAGTTGATCTGAGCATGCCCAACATAGGGAGTGAGGTCAAATGGACCATCAAAATTATAAACTTCCACATCTAAAACAGAAGGTGGTTCTTCCATGGCATCAAACTCCATTATTTCTGCAATATTCAAGATTTTGCAATAAGCTAGCTAAATTACATATATCTTGCATCTATGTAATCATTTTAGAAGGCAAATCGCATTTTAAACCAAAAGTGGAACTCATAATGGAAGATATAGAGATAATACTCGCAAAAATATATCAAAATATTAGGTAGAAACCTCACCATTCCATTGAGGATCAAGCGCTTGAAGCTGCACAGAGCTCACTCTAGACTTTCCATTGCAGGTGAAGACGACAAAAGGGTCTGCAAATCCAGGTGAGCCCGATGGTGGCAAATTACTCCCTTCAATTAATGCAACTGTCAGTAGCCACCCGGCTCCTCGAGCTTTCATACCATGATCACTGCCTAAGAGAACATAAGACATAAATAAACAATATTCAAGCTCGTTCCTAACTCCCAGCTCAGAGTGGAAAACAAAATCCATGCAGGTTGAAGCTGCTAAAAGTGAAACGAATTTTACCTCTTTGTAGTCGGGCTCTCACAAAATGGGAAATCATATTGAAAACACGCTCTCCTTGTAGAACCAAAATAGCTGATGTAAAAAGCTCACCAAATGTATCGGGCAAATCCAAACCACTGAACTCTAGACCTTGGATCAAGCTTGGTTGCGAAAAATATATATGAACACAAACATAGATAGCCATGAGAACTGTAGAAATCACAGTGAAGTTCCAGAAGTATTCAATTCCCAATTCCCAATCTGATTGATGCTCATGAAATAATGGTGCTAACAGCCGCACCTTGTCGGACAGTGTCTCATCAGAATCTACCGTTTTAATGTTTTGACAAAGTAAGTCTACAAATTGGTCGTAACTGTCCTTAAGCCCCTGTCGTGCACCTGCCTCGATGACACTTTTCATCATGGTGCTTTGAAAGAAGTTTATGTTCCACGAAATTACAAGTATGGAGGATTCTTCTCCAGACGATATTCTTGAGCTGGGTGTTATCTTGAAGAGCAACTCCACACGAAAACAGTTTCCATAAGGAACATCAGGAGTGCTCACGGTGGTCAAAACCGCAAACTCAGTTCCATCTGCTCTCAAATATGTCTGTTCCTCCACAGCTTTGACAGTTTTTACTACCTTCGAAGCTGCCTTTGTATATGTAACTGTTCGTTTGAGACATGGTGTTCCCTCGCAGCTCCACGTCCAAGGCCCCTCGTTGTACTCTGTTGTGCCCTGCAGAGCTGCCAAGTCCGACCTGAACTTTGAATTAGGTTCAAAGAGGAACATATTTAGCTCTTTAGGTGTGATGATACATGTTTGTTCCACAAGAACACCTCCATCCAAATCTTCTGGCATCTCGACTTTATCTGCTGCCCGCATGAGTTCAAGAGCTTGCTCGAACGTGTGGTAGTGTAAGCTTTCAGAACTGCTCTCACTGCCTGAGGATATATTCGAGGATATGTCGGATATGTCCGATGAATCATGGGTTTTGGATGTGTGTGGAGATCTTTTTCTAGTCTTCTGTAGAAGCTTGTGAACAAATTGGCCCGCTACCTTTTGAAATAACTGTTTCCCTTCAGAACTAGATGCTGACTTGTTCGAATTTATCTCAGATGGCCCATCTGGGTGATCATTCAGAGCATCTGAATCTTCAGTATTCTTGCTTGATCTTTTATTCGCTGGGAGAGCTAATTTATCACAGTTTTCGGTTGCTTTTCCATGTAAAGACATCGTCAGAAGAATTTTTCCTGTGTTTGGAGGAAAAAAATAGCAATGATCATGGTTCTTCTATTTTTAAAGGAAAAAACCAAAGATAAATCGTATATGTAAAAGCCAATGGAACATGGCGGTAGTAGGGCAAACATCGGCCCAGCTTGGATTAGCAGCCAATGAAGAGAATGACATGAAGTAATCACTTACTTAAACGTCTTAACCAGTATAAAAAATGAAGTAACCACTTCAGTTATTTATTGCTTTTGAAGACCGACACCAAAATGCAAATCTTTGATCAAGATCAACATAAACATTACCCCAGTGCCTCAGAAGAGTGTACGCAACCCTACTGCTGCAAAATTTTGATCAAGATAGTGCTCACATATTATAAAATCTGATCTTATCAATCAAAGTGCATTTTTAAGAACATATGTTGAAGACATTAATTACCAACCTCAAAATGATAGATAATTTTTATAAAAAAATATCACTTCAATTTCCTCCTCCTGCCTCAACCCCCCTTCCATCATAGTACAAAGTTTGGATGACCAGATAGGGGGAAAACACGTTTATCAATAAATAAACAAAACCATGCCAAAAAAACTATCCGAATAGACAGACAAAGAATCAAAGAGAAAATAAACAAACACCAGAGTACCAATTTCAACAAAAAAAAATGGACCGACATAGCAGTCCGGGTCATCAAATACCTTCATTTCAGAAGTTAATTTCCCCACTTGATAATAATTAACACATATAATCACAAACAATCATCCAAAGCAAAAAGTAAAAAACACCAAAATGAAGCCAACCTACCACGATCTTCCCCTCCCTTCCCTTCCAACGAGAACCAAGTGGGCAACATCCTCCACCCCTCCTCCCCCAAAACAACCGTGACCGGAACCCGAACCCGACCGACGACCTCTCTGACCCCGAACAACCCCTCCTCCTCGGCGCGAACCGACACGCTGACCTCCTCCTCCATCTCGGACACCTCGAACACGAACTCCTCGTTCCATACCGGGCCGTCTGGGCCCCGCACCGCCCTCGTCCGGCCCTTTTGCTTCCCAACCCGGACCCGGGCGTGGACAGGGGAGGCATGGAGGAAGTTGGAGGCTTGTAGGACGTGGAGGAAGAGCTTCATGGTGTGGGTGTGGGTGTCTTGCGGGAGGGGTTGTATTGGGTTTTTGGGGCGGTGGCATGGGTTGGTTTTGTGTCGTGGAGAGGGGACGTGGAGACGCGTAGCGATGACGGAAGTGGGGGGAAGAGTGTTGGGATTTGTGTGCCGACGGTTTTGGTGTTAAAAAAGTTTGGTATTGGGTTTGGTTTGAGAGTTGAGAAGAATGAGAAGAGAGAAAACCGGAGGAATGAGAATTTCAGAATTTGGAAAGTATTTTCGACAAATCCATAGAACGAATCACACTATCACAGTTGGGTAATCTGGGTTAGGTTTGTGTTTATCTAAACTTAAAGTTTGGTCCGTTTGGATTTCTCTTGTTTGGTTTTTTAAAAGTGACGTTCGTGATGTTCTTTTAAGTTCTCGAAAGTTAATGACATTGTTTGGTTTGGCTTCCATTTTTGCATGCTGCGTCGGCTTTGAAAAAGCAAGAAATAAGTCCACCTCATCATTGGGACGAACATGCTAAATGTTCCAACGGGCCAACTCTAATCTTGATGACCATGGTTTGAGGATTATATATTTTTGCCTTGTAAACCCATCGCTTCAGCGCTATCGCTCAAATATAGACACCAGAAGTTAGGCAATTATTAACTGTGAATATCCACTTAAGCGTGCTCATTTACTTTTAGATATTGTAAATTAACCAAACGTTAAAAATTAGTACTCCGAATGGTTTTTTTAACCTTTTTTACTTGGCTTTATTACGATATTCTTGTGCGAGTAGCAAGGTTTATTACTCTATTCTACAATTGCTAATCAGAATTCCATTTTAAGTGACATTGCTATTGTTGCTTTGCTTAATTTGACATACGGTTTTAAAGTTGCAGTCTATCACGGATTGCAAATTCAACGGCAACCTGAAGAACGTGGGACTCCATTCAATGGAAAACCATCACAATTTACAAATAAGGTGTACTCTCAGTCTCTCACGCACTTGCGGTTGTTAAGAAAACATTATGGTTAACGTTTGAATACAGTATTTGTAAGTTCCATAAAATTCATAAATTAACGGGATTCACAAATCTCAGAATTTATAAATGATGTGAATTGTTTTTATATGTTGTGATAAACATATTATTTTCAAATGACAATTAAAAATTTAAATGATAATTTATTATATTTTCTATTTATAATTGTATTGGAACCATAAAAACCAATAATTGTGTATAAAATCATATTTGAAACATAACACTAATATTTTGTATTAATTTAAATGACGAAAGTTGAAATAAATTAAGTGGAATTTTGAAATGTTATTTTTCCTGCATGAAATTTGTTTTTGACAATTTTGTGTAGAACTGGAATTTCAAAAATGTCACGAAAAATTTGTAAATTCTGACACAATGTCAACTAAACATGGTATTTGAAATATGATATTTTAAATTTTCATGTCCAAGTGAAATTCTGGACTAAAATGATGTATCCAAACACAACCTAAATATATTGCCAAGGTAACTCCAATTGAAGCTTATGTTGTTACATATAGTTTTTCTTTGTATCATAAAAAAAATCTTCTTATCTTGTATTCATTCTTCGGTTCTTGTATGGGTTTACAAATTTACATTCACTTCTCTGTAATTAACAACAAAAAAACTACTTCGTTCTAATTTAATTTCGTTTTCCAATTAACAGGAGATTACTCAACTAGGGTATCGATTTTATGGGTTCGTGTAGGGGTGAGCAATAACTGGTCCGATCTGATTTTTTTGGACCGGACCGGTCGATCCGAGTTTCGATCCGAACCGGACCGGGCCCAACCGGTTCGGTCTTCGATTTGGGATCCGACGTCAATTCGGTTCAGGTCCGGACCAGACTGATTATTTTTTTAATTTTAAGATAAAAAAACAGTTTTGGACCGGTCTGGACCCAACCGGTCCGAAGCCGATCCGATTCCGGTCTGGTCGGGGTCTGACGAGTGGCTCTTCGTGCGTGGTTTCGAAGTAAATTAGAGGATTACTAAATTAAGGTTGTCCATTTCCCACGTAACGTAACATTAGCTCTTCAAAGATTATTTGTTGCATTAAGAATAAGTACAAATACGTGGTTATGTGATAAATCAGCAACTTCTTAATTAGTTTATCTACACTTTCCTAACTTTCACACGTGGAGTGCAGATGAGATATATCGGTATCGGTTCGGTTAAAGATATCGATTATGCTTAGATAAGGGAGTTGGAGTTGCTTTAAAACTATGACTAGTAGGAATATTGCAATTGCAATGTCGTTTTGCCACGAACTCTCTCCGTAAGATAGGATAGGATTTATTTTTGTTTTTCATGCACGTGACAACATTCGTCGAGAGTTTGAAACGATTTCCCAGGTCATGAATATTAGAATTCAATTTTAATGGTAGGAAGTGGAGGGAACTTTAGTTATATTGATAAATAATAAGTTTTAAATGATGGATGACGGAAGTTTCATCCGAACTAAATTCTCTATTCTTGTTACCTTGTAGAGATTCCAAGTCTATCATATTAGGTAATGAAATTAGTCTGCTGTTGTATAGATAATCTCTCGTATTCTTTTATTTATACTGGGCCGTTGTTGTTGTAAAGCCTATTAAGCCACGTATGACCCAAAGCTGAGAAACCCCAAAATTGACACGTCCCCCAAAATTGTAACAAACTTTGTTTGAGTATAAATACTCCACCTCTCACTCTCATTGAGGTTGAAAAAAATAATAGTCTCGTATTGACTAACATGGGAATGTTGAGGTGAGTCGTATACAAACATGAGTCTGCTAATATAACACATAACAAATTTTAGTTTTGTGACAATAAATGAGTGTTTTGGGACAGTGGACTCATGGACAACGGATCAGACTCGGTCATGCTCAATGCAGGTTTGGAGACAGAATGTTACATAATGCTATCAGAGTCTTAACCAATTGGAATTGTGGGAACTAAATAATACACTAAGAGGGTGAGAGTCATCTCTAGAATCTCACAATGATTGACAACTGATTATGATGATGACGTTAAGTGTTTAACTATTCAAGTGATGTAAGTTTTAATACCCTAATAATACTCTCACATCGGCTAACATGAGAATGTTTAGTGTTTTATATACACGAGTCTACTATCATAACACATAATTAACTTAAGTTTTGTGACAATAAGTGAATGTTGTGGGATAGTAGACTCATGGTTGACGGACTAGACTCAAGCTCAATACAAGACCGGGGACGAGACATTACAAAAGAGTCAAGCGTGAAATCATTTAGAAGTTCAATTTCTTAAAATTCTCCTTACAACTAAACACACGTAGAAGATTTTAAGTTTCTCTGAAATTGAAATAAACAGATGAGTGATGACTGATGATGCAGACAAGATCGACATGAATGATATATTTTTTTGTTAAAATCTCTACTTAACACCCAACAGCCCGTGGATCTCTAAAATGAAATAGAATAAATCCATCTGATGTGTAACTATGAAACATGAACTCCCATGATTGATTGGATTGGATTGGATTGGAGGTGTGTGTGGAAAATTAGCCGCATCTAACTTTGCTATCACGACGTCATCAACGTATCTATACTCATATATACCTACTCATGGAACCAGAAAACATTATAAGTTCACATGAAATTCACATGTTGGAGAATGGAGCTCAACAATAACAGCAAGAAAAAAAACCAAAACATTTCTTACAAAGAAGTGGATGTGGATAATTGTTTGGCGTTGGGGAAGACTTCAGATTGCAAGAGTTGATTCTGAACGCCACTTGTTGTGAAATGATTTTGCAAAATCAAATAGAAGTCATCCAATTAAATTTAGACGAGGGAGAGGGACTTTGAAGTGTCTGTGTGAACGTGGAGTTGAGCATCACTTCGGATTGGGATGGGAGGGTTGGAATATTGGGGGATGCTGTGACATTTTTGGATTATAGATGACTAATTGACAGGTTGACACCAAATAATTGAAATTTTGGGCTGCCATTTGAAACACTTGACCGTGTCCCTTGATTAATTAACAAGCTCGAGTTCTCCGATGTGATCATTCTGTTAAATAAATAAGGTCATGACATCATGTGCTTAGGGCACCCTTAACGGGGGTGCCCCGCCCGGGCGCCCTGGTCGGGCGCCCGGGCGCACCCCCGTTAACGGGCGGTGGGCGTCCCGGGCAGATGCCCGGGCGCCCATGGGAGGGGGACACGTGTCCCCCTCCCATTGGTTAAAAAAAAAAATTTTTGGAATTTTTTTTAGTTTTGGTTTTGTTATTAATGGATTGGGTGTTTGTTATAAATGTGGGGTAATAATTTTTTGTAAGTGATTAAAATTAAGAAATTTCCAGAACCAACAATTTCAAGTTAAATAGAAAAAAAATTAATACAACAATACCATAACAACAATACATTAATAATACTAAAATACGAAATACAATCACGGGAAATACAAACCATACGAAATACGGACTACTACAACCCGAAATACAAACATATGTTAAAGGGAAATACAAACCATACGGACTACTACAACCCGAAATACAAACTAAGGGAAATACAAACTATACGAAATACGGACTACATCAAACTACACGTACCCATTCTCTTCTGCCCAGGCGAGAAGTTTATCGATTACTTTTTGATCCTTCTCCGTCGGGTTGTCCTTCCTCATCAGAGAGTGAAGCATGTCCAACTTATTTTTTATTAAATGCCTCTGGAAATTCATTTCCGCTAACTCCTCTTGCTTGGAGAAACCATCTTCTCTGACTTGGGCGGTGTATCGCATCTGTTGTGCAAGTTCTCTAACATCGGTGTCTCTTTCGGGGCGTAATGCACTCTTAGCCTTTTTCTTAGCCTTCTTCACACCTTCTGGGCGTGTAGACGATATGGTTGTGGATAGCGTGGATGCGGATTTGATTGTGGAGGAGGGGGAACGATTGTACTCCGGAGAAGACATTGTGGGAGAAATATGAGATGTAAGTTGAGTTTTGAGTTTTGTGGAAGAAATATGGGGTGTAAGGTGATTTTTGTGTAGGGTATATATAGAGAAAAAATTACACCGTGCAATCACGCGGATTACTTTTCTTTCACGCGTATACTGTACATTCACGCGGACTATTTTGTTTCACGCGTATACTATAGATTCACGCGGACTACTTTTGATTCACGCGTATACTGTGCAATCACGCGTATACTGTGCAGTCACACGCGTTTCGAAATTCAAATATTCAAATTTCAAATATTCAAAATTTTGTGTTTAATAGTGATTAATATTGTTAATTAATTAATAGTAATAATAAGTATATCGCGAATTATAATTATAATGTAATTAGAATTAGATTTATATATAATGTATTTTGTTAAATGTTGTGTGAGAATTAAATTTGTTTAATTAAGAAATGATGTGGATGAAAGAGAGTGTAGGGTGGGTGGGGGTAGCCTGGCATGGATAAGGGGATTTTTTTGGTGGGTTGGGTGAGCTGACGTGGCAGAGAGAGAAGCTGACGTGACCGAGAGAGAGTGCAGGGCGCCCGGGGGTAGCCCGGACGCTATTAAATATGCTCTTAGTGAGAATGTAAGACTATTTAAATTGTTGGTAGTTATCATCAGACAATATATTTTTATTTGTCAGTTATACAGGTTCCAATTCAACGAAGAGATTTTCTCCTACCTCGCTTTGGACACGGAGTCTTCAAGAAGTTCTCCCTCTTAATACTTCTCATAAAAAATACAAGACTAAAAGTAGGGGTGTAAACAGGTCGGGTACAGGTCGGGTATACCCCTACCCGTACCCATACCCGGCTAAATTAGCGGGTATGGGTATATACCCGGCAAAATACATATATACCCGTACCCGACCCGTACCCGTTAAGTTAGCGGGTACGTGGCGGGTAAACGGGTATAATATATAATATATAAAAATATAATATATATTATATAAAATATATATTATATATAAAAATATATATAATATATAACATATAAAATAGTAAAAAATATTATATATATAATATAATATAATATATCTTAACGGGTATACGGGTATATGGGTATGGGTAATGCGTATACCCATACCCGACCCGTTTATTAAGCGGGTAAACGGATACGGGTATACGGGTTTGCATTTTTAAACGGATATGGATTTTTGTACCCATACCCGTACCCGCCCAAGGCGGGTGACCGGGTATACGGGTATTACCTGCTCCGTTTACACCCCTAACTAAAAGGTCAGTAGCCTCGCCAAGTTATATTACCTCAACAGACACTGAAGTAAACCACCATTTATCAAAAAAAAAAAAAACTGAAGTGCCCCAATTACAGATTGTAAGGGCACCCTTAACGGGGGTGCCCCGCCCGGGCGCCCTACCAGGGCGCCCGGGCGCACCCCCGTTAACGGGCATGGATAAGGAGATTTTTTGGGTGGGTTGGGTGAGCTGACGTGGCATAGAGAGAAGCTGACGTGACAGAGAGAGAGTGCAGGGCGCCCGGAGGTAGCCCGGGCGCTGTTAAATATGCTCTAACTTGTAAGTCGGAATCCTAGTTAGGATACAAATTCGTCCTATTTTTTAAAAAAACAAAAAGGGTTCGTCCCTTCTGACTGTCATATACTCATATACCAATATAAGCCCGTGCAAAGCAAGGGCGTTGGAGAAAAAACATTCTCCTTAGTCAGAAAAAGGTAAAAGACAATTGTAAAACAGGACTCAACCAAATTAATTTTAGTTAATTGAATCCACCTCCAACAATTGCTTCCTGGTCGCCTCTCTGCAGCCATTTAAAATAAAAAATCTCAACTCCCTCCCGTACTCGTACATTATACAAATTGAAACCAAGACCAAACCACCCAACTAAATAATTTTCTCATAAATACTGTTGGAATGAGTATTCTGACTCAGAACTAATTTATAATAAGCGTGAGAACCTTAGACCATCATTAACAGCGCCCAGTAATTCCCAGGCGTCTAATTTTCTCTCTCATCACGTCACCTTCTCTTTCCGTCGCGTCAGTCTCCATCACGTCAGCTCAAATCAACCCCTTAAATTTTTCGGGCGCCCGATTTAGAGCATCCGTCAAGGATGCTCTTGCAACTTAAACACATAAGAATTGATATTTTCTTCTAAATTCTCATACATGAGATTATTCTCTAACCCTGTAATTGCATGCGTGATTGTTATTATTTTTCAAGTGTCTACGAACGAATAACAATACACACGGATACGTTAAGTCAGCTGTTGGACTTCTTTATATCTGATATAATGTTGAAGTTGGGTATCAAAAACATTCAACTATTTTCTCTTAACCGTAACAAATACCATTTGCCAACCAAAAGAGGAGAACAGAACACCATCAAATCCTGTTCCAAAACCTGAACCAAAATGAGACCCTCCACTGTCCTCTCACTCCTCCTCCTCACCGGGCCCGGTCCAATAGCAGGAGCAGGGTGAGCTCCTGTTCCGGGCCTCATTTTGAGGGAGTCTCAAAAAAAATGTACATGGTCTTATTAGGTTGTAAAGAAAATTAGTGTTAACACATAAATAACACTTAAACGTTGATAAATTTGTCTCAAATATTGCTAAGAGGACAAAAAAATTCAATTAATATTGCATTAAGTTAGTGAATTTTTTATTATTTAAACTAGGAGGATAATTTTTTTCAAATTTAGGAATCTCGTTGTTAATTTTCACACGGGACCTCAAAAATTTCCGAGACTAATCTGCTCCTCACCACTCTCACCCACTCCGTCACCTTCAACTACCCGACCTTCTTCCCCTCCACCCTCCACCTCCTCGGCGACGCCGGCGTCCTCCGCTTCACCAACGACTCCTCCGAGTTCTCCATCGGCCGAGCCTTCCACGCCACCAAACTCATCACCAACGTCTCCTTCTCCACCTCCTTCGTCTTCTCCATTCTCCCCGCCGACCCCTCCACTCCCGGATTCGGCCTCGCCTTCGTCCTCTCCAACTCCACCACCCCTCCTGGCGCCCTCTCCGGCCAGTACTTCGGCCTCTTCTCCAACTCCTCCCGTCGTGTCTCCGCTCCCCTCCTCGCCGTAGAGTTCGATACTGGTCGGAACGACGAGTTCAGCGATCCCGACGGGAACCATGTCGGGATCGACCTTAATTATATTGTATCCTCTTTTACTCGCCCGGCCGGGTATTATAATAAGGCCGGTGGGTTCGTGCCGGTCGCGATGCGGTACGGAGAGAATATCCGGGCTTGGGTCGAGTTTGACCCAAAAGGATGGCAGATTAATGTCACGATTGCTCCGGTGGAGGTTGGTGAGAAGCCAAATAGGCCTTTGATTGAGTTTTCCGATCCACATATTGCGAATTATCTGTCGCCGGAGATGTTCGTGGGGTTCTCGGCGTCAAAGGTGAAGGCGGTCGAGGCGCAGAGGGTTCTCGCTTGGAGTTTAGCTGATTCCGGGAGAGTGGCACCGGAGCTTAATACAACGAATTTACCCAAATTTCTACCGCCGCGGACGTCTAAAGGAAGTCGTCTATCCTCCAGGAAGATCGCCGGAATTGTCTCTGGAGCTCTTGTTGTTGGCGTCCTTTGTCTCGGTGTTTTGTTTTGGTACCTAAAGAAGAGAAGGAACAGAAGTTTGGGGGATGAGGAGGTGGAGGATTGGGAATTGGAGTACTGGCCGCGCCGGTTCTCGTATGATGAACTCTTCAAGGCGACCAGTGGGTTCGCGGAAGACCATCTTCTTGGGTCCGGTGGGTTTGGGAAGGTGTACTGTGGAGTTGTCGGGTCGGGTCCGGTGGCTGTGAAGTGCGTCTCGCATGAGTCAAAGCAAGGGTTGAGGGAATTCATGGCAGAGATCTCCAGCATGGGTCGGTTGCAGCACAAGAATCTGATCCAACTCCTGGGATGGTGCTGACGCCATACTCATCTTATGCTTGTTTATGATCTTATGGTTAACGGTAGCCTCAATGATTGGTTGTTCTCTGAGAAGAAGAGGAAGTTCCAGTGGGAGATGCGGAAGAGGATACTCCTCGATGTGGCAGGTAATGAACTTAACTCTATCAGAAAGTAGCTCAAGCTTTCTTAATTTTTGGAATGACATGTCCAGGTTCATATTGGACTGTTTATGTTCAACTTGAGTATGAACCAAACTTGATTGTGTTGCTCTAAATTGAGTTTGGTAACATTGTGAAATAGTAATTATTGAACTTATATTCCTCATGTTTAAGGATTAGGTTTGACTGCTTGAGTCCATGCCTGTTTTTTGAAGTTCTGAATCTAACTAGATTAAGAGCTTTAACCAAGTCAAACTTGTTCTAGACTTCAGCTAGACAAATCCCAATTAGCAAGTATACTTGCATATGTAGTTGAGATTATATTTTACGACTTAACGTGTAAAAAATCGCAGTAAGCCCTACAATTGAATCGACTTAACCAAGTAAGCTAATACCATTGATAACTTGTTGAATCTTACAGAAGGTTTGGCTTACCTCCATGAGGGGTGGGAAAAGGTGGTGTTGCACCGTGACGTGAAGCCAAGCAATGTGTTGTTGGATGAGGGTATGAGGGGGAGACTTGGGGACTTTGGGTTGGCCAAGCTACACGGACATGGGGAGGCAGCGACAAGTACAAGATTGGTAGGGACATTGGGATACATAGCACCTGAGCTGGGGAAGGTGGCAATGCCTACAACGAAGAGTGACGTCTATAGTTATGGAGTGGTGGTGATGGAGGTTTGTTGTGGGAGGAAGGCAGTTGAGATAAGACCGGAGGATGACTTTGTGTTGGTTGAGTGGGTGAAGGAGTTGTATGGGAAGGGAAAGGTGGCAGAGGCGGTAGAGGGAGGAGAGGAGGTGGTGGTGGTGGTGGTGGTTAAGTTGGGGTTGGCATGTTGTCATCCTGATCCAGCACAAAGACCGAGCATGAAGGAGGTAGTGGAGGTATTGGGGGCTATAGGCAAGGGCGAAGATGGTCGTCAGCAGAGACTAAGATTTGGGGTACAATAACATCTTTGATGCAATTATATTTCGTCTGTCATATAATTAAATGACACGAAGATGGATTAATGTTCATGTAATTTGGTTTTGTTTTGGTAGCATATGAGAAAAATATATTTGTATGAGATTCAATTTGCTATGTAAGATCAATAGAGTTTCAGCTTAGGCTACATGAATCCAATATCAGATGTACTCTGTCTGATCTGCCATGTCTTACAGTTGCTGTCCAGCAATCCCAACATTCTCTGTTCTTTAGATTCAGAAATACGTCTGCTGTGATCCTTAGTTTATTGTACTTTTTGTTTCTTCTCTCTGAAGTTGCTGCTTCCAATTTTCTGGTGGTTGTTTCCCATGATTTGATTGACTACTAACATTTTACAGCTTCTGCAGTATACTTCGTCGTCAATCTTACCTTAAAACTGTTATTTTACGTTTTAACCATTTAAGAATAATCAACATGACAACATCGAAACAATATTCTTCACCGGCCACCGGGAGATTACCCAAACAGGGCAGAAATGATTATAAAATTGTGTCCCATCTGAATACGATACTAACGAAGATGGAGATCAATGAATCATGTCTGAAACAAAACTCACTGCTCACACCGTCAATGTTTAAAAAATAACTGATGGTATCCTTGATCAAATACAATGTCGTATTTTATTTCATATAACTTCTCGAACAAGCGATAGGGAACTTTACATATATCGCATACAATTTGCGAACAAGGGAAAGAAAAACCCTTCATGTCATTCAGTCTGAAATAAAATATTAAAACACCTCTTTTGCAGCTGAAATGTTTTATCAGAAAATTTATTTTCTGAATACAATTAAATGGCCTCAACAATCAATTAGTCTCTTGTATGTTTATTCGGTAATTGCATTATAACTAAACAGAAGAACTCAAAGATCTTCCATAAGATGATGTTGACAACTCATTGCAAAACATGCATAGCTATCTAAGCATAACACCTTGAATCAGTAAGAATTACCTTCAAATAATGCATGATAAGACTTTTGTGAAGATGGATGTGTATATAACCGACAGAATTGCACCAACAGGAATTGTGACTGCCCAAGAAGCTACGATTTCTCGAACAGTCTCAGCTCGAACGCTGTTGAGGCCTCTTGCGAAGCCAACCCCCATGACCGCACCAACGAGAGTGTGAGTTGCGGAGATGGGAAGACCGAGCTTGGACGCTCCCAACACCACTGATGCAGCTGCAAATTCTGCTGCAAAACCCCTTGTGGGGGTCAGCTCCGTGATCTTCTTTCCAATTGTAGCAATGACTCTGTACCCCCACATCATGAGACCAGCAACTATCCCAAATCCACCCCAAGCAAGAACGTCAATCGGAATGACGATCTCACTCCCCGTCAGTCCTTGCAGAATGGACAGAGCGGCAGCCAATGGACCAATTGCATTGGAAACGTCATTACCACCATGCGCAAACGACATGAAACAAGCTGATAGAACCTGCATATAACCGAAAACACCGTAGACGATCTCCAGTTGGGCACCAGTGGGACCTGCAATGTCAGCAAGGAAGCCAATATTTTCTTTTTGGGATTCATCTTTGAGTCGTTCTTTTTTAGTTTCCGATGTGAGCAGCTGTCCGAGCTGCTTATTTATGATTCTGCTCATGCCAAGGGCACCTGCTGTCCCACATAAAAGCGCCTGAGCAACTGCGATCCACATTGTCTTGCTGAGAGGAAATGCAGCAAAAGAAATTCCAGTCACACCTAAGAAGGTTGCAACTGGCGCAGCGGTAGCCGCTGCTCGTCCTGGATTCGGAGCACTGTATACAAACTGAAGAAATGAAAGCAATCAGTAGCCGGTTATTGCTTAGTAGGGAACAAATGCTTTATCCTTTTGAAATAACGTACCCTGCGGATACATTTGTATACAATGAAGGAGACTGCTGCACCCATGAAAGGGGAGATGACCCATGATGAGGTAACTCTGGCTATTGAGTTCCAGAAGACCGCTCCGGTTCCTCCATAGACCAATCCAAAGCCAACCATAGCTCCTACTATACAGTGTGTTGTGGAGACAGGCCAGCCATAAAAGGAGGCTACCTGAGAATATATTTCAGACAACACATGATTAAAATCTTAAATCAAGCATGTGCTTCTATGGTTTCTGATACAGAACGCTTGTTAAGACTCTCACAGATGATTCCTGCAACTTTCCTGATTAAGGACATGTAAGAAAAGAATAATTTTGTGCATTTTTTTGGATAAGGCATGAGAAATGCTTCTATTTTTATCTGAGCAATCATAATGCATGTACATGAATGTTGTTGAATAAAATGGATGCCTTTGTCTAACTTCAGAAGTATGTTCTTAGACGCTCATCTTACTAATATTAAACTAGACTACGGTTTTCATGACAATTTTCAAAACCAGGTAAGTTCATTTCTGGTTCTGGTATAAGATGAATAACTGAATATGAAAAATATATACTTATTTGTGCATTCATTTGAATCAAATAATAACCATTCAATTTACAATCCAATGTGACTTGAAATGTAAAAGCCAATGTAATGCAATAGAATAAAAAAAGAATAAAATCCACAAGTAAACAAAGCTTAAAGGCTTCCTTTGTTTTTTGACCAGCCTAATGGAAGAATAATTACATTTGAAGACTCTATGAGCTTACAGCTTACTAACTCTTAAAGACAACTAGATGGATGGGTTTCTTATAAACTTCTAAAAACTGAATCCAACAAAGAGCATGTAAACTATGAACCTATTATATCACTACCTCATCTTAGTTACTATAAGATCATTTCAGTCATATCCCGAACACAAATCCTACATGTTCAACTCCCTAACGAATCATAAGGAAATAAAAGGTAAGAACAGGCATTCAAACTCATGCACCAAGAAACAGGGAGATCAAAACCTGCAGCCATGTCCCAGCAGCAGCAAGAGAAGACAGCAATCCAGCAAACAGCAAAGAGCTCTTCCCCTCAAACACAGAAGCTACCAGTATCCCCTTCTGCATCGTGCTCGTCACGTGCGTCCCCATCAACAGCGCCCCCGAGAACTCGAGCACACCTGCCGTAACCACCGCCTGTCGAAGCGTAAGCGCCCCTGACCCGACAGAGGTCCCCATGGCATTGGCCACATCATTGGCACCAATATTCCAAGCCATGTAAAACCCAAGCAGAAGAGTTACATACGACAGACCCTTCGCCTTGAGGCCCACCACGAGCCCCATCGATTTCGTGGCCAGAGGGAACGTGAGGGCTGCGAAAACAATACATACGCAAATGGCCGAGGCAGTACGAGACGAAATGTGAAAGGCTTTCGCCATCTCGGACAATTCACTTGCTCTAGGCTCTTCTTCCTCTGTTCTTCCATGTGCTTCCGCTTCCCCGAACGAGGAAAGCGAGGCGGAGGGAGGGAGGAGGGGAATTAGGCCTGACCCATTGGAGAGGGTTGGAAAATAAGACTTGGGTTGGTGGAGATGGAAAGATTGGGTTGTTGGTAGTTGAGAATTGTGGTTGTGGTGCGATAAAGGTGGGAAAGGGTGGCTTGGGAGGGTCCTAGAGAGGAGTCTGGTGGAGGTGAAGGCAGTCATAGCTTGGGAGATGTGGATTGGGGGGCTACAGGGGGGGTTGGGTGGCCATTGTGGTGGTGGGAATTGGTGGAGGGAGAAGGGGAATTGAGTTTGGTGCCTGTGTTCTTCATGGTGGGGACAGAGTGGGATATGAGTGGTGGGAAGAGGGTTGAAGAGATTCCAACTCAATCCGTAAGACTTTATGTCTTCTTCACCACAATCTAACGGAGATTCCTACTGCACGACGGCTGTGCAATTATCCAACTAATGTAGCTGCATATTTTATCAGAAAAATAATTACGAAGCATGGTGGCATGTTGGGTTGTTTTCTTCTGAAGATACTTTTGTGGTTTTTTTGTTGCTGTGGTTTAATGTAATTGCATTCTTAGCATGGTCCTTCAGTTCCATGTGTGTACTAGCTTATCTTACCTTGGCGCAATGGTGGCATTTTGTTGGTATTGTTCAATTTTTAATTACAACCCTAATAGCAATGTACCATTTCGAAAAGTCCTCGTCTTGTTGCTTCTTCTCCTCCAAAATAATTGTTCACTTAGACTACCCGATGTCGAATGCAAGAAGGGATGAAAGACTAAACTGACGCTAAGCGTTCCACCAAAAACTTGTACTTATGGTATCCTCAAGGTCTAAAATCTGTGCTAACGAAGCCAATGTGTGACATTGCTGAACAGAAAGTTCCTTGTCAATTAACCCACATCAAGTTAGTTCTATAACACAATACGATTGGAGAGACGCGGAGACGTGACATTAAACCCAAAGACCGTTAATCAAACCTGTTGCTTTAATACGTAGACGGCAATTTTACTCTCTTTAAGTAAAAAATTAAAAGTGCCTGATACAATACAAGGGCTTTTCATGAGCTTGGCAAAACAAAATCCGAAGAAACGTCAATTGAATCGCATCACAAACAAACTAATGTCTCCACAAATCATGGGATTGGACGGCTAAAATATTAGTTTTAGGAACATGAATTCGAGATCCTGAACTATGATAACAAATATTAACATAGCCAACATGACATGCTAACAATACCATAGTCAACTACAATGTCTGAATGCTAGCCAGTGAACCCATAACAGCCACGTGAAAACAAATAGCTCAAGTAGGCAGTAGCCTAACAAATGATTAAAAACACTATCGAAATCACAATGGCTAAAAAAATAATGAAAAGATTCAAGCAGTGTAGATGCAAAACAAGATTGAATGCAAGAAATAAACCTAAAAGTAAGAATTCAAATTTCCAAAAGCTTATCCTGCCTAATAACTGATTTGCTTAAAGTAATGAAACATCTTATAATCTCCTAGTAGTCCTCCAAATAAGGCAAAACCTAAAATTAACATAAGATTTGATTCTCTTCTGCCTACAACCTAAAGAAACTACACCAATCAGGTGCTTTTCCCTAGTGATAAGACCTAAAAGTGTCCATCCCATAGAACAATATAGCTACACACACCTGCAAAATTAGGGTACATAGAGGATAAGTGACTATAAAATAAGACAACAATAATTCAGGCAAACTTTGAGCGCTTGCTAACTAAAGAGAATTAGATAACGTGCAATAATAAAAATTGTAAAGTTCAAGTTCACAATTCGCAAGCAATATATGATCAAGTTGAACACCAATCACAGGATAATACTTGCTTTCAAGCTCACGGAGAAAGGGCTTCTACTTCTACAATTCTAACAAAATTCCAAACACGGATAACATTAACATAAACTAATAGATGTTCTACTATTCCCTTCCCTATCCTTCTTGCCTTCAAATCAGGACACACAAGTACAGAACTAAACGCACTTCCACAAAAAACACTGGCAGTAAAACGCCATTAGCTAATGAAATGAAACCAAAACTATACAACTTGTCACATCTGTTAAATCTAGTGCAGCTAAAGCACAATGAGAAATTTCTAATGATAGAAAGTTGTGCAGCTAAAGCACAACGGCTGCCATGCATATTTGAACAAATGCAATGACGCGCATCTAACAAACGTCTCATCATTTTTACATAAATTAAAATAAACAAAAATAAAAGACGAAAGAGGCATTGACAATCTCCACATCAAAATTAAACTATCCACGAATATTAAAAATAAGCATAATTGCGATCAATCCATAATCCAACAACAAAACAAAAGGACCAAAACATCTTAAACTCAAGATCCAGACAAAACTACTAATCACCATAATCTGTTCTCGAAACAAAAAAAAACAATAACCAAGACGACAACAAACCACCTCAAGCGGTGAGCATAACAGCCCCGCCATGCTCCTTGATCTTCCTCTCGGCCGTCTTCGAGATGAGCTTCGCCTTCACGACAATCGGCTGCGACTCCGGCAGAACGCCCTTCCCCAACACCTTGAAGTACCCGAACTGCGTTACGTCAACCAACGGCGCACCGGCGCCGTCCTTCTTCGCCTTTTCCTTGACCTCGTCGGGGATGAGCGACCAGAGGCGGTCGACGTTGATCGTCGGGCAGTAGAACTTGTTCCGGAGCTTGTGGAAGTACCTCATCCCGACCTTCCCAAAGTAACCGGGATGGTACTTGTCCATCAGGATCCGGTGGTGGTGCATACCTCCAGCGTTACCGCGACCTCCGGGATGCTTCCGGTGCTTGCCGACCCGGCCGTGCCCGGCGCTGACGTGGCCTCTCTTCTTGCGGTTCTTCTTCAACCGGGTCGTCATGGCGGCGGTTAGGGTTGAGGAGGCGGAAGAGGTTGGATGGAGTGGGGTTTATATAGTCGTGGGGATGTGAAACCCTAGTTGCTTATCGGGTTTTCGGGTTTGCGGTTTGTATTGGGCCTTGAAAAATCCGACTAAGGTTTGGTTAAGCGTTTGAAATGGGTTGGGAATTTTGATCTCATTCATATAACATACTGCGGCCGTTCGGAATCCATTTGGGCTGAGAGAACTTTTTTTGTTTTTTTGTTTTTTTGCAAGCAAAAGAAAATATCTTATGACCTACCAAAATTTTGTATCACTGTATTGGGTTTGCATCGGGAAAAAATTGTAATGCCATCACCTTCACTCACTTCAACCCAAAAGGCTCACACACAAACTGTCGGTTGGGATACCACGAAATTATAAACATTTTTCAAAATATGTATTTGCTAATCGGTAGTTGCGTCATTTTCCAGACAGCTTATTGGTTTTCAGTTTTCGCATGTTTGGATGTCAAAACTGGTTTCAGTTTCTCAACGTCTCATCAAACCCAATTTACCACAACATCATTTACCGCCAAGTCACACCCTTGAAGCTAGATAAGAGCAGAAATAACAGCGCTCGGGCTACCCCCGGGCGCCCTGCACTCTCTCTCTGCCACGTCAGCTTCTTTCTCTGCCACGTCAGCTCACCCAACGCACCCAAAAAAAACCCTTATCCATGCCCAGGCTACCCCACCCACCCTACACTCTCTTTCATCCACATCATTTCTTAATTAAACAAATTTAATTCTCACACAACATTTAACAAAATACATTTTATATAAATCTAATTCTAATTACATTATAATTCTAATTCACGATATACTTATTATTACTATTAATTAATTAACAATATTAATCACTATTAAACCACAAATTTTTGAATATTTGAAATTTGAATATTTGAATTTCGAAACGCGCGTGAATGCACAGTATACGCGTGCGTGAAAAGTAATCCGCGTGATTGCACAGTATACGCGTGAAAGAAAAGTAGTCTGCGTGAATGTACAGTACACGCGTGAAAGAAAAGTAGTCCGCGTGAATGTACAGTATACGCGTGTAAGAAAAGTAATCCGCGTGATTGCACAGTGTCTAATTTTTTCTCTCTATATACCATACACAAAACTCAACTTACACCCCATATCTCTTCCACAAAACACAAAACTCAACTTACATCCCATATCTCTTCCACAATGTCTTCTCCGGAGTACCATCGTTCCCACCTCGTCCACAATCAAATCTGCATCCACGCTATCCACAACCATATCCCTCACGTCCATTTTACCAACAACCATTCCAACAACCAGACTTCTCCTAGTAGGCACCACCATTCCCACCACTTGACCAAAACTCACCATTCCCACAATTCTCCCACTACGCATCCCCAGATCAAAACTTACCATTCCCACAATACTCTCAATATGCACCACCATTCCCTTATAATCAACCGCAGTTCCAGATGTTTGGCCGACCCATGTCTCAAAAAAGTAGCCAGAGTATGGCGAACACTGAAGATGAGGGTAACGACGACGATGAGTCCCCACCACGACACACCCCCACACCACCATCCCCACCTCCACAGCGTCGTTACCGCTAGCAAGTCCATACTGCCAAAGCCAATCCGAAGTTGTGGACCACAGCTGAGGACGAGAGACTTGTCTCTGCATATATGGAAGTCAGTTGCGATGCGGTGACATGGACAAACCAGAAGTCTACTTCATTGTGGGCTAGAATGAAACATGTGTACGACATCTCCGTGGAAGACACTGGCCTACCCGAAAGGAACGCAGAGTCCTTAAAAGGACGGTGGAGGAGAATT
The DNA here is from genome assembly GCA_963682175.1 of Triglochin maritima. Classification (NCBI taxonomy): domain Eukaryota; kingdom Viridiplantae; phylum Streptophyta; class Magnoliopsida; order Alismatales; family Juncaginaceae; genus Triglochin; species Triglochin maritima. The sequence goes on along the minus strand of OY821774.1, from coordinate 51,009,782 downwards.
ATACCTGCTGTGAACAAGTGGGTCGGGTGCTTCGATCAGGCATTCCGACAGAAAAGGAGCGGCCAGAATGACGACGATGTTATCCGACAAGCGCACGTGATCTACGAGCGAACTCATGGGCCTAGTAAATTTCTTTATTTTGATGCTTGGGTTATGTTGCGTAGGTACCCAAAATGGGAGAGTGTGATCTCCGGAGCTAATGCCGTGCGTGTTGACTGGGAGTCCCCGGAGTTGCACGATGAAAATAGTCCCCAGTCAGGAAGCCTTGGGAAAAGAAAGAGCACAGACGGCTCGAGGACGCAATCACCCTCGGATACAGAAGAGCTGATGCCGGAGTCGTCTACACGCCCAGAAGGTGTGAAGAAGGCTAAGAAAAAGGCTAAGAGTGCATTACGCCCCGAAAGAGACACCGATGTTAGAGAACTTGCACAGCAGATGCGATACACCGCCCAAGTCAGAGAAGATGGTTTCTCCAAGCAAGAGGAGTTAGCGGAAAGGAATTTCCAGAGGCATTTAATAAAAAATAAGTTGGACATGCTTCACTCTCTGATGAGGAAGGACAACCCGACGGAGAATGATCAAAAAGTAATCGATAAACTTCTCGTCTGGGCAGAAGAGAATGGGTACGTGTAGTTTGTTATAGTCCGTATTTCGTATGGTTTGTATTTCCCTTAGTTTGTATTTCAGGTTGTAGTAGTCTGTATGGTTTGTATTTTCCTTTATGTTTCATGTGGTTGGTTGTATTTCGTATTTTAGTATTATTAATGTATTGTTCTTATGGTATTGTTGTATTAATATTTTTTCTATTTAACTTGAAATTGTTGGTTCTATCAATTTCTTAATTTTAATCACTTACAAAAAATTATTACCCCACATTTATAACAAATACTCAATCCATTAATAACAAAACATCCAATAAATAAATTTAAAAAAAAATTAACCAATGGGAGGAGGACACGTGTCCCCCTCCCTTGGGCACCCGGGCGTCTGCCCGGGACGCCCACCGCCCGGCCACGCGCCCGGGCGGGCGCCCCACGGGCGCCCCGCCCGTTAACGGGGGTGCGCCCGGGCGCCCGACCAGGGCGCCCGGGCGGGGCACCCCCGTTAAGGGTGCCCTAACATTTCACCCCTTTCTCTCCCCTCCCATTAATTTGCACGAAATATGACACGAAAACTATACGAAGATAGCATGTTTGGGTTTAGGATTTTCGTATTTCGTGTTGTAAATTACAGACGTGAAATGTTTTCTTGTACAACATGTCGTGTAAACGAAAGTACACGAATATACATGTATTGATTATATACGATACATCTCAAAATTGATCAACTTTGCTTGGTAACGTAATGGTAGATGTTATGTTGGGATTCTACGGACGAGGTTCGAATCTTGTGGGGTTTGTTTCTATCGACAATTCACGAGCAAAAAAAATACATTTGGAAGATTTGAACTCAAAACCTGATGTATCTAAAGAGTCATCCCACACTAGCAAGTCATTGCTGTGAACAAGTTCTAATTGGCATGGTTATCTGTGACGGGCGTAGGGACAGAGAAGCCATTTGGGGTATTTCTTTGGAATATATTTTTGCATAAAACCATGAAGTTAGAACCACCAGCACAAGTCATGATCACACTTAAACCCCAGTAGCACACCGTGATCTTGGTTTAATTAGTAAAGGTTTGTAGTATTTATTACGTTTTTTGTAAATTTTGGTTTGACCATAGAAATAGCAATATATAATTTATTGTTTGGTCAAAGAAAAAGAAAGACATCTTAATTTCATGTTGGTGCACATAAAAACTAGGTACTAGTGTTGTTTGGATTGACAAGAATCAGTACATTGGACCCTTGTTTTTCCTTGAGTTATAATTGTAACGATGTATCGACATTTTCATTACACCATCAAGGTTCTTTGCTGAATATTACTTTTGTGGAAAATTTGTCAACAATATGTCTAGTATACTACTTTGCACAAGTACTACTATCCACTATAATTCTTGGTAGTTATACGATTCGATTCAAAATCTTATTGCTAGTGCAGAAATGCACAATAGACATTGTATATCCAAACATCTGACGTCTATAGGTATCGATGTTGGTTGTTTGGACATCCAACGTCCATATGGCTATCACGTTTAGTCCCACATTTGGGGGGGGGGGGGGGGGGGGGGGGGGGGGATTAGTTGATGTACTGCATCACTCTTTTACTGTTGAATGAGATCGAGTTGTGACACATGGGGATTATGACTTGATGTACTTGGTAATGATTAAAAGATTGACACTTGGGATACTTGGGCATCTTAGACTTGATTACTATACAAGTTGAATGTCCGTTATAGGTTGTAATGTATATTTGTTAATTATTTAAATGTATAATAGAAGTTGGTCGTATATAACCGACGTCTATACACCAAGGCATAGGCGTCGGAGAAATATACGACGATTGTATATACCGTCAAAATTCGTTGTATATACTCATGTATATCTGACGTATATGGTCTTTTCTACACTAGTGTATGCATGAATGATATATGTTTATTGTTGTCATTGAGATCACGAACTCTTGAATGTATGGCTTCTCCTTGCGTCACTGTATCTTATGGGGTTTTTTCACCAATGCTATCTCGTTGAGATTTTGTAGGTTGCAACCTCTAGAATGAAAATGTCGTGATATCTACCGATTATGAATAATTTTTTTCTATGTTTGGTTACTAATAACATACTTATCTTGAGTGCAGTTGAGATTCTGTAGGTTGCAACCTCTAGAATGAAAAGGTCATGGGAACCTTTTTTGGGGTACTTTATTATGAAAGATAGGGTAGTTAACTAGTTAAATCTTTGGACGAAAACCATTCATCACAATCAGGGGTGTCTTTGGGAAATGACGATAAGTACGAAGGGTATTGTGGTTGGGGAGGTAGGGTTTAGGGTTTGATGGTGGAAAATGGGATAGACGAAGTAGATAACGGGGTTTATCTTGGCAGCGATTAGTAGGGGTCGTTCGATGGAGGATTTTAAAACAAACGATTGAGATTTATGGACGAGTAAACACACACAGGGTGTTGATGTTTCAGGAGATGAATTAGACACCTAGAAATGTGGAATCCGTGGGAGAAAGGGAAGGCGAATGAGTGAATGATATATTGATATGTGTGGTGGAAGAAGAAAATAAAAGGAAAACTAGAAATGGTGTGAGCTTTGGGAGGAAAGGCTAGGCTTGGAGTACTAGAATCTTTTCTCGGTGTTAACCAAAAAAAGATCTTGATATCATGTTAGACCAGAGATCACACAATAATTCTTAACGAGACTTCTTCTCTCATATAACAAATTAGAGATGAGGTTATGTATTTATGATGAATGAAAAATATGGGTACAACTAGTTCACCAAATATAAAAATAACCTGGTCATAATACTACATCATATATAAGACTAAATTCATAATGGACCAGATAACAAATTTATAAGACTACATCACGAGCTTAATGAACTTTCTAGAAGATCTAAGGTTAATGCACTGGATAACAAATGAGGTTTGGGCCTAATACCAACTATGAAAATTGCTATTGTCTTGCTCGAAGTTGTCGAAAAAGTTGTTTTGCGTTCCCCCATTTATAGGTTGGCAAGCCTCTACGTCGATATCAGCAAAAATATCTTGGTCGGGATCACTAGCATCAGTAGTACTGGCTGTGCATATTTGTGTATGTTGGCACGCGTCATCATCTTCGAGTAAAAACTTTCTTATTTCTTCAATATGCACAGTCGCCTCGTGTGGCGGCGGAGTGATGGGGAGAGAGAGTTGGGGTGTTTGGATTGATGATTCAACCTCTCTGATGTCTACATTATGAGCTGAGCTTCGGTTTGTTGAAGGTGTTATAAGACTAACTGACATTGCGCTCCAGGAATCATTATTAATTCCAAAGTCGAACCTTTGGTTTCCATGATTTTGGTGTGTTCTCCTTAGTGGAACAACTCGGTTGTCGCCTCGTGGAGGAGGAACTTCGTGGTCATGTTTGCCTTTGTATCGAATACGAAGAAATTCTGGTTCTTCTAAGATTCTTTCTACCATCTTCCTTACATTACAATCGGGGGCACTACATTTGTAGTAGGACCTGAAAAAAGAGAGAAGGGTAAATGAATGTTATCTAACACCTAAGTTTTGATACGTAACAATTTCATCTAGGTGGGGGTGGGAAGCAAGTACCATCACCATTCCTCTAACTACCAATATTCACCAGTATGCCTACGCGATTACCTTAATGATTACATATGTATGGGGGGGGGGGGGGGGGGGGGGGGGAATCAGTTTTGACGCATATATCGTTTTTTTAAGTGAAGTGGTTGTTTTTCAAAATTTACTAAATACATATCTCAAAATGTTGTTGTATGAACTATTTTGCATTGCTAATCATGTTGACAGGATTGCAATTCCAATGTGTAATATTTTAGCAACAATATTGCAAAACTCGTTATGCTTCAATTTTGTGTACGATTTTAATAATAATAAAAATGATGTGATTTTCGAACTTATTTGCAATGACAATAAAAGTGGCGTGTAAGAGTTGAAATGGGAGCACCATTTCAAAGCGAGAAATAACTTATTTAATTGTCAACGTAATATACGATATATACCTTGGGTTTGGATTTTTTTCGACGGGTTTATACCCATACTTCCTCCAGTGGTACCCATCTTCAGGATTTTCCGAATTTGTTTTTAACTTAAAAATATACGTTTCGTCGCTGGAAAATCTGCAACAAGAAGAATCAGATTTAGTGTCTATGCCGATCTATAGTTCTATACAAATAAAGTAACGTGAGAAAAAATATTTGACCGGTACCAATCTTAGTACAAAAAAGGTTCATTTATGTTTTTTTATATTTCGGTTACTCCAAGACCTACGCTCAACCAACGAAGTAGGCCCCAATTGGTAGAACGTATAGTGTTTGTTATGTTATTATTATGTGGCCTATGAATTATTCCATTAAGTAATTAATTAAAGCCATGCATATCCATTTAGTGTGTTAGTGGGTAGTTATTTTGATGGAAGAAACTACCACACACAAAATTCTATAAATAAAGGTTTTTGGTCCCAATTGTTGCCCTACTTAATTTTCACCATCCTCTCTCTAAATTTTCTCCCAAAATTCAAGAGGATCATCCATCATCAAGTCTAGGGAAAACAATTGAAGATCACTACCCTAAAGTTTCGCTTCCGCTTTACGTTCTTCAAGATGTCTTTGACATCTAGTTGTAAGTATTTCTTTTATGTTATTTTATACAGAATTTAGTATAAGATCTTGTTGTTTATCATGTTCTTAATGTATTAGAACATACTTATTCTTAACATTTGGTATCAAGAGCCAAACTAAATTTGTATATTATACATATTAAGATTTTTTTTTGGACAAGCTTTTAATCATTATGATAATGTTTTAGATTATTATTGCATGCCAAATTTAAAATTACTTTAAACTGATGGGTTTCCAAATTTAATATTTTTGTATACTGTTGCATAAATTGTGACATATGGAAATTGACGAAATCATTGTTTGTGCATAGTAAATTATGTTTGACCACACGTGATGTTTAAATCTTGCACCAAACTTGATTTTAAATTAGATATTTATATTTCATTTTGTTCATGTCCTTTATGAAAGTATTGATTGGAAATGCATAATTTATATGTTGAACCAATAACCAATCACGTTTTGATTTTCTTTTATTCATTAATTAAATAAAAGAAACGATCAAACTTCGTGTAGACGGACGTGTGCAGACTTTTTCAACTTTATTTATTATGTAATTGGAAATACCTTAAGACAACTATATGACCATACCGTATGGTTAAATAACAATATTTTTTTTGAATCTTTTGATGTTGTCTTTTACGTGGATTAACATCTTCCAATTTTATGTGATTTTGTTTGCCCTCAATCGTGCATGATTAATTTGTCCATATATGTTTGTCTATAAATTAATAACTGAATGAAGATGACATGACGAAGGAACGTGCAAGTTGGTTAATTTTTCTCTGTTTGGATAATTTGCAATCGTGATTATTTTCTTTTCTGTTATTACAATTTTGTTTATTATGGATTATAATTAACGACGATGATCTTCTTACATTTATGTAATTGAGAGAAATTTAACATCACGATATTATGAGATTCATGCTAATGCAATTCTAAATATGATTTATACATTTTATAAAAAAAATGTAAAATTATGATTGTCATGTATAATAATTGACCCAACGGAAAATTATTGTACATGTTTGCCTTATGAAAAATTATTAACCATATTATGATATATTTAACGACTGATTATCGTCAATTTTACCAACTTTAATTGTCGATTTTCTTTTGTTAAATAAAATTTTGTGATGGTTATCTTGTGGTGTTAAATCATAATTTTTATGTATGATAAATCATGGACATAATTTTACCAACTTTAATTATAGACATGATTTATTTTATAAATTCTCTTATGACTAATGATTTTGTAAATCAATTTATTTTCTGCCCAACGGTGATGTAAATTGATTTATAAATGTATATTAACGTGCATGTTATTAATCATACCAACTTAGATTAATAATTATGCAAAACGGTTATGAATTAACTGAAATATTTTTGAGTATTTAATGTTAATTTCAGTTTGTTAACTGTTAGATTACAGTTAATTAATGTTATTATGTCATTTGTTTCTCGTGTGGTTTATGTAGTTAATGAAAGTAAGCATCATATATATTTTGATAATTTTGCAGCATTGAATACATCACATATTACATCACAACTATCTGGAATTGAACCCCTTAATGGAACAAATTTTCTTACTTGGAAGGAGCAAATAGAAATATGTCTAGGTGTTTTGGAACTCGATCATGCTTTTCGTATGGATGCTCCCACACCTCCTACAGCCACTAGTTCCAACGAACTAAAGGCCAATTATGAAAAGTGGGAGCGTTCTAATCGCATGTCACTAATGATTATGAAGAGTTCTATTACTCCTGCTATCCGGGGAGCAATCCCTGAAAAAGATAGTGCTAACAAGACATTTAATGCAAAAGAGTATTTGGCTTCTGTTGAAGAGCAGTTTAAGGGGACTTTCAAAGCTAATGCAAGTGCCCTTATAATGAAAATGCTCACAACCAAGTATAATGGGACTAGCGGTATACGTGAACATATCATGATGATGAGTGATATGGCCGCAAAACTGAAAGGCATGGATATGGCAATTTCTGAAGGCTTTCTTGTTCATTTTATTATGACTTCTCTGCCTGCGCATTTTGGTCCTTTCAAGATCAATTATAATACGCAGAAAGAGAAATGGAAAATGAGCGAATTAATTGCTATGTGTGTTGAAGAAGAAGAAAGGCTTAAAATTGAAAAACCTGACTTTGCACACCTTGCCTTTAATGGTCCAACAAAGAGAAAATTTAATGGTAATGGTAAAGGGAAAAAGAAAATGAAGGCGGTTGTTGCTAATGACAAAGCAAGTACATCTGGTACAAAGCCTGCTTTTACTCCGAAATGTCACTTTTGTAAGAAGTTTGGACATGTAAGGAAGGAGTGTGATGGCTTTAAAGCATGGCTCGCTAAGAAGGGTAATGAAACTAATTTTATGATTTATGAATCCTTTTTAGTTGATGTTCCTTCACATACATGGTGGGTTGACACTGGTGCAACTGTGCACATTACGAACTCATTGCAGGAATTCCATTCTGTGACCAAACTCCCAAAGGGAGGAAGGAAACTTAAAGTTGCTAACGGGCAAGAGACTGAAGTTGAGGCTGTTGGAACCATTCGTTTAGTATTAAAGAATGGTTTTGTCCTCTATTTATATGATGTAGTTTATATTCCCTCTGTTGTTCGAAATTTAATTTCGGTATCTAAACTTGACCTTTGTGGTTATTTATGTCAGTTTGGAAATGGAATGCTTAAACTTTATTATAACTCTTGTTTTGTTGGTTCTGGAATTTTAGAGGGTGACCTCTACAAACTGCATCTGAATTATTCATCGACTAAGTCTTTGTTGTCTATGAATGTGAATAGTGTCAATAGTTGGCAACGTGGAATCAAAAGAAATCGTGATAGTGGAGATTCATCAAAATTATGGCACTGTCGTTTAGGTCATATTTCTCGAGACAGAATGCAACGTCTCGTTAAAGATGAAATTCTTCCTACATTAGACTTTTCTGATTTTGATGATTGCGTTGAATGTATTAAAGGAAAGTATGTTAAAGGAACTAAGAGAGGGGCTACTCGAAGTGGGGGACTATTGGAAATTATCCACACAGATATATGTGGACCTTTCCCTACTTCGAGTCTTAACGGGCACAAATCATTTATTACGTTCATTGATGATTATTCTCGTTATGGTTATGTATACCCTATTCATGAAAAATCTGAAGCACTAGAAAAATTTAAAATTTTTAAGGCAGAAATTGAAAATCAATTGAACCTTAAAATTAAAATAGTGAGGTCAGATAGAGGAGGTGAGTATTATGGTAGACACACCGACTCGGGACAAAATCCAGGTCCGTTTGCTTTGTTTCTTCAAGCTAATGGCATCGTTCATCAGTTTTCAATGCCGGGGGATCCCCAGCAAAATGGTGTAGCTGAGAGACGAAATCGTACACTTATGGATATGGTACGAAGTATGATATGCAACACTGACTTGCCTGATTATCTATGGATGGAAGCATTAAAGACAGCCATACATATTCTAAATAGGGTTCCTAGTAAATCTGTCCCAAAAACACCTTATGAATTGTGGACAGGTCGAAAACCCAAATTGGGATACTTACGTGTTTGGGGTTGTCATGCTGAAGCTAAAATCTTCAATCCACAAATTAAGAAACTTGACCCTAAAACCATTAGTTGTTATTTCATCGGTTATCCAGATAGATCCAAAGGTTTTCGTTTTTATTGCCCATCTCATACCACTAAAATTGTTGAAACGAGACATGCTGTATTTTTAGAAAATGGCAAGAATAGTGGGAGTAGTGAAATTAGAAAAGTGAATCTCGAGGAAAATCGGACTTACGTTCCAATCCCGATTATCCGTGAGGTTTCAAGTTCAACACCTCTTTTGGATGTTGTAGACACAACTAATCCACTACTTAATGAAGAACCCCACACTAATGAAGCTCCTGAACCTCCTGAAGAACCTTTACGTAGGTCGCAGAGGGAGCGAAAATCTGCAATTTCTAATGATTATATTGTATACCTAACCGAAGGATGCGATATTGGCAATGGAGAGGATCCTACCTCATTTAATGAAGCCATTATGAGCGATAAATCATCTCAATGACTAGAAGCCATGAATGAAGAGATGAAATCGATGGAAATTAATGAAGTTTGGGACCTTGTTGATTTACCAACTGGATCTAAGCCAATAGGATGTAAATGGGTCTATAAGACCAAGATAGACTCCAAAGGTAACATCGAAAGATTTAAGGCCCGACTTGTCGCTAAAGGCTTTACACAAAGGGAAGGCATCCATTTTGATAATATATTTTCTCCAGTCTCAAAGAAAGACTCACTTAGAATTGTTTTAGCCTTAGTAGCTCATTATGATTTAGAATTACATCAGATGGATGTAAAAACTGCATTCCTTAATGGTGACTTGCAAGAGAAACTTTTTATGACACAACCAGAAGGTTTCGTCGTAAAAGGCAAGGAACATATGGGATGTCGATTAAAGAAATCCATATATGGCTTAAAACAAGCATCTAGACAATGGTATCTTAAGTTTGATGAGGTGATAACTAACTTTGGATTTAAAGAAAATGTGATTGATCAATGCATATATCTTAAGGTTAGTGGGAGTAAGTTTATCATTCTCGTCTTGTATGTGGATGATATTTTGCTAGCCAGTAGTGATTTAGACATGTTATATGAGACCAAACGATTTCTTTCAAACAAGTTTGAAATGAAGGATCTTGGTGAAGCCACTTATGTTATTGGCATTGAAATTCATCGAGATCGGTCTTGTGGGATTTTAGGATTATCTCAAAAGGCATATATTGAGAAAATGCTTAAAAAATATAACATGCAAAACTGCTCCCCAAGTGTTGCTCCTATTGTAAAGGGTGACAAATTTAGCAAATTACAATGTCCTAAAAATGAATTAGAACGTGCACAAATGAAGCAAATTCCTTATGCCTCAGTGGTTGGGAGTTTAATGTATGCTCAAGTTTGTACACGTCCTGATTTGGCATTTGCAGTTGGTATGCTTGGTCGATATCAAATAGATCCAGGGATGGATCATTGGAAAGCTGCCAAAAAGGTTTTACGCTATTTACAAGGGACAAAAGACTATATGCTTACTTACAGAAAGTCAGATAACCTTAAGGTTATTGGTTATTCTGACTTTTCTGGATGCATTGACAGTAATAAATCCACGTCGGATTACATATATATGCTTGCAAATGGACCAATATCATGGAAGAGTGTGAAGCAGTCTTTACGGGCATCTTCCATAATGCAAGTAGAATTTGTGGTATGCTATGAGGTTACTGCTGAAGCCATTTGGTTAAAGAATTTTGTACCTGGGCTTCAAGTAGTTGATAGTATTTCGAGACCACTCACATTATTTTGTGATAATGAACCTGCTGTTTTCTTCTCTAAAAACAACAATTCAAGTGGTGCATCCAAATGGATTGACATCAAATATCTTGTTGTTAGAGACAAAGTCAAAGATGGTACTATTGTCATACAACACATAAGAACACGAGCAATGTTAGCTGATTCACTAACAAAGGCTCTACCACCCAGTCTCTTTAGAGAGCATGTTGCCGGCATGGGTTTGGTAAATGTAATGTAATGTTGTTAATGACTAATGTGTATGACATTATATGTTGAAGCTTCAATGATGTGTTTGACTTTGATTTGTAAAAGTTTGCTTCTTATTTCTTGTGCACAATATTATTATTTAAGCAAACAAATTTATGAACCTAATGACTTATGTTGACTGAGTTTGGAAAGATTACCAAATACCATAATTGATGGGGGTCAAATGATGACGTTAATTATTTGACTACATTGGTTTGGCTTGGTGATTCTGACTGAGTGAAGTATATGTTTTAATGAAATTATGTTGGCCAATTTTTGTATGTGCTTTTGTAAATGGAACTAATGATAATTGATGTTACGGCCAAATGGGAGAATGTTATTATTATGTGGCCTATGAATTATTCCATTAAGTAATTAATTAAAGCCATGCATATCCATTTAGTGTGTTAGTGGGTAGTTATTTTGATGGAAGAAACTACCACACACAAAATTCTATAAATAAAGGTTTTTGGTCCCAATTGTTGCCCTACTTAATTTTCACCATCCTCTCTCTAAATTTTCTCCCAAAATTCAAGAGGATCATCCATCATCAAGTCTAGGGAAAACAATTGAAGATCACTACCCTAAAGTTTCGCTTCCGCTTTACGTTCTTCAAGATGTCTTTGACATCTAGTTGTAAGTATTTCTTTTATGTTATTTTATACAGAATTTAGTATAAGATCTTGTTGTTTATCATGTTCTTAATGTATTAGAACATACTTATTTCTAACATGTTATTCTTACATTTGCATCACAATTTAAAATTTTCGTCATGAAACCTTTTTCTTGGTGAGTTTGTGATTTATTAAGAAATGACAATAGCAAAAGTTTTAAGAGACGACGAACCTTTGTCTTGTTTCGCTTAGTTCAGTGATATAATCATCATCACTTTCGTTGATCGTTAATTCATCTATTTCATCTTCAGCTGTGAATGATGGAGGTTGTAGACCATCCATCTTAGCGTGGTTGTGAAATGTCTTGTAATTTATTTTGTTAATTGAGCCATCGGCATTATTATCTATTATTTTCTTGGCGCCGCAATTCGGATTATCACACTTGAAGTAGGTCCGAGTTAGCATAGTGTTCTTTAGTATTTTCGTACCATATTTTCTCCACCTGTAGCCATCGTATTGTGGTGCTTGCAGAAGCATTTTTCGTTCACTTTGTGAGTCCATATCAATTTCTGATACGACAAAGAACTAATTAAGTTTAGAAAGTAAATGAATATAGGATGGAAATGTGGGAGAAGATTGAGTATGTGGCTTAAGATTAGTTGGGTGGTCCCAATTAACAAAGCGAAGAGTCGGACTTATAAATTAGAATTTTTAGGTCTTGCATATTAAGATTATGGATTAGTATTTAAGTAAATTTCTTGTTAAATGATCTCATCATTCCACGAGCAATGTTATTGTTAAACATGAAAGGCTAAAACAAAACAAAAACCTGAGTGCCATGGAAGTTGAGGGTTTAAAATAATTAGTTTGTTAGCTCAAAGTATAATTTTCATTTTAAAAAAATATGAGCTTGATATTGTGTATGAATTTATGAATCTTAGGTTCTATGTGTTCTTGATGTTATTGAATATAATTTTGTCGGTCATTGATATCATTGGGTTTTTTGATCGTTACGGTAAAAATGTATGCAGAAACTACCTTAAAGATGATAAATTTGGTTAATTGTGTGTTGCTTAGGGGAAATGCGCCCGAAAATTTGGTAACAAGAAAGAAATTTAATTGAAGTTGTGGACTTGATCGCAAACACAAAAAAAACAAAAAATCTTAAATGTTATTAAGCTGGCAGAAAGCAAAAATAAGGGTTTACTCAATTACATTAACGTGTTATGTGGACGTTTTGGGTCGAGTAGATTCATAAGCGTCGTCTAATATGTTTGATCTTAAATTAAAAACATTTAAATATGTTTGGCTGAGTCTACTAAAATTTTCAAAAAAAAAACATTAGAAACTTTTCTTGTTTCTCGCCTTCTCTACCCAAAATACTCGTTGATAAACATTGTACTCAAAAACATATTTTCAGTATTATCGAAGAAAACAATATAACATGACAATTATGCTCCTATAATACTTCAGAAATGAAACTTTAAAAAAAAACCACCTTCGAAGAAACTAGTCAATATTAGTTATCCTCTAACATGATCGATATCAAAAGGTTGAAACAGAAAATAAATAAGTAAAAATAGTTTTGAAACAATAATGTAATCGAATCACCTTCGAAGAAATCAGGAACGCGATAATGCAAGTGTCATCTTGCCATGGGGTATTTATAGATAATAGATGGTGTTATTGAGAAAACCGTTTGAGATAAATACGTAACTGTATTGACGTACTATTGAGGGTTTTAGTTAATAAAATAATTTAAATATTTTTTGCCAAGTCTTTCCTGAATATTTTCAGAATAAAATAATACTTTTACTTTTGTTTTGACTTAATGAGCTAATTTGGACATATTTCGCTTACGGGTTTTACTTAATTTTCAATAAAAAATGAAATGTATACTAGGAAACTTTTCTTAAATACTCTTTAAATAACTTAAAATATCAGTATTGTCTTCTAATATTCGTAGAATTTTCAAGACTTTCTAATTTGACCAGAATATTGTGTATATAACCTTTAACCACTCATTATAACCTTAATTATTGACATGAAGTGTATCTAAATTTATTTGAGATCAACTTTACGAGCGTAAGTTCTCTACTCTACCTCATATTAACGTGAGACGAGTATTTGAATTACAAACCTATTTTTCGAGATTTATTTGACTTCATAGGCCTATTGTCGCTTTTTTGTGCCAATTTTTCTTTGGGTTATATGCTTGGGTACACATTTGGGGATGCGTAATTGGAACTTTGTACCGGGGGTACGACTATTTGTTTGGGTGCATCTCTGCCGTTAATAAGGCTCACTCCGTTATAATGTCGTAACATCACAATTATAATTTTTAAAATTTACCGCCTATAAATTTAAAAATATCTTTAATGTTAAATAAAAACTAAAAACCTTAGTCATTTGCTCTCTCCCGTTCTCTCTCCAAATCTCTCTCTAGTCTCTCTCCTCTTTTCAGTCCACTCTCTCACTTCAGTCTCTCTCTTCTCCTCAATTTTCTCCTCTCTCTCTTTCTTTCTCTCCAATGAAGAAAATAGAGTAAATAAAGAGATTTGGAGAGAGAGTGAGGACAGAGAAAAAAAAGAGGACTAAAGAGAGAGACTAGAGAGAGGAGAGAGAAAGGGAGAGAGGTTTTCTGATTTTATTATTATTATTATTATTTAACATTAATGTCATTTTTAAAAATATAATGGATAAATTACAAATTTTCTAACAATGTGATTACAACGTTATAAACGGAGTGAACTTCATTGACGGTAAATGTGCACTCAAGCAAATAACATCAACGGGTAAATACATCCAAGCAAATAGTCGAAATCCGAGTACAAAGTCCCAATTATACATCCGCAGAGGTGCGCCCAAGCAAATAACCATTTTTCTTTTGACTACTCATTCTCACGAGGAGGGATCAATTACATTTAAAGTAATTTAACATCCATTTATTCTTGATAATAACTTAAATTTAAATTTCGAATGGAAAATCGGAACGTAGATTTTGATCAATGAATCATATTATCTTTATTTTGTATGCCAAAAATATAAAAAAATCGGAAGTGAGTTATTATAAGTTCAAGAGATTCATAAAAGAACGTATTACGTTCGGTAAAAAATTCGGTATATTAAATGACTCCTTTTTTTTATTTTTGACATACAACACTATTATGATACATATATATTAAGATCTACGGTTCAAAATTTTCTTTTGAGTTTAAATTTCAAGTTGTTATTAAGGATAAAGTGATGTCAAATTAGTGTAAGGATGGTGTGGATCTCTCATCTCAATACATATACCAACATATCACACTATCCGCACAAAAACAAAAACATCAAAATAATGATAATAACTTTGCAGCTTTGCTATGGTTTATTAATTGATGATTAAAAAATACACATAATATTTGTAGGAAAAAGAGGGTAAATTACAACATTGATTCACTTTGCTCTCTTTAGCTGAGATTTTGATTCAATTTGATCCAGTTTTTTTTTAAAATCAAACAGAAACTGTTAGGCTTTGACATGAAATTACAATTTTATCCATATTACAATTTATTATTATTTTTTCCTATTCATTTTTGGGAAAACCATAAGTCAGCTAGTATGATGCTGGATAGCATATAGATTGAAAACGTAAAGGAAAAAAAAACAATAGATATAGATTTAGGTGAGGTGAGGTGAGGTGCAAAATTATCGTTTTAAGTTAATAATAAAGACTTTTAACAAATTTTAACAAATTAGGTCAAACTACTATGACGTCATAATCTCAGCCGAAGTGTTATATAAGGGTGCATATATGTTAGGTTGCTTTAGTTTTGAGATTAAACCCGTGCCTAAATCCGATTTGGTTGGTACTGGGTCGAACCAGTCAGACCCGATCCACCCTAGGCCTAAAATAGAACCAACCCCAACCAAAGAATTCGCTTAGGGTTGATTTGTCTAAACAATACTAGTCTTGTAGATAACTGAAGTACAAATATACATTACAAGCATAAGTTGAAGTTTAGTCCTAAATTTCAAACACAATACAACACATATAACATTTAAGTAACAATCTCAGACGTAATATTTAAACTGAATTGTTAAATGTCACGTTAATTATCATTTTGTCATTCTCTCATTTTTATTTATTTCTGTTCCAAATATGTTCTCCTATGTTCATACTACAACAAAAGAACCATGAAAAATAAAATCGGAGTAGAAATGCAGGGGTTGCAGTCCATGTGGGGGAGCAAGCAGAATGAGCACGTTATGCGGACGCTTTTTGTTTCGTCATTCTATTATTGTACTCCGGATATTGATATGTTTACCCGTTTATTTACGTTTATGTTTTTTCTCACTCCGTCACCACCGAAATCTTGCAACGGAACAATAAATAATTTGAAATAACACATCATATAAATTCAATATTTAAAAAAAATCGGGCATCTCCCATGGGGGGAGGCGTCTGACTAGGACGCCCCAGTTGAAATTTTAAATATTGTGGGACGAAATGGATATTATATAG
Source organism: Triglochin maritima (assembly GCA_963682175.1). Taxonomy (NCBI): domain Eukaryota; kingdom Viridiplantae; phylum Streptophyta; class Magnoliopsida; order Alismatales; family Juncaginaceae; genus Triglochin; species Triglochin maritima. Next base: position 50,993,825 of record OY821774.1, on the reverse strand, counting down.
AATGTAAATGACAAAATGGATATTAACAATAACCTATTTAAAAAACAATCCGCAAAATAAAATAAATATTAAGGGTCGGTTTCATCCAACCCGATCCCCGAAAACTTCAGAACCAAACTTGACCCCAAGTTCACAAAAACCCGGCCCAACTCGATTTAAGCAGTTCTATTAGAAAAGGTAAAATAATGACGACTCATAGGGCGTTTGGTTTGTATTCCAGACGGACTCTAGACTTGTGATCACCCGACTCAAAGTGTAGTCCCAGTCCATCAGTGATCCACGAGAGAAAAACTTCAGATTTGAAGATCTTTGACAGTACCAAAAATTAATTAACAAACCTTCCATCACACGAAACTAGTTTAGATCTAACTTGAGCAACATCTCTCGCACAAACTTGAGAAGAGTGCAATTGTTTTTGAAAGTTGGAACCATGCAATTGAACACATATCCATGTCTCTAGATCTCTGTTGTGAGAATCCTCACAATATCAAAACGAACACTCCCAACAATCCGAAGATATTGTGCCATCATGACAACGACAGAACAATCAATTAAGAATTGACCCACCACAAATTAAGCAAAATTATGATATGTGGCTAAGGTCTATTATTGCAATACTTTATTATTTTAGCATCTATTAGAAGCGCATGAAGTGGACGTGGAGATACGTCCACCCTTTGGTACACACATAAGCGAACAAGCAATGAAATATATGGGTCCAAGAAGTGTTAGTTTAGAGTCTGTTTGGAGTTATCAATCTGAATTGGGTTTTTCTGCCCACGTTGTTTGTGGAACTTTTGGTATCCAAACATTAAATTTAGATTGCATATTCACTTTAAAATGCAATTCTAATGCATCTATAAATATATAATGTATTCACATAACCTAGAAATAGACCTTACAAGTTTGAACTTCAGGCAGGATGAAGTGGTGGAGGCCTAAAAGCTCATACAACTTGGTGCATCAAAACAACCATGTTCAGAAAATTTCAGAAGAAGAAAAAAACCAAGTTCTGAAATTAATTTATATTAAATATAAAAATATATTGTCCTCCACGTTTATCAATCACAGAACAGATTTTTTTTCCAGGCTAAAATTACTGCAAAGAGAAACCCCATTGAAGATTTTTGGAGTAGTACTAGTAACTAATTGCTGCAAAGAAAAAACTACATCGATTCCACTCATAACGGTTTTTCTTTTACCATAAGTGAGCAATTCAGACATGCTTGCCATGCTGTAAGTCTTCTTGCACAACAGTGTTCAAGCGAATGGTGGGAAAACTAGGCATGAAATAACACATGATTCCTTAGCATTACATCTCTTATAGGAAGTCATGCGACTTTACAATCCTTGTACACAATGCCATTTAAAACACACAGGCATATCTACTATACCACCAGACTCCAATCACTGGATTTCCTGCCAGAACATGTGACACCCATGTTCCTCCTCCCAAATAATTGGTTGCAGTTGTTTACGTTCCTCATCATGTAGAATTAAAGAAAGAGCATATGTGTACTCATAAACTAACTAAACAAGACATGTAAATGCCACAAAGAAGAAGCCTATGAAGTAAAGAAGGGTTGCAATCTAGTGTGATGCTTCTGGTGTCCCCAGCCGGTTTATGAAAATCAATAAATGGAATCCACTCTGTCACACCCCATCATGTTCTTCCACATCTAATCCACCAGGACCACCACCTTCCAATTTGGCCCCCCCTTCATGTGCCAACCACCCCAACTCCATCCCTTTTTCTTCTTCTTCTTCTTCAACCAAACAATCAACACCTTTTCTCTCTCATTATCATTGGGCATCCTAAATCTTTGATTTGAATTATCATCAAACACACTCTCCAATATCACACTGGCTTCGAATATGTGAACAACGACTTGAGCATATCCAGGAAGCTAAAAATTTACCATTTATATATATATATATATATATATATATATATATATATATATCATCACTAACTTGTTATTGGGCTGTATCTTATCAATTGACTAGCCTTTTGTGGGCAGTATAATATAACCATATTTATACTTGTGTGCTGAGCACTGATCAGGATGAACCGTATCCAGAGTTGTTTTTCGAGACCATCCTCTCCCTATGTCGAAAGCAATCTAGGATTATTAGTAACACACCAAGAACTTCTCCTACCCCTGTTTCTAACCACACATAAAAGAAAGCATAGGACTATGATCTTCTATCAAGCAGAAAATTAACAATTGAAGGATTTTTTGTGACATTTAGTAAAAGTTTATGTACAAAAGATCAACCCGAAAATAATATAGTTACCCAAAAAAAACTGAATTGCTAAACATCGTTCCAAAATTACTTAAATCGTCCCTTGAAATTACCATTTTGCCCTTCTCTCATTTCTACTGCTATAACGTGACATTTTACCCTCCTATCACACATCTCCCTTCATATTTCTCTTATAATCATAAAAAATAATGTTTTGGAGGTCAGTAATGAGCCAACGGACGCCCCAGTGTACTCGAATCTGGTAAAATATCTAAAATCTTTTTAATAAAATAATAATAATAAATAATAAAAAATTACGGGCGTCCGAATGAGCCGCCCCCACGTAGGAGGGGGCGTCTGGGTACGACGCCTCCCCCATAGGGGATGCGTTTTACCCAGACGCCCCGCCCATGGGGGAGGCGTTTTACCCCGACGTCCCGCCCATGTGTCCGGCGTCTGTGTAAGACACCTCTCCCATGGGGGAGGCGTCTTACCCAGACGCCCCCCTCCTACGTGGGAGCAGCTCCGTCGGACGCCCGTAATTTTTTATTATTTTTTTAAAAAGATAATTGATTATAAATTTAGATAATTGTTAAATTAATTAATTAATAAGTTAATAATTACTATATTCGGATGACCAATACCCTTTCGGTACACCGAAAATTCAAAAATTTCCAGATCCCCGAACGACCTGTCGAGGTGGTATTTGTAAGTCATGATGTTTTACCGCCGGGGGATTTTGGATCTTAAAAAATGTTGGATCTTGAATTTTTTTGAATATTCATCACTTGCAAAAAACACATTGTAATCCGACCGGTTACCGCCGAAAACTTGCAAAGAAACGTCAAATAATTTGAGATAACACACCGTATAATTTTAATTTGACAAAAAAAACTAAAAAAAAACGGGACGTCTAGCTAAGACGCTTGTACCATTGTGTAGACGTCTGGCTAAGACGCATCCACCATGGTTGAGGCGTCTTAACCAGACGCCTAGACAATGGTATAAGCGTCTGGCTAAGACGCCTGTACTATCGTGGAGGCGTCTTAGACAGACGCCTCCACGCTGGTACAGGCGTCTTAGCCAGACGCCCGAGTCGGAAAAAAAATTCGCCTCCGTTACTTCGCCTGATCTAGGTGTTTCGCCAGACATTTTCATGGTGTTGGTACTATAAATGTTAGTAAAACTGAGTCAATAACCTTGTTTAAAGACACGGGACGATATGAGTATTAAATATATTGTTAAGGGCAATTTAATAATTTCAAGGAACGATTTAAGTAGTTTTAGAGTGAAGTTTAGTAGTTCCAAAAAAAAAACTGAAAAATGAACTTGCCGTGTCACAAGCTTTCACTTATCTTTCATCACTCCACTTTCCACGCATAAAGAAACAAACAAAACTCCGACGAGCTGTCACTCCGGTCGCTTTCCTCCTCCGGCCGAGAAACTGGTAGAGCCGGAACCGGTTTAAAGATGAACAAAGCATGTCTTAACCCAGGACCAAACAACCAATCATGAACATCCCAATAAACCTCGACCTTCATCTTATTAACAGACACGACCCCATTCCCTCTAAACTTCCAATGCAAATGCTTGACGTGAATAACAACATGTCCGTCAACTCTAATCACCATCTCCGGGTCCGAATCTCCGCTGCTACTGCACTCCACGCTAATGTCGTGGCTCTCGCCTTTGAACTTGGCTTTCGTGGAAAACTTCTTCTTGCCAAAGACATGTTCTTTTTTCGACACGAGAGTCGCGTCGATACTGGATGGCGGCGACCGGCTCCGGCGGAAGGCTTCCTTTTTGAGGTCTCCCAACAAAAGCACAACCTCGTCATCAGAGACGACGGCGACGTAGTAACCGGAGCAAGGCTCCGGTTCGCCGGAGAATTTGGCGGCCTTCAGGTCCCAGAAGACGTCAACCGGGCGACCGGTCACGTGGAACCGCTTCGAGCCGTGCTTCTTCCAGAAGCGCCAGGGCCGGAGATCGACCTTGCAGCTGGGCGGCGCCGGCTCGCCGGAGGAGTCAGAGTCAGAGCCCTCGATGGAGACGGAGAGGCCGTGGGCGAGGAGGTTCTTGCACCAGGTGACGGTGATGAGGCGGCAGAGGCCAGCGACTTTGGTTCGGTAGACCGATATCGTTACGCTCTCGCCGGACCGGGTGGCGGCCGACGGGTGGTCGGTGCCCGGAAAGAAGCAGGAGGGGAGGGAGAATTGGTCTTGCATGGTTGGAGTAAATGTAATGTTGTTTGGTGGTGGTGTTTTAAAGAGAAGAAGTGTGGTGTGGTGTGGTGTGGTGTGGTGTGGTGGCCTTAATCATTGCTTCTTCCAAACTGGAGACAGAATGCAAAAGTGAGTCTGAGTTGGCACTTCGCAGTGTGGGAAAGATGGCAGATTAAGCCATTAAATACCCTTTAATTTAATAAATACCCTTTAATTTACCATAATATCTTAAACATCCTTTGGTTTGAAGTAGTTGTGTTCGTTACGTGGTTAAACGGAGAATCAAAGCCTTACCTTAGAGTTGGAGTTGATCCAATTTGAAAGTTTGAAGTACTTCAAATCAAAATTAAGATCGGAATGAACAACAAAATAAGGTAATTGAATGTTTCGAACAAATGGAAGGGTATTTAAGTTATTAGAAAGATCGAAAATGTTGGTAGTCATCTGACCTTCTGAGTTATGAGGAAGGTGTTTAGGATATTGTCCATCATTATAATTTTCTTATTTTTGGGAGTGATCCAAGATGTGAGTATGTACGTGTGTTTGGATGGGTCACTTACTCTCTTTTTTCTTGTGAATTTGATGGTGGGAATTGCATCAGTTGATAGAATATATTAGTATATATGGTCATATGGATGTGTTAATCCCCCAGACTTCGTGTGGAGAAACACGAACTGACTAAAAAGGTGAGCAGCGTATGGTCCTGCGCAGAGATCTTGGATTTTGATGAAGTTACAGATTCAAGAGCTGTACAAGGAAAAATAGATAATTTCTGTTATATAGTCCAAAAAATGCTCTCTGATTCAGTCGAAATACCCCATTTTTATATGAACGTATCTTAGGGTCATATAAGGTCTTAAAAACTTTCACCAAGGTCCAAGGTACTGATGTGATGCTAAATATATAGTGAAATTAGAAAACTATAAAATCTGATTTAAACCCTTCTTCCTAAATTAGTACCAGATGAAATTTAAAAAACCCTTATATACCTTTATTGTACTGTCTTTGTTATGATAAACAGAGCAAAAAAATAATAATTAAACCTTTTATGACCTCTCATGATTTAATCTTGCAGTAACCAGACCTTTTCTTCTCATCTTCAACTCCGTTTCAATCTTCTCACAACAACAATGATAGGTTCAATCCCTTCTGCTTTCATTTGAAGGTTTCAGTGACATTATCTCCCCCCCGGTGTCGTGTTATGTTTACGATTTCTGAGGTGTTTAACAAGGTCTGACTTTGTTATATATATATATATTGTTGAAGAAAAAAAACTAATAATTGTGTAATCGTGTAATCTTCATGTTATGGTCCTCAATCATTGAGTTTTAATGTGTTTGTTTGAGCAGTTGAGATGCCTAAACTTGGGTTTCAATAGTATTGTTATCTATATATCATGGACAGGTGTGTAAACCACTATACTTCTATGAAAATAAGATTATCATATTAAAGCTTCATGGGTTATACAACATCCGTGAGCAATATGCAATCATGCTTCACATCTCATTGTATTTCCTCCAAAAAAGTCTGTATTTTTGAAGAAAATATCCAAAACAATGAAACATAACCACTTTTTCCACTCATTTATAATCCCTGAACCATATATTGTTGAAAAGGAATTCGAAGTGTTGGAAAATATGTACTGAAATTGTAGCATAAACCTTTGCTGCCCATATTGTCATTATTTTTCGCGATTTTGGGAAGCGTCTGGTTTATGACAGCAATCAGGCAAGGGGTATAGTGTAACGCCTCGAGTCCGGACAACTGATCACCCGCCCGAATCCGGTGCGTTAAGATACGATCCACGATCCTGACCGCTACACACTCTGATATTTAAATCCATCTGATAGGCCCATAATTAATCTGAAAAATATAATCAACAATTTGTGAGCTTGACAGTCCGCAAGTACCAACCATCAATCAATCAGAATCATAATCATGTGGAAAATAATACAGAATATGACATTCAGTCAATAAGCACAATCAAGAGACATGCATCACAAATAAAATGCATGCATATCAATTTGAAACCCCCATTCAGATTCGACCACATCCTGTGCTTCTGAAATCTATTAATCTGTCAGACGCACACCTGGTAGCTCCACACTAACGACAGACAGCCATTTCCTCTCTCGGGTGGCTCCACGCTGTCCGTTAGGCAGCTCTTTCCTAAGTTGCTCTGCTAGAAACATACACACAGCCACATGACATGTCGACCGAAACACCACCATGCAATCATATGCATATCCATAAAATCAATATTAATGTTCAACATGCATGCAACTACGAATATCAAGAGAGACATACATGATATGAAACTGAAGAATAATGAATCAGTACTTGCCTCAAAATCTCCATCTTTTTCTTCTCTATATTCTTCTCAAAATTTCATCTTCTCCTAAAACCACACAATCATCCAACAATCTTAATTAGTCCACTAAGATATTTGATTATTACCTCAACTAAAAAATTCAGGATATTACATATAGAGTGACTAAAAACAAAAGTAGTATTTCAATATGAAAAAAAACTTTCTTTGGACATGAAAAAATGTTAATATTCTTTGGAATATATTAACATCGGAGGAATAGAATGAAATATTTAAGATAAAAAAATAATTTGTACGTTGTATTGGCACCAAAGTTGGTCTCGTGGTAAAACAAGGTGTAAGTTTGTCGTGCGCAACTTTGATTTTTTGGTTTACCAACAACTAATAAGGTGTAACTAATAAGGTGTAAGTTGGACTTTAATAGTTATTTGAGGATATAACTCTTTGTTTTTACAATGATACAAAACGTACATAAGTATCAATACCAAATATAGTTATTTGAGACTTTATGGCTCACGATTTAGGAAAAAAGTTGAATCCGAAATGGAAAGGTTCGTACATTATAGAAGTTGTGTAAGAATCAAGACAACTTCGGTTTTAAAAACATTGAATTTTCCGATTGAATTGGAACAAAATATAAAAACAAATTACAAAAAAATATAGGAACAGTTATGGAATATACGCGCAACGTCCCGACTTCCGCGGGCAAGCGCGCACCATAACGAATCATTATTGACCGTCAGATCCTCCCGCGATCGCTCTCCACCCATCATCCGACGGCCACATAACGCCCGAACCCGTACGGTTTTGGCGTAAAATTTCCAACTCATTCCTCTTCGGATTCACCTCCAGTCGAAGTCGATCTCCTTCGTTTTCCCACTTTCGACCGATTAGGGTTTGCCGGTTCGACATGGAAGAGGAGAGACAAGAGCACGAGAGCGACGATCCCGATATGGTTGATTTCGTCGAGGTCGATCCCACTGGCCGCTACGGTCGTGTTCGTTCAATCTCTCCTCCTTCCCGTTTTGTTTGGTTCCATTCATGCCCGAATTCGCTCGAACTGGTTATGTTTTAGTAATTAGTACACGTTGTGATTTTCGCAGATTTCGAAGTGTTACGCTTGGATTCGTCTCTTCTTGTTCACGCTGTGATTTTGGTGTTTGTTTCGCGGATTTTGAAGTCTTAGGTTTGAATTCGTCGTTTTTTCGGTTCGCATTGTGATATTGGTGTTTTCTCCTGCAGTTTTCGTAGTGTTACGCTTGAATTTGTTGTTAGTTGGTTCACATTGTGATTTTGGTTTGGTGCTTATTTTGTAGATTTCGATATGTTACACTTGAATTCGTCGTTTTTTTAGCTCGCATTGTGGTTATCTGTGTTTTTTTTGCTGATTTCGACATGTTAGGTTTGTTTTCGTTGTTTTTCAGTTTAAATTGTTTTTTTGTGTGTGCAGATTTTGAAGTGTTGCACTTGAATTTGTTGTTTTTTTAGTTCACATTGTGATTTTGATTGTCGCACTACGAGATCTAGTATCCATTCGGGTTATATTATGTGGACTTCTGTTGGAATTGCAGTATGCGGAAGTTTTAGGGAGAGGGAACTACAAAACCGTGTAAGTTCTCCTGCAAATTTTTGCTTTAATGCTGGTTTCTGTTTGTGATAAATGTGGTTCGTTTTTTTTCTTTCTGCCGAATCTGAAAGTTAGCTGTGATCGAACAGTTACAAGGCTTTTGATACATTGGAAGGGATAGAGGTTGCTTGGAACCAGATGCGGGTGAGGGTTATCTCCCACAACTCGAGTAACCTGGATCCCTCAAGTTTCCAAAGTGGATCTGCTCCAGGCCCTGAAGCACAAGAATATAATCAAGTAATCAAGTTGTACTGCTCGTGGGTGAACCACAATCACAGCATTATCAATTTCATTACTGAAATTTTCACTTCTGGAAACTTGTGCCAGTAAATTTCTTGCTAACATCTATGTTATGTCGTTCCTGCTGCTGCCGTAGCCTTTTGTGTCTGATACTTGTGTGATAGCTTGGCTTCATTTGGTTGCAGATACCGCCAAAAACATAAGAATGTAGAACTGAGGGCATTAAAATTGGGCGAGGCAGATCTTCTCTACTCGCATAATCATGATCCACCTGTCATACATAGGGATTTGAAATGTGATGATATATTTGTCAATGGAAATCATGGTGAAATCAAAATAGGTGACCTTGGATTGGCTGCTATGCTCTGCGATGCTCAGACGGTTTGTAAAGTAATTGGTGAGTCACTTTTTTCCTGCACATCAACATTAACCTAGTGTCTCAAAAGAGGCTCCCGCCTAAGCAAGGAAATATGGTGTACACAACCCTACCATTGTAAAACAGTGAGTTTTTTTGTGTGAGTGAATTTATATTTTCTAGATCAAGTTTAAGGAGATTCTGATTATCAAGCATGTGGATTTAGGAACACCTGAATTTATGACTTCAGAACTATATGGAGAAAAATATAATGAGCTGGTTGTGATATCTATGCTTTTGGAATGTGCTTGCTGGAGTTAGTGACCTTTGAGTACCCATTTAAGGAATGGCAGGACATACCTCAGATACGTAAGAAAGTTACATCTGTGAGTTTGTTGCTCTCTTTATTCGTGGTGTTGGTTGAACAAAAGTTTTATTTCTGTTTCTAATCATTTATTCCATTTTAGATGGGTCTGTTAGTTATGATAGAATTAGAATTTGTAATTGGTTGACGTTCTTCAGAAGACATGCTCATAGTAACTCTTTATGTACGAATTCTGATCATGACCCTTGGCCAAAATCCTGCAAGATGCAAAATTAGTTATGGAACCGAAAAACGTGATCTGTTAAATCATGTGGAAATCAGCAGGAATTGTCACTAGGTTTTCAAATACAATTTCTTAAACTCAAGATTTGAGAGTAGAAATCAGAAAAAAATGCAACAACAGATATAAAATGATGAAATACATTAGAAATCTTGGTTTCAAGTGTAAGCATAGGAGAAGTGTTTAGATACCCCCATGATATATATTTCTTTAAAACAGAACTATGGAGAGCTTCGAAATCTTAATTCACCTTTTGTACAGAAGGGCCAACTTTAATTGCAAGCAAACAAAATATGAAACCACTTATAGGTTGGTATGCAATTACCATGTTTAGATTATAAATGGTATATATATGTACTTCATATTAATGTTTATAAATGTTTGTGTGCCAGATGGTGCCCTTTCACTGGTGATAGGGCAACTTGTTTGCACCACTTTCTTTTGTTTACACAGGGGATTAAACCAGAATCTAAGCAAAAGTTAAGGATCTTGGAGTGAAAATGTTTATAGAAAAAATGCATTGCAAATGCTTCACAGAGATTTCCTGCAAGAGAACTGTTAATGGATCCCTTCCTCCAATCGCACCTTGTTGATAATATTACTGGTCGCTCTTTGAGTCCATCTCTGTTTGTGCCAGGTAAATATTCCAAAGTGCATATAGCATTTTCTGTATGATGATAATTTACCCTCGCTTTCTAGAATCGCTTTGTGTTTCTTAAAATACATGTGTGATGATCTATAAGTGATCATAAGATGCTATAATCTGGATTTGACCATTAATAGAACTTTTGGCTTCAGAATTCAATTGCATAGACTATACCTTATTAGACACCTCACCGTATTTATGTGGAGTTTTTGGCTAACCCTATTACTTATGCAAAATGATTAGCGACCGCTCTTAAAGACGCCCATTGTGTGACACTCTTAAAAAGGACAAACCAATTAATTAAAAAGGACAAACCAATGTATTTAAAAGCACAAACCAATTAATTAAAAAGGACAGAGTCTCCGTTTAAGAACGATCGACAGTAAATATAAAAAGGCACCCCAAACTGAAATGGTATACACTAGGAGATTAAAAATCACTGTCTTAAAAACAACAAACCATTATCCTAAAAAGGGCAAACCCAATGTTTAAAACGGAACCCGCGTCATGGATGCATGTGTCCACCTATAACAGTCCATTACTTATTATGATTGTTTGAGCTTGAGCCATGCAATAACATCATGGTACTGCTCTGATTTCTAAATGTTGCAATGAGAGCTCCCCTATTTAGTGGCCAAAATGAGTTTAGTCTTGAGTGCGTTGAATGACTAAACATTAATTTTTTCAGTGTAGCAACTTGGAAGGGAATGATCTCCGTGCGTTCACATAATTGATGGAGATTATTACATAAAAATGTTGATTCTTTTTTTGCCATATTGTGCAGGAGAATTTGACTGTTGAATAGAAAAGACTTTAAGATTGATGAAATATAAGCTTGTATTTATAACAACTAATGTTAAAATACTACAACTTACACTTACACACTATCTACATTCTGAGACACTTACAACCACTATTTCTATTATACCCACTATTATACATCAACAAACATAACCCCAATGCCTCAGAAGAGACTCCTGCCTAAGCGAGGTAGGGGGGTCGGATGTACGCAACTCTACCACTGTAAAACAGTGATGTTGTTTCCAATTGACCCAAATGATGCAAATGCAACCGACCATCTGCGATTCCACAATAAAAGAAATTCAGATTGTTTAAATAACCCTTTGATATAGTCCATGATGCTCCAAATGTCAAAAAATAACTTTATCTTTGACACAGTGGAAATGGACAATATTATACCCACTATTATACAATATTATATTTATTATAATACACACTTCCTAACTAACACTGCTACAAAACTCTATATTTGTAGTCGTGGAGGGTAGCTCTGGTTTGGGATTGAGTTTTGATCCGGGTCGAAGTTGGATTGTTAACATTGACTTGGGAGACGTGAGTTTAGACATGACCATGACATTTTGTAGCACCACCTCCTTCACCTCTCTCTCTCTCTCCCTAACTCATCTCTCTCTATTTTCTTCTTCTTCCAACCCAAACTCCTCACCTCTCTCCTCTTCTCCTAGCTCCGGTGACGGCGAGGAGCTTCGGCAACGTCGTGACGACGGCAAGAATTCTGGCGAAGGTACGTTTCCCACCATTTTGCCTTGGGTCTATAAGGTCGGGGAGGAGTGGAGGAACTGGAGCGACCGATTCGGCAGACCAGGTGGCTGGCCGAAACTGTGCCAACAGATGCACGCAGGTTGGTGCCGCGTGCGTTGTGCCACCGCACGGGTGGAGTGGCTGGCGACTGACCCCCTCGGCGGTACCGCCGGCGGCAGCGGTGCGGGGCCGACAGCCGGAGCTCGCTGGGATTGGGTTGCAGTAGGGTCGGTTGGGTTAGGAAAGGATAAAGATTGAGTTATTTACAAAGAAACTCTGGATTTTGTTGTAATTAGCTTAATTAGTAATGGATTTGGTGAATTGCATTTTATCCTTGGAGTTAGTGGTGTTAGTAGGGGTGCAAATGATTACCAACTATTTGAGTATTTGATTTGAAAATTTCTATTTAGTTGGTATTTCGTTAGGTCCATGTTACCAATTTAATTTGGGATACGGATTTAATTTAAAAAAATTACCAATTAAAAATCAGATACGAATTCGGATACAAGGTATTTCAAATTCAAATCATCTGAATTATTCGGATACATGGCCAAATACACATTAGTATTCGAAAATCTAGTATTCTAAAAACATTATTCAAAAATTTAGTATTCGAAAATTTTGATTCGAAAATTAATTACAATATACATATTTATTTAATTTCGGATAATATCCGAATACCAATTAGTATTCAAAATTTTTGAAGATTTGAATTCAAATTCGGATATAATAGGTATCCGAGTCAAATTATCTGGAGTTGCACCCCTATGTGCTGGGTTATTAAATTAATAATTCGGTATTTGTGGATTAATTCTGAATTTTTGAGTATTTAATAGAATAAATCAATAACTGGATTAATTGCATTGAAAATCCTAGATATAATTGTATTAGTTTAATTGATTAATAATTGGGATAATTGTTTGAAAAACTTGGATTTATTTGTATTTGAATAAATAATGAGTAATTGGGTTAATTGATGAATAAACTTTGGATTTTTTATAATTGTGAAAGATAATTTAATTTTAGGAAAATTACTCTCTTTTCCATGAACTTCCTATATATTTGTAGAAAATTCTATTAATTGAGAAATTTATTGTTTTCCCCTAAACTTATGAGAATTATGTTTTTACGTAAATGTTAGGTAAAATTACACTTATACTCATGTACCTTTAATTGTGAGTTTAGTTATAATTTTCTTACACTGCTTACATGATTTTATAGTATTTTCTATATTTATTGTTTTAGATCTTGTCGGGGTTGTTTGACTTGTGCTTTTGGGGTTACTTGCATCTATCCCATTGTCTTGTGAGATTGTGAGAGGTTCGTGGAACTTGCGTCCTCCCACGTTGTGACGAGTAACCGTTGAAGAGTGTTGCTCACGTACTCAGGCGTGGGGTGATAGTGAGATGACGTGTGAGACACGATGACTAGAGGTTAGGGTTTCCCTCCCTTTGTTGTGACAGTTTGGGAATGGTTCATCCACGTTGTAACGAGTGACTGTTTGGGAGTGTTGTTCACGAGCTTGGGCGTGTGGTCGTTTCCCAAAATTGGATGAGGAACTGGTCAACTCATCAGCGTTGTGACGAGTGACCGCTGGAGCTGGGCTTGCGGCTCGGAGGTGTGGTTGAAGTAGGATGTTGCCTTGTGGACCAGATGCGCAGTCTTGTTGAGGGTGCACGCTCAGCCTGGTTGGGACACGTGGTCGTCTTGGGACGTGTGACAGTTTTGTTGTGAGAGTGGATTGAGTGTTATCTCGTTGATCGAATGTGTAGTAGGGTCGAGGTGCATACTTGGCTTCGCTGGACTCGTGGTCGCCTTAGGACACGAGACTAGTGTGAGTCGTGTGGATGACGTGATCTAGTTTCGAGCCGTCAGGGATGGCTAGACATTGTTCAGTGTCGGGTTGGAGTGACGTACGAGGTCTTGATTTAAGTCTTAGGTGTGATTTGTGTGTGTGCAGGTGAGACGCAATAGGTGGCTGGAGGAGACTTGAGTATATGACGTGTGAGCTGGATCAGTGAGCTCATTAGTCATTTGTCATATATTTTCCTACTCCTCTTAGTAGTCATGTAGTAGGAATGTTCAAAGTGTTTTGTTTTTCTCTTCCGTATTGTACTCTGATACTAACTTTATGATATATTTTAATTAAGACGTCGACTTGATTATTGTCATTTTTTCGCTTGTTATAGTTGTGATTGATTATTGTGTTCCGATTGCGGATTAAGGGCGTTACACATTTGGAAGTCCCAAACTGACTGAATTTCATATGCTTGGCAAACTAGATGAATCCGTAAAGCTTGGTGCTGAAATTCTCAGAGGACCTTAAGAATGAGAATCACGTGAAGGCTGTGCACTGCCAAAACCTTTAGGATCACTACGATGCAATGTCAACAGATCCGATTATATTAGAGTTATATGGAGAGGCCAGCATATTGGTCAGACAATTAGCAGCAGGCAGATTTCATGAATAACCATGTGGATAGGTATTTAGAACTTCATAGTGCGACTATAATTGTGCCAGCTTGAGCTTCTCTTCAGATGATAATTGTGAACGACGCTGTTGGCATCGCTACTGCGGAAACATGTCGCTCATCTCACACTTGTTCAGTATGAAAACTCTTGTTTTGTTTCAGGTGCAGATTTGCTGGTTTATTTATTTTCTTATCTTGGGGAAACTTTATGACATGCGTCGTCATTGGAAGATAGGGTCTCAACTCGCAACTGCAATGAATGATAGAATAATGGTCAATTTGAAGAGTAATTCTTTTGGTGCTTCATACTTGACTTGAAGAGCTTATATCAGAATCCGAAATGAAGACATCAAGTTGTAGATGTTCAGAATTGGGCATGTCGGGGTCGGGGCTCCTGTCCCTTTATGATGTTAACTTGGAGAAACTCTGCCTCTTTGAGTTAGTTGTCCAGCATTATTTTGATGGCTCTTCTTCAGAGTTCGGACTACTAAAAACGCTACATAGTAAATTTTAGAGGTAGGAAAGTTTGGGTATATTTTCTGCTTGTACATTTCTAAGTGCAGTACTATGATAGATCCATCAATCGTTATACATTGCACTGTTTATCAAAAGTAATTCTTTTATTAGCTTCCATTGTCCGTTTTCATCATTTTCGTACGAACAAAACTTATATTTTCGGTAGCTTTGTCATTTTAACACTTATGATCACACACACTACGTTGTACGCTTGTCTTATCTTGCAAGCTTGGTGCTTTTCTCTGGATTTTTATGCTAAACAACTTATAAGTGCTTCTATTTATCTGCTGTGACGAGTATCTATTGTTTGAGATGTCCTGATATGAGCAAGAAAAAGTTAAATGATATGTTTACCAGCACATAGTGTTCGGCTAGAAAAAAATTATTACTCATTCTACTCCATTGGTCCTTCAACCTACGATGTTCTTTACGCTATTGATATTTTATTATTTTATATTCATAATCACATGCCAAGAAGATGACATTTTCTAAGCATTTTGATCCAAATAACTATATTCTCCAACAATCCATAAACGAGTAGAATGCAGAAGATTGCGAGGCAAACACGCTCCCACAATCCATTTCAAGTCACCACGAATTCAAAAAACCGTTGTACAACTTCCCTCCCCAGCAAACCAAACACACAAAATACAACCGACAACTACTGAATCCCCAAAGCCTGCATTCTCCTGACCATACCCAAAGCAACCCCATTAGACCTCCCCCACTCCTCCCTCCCCTCCCATCCCCTCCCCCTCACCTTCCCCCACACCTCCTCATTCCCATCCAAAACACTCGCAACCTCCCTCATGCTCGGCCGTCTCGTCTTCTCTGATGCCGTGCACGCCAACCCAAGCTCCAACACCCTCCCCACCTCCCTCACATCCACTCCCTCCATCCTACTATCCGCCGCCACCTCCCCTCCCCTCACCTTCCCCGCCAACAACACCTCCTTCCCCCGCAAGTCCACCGCCATCTCCCCGGTCACCACCTCCAGCACCACCACTCCGAACCCGTACACATCCCCCTCCGCCGTCGCCTCACCCGTCTCCACGTACTCCGGCGCCATGTACCCGAATATCCCCCTCACCGACCCCGTGCTCACGTGATGGTGGGACGAATTGGAGTCGTTGGATCGGGTTAGAAACTCGGCAAGCGCGAAGCAGCCGAGCTTGGGGTTGGACCCGTCCTTATCGAGGAAGACGGCAGATGAGGTGATGTTGCGGTGGATGACCTGCTGGTCCCACTCCTCGTGGAGGTAGAGGACGGCGGAAGCGAGGGAGCGGAGGAGGGCAAGGCGGCGGGGCCAGGGGAGGGGGGGTTGGGAAAAGAGGCGGCAGGAGAGGAGAGTGGAGGAGGGGTGGTCATAGATGACTAGCATCTCGCCTTGCTCTGTGCACCAGCCTCGGAGCTGGACGAGGTGGCGGTGCCGGAGGCGGCCGAGGTTGTATAGCTCGTCGGAGAAGCGGGCTCGGAGGGCTGGGCAGGTCTTCATGCCTAGGCGTTTCACCAGGACTGGACGTCCCTCTAGGTGGCCCAGGTAGCCGGTGCCAAAGTCCAGCTCCGCCACCTAAGCAATAATCACAAGTTCAAAGGTAATTTAATTTAATTGTTTTCATAAGTTGTAAAAATAATTTTAATTATTAAGATAATTTGCATAACTGTATTCTACTGATCATATGTTGCTATAACTTATAAGAGTAGGACCTCAATTGGTGCACTATTACCATAAGTCCATAACCATTAAAACCACTGGAAGTTCACATGAAGATAATGGCTAACAAATTAACCGCCACTTCGAATCATTTTGAAGTTAAATAAGATATGACTATGACTTCAGCTGTAGTTTGATAATACAGATTAATGGTGCCTCCAGAACTTGTAAGGTGCTTTATAAAGTAAAAACATGAAGTGGGTTAGTTGGATTCCTATTTTTAAAGTTTTGATGCACTCGTGTCATTGGAACAAATCCTTGAGGGTGAACAATGAATAAACTTAATCCCAACTTCAGAATGGGTCTGATGATAATGTACTAGACAAATGATATGAATGGGGCTAATGGTGGTATACTTCAGTAGTCGTTTAAACTCAATTATTGAGAATGATAAATGAATTGAAAAAAATATAACAGTACTAATCAAACAGTAATTATAAAATTCAATGAGTGAACTGTAGAAGTAGCATTAGAATACATGTGATTCTAATACAACATTTGAAATCAATAATATTGTGTATACGTCATTCTAATGTGATTAATTTACAACCTTTTATGAAATTATTATTCTATCCCTTCGATAATTAAACAATGGATGGAGAGGTTACTCTTTACTCTGACAAGAACGGTTTTGATTAGTTCCCAATGGGAAGAATTAAAATACAGATAAGATGACATTGAAGTTCTATTTGTCGAGAAGAAAGTAACTGTCCACGAGTACATCTACTCTATTTATCTACGCGAATGTTGGAGATATATGGCAGTTGGAAGATTCTGAGCGCATCACTTATTAAATTTTAATGTTTACAAACTCAAATTCAAATAGTATAATTCCTATACACACACCTATCTTGACGCAGACGTGCAAATTCACAAATCAAAACCATCCAAAACATGCAATGACAAAGCAAGAAATCCAACATTACCATATTATCCTCCGAGAAGTTATTGGTGATGGAGACAATCTCCTTGAACGGAATCTCCCTCGGAGCATCCACCGCCGGAAAAACCACCGGCGCCTCTACCTCCTGCCGCGATTCCTCACCTTTCTTCGACCCTTCCCCATCATCCGCCGTTAAGTAAACCGTCGAATTCGACCGAGTAGCCGTGTAGAAATAAGACACCACTTCCGACTTCCCACTCCGGCTACTCCCACTACTAGAATTCGACGAAGACGACAACGACACGTAGTACGGATGAGCCTTAAAACTCGGCAACGCCGGTAGCTCACCGGCGAAGTTCCCTCTGACGACCTCCATCACCCACTTCATGGTGGGCCTTTTGGACTGCTCGTACAAGGAGCAAAGCAAGCCAAGGTGGACCAACCTCTTGACTTCGGAGACCGAGTGGGACCCACTACCCAACTTCGAGTCTCCGGCGTCCTCCGCCCTTCCCTCATCCCAAAGCCTCCTTACCCAATCCAGCATCAGAATCTCGTCGTCCGGATAACTCAAGTCCACCGCCCGCCGTCCCGTCGCCAATTCCAGAACCACTACTCCGAAGCTGTACACGTCGGACTTCGCCGTGACGGTCCCGGCGGCTTTACTCCGGCTTGCGCTTTCCGGAGGCAAGTACCCGACCGTGCCCCCGATCCGGCTGGTGTTGGATAGACGGAATTGGTAGTTGGCGTTCATCGACGTCGAGCGAGTTGACATGTCCATGCTGTCGATGCCGGTCACGGCGTCGTGCTCCAGCCAGCGAGCCAAGCCGAAGTCCCCCAGCTTGGCGTTGAAGCCGGCGTCGAGCATGACGTTGCTCGTCTTAACGTCTCTGTGGATGATCTGCGTGTCCAATTGCTCGTGGAGGTAGAACAGCGCGGCGGCTAAGCCGGCTACGATCTTCTCGCGTCGAGCGAAGCTGAGCTCCGTTTTCGACGTGAAGAGAAGCCGGTCGAGGCTTCCGTTGGGCATGTAGTCGTAGACCAGGAGGAGCTGGTGGTCGTGGACGCACCAGCCGCGGAGCTTCACGAGGTTCCGGTGCCGCAGCTGCGCCACGGCTGCCAGCTCCGCCGCGAAGGTTTTCTCGAAGCGGTCGCCGGCGTTGGCGACGCATTTGACAGCTACGATACTGCCGTCGCTTGGGAGAACGGCTCGGTAGACTCTACCGAAGCCTCCTGAGCCGAGGAGTTCATTGTGGCTGAAGCCGTTGGAGCCGATGTAGAGCTCGGCGAAGCTGAAGAGGCGAGGGTTGTCGTAGCCGGTCGGGGCGGCGCCTGAGATGTCCTCGAAGTGGGAGGTGTCGCGGGTGCGGTAGCAGCTGATGGTGATGCATGAGAGGCAGCAGCGGCGGTTCGTGGCGAAGTAGCGACGGAGACGGGAAGAGAAGGTTGGTTTGTTTACTTTTCGGTGGTTGAGTGGAGGAGGCTGGAGTGGTGGTTGTGGAGGCGGTGGTGGTGGTTTGATGTCGTCGACTTCGGCCGGAAGGATAAGACGAAGGTTGTTGAGGTGCATGGTGGTCGTGGTGGTGATCGCTGTGGAGCTCCAGATTGACGTGATCAATTACTCACGACTTGTTATGCTTCCCATATATAGACACACGTAAGAGGCTCTAGAGGAGTAGCATATGGAGAATTCTTTGGAAATTTATTTTACTAATTAATGAAATGTTAATCAAACAAAAATACAAAACCATTTGTTTTTAGGATTTTTTTCCGAAACAAATAAACGTAGAGCAGATAACATATTGAGATTTGCCATCTAAAATTAAGTTCTCGTGGGACCAGTTGGTGACACGTTTCTCAGGTTGGGAACTCGGGTATGAAAATATTAGACCTGTTACGATTAAAAGGTTTGTGGAATTGATGTTGCGTACTGTTGACCCTTGTTTGAGAAGTTCATGAAATATGGAATTATTGGATAAGATTGTGGCAGTTAACAAATATATTAAAATATTTTTGATTGGTAAGAAGCACTACATGTTTTATCTTCGTGTTGTAATAAGAGTTCCACGCAAAAAAGGTTGTGTGATAATATTGCTGTAGTATATACTATATAGCTTCATTCACATGCAAGATGCAACGACAATGTCCTAAAAGAAAACTGAACTTCAAAATAGAACAGCTTCTTAATGAGTAAGAAAGAGATTTAGATTGACAAGTTCAAGATCCAAAAAGATTTAACATTAGTATGGTATGATCTGTTAGATTTTTTTAAAAGGGTTAAGTAAGTCTTGACCTAATAACTTTCGGCTTTAAAATATTTTACAACAAAGATGATTGGACACTTGTAGGAAGCTAATCAACATACATGTAGATGTTCTTGTTGAAATAAATGCAATGGGCCTCCCAAAAGTGAGAGCTTTAAATCCAAAAAGAGAACAATAAAGAAGCTTTTGAAACAGAGTTTGATTTGTACACCGCAAATTAATTGGTTGCGCAGTTTTAGTTGGATGGCAATTTAACTTTAGAGTAGGCTAACCAGGGGAAAAGAAAGAAAAATTGTGAGTTCATCTTACATTCTCACCACTCACCACTATATGTCAATTTTAAATACCCATATTTATTTGCTATATTTTTAGCTAAATGTACTAAAATTTCTTCAGAAACTTTTTTTCTTCTGTCTTGGTCATTTGAAAAGTAAAGTAAAATAATCACAATTATAATTATAATAACAGCCCGCACGGAACGCCATCTGAAGTCCTCTTTCTAGATGAACACTGAATTTTCGAAGAAAAAGAAATCTAAGATTTTATGGAGAGTCCTCTGACTTGGTGTTGAGACTTGAGACATCTATTTTAACATGAACACGGTTATCTCTTTTTTCGGTAATATGCGTATAAGTAATTGAGCGCCAAATTTATGATATATATAAGAGTTTTATGGATTGAAATTAGTTTAAAAATTGACCGCAAGCAGAAGAAAACCCACCAACACATGGTTGAGTTTATTACAATGAGCTTAAAATCTTGAAAAGTCACAATAAATTATACAACGCAAATTAAGGGGTCAGTTTGATTTCAACCGCAGACGATGAGAATACATATTTGCAAGGATTACAGATAAATACTCGAACACAACTTTGTTATGAATTGACCAAAAGAATTTGGTCTGAAATTCACATTGATAAAACAGCCAGCATTCAGATGTTAACACACTCAGTTTATGTTGTTGTCACAACTCACAAAGACTTGCTTGTTGAGGCTCTTTTCTTTCTTACAAAAAATAAAGTCCTACCGACCTTAATTCCAACAACTTCTCTGTTTTAACCATTTATGACATATTTGAGTTCAGTCGATTTTGTGGTTTGGTTTTGTTAGGTTAACTTCAAAAGAGTGTGTTGGAAGGTACCTAATATACCAACTTGTTGACCTCAATCCATGGATATTTTAGCTACCTAAGTCATGCAGGGAGTGTTACCTACTTAGAGTTTGTGTCCTACTAATGTAAGTACGTCTATCAATTGAATGGGACTGATTATGTTATTTTATTTTAGGGAATTACTATTCGTCGTCGGAAATTACTTAAATTTCCTCAATAATTACCATTTTACCATTTACGATTCATTTAATACACATTTCGTTCCGTCTCTTTAAATAAGATTTCTACCTAAATTTTCTTCACTTTCTCAATACCAACACCACGAAAATGTCTGAGGAAGCGCCTGAATTCAGTTAAGTAAACCGAGGGGGGGGGGGGGGGGATTTCGTCCCGAACGTATGTCTAAGTCGCATGCCCCAAGGTGGGGGCGTCTGGCTAGGATGCCCCCTTCGTGGAGGGGGGGGGGGGGGCGTCCTAGCCAGACGCCCCAATTTTTATTTTATTTTTTTAATTTATTTATGTTGTGTTATTTTAAATTATTTCATGTTCCGTTGTAAGATTTCGGTGGTGATGGAGAAGATTACAGTGAGCTTTTTATGAGTACACAAGTATTTCCAACAATCGATAACGCGAGTAAATGAGTGAAACAAGTTGTCATCGGAGCCAATTTTTTTTGGTAATATCATCATATAAATCAAAAGAAGATAATAGGATGGATTGTTATCTGAGATGCGACAGCAGAAATGAAATGTGTTCTCATGATATGGATACTGCACTACGAAAGAACACAAAAAGAAAGGGTTGCGGTTGTCGATTTTTGATAAAGGTGGTCGAGCGACGGGACTGTGATGGATGAGTCGTTATTTCTAACAGTAGTCATGGGCAACACAACCACAAAATTGCAGTTTATCCAGATGGTCATCGACAGATCAGCGGTCTTACTCCTCGGGCCAAGAAAATTATTCGTGATATGACTGAGTTACAAGCGAAACCACGTAACATCTTGTTGGCAGTAAAGGAGAAATTCCCGGAGAATAATCTCAATCAGAGACACATTTATAACTTCAGAGAGTACATGAGGAGGACAAAATCTGAAGAAATGATTCATGCTCAGCAGTTTCTGCATCAGGCAGTGCAGTATCAGTACTTATATTGGATTACCGCGGATGAAGAAACTAATGTCATCACTCACGTATTTTTGGCACATCCGACGTCAGTTCAGTTGTTACGCACATACCCTTTCGTTATCTGCATGGATTCGACGTACAAAATGCATTTGTTCGAGATGGTTGGTGTGACACTAACAAACATGAACTTCCTTGTCGGCTGTGCGATTATGAAGGATGAACATGCAAAATCAATGGCATGTCAAGGCAGGAGAACATGTTGTAAGGTAAGTGACATAATCCGCTATCAGTAATGGTCACCGTCATATCATCACTCATAATTTAACGCCAAACCTGCAATGTAGTACATGCTCTGTGTCAATTATGACACTTCAGGACCTCCCAATCCTCGCCCTCCCAAATGTGTCTGGCGGTTGTCATCTAAAGGACTACCAGACATCACACCAGTCACGATCCAAAAATCGTCCTCAACCCTCTTCTTCTTCTGAGCTCGGGCATATGCAGTGCACAAACTCGAATCACCGATCACAAACCTACCACCTCTACCCTTCTGAATTACCCACTTAGCAGAATAAGAACTACCATGTCGCATCTGTCCTCCACCATACTGTTGTCTCGCCTCCTCCTGCTGCTCCAACTCATACTGACCCCCATCTCACTCTCCACCTCATCTGAATCCTCATCGTCGTCAAACGAATCCTCACGTGTCTGACGACGACGTAAATTATCTCTCTCCCTCCTAACCGAAGCAGATATACCTCGTCTACGTGGATGACGATGTGCTAAATCCTACTCGTGGGCATGTACAACGCGTAGAGGTATGAATTTTTCTCTTCCTCCACGATAACCCGATGACTATTAATTAAATTTTACAAGTAAAATGTTGTTAAGTGGATTTAAGCATCTAAATTAACAAATTTATTAATTATTTTTAACTAATTATCAATTAATAATAATAATTTCTATATTAAAAAAAGGTGGCTCCGACGGACGCCTCACCCCAAATTTTTTTTAAAACTTAGAATAAATGAGACATTTTACCAGATTCGAGTACGCCTGGGTGTCCGCTGACTTATTTCCTGGCCTCCGAGACATTCTTTTCGATGATTATGAGAGAAGGCAAAGAGAGAGTGATAAAATGAGAGTAAAATGATGAGTTATATAAGTACAAATGAGAGAATGACAAAATGATAACTTGCACTGGCGATTTGTTGGTTGTGATGCATTTCTTGGTTACATTATAATCTATTACGTTAAAACAAGAAATTCTATGCAATATGGTATGGTTTGAATTTTGAATATTATACGTTGGACGGTAGAAATTACTTTAAGATATGGTTTCATGACAAGGGAATTAAAATTGTAAGGAGTAAAATTATAAACAAAAAAGGTGTTACCCTAGCCGTGTGATCTATTTTAAGTATACGGTCAAGCTCGAACAACTTTAATTTTGTGAAGTCTAGTTCGAAGAATTAAGATGGCATCATTGAAGATTGATTAAAGATAGTAGCAAGTTAGAAAGTGAAAAAAAGATATAATTTTTATCCTCAATTCAATCATAAATCCTATTTCCATATGTTAGCATATAAAACCATAGAAGTAAATCTATTCACCAACAACATCTCTAAAAAAAGAGATTCCTCGCTTGACTCCTCTCTGACCTACAAAACATGAGTTCACAAGTCTCTGTTTGTTTCTGGATAGAGGACAGAGATAGGAACCAAACTAGCTACTTATTCCAAACTGGGAGTTTTCTTTCCAGTCAATGAAAGAAAGATCTCAAGTCCAAGTCCAAGTCCGAAGCAGTTGTATTTTTTGTCACATTGCCAGTGATCAACGCCAAGAACTGTGAATAATCATGCACCCTTGTTTTCAAGCATCAATCACGTTTCATTACAACAGTTGTATCTTTGTGTTCTTTCTTCTCAGATCATTGCAATTACAACACTATTGGTTCACATGGCATATTGATACAAAAAAAGAACAGCGTGGCATCTCAATTTCCGAAGCATATGATTGTGATTACCTTTTTTTATCCCAACGAGAACCCCGGTAATGTTGATATATATATATATATATACAAGTAAGTGATCAAGTAGTTGAGGGCAAGGTGAATGTGAAAGTTAACCATGAAAAGAATGTAAAATAATAATTGAATTCTTGACTATTATATGCAACTTTAGCTGCAACACATACGGTTATGATCTTACAACTTCACAAGTGACTCGAAAGTTCAGATATTTGCCAACCTGAAATTTGCAATTTATTATTTATGATGGTAATTAAGAATTGCAGGTTCAGATAGATTCTAACTTCTTCTTTGTCTTGATTCAGTGATTTGTCATACGCCATTAATATCATTCGCAAAGCTCTAAGTCCTTGATATGTCAATTTAGTTATTTAACTAGCTGATCTCCAAATATTGATGATATGTCCATTTTACGCCAGTTGAGATAAGCCCAACTGATAACATTCCAAAGGTTGTTGTTAAATTGGCAACTGATCACCAAAAAAAGATATATCTGAATCTTTCATTGTGGTTGAATAAGCTCTCAGTAAAAGAGTACTCAACAAAATTAACCATATTATAACTACAAAGATATAACTATCTTTTGTTTCATGCATTACCCAAGCAACTCATCCAAGGCAATTCAACAGTGAAGTAGATGGAAAAAAATCGGCTTCAGTTCAATGTTCTGCCAAAAGACGGACATGACAAAACCACCCCTCTCAAAGAAAATGACAAATCTAAAAAAGCTTCAATATAGCACTAGACCATCCATTAGTTACGTTCCCCACTATGAATAGGTGGGCCCAAGAAGAGGAAGTAGTTCACCCTTCACAATTATAATATGCTCTTGATGATACCACACTTAACAAAATTCCAATATCATGCTAGATGCATGGGATTTGAAGTTGTTGGTTAGAGTGGCATTATTTTCACTTTGAAGTATAAACCTAGCTAGTTTAAATATGAGGCAAATACATGGTTAAGGTCAACTTTTTTCTGATGATTCTATAGCCTTAGTACTTAGGTGAGGTATCGTATCACTAGATCCACTTACTACCACCATGGCACCATATGTGTTGAAAAGCAAAAGGAATTGAGTAGAAAGCAGCTCAACCTTCCACCTAAACCTTTGAAAAGAGGTGCTGAAACCTACGTACTGGTGTACACCACTAGAAATTTATAGACCTAACTAATGCATCCAACTTCCTTCAGATGGTTGCGTGTCATTCATTATATGATTTAATAACCGTTCATTCTTACATTCTGGACTTAAACATGTTACTCTGTTGGATATTGTAACATCTTGAAACAACAGAAAAATTTGAAATTTCAAACAATAACAGAAATCTCAAGTCAAGCAGTAATATTACTCAAATAATAATCAGTCGGTGCACCAAATACAACAGAGTTTGTCAAAAATACATGATTACATCAATACAATGAAAAGAATATATGTAATCATGACGACCTTGAATAGTCCGATGAGGATCCTAACTTCAAAATGTGTGTATCCGCTGTCACCACTCCACAGAACATACTGCGGTCCTGAAACATGAATTAAACAACAATGTATGAGTTTCCCATTAGGAAATCTTGTATGCCAAACTCAACTATATGAATGCAACAGTACGGTAATGAACATATCATACTAGTAGCATGTCATGTCATCATCAGCAATGCAACAAAATCTCCTCCAATGGTAAAACAGGATCTCAGTCCGACAACAACAAGACCCTCTCAGGGTCAACAAGGACATCATTCCAAAAAACAACAACGGGTCTCCCTTGGAGACCTACCGTAGGCACATACAATATCACAGATAGTACGCGACGTACCCCCACATGTGACTACTCAAGCCAAGGGATCGATGATGAGCGTCCGCACTTCCGTGTCAAACGAAACCACGTGGTCTACACCACCCCCAACAGAGTCATAACCTGGTCGGTCCAACAACCCTCAATAGGTGCACAATCGAGGGATCATCGCCAGAACATCGGCAGCATCGCCGACACAACATCGACGGTACAACATACGTCTGACACAACATCGGACGACACGACAAGTCGGCAACATCGTCGGCAACATCATCGCCGGCACAAACCTCGGCGGCATCGTTGGCACAACATACGTCTGGCACAACATCAGACGGGTCCAGACCGTAGTCTAGGGTCAACATGCTCCAAGAGCCAAGCATCAACATGCATTGGGATCCGTGATCCCTCGGGTCTACTACTCTACAGATAATAAAAACATCACGTCACAATCTTACAACAGAGGTGACTCGTCCCAAGTACCCACACTTTTCCACCCAGCGGTCCCTGGGCAGACGCGATCACGCATCCACCGTCACCTCCTAGCTCACTCACTCGGCGAGAACAAAGGTTTCCGTCAACAGAGTTGGCACAACACAAAGACTGGAAATCAGGATTTGCGCACAAACGGTCAACCGGAATAGGCACTCCGGTCGACCGTTCCCATGGGTCGACCTCGACCGTTCCCATGGGTCGACCGAAAGTCTGTAACGGTCGAACTCTGTGTATCACCCAATTCCCAACGGTCAGACTAAGGTCTAAAACCGATCGACCGAACGTGGTCAAAATCCGGAGTCAGGTCAAAAACATACAAGTCCAATCGGTCGACCGACTCAGGGGTCCCGGTCAACCGGAAACTACCATGGCCAACCTAACAGTTCTAGTCATCTAACGGTCGAACAACATACAAGACACATAAGTTCACTTAAGTTCCGGTCGGACCAAAGGTTAGGAACGGTCGACCGTTTGGATGGTCAACGTCTGCTCCGAGCAAAACATGAACCAACGGTCGAACGACTCATGAGTCCCTTCCGACCGAAAACTTCCAGGAAAACCTCCGACACACCAGCACAAGCACAACCGGTCGACCGCCCCAAGGCATCGTTCGACCGGTGTTGATTAAAGTCAGGCAAAAACATTAAACGGGTCGACTACCCGAAGGTACCCGTCGACCGTTGGTCAACAGCAACCTCGCGACAGCCAAGGATTTTACAATGTTTCTCGCCGCCGGTGAGGTCTCCAACCTCTCGCGACCGACCACAACTTCACCCCAACATGGGTGAGCAACAAAACCAAGCTAAAGAATCGGCATACCTCAAATGCAAGACGGAGCACGCCGGAGCTCACTCAACGTCGACATACGACCACAATCTCCGTACGACCTCCCACTCACGCCAACAGCACGCGCCTTACGCCGGAGTAGCCTTGACCGACGGAGCTTCTTCCACTGCCGAAACGAAAGGAGAAAGTGAGAGAGAGATTGAGTGGAGAAAGGAAAAGAAGGAGAGGAAGGAAGAATGTTGGTTTTCTTCTTAAAACCCAACTCAAAACACCCCCGTCACATCAGCCACCCTAACCTCCATCCCGTCAAACCTCCCTTCCAACAGTAACCCTAAATGGTTAGGGACGTGACAAATATTGTGTCACTGGTTTGTACTCTTAATACGTAGTAGCTGCAATTACCTAAAAACATGATGACCTAAAATATTCTAATAGTTCTTATGATCTGTTATGAGTTTTTCTCAAATTTTATTGTTTCTATCGTCTTTAATAAACATAATATCTTATGTTTTGCACTCATCCATGCACATAGGTATGTGCCACGTGTGTGTCACATGTAAAAAGTAGTACCAGCAAAACTTGTGAAAAACTCATAAGAACGTACCTCCACCCCTCTGTCTTCTATGATATGCTCCTCTCATGGCACGACGCCAAACATATGGGTCAAATTCACGCATTAGCACAGAATCATCTGTTCAGAAATTGTTATATGTTATTTGTTGAATACTTGAATCTTTCGTGGACTTTTAAGTTTTTTTAGATCCTTGCTCCTGTGTGTATCTGTGGAAAGTAAAACACAGATGGGACGATTGAAAGGGAAAGATTCCTAGAAAAATAAGTGGTGTGAATTGATATCCCTAATTCTGTTCAACAAAGCAAAGAATATCTTAGCAGTGGATCTTGTCCTGGTAGATGGGGAGCATGAAAGATTGATAGGTTTTTGTGCTTGTATTGTAAGATTTCTTGCCAACAAACATGGTATATATTTGTCTACATGTTGGGTAAGATTGTATGCCTGTTGAATTTTTCTGATACAGTTCTAAGTACAACAATTCACAACTCTTACATTAGAAAAGACAATTGTTGCCCAAATAAAAGAGAAAACATTGCATGTTAATAACCAAAATTAACCATTGTAGTAGTACACGTGTGAATCTGGTCATTCCAGTGAGAATCAAAGAACTGAAGAGATGGGGAACAATAAACAGGTGGAAAATTCCCCAGTAAATGGTTACAAAGTGGACCTGTACTACCATCAAAGGCTAACTACACTATTGCACTCTATCCAGTATCTACTAGAATTGGTGTATATATTGTTAAACCTGTAATTGTCCAATCAAATGAAAAAAAATCCACCAATTACTGCTCAATACGAAATAGGATTATGAGGAGAACTGCTCAATTTCACCATACAGCCATCATCACAATCTTCAGGTTATCTTGAGTACTCCAAGTGTGATAAATACTGCAGCTCCATCACATAAAGGCTCTGGTTTTGTCTGATCATGAGCCAGTGTCTCCAAGGTATTACTCTATTAGCTGTCCTGTGAAGTGAGAAAACACCAGTCTCTTAGATGCTATCCTTTTTTTTGGACCGGTTGCTTAGATGCTATCATGAATTCCTGAAGACATAGTGCGGCATGCCCTTCTCGTTAATTTGACCTTGAAATTAACCATCTCAAGTAAGAATACAGAACGCAGATAGATAGTTATGCTTCGAAATAGATAGATAGATAGATGGATGTAGTAAAAATAAAATCATGGTAATTTGTAACAAAAGATGAACCGATCTCGTGTTGGGCTATGATCTTCTTAATAATCGTTGGTCCACAACCAAAGCATGGCTTGACAGGAGCATATACATAGATGGGTCATAATCTCATTTTAAAGGATATACAATAATATGGGAGCGAAGATTTTTATAGAAAAGTCTAGCACATTGATAGAAAGACCTAACTCTTTCCGAACCCTTACCTGTCATCAGCCTTATCCTGGGCAAGCCAATACCAGCCCTTTTCCTCGTTGCCTTCTACAACCACCTCAACGGACACATAAAAGGAATTAGAGTAGAGGTATGGCAAGAGCAGATCCACTCGTGCACTTAATTAACAGCCCACCTCTACATAACCTGATAGATGCTCAGTAATCCTGCCTACTTGAGTAGTAATGTATATAGACAATCCATTAAGCCCATATCAGGCTGGATCGACATAACACATCTAAAATCCTGTTGGCATGCTTGAATATCGATATCTCAATAGCATGAAGTGCAACTTTGTGAAAGGACTGGAACGACCACAAAACTATACTAAAGAGCTTTTAGAAAAACAAATATGTGGAAGGACAGAAAACACAATGTGTTCACTTTTGCCACTTCAAACTACAGCACGGCTCTATCCACGCTTTTTTGGATGAAGACGGTAAGGTAATAATCAACACTCATGGTATCAAATAGAACTAGAAAACCAAATAATGTTTAGAAGGTGCATAACAAAAAAAAGATAATTTATCTCATTGTGGACAAGTATAAATATGCTTGTACACGATGTGGTATTTGTATGTGCTACTGTGCAGGTATTGAGGGTAGGGAAAAGGCAATGGCCATGATCATCTATTTTTGAACATTCGTGACCGTAATCATTTATTCTGGGCCATAAACCCAAACCTTTATCATATAAAGTCTGGTGTACTGTGGTTACAATTTACTGATTCAGTAATAATTGATATTGTTTAAATGATTCTACACCAAATAATCAAAAGACAAACTTAATAGTTTAATGCTTTGATCATCAAGAAACATAGTCAACTTACACAAAATCAAATTTCACAGATATTATACTTAGAATAAATGACATGCACCAACTAATTTATTATTGTGGATTTTTAACACAAAATGCATGACTGGTCACAATAAAAATATGATAGTGTCTGTTGCAAAAATAAATAAAAAATAAAAATGAAATGAAATGAAGATGATTGTTCATTCCTAATGCCATTCAGCTAATATGTGGGGCCTGATGAACATTATGAAGTTCTAGGAATAGATTTCCATGAACCCCATCTCCTTTGACATAATGCTCATGCACACAAGCAAGCAAAAGGAAAACATCACTTCAAGCCATAAAAAACTAAGCACATGACTGAAAATCTGCAATGAATGATGTGCTAATCAGAGAACAATGCTGGTTCTTGGAAATGCATTCAGCAATGTGTGATGCAACAAAAAACTTGTCTCCATTTCAGTGCAAACCCTGAATTATGAGTTTATGACCAACCTATGAATACTGGATGGATACAGAATAACGGATTAATATTAAATTCTTTATATACTGAGCCATTTACTCCATCTAAACCAAAATGGAACTTCTAGTTTGATACCAAAATGACGAGACTTGCACTGGAAAAAGAGATATTAGCAGAAAAATATGTATCATTATTCGTTGAGCATCACAAATTATGAATGATCTGTGGTATTAATGTGGAAACACTAGAGCCAGATAAGTGTTAACTGATACTAATGGAAGCCTGAAAATAGTTAAATGGAAATACCTTAGGCTTCGAGGATGAAGGAGGTAATGATGTCTGGCGTTTTGGCTTCTCAGGCTCTGATAGTTTCCAAATCTCTTGCAACTGCAATGCTATATCCTGTAAGAGCTGCAACTGAGTGGTTTCTATTTCCATACGGTCAGAAAAGTCCAACTTCTCTCGGCCTCTTTGTACAACCTTAAGCCTTCTTCTTAGTTCATCAACTTCACTTTCAAGTCTTATTCTCTCCAAGTCAACCGAAGACATGGAATTTATTTTTAAACAAGGTGACGAACCAGATCGGACAAGTGAACCATCTAATGATGAAGTAGCTCAAATGAGTGCATTATCTTTAGACCGCGTTATTGTCTTGTCAGAGCTGTACTCGTGTTCTTTTGGTTCCCCTTTCACACTTATACCTGAATTATGTCTTGAGACACCGGCTTTTCTATTCTCGTGCAATTGAAGTCGAGGATCATTGGTGCAAGAGCTTGATGAGGAACAACATGCTTGAGAAATCTTCCCCTTCCCTCTTCCTTCACAAGGTATTGTTTGATCATTAACAATATGAATATCGAGAATCGTCAGTTCAGTCTCTTCAGGAGAAGTATATGACTCATGTCCGGTTCCCTCTTTGAATTTTTCAGAACTTATTCCAGTTGCCCCATCACATGGAAATCCATCTTTAATTTGATAAAATTTGTCACTATACTCCTCACCTGAACAATTACAACCCGACTGAATGTCATGTTGCTCAATCTTATCGAAGTTACTAGAGACAGAATGGTCGAGCGATACAATGCCTTTCTCCTGAAAGTCCATATTCTCTTCATCTGACTTTAGTGGAGAGTAAAAACAATGATCATCTAAATCACCAAACTTGTTCTGACAACCGACAGAGTTAAAGCTCTTTTCACCATTTTTGTGTCTAATATTTTCAATACGGAAGTCAGATTCATGCATCTCCTGCAAATGGACCGAAGAATCCTCTTCCAGATGACCTATAGAATAAGGGATCGGTTTGCCAAAATTCCTACCACCACGATTGCCCTTTTCCTTCGTCGCAACAGAATCACAAATTTCTTGCAGCAAACTCGAAGGACCTTCATCCATTCCAATCAAAGTACGGGGAACCAGCCCATCGATCCTCCTATACATCTCAACTTCCTGCTCCAAAACAAACAACTCCTTCTCCCTCTTCCACACAATCTCCTTAAGTATCTCCATCTCCTCCCCATCGTAACTAGCCTTCTCCTCCACCATCCTCCGGTACTGCCTTGCGTTCATCTCAACCGCCGACTTCTCCTTCTGCAACCGCTCTATCATAGCCATGGCCTCATCCGCCGCCGTCGCTGCCGCATTCCTCTCCTTCTCCAACTCAACGCAAACCGCAGCATGAGCACTCATCTCCTCCTCAAGCGCCCTCTCCAAAACCCTAACCCTCTCCTCCAAACTCCCCTCAACCCCCCCCCCCCCCCCTCCAAAACCCTAGACCTCCCACCCCCACCATCCCAACTCCCCAAACCAACACTCTCACTACACAACACCTCCCCTCTCGGCGACGACCCGGAGCTCTCCTCGGACTCACCGACCAAATCTTTCTCCTTGCTGTCCCCGAAACTAGTCCCCGGGGTGGCGAAACCACTTCCTTCGAAGGAGTCGAAGGGGAGGAGGGACCTGAGGGAGGACTGGACGGAGGAAAGGCGGCGGAGGGGGTGGTGGACGAGGAGGGCGCAAGGGCGGCCGGAGGGGTCGCCGAAGAGGGCTGTGGAGCAGGCGGAGGCGGAAGAGAGAGAGGAGTTTGGTGGCGAGGAAGGCGAGCGTGGCGGCGAGGAGAAGGAGGAAGACGGTGGAGAGGTCAAGGAAGGCGCCCACTAGGCCCGGGAAGGTCCAGGGGTTTCTGGGTCTGCAAGCCATCGAGAAGAGAGGAGAGAAACTATTCTTTGGTGGGTTTCTTGGCTTCTGCAGTTAACCGTTTGAAGGAGGATTAGTGGAGTTTCTTTTGCAGGATTTGAAAGTTTGAGGTGACTTTTGGGGAGATATTCCCGGATTAATGGAGAATTAGAATCTGCACTTTTTACATTTGGTAAGAAATGTTTTGATGTTTATCAGTTTATGTGTGTTTTTAGTGAGTTTGATGATTAGTGAAAGTTTAATTGCGAATAAATGCAACTTTGATTTGTTAAGTGTTGGGTATGGTAAAATACAGAGGATTTTGTCACTCCCGGGCTGTTTGGCAGATGCAGCATCCGATGTGGACGAGCGTTAAACGTCATGCTTAGATTTAAGTTATATGACATTAAATAATACCCCACTGCTTAGATTTAATATATGTCCCGTTTCGGGGTATCTAAGGGAAGACAACAGAATTGAAGAATACGGACGTGAAGCGTCATGCTTAGATTTAAGTTATATGACATTAAATAATACCATTGCATTTTTT
This sequence comes from Triglochin maritima, assembly GCA_963682175.1. NCBI lineage: Eukaryota > Viridiplantae > Streptophyta > Magnoliopsida > Alismatales > Juncaginaceae > Triglochin > Triglochin maritima. Next base: position 50,960,840 of record OY821774.1, on the reverse strand, counting down.
AATCATTTGAGATCACGATTGTGTAGCTTAGATTTAAGTCATCATGAGCCATGTGAGTCAGAGTGAGATCACATTTACATTTTACATGTTCCTCGAAGTTGCGAGCATATATTTGTCTCAACTTAATGTGCTCCGAGCAGTTGACCAGATCCAATGTTAATTACTTAACGGGAAAGCTGTACTCATCTCCGAGCAATAGAGCTTGCAAATGATGCCATCACATGAACATGAAAACTTTGCTCCATGCACTACGCTTTTATCATCGTAATAAGAAGTCGTTCGCGGAGTTTAGCTGCTAACACTAAAAAGTAGTGATGACGATTTTATATATGAATCACAAGATCAATTTCATGTACGTTTTTCTAATATCAAATCTCATTTCTACAATTACAGGAGAAGAGAACCTACCTACAGGAAAGGATTCAAAGACATGCCTAGTTTACTATTTCAGTACACCACAGTAACAAGGGCTCATAACAAATAAAAACATCTTATCAGAAACCAAAATAGTATAAAACTACAACTAGAAGTATAACAAACCTAAGTTATGAGAAGACGTTTAATACATGTGCAAATAATTTTGCTACTCAAGTTCTGCACATGCATGGTGTAAGAGGGTTCTCCCAAAGATCATAGTTAGGAAAAGTCTCTTCAGGAAGACCTGTTCGAGTCTGGTGAGCAATGACAACATCATTCACGAATGGTGACCAACCCATGTATGGATCTCCAAATGATTTGGACATGAGACCTTTGTCAGGCTTTATGGACTTCAGCTTGTGTCCCATGTATCTTCGAGCGCCTATTATGAGTTTTGCAAAGTTACCGCCATGAGTCATGACAAACACATCTGATTTTAGGCATACCAAAAAATCAAGAGCTGCCAAGCTCGTGACATGCTTCCTGAAACCATCTAGCTCTTCTTTGCTTGCTAACTCCTCCTTGGTTATCTGCAACAGAGGAACAGATGGAATACCAATATACCATGAATAATGGAGATGGCCATAACCAAATGTATTAAGTTTCCACCGAAATGATGTGGTGTGCAATGCGTTGGGTTGTTGTTGGGATGAGGCAATATAAAACTGGGTTTCTGGGCGAAACACTTCGCACCTCAGTAAGTATATCTTAGCACTGACCAAGTGACCAATGACAGCCAAAACAAAAGATTCTCTTTCTAAAGATTCTCTTTCTAGTTCCAAAATGTTATTTTCCATTTTACCTTACTAATACCATTAGTATTTGGGAGTACCAAACTAACAATTCCATCTGAACAATTTTGATGCATCATACATCATAACCTCACCTAGATAGAAAACAAACACAAGTATTTCTTTTAAATGTAATTGGTACTTCAAATTCCTATAAAACATAGAAATAATAAGTTCGAAACATGTAAATCTAGCAAGCAAAGATATGGACTTTACCAGATTAGGGAACATATTTCTAAGGGGAGCCATTCGACTCTGCCCACCATAAACTTGTCCAGAGGCAACATATATTTGTGTTTCCTTAGGATAGCCCATTGCCCGTAGTATAATTGCCACTTCCCCAGGTTCAAGGGGGCATCGACCTTCTTTTCTCTTTTGAAGTGCTAGATGCCACAAGTGGGAGCCATTCTTCACGCCAACATACAAAAAACCAAACAGTTTAGTATATTTAGAAGAAGAAGAAAACTCCCTGATTTTTATTAGAATACTAAAATTCAGCATGGATTGACCTTATAGCGTCTAGGCCATTCCTTCTGTCTATAAGCCGCCATCATTGCCTTCTCCTCTCTTGTGCCAACAAAGTCACAAAATGACAAGCCAACCATTCCTTTTTCAAACCTCAAGTGAAGTGCCCTGGTAGGAGCAACACAACACAACATTAGGATAAGAAAACGGGAGGGTGCAAATAACTACTGAGATTGTAAGGAGAGAGAGAGAGAGAGAGAGAGAGAGAGAGAGTTAAGTAACATGTAAGGGTTTGAAGCCTCAGTTCGGTTCCTCATCCGCGCTGCTAATTGGTCTGCCATGGCTTCAATGTGAGGCAGAAATTTCAACGCATGATAGTTGACCCGACACCTTAGCCTATTTATTTCTTGTGGAACATTATCATACCTGAAACATCACTAAGAAAAACTCAAAAGCCCACCAAGATACCATATAATTTGCAGAACATTTGACACAAACAGCAGGTTTTTGTTTCGTTAATTTAGAAACAATATAATAGATAGACTGCCATTTGCCAAACAACCACAGAAGGAATGAATGAGATATGAATATGCACACTGACAACTTACCCCAATCTGTCGACAAAAGGTTTTAATGCCATTATCTTCTTTTCCTTTATCCTAGGCAATACATTGTCAATATAGAACTGGGCAGATGCATACTTGGGGATGTTTTTCACTGTCCGCCTGCCAAGACATCATAATTGTCTTCATTCACATGCATGTCAAATATCAATTGTGAAAAATTGGTCAACAAGTTGTGATTTATACAATCATAACATATTCGAAGTTGGAATTAAAAATTCACACAGAGGAATTCTAACTTGACTTAAATTAGTAGATGTTATTTTTTTTCTTTGAATTTTATATGTCTAGAAGAAGTGAACTTTCAAGATTTATTAGTCAAAAATTCAAATCTGATGACTCTGGTAATCTGTAACCACTTGAGTGGTCCATTTAGACCTATAATCTTTTCCGCTCATGCCTTTCTTCATCTAATCCACCAATTTTAGAGATTATAGACCATATAAATGACAGAGCAGGCTAAACCACCAATGCACTTCAACATACGGAGTTACAAACTGATGGACAGATGCGACAAAAAAATACAGTATCTTATAATAAAAATGTGAATGCCAACATGACAAGGTCAAAAGGGACAAGAAACTAAAAGAAGATGCAATTATTTTCTTAAGCACTGCAGTGTGTTGCTTATATGTGCTAATAAAATTTTTACTAAACCTTATACTTGTAAAAAGCTCCGCTTTATCTGGAAACCACTCAGGAATGTCACGTACAATGCGGATATCATCCTTTAGATAATCAATGAAATGTTGTACATCAAATATGTCTTCCAATTTCCTGAACAAATAAGAAACTGAGTTATATTTGAAGAAAAAAATTGAGCTAGGCCCAGCTTGCAAATAATGAAAGCTAGCAAAAAGCTCATGTGTGAGTTGTGGCATTACGTTTGATCCTTCCATATTTGATCTTGCTTCAAAATTGGTAAAATAAGAGTGGCATTCATAATTTTGGCCACGGCAACAGCATTGATTATCTGCAAAATACCATTATTACAAGCATTACAAGATGAGAACATGTTTGGGATGTAAATAATTCTATCTTAACTTAGGCAACATTCATCACAGACCTCTTAAACTAGTAGAAACACATCATGCCAGAAAATAAACCACAAGACCGCATAATACGTAAAAAATATGAAGATAAACACCCATCTACTATATTTTCGAGATAAAAGCAAAGAAGATCATAATGTGTCTAGTGATCACTTCAACAAGATTTACACTGACTTTTTTCGTCTTGGAAGCTACAGAATTCACTATGTTAAGGATTCCACTACTATTCTGTTAAAATGAAATAAAGAAGCTTGCCATTTCCTATTTACAAATTCAAAAAAAATCAGCAAATTTACAAGATATTTTTTGGTGTTTATTATTCCTATTTCATTTGAAGAATACTTTGAACAAAAAGGAAAATTTCTAATAAGTTTCTCTCTTGTTTCAGGATAAAAATGAGGCTTCTCTCGTATCCAATAAACATGAGAAAATTGGCTTATATCCTGACTCTTTTCTTCCCTTTCATGTTTTCTGAATTTCTTTTCAGTTGTAAAGTAACAGCCGCCTGACTAACTGAGAGCTATTTGATTGATGATTGAGATAGGGAAGACAACAAACTCCTTAAACCTCGCATGCTATTGGTCAATGTCATCTAAGAAGATTATTCAGCCATCAGACCCTAAGTATTTTTGCTAAGAAATGTCCATGTTAAATACTAGACAAAATTCTACTATTTATGTAAAATAAGGTTCCAGTACAACAAAAAAGAGTTTTGAGTGTGAAGAATAGGGGGAAAGGGTTATCAAGATGCATACAGCGATTCGTTGCTGATTTAGACCACCTTCAGCATGAATTAATACATAACCAGTTGTTTCATTCTCAGGAGGAAGATCTGTAAGATGGATAGATGAATCAAAGCAAAAACTCAAACAAAAATATGTAATCTGGAACAGAAGATCAAATTTAAAAATGAACTTTAACTCAGAAGCAAGAAGGGTGCATGAACATAAAAACTGGTGAACAAAAAAGTTGTTTATACCCAGTTCGATTTTTTTATAATATGTATCATCGCAATAGATGATACCATACACATGTGACTGTGAGGTAATCATGGTAGGTGAAATTTTCATAGAGATTACTATGCCTATCGTGGACGTGGATGACATAACATTTTAAATAGTTTGCATGATACACACACTTACATCACTTATTGTCTCTTATTCTTGATTTTCCAACTTTTCACAATTGAAATGAAGAAATATTGAATATCAAGTATTCAAGTCGTTAACCTATGAATATTTTTGGTAGCATGTATGCCACTTTATTGCTTTCAATATATTTTAGAAATATTAAGCCATTACACTAGCGATGTTGTTGGAAGCATGTATAGGAACTTTATGATAAGTTATACTATGTAGAGCGGAAACTATAAGGGTCAACAACAGCAAAGTCTTTAATCTCAAACAAAATTTTAACGTGCAACTGCATACTGGGTATGCGGCCGCACAATGCGGTTCGGCGGGCTGGGGTCGTATATGCGACCACCGCACAATCGCACCCAACAAAATGCGACTTGTGCGGCCGCATATGCGGTCGCACAAGGCATGGTGGAGGGGCCAATGGGGTGGGGTAGATGGAGAATGGAGATAGGAGAGGAGTTTGAGAGAAAAATAGTAAAAACAATTGGGAGAGGGGGGGTGATGAGGTTGAAGAAGGAAGTTGTGGGGGACATCTGTTATGCATGTTTGTCTGATTTCGAATTTTTTATTATTTTATTGTTATTATTTTGATTATTAAAAAAATTACATTCGTGAGAGAGTTGGAGTTGCTCCAATGGAAGAGAAAGTTATCCAACACAGACTGAGATGGTATGGACATGTACAAAGAAGACCTATGGAGACACCTATAAGAAGATGGGTATTGAATCGGATCGAAGACATAAAAAGAGAAAGAGACAGATCACGATTGACTTGGGGAGGAAGCGGTCAAAAGAGATTTAAAATATTGGAATGTTCCTCGAGAATTTGCATTGGATAGAAACGCGTGGAAGAAGGCGATTCACGTGCCTGAACCGTGACTCCTTAGAATTTCATTTCTAACATACCCCAACTAGTTTGGGATAAAAGGCTTTGTTGTTGTTGTTGTGCGACCGCTTATGCAACCGCATATGCGGCCCTGGGCACAAAATCGCACAAGACCGCATATGCTAAGTTAAAACCTTGATCCCAAACTAGTTGGGGAGAGCCGGGTAGGCTAGAACATTTTTTATATATTTTTTATCACTAGGGTAGAACCGAACTATAAGGGTGATTTCAGAAAACCTTCGAACTTCAAAAAATCTGACTTCGACATGTTACGGTGTTGAGTTGTAAAAAAAATTGGACAATTTGATCATTATATCTGCTTCTACTAGCTAGTTTTCGTACCTAATAAAGTAATGTTGGATAATTACACATTTCTAAGTGAGTGTTTTTCTTGTGAAACAAATGTTTTTATGAGGACATTGTTTAACTTTTACAACTAATGAACTAAAAATTTAAGGCAACATTATTTGAAATTTTCAAACGGATAAAATGTGCTAGTGAGATTCCGGGGTTTTTTATAGAAGCAACCATATTGATAAAATGTGTTTTATGCTCATATAGACATAGTCAATGGGTATGTCTGCAACTTTGGTTATATAAGTTTATTTTTGTGATTGATTGTGATGTTCACAAAAACAATGCCAAGCAATTAAGCGTGAACCAAAAATAAATCTAGATATATCTTTATATGCCTACCTGAAACTCCATTTTTTGGACGCTCAGCACATGCTTTCCATGATGTCGTGGCAACATGAGGATTTTCCCAAAGTGAAGGTGCTTCCTTGGCCTTTATAACCATCAAAAGAAATCACATGCGAAAATTGACGAGACATAACACAATCACCGTGCAAATATTATTAATTAAAAACTAAGATGTTAGCCAAAACTATGTAGATTTATAAAATGACTAGGCCTGGCAAAGCTTACATGTGGGCAATGAAGAATCATTCCATCCTTTGTGCATAAATAAGGTGCATTCTACAAAAAGAAAAGGAGAATAAATTTAACAGATACTTATTTTTGTCTCGGAGTTTTGAAGCATGTCAAACACATCAACTTCTGTATATATAACACATAGATTCTCTTAGACAAGGAAATAAATTGTAAAGGTAAAGGTGATTACTAATTGTTTACCTTAGGCACTAATAAGCAAATCAATTAGGTTGTTTTGTAGATCCAGTTCATGCTAGCATGTGTCAGGCCAGCATCAAACATTTCACCTCGTCCCCAACACAAGCCTTCCTAAAGAAATCTTGTTCGCAGAATTGGATCTTAAGATATGATGAGTTATTTTGTTTTTTGCAAGATGTGATGAGTTGAGAAATAATAAAATATGAGATCACTAGTTTGCTTTTACAATGATAAGTAGACACTAGACACATTCCCTCGGAATATTTCAAGATAAGCTATTACGGTAATACCATCAAGTAACAAATAAAACATTATACTAATGATGATAATATTGACAAACCTAGATTCTTGAACAAAATTATAATTTTCAAAATGGATAAAATTTATTCTTTGATCGAGGTCCTTGGATTATCTACTGTGCTTGTTTCCAAGTCAGTATGCTAATGCTGACTTGTAAATATGCAATTTATGATTTTATGTAAAATTGGGCCAGATGCTCGTACTCCCTTAGTAGAAGATACCATAAGGATGTTGAGTTACCCAATGTTAAGGCTGATAACATACCCAGCAAGCAATGTCTATGTTTCTACGATGGCCATTTTATATCAAGTTCTTCTAAATTCTAACTAAGTTTCAGAATGCATCTAGTTCTACTGCAGCAAGATAATAAAAATGTTAGTCTGATCAAGACAGTTTCTGGTTCTCTTTTATACACTGTTTTAAGTTTAGAAATAATAATTTAAAAATAATAACATGCAAAGTTAAACGACTTCTGTAACTTCATTCGGTCCAATAAAAAGATTGACCAAGACGATTTCCCCTCAAATCTCACTCAAACAATCGGCACAAACCATTACGAACACTAAAATATGATAGGAACTGATCTCATCCCAAAAGCTAGCTAGTGGGTTGGGGGAACCTATGGGGTTATATCCCACGGGTATCTCATATTACCCGATGTGAGACTAAACTCATCATGGATCGTAACAAAATACCACCACCAAAGCAATCAAACTACACATCTAATCAACCTGATGTTCCTTCCAACTAACTTCGCTAGAAAAACCAAACCAAACACAGATCAAAACCAAACACCACCATCACACCATTCCATCTTCTTTAGTTTCCACAAATCCATCAAAACAAAAAACCAAACCCATACCAATCGAATCCAGAGCACGGGAACGGCGACGAACCCAACGAGCAGCAGAAACGTGAGCGCGAACACGAACACCCTCCGGTAGAGGGCGGCAACCTTCGGATCGAGGAGTTTGGAGTACCAGTCCCTGTACCTGGCGTTCCTCCCCCGCATCGGGGACCGGGGGTCGTAGTGGTCGTCGCCGGGGTCACCTCCGGCGCTCTTCCGGTCGGGCATGAGGGGGGAGGTGGAAGGGGAGTCGAGCTCCCGCTTCATCGGCGACGACGAGGCTCGGCTCCCGATGGAGGTCGAGTGGCGCAACTCCGCCATCGCAGATCTCGCGAGGTGTGGCCACACCAGTCCCTCTCCGATTTGGATGTTTGTTTGGGCTCACTGGAGGAGTGTGGGACTTATTTGGACTCGATCACTCGTGCCTCACTCCCCGCGCCTACTTGGTTTTCAATGTGGCTCGGTTCCCATCTATTAGGTCATCGTTTGAGGTTTCAACGGTGAAGTTCGATAAAGGAAAACAATGGAGCATCATTTTCACGTCAACAGATTTTTCATGTAAACAGGAGACGTTACATTTTAGACTAAGTTTACATTACAAATGCATGATATTGTTCACTTTTCAAATCAAGTTATAACCTCTTTCCAAAATCAAAAAATTGATATCTATCATTTCTTCTTTATCATGCATACAAAACTTCTCTTTTTTTCCTCAACGATGGAGATTGTTACTCACGTCGACCAGCAAAAGAATCCTCCTACGGGTTCTTTCTCTCAATCATACGTCGGAATGTCTTTCAAATTTTTTTGAAAAAACCTGTGAGTTTTATACATCGTTTGGGAATGTTAATGGATTCAGTATCAAATCAGTCATTCTCATTACATGCATAACGTTATCACCAGGGCCACTTTGACATGTTCCAAGGATGGTGGTGGACCACCTAACCAAGGGCAAGGTGAAGTCCATCCACTTTGTCTCGAGCATAATCATGACATGCGGGAGGCTCGTCAACTGCATTTTTTTCATGACAAATATGAGATTTATGAAGCAAAGAAATTACGAATTTCCTCAAACGACCGTTGGTATTTCAACTTCCAAAATCATGCAAGCTTTTGCTAATAAAGTCCTAATTTAGTCGTAATTCAATCTTGCAACGAAAATACAAAGTTTGTTAATAAAGTCATAATTGAATATCATATGGACATACCATTACATCTCCATAGAGATATTGACTCATCTTGCTTTGCTTCATTCGGAACACAATCTAGTCACAATATGGACACATCTGGATAAAATATGAACAAAATCTCGATACAATATGAATACATCTGGACAGAATACGGACACATTCTGGACATTATATAACCACATCTGGACAAATCTAGACACGATATTGACACAATATGTCTTCAAATTTGGATAACTTTGGACACAAATAAGGTTTGAACACGAATGAACACAAACTAGACACTTTGTCCAATCTTTTTTGGGATTTCACTTTGTTGGGAAACAAATCGTTTACTCTTTTATCAGGAATCACAAATTGTTAATGATTTAAAGATTTCATAAATCATTATTCTTTATCGGAAATCCTCACGTTTGCTAACATGACTGGTGACATGACACGCGTTTGTGACGCGAGGCGTCCATGTATCAGCACCGTTGTTTAAAATATGCTCGGTAAAAGTGGTGTTGGGTAACTTCCAATGTTCCTAAGTAGACGACATGGTGATAGAAAACAACTCAATTCTAGAATATATTGTTTTGTATTAGTTTGCAGTGGTACACACTATAATGACAGTTGAGATACAAAGTTTAAAGATCAAGCTTACAACAATTAACAACGCAGATATAAAATTTTGTCTGTAAACTTAGAATACATAAATTTTTAATTCTGTTGAACATGCTGAAAATCCAAAAGACTTTATTATTGAACTCTTCACCTTTGGGATTTGGAGGAGTCAGTTTGTGAATTATGCAAATTGTCAAAAAGGACTTCAGGAGAGTGCAAAATTTTAAGTTGGGCTCGGTAAAGGTGGGTAATGGGTTGGACCGGGCCAGTGGCGGCCTCGACCGATTGAGTCGAATCGGGTTCAATTGAGTTCAGGTTCTTATCGGTCGGATTTGCAGGGTTATTTTCTCGTACTATAGATATTCATATACATGTACCTTATAAAGTTTAAATTAAAAATACTATTAAATTAGGATTCAAAAAAATAATTGATTCATCGACGTCATTGCCTCACCAACTATCATGCTACTCATCCCAACCGAGAGTGAAATTCTATTAAGTACAATAAATTTACAAATTACATACAATGATATAATTTCTAATGTATTAAGTATTACAATTGCAAATTACAATTACAAAAAATAGTTTATTCGTTTTCGTCGCTGCTTTCATTGATTTGCATGTTCTACGTTCTATTTTCCGCATCCAACAATCATTCAGGCAAACATTTGTCTCTAGTGATCTAGCGGATGTGTTGCGCATATTATCGATCAACACCTGTTTACCTAAGCTAAATGCAGTTTCAGACACCATAGTTGACACCAGAGGAGTTAGTAAATCGCTTGCTAATAAATAAACTATTGGAAATCTAGCATAGTTACATTTCCACGTGTTCAAGATATCAAAATATTTTCAATCTGCATCACTTAAGTACATATCAATATTTAAATATGCAGTTAATTCGTTATGTGTTTCAGTTTGTTCTAATCTTAATATTTCTTGATTTATCCAATTCAATTGAAACTTTTTATCATGTTCATCTTCATCCACAAGTAGGTGTTGTTGGGATGATAATATTTAAAATTATGTAATCGTTCATAAACACACAAAAAATCTATTAAAGTGTGTTCTAATGTCTCTTAAGTAATCTTCACAACCTTCATTGTTCATGTTTTCAAAAAAGTTTCTAAGTAAATTTGTAAATCGGTCGTTCTAAAACCCTAAACAAAAGCCGAACAAAAATTTAATGGTGGAGGTTTTCAATATTTATTAAACTCAGTCTCTATTACATTTATAATTTCAACAAAACTATCATTATTCATATATTTTTTTAAATACTTTGGTAATTGGAAGTAATTCAGATATAAATAAATTTGCAGTTGTGTAATATGTTCCACTTAATGTGTTAGTGGAATTGAAAAAATATATCAAAAACTCTAACATAATTCTACAAATTTCTCAATCACGATTAATTAAAATTCTTCCGTTTTGTTTTTCATTATAAAAAACTGTAATTAAAAATTTATAAGGAAAACAACATTTCATAAGTAGAGTTCCATTTATGTGGGATATCTAATTTAAATTTTCTAAGTCTAACATTATTACTAGAGCACAAGCTCTAAATTCTTGATATCTATATGTATTATTACTGCCTAAATATGTGATAACATCTCTAACATTTTGCAAATAAGGTTTATTATTTCAAATCCATCTTGTATAACTAAATTTAAAACGTGACAAACACATCTAATTTGAAAAAAATACCATTTAAGGGTGAATTACATAATGTTATAAGTAATTCCACTGCTCCAGAGTTATTACTAGCATTGTCAAAAGAAATTGTACAAAAATTATTTGTTATTGAATATTCATGCAATACATCTCTTATCTGGTTATATATAATCATAGTAGTGTGTGGGTGCAAAATCGGTGCATAAGATATAATATTTTTATGTATAACTCATGAATTATCTAAAAAACGAGCAGTTACGCAGCAAAATGGAAAAGTAGATTCTGAGGTCCAAATATCACTTATTAATACCATCATATGCGTCATTGATGCAAGTGCATTAATCAAGTCAATTTTCTCATTATCATATTTTGTATTTGCAGCGACCCAAAACGTGCGTCGGGAAAATGATTGAAATTATGGGTTATGGTAAGTAAATGTTTTTCTAACATTTGGAGATTCCACTTGGTTAAACGGTAATTCATCTCTAATTATGTAGTCAACAATTACATCTATACCTTCAATTATATCGTATTTCCTAGTAGTTTTAATGTTTCCGAAGTAGAGTCTAAAATAGATTGTTGTGAAGTAGATGCTCCAACATTTTTAAGTTTACTTTTTTTTGCATGTCTGGTTAGATGAGTAGTTTATTGACTTAAGTCCAGTACCACATAGTTTACATATAGCTCATTTTTCCCATTTTTATCTCGTGATAAGTCAAAATCATTACAAAACTTACAAGTTCTTTTTCTAGTACTTTTGTCTCTACTTAATGCACTGATAGGTGGATTACTAATCTACTTAGGTTCAGGTGATGAATTAATTGATGAGTCAAATGTCATTGAAATTAAAAAGTAAGAAAACATAAATCTAAATTTTCTAACCAACGAGAAATTCACGATGATTAACTCAAATAAATTAATTATACTAAATAAACTAAAAGAGTAAATAAATGCAATCGAGAATGCAAGAAACAGAAAAGATGTGTCGGCATATCGTGAAATCGGACGACTCTGGTAGTAGCTTCACGTTTTTGCTCAAATTCGACCAACTTCTAACACAATGAGAACACTTAGTCAAATATTAAGAAAATTGGAAGAGAAGAAGAAAAAAAATTGGTGAGAAGAAAACGAATAGAATGTGTGGTTTATATAGATTTTTGTAATGATATTTTCATAAATATGGAAACTATTTTCGTAATTAAAAAATAAAAATCAAGAGTCGTTGGTACATGGGTTGGCCCGAGCCCGTCGGTACCCGTTTTGGTAAAACGGCCTGGGCCGGCCATACACCCACCTCCGTCTTGGGACTTGTCGTTAAAACTTTGGAATTTTTCAAATTATAAAATTTACAATTGCACTATTTATAAACAGTGTGCGTGTGTTTTTTATGTTTAGATGAACACATCGTTTTAAGATCAACATCATATTTACTAGAAGTTCATTTCGAGCAAAAGTCAAGGTAAATATGTCATATGACCTATGTATGTGTCATTTTGAGAGGGAAAAACTTGTATATGAAGTTCCGCGTCATTACATTTGACATACTTAGTCAAATACATTATCATCTTGTGTACCTTAAGCAAAGTGTTGATCATATAGTATAAGCTAGTTCACTATCAATAACTTACAACAATTAGAGCAGAAATTTCATTAAAACTTGAACATGCCAGATTAGAACCTCAAGATTTGTTACAAATTTAAGAATTAGAGATGTATAAGCTAGTTTATTAAAATAAAAATATATTAGAATTTGTCTTTCCCGAGATTTTTATGAAACCATGTCTTTCTTCACATCGTCGCAACACATGAGGAAGATAACTTTTTGTCTTTTAACTTTGGTAACTCGACGTTATCACGGTCAAGTTCATTAAAAAGTGACATGTCAATGTCAAATTTATAAGAAATTGCAAAACTTGCCCGAGAGAATGATTTGTTTCTTTAAACATTTTACTTGGACCTGGGCAAAGCTCTTTGGAAGAAAGTTGTATAATAGAAACTTAAAAAAAGACGACAGGTCAGTGGTATATTAATAAAAAATCTACAATATTATTATTATTATTAACACGTTGTAGTTATCTTGTACATATGATTTACTTGTAGTCTTGTCGAAATGGAAACCCAACTAAACAAGTTAAAACTTCTCGGTGGGGTTTCGAATTCCACGGTCAAAGGCCCATTTTTCCTTCAGGTCCCATCACCCTAGACGGCGCTCTAAATCGACGTCTAACGTTCCACGGTCCACACCTCTGCTATTATAAAACTAATCAATCCCTTTTAACCAACGAAAATCCCTTAATTACTGTAATGACTAAACACTAATGTCTGAACCTGTTGATATGCTGACTCCAACGAACTTGTCCATAAATCAAATAATAGATTGGTCTGCAGGTGACCACGATGGAACTGAAAATTCTAAATGCAAATCCAGTAATGGAGCTACCTAATTCAATAAAAAACAAAAACCAGCAAACCGCGTATAACTACATGATTTGCAAATCCCCAAAATTAGACGTTCGGAGAAAAACTCGGAATCATAACTAAAATTTTTGATGCGATAAGTTTGCAAAACATAGTTATGAATAACGTCGTGAAATTAGTTGCTGAAAGTTTTGAAAACAAAAGACACTGCCCGAAAAATATAATTGCAGGCTGCAAAGACTCCTCTCTTAAATTCTTCAGAGAACTTACTTGAAACTCAAAAAACCATGGTTTATATGATTTTCCTTGCCAACTCAAACCAACTCTATACTAAAAAAATCACAGGAATATCAACCCGCTATGAAAGCAAGACGAGATTGGAAATTTCCCTATAAGGTTTTCAACTTAAGCCGGGAATCGTTGATTGTAGTTAATGACCAAAATACCAAATACTAATCATTTGAAACTCACGAGTTTTTTTACGTTTTGAGCTACGGATAGCTTTAAAGTATGCTCTCTAGCTTTCACACCCCAAAAGTTCTTTTACAAGTAGATAACTTGACAAGTACTTGGGGTCAGCAAACTTCGGTACAGTATGGGTACTCGGACTGAACTCGGTCTAAAGGATACCAAAAATTATGTCTTCGGTATGGTTCGGACCGAACCAAGATTTGGGTTTTGGACCGAATTGGACCGGATTGACCTGAATTTATTTGATCCGATCTTCGATTCGACCTTCCCAAAAATTCGGTCTTCAGTCCGCTCCAGTCTTGAACCGAAGCTCCCACCCCCTAACAAATACTAAGAAAAGAATAATTTTAATCACAAACCACATTTTAAGAAAAATAAGAGAAAGAAAAAGGGAAAAATCTAAGCAAATTGTCACTTAACTGCACGAATCTGTTCACAATCTAAAAGAGTTTTTGCACCCTGCATATGTTTTTCCGATTTTCCCACTAATAAAACGAAATATAACATTAGAAATAGGAAAATTCCCGTTTTATTTATTTATTTATGACATTCATTTATGGAGTACTCGCTTCATTTTGTAAGTTAAATTACAGTCTCAAAGTACAGCCGATCCAAACACTAAATACTCTATGTATATTTTCACATCCAACTAAGAGCATCCTTAACAGCGCCCGGGCAGTTCCCGAGTGCCATGTTTTCTCCCTCAGCCACGTCAACTTCTCTCTGTCACGTCAGCACAAACCAACCACCTACAAAATTCTTAACTATTATCCAATCCACCCAGTCACGCTACAGTATTTGTTGTCACGTCATTATTTTTATTCTTCTCTCCAAAACTCTTTCAACAATCAACAAAATATATTAATAATCATTATCGTAATTATTTAATATCAACAATTCATTCGTTTTTAATTAACATTTAATTAATAAATACGAAAATATTATTAAAATTTAGAAAATCACAAATTAATAAATTTAAAATTTAGGACCTACAGTATGCGTGCGACTCAAAAAAGACGAGACAATTGGATCGAAGCTTGGATTTCTCAGGCATCGAGCACCTACAGTATGCGCGTGACTCACAAAAGACGAGACGATTGGATCGAGACTTGGACTTCTCAGGCATCAAGGACCTACAGTATGCGCATGACTCACAAACAACGAGACGATTGGATCGAGGCTTGAACTTCTCAAGCATCGAGGAGCTACAATATGCGAGTGACTCACAAAAGACGAGAGGATTGGATCGAGGAACTACAATACGCGCGTGACTACTTCAATATATATACTCCAACCACATTAATTATCTACTCACATTTATTTCAATCTTACTTCTTCCACCATAATTCTCTACTCACCTCTACTCTCTACTCACAATGTCATCTTCAGAAGGCAATAGTTCACCAGATTACCGACGATCTCCACGTCGTCCACCCCCAAGCCAACACTTTTTCCCTTACCAAAATGTTCCACAACCAGGATTCCACCCGTTATACCAAAGCCAATTTACCACACAACCAGGATTCCATCCGTCCCACCAAAACCAATTTTTACCACACCCAGGGTTCTATCAACACAATCAATACCAACTGCCAACTCAGGAAGAAGGGCAAACCCAATTCCCAATGGGTATGTATACTCGCCTCCTAAGTAGCGAAAGTAGTGGAAATGCAAACCGCTATACAGCTGATGTGAATGACAAAACCGCGACTGAGGGAACACGCAACACCGCGACGATGAGGTCGCAAAAATCGTGGTCCGCACAAGAGGATCAACGACTCGTCTCGGCTTACATGACTGTCAGTGGCGATGTTGTGGTTGGGACAAACCAAAAAATGAAGTCCTTCTGGAAACATGTGGAGCGCATCTACAATGACTCAGGCGAGCCAGGTGTAGTAGAGCGTAACGATGAATCATTGAAGGGGCGATGGAGGCGTACATTGCCATCTGTGAACCAATGGGTCAGTTGCTTCGACCAGGCGGTGCAGAGGAAGAGAAGCGGTTACAACGAGGACGATGTCATCCATGAAGCGCACATCATCTACGAACGAACACACAACGTCAAATTTCAGTTCATGCATGTTTGACTTTTGTTACGCAGGTACCCTAAATGAGAGTCTGCTGCGCTTGGACTTCCCACCGGAAACGTCGCTGCAGAAAGTCCGGAGAGTTTTAGCAACGGGAAAAGAAAAAAACACCGACGACGATGGGAGTAACGCAACACCGTCAGCAGATGAAATGGTGTTCGAAACATGTCCTCGTCCTGAAGGTGTTAAAAAAGCCAAAAAAGAAGGGGAAACAACCATTTCAGGAACAACTTGATCTTGATATGTTAGAACTGGAGAAACAAATTGAATATAGCGTAAAAGTGAAAGAGGAAAAATATTTGCGTTACGAAGAACGGATGGAGAGAAAACGCATCGAAGTTGAGGCGAATTTCCAAAGGGAACTGAATAGTAAGAAACTTGATGTCCTCTTCGCTCTAATGAAGAAGGAAAACAATGACGAATTCGATAAAGAAACACTTGCTGAACTCAAGGAGTGGGCTAAAGCACAAGGATATCTGTAGGTGCTTATGTTTTCAATATGTGTGTGGTAGTTTAAATTCCGTATCCGCAGGATGATTGTATTTCCTTTCCTTATTTTTGTTGTATTTCGTATTCTGTATTTTGTTTCTGAAATGTATGAGTATTGTACTACTATTTCTTAATTTGTTTATGATTTTTTTTAATTTTATCTAAATAAGTCGAAAAAAGTTAATTAATCCTAAAATATTTTTTCAATATCTAATTTATTTAATTTAATTTACCTAATTAATATATTATCGTAATTATATATAAATAATTTTTATCTTTAAAAAAAATCGGGCGAATTGGAAGACCACGTTGCCCCCCGCCTGGGCACGCAGAGCCGATTCCTAGGTGGCTTGCCGCCCGGGAATCCGCCCAGGGCACCCTACCCTCGGCACACCCTCCCGTTAGGGGAGGACTGCCCAGGAACCCTCCGGGCGAAGAGCACCCGTAAAGTGTGCTCTAATGATTATAATGTAAGCACTTTTAAAAAAAAATGCAAGCACTTTTACGGTAAAAGAGTGTTCCTTGTGGAGAAATAATGCGGAATCAACGAAACCCGGTCTTCGTCGTCCTTCCACAGACGTGCAGTCACGGGAATTAGGTGAGCGAAAGCGACGGGTAAACTCCCCCCCCCCCCCCCCCCCCCCCCCCCCCCCCCCTCATATAAACCCCTTCCCTCCACGCTCCTCCGCCTCCACCCCCTCCTCCTCCTCCTCCTCCTCCACCACCACCATGTCCCGATTCCTCCGCCGCTCCGCCTCCTTTTCCAACTCCCCCCACCGCACCTCCTCCACCCCTCCCCCTCCCCTCTCCATCTCTCGCCCCTCCCTCCTCCCCCTCCGCTGGCCCAACCCCGACTCCGGCTCCGCCGACCGCCGCTCCCAGCTCGCCTTCTTCGACCGCGACTGCTCCCGCGTCGAGGACCACCTCTACCTCGGCAGCGACCTCGTAGCTCGCGATCTCGATGCGCTCCGCCGCCACGCCATCACTTATGTTCTCAGCTGCGTCGGCTCGCCGGAGCTCTTCTCACCGGAGATCGTGTATAAAACGCTGTGGCTGTCGGACACTCCCGGGCAGGACATCGGGTCAGTGCTTTACGATGTTTTCGATTACTTCGAGGAGGTCCGTGAGGCCGCCGGAGGGAGAGTGCTTGTGCACTGCTCACGGGGAGTTTCGCGGTCGGCAGCGCTCGTTGTGGCCTACTTGATGTGGCGCCATTCGATCCCTTTCGAGTTGGCTCTTAAGCGAGTCCGGGCCGTGCGACCTGTTGCGGATCCTAATTTAGGGTTCGCGTCACAACTTCTTTCTTTCCAGAGTAGGATCTCGGGGTTCGCCTCGCCGGCGGCAACACCTTCGGGTAATAACAGGTGCCGACTTTATCGGATGGCGCCGCACTCGCCTTACGATCCACTGCATCTTGTTCCAAAAATGGTTGAATTGTCGCCTTACGCGAATGACCTCGACTCCAGAGGTGCGTTCCTTGTTCAGGTTCCGGGGGCTGTGGTTTACATTTGGATTGGGAAAGAGTGCCATCAGATGATGATGTGTAGTGCTCGGGCAGCTGCTGCACAGATTGTCCGGTACGAGAAGGTTGCCAAACCGGCGGTTGAGATTGAGGAGGGTACGGAGTCGTCAGGATTCTGGAGTTTGTTCATGGATTGTGAAGATGTGGGGAATAGGAGGATTAAATTGTATGATTTGGATTATGATATTTTCATCAGGGCAATTAGAGGTGGTGTTGTGCCACCCTTCCCAACTTTGACCCCTGTTGGGTCTCCCACACGCTTGCCGGCCAAGGAAGGTGGTTGGCTCCGACTGAAACAGAGATTGCTCACTGGTGGAGTGAAGGATTTGCTCAGCTCCTGCAATGAGCCCCTGTTGGAGGACAGCAGTCACACCCATAATTTTGGTGCTATGGGTACGCTAGAGAGCGATGCGGAGGTCGAGCCTTTTGGTTCACCACAGAGTACATTATCACAGGGTCTGAGCACCTTAACGTCTTCGGATTTTTCTAGTTTGTCACCTGCATCGACTTCTTCAGATTGGTGCAACTCATTGTCGCCAGGTTCAGAGTTTTACTATGAAGGGGAATTGATGCTTTTCGGGGGCAAGAGGTCTTCATCTCACTCAGTTTCAGGCGCTGTTTCTCCCACTGAGTGTGGACATGGAATGACATCCTCTCCGAGATGCATACCTTTTCTGGATGAAGTAGATGAGCATGACACTGTCAATGAATGGTCGTTCTCTCCCTCATCCTTGGCTGTCAAAGGTGAAAGCATGATGCAAAATCATCATACTGTTTCAAATGATGCTAGTAGAGTGCCTATGGAGGAAGAAGATTGTTTTATTAAACCCACTGAACCAGCTCTTTACCAGTGGCCAAGCATTAACAAAATCAAAAATCCTCATCCTGGAGTACTTGATTCCAAATCAGTGTACCTTCTGCTAGCTTCAGAGTCAAGACTGAAGAAACATGACAGTAAGGTTTTATACCTGTGGTTAGGGCGACAGTCTGAGCTAATTCATTCTAACGGTGCTAAAAATAATGAAAGTAAGGTATATAACCAGTTGCAGAAGATTGGGCATGACTTCCTGAATCAGATAGGCTTCTCTGTGGATATTCCTGTACAGGTACTTTGAAACTGACTGATAACTGGCATTCGTAGATTTTCGTGTTTTTTTGGGATAATTCATAGATTTTCCTGTTACACGTTTAGCTACTTTTAAAAGGCATATATCCGTGAGTTCCACTTTGGGTTCTTTGAGTTTGATTTCTCTTTTCTTCATGACATGTAGTAGGTATAGCTTTCTTTCCTTAAAAAAACAGTTTATCACAATAACTCCTTGGTCGTCGATGTTTATTGATTTTTCCTTTTTCTTAACCTTCTGCTAGAGTTAGAACTTGTCTTTGAGATGAAAATTTCAACTAGATAACAGTTGCTTCAAGAAACTAAATCCTTAGAAGAGTTAATTGTAACACCCAAGTCAATCTTTGTTATCAAATTATAAATGACTCATGTGTTTATTTTGCTCTACTAACTACTTGAGTTAATTCAAATATTGTAGTAATTGAAAGTGGTACCGATGCATTGTGGTTTATGTGTTTCTTGAAATTTAGTGAATGCCTTTCCAAAATTCAGATTATTGAGGTGGAATTGGTTTCATTTTTGTTACCAATCTTTTACCAACTCTCAAGCCATAGAAATGCCATCTTAATTCTATTTTCCTAACTACCCACTTGTCCTCTCCTCTCTCATTTTTACTTGTTGCCTCCTGTTTCAGCACCAGTATTAGGCTATTATCCAGTTAGCATGCGTACGATCTCATTACAATCCATCATGGAAGTGCACCTCCTAATCATGGAAACACGTCATTTTCTTGCATTGTCATTTTTGTAATTTTTCCCAACAAATGATTCATTTTATCTAGGTAATCAAAGAGGAGGAGGAGCCAGTGCAGTTTCTAAATCATCTTTTTACATTTCATCAAGGTAACAAGAGAGAGCATAGTTGAGAGAACCGAAGTAACCAATTGGAATTGGCTTCAACAGTCACCTTTGAAGGTTGCACCACTTTCTTCACCTATCATCTTCTTGGGACAGAGTTATCTCTCTGTAAATTATGTGTTGCATGTGGAGGCAAGCCAGCAGCTTAACCGAAGTAACTTTTCACCTGATAACCTTATTAGATATTGCACAAATGAAACAGCAATTCTTCAAGACGTGGAAGTTGTAGATATTTATTCTGAAAAGACATCTTAATCCTCGGCGAAGTTGTAGACAACACAATAAATACAAGGATTGCTGGTTCTGTTGTCTTTTCTCTTATGTAACACACAATTAAGTCAATGTATACAATTACTAACCAGGTTATCAGGGAAAGAATGCCCAACAACTGTTTCGATGTCACTGGGACTTCTGATGCTTCTTCATGTCAATTACAGGAAAGTCATCATGCTTCTGGACTTGGTCATGGAAGTTTATAAGGCTTGTGTATCAGGCATAACCCACAGAGGCAGAGGTTTTATACTCCTATAATGTTGAGCTTTGCTGAAGAAGTTGCATGCTCTTCTTGATATGACTTTAATTCAGGGTTGCAGATAAATTATATTCTAGCTATTCTACTTGTGGAGACTCCTGCCTTTTCTTGTGCTGCTTGGCCTCAAGGCAGAAATGTCAAAACTGGAAAATGGCGACACGGAGTTGTGAAGGTATGGGTAATCCTCTCTTCCTGTATTTTCTGACCTATTTTAACTTATCCAAGATACAATTGAACAAGGGAGCTGAAAGGAGAATATATTTTTGCTTGCCCATGATCTTGGACATGTTCTGTTATTCAGCATTGCATTTTATTTGATATATTTATTGCATTACTGGTACTGGATTTCTAAATAATTTGATCTCAGTCAGAATTCTTGTGTGGAGACATTTCCAGATAATGGGAAAATTTGTAAAAGAAGAGGTGTCATGTGAAAAAAAAATTCGTTCATTATTGGTCACATCTTAGTCTGTGAATATTGTTGGAAGATGGTATCAATCGAGCTCCTTCACTTCTAATGATCGAAAGTGAAATGTCTGCAAAAGATACACAGGAAACACCATCCTTCTTAATGATAGTCTCCATGAGAAATGGTGAACCTAAGATATGATGCGTAAGAATTTAAGATGAATTTGATGATCAGTAAGTAATTAATGAGACATCTAAGTTGCACACTTGTTATATTCTTTCAAGTATTCTTGAGGATAAATTATAACAACAGAGTCACAATCTGCCTTACGTTGAAGGCTAGATTTCGGACACGTTTGATTTGTCATCCCTTTTTGCCATCTAGTTTACTTGAAGTTTCCAGCTTTTATTTGCAGTGTCAAGGCAGCATACGCATGACCTATATATTATACTTTTATGGAATAAGATGACATG
Organism: Triglochin maritima; assembly: GCA_963682175.1. Lineage (NCBI taxonomy): Eukaryota > Viridiplantae > Streptophyta > Magnoliopsida > Alismatales > Juncaginaceae > Triglochin > Triglochin maritima. The sequence goes on along the minus strand of OY821774.1, from coordinate 50,939,345 downwards.
TAGTGAAATCGTTGTTTATGCATCATTAGCTTGATGGTTCACCAGTGCATTTTGCAATTAATAACAACATGATTTGACCATAATTGTATGAAAACAATTTTTTGCTATGTAGGCCTTTAAGTTTTATATTCCATGAAGTGTATGGCTTGGTTTATCTTTTCAATGGAATTGAACGAATCTACCCTCTGTGAAAAGATGAACATGAATGTTTCCCCTTAAGATCATCTGGGGGTTTATGTTCTTTGCGAAGGGTGCCAGCAGCCAAATTTTATTTGAAATGGCTTGTCTTTGCCTGGATAGTAGTGATGCGTGAACTATGAAATGGGAAGGCGGGTGCAACACTTGCTTTTTTGGCCTTACATGTAGGGAATTTTTTTTTCGAACTTTGTATAGAAAACAAAACAGACTATAACATTTTTTATCCTATTATGTCCCTTCTAATTTAACAAAGTATAATATTTTAGTGGAATGCCTTATAAAGTTAATGAGTTACGGCTTAAGTGTGTTTTGGGTATGCGGACATTTTTTCCACTAATTATGGGAAGAAATTTGGATTATGTTCATTCTCATTTATTCTTGAAAAAAACCATGTTTACCCTTGATATAATTTGATAAATTGTGGCCAACACATGCGTATGTTTTAGTTGCATAACTAGTAAGTAGCACTAGCTTCCATTTAGACATTTAGTGTTTCATGCTGATGACCGCCATTTTTGAGAACTGCTATTTGGTACTTTTATCTCCTTTAACGTATAATTAATTGGCTAATCATAGAGGCTGCAGTAGATATATATTTGCTTATTGCATGCGGAATTTAAAATTAGATAATGCTACAAACGTAATTTTGTTTTTGGTATATTTCTTTTCCAATTTTGATTGCAAATTTTGATTTAATTTGCTTCAACCGTATTTGTCACACGACAGACAAAATGATTTTCTTATTGTGAAGGTTTAATTTCATGAAAGATTTCTGGACTGGCAACCATTGTCTTCAAGTAAACTAGCGATCTTTGTTATTTGTTACTAGTATGGAAGTACAATTGCATTATATCTATTTTTTATTTTCATTCAATCTTGTTTATTTGTGAAATCACTACCGAAACTTGAGTTTACCTATAGACGAGGCAGTGAAAGTTGGCGTGTTTGATCTTTCACCCAGGTTCCTTTTTTCTAGTTATGTTTGGAAAACAGATGATATTTAAGTTGATCACTAAATGAAAGTACGGGTATCTTGAAGGATAATTAGCTTAAAGCTATGAATATGTATTTTCACAAAAAAGAAAAGCCATCAGTGCGTATCGACATCAAAGGCGTTGGCCATTCGTTGCCCTCAGTTAATTTGCCATTAGTTACTTACGAAGCTTTACATTCCTGCTCTCATTTTCAGATATGGTAGTAAGCAGCCCACATGATTCAGTGACTGAAATAGGAGCTTAAGACTACAGGACAGCTTCACAGGTATGTGGTGAGACATTATTGTTGCCTTTATTACTATAATTGTTATTTGTTAATCATTTGTCATAGTGGTGATCCACCTCATATTTTGTCTTGCTTAAAGACCATAATTCATTAAAGCATTTTCAAGTTTCAACGATTGATCTGTAAAACATTTTAGTAATCTCTAAAGTAGGGATGATCATAATAGTCCTCAGTCCCTTTTGCATGAATCCCAACTAAGATATCTTACGATTTGACTTTCAAACCTCAGTAAGTCGGCTTCACAACCTAAGCTAGAGTTAAAGGTGTTTTTCTTACTGATTGTAGAAAGAAGGCGGAGAAAAGATATGCAGCATGATTACTGGTCCTCTTGTAGACCTGACTTGCCCTCCGTCAATTATAGTTCCTAGTTCCTACTGAAAGAACGGCTGCTAAAATTGAACCTCTGGAGCAAAGTCGCTCGTCCTTAACCCTTCTCAAATATGCTGTGCCCACCGTTAGTGGCTGAAAAATAAGAGGTATATACAGAGAGAGATTGCTTTTTTTAGCGGTCATCAGAAAGAGAGATTGCTACAGCAGCAACTGCTGAAGTCTGAAACCAGTATAGATCATTGCATATAATACATCAAAGCATTATCAACACTTGGACTGTAAAATATTTGAGTAAGTTATAAATAGTGATAATAATCCTCATGCCACTTGCATGGATTATACAAGGATATAAAATTGATTTGCAAAAGGTTGAAATTTAGCTGGAAAAAAAACTACCCGAGAATTTGACTCCAAGCATCTTCCTTTGCATTCAACATAGTTCCAGGTATCAGGGATCAGAGGGTTGGGCCTCACCTTTTCCACCCAACATCTATGAATATCCAGATGCCATGTTTTATCATGCAACCTAGGGGAGATTATACCTGGAAGATGGAGGAGGCAGAGGATGCCCTCCTTGTCCAGCCATGAAAGATTTTTCCATGTATGTGATTTTATGTAGAGATGGGTTGACCTGCATGAACATGTAGTTCCCTGCAAACAATTCTCCAAGATGAGATCTCCCCTCCTTGAACCTGTTTACCACCTTTCTCACTACACTCTTCACCACTCTTGTCCTTCTCCCCACCAGTCTCCTCAGCCCACGGATTCTCAGTCTTGGCCTCCACCACCTTCTGCTGCTGTAAGAGTATGGTCTTCTCAGACTCAGCCAGTTTCTAGATTTAAAATTGTACAGATCATCTTCCTTTTCTTCTGCTTCTGCTTGGTCTTTCCTCAGCTTCTGGTAAGAAAGCATGGTTGAAGAGTTGAGGTCTGGTTGGAGTGTAAGAGGGAGGTGGATGAGGTGAGTTTACTTCATGCGATTGATATCAGCGCAGTACAGGCACTGTACAGCACGTATCTCACCCTCCTGTTGCTTTCATTCATCATAAATGCAGGTTGGTTGGAGCTTCATTGGCTGTTGGGAGCATTAAATGAGGAAGATGAATTATGTGCTGGTGTTGGTGGGTGATGGTTGGTTAGTAACTTGGTGGCCCAGTCTGGCCCTCTATCTGCACCAGCTTCCTAAGGTAGTGTAGAGTTTGATGTATATCACTATCTTTTTATATTATTACATTCCCCTTTAAAGAAAGTAAAAATAACCATACGCATCATGCATGTTTCCTCAAAGTTTAATTAATTCTGACCCTTTTAAGTTGATTAAGGTGCCAATGTCCATGGTTACCAAAGAAAGTGAAAGTTCCAGTACATGTTATTCCTTGATTGCAGATGTAGTTACGTTAGGACTTGTGGTCCAAAATATGTTGCTTGGGCTGATTGAATTATCGACTTATAGAAAATTTACGTCATTATTGCAAGTAGGGCAACCATGAAACATGTTAAAGACGGGATCCAGCCTCCATTTTTCATGTACTGTCTACTGGCCAGACAAATGTGGGGCTCGTGAATTGTTTTTACTGCATCTTTCTTGTAAACGAATTGTTTCGACTACAATTAACTGCCATGTAATGGGAGTTCGCACGGCAAAGGGGTGTCCGAGTTAAGAGCTCTGCTTTGAAAGCGAAGGGGTTCTTTTTCAACAGACCTTACCATCGTAAGATTGCTTCTAGATTCTTTAACTAACTGGTAACTACACAAACGCTCAAGTCCAGTTTTCATTTTTCTCCCTGTTAGTTTTGTCTCGTCTTGGAAATTACTGTTTAGTTTAGGTGCGTTACTTTTTATTATCTATTTAAATAGCATATTAGATAGGTTATTACTTGGTTACTTCTTGAAAGACAAATGATAACAGAACATTTTCTTTAAACGTCTGGTACTAAATAAGTAGAAAATAATCCATATTACGAGGATTGTGTCGTATCACCGCACACATTTAGAGAGCACTCATGTGTTCCATAAATAAGGAATAAAAGATAAATAATTATTAAGCGGCAGTAGTGTGTAACAAAACCACACGCATAACGAATTTCTACATCCTGCTCTTGTTATGCTACTCTTAAAATAGCATAAGACAAAGACAACACGACTTTATAAAAAAAAGAATGTCTTCTAGAACACAAGAACGATGCCCACCCACGTCAAATAATTAGATCATGCATACTCCAGCTGCTAAAGTTAATTAGTAACTAAAAACAGGTCATTTTCTAGAACTACAGGAACGATGCCTGCTCACGCCAAATAATTAGATTTAATACAAGCTGCAATTACAAAGACATGAGACCATATTCTGTATAGGGACGACCACGGATTGGTTTGAGTACAGAGAGAACTAGAATCGGATCTAAATTATATTTGAGTACCCATAACTGAACCGGATTGGTTTGAGTACAGGTTTCCGACTTGAGTACTCAGAACTATTGGATCCAAGTTAACCTTCCCAACTTGGGTACCTAGAATTGGATCCGGTGATCACAAGTACCCATAACATTCGGTAGAAAACTTGTAAAATTTTCAATTTTTACATGTATAAACTATTTTTTTTATTTCTTACGATCACATTGAGGTTATTGTTTTTTAAAAATAATACCAAGTTCTGGATCTGATTCCCGTAGCTAGAACCAGAACCGAACCGGAACATGTTTGGTTCTGAAATTGGGTAATAAGATCCGACCCATATCCATTTCATTCCGATTCAGTACTCCCAGATTCAATTCAATTTGATCAATTTCGGATACCAATTGTCACCCCTAATTCCGTAGCAGCTTATGCATTGACCGGCAAGGGGCATCCGAACATGACATTTTTCTCCCCCAGAAAGACCTTAAATCGTTACTTTATAATCATATGATGAACTGCTATTACACGAAGTTATTCAATAATGACCTTATCTCAAATGGAGGCTTCTATTAAGCTTCTTCCTTTGTTACGATGTAAACATGTTTTCCTGTTATAAGATTCCTTGAATTCGATTACTAACACATTCTCCGATGATATCAAGAAGAACAAAATTGATAGAGCAAGGCGATCCATCTCGTTATCAATGATATGGATTTATTTATTTACGTTAAGATCCAAGAAACAGTGCAAATACTTAGGTGCCGTCTTCAGCCGAGAACAAAATAAATAAATTGCAGTATCTGTACAAGGAGTAAAAGAATAACTAATTTGATTTATTATGCGTGACTCAATTCAATGGAAGATTAATATCTTCTGTAAAACCATTCAACTGCAGCAGCCACTATTCTGCGACACTGATCCATCTCTTCTTCCGCTATTTCGGCCTTGTCCATCGGCGAAACCAATCTTGATACCAGATGACTGCACATATAATATGAGGTGAGTTCAATTGTAAAGTACATTACTGGCTAGAGATGACGATGATGGTAAGAACCCAAGTTAACTTATCAGATTAAAAAAAACATGAGTTTATTAGGACCAATACCTCCTGCGACACATCGAGAACACCTTCCGTGATTTTCTTGTGAATCATTCCAGCAGTAGAGACAAAAACCTAGAAAGAACGGCCGCAAAACATACTATGCTAAAAAAAAGGATTTGAAAGGAACACAAAATACAAAATGTGAAGAAGAGAGAATCATTACCTCCTCAACATTCTGGGAAGTCTTGGCAGATGCCTCCATGAATACCAATCCATGCTCCTTTGCAAATTGTTCTCCTTCCTCCCGGCTAATGGCTCGTCTGTGATTCAGATCTGCCTTATTGCCAATAAGGGTGATTGTCATGTTGGGATTACCATGATTTCTCGCATCTTCGAGCCACTCAGCCAAGTGATTAAATGTCTCTCTCCTGTTTACGTTGATGTAGTGTAAATTCACACACCAAGCCTAATAATAAATCCGAATGGAAGCGGAACTAATGAGAAAATTAAACCTGGTAATGTCATACACAAGGAGTGCTCCAGCTGCACCTCTATAATAAGACCTGGTGATTGACCTGAAGGCCTCCTGTCCTGCCTGCGATTTAGTTCATTTGTAAGTTGAAATTTCAGATAACATAAGAAGCATCTGTACATAATACCAAAAGAATTAGAAGGAAACACCAAGTTAAGCATTAAGCATTCAAAACTGAAGCGGATTCAACAGTTCAAATTCTGGATCAAAGAACAGGATAAAGGTTTTAAATGCTAATTGCTAAATCACAAGGTAGTTTTGTTTGTGTGGTAAGGACTAGCTGATTAAGTACAGTAGCTATCTACTTATGATCGACATTAGATAACCACTACTGCTTCTTACCTGCATGCTGCATGTTGATGTCATTGACCATCACAAAAACTACACACTGAAAAGCAAATTCAAAGATCCTCCTAAAGCAGCAATCTAAAAGAAATTATAATGGAAGTAAATTTGTATGTCCTACAAGAACAGCAGCTGGAATTTTTTTCATGTCAACCATTCAGACAAAAATCAGAGTGCTGCCATAGGCAGATTAATTTAGATAAACTTTTTTCTTCATTTAGTTTACTGAACAATTGCAGATGTTGATGAGTACCCCTAAACAAGCTTAGGCAACTCCAGTTTAACAATACGGAAAATAGGCAAAGCCCGCCAAACATAGAAGTTAAGTTTCCAAACATGAGTATAGATATGTTAAATGTGAATTGCATTTCCAAATCTAGCCCTTGCGGTGCATATTGTAAGAAAGGCCACTTGATCATATGAAATCCAGTTGATATGTGTGCAAAGATTTGAATAAATCGGAATTTTAGCAAACCTCTGTCTGTTAATATATTAGAAATTAGAACACTAGAAGCTCAATTAGCTATCTTTTATTCAGGACATTTCCAATGTTCGTAATATTGGTAGATGCTAAATTCTCGTCCAAGTGTCTTTACCTATGTAATATAATCCAATTCATAATTCCAAATGATGATTGACCCGTCCTAATGAACTGCGAACTTACATATATCACTCTAGGTTTCTCATCGAGCCATAATGATCAGTACTTTTCTTCATTCAATAAGTTAACATTTCTTATTCAGGGCTAACTGTTTCATGGTAGACTCAAGTGTGTCTAATGGCTTTCAACTAACATCTTCATGCATGATATCCTGTTCTCCTTGGCGATGCGATCATCTGCATTTTACCATTAGTCCATTAGGCAAGTAATAAGGGACCTGCTGATGTTTCAGCGGTCAACCGCAAAGCCCTACTTATATGGCTTGAACCATAATTCTGAGCTCATCTAGTTTCAAATGAATGGTCGTGAATTTTTTGATTTTGAGTTTTGATATGATGTTTTTCCTTCAGGCAACATTTACAGACATGCTTCTTTTAACCAGAGCCTTGTTCAGTTTGAACTTTTATGTACGCCAACCAAAAACACCTAAGGATGCAAAACGTGTTTTTTGACAACCTCTTTTTTAGTCTCAAACGAGGACGAGAGGAGGTCACGAAGTCCAGAAGCGAAGTTGGCTCGCTTGTTCTATCTTTTTCTTTCTTCTTTGTTTCTCGTTACATCTTTAATTTCACGAAAAACATGTTTTTTTAGCCAAACACATTGTTACCTAGGAAAATATATTTTCAGAATATATTATTTAAATTGGATGCCAACTTGAAAAATACATTTTTGAAATCGAAGATTTGAAACTTTAGAGGTTTTGAAACTTTGATTTCAAGTTGATATCCAATTCAGATAATATATTTACGTATTAATGTGTTTGACTAAAAAAATGTATTTTCTGGTCAACCAAAAGTTTCATGTAAAAATTTAAAATGCATTGTCAGCCAAAATGAATAAATTTATAATACATTATTCATTGAAAACTATTTTTCTGAATAATACAATTTTCCTCTCGAAAATCATCCGGACTATTCAAACATGCCTTAACAAACAAACAGATGGCCGAGACCAACAAGACAATAAAGGAACGCACCGTGTCCCAAATCTGAAGCTTGATGGGGCGGGCATTGACCGTAACCATCCTCGCGCCGAACTCGACTCCGATGGTGAGATCATGCACGGGCTGGAACCTTCGGTCCGTGAACTGCAGAAGCAAGCACGACTTCCCCACCCCCGTGTCCCCGATGATGATGTACTTGAACAGGTAGTCGTACGACATTGCGGAGGATCGGAGTCCGGCGAAACGGTTTGAATTTTATTTTTTTGGGTTGGGATTTGGGATTTGAGGTTGTGGTGGTGGTTTGTTCTGATTCAATTTGCGTGTTTGGTTTTCTCTCTCTCTCTCTCTCTCTTTCTGGGGATTTTTATAGGTTGATTGGTGGAGATGAGCGTTACGGTTGCTTCCTTTTCGTAGGGGAAAACCGTCTCTTGGGGGGATTTTGGATATACGAATTTTAATTGGGATAATTATAATATGTTCTCTGAACTTTCATGGAACTCAATAAACCTGTAATGCTTGAACTTTTATTTTGTAATGAATCCCTAACTATTAACTAATGATGAAGTTGCATTTTTATAGTTTTTTTCCTAATGCAAGTTTTATAAATAACACGAACAAATGTATCACACGTAAGCCTCCCAGGTTTACGAAGTTTGCCCAAATGTAGACCTGGGTATCAGACTGACTCGGGTTTTTTTAATAAATATTTTCTTAAATTTAGGTGGCATTTTTGTAAGTTTTTTGAGGTATTTTAAAATAAAAAATTAAACAGGTCAGGCCGCCTCGTATCCCTCAACAGGCAAGCCCGACCCGTTTGACTGAGGTGAGGCCCAAACCGACACGCAACCTAACAGGCCGACACTCTGGTCTAGTTAAATGATGACAAAATGTCTATATCATTTTGTCTATATCAGATTTTCTAACCTCGCTCTGCACATCGTTATCATTATTGTTGTCATGACTCTTCTCTTGTCAGTGCTTGTTGACTGAATTAGAATTATCATGGCAACTTACACCTTGCCCCCTAACTTTTGCCTCGTTTTGACTTTGCATACATCCATGTATTTTGTTAATTTTGTTGTCTTTCGCTTACGACATTTTCTACTTAATTTAAAAGCAAAGATATCAAATGCAAACCAAAAATTAAACCAACGTAGGTCAAAAGCAATTCTTCAATTTATTTTTACCTTCCAAAGTAACCTTATTCAAATATACAAACTCATAAAATCGAGTCCAAGTATTCAACTAGTCTATTTTTACTTTCAAAGAAAATATGTCTATTTTACTTCTTTTCGAAAGCGTTTTACACTTTTAATTAAATCCTAACATGTAACTCACATTTTATGATTCAACATTCGGTATAAGATAATTAAAGACTAAAAATTCACCAATTAAACTAACCCATGTAACCATGTTACTGCCCAACCACCATCCTCCTACAGTCCTACTTAATTTTTGTTTTATTTTATCTACTTTATTGCATACATTTTAAATCATAAACATCCCAAACACATGCAAATGAATTGGTGAGATTTGATTTTTACTAAACTAACCTCAAATAGTCAAGTCCTAGTTAAACTCGAAATGCGAAACCCTTGGAAAAACAAAATTTCTCATCTTGAGTTCCCAGAAAAAAGGGAACTACTATTCGTCGCCGGAAAACTACTTAAATCGTCCCAAAAATGACCTTTTTGCCCTTAACAAATCAATTAATACCGATTTCGTCCCGTGTCTTTAAATAAGGTGTTTGACTCAGTTTTACTCACATTCCTAGTACCAACACCACGAAAATGTCTGGCGAAGCACCTGAATCCGGCGAGGTAACTGGGGGCGGAATTTTTTTCACGACTCGGGCGTCTGGCTAAACCGCCTCCACCAAGGTGGAGGCGTCTGCCTAACACGCCTCCACATAGGTGGAGGCGGTTTAGCCAGACGTCCGTTTTTTTTTGTTTTTTTTAATTTTTTGTTAAATTCAAAATTTTCAGGTTCCGTTTCAAGATTTCGGTGGTGATGGAGTAGATTACAGTGAGCTTTTTGACAGTAAAGAAATATTTACAACAATCGAGGAAGGTTGTAAATGGGCAAAACAAGTTCCAATAGGAGCCGGATTTTTTTGGTTATATCATCATACAAACCGAAAGCAGATAACCGGATGGATTGTTACCTCAGATGTGATCGAAGACGTGAGATGAGTTCTCGTGATACGAGTATTGCACTGCGAAAGAATACGAAAAGAAAATGTTGCGGTTGTCGGTTTTTGGTAAAAGTGGTGGAGCGACGAGATCGTGATGGATGGGTTATTGTTTCTAGTAGCATGTTTGGGCAGCACAACCACCCATTGGCAGTTTATTCAGAGGGTCACCGACAGGTCAGCGGACTTAGTGCTGGGACAAAGCAAATTGTTCGGGATATGACAGAGGCACAAGCAATGCCCCGTAACATTTTGTTGGCGGTAAAGAAGAAATTTCCGGACGATAATCCTAATCAAATGCACATTTACAACTTCAGAGAGTACATGAGGAGGACGAAATCTGAAGACAGGAATCCCGCGCAGCAGTTTCTCAGAGAGGCAGTGCAGCATAAGTATTTGCATTGGATTGTGGCAGATGAAGAATTAATTGAGGGAGGCGGTTCCGGCGACCGCCCTCTCGTTGGGTTGGGCGTCTCCCGCGACCGCCCTCTCGTTGGGTCGGGCGTCTCCCGCGACCGCCCGACTCAAAAATGTTTTTTTTTTAAAATTAATTGAAATAAACAAGGTAATTTACCAGATGTGAGTAGTCAGAGGTCTCCGCTGACTCTTTCCCTGGCCTCCGAGACATTCTATTTGGTGAATAAAAGTGTGATATGAAGAGAAAGTTGTGTTAAAAGAGTGAAATGAGGAGTTATATTAGTAGAAAGGACAGAGGGGCAAAATGATAATCTTACAGACGATTTAAGTAGTTTTACGGCGACGAATAGTAGTTCAGAAAAAAAAAACACAAACATGCCAAATTCCAATGGGCCAACTGGCAAAAACATATTTCCCGAGTCCAACCAGTCCCACCCACCACCATATCCCCTCCTGTTATCCACTCCTCGCTCAATCTTCACACCGCTCTCACAAACACACACAATACAAAACCCCCAATCCCACCATAACCCCCCTTATCCCCTCATTCCCTCCTCTCCAATGGCCTCCGCCGCCGCCGTCGCCGCCTCCTCCTCCTTAACACCCGAAAAGTGCTGCCTCGCGTCCCTCCCGGCCGCCGTCTCCACCACCCGCGCCCCGCAGCTCCACCTCCCCTTCCGCCCCTTCCGCCACCTCCACCTCTTCGTCTCCCCCTTCCGCAGGACCTCCCCTTTCACTCCCCTCGTCGCGCGCACCTCCGAAGCCGAGCAGGAGGAGGACCAGGGCGGGTGGGAGAACGGCGAGGAGGATGTCGAGGAGTGGCAGAAGGGCCCCGAGGCCGCGTTGGAAGGGGAGGAGGAGGAGGTTGTTGGGGAAGGTGTAGAGGAGGAGGCGAGTGGGGTCGAGGAGGTCGAGGAGAGCTATCCGGAGCCTCCCGAGGATGCGAAGTTGTTTGTCGGGAATCTTTCGTATGATATGGATAGCGAAGGGCTCGCGAAGCTTTTCGACCAGGCTGGGGTTGTTGAGATTGCTGAGGTATTGCTACGTTTTCAGACCCTACTCTTCATTTTGTTGATGTTTTCGGTTTTCATGGTTGTAATGTTGATTGTGGTTTAGAGTTTGAGTGAGTTGGATGAGATGCTTGAGATAAGACAAAAAGAGCATAACAAAGAATGCTAGTTTCAATTTCAAGTGCTGAGAGATCTCAGCTAATACGCACTTTGGGTTATGAAGATGGAGTTTCACTTAAAGCAAATTTTGGATACTTTTTTACCTCTGACATATTTCTCACATTTCTATGATAAGTACACAGTTTCTGAATTGATCAAATATTGTGTGAGTGGTGCCACCTAAAATGGTTGTAACGACTTGAAATTTTTAGAGATGATTGTTTTAAGATGAACATTTGAAAACCTCTAAATTGCTTGATTATTGGGGACCTGCATGGTACTAGTGAAATACTTGTGGTCAATACAAATTGATGTGATCAGCATGGGAACATGCAAATAATTATGCAAATGTAGCTATTACAATTCAATTAGCTCAGAGGTGTTGTGCGTTCCAATGCTTTGCTATTTTCTTTTTCTCTTGATTTAGGTGCAGTGCATGATATAGGCGAAGTATCTGATTGAGTCGGTTTTTTCTATTCAAAGTTATCATTTCAACAGAAAAAAAAGGTTGAAGAAGCTATTTTCACGAAACAATTGGCATATAATTTTTTCCCTTTCCACAGGTGATTTATAACAGAGAAACTGACCAGAGCCGTGGATTTGGGTTCATAACCATGAGCACTGTCGAGGAAGCTGAGAAAGCCGTTGAGATGTTCAACCAATATGTGAGTTATTTTAAGCTTCTTGTTGATTTGTCTTATTACATCCAACTTCGCATTTCAAATGAATCAACCAATTATTATTTTTAAATCTTCTTCCTCCCCTAATGTCACATTGGAAAACATAAAAGAGATCCACAATTGGTGATAATCGTGTTATTGTTTGAGATTAGTGTTTAGGTTTGAAGGTAGTGTTTCACTGCTTCCAATGCTCACTGCTTTACTTTTGTGTGGGTTTGGTCCCTATGATTTCTGTTATCTGATATTTTGGTTTTGATATATCAGATGCTACTGTTTACATCTTGTCGTTTTTTAATGTCCGAATTACTAAGAAATGCAATACATGGAGACTTCATGTGGTTATTTCTCTACATTGAGTTTGTGGTCCCTAAGTACTGTCATGATTTGTTAATCATCTTTCTTCTGCCATGCCTATGCTGCGTTTATCTCCTGCCCAAAAGGATTTTTAAAAAAAAGTAGAAGCTTCAAGGTTTTATCAATCGTGAAACTAAAATTATATGCCTTGGTTTGAATTATGCCATACTGCAATTTATATTTGCTTCTTTATTGCCCTGTTCTTAATATCACACACTAGCAAAACCTATAAGAGTTGCTCCGGTCTTCAAATTTAATGTCATGTCTTGAACATGCCGGACATATATTTGTATAATGAGGATCATGGTCATGTAGTTCGGTAGTTGTGTAACATCTTGGTATTAGCAAGTCTAATTGTCTAAACTCTAAAGTACTGTTAACGCCACTCTTCTATATTTACTTCGAATGTCAGTTTGAGCTTAGAAGTGGGAAAATAACTTTGCCAAATGAATTAAAAATAATAATTAACCATCATGCCAATTCTATAGCTTTTGCCAGCATCTGAGGGAGCTTTTTTTGCTGTGTCATCATAGTTCCAGGCAACTCTTCATCAAATCCCTTTCCCCAAATCACTAATAATATTTTTCTTCACCAAACCAGGATTGCAATGGAAGACTTCTGACTGTGAACAAAGCAGCCCCAAGAGGAGCGCGGCCAGAAAGGCCTCCAAGAGAATTTGGACCTTCCTTCCGGATCTATGTTGGAAACCTACCATGGCAGGTAGATGACTCTCGATTGGAACAAGTATTCAGTGAGCATGGTAAGGTTGTTGATGCAAGAGTTGTGTACGATCGGGAGACTGGCCGCTCACGTGGTTTTGGCTTTGTTACGATGTCCGGCCAAGCAGAAGTTGATGATGCAATTGCTGCACTTGATGGGCAGGTAAAAAGTTTTTTCTCAGAAATACATGATCACTTTATTGTAAAGGATTTACTAATTTAGGCACTTGATTCTTGTGATTTTGCTGTTACTGTAACGAGATTTTGCTGTTTCTGTAATGCTTTGCTCCGTTCAATGTTGTCCTGAGCTGTTTGGTTCTCAATTATTGATTGAGAGTGTCAGCTGGATTTGGAGTTTTTAGTCTTATTTAATGAAAGTTTTTGTTTTTTTTTGTCATTTTAAAAACCTGACATTTCCTACTGTGTTTCTTTGTGCAGAGCTTGGATGGCAGGGCTCTGAGAGTAAATGTAGCTGAAGAGCGGCCCCGTCGTAACTTTTAAATGAAACGAACTGTCATTACTTGCTCGGTCTTTGTTTATTGGAGATTTATTATCATTTTTGTTGTAATTGTCTTGTACCTTGTGCTAGATTGGTTCAGTGTTCGCTCTACAACATTCAACATGTTTTTCTCCGAGGTCCGCACAAGTTTTACTCATTTATCCCTTGTTTGAGTTTGTTTTCTCTTTGTACTCTCATTTCATACAGGTTCCGACTTCCGAGTTCTCACCATATTCAATTCAGAAGAATGCCCAAACATAGTGAATGGAGAACCTGTCGCTATTTCGGCTGGTTGAGTGGAAATGATTGGCTGACAAACATGGTGAATGAAGAACGTGGTCCTTAAGTCATTGGTGTATGATTGTGGTTGCGTTGTAGCGTGTACCGGAGGATCTATCATTCTCTGCGCCAATCATTTGTTTCATCTGGTTGCTTATTGTAGTTGCATCACGTAGGAAGCTTACCCAAGAAAAATAATTGATTCGTTTAGACAGAAACACAGAATCTGATAAGCAAGAACAACCGAGGGTATGCCGGACATATAGTGGTTTCGTGGGACTTGAGTGACAGACACGGATGTATACGTGGCTTTTGTATCCGTGCAACTTGGAACTTTTTAGTAGAAGAATGGATGTTTAATAAAAGATTGAGCAGATTAAGAGACTGAGCGGATGAGAAAGTTCGATACATGTAGTGATTCGCAAAAGATCTTTATCAGCGTGACCACCCAGTCTGAATGATAACAAAACCAGAAAAATCATACTGAAGAAGCCATCTGGTAGTACATCTTCATTACAAGATGGTAATTGGAACTTAAAAACACTATTTTAAAAAATTCATACACACAAGCACAGGGAAACACATGACTGCAGCAAAACGATGCTGAGGGAACGGATGACATTACCTCTCTACTATGGACGTACTATACTTTTCTTTATCATAAACCACGTTTCTTTTCTTTCCTTCAACAATATATGCATCAGGTAGTAATTTATTCTTGTGTCGCTCAGAAATCCTTCATCTGGGCGTCCCGGCTAGTCAACGGAACATATCTTACAGATGTTTCATTTCGAACACTAATAGAGCCATCATGCTTCTTATCGATCACCTGGAGGTCCTGGAAAATGTTACCAACTGGGATAACCATTCTGCCCCCTGGTTTCAACTGATCAAGTAATGACTTCGGTATATCAGCGGCTGCGGCTCCAACATGTATGGCGTCATAAGGTGCTTGGTCTGGCCACCCGAGCCTACCATCTGTATCAGAAAGAAAATAAGATTCTACGGCCTCATGAGGTTAAACAAAGCAGACTACATAAAATTTGGAAACGGTGAGATAGCTCAAGTTACTGACATAAGAAATATAAATATATAATCTAGACGATCAATTATCACTGGTCCCACAGTAATCTGCCCCTTCAGGATAAATATATATATACACATTCTGACTGAAGCAATATGACAATGTGGATGGTCGACTAACAATAATCTAGAGGTATCTTCTTGGGCTGATGTCTTGAAGTTGCAGATGCCAACCGTGATCTTAACACGTAAGAGGAGGGGAAATCAAAATATTTCTAAAACAACAATGGAAGTGTGAAATTTGAGGGATCCACAATCTTTACTCAAAACGACACAATCTAAATTTGCTCCAAATGGAAAGTGAACATCTGTAAGCAAAAATAATGTTTTGCAAGCATAAACTGTTGTTGATTCTAACTATATGAAGCCCATATAAAGCCACATACATAATTTCACTTTCACATAAACAAGTAATGTTGACATCAAATGATTCCCAAAGGAAGTATAAACTTCCTCATGACTTCCAAAATTCCACAAACAGTTATCAACGATCCCCAACAGATAAGCCAAAACTATTAAGGAATCAAGTTGCATCATTAGGCAATTCTTATGATCATGTTACCCCTTCCACATTCTCTTAATGGAAACCTTAAGAAGTTGAGAATCCACGATAAATGTTGAGAATGCTTAACAAAATAATTTTCCTAAGAAATAAATTGGCTTTTCAGATGCATATTGGAGAGACCATTTTAAGCTTAACTTGAATATAGACTTGATTCATTCACGGATTAATTCAACTACAAACTAAAAAAATCCTTTCAGCATGTAAAGTGCATTTCTAGGAAAAATTTACCTGCAACATGCAGAGTTAAGGAGTCCTCCTTCAACAATTCAGCTGCTGCACTTTTCTTGACATTCTCAATGGAGGTAGCAACTAGCTCAGGGATATGATCAATACCCACAGTACGACCTTGTGGCCCGACTATCAATGCAAAACATGCCGTCAAGTAGCCAGTCCCTGGAAAAGAAAGAAGATAAAACAACAATGACCAGTACAGTAGGTATCTAGGAACCTTAAGAGCACTAAAAATGAACCAAAATAAGATGCTACAACGAGATGAAGCAGTCATTTGAGGAGCTGAGAAAAATAATTTGTTGAAGCATTTGCCATTTAGTGAGAAAAGCAACTTCCGAACCGTCCACGCCCTTTTTTGTGTTGTCAGTTAGTTTTTCTGATTCAATTGCTTGTAACATCTCACATGCACCATTCAACCTAAAGTTTATTCTCTTCATTGTTGTCATTAAAATATACTTGTTGAACATACTGTTCAACATAATTAGTGAAAATGTTTGCTAAAGTGATTTGCCTGCAAAAGATATGAAATTCTTGCTCCTATTCCAAGTCTTGCTGGAAAAAGGTGTCACGAATCCTAGTTTGACATCTTTTGGTGCTCACGACACAATACAACATCCAAGAAGATAAAAAAAACCCAGCAGATACTCGTACACACCTGAACCAACATCAAGAGCATGCATTCCAGGCTGCAGGTGCTCTTTCAAGAGTTCCAGACAAGTAGCATGCATATGAGGGGCAGATATGGTTGCATTGTAACCAATTTGCATAGGGCTATCAACATATGGTGGGCTTCCAGGAGGAATAAATAATGCTCTATCAATAGTCATCATTACTTCTGCCACTTTGCTCGATCTGATAACACCATAGGTTTGCAGTTGGTGTATCATCCCTTTGTTCCTATCAACAGTTCCACTAGTCGAGAAGTGCTGCGACAAACAGAGAATAATCATCAGTTAAAATAGATGATGTGTGCTAGACCAGTTTATCTGAGTTACCACTGAGTGTCTTGAGTCCATTTGGATTTTTCAAGATATTTAAAATCCAAGCTTTTAGAAATAGAAACAAACTTTTGTTGTTTTCCAAACCTCACTTCTCAAGTTTTCATAAATCCACTGCCAAATGGACTGTTTTTTCTCATTTAAAAATAACCCAAAAATCAGAAAAAAACATAAATTCCTCAAAACAAAAGCAACCAATTTGCACAAACATGTAAGAGCACCATCTATGGTGCATTTTATTTGTACGACGAATACATACATGATTAGTTTTTGGTCTTTATAATACATAATCGTATTTGAAGCTAAACGGATACGGGCAAGGGTAACAATCGGATAAGGATATGTATCCGATATTACGTTCCTTAAGATATTATGTTCTAAGGAGTATTCTCGAGTTCTTACACGCCACTAAATCTCTAATACCGACACACACACAAAAAAACCCCTAAAAAACACACAAAAACTTACGCGACGCAATCGACCAATCAGGGAACGCAATACCTCCATTATTAGAAACGGATGTACTCCAACCCAACGAGACGAGAAAGGCCTGTTGTAACGAAGCTTCACCGGGCGAGAGCGAGAGTGGTTGTGGCGTGACGCGGGGAAGAGGCGATGGTAGCGTGAACCGGACGCGAGGGACGAAGGCGAGATTGCTCGCATCGCATCTCTCTTTAAAATATATGGCGTTTTCTTCGTTGGGGGGAATTTTTTTTTCGCGTCCTTCTCTCCACCAACCCCACCTGGAAGACCCCAGAAGCGGCGCGTGGGTCTTCACTTCACACGAGTCGAGAAGAGCGAAAGTGGATAAGTATTATTAGCACTGGGGATGCCAATTTGGCTCCATCCGCCTCCAATTTGGTTGGTTTGGAGTCCTAAAGTTAATTTTAATGGTGTATGTCACATATTAATAGGTTTTATGCTGTTACTTTTCGAAAGATTGGGATCGTTTATGTTAATGTTATGCTTCAAAATCATATCATTATGTTAACTTTAATATCAAATTAAATTTTTTGCGAAACAACCTTTGACCAATCTAATAAATTTAAAATTTTGCAAAAATCACCCAACATCATTTCTCTATGTCTCTCTCATCTTTCAACCACTCCAATATCTTCTTACTTATCTAAATTTATTTCTTTTCTCTTTTTTTTTTCTCCCCCTCTATTCTTTCTTTCTCATTGTGTTCTCTCTCGTTCATATTTTTCTCTTCTTTTTCTTTTTTTGTTTTCTCACTTCTCCGTCTCTTTCTAATTCTCCTCTCTCTCTTCTTCGTCTCTTTCTCATACACTCAATTGTTTTCAATTATTAGTTTTTTTAAAATTTTAAAATTTTGTATTTTAAATATATAAGAATTTTGTACTTATTTTTATCATAATTATAAATAAATAAAAAGAATTGAAACTAAGTTGGGAAAAATGGAGGATAGAGATTAGAGTGGTAGAATTAGGAGAGAGGGAAAGGAAAAGAGAGAATAGAGAGTGGAGAGAAAAGTAGGAGATGGGAACATAACGTAAATATTTTTTCTGAATAAGTTAGAGTAATTTTTTGCAAATTTTGAATTTATTAGATTGTGATTGTCTAGAGTTGTTATGTAAAATTCTCAATTTAATATTGATTTTGTTAACGGAGTATGATGGAAAACTTAACGGGGTGACATGGTTAAAAAACATAATGACATTAACATAAACAACGAAAATTCTAATGACATGACCATAACTTTTCAAAAAGTTATGACATAAAACCAATTAAGGTGCTTCCGACTGGCATACACGCAAAAAATCATAATTAATAACATAAGTTGCGTAATCGTATTCTATCTTATTACAAGTTGCTTTGGAGGTGGTGATCATATTTACATTTCATCGTCATCTAGTTTGTCGTTGGACCATTTTGACCCCATCCATCTCATGTGTTTGTTTAGTTTTGATTGGTAGCATTGGTATTAGTTAGTAAGGTAAATTGTATACTTATATTCAATTTAACTACAGGTTGCTATGAAGCTGGTTGCTATGGAGGTGATGATCAAATTTACGTTTCATCTTTAACTAGTTAGTTATTAGATCAGTAGAGGTACACATGTTGTGTTGGTTTGGTTATATTGGATTGGAGTGAATTAGTTGGTTCGTTACTAATTTAACCTTATTTGATGTTGGTTGGTTGTTTAATCTGGAGATGTGAATTTGTCTAAGATGTTTTAGGACTTCTCAGGGCGTATGTGTTTGGTGAGTCAATTTGTCCAACAACCGTTCTTTTAGAGAACGACAAGAATCAAGAGTTTGAGAGCAGAAAATATTGTTGACTGTCAAAGGATTGGGGGTGTATGTGGGAGATTCGTTGCGGACCAAGATTACATGATGAAAGCAACATGCAACATGCGAAGTCAGCAGTTCTGTTAGGCTACCCACCCTGCCACCCACCCCAAGATAAAAAAAATGTTGGTTCATTTATAAATGTTCTCTTTGAGTTTAGATTATCTTTTTTCTTCTGAAAGTAGAATGAGACCTTCTTAGTTCTTACTGGAACACTCGTGCAAGTGCAACTTCTACAGGCCTCAACCTCAAGAGTCAGATGTTCCCTTCGATTTGTGCAAGTCTGCAAGATAAAGATGTCAAATGTAGATGTGCAATTAGGAGGGATATTTTTCCGTTGAACTATTAGTTACATCAAATATCAAGAGGATGAAGGATGCGGGACATCTAAAAATATAAGAATCAGAAACTAAATGTTTATGCATCTTCCAAAGTTGAAAAAAAATACGGCTTTGGTACAATATTCCACCCTTCTTTTATTCACCAACACCACATAATTCCAAAACAAGACTTCAATTCAAATCATGGGTGCGGCCGTACAGAAAATAAATTGATTATTGGACTATCCAACCATCCATTGTTGAATGTTAACGACAAGACACGGACACGATCACCACCACCACCACCACCAAAGCACAACGCAATTAAACTCAAATCAAGTACTGCAGCAACGATATAGCACGAACTTCTCCATAGGCTTCAAGCACTCGGCGCACACCACCCTCTCCATGCCCTGCATCTTCCCGGCGTCCCCAGGCAATATAAGCTTAGTACAATTCAAGGGCATGGGAAATGAAATAAACAACGTTATGGATTTCTCTTTAAATAAACAAATAGCTCATGATTAACTCTTCTTTATCACAATTGGTTCTTGGGATGTTTTTAATATCTAGCTGGAAGGTGGGTATGGATTCATGTTTTTTTTTACATTTTGACTTCAAAGTTTAATTGAGTCTCATTTCTTTTACATTCACCTTCTTAAAACTATAACGCTTACAACAAAAAATGCATGTAATTGAGAATTGTAGACTCTGCATGCATGGGTACTAACATGCGTTACATGCAGATGCTATTAGTATTAGATATTTAATTTACAAAGATTATATAAAATTCAGATGCATTCCGAGTCTCCAGCAGTCCACACTACATAACTGCCACACACATCATATTTTGTACTCGTTTTAAGTTTTAAGTTTTAAGTTTTTATCTACTCTCCTTTTCGCTTCGTTTTAAATATCAAGGATCCAACGTATAAGAACGAGACCACTAAAATTCGATTTGTGTTCTTGACTATCTTAATCTCGAGAATCAAGGCATTAGATTTCTTAGCTGAACTAACATCAGTTGGTACATCTTTGGTATAATGTTAAACATCTTGTTTTGTGATCTGCACAAAAACTCATGTAGGATTTCATACCATTTTAAAAAATAATTATCTTGTACACGTGAATATGTGTAGCATGTTGAAGGCGATACTAATAAAACTTGATATGCTCCATAAAAGCGAATCATTTCCAACAAAATCCAAGTTCAGTCGATCTCAATTTATATTGAAGGTAATACTAGTAAAATTTTATACACACTCCATAATATCGGATAGGGGTGAGCTTCGGTCCAGGACCGGACCGAACCGGACCGAAACCCGAACTCCCAAAATTCTCGGACCGAATTCAGTCCGGTCCGACCTGGACCGAACCAGTTCGGTCCGGTCCAAAACTGGACCGAATCTGTTTGGACCGAATCTATTTTGACATGTTTTTTGGGCTTGATTTAACCTGATTTTTATACAACAGTAAAATTAACAGTAAAAGCAGACCAATTCAGAACACAATTAGCAGTAAAAATCAGACCACAAATAACAGTAAAAATTACACAAATTAGAAACCAAAAAGTGTCATATTCATTTAATACTACAATATTAACAGGATTGTGTTGAGATTACAAAGGAGAATATCTGAAGTGCATATCAAGTTGTGAAGTATTTAAAATGAAAATTGCATAAATTAAAGTTGTAAGTCAAGAAAGACATATTGAAACCAGTAGCAACTTATGTAGTTTTAATATCTAGAAACATGAAATGCAAAACCAGGAAGCAAATAACGTGAATCACAGTCCGAAGCACATGTCATGAATTACAGTGACTTGATGTTGAAGTTCTAGCATATACATTGACAAAATCAAAGTGCATAGTATCCAAGTTCTGCAGCAAAAATCAAAGCTAACAAAAATCACGAAGTGGAAACAAAATGGCAAACTGTTTAATTTTCCAAATGTTATTTTTCTTTCTTTTGGTTATGTTGTAAAATTCTTCCTCCTTTGATGCAAAGATAGCTGAGGACCCGAGTAAAAGTAACTTAATTGGATCAACATTTTTAGCATTAGCCAATACTAAATGAACACAAGATTATCCAATTTTACATCAAAATATCACTTCATTATGACAGAAATCTATCAAAATCAACAAAGATTACTCCAAGCATAATAGGAATAACACTCTGATCATAATGGAAATATATTGCTCTTCTCTTGGTTCGATCATCGTCCGACTTTGTACAATAATTCCGATCATCTTTCCTTTTTCTCACCTGAAGCAATGTGGGAGTAGTTGTAGAATTTTGACTGCGATCAGCATTTGTTTCTGTTGAGTGTTGGGAGCTCATCTGCATATGTGTAAATCCAATTAAATTCTATCTACAAAACATGTTAGAAAAGATAGAAAAAGCTCACAGGTATCTCTAGCCAGTAACAAATAGTACTAGTCTACTAGAAAAGCAACACAAAAGAAAATAGTGTAATAAAAAAATAGTTTCAGCCAGAACCCAAGTTGCATCTTCTTGAGGAATAAAACACAAGTTACACAGACTGTGGTCATAAGATCCAAAAGCAAGTAGTCACAAGACATGAAAAGCACTTCTATGAGCAAATGGAGTAGAATGAAGATCATGGAGCGCTCGGGACACTAGAATTCAAGGATTTGTGAAAAATCAAAAGAACGATACGAGGAGAAGTAAAGAACTCATCAAGAAATCTGCTGTATATAAAGAAACTGTGCTACTTAAGATTTAAGTAAACAAATGGTTCTTTGAAATTGGAAAAAAAGGACTGAGAATATTTGATGAAGCTTGAAGTAGTCGCTGATTTGAGGACAATGTATATGATGTTTTTAATACAATATTGAATCACAACAATGTATATGATGTTTTTAATACAATATTGAATCACAACAATAATTTAAACCAAATCATTGACCATGTTCACGAAGACCATCCCACATACTGCTTATGTGTGAAAAACAGAACAATATTTTCAAAGTCTATGTTTGACTAGAATTTTCGCAGCCCTTCAAAAGATATTGTTGCTGACTGCAAAGTTTGCAAAACAGATAATAGCTAAGTTTATCAGATCTCAACCGGATAGCAGATGAATTTACATGTATCTCAAAGTGTGATACCTCACGATTGAAATTGAACTCTAAAAATTCCTAACATAATTGACTAATCATGGGATGTTTTGACTGTTTTCTCCCTTAAGATCACATCCCGATTTTGTTTGACACAACATAAAATCTCAGGATCACCATGCTTCAAAGCAGATTTCGAACAAAGAAGGAAAAGCATAAAGATTTACAAAAAAAAACAACAATGACAAAAAAAAACATGCAAGCCATCAGCAATAAACCGAACACGAAGGGGAAGATCGGGGAGAGACAACCTTGGATTGGGATCTGAAACCCTAGATCTTGAGTTCGTTCTTCGCCGGCGTTCTCTTTTCCTCACCGCCGTCGTCGTCGTTCGTCCCTTTCTCGTGAGGAGAAGGGCTGCCTGAGGAGGTGACGACGTGAGGAGAAGGGCGGCGTAAGGAGTGAGGAGGGAGACGATGTGGGGAGAAGGGTGAGGCGTGAGGGTTAGCGATTTGGGTGAGGTGAGGGTTTGGGTTGGGTATTCGGGTAGGTAGGGTAATAGGGTATTCGGGTTGGGTTAGTCGGGTTAGTCGAGTCGGGCGAGTTGGTTACCAATTAAATTCGGGTTTCGGTCCGGGTTCGGGTTTTTCGGGTTTTGGACCGGACCGGACCGAACCCGAATTTTCAAAATTTTAAGGACCGAAGACCGGACCGAAAAAATTCGGTCTGGTTCGGTCTGGACCGAAAAATTCGGTCCGGTCTGGGAACCCGGACCGGACCGAATTTTGCTCACCCCTAATATCGGATCCTCCCCAACAAAATCCAAGTTCAGTCAATTTCCATATATGTTGAAGGTAATACTAGCAAATTACACCCTCCATAGAGTAGTAGACCCTCCCCAACACAATCCAAGCTCAGTCAATCTCTATATACGTTGAAGGTAATACTAGCAAAACTTGATACACACTCCGTAAAAGCGGATCCTCCCAACAAAATCCAAGTTCAGTTGATCTTCGTGTATGTTGAATGAAATACTAGTAAAATTTGATACACGCTCCATAAAAATGAATCCTCCCCGACAAAATCCAAGTTCAGTGGATATCCATATGTATTTTACAGTAATACTAACAAAACTTGACACACGCTTCTCCCCAACCAAATTAAAGTTCAGTCTCCTGAGTGGGCCCAAACAAAAAGCAGCCATCTCGGCCCACCTGGTCGACTTGAAAGCGAGTGAGCCCAAATGCCCCAATCGATAAACCACAGAGCGGGAACTTGAAACCGGAAAAAAGCATCATCCCAGGGCTTCCCGCTGGGGAGACGAGGAGAAGACGAGGAACTCCCTACTCGACGGTAACGTTCAGGTGAGCACAACAAACGATCTTTGTTTCTAACCCAAACTCTCCATCTAGGGTTCCACATTCTGTTTCCCGATGTCGCAGACGTCGATTGCGTTCCCGATCTGACGACTTAAGTCTAGTTTGCAGAACGTAGTGTTGATGCGTTTTCCCCGTCTGAAAAGTTACAAATGTGTCTGTTTGGTAATCTGTTGGAGTTTTTTCCATTGTTCTTAGCATTTTTTAGGTCGAAATCATAGCTCGAAGGTGTAAATTCATGTTAAATAGCAGAAATCGGGTTGCACTTCTGTATTTTTTGTTTGTCAAGTATATGTACTAGAAATAAGTGTTTAGTAGTACTCAATGGGGATTGACACTTGATGGAAAAAAAAGAGATAATGTATATATGCTTCTGAAATCGTAGATTCATGATGTAGTAGTGTTGCCATGGGGAAATAAAAGGAGAGGGGTTTGCTCCCTTAAGTTAAGGGTTACGATCTAATTAATTTTTGTAATGACAATTTGATCACATGATTTTGTAACATCATATAGACAATTGACATATGGTTAACAATAATTGTGTCAGTCTTACCGAGTGGAAAATAAAAATTGTGATGACACAAACTAATACTCAAAATTAATGGAAGAATCAAGAATAACGAATAATCTTTCAATTGATAAAAAACTTATTGTTTTCCCTATCAAAGAAGAAATTATTGTTGATATGTTGCT
The DNA here is from genome assembly GCA_963682175.1 of Triglochin maritima. Taxonomy (NCBI): domain Eukaryota; kingdom Viridiplantae; phylum Streptophyta; class Magnoliopsida; order Alismatales; family Juncaginaceae; genus Triglochin; species Triglochin maritima. The sequence goes on along the minus strand of OY821774.1, from coordinate 50,914,653 downwards.
GTGATCGGTGATCCAAAAATGGTGTAGTTTTTTTTTGTGATTTTGTTCCATGTTGGATTTGCTTCACTAAATTTCTTGCTGATGCTTTCTGTACTTAAAAAATGATCTTACGAACCTTACTCATTGCTTTGTTTAAATTATGCCTTGCTCATTCCAAAATTGTTGGACCATTTTTCGAAGTGGATAGTTTCTCTTATGTGTATTTTGTTAAATTGTTTGTTTGAACTGTAGTTTTCTCAACAAAATTGTTTTTCTCCCTAGATACGCATGCAGCACATCAATTTGAGCATGTTTACAATTTTAACCTTGAGAGTCTTCTTCTAGTTGTTGACATAGTAGGAAGAAACACAAGTTTGGCAATCATTTAGTGGTGATCTAGATGTGCCTTCTTACATTTTTCATTTTTTTGGTTTTTTGCCCTTTTCAACTCAATTAGTTGGTTCTCATAAGTTTGCATGGCATTGATAACCATGTCTTCCCATCTTTTACTTTTCGAAGAATTCTCCAGTGTATTCTTATTCTGTTGCGCATATCTGCAAAATCACATCCTATGATTATGACATGAATGGAAATGTAACCCTCAATGTTCAAAATGCAAAATGCATTATCATACACTATTAAGTGCTTGAGTTTTTAATTTTGAAAAAAAAGAAGTTTGCGTTTTAAAAGGAATTATGGATGAGCCTAACTAAATACGCCAACATTGTATTAGAATGGGTGGATTGACCTGTAAATATCTACTTTGAGTTCAAATGCAGTGAATCAACCAAATTTAACTTTATAATTGTATTGAGTTTAAACTAAAGTTTCACAATCAAGCCTCCTTCAGCATGGAGGATAGTCTGATATAGGGGTTTCAGGTTTGAGTTACCATTGTGCTTCCTGCTATGCACCACTTGATACGTCTACTTCCCTGGGCTTGAACTTGAAGTTTTTACTTGTATACCACTTTTTTTTCGTGAAACCCAACTTTCTCTTGTGATATATGTTCTAGATTTTGTTTATTACTGTTTCTCTTGCCTGAAGTGATCACAATTATTTAGGATATGATTGGTTTGGTGAAACACCTTGAGTTTTATGAACTGAGTAAACTCCAATCAGTCGAACTATAAATTTTAATTTAGCTAGAAGTAAAGGGAGTTGTCAAATTTTGTACTGTTTTTGAGTTTTCCATAAAATTTTGTGGTTTTGCAATGGAAGTGGGGGAAGTCGTGTTGTACCAGAAATAACAAGGATTCAGACTTTGGAGTTTGGAGGTTTTACTTCTTCATTATTTCCCCCACAAACTCTGCCAAAGTAAAACAGCACAACCGTGTGAAAAGAGATGTTTGCGTTTGAAACTATTATGCATCCTTTTCAACTGTTCCCAAGCTTGTGACGATTATCACAGATATACATTTGAACTTGAATTACTTGGAACTGTCGAAATGCTTGGTATTGTTGTTAACCACAGGGGATGTCGTGCACTAGGTCGTTCTAATTAATTACTTTCCCGATTGTTTGTTCATATGATTTTACCATGTTTTTTAAAAATTTAGTTTGCTGACACTGTTTATTTTGTCTGTTTAGAAATGGTAAGAAGAATGGAAGCTTTGGTCACGAACTTTTGCTTATGAGGTCTCAATCCTGCAATCTATGGGTAACAAGTGATTGATTGAGCTATAGTTGAACTTGTGCCCCTCTTGTGCATTTTAAAACTCGTGTCCACATTTTACCAGTATTTTGAAGCAATGAAGGGTTTCTCTATTGTAGATCCTTAGTTCAAGCTCCAATCTTATCCAGATGGTCAGGAAATCACATTCGACCTTTTAGACACTAGTTTGGCATTCAAATAATATTTGGTATCCGTGTCTTACTCTTGAGGTAGGGAGACGTCTCCAAAATAGACATGAATATACGAAGAAATAGTAAAGTCCAGCTTCATGTGTCTAAAAAGAGTCAGAGCACATTGAAATTTCACTGCCCCAATGCAAGACCGATATCCTAACAATCGTTTCGACAAAATAAGTATTCTGGTTGAACGAGGGACATCTTCACGTTAAGTTATATTTACCCACGACATTTTCATATATGTCAACCTAGTCAAATCAGTCTTCTCTCTTTTCGTTACATTAGTATAACATTAATCTTTCCTTTTTTTCTACTATTCATCTATCTAACCACAATTCATCCATAAATGTTAACTTAATCATATTAACATTATCTCACTTAAGGATGTAAACCTTGGTTCGACTCGAAGTTTGACTCGCATTCGACTCGAAAAACGATCGATTTTGATTTAACTTGAAAATGAAAGATCTTGATTAAAAAAATTAGTTTCGATAAACGAGCCGATCGAATTTGGAAAAAATTGAGGTTCGACTTGAATTTTTTATTACTCTATTTTTTTTAATATTTGGTAATAACATAAGATAATATTTTTGGTTCGAAATTTCGCTCGACTCAACTTCTTTACACCCCCTATCTCACTTCCACATTATTTATTTTTCATTTTCTACAAATTTAATTAATTATATCACATATTTTAAGAAAATTAACTACGAAAATGTAATTTCTAATTAAATGTATCACATTTATCAACATTATCAAAATAATTAACATTATTAAAGTAATTACAACGGTCTTCTTTGTTTTGTTTTTTAAATCATTTTAAATCTGTTTTTTGAAGAAGAAAAAAATCCTTCAAAATATGTTTTTCATTTGTTTGTTTGCTGTAATTTTTTTTAATTTTATTCAAGATGAACTGTCAAATGATGTAGAAGAGAGAGAGTGTTGAAAAGTTGGATTATTTTTTCAAAAAAAATCAAATATCTTTATCTAACGTAATAAATTATTTACAACTAAATATAAAACAAAAACTAAAATTAAAATTAATTAAAAAAACAAAAAAAGACCAATGAGACCATACTTAATGGGGTGTCGTCCCCACTGACGACCCGGTCGTCGCCTCCTCACTGGGGGCAACAATCCGGTCGTTACAAACTTACAACCGGGTCATCCAACCTGGATGTGCCACGTGGTTCATCTGGGTTGGTTTTATTTATTTATTTTTCGTCTTTTAAAAAAAATGTGTTGAATTTTTTTTAATGTTAGGTTTATTTACTTGTTGTAGATGTTGGGTTTAATTATTATTTGGTAAAAGATGATGTGGAGGTAGGGCTGTCAAGTTTGGCTCGGCTCGATATCTCGACTCGAAAAACGATCGACTCTAGTTTAACTTGAAAATGAAGGATCTTGACAAAAAACAAAAAAATCTTCAATTTTAGTTCGGTAAACGAGCCGCTCGAACTCGAAAAAATTTGATGCTCGGCTCGATAGCTCGCTCGAAATTTTTATTGCTCTATTAATATTATTATTTTTGTATTTGGTAATAAAATAAGATAATACTTATTGTTCGAAAATTCACTCGACTCGGCTCGTTTACATGCTTATGTGGAGGAGAGATGTAGGTTGGGAGTGAGTTGTGGTTAAAAAGTGAATAATATAAGAAAAAGAAAGAGATGAGCTGGAGAGAGAAAAAATTGATGTGGTTGAGAGAAAAAGTTGATCATTAGGTTGTCCGGGTCTCGAACTAGGTCGTGAATTACTCGTGACAAGCCGGTCTCCGGTCCTTTTTTCTCCCCCATCGAGGGCGACATTTCGCTAACCCTTTCAGTCCCGTCAACACCTACTCAAATCTTTGGTTAAGTCCTAATAAATCACTCCCAATCTCTAATTTATTAATACACCTCACATGGTTTTGCATTGGTAATATGATAATGTCCAGTGTCACGTTGCCCTCGTCTGATTTTTAGTGCTTTCTTGTTGGCATTTGGTGGCTATGTTCTATCCCATCATATGCCCTCCTTATCCGTGGCTACAAAAATCCAAGAACAATAGTAACTTGATCTGGCCACCTACCTTTGTTCATCTCCGCATCACTTTTGAAACTTCACTCTCACTACCTTATACGTTATAATTTCCACACTAGCTAGTAACTAGGATTTTATGGTTGCTTCCATAGCCACATATCCTGATTCGTTGTTGACAATTTTCCTACTTTGTATAGACCTTATTGTTATTGACTATGTGACGTGATCTACCAACTGCCTCAAACACATGCGACACTTCCTAGCCGTTGATCATCATGTGCCACTTCTCTTTCCCGATGGAACTGTTCTCCCCTTGCCCAACACCTAATCCCCTTTCTACAAAATCAAACCAAAATTTCAGGGCCGAATCTATTCTATTTCTTGGTTGTTGTAAACGTAACACACAAGTCACTGTTCCAGCGTGAGAACCAGGCCCCTTTGCTCTCTCTGTCCCTGTTGCCATTCTTTTATGTTTGGAGTTTATTTAGTCTTTAAATATTTCATTAGTTTAGGTGATAAAGAAGTAATACAAGTGTAGGTGGCAGTGCAAACTAGCTTACATAATTTACTTTACTAGAATCATTAACATCCATTTAATTTTTTCTGAAATCAAATTCTGTTTGTAATGTTTGGATGAATATGTAACATAACTTCATACAATGATTTATAAATTTTAGTCTCCAAATGCACTTGTAAGCACGAATTAATAACCAGGTTCATACAGAACATGAGAAGATATTTGTGTAATCTTTGCTCGTTTGCGTTTTGAAGAATTGTTTCTTTACCATGCATGGTCTTGTGCATGTGAATTGTCATTTTTATCTTTTTACTTTGAATTTGTCCGACCTCCGATGGAACAGAAAGAAAAGCAGAGGAAGACAATGATTTTTGTTGCTGATCCCGAAAAGTTTCTAATGTTACCCTTTTAGACATGCATAGAGTTGGAGAACTGGAATTTGATTTTTATTTCTGAAAATGCAACAAGTTGAAAATAGGTGAAGTGTTCTTTCTTCTCTTCATTTCTGTAATTATATACAAGGAATAACCCGTGAAGTTTCAATTTCAGATGTATAGGTTGCGGCATGAGAACTCTCATGGACAGCTTCTGGTTGCTAACTTGCTATTATGTTTGGGATTTCGAAGGTACAATTATAATCATAATTTATTATTCAGGTATTATGACTTGTAATATGGAAATATTGGTATTTGAATGTTTACTTTCTTTTTCTTTTTGTATTTCATGTTGTTACATGTACTGTGTTCCATTTTCAAGAAGATTATATATTGTTGAGAATAGTTTATATTTGAAAATCTATGGCTTAAAATCCTTAGGTGACTCTAATCTAGTAATTGAAAATGAGATGGAAGTTCAAACTTTAACATGGTACCGGAATCTAATGGCCTAACAAACCGATCAACATACCCTCCAAACGTATCCGGGTAGCGCCAAAATATATATGTAAAGTATTGTGAGTAATTTTATCTTGGAAAATTTGACTCTTCTCATGAATTATAAGAGCTTGATGACTCTAATTGTCACCAATTGGTGTTGAAATGGAAGTTCACACCTTAAAAACTATGCCCAGGTAAACCTCAAAAAGAAATAGTTAAACAGTACTGAACTACTGATGGTCCCCATGATTGGAGCTTCCTCCTAATTGTGGTCCCTCGGATTTGCTACCTTTATTTTCTGGATTTGCATTGTTTGGTTGCTAATATGTAATTCTGTGCCTTGAAACCATCCCTCTTGTTTGCCTTAGATTGTCTACAACTTTTGGTTCCAGGGGAACTACTCGCTTCTGCACGTCTCGTCTGCATCATTTCTTTCATCGTAGTTGCTTTAAGTTTGTCTTCTTTGTTCGTTAATATCCACAATGAGGTTTCTCTTTTAGTACGTTTCTTAGATTCCCTAAAAAAAGCCTCTCTATCCACGACTCAGTGCTTCGAACAAGTTCCATGACAGGAAATATCCAAGGAACTTGTGGTAAACTTTGTAATATATGTGAGTACTTGAATTTTTTTGGATAGGTATCGAGACATTCTGTTTACTCAGAATCAACCTTTTTGATTGAGCCCAAACGAGAACCGAGGATAATACCAAAATCACTTAGTTCTGTGTCAATATTCTTAGATTGCATATAGATCTAAAATTGAATATATTAAGTGTTATTTCAGTACCGTTAATATCGAGGAAGATAAGATTATATTAGATTGGCAAGTGGTGCGTAGAAAAAATATTTCTAGATATATTGGATTAATACTTCAAAAAATGGGGAGATCGATGAAAATGTTAATCATAAGATTAGAGTATGATGGATGAAATGACGATAAACTTCAGGTGACTTAAGTGAAAAGAAAATTCCACTTAATTTAAAACGAGAATTTTATAGAACTGCAATAAGACATGCAATGCTATATGGTGCAGAATGTTGGACCACTAAAAGACAACACATACAAATGATGATGTTGAGGTGGATGTGTGGTTATATGTCAATGTATTAGATTAGAAATGAAAACATTCGTGAGAGAGTTGAAGTTGCTCCAATGGAAGAGAAAGTTATACAACACAGACTGAGATGGTTTGGACATGTACAAAGAAGACCTATGGAGACACCTATAAGAAGATGAGTATTGAATCAGATTGAAGACACAAAAAGAGGAAGATGTAGACCACGATTGACTTGGGAGGAAGCAGTCAAAAGAGATCTAAAAGATTGGAATGTTCCTAGGAAATTTTCTTTGGATAGAAACACGTGGAAGAAGACGATTCACGTGTCTGAACTATGACTCCTTAGAGTTTAATTTCTAGTCTACCACAACTAGTTTGGGATTAAAGGCTTTGTTGTTGCACATAGTAACAGCTAGATCAAGTTTATGGTATAATATGCAGATCAATAATGTCATTTAGAGCATTGACCAAGGTCATCCGGATGACGTATGTCATCCACTTCTTCTTTTTTCTTTTCCTCTGCCACGTTATTGTGACTCCACCTCAATTTTCTACTTCACTATTCATCCATTAATCGTGACCTAGGTCATCCCACTCTTTTTCCTCAACATTATTAAATTCCTGATCAATTTTTATTCTATTCTAAAATCATTTATATTTACCAAAAATATTAATAATCTATTTAGAAAAATCAAAATTCCACTAAATCTCGTATTTCCAAATTGCATATATTTTATTTATTTAACCATCAATTATTATCAAATACTAAATATCATTAATATTAAGAAAGGAAATATTACATTAATTTAAGCAAAGAACACACGACATAAATCAAATATTACACGACATAAACCACAAAACACCTACAATACATACTAATAAAACACAGTCAAGCATCGCTTTCGTCGAATTGTAGCCAGATGTTCTCGATCAAGTCCGTCCTCAGCGCGAGATGTTGGGTTTTTTCACGAATGTCGTCTATGTTCTCCACGTAAATTCTAACGTCCAGAACCCGTACAATGGAGTAAGTCGTTGGTCTCAGACTCGGTATGTCGCGATTCTGTTCAAACTTCGTTGTATCATAAATCATGGAATAAGAGCCACGCTCGTACTCTACGATCATGTTGTGCATTATGATGTATGTAGAGATTATTTTGTTTAGGTCAGCATTCCCCCGCGAGAGATGGTAGAGAGTTTTTTAAATTAGAGTTCATTGAATTAGTCATGTTTGATGAGACATGTCTTACCACTTTCTTTTTTAAAATGCTGAATTGACAATCTGCAGTATACACGTGATGCTTTATCTTGTTGGACAACATTACACGTGGCATATCGTAGAGCAAAGTTAACAGGCCTTAGTCGCCCGAGCGTCCAATTCGGGGGTCTCACTTGGTTATCCAAATATAACGTTTTAGGTTTGTGTTTGAATCTTGATAATTTAATGTTATCAAAATATAATAAATTTTAATCTTAATTATTATCAAAATATCAACTAAAATTACGTAAATCTTAACTATTTATCAAAATATAAACCATCAATTATTAAAACAAATAAAAAATAAAATCAAAACGAAACTAAACGAAACGAAAAAATATGCGCGGTCGTGGGGTCATTCGGACAGATGACTGGTTTACAGGTCATCCGCGGTCGTGGGGTCATTCGAACAGATGACTCACGTTCCCGATGCCCTTGAAACTCAAAATGTCTTCATGAAGGACATATCAGTTCGTGAAATACATATCTATGTCATGTCAAAAGGGAAATGCTGATTAGTTTTATGATTGACGTTGGTTAGTTACGTGGACAATTATGACCTTTATCTTCCCTCCAGGCTCCAGGGTTGTACATTGATCGTTCTGTATACATAGGTTTTTTTTTAAAAGGTTGATGTTCCTGTATACATAGGTTGATGTTCCTGTTTTAAGGTCTATTCTTGTTTTTTTATATATATTTATAATAGTTGTGTAAGGTCCATTCTTGTGGACAGGGGTTTCTCATTCTGACCGTTCACTGACCACTGGCCATCCTTGGATCAGTGGTCACCATCAAAGGTATCCTGTGATCAAGAATACGTCTGATATCTAGAGCATCATACAGTGTCCGGAGAGTTCAAGGGTCTCGTTTCTTTAAAGCGTCAATTTCTTTTTCTTCTGTTACGCGACTTACGTCAACTCAAACTATATTTCTTAAAATAACTCCAAACCTCTTAATTCTCTCTCCTACACATTATTTCGGAATCAATTCTAATCAAAATATAAAAAAACAAAAAAATCAAGAAAATGTAAAGAAATAAAAAAACATATTTTCATAAAAATATATTTGAAAAAAGATTTTAAATAATTTTTAAAACATTTAAAAAAACACAAAAAAACCAAAAAAAAATTCTGAACCAGTGAGAGGGGACCGCTCCCCCCATTTAAGAGCACCCGTTAATGGTGCTCTTACCGTTTAATCTTTCAGCTAAGATGCCTCGATAACATAGCATGGTGTGGCTTAACACTTTGTTAAACACAATTGGTTTCGCATATCAAGGCCAAAAGCAGCCGGGAATTCTGTAAGCAGTGGGGGAAGTATTTTAAAAAAAATCATGCAACTCGTGATTTAAAGTGAAAAGTATAGCTTTTAAAATAAAAGCATAATTAATGGACCATCGTGTACAGCATAAAGAAATAGTGAAACCGTCATCCTTATTGGGATCATCATTTGGTGGGCCAATTTCCCACGCTCACCCACTTGTATCACAAGGGACTGTTTTCTTTTGAAGCGATAGGGAAAGATGAAAAGAATTCTGATTGAGTTTACTGTTATGATTCCATCATGCAAGGTTGTAATTTTTGGTCGGAATACTTGTAGGCGTTAAGTTGGTTTCATTTTGTCCCAATGGATTGTTTTCACTTTCATAATCCGGTGGGAAAATTTTAGTCCGTAGTTTGAAATTGAAGTCTAATGGTTTATTTTTAGTTAAGTTAGTGGGAGATGTTATCTAGAAAAATGGTTTCATTTTGTCCCATGAAGGAGGCGGTTCCCGCAGACTTCTCGTCTTACGTTCAGACGTCTGCGGTAGACGTCCGACCCAACAATGTCCGAAACATTCTATCTGGTGAATATAAGAGTAATATGAAGACAAAGAGTTGTGTTAGGAGAGTGAAATGAAGAGTTATATAAGTAGAAATGGTAGAAGGGCAAAAATGGTAATATGTACGGACGATTTAAGTAGTTTTACGTAGGGGTGCACATGGGTTGGGTTGAACCCGAAACCCAACCCGAACCCGACTGGTCGGGTCGGGTTGGGGAGGGGTTCAGGTCGGGTTGGGAAAATCAAAAACCCGAATTTTCGGGTTGAGGGGGTCGGGTTGACCCAACCCAACCCGAACCCGATTTTTTTATTTTTTCCCAAATAAACCGGTCGACCGAACATCACTCGGTCGACCGTTTCCAACCCGAAAATTTCGGGTTTTCAAGCCACCGGTCGACCGTTTAAGCACCGGTCGACCGAACCCGACCAAGTTTGGGAGAAAATTTCCGAATTCGGGTTCAACCCGATCCAACCCGACCCAACCCGAAAATTTTGGGTCGGGTTGGGTTGAGCCCAAACCGGTTCGGGTTGGGTTGGGTTTTTTCCCAACCCGGAAATTTCGGGTTGGGTCGGGTTGAGGCCCAAACCCGACCCAACCCGACCCATATGCACCTCTAGTTTTACGACGATGAATAACAGTTCAGTAAAAATAAGTCCAAAATTAGATATTTTCTCATATTTCTTTTATTATCATTTTCAAGGACTGATTGCAATGGTTCTCTTCTATAGTAAGTTAGCATTTTGTTTCTTCCCCATATTAAACTCGTTCTTAAAATGGAATCAGTGGAATGCATTAGATTTATTCAGTTAGTGTATACATATATTAGGAAAACGATTAGTGGACGCTAGCGTTCGGGACGCGCGCTTATGTGGCCAGCCCAGTCAGCAGACGCGTTTGAGTTGGCAGTCTCCAACCTAAAAGTTTATTTTTTATTTTATTCCTCGTTTCGTACAAATGTCTACATCCCTCCATCCCTCATTAATGCGTCTCAAATCACTCATTTTCCATGAACATTTTGGCTCTCCTACACAGCACAGGAGACTTGTTATAAATCTCAACATGCGTCTTCCTTTTTCTTCCCTTCTCTTCTGTGGTCCTACCTCTGTGCTTTGATGGAAATCGTTCATGTGTCTTTCCAAGTGGAGCAGCCGACAAACGTTCCTAAGGAGGGGATGTTTTTCCCCTCTTTCGAAGAAGCCCAAACATTTTACGTTGCTTATGCCGATTCTTGTGGTTTTTGTGTTAAGAAAAGGCATCACACCCGTTTGTTTGCTACCTCTGGGTCAGGTGTTAATGTGCTGGAACGAGATGCAATGGTGTCAAAGCTTCCGAGGATTTTGGCGTGTGCCGATTCTTGTGGTTTTTGTGTTAAGAAAAGGCATCACACCCGTTTGTTTGCTACCTCTGGGTCAGGTGTTAATGTGCTGGAACGAGATGCAATGGTGTCAAAGCTTCCGAGGATTTTGGTGTGATGTTCTACTGTTAAAAGTTCAATCAGAAAGTTCTATGCTTTTGCGTATAATTCCACATATACAACAAACAAGACCAAAGTCATCCTTAAGAATGTAGGAATGATCACATTCTTCTTCATTTTCTTCATGTACAGCAGTTGTATGTCTGTTCGGAATAAGAAGTCAGTCTGTTCGGAATATGTTGTGTGTCTGTTCGGAATAAGAAGTCTGTCTGTTCGGATTAAGTGATGTGTATGTTCGGAATACTTTCTGTTCCATTTCTGCACAAATTTTCAACATAATCTGGACAAACATTTTACATAAACTGGACAAACTTTTTACATAAACAAGACAATTTTTCTACATAAACAAGACAATTTTTCTACATAAACAAGACAATCTTTCTACATAAATAATACAAACTTTCTGTTCCGTTTCTGGACACATTTTCTATGCTTTTGCGTGTAATTCCACATATACAACAAACAAGACCAAAGTCATCCTTAAAAATGTAGGAATGATCACATTCTTCTTCATTTTCTTCATGGAGAACAGTTGTATGTCAGTTCGGAATAAGAAGTCTATCTGTTCGGAATATGTTGTGTGTCTGTTCGGATTAAGTTGTGCGTCTGTTCGGAATAAGAAGTCTGTCTGTTCGGAATATGTTGTGTGTCTGTTCGGAATAAGAAGTCTGTCTGTTAGGAATAAGAAGTCTTTCTGTTCGGAATAAGAAGTCTGTCTGTTTGGATTAAGCTGTGCGTCTGTTCGGAATAAGAAGTCTGTCTGTTCGGAATATGTTGTGTGTCTGTTCGGATTAAGTTGTGCGTCTGTTCGGAATAAGAAGTCTGTCTGTTCGGAATATGTTGTTTGTCTGTTCGGAATATGTTGTGTGTCTGTTCGGAATAAGAAGTCTGTCTGTTCGGAATAAGAAGTCTTTCTGTTCGGAATAAGAAATATGTCTGTTCGGAATAAGTAGTCTGTCTGTTCGGAATATGTTGTGTGTCTGTTCGGATTAAGTTGTGTGTCTGTTCGGATTAAGTTGTGTGTCTGTTCGGAATATGTTGGGTGTCTGTTCGGATTAAGTTGTGTGTCTGTTCGGAATAAGAAGTCTGTCTGTTCGGATTAAGTTGTGCGTCTGTTCGGAATAAGAAGATTGTCTGTTCGGAATATGTTGTGTGTCTGTTTGGATTAAGTTGATCCAACCTAAAAGTTAAAAACAATATTTTATTATGATAAGTCTGGACTCTGCACGAATAAAGGGTCTGCACGCTGTCCTAGGGTCTGCACGCTGTCCTAGGATCTGCACTATCTGTGTATTGGGAAAAGAATCGTTCAACCTAAAGAACCGGCGTTTTTAAGAATACCAAAGCACGTGAAGAGAAATTTTGCTGACTGGACGCTGACTCAACACGTCCACGTAAGGCGCGTCCGTGACGCCGCGTCCGTGTATAAGGACTCCATATATTACGGATGCGTACACTTTCTGATATAATCTACTATTTGGTTCTTCTGGCTAAATTTCTAGCTAGAATTGATAACTGCGATCTGATTCGACTGTTGGCTGATTTTATGTAAATGATGATCTAGTACGACATAAGTACACGTCACCTGGTCGTAGAATTAATAATGAGCTAAAGGTTTTTGAAATTGTATCTACACGATTAATTTTTTTTGTTGTCGTTGAAAAGTTGTATCTACACGAGTGTTGCACATAGATAATGCTAACAGTTCAACATATAAATTTAAACAAACTATACATCCGTCAACCTTATTTCATTTTTTTCTCTCGACTTCATCCCACTCAAATGTATGATCTATCAAGTATAATAATTTATTTCCTTTCTGCTTACCGACGCTGCAAGAGATAACCAAAGTCAAACGTTGGACGACCAACTTGCAAAAATCAAAACCTTTTGAACTCGGAGTTGTTGGAGAAATTCCAAACACTAAAGTCAAGAACAGGGGGCTAATTACAGTGCTGATAAGTGGCATCGGAAACAAATTTAAGAACAGAACAAATCCGGGACAGGAGCAGAAAAATTCAAAAGAGCACTCTGGCTGGCAGCCTGGTGAGATCTTTGGTGACAGAAAAATAAAGATAAAAGAAGAGAAACCAGAAAGCAGATGGAAGCAGGAAGCCAATTAGTGGATTGTAGCAGAAGGATCTAAGAACAAGCGTTGTATGCCGATTCGTAGTTACTTTAATTGGACTTCTGTGATTGAAAAGCCGCAATCTTTAGTAGAAGTGTTGACACGATTTATTACGTGAAGGTTAATAGAAGATCTGTTAAACTTCCGTGATAAAAAACTGCCCCCGTTGTCCATCGGGCCCAGTGGAGTGGTTAGAGGTTAGCGCGTGTGAGGATGTTGGTTCAAACTCCGATTTGTATGTCAAATGTCTTCGGTGCAAACAGTGTAAATCACCTTCAATTTAGAGTCGCAACATGTCTAACTTAAGTCGGAGTAGATACTGGAAAACTCTGAATCATCAAAAAAACAATCATTCATTTGGTCGCTCTGTGAGAAGGGTTGTACTTGTAAACAAGTCTAGTAAAAATTTGAAACCCGAATTATTAATTTATATTATTATCAAATACAAAAAAAATAACTACAAATAAATTAATAAAAGTCGTGTCGAGTCTCAATTTTTTCGAACGAATCGTTTACTGAATTAAATTAGATTTTTATTTTATTTTTTATCAATATTTTTTATTTTCAAGCTAGAATCAAATATTTTTTGAGTTGAATTTTGAGCTAAAATTAGGATCGACAGTACTATATGTGAGCATGTGTGTTTTTTTATATAAAATGCAACGAGGTGAAGCAAAAGATAGTGCAAAAAATATAAAAGGTAAAACTGGGCAACAATAATTTAAAATCATATAAACAGATTTAGTGTAGAAGGTTCATGACCACACTTGGGTTCTTAGAAATTGATTCACTTGCTCACGAAAAGGATCACGGAAGGAAAAATTTCTTTCTACCTGTAGGAAACTACGAATCAGTTGAGTTTATTTATTTATTATACTTACATTGAATTTACAATGTTTTTTTTAAATTGGAGGCTCTAGTATATTTTTTTCCCTTTCTAAATTGTAAATTCAGATAGACGGACTTTCCTACAAGAATGATGATGAATAGACACCATATTGTACATCGACGGTCCGACGCATTAGACGTTACACAAAATAAAAAATAATTAAGGGCATGATTCGTCAATTATCTTTTGCTGTGTTACCGGAGTTATACCAATGTATTATGAAATCATCAGTTGCTAGATGTTTGAAAAATATTGTCAACCCATTTTCTTCCAAAAAAATAGTCATTTATCCAACTAAAAGAAAAATATACAACTAGATCATCCCCTCCTAACAAGGTCATAACATAGCCGTTAAGGTAAGATTACACTATCAATTTATTATGCTCACTTATTTGATTACCATTTACCAGACATATCAAACATGAAACATGGCAACATGGGCATGTACATAAAATCTAAAATAAAATCTCAAAACAAAACAAAAAAATAAATGAAAAAAGGATAAAAAAAGAAGATAGAGAGAGAGAAGAATATCTCCAGTCTCCACACCTTCACTCCTCACTCCCGAACCAACCAAACACCCCAAAGAGACAGAGAGGAGTCTTCTCCAAACCTCGATGGGCGGCGTGACCTCGTCAGTGGCGGCGAAGCTGGCCTTCTTCCCACCGGCGCCGCCGTCCTTCCAACTCCTAACCGACGATCTCACTGGCCTCACCACCCTCAGCCTCTTCCCCCACCGCGAGAACGTCGATGTCGTCACCCTCCCCACCCGCAAGGGCAACTCCATCGTCGCCGTCCACGTCCGCCACCCCATGGCCGCCTCCACTGTGCTCTACTCCCACGGCAACGCCGCCGATCTCGGCCAGATGTACGAGCTTTTCGTCGAGCTCAGCATCCACCTCCGGGTTAACCTCCTCGGGTAAGTGTGTCTCCCTCTCTTTTTCCGGATCTCGTCGGGTTTCCGAAAGTTTGGTTTTCCTTTCTTTCTGAGAGTAATTGGCTGGAGTCATGCGTTTTGAGTGCGTTTTGGGGTGTATTTTGGTCGATTAGTTAGTTTTATTTTGTGTATATATTAGATTTTTTTGCGGATTTAGTTTGGATTAACCACTAGTGTGCTGGAAATGGTTGGATTCTAGCCGGGTTTTTTTGGGGTGCTGTTTGGGAATGTTTTGGTGAGCGATGTTTGTGTATTTGGGTAATTTACCTTTCTAATTTGTTTCTATTTTGAGGTGTAGATTCAGATTTGCTCTTCATTAGCCACTACTAATGCATTGTTGGATTTTGGGGGGGACCCCAAGTTAGTATGAAAAGAAAATCTCATGGACAGTTTATTTTTTGTAAATCGGTGGATTTTAACCCCCTTGATTTTTGCCAACAAATTTTGACCTCCTCGACGAGGATTCCTGGCACTGCCCCTTGTATCGGGTTGATTGGTTTGTTCTTCTTTCAGTAGTTGTATTGTTCTGGTGTGTCAGAGATTAGAGATCGATTAATCTGATGATGGAGCGTTCTTGTTCCTTTTCTCTCTTGTTTTGAACGTTTTTAAGTTTGCACTTGTTGCCCTAATAGGATGGATCACACTGATTGGAGCACATCTTTGTGTGAAACCTCTAAATTTGTGTGATATGTCGGACTGTTATGCCTTGTCAACACTTGATTCCTATAATCCAAATGGATCTTTAAGGTTGGGTGATTGGAACACATATGGTGGGGTGATCCTTTATGAAACCACGGTTGATTTTCCTCTGTACCTGTTGTACTTTTTGACTCCTGAATTCCTTTTGTGTTTTGCCCTATCTAAATGTCTTCTTTTAGTTATATCATTATAATTGCTAATATACTGTCGACAAAACAATTCGTGTATTGATGCAATACGTAATGAAATATATGAGAATGAGGCACCGTAGTAGGTCCTTTGTTAACTTCATCCTGTCATACTTAGGATTTAGGCCGTACTTGTTCTTATCTAATAATGAGATGACTGCTTTTAAAATTTTCTTCCCCTTTAACATTCTTCAGGTATGATTACTCTGGATATGGGCAGTCATCTGGAAAGGTATGTATTGGAAAAATACATAATTAATACTGTATGCATTAATTATCTTGGAAAAATGTTGTAGGCATGGTTATGGTCAAATAAAATACCATAATTAATTATTCTCTGAATGGCAGCCCAGTGAACATAACACTTATGCTGATATTGACGCTGCTTACAAGTATCTTGAGGGGACCTGTGGCGTCAAGCAGGAAGAAATCATACTTTATGGTCAATCTGTTGGAAGTGGCCCAACTTTATATCTTGCTGCCCGTTTGCCTAATTTGAGAGCTGTTGTGTTGCATAGTCCAATACTTTCAGGCTTAAGGGTAATGTATCCCGTAAAGCGTACATATTGGTTTGATATTTACAAGGTTGGTTACTCAATCCTACTTGGTAATTTGGAAGTCAAGCATGTGTTGACCTTTCTCAGTACGAATTTATATATATGTTAATGTTTCTAATATTTGTGTAAATTGTATCCGTGCAGAATATTGACAAAATCCCATTGGTTAGATGCCCTGTTCTTGTAATCCATGTAAGTCATTGTCCTTATCTCTAGAACCGAGTCCTCTATAAATAATGTATTACATGCACTTTGGAGCACAGCTGCACAGTATTAGGCTATTAATATTTTCAGATTAATCTAGTTGTGCTCCATGCCTTCTTTATATATATATATATATATATATATATATATATATATAATACTGGTGGCAGTTCAATCAGGCCAAAAAATTGATTAATAGTTGTTCTTGATAACTAATCTTCTATTGCTGTGGTATATAATAATTGTTTTCATCCTATAGATATTTGTGTCGATCCATTAAGCTGTTAGACTACTATATGATTGTTTAGTGATCTTCTAACAGAAACTTGATAGGATATTAATAAACCAAATGAAGTTTATGAAGTAAAAGCTATATCAAGCACATTGTGAAAGAAAAGAGATTGGTGTAACAAATTCTTTTAAGTAAAATAAATCAGTGATAATGCAGTTTTTTAGAATGAGATATAATTTTATCGGTGCTGCCTCTGTCTGTCCCACTTTAGTCTGATGGTAATACCTATATCATTCTGATGCAAACTTAATTGCATGTTCCATGATAACCTAAGGTATTGAATTTTGAGAACTTGTAAGTTCAGTCTTCCATGTTGCCTTCCCTTTTGAAAATTTTGCATGTTACACTTAAAGCTAATAAATTTTTAAAAAACTGTAAGAACTCTTGGCACCTAGAAGTTAGAAGATGATATGTGTTAATTAGTGAAGACAGTTGTAACACTCCAAAATATTAGTCCCACGTTGGTTAACATAAAAATGTTAGTATGAGTTATAATGACATGGATCAACTACCCAACACTTAAGTTTTGTGGCCAAAAAGGTGGGTGACGGACTGGACTTGGGCTCGGTGTGAACTCGGGAACGGGACGTTACAACAGTAGCTGCTGTTTTGCTGTTTGGTCTCTTTTCCCTCAATTACTGCTCAACCCAATGGCTTCTTTTGTGCTAGTCGTTTGAGTTACAGAAAGATTAGTAGTATATTGTTGTCCCACACAAGTTGATCATTCCAGTCTGCTAGTTTATGAATTTTATCTTGGTGTTGTTCCCTTTCAAGGTCTTCTTAAGCGATGACAAAATGGATATTCTTTTTCAGGGAACGGCAGACGAAGTTGTGGACTTCTCGCATGGCAAACAGCTATGGGAACTATGCAAGGAGAAGTATGAACCATTGTGGCTAAAAGGGGGAAATCACTGTGATTTGGAGCTCTTCCCTGAGTATTTGAAACATCTAAAGAAATTCATTGCCATGGTTGAAAATCCACATTCACAACGAAGCCAATGGAGGAGAAGCAACGAGATGTTTGATGCACCTAGGCAGAGTATGGACTGTTTTGAGAATTCAAGGAAAAGCACAGATCGAAGGGATAGACCAAGACCCAGCTCTGAAAAATCAAGGAAAAGTGACTTTAAGTCCAGCGGTAAACAAAAATTTGAAAAGCTTAAGATCCCTTTCGACCAGATCGAGAAGTCTCGGAGAAGCGTGGACTGTATTCAGATTCAGAGGTCTCGAAAGAACAGTGAGCAGATAGAAAAGGCAAGAAAAAGTGTTGATCGCTTGGACAGAATATGGGCTGGGTAGATACTCCTTTGTATGATTAATACGAGCTTGCTTTGGTGGGGCGATTCATTTGTGTATTTGTTAATGTAAAATTCTCCAATCTGGTTTGTTTGAGCATTATAATAACAGTTAATGACACGGGGAAAAATCATTTGATGACGGTGGATCTGCTTTCTGTAATCAGTTCGATTTCGAAGTAACTTAAGTACATTGAGATAAAACCAGATCGAACACTGGTTTTTTTAACCTACTAGTCTGTTGCAGTCATCAGCCTCAGAGGAATAGGTGCATACTGATCAAACAGGACAAAGGAACTTGCTGTTTTCCAATGCTTCGGCTACTTCTCTTACAGAAACGAAGCAGTAAAGTCTACAGACTTCGTACTTGGGAGTGGGATTGTTATCAATGGTTGGGTTTGGTTCTGTCTAAGTGTTTTTTTTGTGCCGTCTAAGTTTGTTCTAGAAAAAAAAGGTTTAATTTATCCTTTGTTTATAGGTCGAGACGTGAACTTGTAATAACATTTTTACAATTGCCAACAAGTTCCCTTGTCATTGTCGGTTGCTCGGTTACCTTTGTTAACTATTTCTTCCTCTGGAATATTGCACATGAAAGGCTGAAAGCAGAGGTACAATATCCGAACTTAGTTACATTTATTAAGTGATTACAAGTTATGTTAGAACACATAACGGTCCACTAAAATATAACAAGACTCAACTAGCGTTCAAATGTTTTCCGTTGTGAAATGGTATAAGCAATTTCCAAATTGCTATTGACATTGGGGTTGATGGAGATTGAACTGCCAAGAAGTTGCAATATATATATATATATAGTAATTCTCTAGTCAGCTCAGGGTTTAATTTTTCTAAATTAAACCCCCACAATATCTACCATTGATTTCAATTTGTAAGGTAGATTAAGAAAAAAATGGTTATGCTAATGAATGATGAGATTAACTGTAAATAAGATCAAATTGTAAGATTGTAGGGGGTTTAAACTAAATTTGATAAGCACTTGGCTCACTAGAGCTTGACCATATATATATATGTATATATATACATATATATGGTCAAGCTCTAGTGAACACATCACTCATCAAATTTAGTTTAAGCCCCCTACAATCTCACAATTGGATCTTATTTACAGTTAATCTCATCATTCATTAACATAACCATTTTTTTTCTTAATCTACCTTACAATTTGAAATGAGTGGTGGATATTGTAGGGGTTTAATTTAGAAAAATTAAGCACTGAGCTCAATAGAGAATATATATATGTATGTATATATGGTCAAGCTCTAGTGAGTCTATGACTCATCAAATTTAGTTTAAGCCCTCTACAATCTCATCATCGGATCTTATTTACAGTTAATTTCACCATTCATTAGTATAACCGTTTTTATATTAATCTACCTTACAATTTGAAATGAGTGGTGGGTATTATGGGACTCATTTCTAAATTAAGCCCTAGGCTCAGTCGAGAATTCCCATATATATATATATTAAATGTGATTTCAAAATTAGAATAGAAAGTGATTTACATGGGGCCGAAAGTCCATGACGGCCCAAGAGGCCTTGTCGCTCCACCCGATCACGCTAGAGAAGAGCCGAGAGAGGGATCTGGTGCGGTGTAAGCGAGAAAAGGAGAAAGAGAAGGAAAAAGGAAGGATGGTGAAGGTGTCGACGTACTTCGCGATGACGTTCGGGGCGTTCTTGTTCTGGCAATCGATGGACAAAGTCCACGTGTGGTTCGCCCTCCACCAGGACGAGAAGGTAACTCTCCTCCATCCCCTCCTCCCCAAATCTCAACTGTACATCTCGAAATCGGTTTTCCTTTCCAAAAGGACAATTTCGATTGTGTTACGTTCCCGTAGAATGAGGCCTCGCTTGCAAATTGGGCGCTAGGTCTGGATTTAGGGTTTCGCCTTCTCATTTGTCCCACACCAGCGTTTATCAGTAAGTATATTAGTACGCATGGATTCTGATTTGGTTCATTCAATCACTAATGTTTCGGCTTTTAATTTGTTTCCCACCTAATTTTTTTATCAGTAAATTTGCATATGTTAGTACACGAAGAAAAGAGAATGGAGGATAGATTTTGTATGAGCGGTTTGCGTTAGCGATGATTATTGTATTTAATATCAAACCGTTTACTTCCACTATTCGTTGGTGATTTGTGTGTTTTGTGGTTTGTTCGACTTAATGGAAGAATTGTTATTTTGGGCGTGATCTAAACATTTGATGAATGTTCCATATCTTTTTCGTAATTCTTTAAGCGGTTGTGATGGGGTAGTAACATCATATTTCACTTAAATATAAGAAATAAAACCTGTGTTCTACAAAATAACCCAATGAAAAGGTATTAAAACAAGTTGTTTAAGGTTTGCTCATGTAGAAGAAGCAATCAGTAGTTTTATATGGTTAACATTCTTAAGAGAGGAAAGGTAAATATTTGACGTGGTCACTAAGACGAAAGTGTTTAGTGGTTTACCGCACTTAGACCATCCCAACCAAGTTCTCATGGAATGCTCACCAAACCATGCTGAACTTAAATATTACCTTGACAGAGTGAGTAAAACAGAAAAGATGCAGAAGATAGATGATTCATTCACACCATAGTCTTGTTAAATCATGAAAATTTGATCCCAAGACCAATAAGTACTGGATGGAGTACTTTGGATCTCATAACTCACTTAAACTTCATGTAACTATCAATGATTCAGGACTATTCACTTGACCACACAATGAAATAGCTACATACCTAATATATGCATGGCACTTGAGCTGTCCGTTATTCTTACACTGTTTGAATAGATAGAGTTACCAAATAGGCTATGGCTGCAAGCATTGTCAATTCATCTCAATCCCGATAAAAAAAAGTCAATTAATCTCAAACTTGTTTCATGATGACTTGGTGCCTCTGATTGCTATTTGTTACATTTTCATTTTTAAGATATCATATATTGCTAATGTGTGTAGATAACACAAGTGCTTAGTTATTGGTAAGTGTCAATGATGTATTATTGTCTTTTAGACATTTGAACCACTTCTTAAAAACAATGTTTTGAAATTATACGCCGCAAGTTTTATGTCAGTGTTGTTGTCTATTCATTCTACATCTCTTCTGTGAAGAAATGACAAAAGAATTGAACAAATGTTATTTATCAACTACTATTGTTGAATCGGGTTGTATTTTATATTTTTACTTGTGGTCTTGCAATTTCAGAGCCCTATGATACACTACAGGCATGTTAATTTGTTGAAAAGGATAATGTCCTGCAGGTGGGTTTTTTTATGGGGTTCTACAAAAAAAACATTCTGTGCCTCTGTATTTTTTCTGGAGCCTAGTCTTTCAAACTTTTTTTGCTAACATTTTTTTGAATTTTTGTAATATGAAGCTTTTCACATAGTTGATGCTATTTTCTTCCGTCATTGACAAGTGCAAATTTATTAGAATGACGTTTGTTTTCATCATTCCAGCAAGAAAGATTGGAGAGAGAAATGGAGATTAAACGCGTGAGAACAGAGCTACTGGCTAAAGCGAAGGAAAACGAATCACATGCTTGACTTCCTGTGAAGTGATCTTGTCAACAAACAAATTTTTAAGTATGTCTCTATGCCCCTGATTTGCTATAAATTCCATGTGAAGCATCATCAACTGTTAGCAATTGATGTTTAAAATAAGACGGATCTAATCATCTTTCTGGCTTTCAAAACCGAATGTTTATTATCAGTTTGGAATTATACATGATTTTTCAATTTTTAGTAGTCCACATGACTACATCATCGTTTAGCTTCAAATGACGATCCCACCGGTACCTCGTGGTTTGTGGAACATTTAGATTTCAAGGTGTAGAAAGTGCTTTTTGTTCGACATACTTATGCTGAAAATAGAATGCTTAGATTCTGACAGATTAAGATTGTAACTCTGCTTTGCATTACAATTCTGTTGTGTGAAGTCTTTTTCTGCACAATTCATACTGAAACAATCGAGAATGAAATGTCCAGAATCTTGATGACCACAAACAAAAGTCGATCGTTGAAAGCCTTTTTTTCATTTCTAGATGGGCTTCTGCTAGTTTCACGTGTCTTTCCATAAGCTTGTGTCAACTGTGATTGAAATTTAAGACCGTCTCATGCAGAATGTTCTGGTTGGATTAGTAATCACAGAGCTTTTAAAAGATGTGGGGTTTTACATACAGAAACATCGGGTTGGTTGGAGTAGAACTATCCTCATGGAAAATAAGAACCCCAATCTGATTCCAGTCCGAAGCAGATATACTGGTCTTTGCTCTGTTTCGGAAGGGTAGGGCTTTGATTTTGGATGTCACAATGAGAAGATTCTGCCAGCATGAGCGTTTTTTATGTAAGATCCGCCCATGGTCATTGAGGGGAGGAAGAAAAAAAGGTGTGATTACATTTCCCTATTTTTGTTCCTCTTTGGTTTGCTGACCCGTAACTGCTCCATGCCAAATCAAAACTTAGTCCTCGTTCATATCCCTTATGTCTCATATTCCTTCCCAAGAATCTCTTCACAATCGCAAACCTGTGAAAGGGAGCACGTCCGACTCCTTATTTCTATGATTTTCAATCATTTTTTGTTCTTCGATGGATCACTGCGAAGTAAAGCGTGGTACACGAAGCACCTTAAGAACATCAAGCGTCTCAAGAGATATGCGTGTGCAAATACGGTTCACACTTTCTTGGTTGAAGGCCTGGAGGAAACCCAAGGGGACCTCTCGTGGAGGAGATTGTCAGCGAACTTCTCTATGAAGCAGGGCTACGTGTATGGTTGCGTTGCCGTATTACAAGTAAGCATCTTGGTCCGGAATGAGTGTTGTGTCAGTCCGGAGTAGTGTTGGTTTATGTCCGGAATAAGTGTTTTGTTTGTCCGGGATAAGTCTTGTGTCTGTCCGGAATAGTGTTGTCTCCGTCCGGAATAAGTGTCTTGAGGTTATCCGGGAAAAGTATTACGTATGTCCGGAATAGTGTTTTGTCTGTCCGGAATAAGTGTGTTGCCTGTCCGGAATAGTCATGTATATGTCCGGAATGATTGTCTTGTCTGTCCGGAATACGTATTGTGTCTGTCCGGAATAAGTATTTTGTCTGTCCGGAATAAGAGTTTTGTCTGTCCGGAATAACATACTTGTTTGTTATGTATGTTGTATCGAAACATATTGCATCTCCTGGTCGAGAACGACTGTCGGCCCAGAACACATTTCGTAGTCTGCCTTCGTCGTCCATATCCATTACGTAAAAGAAGCGGAAATCATTCTTCTGCATCCTGATGAAATAATCTTGGATAGCTTGCGCATCTCCTGGTCTCATTTTGAGGTTTCTAACCTCGTTCACAACATTCCTGCGAAACATAATTTTTATGACAAAGCTAAATGCGTAACTTCAACCAGGTTAAGTGGAGAATAAATAACTTTAGGTCCCGCTCGTTGAAAGACAATTTATCGTGACCTCCAGCTTCGACCACAAAAGATTGCATGGTCTTGGCGGCAGATATACCGGCAACATCATTGCACGAAATGCGTGCTCTGGCGGACTCCGGGACGGATCGTTTTTGTCGGAGGAAGCGCATCTGGTCTTCCGACAGCATGGCGTGATTATGTTCGAGATCTACGTAGTTAATTACGTAGCCTCTGGATGGATTACCGGAGACCCTAATCCGAGCAGTGCATTCGACCCTACCGGATAACCTATGTTTCGGTCTACATTCACCTTGGTTTCCGGGAGCATTACTCTCCTTTGAGCAAGTAAGAGTGACCCGTATTACAACACCATGATCGTAATGAGATTGCCTTATCTTCACACCAAACAACATGAATCGGCGTATGAAACGTAAAATGCTTTGGCTTCTTCGAAGGAAGGAAAATTCATCGTCACTTGAGGGACGTTGGAGGTATGAGCCGGCTGTGAGGACACATTTACGAGTGTCATTACAGTACAACAAAAATGGAGGAAGGAGAGAAGAAGGAATGGTTCGTAGGATCGAAATAACCTAGACACTCATATTTGTATCTCCGTGAAGCGCCAAAGAATAAGAAAGAAGACGGAGGACGTGCTGATTTGAAAAGCATTAAATGTGATGGTGGACGCATCGGGAAAATAAAACAACAGCAAAAAAATTCAGGAGTAAGTAGTACGTCTGTCCGGAATAAGTGTTCAAACTGTCCGGCATAAATAGTAACTGTGTCCGGAATAAGTTATGCGCTTGTCCAGAAACTAAAGAAAATGTCTGATGTGTGTGTCCGGAAAAAAATGAATTTATTAATAAAGAGAAGGGAAGAAATAGGAGGACGAATGTTGAGTAACTAGTCTTCAGTCTGTGTAGGAGCGCCAAAATGAAGTGAGTGATTTGAGATGCATTAATGAGGGATGAAGAAATTTGTACGAAACGAGGAATAAACTAAACAAAGAAATTGTTTCTGGGGAGAGTGCGCATTCAGCCGCGTCTGCTGATTGGGTTGCCCACATCAGCCAGTGTGCTGACTGGGTTAGCAGCGTCCGTGACGCGAACGTTCAACAAACATTTCCCTATATCATATATGTAGTAAAGGAGTCTATAGGGCACTATACTTAAAAGAGTTTATGATTTCCTTTTCTACTGCATAAATTGGAAACAAATCTTCCAGACATCTGTGATGATAACTTACTTGTTAAAAAGAATCCAATAAAAAATCACTAGAAGAATCGTTAAAATATTGAAGTCATCTAAGAATGGGTAATCACATCGACCAGTCATGTAAATCGTGATATTTAGTTAAAGAATTTCTCCTTGGTTAATGATCTTGCCTTTTCTTCCTATCAAGTACCGAAGACTTAAGTATTGGACTCCATTCCAAACGAACAAAAGTTATTAAAAACAGAGAAAAAAAGAACACTCCGCCCGTCTGAACGACAACGTACGGGCTCATCATATAATCACCAGGGATATCAAAATTTCTAATTGCCATCAATATATATGTATTTTATTGGCCAATAAGAAATTATGTCTACCGCCAAAGATAAAAGAGAGTCACACAGTAGTTAAGCCTGCACTTCTAAATAAATACTGAATAAATATAAATCACACATGTGTTTAATGCTTTTATCTTAAATATTCATCAAGATCATAAGACCTCTAAAAACGAAAGAATATTATGAGTTTTAAAACTGAGTGTTTTTATCAGATTATTGTCTTGATTTTAACGAAAACAATAAAATCTAAATATCTTTCGATAAGTACGTATGTTTAACTTTTTTATCTTAAAGTATTGATTAGTATCATTAGACATCTCAAATTATGACATAATATCAAGAATTTTAGAAACTATTTGTTTTTATCAGATTTTGTGTTTATAATAGTCTTTGGGTTTTACCAATAAAAGAAAAATCTAAATATATTTCTTCACACGTGTTAACATTTTCATCTTAAAAATTTCACTAGTGTCACTAGATCTCTAAAAATTAAGGAATATTTTTAAAACCCTAGTTTTTTAATCAAATTTCATGAGCTATAACTTTACATGTTATCAAAAAAATGCCTCTAAATATATTTCTTCACATACATATGTTAAAAATATTCATCTATATCATTAGACCTCTAAAAAACGTAGCAATATTATGAGTTTTAAAGATTGTTTATTAAAATTCCGTGAGTTATATAGCCTTTGAATTTTATCGAAAAATGCAAAATCAAAATATCTCTCTCCACAGACGTATGTTTAACATTTTCATTGTAAAATCTTCATCAATATCGTTAGACCTCTCAAAATGAATTACTATTATAAGTTTTCAAAATCAAGTGTTTTTATCAAATTTCGTGAGTTATATCCTTTAGACTTTGGATTTTATCCATAAATGAAAATTCTAAATATATTTCGTTACACAGTTTTGTTTAACATTCCCATCTAATATTCATCAGTATCATTAGACGGTTTAGACATCTAAAAACGAAATAATATTATGAGTTTTAAAAATTGGATGTTTTAATCAAATTTCATAAGCTATATATAATAGCCTTTTGGTTTTATTGAAAAATGCAAAATCTAAAAATATTTCTTCACACATATGTTTTAACATTTTCATCTTAAAATATTCACCGATATCGTTAGACATCTAAGAAAACGAAGGAATATTATGAGTTTTAAAAATTGAGTGTTTTTATCAATTTTCATAAGCTATATATAGCCTTTTGATTTTATCAAAAAATGCTAAATCTAAAAATATATCTTTTTGCACAATGTTTGACGTTTTCATCTTAAAACATTCATCATATACTCTAAAAAATGAAGGAATACTATGAGTTTTAAAAATCGATTGTTTATATAAAATTCTGTGAGTTATAACCTTCAATTTATCAAAAACTACAAAATATAAATATATTTATTGACACAAATGTGTTTAACATTTTCATCTTAAAATGTTCATCAATAGAACTAGACCTCTAAAAAACGAAGAAATATTGTGAGTTTTTAAAAGTTCGGTGTTTTTATCAAATTTCGTGGATTATGTAGCCTTTAGATTTTATTGAAAAATGCAAAATCTAAATATATTTCGTCACACACATATGTTTATCATTTTTATCTTACAATATTCATCATTATCATTAGACCTCTGAAAACGTAGTAGTATGAGGTTTAAAAATTAAGTGTTTTATCAAATTTTGTGAGCTATTACCATCTTTGGATTTTATCAAAAAATGCAAAATCTAAACACATTTTTGTCCACACACCTATATGTAACATTTAGTAATATTATGAGTTTTAAAATTTGTCTATAGCTATTGGATTTTATTAAAATTTTCAAAACCTAAATATATTTGTCCACACACCAATATTTATCATGTTTATCTTTAAATTTTCATCAGTGTCATTAGACCTCTCAAAAAGGAAGTAATATTATTAGTTTTAATAACTAAGTGTTCATATCGAATATTGTGAGTTATAGTCTTTGATATTTTGTCGAAAAATGTAAAATCTAAATATCATTCTTCACGCACAAATGTTATTATTTTATCTTAAAATATATTCATCATTATTATTAGACCTTTCAAAAAACAAATGAATATCAAGACTTTAAAAATTGAATGTTTTTATCGTATTTTGTGACTATAGCCTTTCGATTTTATCGATAACGGTACAATTAAAATATATATCTTCACACATTGTAAACTATTTTCATCTTAAAATATTCTTCAATTAATTAGGCCTCTTAAAAACGAAAGAATATTATAAGTGTTAAAAACCAAGTATTTTTATCAAATATCGTAAGCTATTAAATATATTTCTACACACACGCATATGGTTAACATTTTCATTTTATACTTTTCATCGGTATCACACCTCTGAAAAATGAAGGAATATTATGAGTTTTAATAACTATATTTTTTTATCAAATTAAGTGACCTATAAGCCTTTGGATTTTATTGACAAATGAAAAATATTCTTAATATATTTCTTCACACCCATATGTGTAACATTGTTTTCTAAGAATATTCATCATTATCATTAGACCTCTAAAAACCGTAGTAGTATGAGTTTTAAAAATTAAGTATTTTTTTTCAAATTTGTGACCTCTTATAATTTTTGGATTTTATCGAAATATGTAAAATCTATATATCTCTCTCCACACAACACACACGTATGTTTAACATTTTCATTTTAAAATGTTAATCAATATTATTATACATGTAAAAAATGAATAAATATCATGAGTTTCAATACTGGGTTTTTTTTATCAAATTTGGTGAGGTATAACATTTGGATTTTATTAGAAAGTGCAAAAATTTAAATATATATATTCACGCACGTATGTTTTAACATTTTCATCTTATTCATCGTTATCATTTGAGTTTTAAAAATTAAGTATTTTATCAAATTTCGTGAACTATTATAGTTTATAGCCTTCAGATTTTATTGAAAAATGCAAAATCTAAATATTTATCACCAAACGTAATTTTTGTCTTAATATATTCGTCAATCTCATTAATTAGAACGTCTCATAAACGAATAAATTGATGAGTTAAAAAAATTATGAGGTTTTATTAAATTTCACGAGTTATAGGATTTAGATTTTATGGAAACAAAAAATGTTAATATTTCTCTTCGCACCCGTATGTTTAACATTTTCATCTTAAAATATATTCTTCAATATCTTTAGACTATTAAAATCGAAAGAATTTAATGAGTTTAAAAATTATGGGTTTTTATCAAATTTCATGAGTTATAGCCTTTGAATTTTAACAAAAAATGCAAAATCTAAATAAATATTGTCTCTCACATGTTTATTTTCATCTTAAATTTTTCCTCAGTATCAATAGACCTTTCAAAAACGACATTTCAAAAAAGAAGAAATAGTATGAGTTTTAGAAACTATTTTTTTAATCAAATTTTGTGAGAAATTTTCGAAAAAATGAAAAATCTAAATCTCTCCATGCACGTATGTCAGACATTTTCATCTTAAATATTCGATACTATATTCATAGTATCATTAGATTTTTCAAAAAAAAATGATTATCATAAGTTCTAATAACCATCACTTTTTATCAAATTGTGTGAGCTATATAATCTTTGGATTTTATCAAAAAGAGCAAAATATAAGCATCATTCTCTATTCTACACTAGTATGATTAGATTTCTTAAAAAAATCACCTTTAAATGATTATCAATATCATTAAACCTCTAAGAAACATAGAAATATTATGAGTTTTAAAAACTAAGTAATTTTTTCAAATTTCGTGAGTTATAACCATTAAATTTTAACAAAAAATGCAAAATCTAAATATCTCTCTCCACGGTATATTAGTATTAAGGCAAAAGATAGCACATAATAATTAACATCTGTCTATGAAGCAAAATTTGGCATTTCTATTAGTCATTTAACTATAATATCTTAAAATATTCAACAATATCATTAGAACTCTTAAAAAAAGAATTATTAACAATTTTAAATACTTTTTCTTTTCAAATTTCGTGAGATATAACCTTTTGACTTTATAAAAAAATGAAAAATCTAAATCTCTTTCTTCACGGTATGTAATGTAAGCATTAAGGCGAAAAGCTGTACATAATAATTAACATCTTTGAAGCAAAATTTGGCATTTGTATTACATGGAGCGGTGGTGGCTTAAGTGATAGTAAGATTTTTCTTCGTAGCAGTCTCGAGCACTTCCAACTGCATGTACGGATCAGAAGGCACACCAAAAACTCACTTGCATATAATTGATCAACTCCATAACCAAAAATTGGCTTTTCCGAGACTTCATCGTCAAAACATCTCCATTGAAAATTTAATCTTTTTCACCACTCTCCTCTCTCCTATCACCAGCCTGATCATTTGTCTGGTTGACAGTGGGGGCACGCATCTCAGTTTCCTGAAGGATTGGAGAAAAACATGAGCTCCATGTAAAGAAAAAATATTGTAGTCTACGGTATAGCTAAGGTAGCTGTGGGTGATGAAACAAGGCACAAGTAGGCATAAAAAAATACTTTTTCTTGTTTACACGTAATCAGCAGTGGTGGACATGGGGAAACATCCATCGGTAACAACAATCAATTTCATCCCCATCCATTGAGGTCCCTAAGTTATGAGTAGGAGTGAAACTTTGTGACCGAAATCCGTCAATCCGATCGATTCTGTATTCGAAATCAAAAAAATTATCCGAGAAAAAAAAATCCGCAACCGAATTTGTATTCGGATATAAACATCCGTAAAAAAACGAAGCAAATATGGATATTGGTACGTCCGATTCGAATAATATCCGGTTCGTATTTTATATGCACATATAAATAAATAAATAAAATATATACAATATATATGAATTAAATTGTTATTTATATTATATTTAATATTTTTTCATGTAGGTAAAAAATAAAGACTGAAATTTATTCTTGTTTAGATCAATCACAAAATGTTTTTAACGAATTCGGTTTTTTTAACGAATTCGGATATCCTAATTCGGAATGGATTTTAAACTTGATTTGGATGCGAATTTATTCGAATTCGGATCCGAATTCGACGGATACGAATTCGGATCACTTTCTCATACATTCGATCGGATTCGAGAAAAAAAAACGGATACGAATTCGGATACTGGCACATCCGCTTCGTATCCGCTCCGTTTTCACCCCTAGTTATGAGTAGAAATAGATACATGTACATAGCGTAACAATATTTGAAAATGCACAACCATCCTTTAAAAGACGTATACCGACGAGTAACATATGCTGGCCATCTTTAATCATAACTCTGAACGATCTGATCATGAGTTTTCTCAATTTTCTCTTTCTTTTCCATGTCAGCTTTCTTTCTCATCCACATCAACTTTCTCTCTCCCCAACATACTTTCTTCTATTTACTATATTATTCACTCTTAACCACGACCCATCTCTTTTCTACATCATTTCGGGATCGATCTTAGAAAAAATTAAA
The DNA here is from genome assembly GCA_963682175.1 of Triglochin maritima. Taxonomy (NCBI): domain Eukaryota; kingdom Viridiplantae; phylum Streptophyta; class Magnoliopsida; order Alismatales; family Juncaginaceae; genus Triglochin; species Triglochin maritima. The sequence continues at coordinate 50,884,213 of OY821774.1, read as the reverse complement.
AAAACTCTATAAAAGCAAAAAAATTAGGAAACATATTTTAAAAAAAACTAAAATTAAAAAAATCAAAACAAAACAAAAATCACGCATGCATGCGTGGACAGTGACCTCCGTTATTTATGCTCTTACAACAATGAATAGAAAAATTGGATTATAACAAATAGAAAAGTAGCATATTCAATATCAATCATATTTTTGAGATAATAATGTAAAAATACATTAAATATTTAAATTAAGGATAAAACCTTGAATAAAATGCCCATTTCTGATGGAGTAAAGAATTAAGCTATTTTTTAACTTTTGAGTTGCAATGGACTAAATCAACTTGGTTCAAATAAGCTCTTTGCGATTCTTATTTATTGTGAATTAACAGAAAATTATCTAAGCATCAGATCATGAGTCAACCGGAAACATCTCTGTTACAGAATGATAGGGGTATGGTTGTGTACATCCAACCCCTTTTAATCATGCTTAATGTGGGAGTCTCTTTGAGGTTTTGGGGTAATGATGATGATAAAACCTTCAATAAAAAGTCAAAAAAATCAAGGCACAAATCCTACTTTTAACATGTTCAAAACACATAATCTGAAGGATAACTGCATTCGACCACTAGGTAAACTGTTTGGATGCACATAAAAGTAAATAACCCACCCCAGAGTTCAACACCAAAAGGAATTTCGGAATCAGATTAGTTTCTTAAACTAATTATGAGGTATTTAGGTCATGCATACGGTAGTGAAATCAGAAGGATTAATTACTTTACCACTTTCCTAATAGATACTACTCTCTGGTAATGACTTTAAGGACTGCCTCAAGAAGCCTTTTTGTTTTACCTCAAGAAGGTTAAAGATGGATTCTCAGGACAAATATCATTCCATCAAATAGAGCCATTCAATCTAACATGCTATGATAAAACAAAACTTTAGGAACTATAAAACCATGATATAATCATCCATACCTTCTGGGAATTATTCAGTAAGCCATCATTACTTGCGTGAGAATGCATGTTTGTTTCCTCTTCACTTTTTTTCGGATTCAAATGACTGCCATTTATCTTGGTAGGAGTAACCTCAGAAGAAGCACTGACAGAAATATGCTCCTGCACCTGCATAGTTTCTTGAACAAGGCTATCACTTGGACTTCTTTCTACATCATTATTTGAAGACCCTTTAGCTGCCTCTCGAGCTCTCCTCTTTTCCTCTTCTCTTTGTTGTCTTCTCTTTGCCTCTTGTTCCTTTAATTGTTTAAATCTGGACAGATATAACCGCTGGTATAAACATGGAGAAAATGTACTTTCCATCTCTTAAAAACCCAATATCTAAAAAGAAAATAAAAGAATATGACCGACCTTTCCCCTGGACGTGGGCCCTTTGCATCAGACTGTTCTTTCCTAGCTGTTTCTTGTCTTTTTGAATCAATATCAGATTGAAGGCCGGACCCTGATTTGTCGGCTCTCAAATCAATGTCATTGATATGGGGCAGTGGATTCTCAGTTCCAGTATTGCGGTCCTTGAGGGAATTTTTAGCACCACCTAGCTTCTGAAGCCATATTTGTTGTGCGGTGCTCAAGACATTGTTTGTAAACCTGTGGACATCAACAATTACGCCAAAAATCTAGCCAAGATATCTTCAGAAATAGCAACACAAATCTATATTATAAATTAACAATGCACTGCAACACCATGCCACAAAAACCATGAGTAAATGATTTATGACAGGACGGGTGATGCATCATGCAGGACCAAAAATAAGTGTAAGATTAGATTTAGTTGAATCTACTTCTACCCTACGAGGGGAGATCTTACCAGGCCAAAGCTGACCAATGAAATAGAAAAAGAGCACAAACCAGAAAACAAAAATGTACAAGCCCCAGAAGCAATAGAAAATAGTGTTTCAAGAAGTGGATGTCCTTGAGGAATAAAAACACCTTACATCATTATATGTAATAAGAACACCATCTTATCAATAAAAACACTAGAAAATAATGTAACAATTGATTAGCAACAGAAACCAATATTGCGAACTTGGAGGAATGTTGTTGGCAATATGCTGAACATACTACAGTACCATGATTTGTTGTGCTTTACATTTTTAGTTACAATACCAATTGAAATGCAGTCAAAACTGGCTGCAACTAAGAGAAGGACTAGAAATGCAAAAGACCGAGTAAGAAAAAAAACTTCCCCCAGTAGAGAATACAATTCTAAAAGTAGAAGGAAAGACCACACAAATAATATGAAATTATGTTTTCATTTCAATGTTTTAATGTGAAGCCACATACTCGATATGCGGCTGCACTATGCGGTGGGAGATGGCGGGGGTCGCACAATAGTCACACGCGCTCCGACGGCTATAGAGCCATTGGAGCAATATTTTAAGGAGGGAAATTTGCAGTTTCACCCCTATTTGGTTCTATAAATACCCCCAACCCCAACCCCTACTCATTCCTCACACCTCTCATTCTCTCTCTCTCTCTCTCTCTCTCTCTCTCTCATTCTATAATCTCATTTTCTCACATTCCCTACTTTCTAAGTTTCTCAAGCATTAAAGTTGGAAGGTCTTGGTGGGAAAAAATGCGGATTTGGTGGTCGTGGGGAGGATTTTGGAAGCTAAATTCCGGCGATCTCGATTCCAAAGCTACCTCAATCATCCAAGTGCACTCTTTTCAACTCTCTTTTAGTGTAATATTGCATTTTACATTTCACTCACAGACACTAGACATAATCGTATACAATAGACCTCAAAGTAATGTATTTCCTATGAATTATGAAGAGTATAACCACTTTCGTCCCAGAAGGTTGAGCGACCCAGTTGGAAAACCGCACATTACCTTTCACTTGAATAAAAAAAGAAAACTTGTCTGTGAATTATGTGGATTTATAAGTAGTGGTGGCATAAATAGACATTAACATATTGCTCACCCCGAAAGTAGTAGTGCAAAACCATGTGCACATGCATCAATCAATTACCGTGAAGAAATTGAACTTAATGTGCAGGCTAGATTTAAAACTTATCACAACGAAAGAGCTATTGTAGATGATTTTATAGACATAGATGATGTTGAGGGGTTTGGGGAGCACCAGGTTTAGTTCGGGTTGCAACCGAGGTCGTGGTGATAGTTCATCTCCCGCCTCACATTCCGTGGCTCATCCTCGAAAGAGGCAAAGGAACCAATCGAAATTCGGAACAATGGTCCGTTTTTGTTGAGGACGTCCCGAGGATATCGTCATCGACCGAAATGAAGGAGGGTCTCATCCAAACAATCATTTACCACAATTTCAAAAATAGGAGATGAAAGAAGTAACACAACTTTGGACCAAAATTTAGGGTAGATTGGAAAATTAATGTATGTTCATAAATCAGATTTAATGTATGTTCACTCAAACAATCATACACAAAATTTAAGAATGTCACTGATCAAACTTCCAAATTTAGACCGGGTTTGAAACCAATGACTCCACACGAGGTTGCCCAACCGTGTCTCAAAAGGGAGATTGTGGAAACAAGAACTCTTTTATACTCATATGGCAGATTGCAAGATTTATGGATAATCGCTAGGAGGATGCTAATGTCAAAGAAGAAGTTGTTATTTTGGACCCTGTGTGCAACTCACTGTATCGATCATATCTTGGTGGACATCGGCAAGTTATACATCAGGACCATTACCACGGGTCGGAAGATTGTCAAATACTTCAAGGCGCACACTCAACTTAACGATATGATGAAAAAAAATCATCGAATGGAATCTGATTTGTCCCGCCATCACCCGTTTTGTCACCACATTATTGAGTATTGACACTCCAAAGACTTACGGTGAAACGAAAAGCTTTGAAGACCTTCATTGTGTCAGTTGAGTTGCCAATCTAGATGCGTTTTGGCAAAAGATTGCAAAAGTGACAAATCATATTTACAAAGCCATCATATCGACGACCTTTAAAAAATGTCACCAACAATCCAAAAGCAAGCCAACCGTTAGTGATTGTTCTTAGGCTGGTGGATGGTGACGAGAAGTCAGGAATGAGTTACTTGTACGATGTAATGGAGAAAGCGAATTACCAGATCAATGACAACTACAAATTCAGATTTCAATTATACCAACCCGTTAATGATGTCATTGATAGAAGATGGGGGCACTAAATGTCGAGTTTATTGTTCTTCGCCGGCCTCCTCTTGCACCGGCTACATTTTTCAATTATGAGAACCGACTAGAGGCTATCAAGACTCACTCATCAGGAAGGTTGGATATCATGAAGAGGATGGTCACAAACCCTGAAGATCAAGATCACATATCAAGCCAATCGGATCAATACAAGAAGAGTGAATCAATGTTTGGTCGAGACATCGTGATATGGCAATGAAGCAGAAAGTTCCTTATTGATTGATGGTATGATTATGGTAGCGATGTTAGTGGGGGGAATCACTCTTTGAAGGAAGTGACACAAGTTTTGAATCTCACTTGTTCATCATCTGGACGTGAGAAAAACTAGAGTGTGTTTGAGTAAATACACATAAAAAGAAGGAATCCTATTAATCCAAAGAAGTTAAACGATCTAATTTATGTCAACTACAACCAAAGGTTGAGGCAGAGGTTCATGGAGAGGAATGACAAACCATGTTACTTGTGTCTACAACCCTATAAGTATAAATTATGACTTGATGGAAGATCATCCTTGATTGGTGGAAACAGAGGATCCAGTCTTCGCAGGAGATGACGTGACATGGGCGGATGTCGAAGAGGCTACTTTTGGTCCATCACGAGACCGACTGCGTCGTACAACACCCACCTCCAGGATTCTACAAACTACTGTGGACACCAACTTCAAAAATCCACATGAGGCATCCGCTTCAGCAACGATTCCAGTTCGAAACATAGATGAAAAATTGTGGGTACAGACGATAAGGACACCGAGGAAGAAGAATACCGATCATGAGAACCCCGATGACTCAGAAAATTCTGATGACATAGATGATGATCTTAAATTTGACGTACCTTAGTGGATTAAGGATCAAACAGTTTCGTTGTAGATGTCGGTCACAACTACTGCCTACTATTGTCTTATATGACATATATACCTTAGCTACTACTTGTGTTAGATTGTTAGTGTTTTTATTTGGTGTGCTATGTGTAAGACTTTACATTTACTTTATTTCCTTGTACTAGTTGAAATATTGAATGAAAACATAACTAGTGGTTTGGTGGGTAGACAAGACTTCCAGTGAGGCAATGACGTTGAGGAACTGAATGTTTTGTTGAAGTTAGATCACATTAGGTATTTTATATATATTGTTCCTTATCTTCTCGAAGTTTCTCATATTTTTTCTGATTTTCCTTTTTTCAATATTTTGATATTTTCTCATTGATTTTTTTTTTAAAGTAGTGCGATCACATATGCGACAACACAATCGAGTAGGCGACCCTGACACACTTGGTCGTACAAGGTCGCATAATCAGTACTTGAACATTGTTTCATTTTAAATCAAAACTCACAATGATTAAGCTTATTAGTTTATTTCCATTTCCAAAAAAAGTACTAATTCAACCATAATCAAAATATACGTACCGAGGAAAGCAATAGATGAAAAAAGAAATCATGGGATTACCAATAGAGACTCAGGCCGGAAGGAACAGAGAGAGCAAAATAACCAATCATCAAGGGAAGAAATTTAGTAATTGCTTGAGCATTCTTTTGGCTTGGATCATTTCCCTAAGATCATTATATCACAAAAAAGTATGAAATTTGTCAACTCAACTTGGTGTCAAACAAAATATACAGATAGCCAAAATCAACTATAATTTTATGCAAATGCTGTGAAAGGAATTCTGACAATATTTCTGAATGTCAGGAATACAGCAAGAAAAATGTCAAATGTTGTAAATAAAGAATGAAATTATATAGAAGGTCAAAGTAAATTCGCAGACTGAAGCATCAAACTATTGGAAGGCAGGCTTCATAACTAAACTGACCATAAGTTTGTCTACATATTGGGGCATACTAACCTGTGCTGGCTGCATCACTTGAGCAGAGATATATTGTGAGACAACAAGCAGTACAGGTAAGACAAGATAAGCCAATGTATCTGACCATCCTAGGGGTGGATGTCCATCCTGCAATTGAATCAGCAGCCTACAAGTAAGAACCTCATGGATAAATTTTTAGATCAGAATAAATTGATGTGCAACTGCTAGCAAGCTTGATAGTCCACATTTTCATCAAAAAATAGACAGCATAACTCCAAGGCAGAATACATTTACTCAGTAAAGGAGCAGATAGCATTTGACTTTGATAACTGACTAGAGAAAAATAGTGTATCACGTCTTTCATCCAATTCCGTGATATAATAGTATTTCCATGTTAGAAGACCTCCAAGGCTCCATCAAAAGGACAAAACTTGATATTGAAAGGGGGGAGCTCTACATTTCATTCTCTGGAAAAAAGAAAAGATTCTTAAGCATGCCCTCATTAGTCATTACTTACTACGAAAGGAAACAGCCAAGAGATGCCACTTCCACTTTGTCGGGCAGCAATTGTTGTTGGACCAGCAAGGGACGGTATCCAGAAAAAACCTTCAGTAAGAAGTCCCTTCAGAAAGTAGGGAAAAACATGAATTTGCAAAACGAATCAAAATAATTCATCGCTAAAAAAAGCAACACAAATTTGACTTGCATGTTTCAGCAATCAGCACAATGAGGTTATAGCATGCATTCAAGGAAACATCATGTGATGATACCTCATTTGCCACGTTTGAAAGAGCCCTATATAGTCCAATCCAGACAGGTATTGTAGCAAGGGTAGGCAAACATCCTGATATAAAATAACAAATTTGTATGAGAAGAAAACAAGTCAAATGGTTTTGTCATAGTGTGAGTTTTACATGGTTGACTTGTAATACACTCTATGAAGGTAGATAAAGATGGATAGAAGGTTTATGTTCCAGTCACACTTTTTATTGGGAAATTAACGGCTGAAAGAGGGGCCAAAACTTGTATTGGTCCATTCACTTCCAGCAACTCCAACTCTTCCTGTTTTGCTTCTCTATATTTCGCATCTATACATGCAAAATGACGGCCTCACTCTGAACAATTTTCTTCGTAATTTTTCTTAGCCAACATCCAAAAAGACAGCTCGATTGGATGATAAAGTATGATTCTAGTCATTCTACCATATCTTTTCCTCAGTATGCATCTATGATATGACTTCATGGGTCGATCATAATTCTGAAACCATATAATTTAACTAAAAAAAGGCAAAAAATGTTTTGTTTCTAATATTTTTCTGTTGTGATATCACACACAATAACATGTCGATCTATAACACTTTCACTACAATATGTTTTTTAAATTGCACTTATGCATTCGTGAACAACTGCATATGAAACGGAACAGTAGTTTTTGCTGCTATCTAGGCAAACATGAAACACATTACGAGTTAAGGAACATGAGATAAAAGCATCAAGCAGGCCTTAACACTTAAGCAATATGACATAATGCCAACACACAATAAAAAATTATGAAAAAGGTTAGCTGTAGCACCAGAATAACATTTATGCATATGTCAGCACATTGTGGGAACAAATGATGCATCGGGCAGGCTTTAACACTTGAGCAAAATGACATAATGCATATAATGACACACACAATAAAAAATTATGAAAAAGGTTAGCTGTAACACCAGAATAACATATATGCATATGTCAGCACATTGTGGGAACAAATGTTGATACGTGAAGCCCAAAGAGGGGGTAAAACTGATGTCTTGTACAACTACAGACAATCACCTGCAAAAGGATTTACCCCAGCCAATTTATACAAACGTGCAGTTTCTAGTTGTATTTTTTCCTGCAGACAAATTGAAGAAAATAAATTTGCAGTAACCACTAAAAGTTTATATAGTAAACATGGGAATATCACAGTTAAATTTAAAACTATACCCACAAACATTAACATGCATATAGTCATTTCCATCTACAATAGAGAAATGAATAAAAAGTGTTTGCTGTACTGTCATGAAGATAGAAGACATAGGTGGCTTTAAAAGAAATCACGTCAAGCTTCATTGCCTATACTATGGCTACATTTATTAACCAATAATAATACGAACAATGTCACTCATAACTAAGAACTCTGTGCATAGACACTTTTCTATATGATGCACGGGCATGATTCGTCTAAAGATATTGACGAAATCCTGGACTACTTTCCTTAATCGCTGTCTACGCAGGTAGTCTTAGTACAGAAGAAGTGATGATCAAACACCTGATCTCCAGCATAACGCTCCTGAATGGCTTTCACCTGAGGCTGCAATGATTTCATCGCCATGGCAGACTCAACCTGCAAAATACACATTACTATAACTTTTTATGTGGCTTTCCGGTATTAACGTAGCATACATCAGACAGTAAATATTTCTGTTTTACATCAATATTTCAACCAGTTGACATAACAGTTATTCTACCAAAAATGTCAAGCTAATACCAAACAGTAAAGATACACCAAAATGAAATTAAAACTTAAGCTGCAGAATGGTCGTGCTACCTGCTTCTTGGTCAAAGGAAATGTTGCAGCCTTCACAAGAACCGTGAGAAGAATAATCGCGAAACCATATGAATAGGGAACATGCAATGTTGAAAGCCCGTCCTTCAGCACCTGCAGTAAAAAAGGTACTAGTACATCATGATTTGAAATCATAAAAGAGGTGCACATAATATAAAGATTGAGAAATAATAACCAAATAAAAGGACATGCATTTATGGCTAAGTAAAACTTCATGAACCTTGGCGCATAGCAACATGAACTCAACCAACGAAATCATACTTAATACTATACAATGAGATTTGAGAAGGTAGATAGTGATGAATTCATAAAACAGCCGCACGTAATGTCATTAGACAATATATTTAAGAATAATACTTTAGACAAAAAAAAGTTCAGATCAATGTTAAACCGTTTTGCAAAATTGATGTGTTATAATTATAAAAAAAAGTATAAAATATGAAAAACACAAAATCACGTGGAGTCAAAATTGTTCAAGGCACTCGTTGAGAATGATGTACCGCAAAGACCCTCATATTTATTCACCTAAAAGTTTTTTTAAAACTTCAGTCGGTTACTTTGGTCTTTAGTACTACTGTAGTGGTCACTCCTACGTAATTGGCGAGCAAATGAGCTACCATAGGTACTCCAAGTTTCCTAGAGACTGCAATAGGAAAGTAATATAACTTGCCTAAAAACAACTTCAAGTTCCATTCAGTCTAAAATCTAAATATTCACTTAACACATGATCACAATATATGAATTATGCATGGCTCCTAGAAAACATAACGTCAGGATTGAACTCCTCCTTTACATAATCATTGTTTACTAATTCAATATTTGCAAAGTAGGGTTTGCACTAGACTACCTAGACCGAAAACAAGCGTAAAACCCCAAATGCATACCTTCAACAATGTCAAGGTTGCTGCACGATTCATTCGAATTTTGAGTTAAAATTTCTCATTTTTCAAAGATGATGTTGTATACAACCATGAAATTAACAGGTTAACCCAAACCAAAAGCATCTCTTTACAAAACTATCTAATGACACAAAAGGTTAAGTTTCTAACATCTATACCTAATTCCTAGAGAATTTGCCAAGTGACGTGCAATGATTCTGACGATGAAAGAAGTTAATACAGCCCAAATAAATCTCTACCATATTCAAAGTCTTTTTTACCATGTACTTTATGTCTGAACTATAATACCATACGCAATACGCTTGTTTGACCACATGATTTACTTATCATCTAAACAAACTTGTTATGGTTTATTGTCGGTCACACTTGTTTTAGTATTATTTGCTTAGTGTTAAGATTGTCTACGGCACAAGTATACCATGCACAGTACAAAATCAGGTCATACCACACTCTTTCGTTGAGCCGGTTCTTTCAAAACAATCAAATTGAGTGTGGTTTAGGGTGAGTTTGGGTGCAGCTCTCAAATGTCAGCTTCTGATGGGAAGTCAGTTTCTGAGAATGTGGATCCAGGAGCAACTTCTTCTTTAGAGATTGAGAGTTGTTTGGATAGGCAAAATGTTTCTGGTAGTGGGTGGTGTCTTATCAAAATAAATTCCTAAATGACCCTCAGTTTTTATTATTATTTACAAATGTTAAAAATGTTTAAAAATTCATTTTAAATTCGTTTTAAATTATTTTTTTCAATTTTTTTCTTCTGAAAATATGTTTTTTTTTGTTTTTTTTTTGTAAATTCAATTTTTTTATATTTTTTAACCCAAGATTGATGTCCAAATTACATGGGGGTAATTTGGACATAAAATCATTCACCTAATCCACCAACCGCAGCTCCTGGGAGAAGCTCCTCACCTGAACTTCTCCACCTCCGTTCAAATCATGCATCGATTTGTGGCAGGAGCCGAACTCCACGGGATCCGTCGTGGTGTTTGGACATCGTCTCAGCACTGTAGCAGCTCCTGCCGGTCAGGGAGTGGAATCTCCAAGCATCCAAACGCGGCCTTAGTATCCTCTTGAACAATTATCACCACCACATGTATGACGACTTTATCCTAGAAATTGAACAACCCCTACAACAATCCACTTACTCAAAATCCTCTCAGATAACCACACAAACACACTCCCCTCTTCCCAAATACAGCTTTACCAAGAGTAAAATCAAAAAACACCTCTACTCAATCCACCAACCCAGAACTCGAATCCCACAAATATCGACGCATATTATCTAAACTTCACCACCAAACAAATCAAATAACCTACTTATCAAAACAACAAAAACCACCACAAAAAGAAAAAGAAAAAAATAAATCGAACCAAACCGAACCTTGAGGACGGTCTCCATGTAATCCGTAATACTGGACAACCAATCTCTTCCCTGCGCCTTACCCTCCTCCACAACTGCCCCAGCGACATCGGGGGACCCCGCTGCCGACGACACAGCGGCATCGGCGATGGTGTAGGCGAATCCTTCCACCCTCTCGAACAGCTCTCCCGCCCAGCCCTCGCGGAAATAGGAGGCCACGACGACCGCGCGGGCGCGTGGAGGAGGAGAGGTGGGGGGGCACCGGGAGGGGAAGGTGAGGTGGGGGCGAGAAGGGAAGTGAAGGAGTGGGGTCGGGTAGAGAGAATAGAGAAAGGTCGTTGTCATCTTGGTTGGTGACTACTGTGAGGGGAGAATGGAGGAGAGTAGCGGCCTTTGCGGGCGTTCCGATGTAGGGGGGCGGTCGATGTTTGGGGGAGATTTTTCTTACTTGCCCTTTCTAAACTTGCTTCTGCTTTTCAGTTGGTTAGTTTAGTCCATTATATGTTTTTTAATGAGTGGGTGGGTTAATTTTATTTATTAAGATTAGGAGTGACGGCATCTTACTAGCTACAAATTGTTAGTGGATTTTATTTAATGAGTGGGTGGGGTTAATAGTCTGTGGGTTTCAGACTATGAAATATGGAGAACGTTAGGGTAGTTTCGACGGTTCAAGCCAGGCGGTCGAATTTCGTAAGGACGATTTACTTTTATTTGATGTTTTATTAGGTTGCTATAGCTTTCAACTCCCCCCGAATCCACCGCGGCGTTAGGGCAACAACACCACACCAATCCACTCGGCGACGAGAATGTAGTGGAGATTGGCGTTGCTTTGGAACAAGAAGACCGTGCCAATCCACACGACGGTGAGAATCCAACTGAGATTGCCGGTGCATTGGAGCAAGAAGACCGCGAGAATCCAGCGGATATTGGCACAACATTGGAGCAAGAACACCACGCCAATCAACCCAGCGCGAGAATGCAGCAGAGATTGTCGTTGCATTGGAATAAGACCACGCCAATCCATCGGGCGGTGAGAACCCAACGGAGATAGTCGCGGGATTGGAGCAAGGAGACCAAGTTAATCCACTGGGTGGCGAGAACTCATGGGAGATTGTCGTGGCATTGGAGCACAAATACCAAGTCAATCCACTGGAGGACGAGAATCCACCCAACGCGACCATGGATATCCAAAATCCGAATATCCGACGGCATCCGTATCCAAAATCCATATTCGTCTCCGATACGGACCATTCGTCAATTCGCAAAGCAAATATGGGTGTTGATGTATCCAAGCCAAATAATAACCGTCTCAGAACTACATATTTGTGTTTTCAACATATGTATAATGTATTTATATATGTTAGGGATGTAAATCGGTCTGAAAATAATTCGATTCGGAACCAATTTCTGGATCGTATCCTATCCATTGACACTCCTACTGGCGGACAGGACAACCACTGAACGACGAGGATGCGGATATAAGTTTTACAGCAACATAAGTTCTTAATTATTGTGCATGATGCGTCATTATCTCCTTAAGTTCCAATAGTCCATTTTGTAATTACGGCATTAAAGCAAGAAAAAATGTTGGTTTGTTTACAAGTTTTGCACTTTTATTTAACTCTACCAATTTCTGACACAACATGATAATATAATACGAACACGGCATGAAATGGTAACACGATTTTGTATGTGTGGTTGAAATAATTTATTATGATGATTTGTGAAGATACAAATATAAAGTAATTGATATAACTTTTGATACGAACACGACACGATTGCACTGTATATTAATTTACAAGAAACGACACGAATAACATCTTTTGTTAGGTAATATAATACTATTATTTCACAAATTGTTGATGGGTTGTGCAATATTTAATCAAGTATTCAAGTCATACAATATTTGATTTATTTCTTAATTGCTTTTTAATTTGGTTTTACATTAAATGGTATAATTGCGTGTTATACTTGGACCTTTAGATAATTGTTTTTAACAAAAGTTGATGGTATTCATACCTCATTGTTAAATTGAAAATGAACATTGTTAAATAATAATTGATTGACTTTGCACTACTGGTTCTTATGGGCAATACTGACCCATTGGGGTGATGGTTTCCAAAGAGACATGTGACAATAATAAGTCAGAATAAGATCTAATTCCTACCGTATTGACACATGTTGGTGCATGTGATACTCACGTTAATTAATTGAAACTTTTGATAATGATTGTAGTAATGATTGATATACTAGGGTGATGATGGGTCATGCACCAACGGGAAGACCACATGTACTTGCGGTGGGAGGTCCATGGGATTTTCAGTACTGTTATTACCATACTGACTGAATTGATAGATTATAATATTGATAATTAATATTTCAGAAGACCTACACCAAACAGACTTGACGAGACTACTTAGCATTCTTGAACATCATGGATTCCCTGACATGATGGACAACATTAATTACATGCATTAGGAGTGGAAAAACTGTCCAACTGCATAGAAAGCACAATATCAATGGGGAATTGGCAAAACAATAGTTGTCCTCAAGGTTGTAGCATCTCAAGATCTATAGATTTGACATTCTTTTCTTTGGCCTTAATGTGCTTCATCAATCTTCGGTTTTTGGTGACATTTTAGGAGGTAAGACAACACTTATAAATTACGGGATTAATGATCACATTTTCGATATGGGATACTATCTCACAAATGATATTTAATACAATGAGTCGCATTCAATCAATCATTTTCCTCAAACTCCTAAAGATATATTGTTTGCTCAATACCAAAAAGCAGCATGCAAAGATGTGGAGCGCGCATTTGGAGTGCTTCGATTGCGATTCGTAATGATTCGAAAGTCATCTCTTACGTGGAATGTCGACATGCTAAAAAATTATGATGACTTACGTCATAATTCACAATATGATAGTAAAATATGAACGAGAATCATACGCTCATTATACTAATGCAAGTGAATTTATTCAAGATCGACATCAACATACAAGTAGCAGCAGAAGAACAACATATGATGATGAGTCATACAAATACTCTTCTGATCGTATTGTCAATATTAATATTTACCTGGACAATAAATGTCGAATTCGTAATAGGAAGACTCATTTGACTATTAAAGCAAATTTGATTGAGAATATTTGGCAACACTACGGAGAGAGTGATAATTAAAAATATATTTATTATTTACTTCGTAATTATTGTAATGTTTAATTATATGTAATCGTTATTGTAATCTCGATGAGGTTGGTTTATCAAATTACTATTACAACTTGTAGTTAATAAATTAATTATTTATGAACGTTTATCCAGCAATGATCTTGAAAAAATAATAATGGAAACATTGATAGTCAAGTTTATTAATAATAAAAATTAATATATAAAAGTCAAATGATAATATATGTATATATTTATTTGTGAAAAGAGAGAAATGAGTTAGAGGTAAGAAAAGTTGATTTAACATTATTTTTTATATAAAATGTTGTGATTGACAGAAAGAAAGAAAATAAAATTGATATAAAATAGAACTGATGATGCGAAAAGAGAAAACTAAGATATTATTTTTATAAAAGTTATTGTTGCAAATGGATGGCCTAAATTCTTTTTGGTAGAGGTCTTATACTTTTTCTTAATTTTCGAAGCTTATGAATTGTGTTATTTTTTTCACAATTACATGATGCTTTTCCCTCTGCAATTAAGTAATTCTTGTGTTCTTTTGTTTGCTTTCTCAATTACGTAAATTGACAAAGGGAGAAAATTGTAGGGTGGGACGAAAGAAGTTTAAAGGGTTTTGCATGAAATTTTCATTTCATATAAATTTATGCAACTTGTGAACAAAAAACTTGAAATCAACCAAAACGTGTATAAGATCGACCGAATTGGTTCAAGTGGGTTGAAGATAACAAAGGCGATTTCAACAATTTCATCAACTAAATTTTCAGGGTCTTGTTTTAACATTCACAAATGAATATTAAATAATTATGATAAGATTGCGACAGTAGTTAAAATACAGAGGATAACATCTTTATATTTAACAGATTATAGTAATTGCTTAAGTACTAAAGCGTATAAGCTGAAGACATCGCATTCTGACAGAAGCAAAAATTAGACTAAAGAGTCTTCAATGAACTTCTACACAGTGACAACGTTCCATGCTACGGATTGGTCCCATGCTCCCTCAGTTGAAAAGAGCGGAAAATTAAACCCACACCAAGTGGCAAAACTGATTCTTAAAAAAACCGATTTTTTTATCCTTAATTGTCGGGTTGAGTTTCCATGACAACATCTACCTGCTGGCTGTCTTCATCTTCACTTTGCTGCTGAGAAGCTGAAAGTTTAGCCTTCTTGTAGCTGCTTGAGTTCCTTAAGATCATGCCAAGTTTCATTTTACCTCCATTTGACCTGGTTACACACAGGTTTCGGCAATGGTAAGATTTCTCTGTCATTAGAAAAGGAACTTAAGGCCTAAAAACAAAAACATGATTTCAAATAACCTTTACCATAGCTAAGGATGGAATTAATGATAAAAATGATAGGTGAATTAGTATCGTTCCCTTCCATTAACAAATCAATGGAAAATAACGAATTTACTCTTTAGATAATGGAACCTAAGGAATTATGTCCTTCCAAGGTAACCATTTAGGGGGGAAAGGTACACATGACCACGTTTATGAGAAGTGGCACCTTGAAAGATATCAAACAACGTACAAAATACGGAAGCGAAACGACCTCATAGCCACCTAGGGGCAGGTGCAAGTTTCGCTTCATATTTCTTCAGAAAAACTCTCAGCATATTCATTGAAGAAATAGAATGAATATATCGTTAGGCTTTATTTCATGAATTGAAGTAGGACGTCTCAGGTGGTTCCACATACTATTGCTAAAATAATATGTTAAAAACGTATTCATGAAAAGAAATTTCAAACACAAATCCTACTAAACAATGTTGCAGCTAAGTATTGACAACAAAACAAAATAAAATATAAGAAATCATTTCATGTCACTCTTTGCCTTATTCTAACAAGAATCTGAAGAAAAATAATCACAAAGAACAATTGATGTTGATTGTGGTTTCATTCAGGCTAATGTGGTGGCATTGATTTCCTTTTTCTAGAGAGAAAACCGAAGAACAGATAACAGGAAAAAAACTTACTGAGAACCCAAATTGTTAGTGCCACTGCTTTCCTTGTTCTTTTCCGAGTTCAACATGTGAGCTGCAGATTTAGAATCCCCTACACAGACAAGAAACTCGAGATTTTAGTTGGATTCACTGATGTACTGTAATCTACAACATGCAAGAAAGCTTCAATTTTTAGATATACAAATGATAGGGTTATTTAAATCAATAAAAGAGCAAAGAAAAGATATATTATGCTACGACTATTGCTGTGGTTAAGTTAAAACTTAAAAAAATCGTACCTAGAAATGAGAGCCTGCATGCACAGGAAACTTAGAAATGATATTTCTACTCGTGCAAAAGACAGGAGACTCACTAAGAATCTTCATTACCTGCAGAGCTCCTCAAAACATGATTCTGGCTTTCCCCATCAGAGTCCAATGATGCAGACGAAGCATCAGATGTACTTTTAAGGGAGCCTCTTCCTTCATCTAAATCAGGATCACCTCTGGAACCAGCGCCATTAATGCCATCAAAAATCATATCACTACTTAATGAAAATTTTCTCTCCTTGACAGACTTTTGTGAGAGCTCCAACTTTTTGCTTGGAGCTTGTCTAACCACAATCCGATAACCCTCAGATCTACAAGATCCACTATCTTCTGTACTATCAGAGGATGCAACCAAAGAATCTTTTATCTCCTTTCTAGGAGTTTTTACTTGAGCAGCAACTTTGTTGGTAAGAGAGTCGCCCTTAGGCTTTGATACAGAGGTCGATAACATTTTCTCTTTCACATCAACTGCAAGGTTTTTTGCTTCACTTTTCCGTGATTTATTTGTCTTGCCTTCTACATGAAGCAGTTTTCCATTTTCAACTTCCTTAATGTTTGACCTCTTCTCAGCCTCCTCTGCATTACAGCCACCTAATTCCTTAAGAATATGAGACTTCTCAGTGTTGCTCTTTCGATTCTGTGAATCTGGAATACTTTCTGAATGGATGGGTTTATCTTGTACACGTGTATTACGTTTTCCCTTGCTCTTATTGGACTTCGCCTTTTCTTTCTGCACCTTTTTAGCATTGACCTCCCTAGTTACAGCTTCACTTGAAATAGCTGATTGTTTTTTGCCGTTTAGAGAAGGACTATCTTTTAGGGAAATATTAGACTCTTCTTTACCCTTTACATGCATTGATTTCTCCTTTGGTACTTCGTCATTTACAGATTTCTTATCCTTGTGCTCTTCTTCAGTGACAGCTTGTCTATCGCTAATGGTTTCAGGAAGAAAGTAGTCCATAAAGTTAACTTTGCTGCCATCAAGTTTTGGGTTTCTTATTTGATCTGCTGCTTCAGGATCTTCTCCTTTGTCTCTGAGAAAAGCTCCTTCACTGGTAGATTTTTCAAGATGACTGACGTCTTTTTCTAGCAGTTTTCCACTAGATGTTACTGGATCGGTGTATTTATCAGCGGCACTTGAAGGGGCCATATTTTCTGAACTGGCTTGGTTATTTAGAGTCTCAGCATCTGCATGGATAACTGAACCATCTAATTCTGTAGCAGGGCCCTTCTCAGTGTCCTCCATATTCACCAGTCTACTGTCAGCAACTTCATTTCCAGAAGTTGAAATTCCATTGCATTCGGCTGCATCAGTTTTTCGAATTTTCTTCTTCTTACGCCGGGTCTTTCCATCACTGGTATCAGCAACAATAGTAGAGTGGGTCACCGGTGACGGTTCTTCTTGTCCTCGCTCCTTTGTATGTATGGCAATATTGTTTATGGTATTTTGAATGGATGGATCTGTCCTCTTTGATTTTCTCTTGCTACGGCGTAATACTTCATCCTTGACAGACTGAACTGTGCTTATGGTTTCAGGATGAATTCCAGAATTGACAACTCCTTGAACGGTGGCATCCCTGTTCTTTTGCGTATGCAATTCTTCCTTCTGGTCAGCTGCCTTCTCGGAAATTATGTTAGTGTCATGCCGGGAGGAGATGATATCTTCATGATTAACAGCCTTGAGGTCATATGAACCTGTTTTGTTTGAGTTTTTCTCAGTGGGCTGCAGTGTTCCAATGTTACCATCACATGGAAATTCGACGTCCACAAATGGATCTTCACAAGTAACATTTTGAGTGATATCTGTTGAAGTTTCTGCTGCCTTGTTTTTCCTACAAGGAACTTCAGATTCTTGCTCCAGCATTTGTTTCTCCAAAATACAGCCCACTTTGTCGTCACTGTCATGCTTCTTCGTTTTCTTCTTTTTATGAACTGGGCCTTTACTTTTAGTAACTACAGGATGGTCGGGATATACAGCAGCAGCAACATTTTCACCTGGAAAAATATTATCCATCATTACACTTTAGCAAGGATTGATTTTTTTTACCAGTAGCAAGGATTGAAATTGAATAACATCACTAATTGGTATTGTGAAATCTTACCTTTAAAACCAGAAGGATCTTCTTGTACTTTTTCATTCATTTGTTTTGAAACTTCTTCAGGAACAACCATGTCATCTAAATTTCGGTTAGGATCTTCAGCCATCCTTCCAGATGCTTGGTTACAAACCTCTTTAATAATTTCAGTTGCATCAGTAAAGGTTATTTCGGTATCAGGAGGAAATGTATGATCGACTACAGATTTGGCTGATTTTTCCTTATTGTGTGAGTGTTTACTGTTTGCATCGCAAAGAACAGAATCTTCTGTGTCATTTACCTGGGCATTTTGAAGATTTTCCTCACTGCTATCATGCTTATGATGAAGCGGACTACTGTTACCCTGGGAAGTAAAACTCTCAGTAGATTCAGGCAAGGATTTCAACGATTTTTTCCTCTTTGATTTTTTAAGATTTGGTGGTGACATCCCATCTTCATTTTGTTTCATCGAGACAGTACTAAGAACATCAAAGGCACACATCTCACGTTTATCGTTTGAAGTTTCTTCTTCAAGTCTTTCCCCTGAATCAGGTTCACAGATATCAGATGTAGCCTCTGCGTCCTTTTGCTTTGAAGCACAGTTCTCAACTGGTAATTTATCTTTTACTTTTTTGTGTTTTTTCTTATCATCAGAAAGATGTCCAGCTTGATCATCATTCTGCAATTCCTTTCTACGTTTTTTGTGCTTCTTTGTTGTAATCTCCATACATTGCTCGCTGGTCTGAGCTGGAGCATTGCCAGACTTTTTGTGTTCAGTGACATCTTTTTGGCCTTGCTGTAAGCTAAACATGCCTTTTTGCCCTTCAATATTTTGTCTTAGAACGGCTGATTCAGACATTTCTTTTTTCCCTCCAACAATTATCTGTGCCAGTTCAATTGCATTTCCGGACCCATCACCAACATCATTTAATTCACCCAGCTTCTTTTCAGACTCATCTGGAATAAAATTATTGATTAAAGCACACCACAAACTCGAGTTAAACATCAATATCAAACAAAAATGAAAAAACAATAAACAAAATTAGACTTCATTCTTACCATTTTGCATTAGGCATGCATCAACTATTTTGTCATCTTTAACTAAAGGTGTGGTAGTTGGATGAAAACTTGGATCATTTGTAAGGACTGTGATTTCCTGCTGTTTGTCATGACCAATTAGAGAATTACCAGGGATTCCGTTTTCTGAGTCTTTGGCTGCACGATCCAAATTAGCGTCCACATGAAGACATCGAGACCCTTTACATCCATAAAAAGCCTTCTCAACCAGCATAAGCTCAGATAAACGATAAAACCGTTCTTCATGCTTCATCTGAAGACACCAAATCAACAGACATTTACACATTACACCAACAGAGCTACCTACCATTATTTCCCAAAATCATACCTTTATTGCAGAAACCTCAATTTCACCAATATTCGGAAAAGATAGGGCATGTTCGATCATAATTTTCCCTGCAAGCATTTCAATGAGTAACAAATGATCAGGAATACAAATTTTAGTCAAACTTGATCAAAATTTACAAACCTCCAACAACAACTCGATATTACTAAGAACCCTAAAGCCAATAAGTCATTGCATTAGACGTTGATTACCGAACATGTAGAAGGCAAAATCAACAATAAAACAATCAAAACGGCATCTAGCAATCAATTCCACAACAAGAAAGACATTTTAGACTTGACCTTCACCACACAAGCATAACACCATAGAATAAATAAAAAACTAAATGTCAAAATAGAGCCAAACCCCAAATCTCAAACAAAAACTTCGTTAGATGATTCCAACGACAAAGTTCGCATTGCATGTGCGGCGCAAAAAACATTCCGGCAAACTCTACCAAAACAAAACAGGCAGATTCTTTCCGAATCGAAGAAACAATATCGAAACCCTAACGGAAAGGGAAAGAAAGAGGGGGAGTGGAGATTACGCTTTAGGTCGCGGACGGTGTCATTGTGGTGGACGACCATGACGAGGTTGGTGCCGACGTTTGTCTCTAGGAAGACGGGGAAGTCCATGACGTTGGCGGAAGGAGGCGTTTCCGCCATCGCTAGCGCAGAGATGGGTTGGGAGTGACAAAAGGGTTTCTGGGGTTTAAAACTTTAAATACGTGGAGAAATTACCATTAGACAACCTCTTTGGGGTTTTTTTTCGGAAGGAAGTCACGAAGACGATCTCTTTGGTGAAAACAGTCCACCGGATTGCTACAATGGTACTTTTCGGCTTCCTACGTTTTTTATAGGAATTTTAACCATGTGTACCTGTCTTACCCGTATTTTTTAAGAATGTAATTGAATTACGTTTGCTTCATAATTACTAATATTCATTGGCGTGTGCTCAAATAATTCAACAAAGATTGAGGAATTGTGGACGATAGACATGTTTCGTATTAGCTACATGTCTGGGGTATTTCTTGATAATCCACAGTCAACTGATTTTGGTGCACAGTAGTATAATGCTTGGGTTGTTTCTGAACAAACAGTACAAACGTATTCACGATGTTAAATAAAGATAACATCGTTGTCGTGTTCTGGTCATCAAACACATCAACATAGGTATATTTTTTGTATGGTGGTCACTTGCAGGTTAACGTCAAATCAAAATATTTTTCTCGAAAATCACAAACTCGACAAATTGTTTCACAAAGATCATCATATTGCATTTCAGTATTAACATTCATTATCCGTCTGTAACCACATTCATATTCTTAACAATTCCATCGAAAAAAACTACAATCAATCCGGTACCGGAACTTATTACTTCGAGTGTACAAAATATACATTAATACATCAAAATAACAATCATACATTAACTATACATGCATTACATTTCATATCGAAATCAAAAAATAAAATGAAAACAAACCTAAACTTTGCTTGTCGCTGGAGAGAGTAAGTAACAGGGAGTGAGGAGTGATTTGGAGGTGGGAGGAAGAAGAGGGTGGTTGACAATCTTATTTATGTCTTCGGTAAAAATAACATCTCGAATGACTGTTTTCACCTCTAGTAAAAATGGCATCCGTGCTGTCGTTTTCATTAAGACATAAAAACAGCATTGGCAATGTCGTTTTTTGCTTAACGAAGATGGTAACACAGTTGTCATTTTTAAGAAGTATAGTTTGCCGAATAAGTTTTGTTACGTTATATTCTGTCATTTTTTATTTCACAACATTATTTTAAAAATCCTTTTTGAAATATATGTTTACATTAGTTAAGCAAGTACGTTGGAAATAATTTTTTTGTTTAATTCTACATTTACAGGGAAAGAAGGTTGATTTCCGATAAATATACTTTCTACAAAATGAAGGATTATAGTAGTTTTTTTGTCTAAAATAAACTTTCCTAAGGTATATTTGGAAATTGGAATGGAGAAAAATTATGAAGAGAGTAGATTTTTCATCTTGAAAAATCCATTTTTAGGGGATATTTGATACGTAGAAAAATTCTAAAGAGGACGAGGAGTTGGGAACATAATTGACAGAAGGGCTCAATGGATGATTAGTTTGTACCCTTGAGAAATCTTAAAAACTAGTGGAACTGGAGCACAACTCAAGAAAAATGTTCTTACAAAGAGCTCCCTACTTGCATTATAAAACAATAGAGAACCACTGTCCATTGCTTCCACTAAATCAATCACACCTTTGTTGCACGCAAATTAAGACTTAACCAGTATTGATTCATAAGAAATACAATACCGACATGACAACATCACAATAAAGAAAGCTAAAGTCGCAAGTCGTAACCAGAAAACCTAGCTCAGAGTAGATAATATCATAAATGGCAACAGCTACAAAATGGCAACCAAGATAACCAACATCACAGCACATTGATGTCATGAATTTGTTCAATTCTCCTACTGAAATGTATAGGACCCACGACATTGAACAAGTAACGCAATCACAACCAAAAACAATTAGCATATTACTAGTTGATTGGTCAAAATGTTCAAACTTAACCCTGTAATGTGGCAGTGATGATGTTATACTTCCTTCCATATCATGTTATCAACGTGAGGCAATATCTGGAACATCTGGAAATATAATTACACCAAATGCAAATACTTGAAGTACAACGCTGGATTCTATCCGCATGTCTACAGAACGTAATGTTCTAAATTTCGTAGACTGGTGTGTTTTGTATCTCAACTAGAATTATCAACTGCTTTCCTTTTCTGATGACTTGGACGTTTTCAACCATAAGATGCCTCCCACAAGATTGTTCAAAGAATGAGCTACCATAGGAACAACAATGCTAGAGGATAAAAGTGTTGCCGACCCATATGCGAACCCGACAAATGTAGCCCTGAAGACGCAGAGACAAATACGAATGAGAAACAAATGAAGATTACGGCAGTTGCACTTCTGCAGAGATCTACATGATCTCCCCTGAGAGTTTTTTTAATGAAATTCTCTACAGGTAAATTAAAAAATCCCAAGTACCAACAAATGGTTCTTTGACAGTACCAGCTGTAAAGGATGAAGGTATTCGTAATGTTGGATTCGAAATGGTCATTCAACATTTTTTTTCATCGACAGAAGAGTCAAGAGATTACCAGACTGCAAATGAGTATCTTCGCCCACTACCCAAGTGAAGAACACCAAACAGTGCACCAACAGCCAGGGCAGAACCCCAGTTAAGTCCAACAAGGGGCAGCAATGCTCCACGGAAAAGTAGCTCCTGTGACATTAGAACCCAAAACTAAATGAGAGGATAGTCTACGACAAGATTATATAAATCTAAAATGGGAACGCATTTGTTGAAATACTATTTGCAAACAATCTAATTCGGAAAGGTGAAGAAAAAAAGAATGCTAAGGAAGATTGCTGGCAATGTCCAACACAAAAATTTACATACTAACAATCTAGGATCCACCATAATACTGCTGTGTGAGAATGAATTGAATTTAGTGCTGGATTTTACAAGTCTTATGATTTTACCTCACTGATTCCTGGAAGAAACGCTACAAGGGCAAAATCAGAAGGCTTCAGAGCAGTCAGGACCTGAAAATACAATGCAAAACACTTTCTCAGAAACAAGTTTAGTGAATGCTTTACAACTTATGAACACCAGAAGAAACCAGCATGGTTTCGTATTTTTCGGTTTCCACCACATATTTCCAGTTCAGCATACAGCACCTTAACCTTTAATTCAATTCGTTGAGCTCCAATGCATGTTACTCTATGATGCAGACAGATGATTAATTAAAAACACTAACCTAGGAAAGATGTCATCGCACTATTAAATCTGTTAAATAATTTAAACGTAATTATGAGTTTATTGATTATGCTTCAGACAAAAGATACTAGAAAGTCTAGTCTATTCACTAATTCGTTTGAGAATAACTTCAATTTTAACGTCATGGTCATGGTGCAGATTACCTACATATGAAGTTGCACCTGTTGGTTTGCTGCTTCACTAGATTCTGAAAATTCTGGCCATATCTTCAATAATGTGTAGCGGCATGTTGATATCAATACAACAAGTCCTAATATTAACTCCAGATGCCAAGGTTCAAAACTAACTGAAAATGAACTCATTAGATATCATGCTCTAAAGCAGATAAAAATAACATGAAAGTCTACTCTGAGACAAATTTTCACTTTAGTCAAGATGTTCTTTTTTGAAGCCTTTCAGAACTTCAGGTTCAATAACATAAAAGCAATCAGCATGCCAGGATGGCCTGAAATGACAATGTGGGCGAAGAACATGTGAATGTGTAGCAAGAGATCCGCAAAGTTGACAATTCCATCTTAAAGATATAAATGATATGCCTGGCTTTGGACTACTGTGTACTAGCTATCTAGCACCAATCACTGATTACCAAAGCACAAAGGGAAATCGGCGACGAAAAGGGGTAACAGTAAGAGGGTTTGTGTGGGTAATAGAGTATTCCTAAGACTGTTGACTTGTTTTATAGGCTTTGGCCGAAGAATGTAAAAGGTAAATTATCACGGTAGATAACTTAAAATCACAAAGAGTAGGACTAAGTATCATGTTGTAGGAACTTCTGTTTTGAAATAAATGGAACAAGGAAAAAAACTGATTCATAGTCGAACCTAAGGTTCATTTACATTTGTACTGGCTCAACCCCTCTGCACTGCAGCTCCTCCCTTAACGTGTTTGGTCAAGCCTAAGTTACATTTACAGCCATTTGCTCAAATAATTTATTGAAAATCTATTGACATATAAACAATAGTACACTGCCATTAAACCATCCAAAAGGATTTAAGATGTCAAGGTCAATTAAACCAAATTTATTTATACTATTTCTAACACTTGAAATAATTGCTTCTTTTTCCAGCACCCATCACCTACAAAGCTTGCAGCACAACCATCTCAAAGAGGTAACAAAAAATAATTTTGAAGTTCAACTTGTGGCATGGCATGCTATCCTTTTGGATTATATGTTTCAAAATATATTATGGGAATCATTCCTTTGACACAGAAACATAAACAATAATCATAAGAATAAATTGTCACCAAAAAGAATATTACAATTCTCTTGGTTGAGGAATTAAAGAAAGCTCGTCTATTGTTATCACAGATGCTGGAAAATTCATCTGATGAAACGAGCTTACATGATATTTCGCTAGTAGTGTCAAGCTGCACCCATCCATTTGTAAATGCAACATGCGAAGCCTGAAAAAGAATAAAAAGAACTATTAGTCAATTAAAACTTTTAGCACTTTTCGTCATTAAATTTGCAGACATGATAGGGTAAACACCATATTACCACTCATAGAGTAATAAAAATTTCAAAGCAGCGTAGTAGACAGATTCAATGACCTAAACAACATGAACTGTACAGGGAATAAGACATAGGATGCTGGAATGTTTTGGACTGCTAAATAAAAAAGAACATAAAGATACATTCAAGTATAAAAAAAAGTTTCAAATAAGACGGAAGAATAAGAAAATCTTATGGAATGGCTATTTATCATAACAGGAAAATTATCACAGAAAGTGAAAGTATGGACCTGTCTAAGCACTAAACCCAAAGCCAGAAGCAATCCAGAAGTAATACTGCATGCCTGGAGCACAACACTTCTATTAGGGAGAGGTACAGGATTCTTCTGTTCTAACTCATTAGTGAACATCTCAAGTCCATTGCTAAATCTGTCTTCCTTTAAGACACGGGATCTAGCAGCCAACTCAGCCTCACTAAGTGGGACCTCATCAGTTGTTTGGCTTTTCTTAGAAACTCTACCATCTCGTCTCGACTTTCTCCTGGAGCTTTTATATGCATTAATTGGAAAATTTGGCCCACAGACCTGCAACAGAGACCTATTACTTCAATGATGTTATCAGTTCTGTAAGATGACATGACAGGTATCCATCTGATCTACACATCTACAAGAAAAACACCACTCACTCTATGCACTGTACGAAATAAACGGTTCCTGTTTAAGATGATGTTGCCAAACCTCAACAGAGAAATTGCCCTTTTTCCTATGTCACAAAATATGCAGATAGATAATCTGTTATAGATAAATACTTTAGGAGAAAAGACAGAAATTGAATGGATAGATCATGCATTTGATTCTAAAACTAATACAATTACATTGTCAAGTTATTGATCTTTTTCTCTTCTACCTGGAATTTATCCACACTCAATAGGAGATCAATAAGATTTAAATTCATTTAACTTCCCCAAAGGTTGAATCAAAAGGTTGCTTGGTATGGAGATTATGAGAGGAGCCACTGATAAGAGACAATTATAGATATAGAAGAGAGCTTTACCCTTTGATAGTAATAGCACATGAGGGTTGTGTTATCTATGTAATTCGATGGGATACTACCCTAGACATATATGTGGCAGTGACAGAATCAAGATGTTTGTTTTCCTTGATAGACATATTTGTGGTCAGTGACCTTAACACAAAATCTTGTAGTATTAATTGACGAGAGTAGGGTAGGTGTGGAGAGAAAACTAGAGTTGTGGAGAAATACTTTAGAAACAAAAGGTTTTAAACTAAGTAGGTCTAAAACTGAATATATGAAATGTTGTTTCAGTACCGTTAATACCGAGGAAGAGGAGATTATATTAGATGGGCAAGTGGTGCGTAGAAAAGATATTTTTAGATATCTTGGATCAATACTTCAAAAGGATGGGGAGATCGATGAAGATGTTAACCATAGGATTAGAGCAGGATGGATGAAATTGCGACAAGCCTCAGGTGTCTTATGTGACAAGAAAATTCCACTTAAGTTAAAAGGAAAATTTTATAGAACCGCAATAAGACCTGCAATGCTATATGGTGCGGAATGTTGGGCCACTAAAAGACAACATATACAAAAGATGAGTGTATCTGAAATGAGGATGTTGAGGGGGATGTGCGACCATACACGAAGGGATCGGATTAGAAATGAAGACATTCGTGAGAGAGTTGGAGTTGCTCCAATGGAAGAGAAAGTTATCCAACACGGAATGAGATGGTATGGACATGTACAAAGAAGACCTATGGAGTCACATATAAGAAGAGAGGTATTGAATAGGATCGAAGACATAAAAAAAGAAAGAGGCAGACCACGATTGACTTGGGAGGAAGCGGTCAAAAGAGATTTACAAGATTGGAATGTTCCTCGAGAATTTGCATTGGATAGAAACGCGTGAAAGAAGGCGATTCACGTGTCTGAATCGTGACTCTTTAGAGTTTCATTTCTAGCCTACCCCAACTTGTTTGGGATAAAAGGCTTTGTTGTTGTTGTTGTTGTTGACCTTAACACAAAATCTTGACATGGTAACTCAGAAGTTTAGATTCCAATAACACCGAAATGTAATCCCAGTTTTCCCCTTCTGTTGCAATTTACAGTATAAAGATGACCAACAACTTTACTTTAACCACTACCTCCTGTTTGATCACCATTACGCTTGTAGTTAGAACTCATGAAAAAACACTAACTAGATGGTAGATAATTGTGAATATATCAAACTACCTTCAATAATTGAAGCAGCACATCAGTAAAGTAGTTTTTATCCCTGTTATTCTCTCAAATACATTCAATTCTAAATAAAAAAATCCTCAGAACTTCCCCAACCTTATTTAGTATTAACACCTGTTGTTATTTTTTGCTATTAATAAGTCTATAAACGTTCATACCGCATTGAGGGAACCAACGCAGGGAATTTTGAGATAATTGCTTTAGACAGTGCATTTACAAAATAATTGGAAATGAACAGCATGCATGGTGATATGCTTATGGTAGAGCATATGTAATAGCAAGAGCAAAGCCCGATTACAATGACATAAAGTACCCATTAACTTCAAAAAGGCTCATTATATGGATTTAAACTTAATAGCTTCTTCCTATATTATTTGTGAGTCACTCAACCCTCGTGATCCTGAATAATTCATTTTTAAATAATATTACTTGTGGTATGCCTAAGAATAATAGAGGGAGGGAAGTGTGAGTTTTGATTAAATCCACATGAATTTCTCCTTCACCCAACTCGTCTATCATTTCAGGAAGACAGATTCTTGTGGTATGCCAAACACATGCCATTCTGAAAAACAAATCTAAGTACGACATAAATACAAGTAATATTATGATGTAAATACAAATAAGAAAGTAGAGATGAATGAGACACAAGTTAGACCAATCACAAGTGATAAGAGAGGCAAATAACCATTGAAGCACGGGGTAGTGTCCATCCTCAACACACTTGTTGCGAGCATTCCCGTCCACGTTAATATTCCCACAGCTCTAGCAGACCAATGTTGAGCCGAAAAACACCAAAGTGCCGAGAAATATTAATCATAGAGGGAGAGAACTTATGTAAATAAATAGAAACAAATATAAATCCATGTGCTTAAACACTACCACATCATGTTGCTAACGAAAAGAAGTCGAAAGAGAGTAGGAAATGGAATCTAAAATTGAATAACATATAAATATATGTATAAATTGCCCTGAACATCACTTTTTTCTCATAAGTTCCACAAGAAGGGGAACAAATTTTGAAACGTATTTTGTGCAAATTTACAAGTTGTAATTCAGTAAATATTCAAAATGCAACCACAGATTACAATTTTTCGAAAAAAATATATTTCGAAAGGATTCTAATATGGAACTACTTTCAGCTAATGTCTTACCACGAGAGCAAAATTAATCAATCTTCGATCGACAAAATCACGCTTTAAGCAACTCGAAATTAAGCAGTTGTGAACTCTTGAAACTTGTTTTAACCCCGAAAGCGCTCGATTCGCTCATCGACTCTCCCAAAACAATACGAAATTAGACTCGCAATGGTTTATTTACTAACCTTTTTGTGGAATTATTTTGATAGTTTGGATGATGCGGAGATGATGGATTGCTTTGGGGGTCGTTGGAAATGTTGGGGTTTGGATAATTGGATGTGTTGGGGTAATCGGAACGTGGCTGTAGACTGTAATGCGACGCTCGTTTCGCCCTATGGGCTTCTTGTGGTAAATTGGTAATGGTCCAAAAGATAGAGAAGGGAAAAGGGAAAAGAAAATTATTGTTATTTATTATAGGGTTAATTACAATTTGTTGACGGATTAATTAATTTACACTTCTAAATTTTTAAAGTTGGCAGAGCATCCTGAATTTTCGTTGTAACACTTTACCTCTCTTAACTTTAAAAATTCATAATCTAAACACACATTTGCCTTTTTTTCTCAATTTTTTTGTTATATCCTTAATACACTCCTAAACATATTTTAACGTGAAAGTTCAGAGGGGTAATCAAAACAGATATCAGATATTCTTGGAATTTGGTCAAATTGGTATTGAATCCTCTACAACCTCCACTTAACTACTATTACACGAATGCAGTCATCCCGCAATCGTCTGTCTTTGTCAACTGCAGTTTGCATCATCATGTTGCTCCCATACTCCCAATGCCTTATCAATTCCAGGACCCGAGTCATCTGTCCGTTCTTGCCGGCCCTCAAGTGCGCCCCTTTAATTCCAATTTCTTTCGAGTTCTCTATGCGTATTTCTCAAAAATTGCATGAACCGAATATATTCTCTTTGAAATTTATAAGGACATTTTGGTTTTAGAAAAGATGGTGACAAGAAATACAATAGGATCGTTGCAATCTTGGTTTAGTCTTTCTCTCGTGCTCAAGGTTCAGAAATGCGGGATGCAAATGCGATGCGGAGAGTCACCACATCCGACGTATGCGAGATGCGGATGCAATGCGGGTGCATATACGGTTTGCGATTTAATAATTAAATAATATAATATAGATATATTAATTATAAATTATATACAAGTAACTAAAATTTTAGATAAATGTTTTCAGCAATTTCTAATATCATTAATTCAATATTAAACAAATCAGAGTAAAAAAAATAAAAAAATAAAAAACAAAAACACGGTGTTTTGAAATGCGGCCGCATCGGGATGATGCAATGCACTTCTCCCCGCATCGCGCCCGCATTTCAAAGCACTACTCGTGACCGATGTTTAGTTCGATGGTTTATTTTCATTATTTCAATCGTTCTTTGTGTTTTTGTTTGTCATCTTCGTGCAATTAATTGTTTGGTGATCAAGATAGTGAATTTCTTTAATTTTTTTAATAATTAATGATAATCTTTATTTGGAATTAATGCAGCTAGACAGTAATCACCCTGCTCAGGGTGGTCAACCTCAAGGATCCTACGGTTCAAATGATGCACATGATCTCCGATACCGGATATCGCGACCGTCGTTGTAGCAATTTAGTGGTGGCGACTATCGTTCTCCACAACCTCCACCTAACTACTATTACACGAACACAGACATCCTGCACCCGTCTGTCTTTGTCAACTGCAGTCTACATCATCTTGTCGCTCCCATACTCCCAATGTCTTCTCAATTCCAGGACCCGAGTCATCCGGCCGCTTTGCCGGGTCCCAAGTGCTCTCATTTAATCACAGTTTCCTTTGAGTTCTCTATGCGTTTTCCTCAAAATTGCATGAACCATATATATTCTCTCTAAAATTTAGAAGGAGATTTTGGTTTAAGAAAAGATGGTGGCGGGAAGTACAATAGACTCGTTACAATCTTGGTTTAGTCTTTCTCTTGTGACCGATGTTTAGTTTAATGTTTTCTTTTCATTGTTTGAACCATTCTTTGTGTTTTTGTTTGTCATCTTCATGCAATTAATTGTTTGGCGATCAAGATAGTGAATTTCTTTAATTTGTTTTAATAATTAATGATAATCTTTATTTGGAATTGATGTCGCCAGACAGTAATCACCCTGCTCAGGGTGGTCAACCTCAAGGATTCTACGGTTCAAATGATGCACACGATCTCCGATACCGGATACCGCTGCCACCATCGCAGCAAAACAGTGGTGCCGACCGTCGTCTTCCACAACCTTCACCTAACTACTATTACGCAAATGCAGTCAGTCTGCACTTGTTTGTCTTTGTCAACTGCAGTCTGCATCATCATGTCGCTTCCATATTCCCAATGCCTTATCAATTCCAGGACCCAAGTCATCCGGTCGCTCTTGGCGTCCCCCAAGTGATACCATTTAATTCCACTTTCTTTCGAGTTCTCAACGTGTCTTTCTCAAATTTGCATGAATTGGATATATTCTCTCCGAGATTTGGAATAAGATTTTGGTTTGAGAAAAAATGGTGGCGGGAAGTACAATTGGACCGATGCAATCTTGGTTGTCTTTTCTCTCGTGACCGATGTTTAGTTCGATGGTTTATTTCATTATTTCAATCGTTCTTTGTGTTTTGTTTGTCATCTTCATGCAATCAATCGTTTTGTGACTATCAATAATGATCAAGATATTGAATTTCTTTAATTTGTTTTAATAATTTATGACCATCTTTATTTATTCTAATACGACTTACTGTTAATTGATGCAACCGTTTATTGATTACGGTCCTACTTATGGATATCCAGCTTATTACAGTTAGTACGGTTCTCTTTGTGGATATCCAACCGGTTAGTTTCTGTCCCGTTAATACATCTCAACTCGATTATTAATTTGATGAAAGTAATGTGCAGCTTATGGATCATATGGACCAGGTCAAAGCCAAGCTAAGGCATCTCACGGAGTGTACCAATCCGACCCAAATTTCGACAATATATGACATCCGATTCGATCTGAATTTTCACATAAAACTAAATTTAGGAATTTATTAGATATACAACGCAAAAAAAATTAAAAACAAAAACTACGAATATGTATTTAAATAATAAATTTTTAAAGTTAAAGAGACAAAGTGTAACAAAATGGAAATTCAATGACGACAACTATTACATTTTAAAGTTCACAAGTGCAAAGTAATATCATGACATAGTTTAAGGGGACACAACGTAATTAACCCAATATTCAACCCAATACTTTATGTCAGCAAAGATCACTTCTTTAGCATTAAACTACAACCGCTAGTAAATTACAAGATCATAGGAAATTGAAAACAAGCACATAATAAGAGAATACTAGCATGTGAACGTTAAGAGCCCCCAAATGTTTCTCATCTGAGAACTAACATTTTATCGTGCATTAAATAACTGACCATTGCTCACATTTGTTTCTTTCAACTCAATAAAGACAGAAGTAGCTCGTTAAATAATAAAGACAGAGCAGTAGCTGCAGATCATTATGTACAAGGTTTATTGAACTAATGACCAATTGTTGTACGTTACTATTCTGTTATCAATCCTTCCGTGCACCGGTTTCTGGTGAGGCTCACAAGCTCGCATAATAGCTATTGCAGTCCTTCATAGTCAAACACTCAAACAATTGATGAGTGCTGCTGCTGCGACGACTCGTCAGCTGAGGGATCAGCTGATTTTATAAGTGGAGTGTTGTGGTCTTCAACGACCTTCGAGTGTGTCACCTCTTTATCGGCAGGATATATCACGTAATGCTGAAGGATGAAAAGAAGGTCAAAGAATACCACTTCCTGTAATACAACAAAGTTCATGAGAAACATTAGTCGTGTTTTCTTTGAGTTTTATGATTACATGATATATCAAAGAGATTCACAATCCATTTCATTTAGCCTGTAGAGTACTGGTATGTTGTGGAAATTTAATGCATAAATAAAAGTTGAAGTCCTGAAGAATGGGAATTACTGAAAACATTTTTAAGCATTAAAATGAACACAGGGATTAAGTTTGATACCAATGAAAGAAGGGTTTTCCCTATGTTGCCGTAAAAGTTGACCCAGGTACCTGCATTAGACGGAATCTGCTTAAGACCAACGAAACTGCATAAATGTATCAACCAATATCATGTCGGACGTAGAGAAAACTGACCTTGGTCTATGGATTGCACCCCCATCTGTGCAAAGTTTAAGATGCCTCCTAAAAGATCAAGCAAAACGTTGCCAATACTCCATCCCACTGTGCTCTTCCGGCAGAAGTTCATTAAAGCCTAAAAATACGACGTGGAATCTCTAAATTATATCCATAATGAGGAAAGATAGAAACTTCAGAATGTACGAGCCATCCACGATAATTCCAAGAGAATAACCAAGAGTATCCTTTTAATTTCTTTACACACTTCATAGTTACGCCAAATGCTTATTTATGCTCTAGTATATGCAGTTGAGAAGCACTTAAAGGTCAAGCAATTTGCTTACAGGAAGCATCAACCAAGTATAGAGGAATAGAAAATAAGCTTACAGTGATTGCCATACTCAGCGATCCCACCTAACTTGTTGCATATTATTATTATTTTTCCTTACCTTCGCTATTTTACCACAACATAGAGCAGTAGTATAAATCTCAATGATAAAGCTACACCAAAGGAACAGCGTATAAGCCTATAGGAGTACAATGTTTAACCTTTTACTTTAGTTAGTTGTTTAAAATAACTAAAAGCTATGGAAGGATAGGTCCTTTAGTTATGATAAGGGATTTCAGGAGGATATCTAGGGCTATCCCTCGATGTAACGATCGTCATCTTGTGTATATAAGTAACACAAGATTTGTTATAAGCACATATACCTTTTTTATTGCAAAAATATGTTTTTTAAGAAACCATATGAAATTAAGCAGCACGTTACCTGTGGAATATACTTGATGGCCGTCATGATGACTTGTATCGTGCTGCATTGATAAAATTTAGACAAGATTATCAACTTGATAGATGACTACCACATGCAGCAGTGGAGACAACGGAATAAGAATTAGCTACAATATTGGTGCAGAATAAATAAGACCTGCAATGCTATATGGTGCGGAATGTTGGGCCACTAAAAGACAACATATACAAAAGATGAGTGTATCTGAAATGAGGTGGATGTGTGACCATACGCGAATGGATCGAATTAGAAATGAAAACATTCGTGAGAGAGTTGGAGTTGCTCCAATGGAAGAGAAAGTTATCCAACACTGACTGAAATGGTATGGACATGTACAAAGAAGACCTATGGAGTCACATATAAGAAGAAAGGTATTGAATCGGATCGAAGACATAAAGAGGAAGAGGCAGACCATGATTGACTTGGGAGGAAGCGGTCAAAAGATATTTAAAAGATTGGAATGTTCCTCGAGAATTTGCATTGGATAGAAACGCGTGGAAGAAGACGATTCACGTGCCTGAACCGTGACTCCTTAGAGTTTCATTTCTAGTCTACCCCAACTAGTTTGGGATAAAATGCTTTGTTGTTGGTATTGGTGCAAAATAAATAATTTTGAAGTTCACAATAGGACATACTTGAATGCAGAGATAAGCCAAAGCCAAGAGCTGTTTGGCCACGCAATGAACACACAAACTGCAGCAGAAAGCCATGCTGCGGAAGTAATAGCCATGGAGGTTTTAGAGACTGTTTGAGTGCCCCGCTGTCAACAAACACAAACATGAATCAAGAGATGAGAAAATAGAAGAATTGCAAACCAGTGATAGATAAAGACATTTGAGTTCTTACGTTGTATATCAAAACTTGATACAAGGTAAAACCAGTCAATAGAACAGCATGGATTGAGAAAGCTACGTCGTTCGCAGCCACAGGAATCAGCTGCAAGCAGAAGGAAGAGGAAAAGAAATCACCCGATGTGACATTCACACAGTACATTAGTAAGTTTAGATGGCTAGTTTCAATATACTAAAACAGCTCCACCTCGCGTGAAACTTAACATAAACAAAATCACTACCCAGGGAAAATATCTCCTAAGTCCTAGCATGAATATATTATTACGAACCTAAGAACTAGAAATGCAAAAAATCCCTAGTGTCAGAAATATACACTCAAACTAGTAAGTGTACCACATTATATAAGAAAATTGTTTCCACTATCATGTACATAAGTGTTTGGGACTTTGGGTTATAAAGAGGTGGTGGACCAGGTTCTCTAACCTGTGGAGGCTCACTCAAACTCGTATTACATATGCACAGGTACGAAGAAGAATCGTAGTCAGAAGTGCAAGAGGGATGTTGAATGCTCTCAAATCGCTCAAATGGAACATAGTAATAATATTTCACATGATTATATGAGAGTAGCACATAATATTTTCCATCTAAGTATTTGGATAGTTAATAGGTGGTTGTCTGGTTGACCAACTGGCTCTCACAGCTTGTTATGAAAATTAACATCAATAAGAGAAGAAAATACACTGTATAATTGTATGTAAACAGCATTAGGTCATTAAATGTTGTACAAGTCAACTGCATGTTACTTAGTTAGGTCTTCCTTGTGAGAGGTGGACCATCCAGGGAATGGAAGTAATTGAACTAGTAACAGGGTGTTGCGAATGGAAGACAGATATATAAATCATGTTACATAGTAACATAAAGTTACTTTTTTGGGTACTCTAACAGGGAAACTTGTTTTCTTTACCATTGAACCTATGAAGTAAACTCTATTATAAGATGAAGTGTCAGGTATTAAAAGTGGGGAAGTCAATGATAACTAGTTATACCTTTATAGAGCTAAAGACTTATCTCCAAATGTTGTTGTTTACCTTGAATAAGTGTTTAAAGTATTAGGGCAGAGAAACAGACAATCGGTCGACCGGACGGAGTTGTTCGGTCGACCGGACGTGTGTTGATTTACCCAGCAAAAGTGTCTGTCGTTTTTCGGTCGACCGGAATCTAGGATTCGGTCGACCGGGCACACATCTGGAGCTGGGCAAAAGTTACTGTCGATTTTCGGTCGACCGGAACCTTGGATTCGGTCGACCGGAAACGTTCGAGGAGCTGGGAGAAAAGTGCTTGTTGAATTTCGGTCGACCGGAACTTAAGTGTACGGTCGACCGTGTATGCACTCGCGCAAGCCAGAAAAGTTACTGCCGTTTTTCGGTCGACTGGTACTTCAATTTCGGTCGACCGTTTGCGATACGGTTATGGAATCGGTCGACCGTTGCAACCGTTCGGTCGACCGTTTGACCCAGTTTCTGCCCACGTTTTGCATATTTCTCCACGCGATTTTGGTGCAATTAATACTTGTTTAGGCCTACTATATAAAGGCAATTTCGTCCCCTTTGTTATTAGATTAATTCCTATTGCCCACTTTTGCATTCTTGAGAGAAAAGAGAGAGAGAGCATCCCTGTGATTCGTTTGGAGAGATTTGAGCTGGGTATTGTCGTCGGTTCGTTCGCGTCTCCTTGTAAGCATCTCTTGTAATACGTTTCTCTATAGTGGATTTGAGTTGTGTCGTCCGTAGTTTTTCCCGTATTGGGTTTCCACGTTAAATCTTGCGTCTTTGTGTGGTTTGGATTTTGGATTTGCATTTTGTTCTCAAGTTTAACTGATTGGATTTGCATTTTCTGTTCCGCTGCGCATTTGGGATTGGTTTTAATTCCTAACAACTGGTATCAGAGCTTTTTTGGTCCGAATTTGGGGATTTTTCATCGATCTTTTGTCAAGTACACATGACAAATCATTGGAAGATTGAGAAGTTGAGTCGAGATGTTAATTTCGGCTTATGGCAAGTTAAGATGCACGCAATTCTGGTGCAGCAAGAGGTGGAGGACGTTCTTGAGGGCATGAATATGTTGCCAAAAGAAATGTCCGATCAAGATAGGCAAAAGCTTGATCGTAAGGCGATGTCAACAATAAAGCTTTCGTTGTCTGACGAAGTTTTGAGAGAAGTGTTGAAGGAAAAGACGGTTGCAAGTATGTTGAAGAAATTAGAAGAGGTCTACATGAAGAAGTCACTTGCGAGCCGGATTATCTTGAAAAAAAAGTTGTTCCTATTCAAGATGAAGTCGGGTATCTCCCTTCAGCAACACTTGGATGATTTCAATGCAATCATCATGGACATGGAGAAGGTTGAAGCAATGTTTTCTGATGAGGATCAGGCGATCCTTTTACTTTGCTCGTTGAGTTCTTCATATGATCACTTCGTGGAGACAATGATGTACAGCAGGACCGACATCTCTCTTGCGGATGTCAAAAACGCACTCTCCTCCAAATCTGATATGGAGAAGAGGTCTGATGGTTCTGAGTTGAGCAAAAGTGAAGCACTTGTTGCTCGTGGTAAGGGGAAAGAGAGGAGTTTCTCAAAGAACACCTCTAAGAGCAAGTCGAGGGACAAAGATATTATTTGTCATTACTGCAAGAAGA
Source organism: Triglochin maritima (assembly GCA_963682175.1). Taxonomy (NCBI): domain Eukaryota; kingdom Viridiplantae; phylum Streptophyta; class Magnoliopsida; order Alismatales; family Juncaginaceae; genus Triglochin; species Triglochin maritima. The sequence continues at coordinate 50,847,365 of OY821774.1, read as the reverse complement.
ATGGTCACAAGATTTCAGAATGTTTTAAGCTACAGAACAGAGAGAAGCAAAGGGGTTCTAGTAGCGGTGATCAGTCAGGTTCAAATGTTGTGGAGTCCGATTCTGATTTTGTGTTGGCAGCTACAGGTTCTTCTAAAGCTTCCGACGGTTGGGTGATTGACACGGGCAATACATTCCACCTAACTCCGAATAAACACTGGTTTTCATCTTATGAAACAATGTCAGGTGGAATGGTTGTGATGGGCAATGGTGACAAGTGCGAGGTTGCATGAATTGGTTCTGTCAGATTGAGGACCCATGATGGCCTAGTCAAGATTTTATCGAATGTGCGACATGTTCCGAAGGCAAGCAAGAATCTGATTTCAGTAGGTAGTCTGACTGCAAAGGGCTACAAATTCAGTGGTGATGATGACAACCTATCCATCACCAAAGGATCACTTATTCTGATGAAGGGGAAGAAGCTTGGGCCCGACAAACTTTATATGCTTAAAGGAGAAACTGTTGTGGGTGACGCAGCTGTAGCGTCATCGTTGTCTGGTGAGGAGAATGCCTAACTCTGGCATATGAGGTTGGGGCACATGAGCGAGAAAACTCCTCCTCTTCCTCTGTTCTACCAAACTTTCCTCAAGAGATATCCACTGCCTCACCCATTCTCGAGGAAGAAAACGAACAAAGGGAGGAAGAAAACGAACAAAGGGAGGGAGAAGACGGAGAAGAACAAAGGGAGGGAGAAGACGGAGAAGAAGAACTTCCGAGAAGATCCTCTCGTACTTCACGACCTCCCCCTAGATTTAATGACTATATTCTTTCACACGTCACGTATCCTATTCAGAATCACTTATCCTATCACCAATTCTCATCCAACCATCAGGCCTTCTTAGGAAAGCTAGATCAAAATAAGGAACCAACAACATATCAAGAGGCTATAGGAAACCAAAATTGGAAGAAAGCCATGAAAGATGAGTTACGTGCCTTAGAATCCAATCAAACTTGGACTCTAGTTCCTCTACAACCCAACATAAAGCCTGTCGGCTGCAGATGGGTCTACAAAATCAAATATCATAGCAATGGCAACATAGAAAGATATAAAGTCCGTCTTGTAGCTAAAGGCTACACTCAAACCTATGGTCTTGACTATCAAGAAACCTTTGCTCCCGTAGCCAAAATGAACACTATTAGAGTTCTCCTATCAATTGCAGTTAATCAAGGTTGGAATCTCTTCCAAATGGATGTTAAAAATGATTTTCTACAGGGAAACCTTGAAGAAGAAGTTTATATGACTCCACCGCCTGGCTACACCACACATCCAAATCAAGTATGCAAGCTTCATAAGTCTATATATGGACTAAAACAATCACCTCGAACATGGTATGCCAAACTTAGTCTCTCTCTTATTAGTTATGGATTCATTAAAAGTTCTGCTGATGCATCAATGTTTACAAAACATAGTCATAATACCACTATCATCGTACTCATTTATGTGGATGACATTATTATAACCGGGAATAATGACCACAAAATCACCTTAGTCAAGGAATATCTAAAATCTAAATTTGACATCAAAGACTTAGGGTTTATGAGATATTTTTTAGGAATAGAAATTGCACACTCCAAGAAAGGTCTGTTTCTTTCCCAACGCAAATACACCCTAGACCTACTCAAAGAAACTGGAAAACTAGGATCAAAACCCATAACTACTCCAATAGAAATCAACAAAAAACTAGGACCAACAGATGGCACCCCTCTAACCAATATTAGACAATTTCAAAGATTAGTAGGAAAGCTCATCTATCTCACTGTTACTCGACCCGACATTACTTATGCTGTTAGTCAAATAAGCCAATTCATGCATGCCCCTCACACTCATCACTTAGATCTGGTAAAAAGAATCTTATGCTACCTTAAAGGAACCCCTGGACAAGGACTTTTAATGAAACCTAATAACTCTAACTCAATAATTGGATATTCCGATGCAGATTGGGCTGGAAGCCATGATCGAAGATCAACTACCGGTTTTTGCACCTTTGTAGGAGGCAACTTGGTAACATGGCGAAGTAAGAAGCAAAATGTTGTTGCACGATCTAGTGGAGAAGCTGAATATCGAGGGATGGCATCCACCACCAGCGAATTAATCTGGCTCCGACAACTCCTCAAAGACATGAATATCATAACTCAGGAACCAACAAAAATGTTCTGTGATAACAATGTAGCACGACACATTGCCACAAATCCTGTCTTCCACGAAAGGACCAAGCATATAGAAGTTGACTGTCATTTCATCAGAGAAAAAATACAGTCAAAACAAATAGAAGTTCCCTATGTTTCAAGCAAAGAACAACTTGCAGATATCTTCACCAAAGCTCTTGATCGCAGAACCTTCTCCAACCTTCTCTTCAAGTTGGGATCTGTCAACCCGTTCCAGACACAACTTGAGGGGGCGTGTTAAAGAACATACCTTTAATGCAACGGCTCCCATTGAATGCAACGGCTCTCCATTAAGAGGCACCTTTTGGGAGATCCAACCCAGAATAAATGTATAACGGATATAAACTCAATGTATAAGTATCTCTCATGTATTAGCAAACGAATTAATCATCAAAAATATACACTTATCTTCCTCCCGCACCGTTTTAATAGTTTATAATGGTCTGATCCTATTCTGCGGTCTAAAAGTAGTAATGAGGTTTGAATTGACACAATAATATTCAAAACTATGTAAGGTTAATGTTAGTTTGGAGATGTTTGTGTTGTACATTAGAATGTTATTACTTACTGGTAATATCTGAATATGTATCCACTGAACTCAGAGTGAATTTCATTAGGTTTTGCAATTTTGCATGCAATGCTTTATAAAAATCCAAATCCACTCCGAAGAGGGGCTCAATCTTATGCCATATGATGAACTCCTCCACTTCCAACTCCAACTCTAAGCCAAGGGGTTTCCCCATATATGGGACTGAAAGCAACAATCGATCCTTTTTGTAGGCTTTTGAGCTGGATGAATGATTATAAAAGAGAACTGGACTAATTTTTAACGTAGTCTGTATAGCAAAGAAAGAGGACAGAAGGATAGTTCTTGGAGCAGAAGATCACCAGATCGAATGTGTAACTTGAGTTCACCTACAAAAGTCTAATCATTTGCTGTTACATAAAATAGATCTATAGGTCAGGCAAAGTTGTTTTCCTGTAAGAACTAAGAAGACAAACATGCTTCTTATATTTGGCATCATGACCTTCATCCATTTTCAGGTGGATTGAACTTTGTCAAGGAAATGGGTCATGGACACATGGTGAAATAAAAAATAATTATACAAAAAAGGGGTGCAGAATTTGAAAGTACGATCTCAATGGGAATCAAGCTCCTAGTGGTTCTATGAAAAAACACATCTCAAATGGTGTGGTTCAAATTTATATATAAGAATTTAGTTACGACAACAAATTATGGAGCAGGAAAAATGAGTGAAAATCTTAAATGTGAACCTTTCAAAAAACAAATAGGGAAAAGAGTGTAACTTACCTTTAGGCTTATAACTTTGATGAAATATTTTAAGCAGGAATAATTTCTGCATTTGATTTAGAGAGGCCAATCATGAATTCGTAGGGCAAAATCATCATCAAGAGAAACATTCAAATTTCTGCTGCACTGTATTCAACATTTTAAAGAGAAAAAGAAGACGTTTACCTTGACTTGACAGACACTTCGGGACATTATTTGAGTATGGTACATTGGTACCTTACCATTTCCCCGATCCGTCCAAACTTGAAATTGACCTGAAAGGCTGAAATAAAAACAGATCACCAAAAAATGATTGACATATGAAAACAAATTTCACTAACCTAATAAAAAGACTAAAGGTAATGTTATCATTGAAAGTCTTAATATAAAAAAATCGAAACAGTAAACGATATAAGTATTAAAAACAAATCATCTTCACATAATGATGACTTTCTAACAAACGAAATGTGTATGGTTCAGCAACCAATCTTGCATTTGAAAATTCAGAGAAATGGGCCTAAAATAGACACATGATCCAACCCTTTACTATGCAAGTACGATCTGCAACCCAAGCACCCAACTCTTCGCAACATGGGCATTTTTGGATTTACAAAAAGGTAAAGAGGCAGAACATATATGCCAAAGTAACAATTCTTTGTTGGCACAAGACATGCTACAATTATTCTCTTTTCTAACTCGAGGCAACCATCATAGTCTGAATACAACACGGATAATCATGTTGAGTAATATTTATGTTTAGTTAGTACACAAAAGGAGTGTATTTAGGTTACAGGTACTGTAGAAAAGATTGTCAAATGAGCCTGGGTTTTTTGAAGAACCTATTTGTTCTTTTGTGACGAAGTCATTATGAGAGAAAGCCAACTACAGAATTTGATATAATATAGCAGTGACACTGGTAACATGTATTATTTGTAAAGAGAGAAACACAAATGCGAGTAATTTGTGATAAGGAAAATTACAGGCTTGATACAAAAATATCATACAGTGATGCGTAGTAGAAATGTATTCTGTATTACAGAATGCAGGTGACACATATAGTAATCTGGCATCTAAGGAATTCTAATTTCGCCTTGATTATAATTTTTTTGCAAAATAGTCAAGGACAAGGTCAGTGAGAGCTATGATCCTGGTTATACCAAGACCAAGGTTCACGCTCCAGCAAAGCGGGCCGGGTACAGAACAAAAACCTTTTGAGAAAAAAGACAAAGCCAGTGATCTATTTTACGGTGACTGCTAAACTAGATTTTTATTGGGGGTTCACGTAATGAGCTACTTTATGTCAAAAAAGTTCGGATTTCAGAACATTTCACGGTGGGAAATAACACTCTAACCCATTACATGAGTAGCAATCCACTAATACCACACTTGAGGCTATGATATCACTATTAAGAAAGCTATCATGAAAAGCAGGCACTAAACAGACAAATAAAAACATAAGTTCGAAGAGCGGAAAAACAACTAGAAAAGGAAATATGAGACTGAAGTCTATACCCATCTTGCTAAGAAACCAACAAAGAAAAAAAGTGCTTGAATATAATATATATGGCACAAAAATGCAGAAAGCCACTGTCCAATGGATATGCCTCCATGCCTTCTTCCTAAAGAGTCCTGATGTCACATGGCGTTGCCTATAAATTCAGTGCCTCTTGATCCCTACTGTAAGCATTAATACCGTCACCAACTCTTATTCAAAGCACCGCAAATTGTTGCACACATTAAAAGCACAAGAGCACCTTTGTGCATTCACTCTTTTCTTTAAAATCCCACCTCCCCCATGCACAGTCCATAACGAGTGGAGTTATAAAAAGAAAAAGGACTAGAGTTTGTTGAAGGGAAATCCATGAGAAAGGTTTAAATGAAGTCAGGCCAATCTTTACCTATCATGGGATGCTTGCTCATATTAACAGTAATCACCGTTGGGAAATTAATTAGTACCCTTGAGAATTATCTCATATTGAGAGTTGAAACCTAAGCTGCAACTTATTCAGTCGCTAAGCACGAAGTCAGGCCAATCTTTACCTGATCATGGGATGCTTGCTCATATTAACAGTAATCACCGTTGGGAAATTAATTAGTACCTTTGAGAATTATCCCATATTGAAAGTTGAAACCTAAGCTGCAACTTATTCAGTCGCTAAGCACCATTTTGAGAAGGAAGCGGAAAGGCCAATTTCAATATGGTACAAGAGCGAAACGAACAAACATGAACCAACCTGATACATTTTTCATCTTTTAATGTACAAATGCGAGAGGGTAGGGTACACATGCATTCCAGTGTTGACAATAATCTCACAAGTAACATAAGATCATTCTTGTGACATATAATGTAATAACCTAATCTAAAACATCTTAATTAACTAAACCTAAACCTAATTAACCTAATCTAATCCTGGAATAGTGTAGCATGAGGTGTTGATTTAGGATTGGATGAGGTGGAGGTTGGATAAGAATTGGTTTGCCTATAAATTGGAAGGTAAGGTTAATAAAACGTTTTCTTTTCCTTTTCAACAACCAGAGAGTGAGAGAGAGAGGCTTTCGGAGCAGAAGGAGGAGGAAAGAAGAAGTAAAGAAGAGGAAGAAGAAGAAGAAGAGAAGGAGTGTTGAAGGGAGCTCGGGATGCTTCTTCACTCGACCAAAAGGTATGCCAAATCTCCATTATAACTCACTTATGCCTAGTGAGTGTTGGGGATCGACGTTGGTGTCAAATTCCCCGTCGGAATTCAACCAATTCAGAGGTTGAAGACGACGATCGGTCGACCGGTGCCTGTGGGCAGTCGACCGATCCTATTATTATATTGATGTTTAACCGCGAACGGTCGAACGATGTCGTTAGACGGTCGACCGTTATGCCAGATTTGTGCGGGAAAAAGGGGATATGCTGTTATCGGTCGAACGGGACCACTTAGCCGGTCGACCGAATAACGATGAGAATGGGTCGGTTGGGGATTTTGACTTATTAAACGGTCGAACGTCCTTTACCTTGTTCGACCGATCCATTCGATGATAAGTCGGTTGGGAGCTTTGACCATCAAAACGGTCGACCGCTCTTTAACTCTCGGTCGACCGACTGAGCATTTAATTAAGCGGTAGAGTGCTTGTGTTGATTCGGTCGAACTGTATTTCAGTTCCGGTCGACCGAACGAGACTTGAGCAAAATATTGAAAGTCCTGTTATCGGTCGAACGGCCCCTTGGTTCGACCGATCGGATATATATATTATATAAAATGGTATAGCGTAGACCTTCCAAACGGTCGACCGCTAGATGACTTTTGTTCGACCGATTGGTCGGTATTTCGGTTGGCGTGGTTCGACCGGTAGACTTGTTTGTACAGTACTGTGTACTATGTGGGGGACCGGTCGACCGGTGTGCTTGTAGCGGTCGACCGATCTACCGCAGGTTGGTGGATTTATCCACACGCGATCCGTCGATGTCAGGTCGACTACCGGCTCCGAGGCGACGGTTGATTACCGGCTTTGAGAGCTACGGATTTCACCTTCGACGAAGGCGTATTATTGTTGTACCTTTTTCCTCTCTTACCGAGCGGGGTGTGAGGGATGTGTACCGTAAACCTTGGGCAGTTTGCGAGGGTTTAGCGGTAGGCCGAGGATGTTCCGGCAGGGTGCGCGCTAGGCGACTCTTGGGGGAGCAGTGGCTGTCGTCTGACCCGAGTTGTGTATTCGGCGGGCTGACTCGCTCCTTGGGTGCGGCGTGTACCGGGGGTTCCTTCCTGCACTTTTTGGGGAGCAGTGGTGTCGACTGACCCTTGTGAGGCAGCGGTGGACTGACTTGACCCTAGTGGCAGGAGTGGTTCAGTGCCGCGGAGGCGGTGAGGGCATTATTGTGGGCCCGAGGCGGATGATCATGTGCATAGCATTGCATTGTATTTAATTCCTTTTTATATTTTAGGAGGTTTGGTATACGGGGTTCCTTCAGGGAACTCAGGCATGTTTGTTGTTTGCATTTCAGGTAGCGAGCAGGGTTAGAGTTTGAGGTGGTGACCGAGGACAGTGCCCCCGAGATCAGATCCTGTAGTTGTCAGTCTCTTTCTTTTGAGGTGATTACATATTGTATAGCTTTTGTCGTAATCACAGTCAGTCTGTATATTTGACTTCCACGTGGATCATATTTATATTATATATGTTGGTTTGTTTCCCGTGACGTGCCCAGTGTTGACCGTTGACGGTCTTTATTATTGTTTAAATTTTCCGCTGTTTTCGGGTACGTTACATATAAGATCCTTAACAACACTGTTCATTGCTAATTAGTTTTCAACTGAAGTTCTCACCTTAACATCTTTGTTTATAAGAAGTTCACACCTTAACACCAAGGTGTAGAGGTCTACCTAACATATTCATCATCTTTAAAAACTACGAACTTGGTGTCATGATAATATCATTACTTGGTGTAAAATAAAATCATCATTGCTAACTGAAAAGAAAAGTAAAGAACTGTATAAAAACAACTTTAAGCTGTAACAATCATTATGATTGAAACTAGCAAAGAAAAATAGCCCGAATAGTGTGGCATGGTTCTTTGAATACAGTATTACAGTGAGATTAAAAAACGAAGTACCTCCCTCAGTTTTGCAATCAATCTTAAGCAGCTTCAAGCTTTTATTAGCAATGGCCCCGTGATGAATTGACTGTAAAGATGCATGCGGATCTGGTTATACCCGGAATAGCCATCCATAAATGAGAAAGATTCAAAACCGGTACAGCTGCTACCTGCTTCTGCAGCACCAAAATAAATGTGAGAGAATGCGCATCAATGCCATTTCCCAACTATATAAGCTTCTCGGATAACATTGACGAAGCCACGTGAAAAAGCAATACAAGAACGCAATACAAGAAGATCAATGGATTTCAGCAATATCACCTTCCTTCTCCTCCTACCTTTCTTATTGTTTGCCAATACTTGCATTTCTGCCGGTAGAAGCAGAACGAAGAGTCCCTTGACACTTTCAGGCTAAAACTTGTGTGTTATTATTCTAAAGATTTGAAGTTCGAGACTTCAAAAGCCACTGCCCATTAGAACAATTATTCGTTGGCACATCTTATATTACCTACCTAATTCACTATACTTTGTCTTCTTTAGATAAATTTGTTGGACGCACCTTTGCTAATGCATATCATTTTTGTTATGATGTGGATAGGCATTGCTCGACAGAGGTGCAAAGTACATGGTCGTGCAAGGGCAGCCGCTAATAGGATGCCTCCCACTAACGATGACCCTTGTCTCAGCCACTGACAGTGATGATCTCAGCTGCTCTTCCGTGGCAAACCAGTACAGCAATGCATACAACAACATTCTTCAAAATAAACTGCAAGAGTTCAGGAAGCAGTACCCTCGGGCCACCATATCATATGCTGACTACTCTGCTGCCCACCGCACAATAATGAACGGTGTGGTAACGTCCGGTGTTCGACATCATCTCCGACGGTCACCGGCGACGGCGAACTCCGGTGGCGTCGCCAGCGTCCGTTTTGGAGTCGACGTGTCACGTGTGTTTGAGGGGCGTGCCAGGTTTGGCACTTTCTATCCCAAATTTTTACGTTTGCCACGTGTTGTGGTATTGTTTTTAACGATTTTGTTTGAAGTACGGTAAATTTTGATTTGTGGAGAATTTGTTCACAGTGATTCCAATAAACATGGATTTATGATTTGTAGTATGTTTTCGTTTACTAAAAAAGCAGAACACGTAGCTTTCCAAATTAAGCTTGGACTATTGTTTTTGGACATTATTGTTTTTTTATATAATCAAAGGAGAATATAATCTTAGCACTCAACTAGTCATTAAACTAATTCGATCTTATTGTCGATGACTTGGCGAAGTTTGTCACCCAAAGTTTTTTCTTTTCTTTTTGCAATCTTTGTGCTTTCTTTTAATTATATATTTACATCAAGCTTGAACTCTAGTCACGAACTCACCTATTTGCATCGATACCTTTTATTCCGATCGTGTTTATCTATTTATGTCTTCAAAATCGATAAAATCGGGTTAAGTACATTTTGTGTTGCCTTATTAATTTTCGAGTTTGCACTCTTGACTTCCTCGAGTTGTTACATGTTTGTATTTGAACAAAATTATGCGTCATGTAACATACGTGGTTAAATGCAAAAGAATATGCGCTGCTTCACCGTTGTAGTATTTTACCAACTTGAACATCTTCTTCCTAAACCTTTTATCATGTTAAATTAGAAAGAAAAAACCCCCCATCAAATCCCATTAAGCTTTCTTCTGCCTGTCTGCCACAATCAAGTAAATGGCTTGAGCGAAGGAACCGCCGACTTGAAAGGGGAAATTTTCTCGATTTGGAATTAGAAATATAAATATATAATGAGGGAAGTGGAGTGATCTATTATTTAGGAAAACTAGTTGAATCGTAGTTCTGGTTTTATGTGCAAACATCACATAACAGTAAAAATAAAATCAAATCAGTAAAGTTACATAATAACTCCTAAAATTACTACAAAAACCATTAGGTCTTGTTCACATAAGAATTATTTTTCTGGAAAAATAATTCATATAAAAAATCGATTTCCCACTTCAATATTATTGGTAGAGTGCGAGAGCTGGAGGATAGTTTTTACATTTTGCAATTGAGTCCTTGAAATTAGGTTAAAAAATGAAGATGATATCTTTGTTAGACTTTATGTCTTATCTGAATTGCTATTCGTCATCGGAAAATTACTTAAATCGTACATGCGAATTACCATTTTGTCATTCTCTCATTTCTACTAATATATCTCGACATTTAACTTTCCTACCATCAATCTCTCTTCATCTTTATCTCATAATCATAAAAAAATGTTTCGGAGCTCAGGAAATGAACCAACGGACACCCCAGTCTGCAACAGGCGCCTCCCCTATAGGGGGCGTTTTAGCCAGACACCTCTCTGGACGCCCTTTTTTTAAATTTTTTTTTTAAATTATACAATGTGTTATCAAAAATTATTTCAGGTTTTGTTCCAAAATTTTTGGTATTAATTGATAATTGTGCGGGTTGGATTACAATGATTTTTTTTCAAGTGACGAAGATTCAAAAAAATTCAGATCCAACAATTTCAATATCCAAAAAATTTCCAAAATCCCTTTTGTCACCGCCCCCACCTCACCTGCGAGGTGGAATGTCGTTCGCTCACCGGGGAGCGAGACCCCCGAACGACTTGTTGATGTAGTATTTGTAAGTCGGAAAGTTTTACCACTGGAAAAATTTGGATCTTAAAATTGTGGATCTAATTTTTTTTGAATCTTTATCACTTGCAAAAAAACTCATTGTAACACAACTCGTTACCACCGAAATCTTGTAACGGAACCTCAAATAATTTGAGATAACACACTGTATAATTTTTTTTTTGGACGGACGTCTTAGCCAGACGCTCCCTCCATGTGGGAGGCGTCTGGGTAAAACGCCACCCTTAGGGGTGGCGTCTGGCAAAGAATATGAGGAAACTTTTGTCAGACATTTTCGTGATGTTTGTATTGGAAAAATGAGGAAAACGTAGGCAGACCTTATTTTAAGAGACGAGACGAATGAATATTAAATGAATTGTGAATAACAAAATGATAATTGTTAGGACGATTTAAGTAGTTTTCCGACGACGAATAGTAATTCTCAAATTTACGTGTATATAATTCATCGAAACTTTGTGTTTAGGAATATACATTTTGCATTTAAACCTTGTAAGTTAAATTTAAAGTGACACGATGGAAATGTGTGTGTACCGTGTACGTCATGGCTTGAGTCTTTGTGTATATGAACTTCAATATTTTTATGTAAGGATATTTTAAGATGATACGAAGCATTGTATCAAATAACTTTGTGAGATGTACGACTTTCATCATTTTCATTGTTTGAAACTTTTGGAGAATAGAGGATCACATAAGGTAAAAATAATACCGTGTAAATTTAATACAAAAAGTTTTTGAGAAATAAAACAATAAAAATGATCTGAAAAGTTAAAACCAGTAAAATATGAAGAACAGTTAAAAGTTAAAACTGTACTCGACAAATGCCAAGACCTCTTAAAGACATTTGTCTTTGAACCAAACAACTGCGGAAAGCTACTTTTCGGGAAAAGAAAGCGAATAAATGATTTCCCCACAGCAATAGATTCTCCTCAGACGAGAGAGAGTACAAACCTTTGCTAAAAATAAGGACTCCGGAAAAGAAAAGAAAACAAAACAAAACAAAACCCAAACCGAAATCCTTCCTCGATCGGGGAGGGAATAAGGGATGGGTGGGGGGAGTGGATTGTGCCGTCTTCAGCCGCACCAGGCTTGCGGGGAGTGCACCATCAAGTGTTTGGCGATCCACCATGGACGGAAGCCTACTTTGTCCAATGATGAGACATACTCCTTTTTTAAGATCATGATTGGCCACTTCAAGACCGCCTTGGTCAGTCGTTTCGTTTTCTTATTTAATTTGTTCGTTTTTTTAGGATGAATGATTTCTTGTTTGTTTGGCTTTTGGATCAGCTAGTATGATTTTAATCCGTATTTTCTTAGTATTTTATTCGTCAATGTCACATGTTCTCTACGTGTAACAACTAATAAGTAGTTATTATTCTTAAAATAGAAATGAGCGAAAATCATAAGGTTATCTGACTCACATGTAATGTGACCAGCCAAATTTGGTTTGAAACCATCAGATCCTTTTTGGATGTACTAGCATGGTGTCGAACGGTATCGTGTGACTAGTTCTACTTTAGATGTGAGTCAGGATGCCTCCATGTTTTCCGGTAGTTTTTTTTTTTTTTGAATAATATATGTTACGCTTGGTGTTGTGTCATCTGGTGAACGAAATACTAACCAAATGTGGTTTTGAACAATACTTGTAGATCCATTATCGTCGTGCATGCACTTTGGATATGCTAATATGGTTGCAACCATATTGGTCTAGTTTGCATACTAGTCGCATTGCCTTCATGCTTCTCACCACTCTATTTTGATAATATCTACTTGTTAGGTAAAGAAAATATTATTCAAGCATGATTGAACCATGCTCCGTACTAGTTGATACATCTAGAATGTGTTATTGTATCTCGTTCCATTTTTAAGAGTACATTCTTCCTTCCATATGGTAATGAGACATCTGAACAATGAAGTACTAACCAAAATAGCTGATTTCACTTTCTAATCTGTTATTGTTCTACCTTTTAGGAGCTTAAGCTCGCTACATATTCCAACACAAGACACCAAACTTATGATGTATTGATCATTTGGTTGCTTCTACTTTACGTTTAAGTTAAACCTAACTTATGATTTCCGCTTTTCTATTTTTAAGGGGCACACATCTTCGTTTAAAATATTAATTGAAGGGTCAATATGTACATGTTTCATGTTGTACCAACACATCCCATCTTATATGCGTACATTGACAAACGAAGTTTGGTTGCAGTGGCATTGTTGTGTAGTTAGTAATTACATCCAGTTAGGCCACAATGCTGGAAGAAATTCAAAAAAATGATATTTGGTGCTATTATCAATATCTTTATAGCTATTTGTTGTATATTGATTGTCAAATTTTGTATTAGTTGTATCAGTAAATTCTAATTTAATTGTGACTTCTTTCCGTAACAAGATCCCATCTATCTGTATGCATATATTTTTCTCTATGCTCACAAGTTTAATTACCTTAACTGGTGCCTTTATTTGTGTAATATTCCCCTAATGTGTTATGCAGTCTATAAACACTAAACTCTCTATTTGAAGGAATGATAGCGTGAATATGTTTTGTATATGCTTTTGTCTTATTTAGCTGTTGTTTCTTTTAAATGGTTAACAATTTTGTTCTGCTTGGTATTCTACGTAATCAAGTTATTTCCTCGTGTTCATGTTTCTTTTTCAGTCCATACCCACCAAATTTCGACCTAAAGTCGAACACCTTACTGATCAGAATGCCCTCCTTGAAGATTCAAAAGGCAAATCTTGGACAGTAAAAGTGTCTCTTGTTAGGAACATTCTCGCGTTTAGTGAAGGATGGAATCAGTTTGTTATTGATAACAACATAGCATCGGGAGAGTTTGTGGTATTCAAGTACGCCGGAAGGTCAAGTTTTGTGGTCCAAATATTTGGATTAAGTGGTTGTGAGAGATTACAAGCTCCCGCAAAAAACAACCAGAGTGCTGTCAAAAGAAAAATAGGGGATTCCGAATCATCTTATGACTACTATCGCAGTTCTAAAAGCAGTAAAACTTTTGATAGTTCAGCCACAAATTGCTCAACCATCCCTCCAAATTCAAATGGGGGAGATAAATGGGCTGTTGAAAAGCTCGGGGACCATGACAACACACCAAAAGATTTGATTGTGACAGAGGACATGCCGACAAATTACAGTTCAGATTTTCTTGCTGCATTTTCTGAAATCCCAGAGGATCCTGAAGTAATTGAAATGGCTCCTATTGCTTCAGATGCCTCCAACAAAATTCAAATAAACTGTGAGACTAATCATTCTGTTCAAAATCCAGGTGTACCTGAATGTGTCGAGGATAAATCCTCCAATGGTCTTCCAGTGTTGCAACTAAATGAAGATGCTTTAGAACAAGAGTCCAGGACCAAAGATGGTATTGAATCCATGCAACAATGCACCACAAACTATTCCAAAACATCTGATAGGCCATTTAGACCAAGCACCAAAGTTCTATCTAGCAGTGAGAAATACGTCAATGATGGCAAAGTGACGAGCCTTTGTGTATATAAAAGGAAAGAGAAGGGCAAACCAGCACCCGCGGAGGAAGAAACAACTTCCTTCCTTAAGTATAAATCTGGGTCTTCATCACCATGCACCCAAGACGAGGTAGACAATCCCACTCTGTCGGGACAGCAAAATTTTCAAGCGGTGGTAAACAAACAAGGGACATGCATAGTATCCGAGCAGAAACCAAACCCTGTCCAGACTGATCCAAGAAATTCTAATCCTGTTAAAAATTGTGTGGACTCTGTTACATCTAAAGATAGTCCTGCTTTTTTGCCGATAGAAAAATCACTTGGATGTTGTGGCAAGTCTACAGATAATGGTGGCGATTTGTGGAATAGAGCTCCTTGTGAAGATCCTTGTATGAAGCCGCGAAACATGGAATCTCCAAGTTAGTAATTTTATTGCTTTTATTTTTTTTAAAAGTTAGCATTCATTTGGCATCATATTGTCTTCTCTTCTCTTCTTTGATATCGTTCAGCCCTAAAAAAATGTAACGCTCCACTCGTCGAAAATGGTGTCAGTAGCGTAAAATGTACTTTTGGACGACATGGAACTCCTGATACTACAGGTAGTGATTCATTGCTTTTGGTGTACAACTAGTTTCATAGAGAGAGAGATTTGATCAATAGTTTTAAGTTCATTTTTAATTTTTTGCTTATATACCTTTAATGCCTCTAGGGTCAGAGGGGAAGAAACAAATGGTCCGACCACATTTGTATGAGAAGGTTCCTAGTCCTATGCTTATGAAGCCTGAAACTGTGGATTCTTCTCCACTCAAATTACGTGATCCAGTTAAATTCTGCTTTCCTATAACTGCAAGCGTGCAATCATGGCTTGTGAGTGACACTACTAATTCTGTTTTTCATTTTGATATTGTATACGTGCTTGTTGTATATAACCAAGTAATTTAGATGCTTTTCCTGTTCTCCTTTGTTACAACTCCTTGAAGTTTAACCAAATATCGCTTATTGGCAAACAAGTTTATTTTCCCTAATCAGCCATATCATAGTATGTATGTTCTCTAATTATCATTATCCACGTGCAATACTACATGATTTAGTGGTTATTGTTTAAAATATTAGATATTGCATTGATTATATTTCAAAACCATTTGTGCGTCCTTTTTGTTACAGTAGAAGAAAATAAGCCATATCCTAATCAAATGTTAAGCTGGTTTATGATATTTTCTTATCTTAAACTGGTATTTCATACCATTACTTTTAATTAGTTTATATTTTTCATTCTATCAAAGCCTTTGATTTTGTTCATTCTGTTTTATGCATCTAAGATTCTATCGACCTTTTTAGGAACTTGAAAATAAATTGCCTCTAAAAGGAAAGAGACTTGAGAAGAAGGTAGTGCTACTACGTGAATCTCCGACAAGCATATGGCCGGTGTTGTACCTTGAAAACAGTAGGTTTATTGGATTTCTTGGTGGCTGGCAAGATTTTGCCTCAGCTAATAACATTAAAGAAGGCGACGTTTGCCAACTGGAAATGGGGAATGAATCTGATTCCATTATCGACATAACGATCTCCAGAAAATAAAAATCGTTCAAGCAGGTATATATATATACCTTTTAGTTCAAGTGTTTTCATTGTAACCACTAACCAGTAAATATGATCCCGAGAATTTTTTGTATCTACTGCCTGAACTTGATGGTGGATAGTTTATGGAGAATTAAAACTTTTAAATAATGATGTTGATGAAGTAGCTTGACTTGTGATTGTGTTTCCTAGTTGAGACCAATCCTCGTTATAGTCTGTTCAATGAATCTGCATTGGTGATTTTTGACGTTCATTTGTGTTGAACTACAATGCTTTAACAATTGTAAGTTTTATATATGTTTCATCAAAATACCACTTACATCGACAACATTATTAAATATTGAAATGCAAGATCCTAATCCCAGTCATTTCCATCAAATGGTCTAGCACGAAGGTCTTTCGTGAATTATTATTTTTTAATTGAATTGAATTAGTCTGATTTTGCGCTTTACTATAAAGTGGTTGTTTCCTTGGTCACATCGTGTAAGGTACCCAAAAATGGACCTATGGTATGATCTGTTGGCCTCAGCAGTCATGAACTCATGATTCATGCTTTGTACTTTTTCCCCCTTTTTATCATTCTTTAGTGCAGGTAAATATTATGCTTCAATGAGTTGGAATGGGAATAAATGGAGAAGAAATGAAGATCTAAGGTTATGTTCAGATGTGGTAGTTTGACTTAAGATTGTACTAAGTTCAGGTTTCAAATTATGGGGGCGTTTGGATGGGAGGGGATCCGGCTCGCCAACTGTAAGAACGTGAGTCGTGGAAGTGAGAGAGAGTGAGAGTATGGGGAGGTATGGGTGGAGTGAGGTGAGTATGGTTGAAGGTATGGAGGGGTGTATTGGGTTAGGTATTAGGTTTTGTTATAAAAACCAAAAACTAACATTTATGTCTCCTTTGTTGCCCATTTCATTTTCCACCCAACACTCACCCATCTTCTTGCATGCCGGCGACCAGAGGACGAGGGAGGACGCCGGCGACGTGGTGAAGTCGACGCATGCGAAGAAGAGGCGCCGTAGGAGGGAGCTCGAGAAGAAGAAGCTAGAAGCGACGCCGGAGGAGGAGGAGCTCGCCGCACACGTCTTCTTCGCGGTGAAAGGTATGCCAAGTCTTCATAGTAACTCCCCAAGAGGTGTGGGAGTGTCGGGGGCGGCGTTGGTGCCGTTTTCCCCGGAGTTAAACCACTGAACTGAGGTTGAAGACGACATGTTCGGTCGACCGTTGGGTGCTTCGGTCGACCGAACATCGTCTAAATGATGCCTGTTCAGTGGCGATATTGTAGTGCTTCGGTCGACCGTGTGAGGTTCGGTCGACCGATATCAGTATATATTTGCTTACTGCCCGAAAACGGTCGAACGACGTCTGTGTGACGGTCGACCGTTTATGCCAAATTTTAGCGGGAATATTTTTAAGGGTTATATTAGTCCGGTCGACCGGTGGTGTTTCGGTCGACCGAATCCCTGTAGATAGGTTAGACAGACCTTTCGGTCGACCGAGTGTGTATCGGTCGACCGAACTGCACAAAGTCGGTCAAGGGCGTTGACCATCTAAACGGTCGACCGCCCCTTATGATCCGGTCGACCGATTGTGTGCAGTGTTGCTGCAGTGATGTGCCCGTGGAACGGTCGACCGAAAGAGTTTCGGTCGACCGATTGTCTGCAGGCAGGATTCATGCAGTGTTCTATCGGTTGAACGGACCCTGGTTTGACCGATAGGATATATATATGTATATAAAACGTATAGCGTAGACCTCCCAAACGGTCGACCGCTAGATTTGACCTTGTTCGACGGGTGGGTCTAATTATCTTTCCTTGGTGGGTTTATCCACATACGCGAGACGTCGAGCAGAGGCGACTACCGGCTGCCGAGCCCACGGTCGATCACCGGACCTCGGAGCTACGGATTTCACCTACGACGAGAGCGTATCTTCTGTTGGACCCCTCGTGGATGCCGGTGCGGCAGAGGGATGCCTGCCATGCCTGTGTGGGTGGTAGATGCCTTCTTTCCTGGTGGGGGAAGGAGATGCACTTTCCCTGTGGGGGAAAGCCGAGACCTCCTCTTGTTGGCCTGGATTGGCAGGGGGGATGCCTCCCTATTGCCCCTGTGTGCGGCTGGGAGATGAGTGCGGCGACCCCCTTCTTGTTGGCCTGGATTGGCAGGGGGGGGATGTTTCCCATGCCCCTGGCGCGGCTGGGAGATGGTCCGCAGCGGTTGGGGCATGTATGGGGCCCGAGGCGGATTGCATTGCATGTGCATTCTTGGCATTTTCATCTGTTTTTCTGTATATATAGGAGATGTTGGCATACGGGGTTCCTTTCGGGAACTCAGGCAGATTTTATGTTGCATTTTCAGGTAGCAGGCAGTCTTAGGTTGGTGGTGACCGAGGGGAGTGCCTCCGGGATCGGGTTCTGTTCTTCCGATCTTTTTGTAGAGGTAGTGATTACAGTAGTTATGTAGTAGTTATGTATTAGTTGTAATCACTCTTTTGACAACTCTGTATTATGACTTCCACGTGGAGATATTTTATATATTATTATGTTGACTTTTCTAGTAACGTGCCCGTGTTGACCGTTGACGGTCGTATGTTGTATGTTTAATTTTGAAAATTTTCTTCCGCTGTTTCGGGACGTTACACCAACACCGCCGGATCCGCTACAGTGCACATAGGTAATCTAAATGTGGATTGGATTCCGGGGAGTTCGGCTCCCGGCACGCAACCCAAAATAGCAATTGAAACGAGATGGAGTAACTGGATAATAGCAATGATGTTTCAGGACTTTGCCTTCATTTTGTGCAGTTTGGTGAATACCAGGTTCAGTGCAGTTTTTTGTTGGTGAATGGATAGTTGTTAATCAATGAATGGATGGATGGATGATTGTGCTTCAAAGAATGGATGCTCCAGTGCAGTTTTTTGAGTGGGCAAGGAACTTATAAAAGTTGCTCAATTTTATTTCTTTCTTTTGCCTTTCTTGCATTGCCGGAAAATTTAGAAGATAATTTCTTTCGTACGTTGGATAATAAGAATTCACAAATTAACAACATAAGTGGTAACAACATAAGGTTGAGGTTGAGGAGATCTGTCATATTGGCCATGGCTGCTCAGTAAGCTGAGAAACAATAGATCAAACCACATAATTGATATTTTTTAGGTAGATGTAGGATGAGGGTTATGCCTGGGGTTCATGGCCTTACATAGCGTAGTGGTAGAGATATATATGTCATTTTCTGAAATTAAAGTATATCACAATCAATGATGGAGAGTTCAAAGAATTGGACTGCACAATGAAACTGCTTATCTTTGGTTGGGATTTAATAAAATTAAGGAGCCTTTTTTTACCATGGAAGTTTTATTAAATTTGATCAATGCCAGAAAAGAACATCAAAATCAGATTAAGTCTGCAGTATTTGTGAAATGCATGCCTTCAACCATGGTCTTTGATAGCTATATCAATCCATTTATCCAGTTATCTCACACGAATTTGTTTAGGACTCATTATATCACGATTTGAGGGTATTTTCATTGGATGTGAGGGAGAAGTTTCTACTGTCAAAATCCTAGGAGTTGAATTCCTCGTGGATCCACATATATGGAAGCCTCATCCAAACGAGCCTATAATGTCTTTTGTAGATGACTTGTTTTGATGATTTTCCATGTGGATTTGTAGATCCTGCGCTTTGACATTGCAAGTCTAACTTGGGATAGTTCTTCAACTTGAATTTTAAAATCGGTCATTTATAAGTGACTTGTTTGGACGATTGTTTTACAAAAAGTCCCTAAAGTTGCGTTTGGGTGTAGATTGTATTTCAAATTAGAATGTTAACACCTATAGTTTATTAAAGGACTTGCGCATCTTTTTTATTGAAAATTTGTCATCCTCGAGCGATTGGATGTGATGGTTTATCTTGAGATTTGAAAACGTGATTTGTAAATGGTATTATCTTCGAAACTCTAATATACCGTTTCTATGCAAAAGTCAATATAGATAAATTCGAAGTGGAAGGGGTGAAATTTGAACCTCAGAATATTTGCTTAGAAAGTTAGGTCGACAAGTCAGTTTCTTTGACAATATGTGGGTCAAAATCAAATTGGTAGGGGCAAACTCAAATTACCAAACATTAGTCCTTTGTACCAATTTGAAAGGTTTATAGATAAGATGGAACCGTTCTATGCACATTGTGTTTGATAATTTTTGTACAGATGTGGTTGAATGATTGTATGATCGTATCTATGTCACCATGTGTTCTACACTTCGTGTGTTGTATCTCTATTCGTGTCGAAGTATTATTGATACCATGTTAGAGCATCCGTGACGGTGTCAAAGTATTATCCCCCGACGACCGGGATGACTTGGTCGTGCAGGCCTCATGTCCCTATTGGTTTTAATATATATATTTTTAATTATTTTTTTGTTGTAACTTTTTTTGTAACGTATACAATTGGGTTTAAATGATTTTGGGGTATTATTTTGTAAATAGTTGAGTATTTATTATGATTTATTTAAAATAACGATTCAGACGAATCGAAAATTAATTGCGTTTATTAATTGGTATTTTCATTTAATGAAATTACATGTAAATAGATCAATATCTGGAATACAATAATGTGGTGTCAAAATATAAAAAAACGTCCCCTGCAGGTAGGTGTGAGCAAGGACCGATCCGGGTTTCGGTCCGAAGCCAATCCGGTTCTGGTCCGGTCCGGGGATTTTATTTTTTAATTTTAAGGTAAAAAAACTGGTTCTGGATTGGTCTGGCCTTCGGTCCAGGGTCCGGAGTAAATCCGGTTCCGATCTGGGTCGAACTGGTTGCTCACCCCTACCTTCTGGGATTGTCGTCCACTGCCACCCTCGCACTCCTAATCAAACTTATAGACTCAACAAATCTCACATTATGTAATTTACCCCCACAAGAATTATTAATAGACTACCTACCGACTTGTAGCTAGCTCAACATATAAAATATAATAATAATAATTTGCTAATTAATATATTTTATTTGAATTATTAATATTTTGGGTAAATATAATTGATTTTGGAATAAAATAAAAGTTAGTGAAAATAAAAGATAACGTGGAGAAGAGATGAGTTGTGGTGAGTTGTGGTTAAGAGGTGAATAGTATTGGAAATAGAAGAAATTGGGTTGGAGAAGAAAAAAAAACTAACGTGTATGAGAAAGAAAGTTGATGTGGAAGAGGGAAAAAAACTCATGACCAGGTTGACCATGATCATGGTTACCGATGCCCTGGCTTTGTCATTTGAAATTATATTTCTGTCCCAAGTTTTCGAAGGAAGCCCTTGTTCGAAAGTTCTCTGTAATTTACAAATGATACAAAGCCTTGATTATTTATTTTATAGTTCCCTTGCTTTCTTGACATTACTTGCTAACCAATCTCTTGACTTTGGAAGAACATACTTTCGAAGAACACGTGCCTTGTGTGCCAAGAATCCAACTTCAAACGTTACTATAAATTTACTCTGCTTCCAATAGCACAATCCACAACTTTTCAAGGCAATCAAACACCAAAGCAGAGATGAGGCGTGAAGGGAGGCAGCATGGTCTGGTCAGGACAAGATTGATTCCCCAGTCTTACAACTTCAGATCAAAATCTAAGGTGGTCAACCAATTAGACTCCCGGCCGACGGCCGGGGTCTTTGCTAAAGTCTCGTCAAAGCCAACCAACCATTCTAAGCCCACCGGTGGATACACGACTAAGAACAAGTCCAGGAGCCCCACCAAGCATCGGTGGATTGACGTATTGGAGACGGATTACGAATTCGACAGTGATGATCCCCATGAAGAAATGGATGTCGTCCGAGGCCCCTCCGAGAAATTAGACGACGAAAAGGTGGCTATCAAAGTTGCAGAGACAGAAGTCACGGAACCACTGAGTTTAGGTGGTTATTTAGTTGGTTGGGATGAAAATGATGAGAAGAAAGGTGAATGGTTCTTCGTTGGAACAAATCCAATGAGTGGATGCAGCAACAGCATAGTCAATAGCCAAGATACCACCTACACGGAAAGGTCAAGTGATCTCGACAAGCTACTAGATGAATTTGAATTGGTTGGGATGAGAAGTCATTTGATGGATGATGGATTAAACTCATAGGAGAGGCGAGACCTAAGCAACTTCTACTTGAAGGTATAACCCGAAGCTACAACGTTGAAATGAATAAAGCAATATAAGCATTAATGTGCTTCCTGTGGTCCGTTTGTTTTAATAAGGTGAAGTGCGAAACTTCATAATTGTGATTTGTGAATTTCTGGAAAATATGTATTATGTGGATATAATCTGCTCTACTTACGCTTGACATTCTGGTTAGACATCCATGTAAATTGGTATGAATGTAGATTTGTTAGAAGATGTAAATCTACACATTTTCATTAATCTTTTTATTTCTCCTAAATGCAAAAGAATCATGCAAATCAAATATCTTAATACCCAAAAAAAATCATAATTATAAGTTACGGAGGCATACTCGTTCTTTGATTTTTCACCAAGAAAAAGGACTGAAGCATCTTACTTGCCCAATGAATAACATCTGCACATGGAGTTAGAACAAAACTTACACCTTATATCTTAGGAACAAATAAATACAAACTACAGACGACAATAGATAGCAAAGCTCGTTCAAGGGAATGGTTTACAAACTGACAAGATGTTGTATCATGACTTCAAACTTTTCACCATGTATGGCCCTTCAAGTTCATAACCCAACTTCCTGTAGTACTTGCGGGTTCCGACACCAGAAATTACAGCAATTTTGATTGATCGGTGTTCCCTTACAGCAATCCGCTCGGCTTCTTCCATCAGAAGTGTTCCATACCCCTATGATTTACAAATAATTAGCTCAAAACAATTAGACTGTAAGAGTATTGTCATCTCTGTACATGTCTTATTAACAGCTCAATGTGTAATTCATAACTGATGTAATTTTTGAGTTATTTGGAAAATCTCGATAAAATGACTAATCCTGAACTATTGAATTTCTTTACGAGAAGAATCAATTCTAAAATCTCTGAGAGTTGTCACAGTGTTGGCATACAAGCAACTAAGAAACAACCACATGAGTCATATGGATACTACTATCACAGTATCATGGTTCCTCAAATGGAAAACTCATACAACAAGCCGATTACTAGCAGCAGCTGTAGGATGCAGAAGCTTGTGCAATAAAGATTGTGGTGTCATATCATTGGAAAATGTAGCTCAACTAACCTGATGCTGAAGTTTGTCGGCTTCACGCCCATGAACTGGAACTGCAGTACCATACACATGAAGTTCTCGAACTATTGAACACCTTCCTATCAATTCCGGGCAGTTCGTATTACGACCGCATTTTCGTAGACGTAATAGACCAACAAGGATGTCCTATATAAAGTCAAACAACAAACTATATGTCAACAGAGGGAAATTATATATATCCACCAAGTCACGAACTTTTACTCAACAAATTTGCCACACACTTCAAAGATCCAATTAAGTCTCTTTTGAGATATAGTAAGAAACGTTTTCACCACTGAGACAATAATCTCGTAATATGCAAGTAAAACCAAATGTATATTTAGATTGTAATAAATCAATCTAAGTTACCTAACCAATGAATCTGTCAAGTATTTCGATGATCCATCAAAGAACCAACATTTTAGAGAATTAAGAAACATTTATTTCATTGAGACACTAAGATGTAATGTCGTAAATATACAAGTAAAGCCAAGTACCATGTTAGATTATAACTTATTAAGAGATCAAATCTAGCTAGACAATAAATTGATGTGTTTAATCAAATGCACAAAGAGTGAACCTCTACAAAAGAAGATAAAGCCATGTATGAAGGTAGAACAATAAAATCATTAAGTCATGGTGTGCTTGACTGAGATGAAAAACAAAAGTATGCCATGTATAAGCAGGCTTATCAACACATAGATGACCTCAGATAAATACGCCTAAACTAAATTTCAGGAGCCCAATGGTGCTAATTTAGCATCTTTACATCAACATCAACATAACCCCAATGCCTCAGAAGAGGCTCCCGCCTAAGCGAGGGGGGGGGGGGGGGGGGGGGGGGGGGATGTACGCAACCCTACCACTGTAAAACAGTGAGGTTGTTTCCAATTGACCCAAATGATGCAAATGCAACTGACCATCTGCAATTCCACAATAAAAGAAATACAGATCGTTTAAATAACACTTTGATATGGTCCATGATACTCCAAAAGTCAAAAAACAACTTAATCTTTGAGACAGTAGAAATGGACATAAATTTAGCATCTTTCTCACGAGAAAAAACTTTGTTATATTGATATTTAGTCGAGGATTTGTGGTCGGGACCAGAACTTCAAAACAAATAAATTCACAAGGGTTTCAGGGATATTGACGTACGGAAAAAGTTTATTCCCATGTGTTCTTGCTTAACATAGGGTTAATGTAATCAAAAGATTGATTATGGTCAATGTTCCCAATCGCGTGCAGGAAAAGAAGTTGCATTTTTAGTGTCAAATATGTATACGAAAAATACTGAAAGAGGAACAGTGAGGAATCTGACATCTCAGAGGAGCACATGCAGCAGGTGTTCATGACCACCAAGTTGAAAAGGCTCAAATGATGCAATCAACATGTTAAAACACAAAATATCGAAAACTCTATCCAGACAAGTAAAAGGAGGCTTAAATTAGTAAGATGAATATACTTGTCTAGTATCTTCATATGAGAGAAAGGTTTCCCATCCCTCATTAGCTGCGTAATCACGACGAACAAGTTCCACCTCTTCTGGCTTTATCTTGTGATGGATGTCCTGAATGCATTTACATAAATATTTGGGGATGACTTTTTGCTAGGTTTAGTCAAATCAAGAAGGAAAAGTCTGACAAAAACTTCAAACCTGGATTCCAGCTTCACGGGTTCTAACATCGCGACATTTCAAACCAAGATCATCCATTCGAGCCAAGGCAAGTTCACGAAGATTTCCTTTTTCTACTCCAGATGTAACTAAAGGCATAGGGATATCCCTTTGGACTCTATAAACACGTGTCCACGGGGGCACCATAGATAGAATCCTTGCTACAATGTCAACAAGAAGTTCTGGTGGATAGTTTCTATATCTACAAGACAAAAGATGGTATAATAAGATCCCATGGACCTCCAAAGGGAACTGCAATGTAGCTTTGGAAAAACAACCGCATACTTAACCAAATAGGCACATTTTTATAAACGAACATCTAAAAACTCAATGATGTGCCATCCAAAAGTAATCATTACCAACAGAAACTGAAACTTTATCGGATAATATAATAAATTCAAGCCATAGTGCTTGACATGGAGCATAAAGACAGTAGTATACACAATTTTTTGTATTCCACAAAAGAAAAACTTAAGAAGTACCTGCCAGTTTTCCAAAGCTCATAAAGCCCAGTTCCACGGATTACAAGTGTTGGATAGATTTTCAGACCATCAGCACGAAATGCTGGATTCTCGAAAAACTCTTTAAAACTTTCCATATCTCTCTCTATACCAACATTTGGAAGATCAGGCATCATATGTGCAACAACCTGCGGTAAAACAGCACAATAAGAATATACTTGGGAAAACTACACCTTTTATAGCTGTCAGTTGTCACCAAATATGTTGGAGGACAACTATTTTGAGCAAATATAAATATCAACAACAAGCAATCTGATAAAAAGATGGTTTAAACACATACTATGTATTATACAAAATTTGCACTTCTTGGGACAAACAAATGTAAAAATATCCAGTCAGGATACATGAATATCCGAATATATAAAAGCCAAGGAATGATGAAGAACACGAGGAGCATCAATTTATATCGAAAGGTAACCCACATTATAAGCTGAAGTTGATATATACCTTAAACCCGGCATCTTTAGCCAAGCAAAAACAATCAGCTACAGCAGCAACTGTGTGCCCTCTATTAGTATCACGAGCAACATCTTCATAAGTGCTTTGAACCCCAATTTCTAATCGTGTACATCCATATGATAACATTTGTCGCAAGTGGGGGCCAAGGCAGTAATCAGGTCTTCTGAATTATTTAAGAAAACCTTACTTAGAGAAATATAAGTTTTAAAGGCCTAAAGGAACAACCACTACCACTCTACCAGATAGGAAATCAAGGCAGATAATTGACCAAGAAGAGAAAATACAAAAACTCACGTCTCAATTGTCATTCCAATGCATTTCGTCGAGCCATGCTCAGAGTAACAAACTGCCTCCTCAACGTTGGCAGAAGTGTGCCCCGACAGTGCATCATGAAGATTCCGAATGAAATAATCACGATAATCAGCTGGCAAAGACATAAAAGTACCTCCCATCAAAATAAACTCAACCTGTGTGGTGTTCAAAAGCCATTAGGACACAAACTAATATTGATCAATGATTTCACCAAAGGTACTGGATGGAGATCCACAAACCTTGTCAACACTGTGTCCTAGTCTTTTCAACTGATCTATCCGGCTTCTCGCTTGAACATATGGATTATACCTAAGGCCACAAAAACAAAGCAAAGGCACAATCAGTAACAACAGACCTTAAAAACATAAAACCAAACAAATATAGAAAAATGTACAAACTTTCTCAACTTCGAAAACGCAAAAGCATACGAAAAGATCAGAAACATGCCATTTGAAAATTTCCAATTTCAAGTATAACCCCCCCCCCCCCCCCCCCCCCCCCCCCCCCCCCCCCAAAAGATGTTTACACCATCATCAGCCTCAAACACAAAATCTCACCACAAAAGGCTAAACAAAACCTCCCATCCCCACACACCTACTACCTGAAAGCTCAAAAAAAAAACCAAAAAACCGCAATTTTGATAACTTGCTCTTATAGCCCTCATGTTAGTCTTTTTTACACCATCATCAGCTACAAAACACAAAATCACACGAAAAAAAGCAAAACAAAACCTCCAACCCTCACATTCTAATGATATAATCACATCCAAAACCCCAAAAGACACGATCTTTATACCTTGCTCTTATAGCCCTCATGCTAGTGGGTTCATATCCAGTATACGACTGAGTACTATACTCAAAATCCGAATCCGGTCCACCGGGACAGTAAACACATATATTCCCAGTGGTAGCGATATGCGGGCACCGATGCGGCTTAGACATAACCGCCACAACCGCAATTCCGGAAGCGGTCCGGACAGGTTTGGCCCTTAGGCGGGGGAGAAGAGCGTCCCTGTCGGCCTCGGGCACGGCGGCGATCATCTCTACGAGCTTTGGGGCGCGGGCGAGGCCGTACTTACGGCACGCGGCGGACTTGAGGGCGTTGAGGTCGACGGTCTCGCCGCGGCGGGATTGATCGGACATGGCCGAGACGATCTCTGCGATGGCGCGGACGCGGGCCTCCTCGTCGGTGGTTCCGGCCGGGAGGGCGACGCCGCCACGACCCGGCGTCGGCTTCTTTCGCGGCTCCAGCGAGGTCATGATCGAGGTGGTGGTGGGAAGAGGAGAGGAGAGGAGGGAGGGTTTGGACGAAGGTTTTATTGTGTGGGCCGGAGTCGGAGCTTCGTTTACCCGGTTTGGAATGTGTATTTGTAGCTGTATCATGTTATGACTGTTAAGTATCCTGGAAAGAGTATTTCCGCTCGATTCAAAAAAATAAATAGAGGGTTAGTAACGCGGAAAGTTCTGCAAAGTTATTTTCGGAATCAAACAGTAAGAAAATATAGTCGTACCGAAACGTGATTTATCAAAAGTAATTTCCATTTGACTGAATGCGTTGTTTGTGCATGTTTGAACTTGAAAACCGAAACACAAATGACCGAAAGAAACTCGGTGGACCGAAATGAGAATAATTGGAATTTCTCTTAACAAATGTGTGTCAGATGACTATATGAATTTCGGTCGTCCACACTGGTGATTCCAGTAAGAATTTCGGTAGACCGAAATGTGTTCGGTCATCCGTTATGTTGAGTTTTCCATCACTTTCCGATCTCGTAAATTGAGAAAAGAAAGTAAATTTTTGTATATGCAAGGAGATTTGACTGAAAGTTGGGATGGCTTCTCACGAAGGAACAAACAAACCTATTGGGGTGATCAAAGGAAAATTATTTTCATTTATCTTGGTTTCCCTCGGATTCCGAGTGCAACAGCACCCCCAAATTATTTTGAACTTAGGCTTGAGTGACAATTTCTTTAGATGGTAATCAATTAGTCACGATCGGTTTTGGATCATAAAAAAATGTTTGAATATGATAGCAACATCTTTTATTTATTAACTTGTTTTTGCAATCTTTTTTAAAAGTGACACTTTTTTGGTTGTTCTCGGGCAAGATTGCCGTTCAATGCCTGCTGAATCAGTTCATGTCGTGGAGAGGCATTGGAGTCGACCACGATCAAGATCGCAGCCGAATACGCATGCGGATTGATTAGAATGAAGCAGAAAGAACTTTTGGAAAAGGTTGTAGAAGTTTTAATCGCACAACAATTACATTTTTTACCAACCTTGTTCAGCTTCACAATCCAAACCTAACAATAGCGCCTAGCAATTTTTGAGCCCTGGACTGCACAAAACTTACACCCTAAAGTTCCCACAACCAAGCATACCATCGAAGTATCAACGCAAGTATGCAACAAAACCTCTCCAAACCCATCAATGCCAACATAAACTATTAAAATTAGAACAGTTAGATGAACAGAAGAAGCTACATGGAAGAAACAAAAACCTACTGGAGTACAATACAAACCACAACTGAAGCGGGGAAGAGAATCACAAAACAATCCTCATCCCCAACACATAAAAAACACTTGATGAGTATCAAAATCACAGCCCCTGCTAAATTGCTGTCACAAAACCACTCGAAGGACTGAGCAACTCACCACTCGCTACGACACTCACAGTATTGGACCAGGGAGACACCACAACATTGCTGAAAGAAACTGTTATCAGCCTTCAAATTGTAGATAGTAGAAAAAGACGACTAATCTACTCAGCATCCTGCTCCTCTTTGGAAATTTTAATCATATCATCAATTCGAAGAATGGTTATAGCAGCCTCAGTTGCAAACTGAAATGTGTAAACATTGAATACATCAAGTGATCAACGACAGACGTACAATTGAATATAAAGTCTACTTAGCAAACATGGCTGCTTTAAATGAAAAAAAGAAACTGCATCTGCACTAACACAGTTTGGGAAGAGGCATCTTATATGTGAATAAATTCACCTGTAACATCTTTATTTTGCTCATTGCGGGCTCAATAACACCATCTTCAAGATTGTTGCGAATGGCACCTTTCGAAAGATCTAACCCCATGCTGTAAGACATTAAAAAAAAGATGAATGTTAAGCAACCATTTTGCATGAATTGTGCAGATTAAGATGAATTTCATCACAACTAAGCAACCATTTCGCACGAACTGTGCAGATTAAGATAAAGTTCTTCGCAATGTTGCCTTAAAGAGCCACCCTAAAAGTAAACTTGGGTGAAATAAAAACAATGTCTTTGCTATTATGGAATAGACATAACAAATAACAGGTTAACATCTAAAGGTACCATAAAGTACCATCACCATTCTTCCAAAGATATAGAAAAGGATATTATTTATGTGCTGCAATAGTGAGTAATGAAAGATGGGCAGCAAATCAAAGGCAAGTAAAATTTATTCGATGTTTTGCAGAAAAATAAACATGGATGTTTGCATGAAAACAACTAGTACAGTAAGTAGAATAAAATAGACAAGTTGACAAATTCTTCTGCAATGCAATAAACACACCTAGAGAGATGTTGCTTATCAGCCTTCATCTGAGCGGTGTGGTGATAAGCACGCAGTTTTGCCACCAACTCAGTTGCATCCTTCGCAGCATTGACAGCAAGTACCTTCATACAACACCACTTCTAATGTCTGTTCATTTCACAAATATATTTTACTGTAAGAAGCACATACCTTCGGTATGACCAACAGAGACTCGGCAAATTCTGCAATCGCCAACTGCTCCCTAGATCCCAAAGTTGTGGCGAGATACTCCAAGTATACAGACAATGCAGCCTCAACTGCACCTCCTCCAGCCACAACCTTCATAAAATATTGTCAGAGAACTCAACAGTACCAATTCAAAAGCAGGCTTACTGCAAGTTTTACTTTTGCATGAACTCGGAAGATCACTTATGAAGACACATATACCCTAACCAAAATCGATCTTTCATTACATTAGAAAACCACAAGAACTCGGAATCATAACAGAAAGACAAGTGGAAATCACAACTTGCTAATATTTTTTTAATGCATCGACATACCAAATTTGACTCGAGGGTTCTTTTCACGATGCACAAAGCATCATGTAATGAACGTTCCATCTCATCCAGCATATAGTCATTTGCACCCCTTAGTATCATAGAGACCTGGAGAAAACAAAAAAACAAGCAGCTTTTTTATTTCAAAATAACCTCCTATTTTGCTTATGTGGTCCTAAGAAATGATAAACACTGTAAGATTTATTCAAGGATTGAACAATCACACCATGAAGTGAAATAAGCACTAACCGCGCTTGTGTTTTTTGTGCCTTTAACCATAATCACATCATCATCAGCAATACGTTCCTCCACAACCTCATCAGCATATCCAAGGAAAGCTGGATCAAATGTCTCCTCTCCTTCCATATCAGCAAATGTTGAAATCTGAATTCAAAATAGGTGAGCTTTGAAGGATGAGAAAGAGAGATTCTTTATAACAGTTTAACATTTTGGTGTTCAATAGATTACAATAAGATGCAAATATGAATACAACAATGGAATATGGAGTGAATTTATTATTATTATTTCCAAGTCAGATAAGTCCTTCCAACCTAATGACAAGATGCAATGATGCATTTTTTGCTGTCAAGCTCATTACAAAACGTCAAATAATGTAACATAGAATAATAGATCATCAATAACATTTAAAATGATAAAAATATAATGAGGTAAGTATCAAGTGTTAATAATTTGAGTGGAGGATATAGTTGGTGATTGGCATGCGGCGCAAAAGGAACACACATCACAAGCTACTATGCCAGACATTAATAAAAAAATATGTTTCTGTTGATGATTGCAAACATACCGAAGTTGCACCAGTGGCCTTTGCGACATGACGCAAATCTTCCTTCCTGACACGTCGAACTGCAATAGCTCCAGCTTCAACAAAGTACTACAACAAAAAAATCAAAACATAAGTATGCACAAATATATCATAATTCCATTGATAACAATAATCAAACCAGAGATGTTACTCAAATAGGCTGTAGGCAACCAACATTACAAGTATTTGCTGCCTCAAAACTCTTGCACGGGAAAAAATAATACCTTCAATGCCATATCATCGATTCCTTTGGTTGTTAATACAACATTAGCCCCTGCTTTCAAAAGCTTCTCAATCCTCTCTTTCGTAATATCCGCTTCTCTACAAGGGGAAAAGAAAACAAACACACAAGGCCAGTGTCCATATCTTAGAGTCAATTCAGTGACAATCTCCAAACATCTTAGCATGCACATGCATCAACAAGGTACAAGTGCATGGGTGAAATATTAAGCATTAACCATCATCCACTACCCAATTAACCAACAAATAAAACATCATTAAATCAAGATTTAAATATGCAATGATCAAAAGCAAATAGTGTGCTCATGGTAATGGTATCTCAAAAATGGTGATGATAACAACAATTCCCAAATAGGCCTTCTGTCCACCTAAACACTCAAAAGTCTAAAGCACTAGAACATAACAATTAATGACCACCAAATACTTTTATTTCAAATCATAAGTTCATGTATAATTTGATCACAACCTTTGGCGAATTTTTTCAAGCTCCCTGGGATCAGTTACCAGGACCTGCACACCCATCTGCATTTTGGTTTTCTGGAGATTGAAGTCTAAGCATGCAATTTTTGCAGGACTGACTCTTGCAGGCATTCCTTGAGCAGATCGGCCAGTATTCAAGGCATAACCCTTCAACAGATAACTATCTTTTGCACTCTGTCCATGAGCTTTCAAAATGTTGATACCCTGTTACAAGGAAAAACTAGATTAGGAAACAAAAAAGAACATAATGGGGAAAATTAAAAGGTATTTTGCTTAGCAAAATAACTTTAAAATACGAACACAGTAGACTTGTATCAAAGTCCATTGCCACAGTAGAAAAATTAATGGCAGTGGGCAAGAATACACGTAACATGTGAAAATATAAAGACCAAATATACCATACATATGCTACTCAAACGTATAAAAACTGAAATCCTCTCATTTACAAATTTAACAGTGCTTATTAGAGCTGATATATATAAATGCTAAAAAAATTAGACTAAGAGTTAATAACTTGAATTTAATTGGGTTCAACTAGTAAAATTCATAGTCGGCTTCAGTAGTGAATGCTACCATCTTTTGTAGATCATTTAGAATTTCGAA
The DNA here is from genome assembly GCA_963682175.1 of Triglochin maritima. Taxonomy (NCBI): domain Eukaryota; kingdom Viridiplantae; phylum Streptophyta; class Magnoliopsida; order Alismatales; family Juncaginaceae; genus Triglochin; species Triglochin maritima. Next base: position 50,815,193 of record OY821774.1, on the reverse strand, counting down.
ATACAATAATCCAGATTCAACAAAAAGAAATGTATTAGTTGGAAGGATGGCAACAAGGAATAGTATGCATTCAAAACTTGTTAGTGACACAACAAGCATCACATGAAATTTTATACAAGATAAGCTGAAAGACACCTTAAACAAAACTACCAATAACCCATCCAAGATTTTTTTTTAAAAAGGCTATGGAAAGGGAAGAGGCTTCGCAATCTATGGATTTAGTGCCATAGTCTACGTTAGGAGTTCGTAACAGACCTTGATTGGGTATTTAACCTCGCCCCTTGCATTAGTAGTCTTTACGGCTTGAACTGCATCAACAACCTGACATAGAGATTTAGCGATCAAAATGTGGAGCTTATGTCCTATCATTGTAAAGATTACAGTTCACTTTCATGTGATTTTTTTTATAAGTAAATAAATATTGCACTGTAACACCATCATGTAAGCCACTATGCAGTAGTAAATTACCAGTTTAGCAAAAAAGTCATTGTCACTGGCAATCAACTTCGAAGACATGCTTGTCTTGGCACAATTTATAAGAGATTCTTTCCCTAATTTTTCTACCTGCATATAAGTACACCAATAGAGAATACAGAGAAAATCAACGTGAAGGATCATGATTATATAAACTAGGAATATTATTACAACAAATCTATTTTCCATGTTGTTACTTGTTAGTACCTTTACAGCAAGCTTTTCATCAACATACTTGCAGGCTTCTCTCATGGCAAGCTGCTTGTGTAAACATACAAAATGGTTAGGGCAATATGGCATAAAAGTAAACATGTTAATTCGACAAATAACAGCAGAACTACAATTTCACAAGAAACAAATTATCCGAACCGAGACACTTACCCTGTAGCCACTAATAATTGATGTTGGATGAATTTTATTCCGCACCAGATCATTTGCCCTCTTTAGGAAGAAAAAAAATAGCAATCATGTTAGCATATTAATATTTGTAACTGCATATATCTAATCGGTCATCTCTTACCTTAAGTAGCTCTGCTGCAACAATAACCACTGAGGTTGTCCCATCTCCAACTTCTTTATCTTGAAGCTCAGCTAACTCAACAAGAACCTTCCAATTCCAGAATAGGGAGTTTAATAATGAACAAGGAAGTATATGACAAAAATAATAGAATATGGGGATGGAGCTGTGGACTTATGGCAACAGACTTAAATTAATTTTTTGGGATACCTTAGCAGCAGGATGCTCAACTTCCAGCATCTTGAGGATGGTAGCGCCATCATTAGTGATTGTTACATCTCCAATATCATCAACAAGCATCTAAATGTTAAAAAACCATTCAAATATTATGGCCAAAAAAAAATCCGTGCTTCGTATATGCATCATGTACTCCCACTCCAATACCCTAATCATCAAGCAAAGAAGTAGAAATCTTTGTTGATCAATTTCAGCTAAATAATATAGCATGATATTTTATTTTATTTTTTAGAGCAATGGTATTATAGCATATAATTATAAAGTAATAAAAACATTTGTCTGTTTTAATTACTTTCTAAATAAGAAACATCTATGCAACCGTATGCTAGCTCTAGTCAAAACTTGCACAAACAACACGAGTGGATTGATTTGTGCAGGGTTTCGGGCTTAGAAAATGGTCTTAATCAAAACCATTACAGCATGTGAAACCATCACAGAATAAGAGAGTATGGATTAGCAAGTTGGAGTTCATATGCAGATCAATGGTGACATCATGCATACAAGTCCATAACTCTGTCATATGAAAAGTCATAAGTCTCATGCCCATGCAAGACCAATTCCAAGAACATGTTGGAAGAAAAACATGGTACTGAACCACAAATTCTATAAACACCCGTATAAATATGAAACATTCCTTCAGGTAGATCTTCCAAGGTATTGCAAGAGTATCCATATTCTATCAAGAGATTATTGACTAAAAGGTCGAGAAAATTTTAAGGCAAGAATTTCATAATGGTTCTAGAACAAGCATACCAAATAACCAAAAGGTTACAAAACACACCCACGTTATCTCTCCAAATGCTTGGGGTTTGGTTTAGCAACATACTTTGCCGTTTCTAACACCAGCTCGCAGTTTCCGTTCGTCCAAATTCTCCCAAACTCTATACTAATTAAGGACGGCAAGGTGGCACAAATATGAATCCCTGAAGTACTTATCACACTAGCAGATCCCAACTTCTAATGCTGACAATGCACCATCCAATACGCTAATTGCTAACTAGTTGAAACCCCAAAGGACAAATTTTTAATCACCAATCTCGCTCCAACTTTGCATCAACACCCCACTTAAACATCACCAAACCCCGAACTCGCAAAAAAAAAACATTCTCACTTTATCGAGTCCAACAGGCGAGAGGGATGTCATGACAACGTTGGTGACAGCCGTGCACACCATGACTGTGCAAACGCAACGATCGGATCAGAAAAGGGTGTAGTTTAGCAACATACTTCGTCGGTTCTATAACCACGTTGCGGTACATTCATCCAAGTTTTTCCAAACACTATGCTACTTATTACAAACGGCAAGGTGGCACTGATATGAATCTCTAAGGTACTGATCACACAAGCAGATCCCAACTTCTAACGCAGACAATGCACGTTCCGAAAAGCTACTTGCTTACTAGTTGCAATCCCAAAAGGAAAACATTCGACCACCAGTCCCAATCCCACTCCAACATCGCATCAAAACCCTACTAAAACACCACCAAAACCCCAAACTCGCAAAATCCATTCTCACCTTATCGAGTCCGACGGGGCCGAGGGACGACTTGACGATGTTGGCGACGGCCTGGCACGCCACGACTGCGCAAACGCAACGATCGGATCAGAAAAAGGTTTTGATCCGCGGATCAGAGAAGGGTGGGGGAATGCGTGCGTACCGTTCTGGGTGCGGACGTCCTGGCCGTAGTGGCGCTCCCCGAGTATGTCGGGCATCTGCGCTGCGAACGCCATCGGTGGGGAGATCGGTGGTGGAGGTGGGAAGGAGACGAGAGGAGAAACCCTAGAATGGAATGGAAAGGAAGAGTGGAGTGGTGGAGGTGGTTGTAGAGTGTGGGCTCTTAATGGGCCGGCCGGACCCTTTTCGGAGTTGTTTGAATTTGGAGATGGAATATTTCGGTTTGGGCCTTGTAGTAGTTTGATTTAAGGTCGACCTTCTTTTGGTTACTAGACTAAAATCCGAGTGTTACACACTGTGATTTTTACATCCTTTGTGAGTTTGTTCTCCAAAAATCTTATGCAATTAAAATGAAATTTGTACATCTCGTAAAATTATTCTATGCAGTGCTTAATATCGTCTTAAAGTATATTCACATAAAAAAATTGAAATTCATATAAATTAAAGAATCAAGCAATTATATACTAGTAAATTTCCCTTCATAAACTCTACTAGAGAAATCATTGTAAACAATAATGTCATTTTTCAACATAACTTACAAGGTTTAAATTCAAAATGTACATTCGTACGCATGAAATTTCAGTAATATGTGCACACAAAATGCATCATGATCCGAACAAATGATGTGACTTTCCATCCAAAAACTATCGATCTAATTACCATGAATCTTCTTCGACGTCTTTCAACACCACTATAAGATTCACAACATGAAGAAAAAAATACGACACAACACGACACGACTAATTATCATGCATACATATATACATCCCAACAAATGGTCGGCCCATGGGCCGGCCCACTACCGAAGCACCCACCCGAACATTCTCAACTCCTCCCAAGTCCAAAAGACCGAAAACCAGAACAAAAACAAGCTCGAACTCGTCGATGGCGTTCGACCTCTGCCACTTGGCGTCCTTCCTCCCATCCCCCAAACCCCTCCTCAACCCACCCAAACCCCTCTCCCTCGCTTGCAAACCCACCGCACCCTCGTGGTGGGAGTTGAGTTGGTCGAGGACTGGGGTTGGGACGGGGAAGGTGAGGGCGACGTACAACGTGCAGGTGGTGGTTGGAGACGACGAGCCGGAGGAGGTGCTGCTGAGGAGGTTCCGGAGGGAGGTGATGAAGGCCGGGATCATACAGGAGTGCAAGCGGAGGCGGTTCTTCGAGGACAAGCAGGCCGAGAAGAAGCGTAGGGCTCGCGATGCCGCCAGGAAGAATAGCAAAAGGTTTTGTGGTTTGGGTTTTGTGGCTTATCTGTTGTTTATGCTAAACTTTTCGATGTGTTTTGTTTGGTGTGTTAGAATTAGTGTGCGATTGATTTGAAGGAAAAAATCAAGGAAGTGGGGGAATTGGACCTCCAGATTGATTGATGTTTGGGTGATTAGTTTGCGGGAAAACCTAAAAAAACTGGAACTGAACTTCCAGCTTCTAATATGGGTTCTATTTCTTTGATTTTTTGTACCTAGGGAGACTTCTCCCACTTCCGCTTTAGAACCAAGGATTTAGAGTTATGAAGTTTTCCCCACTTCCTGCAAACAAATCGTGCCCCTAAACATCGTGATGCTTCCCTTTTTTGAGGGTCTCGGTGGGTGTTGTGGTTTTGCTTCCACTTGGTGTTTGTTGTGTGAAAATTTGTTGGTCCACCTCCACCACAACTTTAAAATCTAATTAGTTTGGTGAAAAATAGTAGGCACAACTGGCTTACATTACACTTATAGACTTTCCAAGTCTTATCAGATCAATCAACCCACCTTATACCATGTTAAATTTTGTTTGTTCACTAAACCATTAAAATCCAAGACTCCAAGTATCTAAGTGGCATAGTAGACACGCTTCTTTTTAGGTAATTGTGTATTTTTCGTATTGAGCACCCAACAACAACATGGTGGAGCCAATAGAAAAAGGATTTTAAAAAATGGTGGATATAATGTTTGTGTGTATGTGGAAAAGACGGAAGAGGCGGAAAAAAAGGTTTAAGAATGGTTTTGCTTTTCGGGGTCTTGTCGAATTTTCACTATTCATGAATGATCATACGTCGGAATGTGATTACTTTGATATTGGAATTCGTAAAATTTACTCATCTGGAAATTGAGGACCAAGCGATATGTTGGTCATTTAAACTAGAATTTATTCACATTGCAATTGGAGTAAGACTGGTACTTTGAGTTTAAACAAGAGTGATGATGTGGGAATGGTGTATAAGAGACCTGGGTTCAGGGCTTAGGATGTCAAGTTAAGTTCAGATGATGTGCAAGATTTGTCTAATGTACTCCCTTTATAGACAAACCAACCACATTATATCTAGTATGTCAGTTTGACTAGTATTGGAACAATGGAGGTATTGCCATTGTCAGTTGGAGTATTATTTTCTTGGACAGAAATTGTGATTTGAATATATAAAAATTGTGTTTATTTACATATTAAAATTTTAGGCCACTTGTATTGGTATGCTTTTTATAAGTTTTTAGCTATCAAAGAAGTTGAACGATGGGGATATCTTACGCTGATTTTTGTTGTCCAACATACTACTACAAACAGAATTGAAGTGCTGATTAATGCTTAATTGAGGATTTTTCGCATGAACGAGCATCGTAAAGGTCCCTCTAACATATGTTGTACATTGTTTTTAAAGTTAAATGAACTGTAATGTACAGAGAATCAATGGGTCTAAGTCACTTCCTCGGTTCCAAAATGTGATATTTCTTCTATTTCCTGAGTTCTATATTTCAGTTTCTCTCATGTCTTTCGTATAACCTTCTTTTAGCTTCACAAAGGGGAATTTTAATTTGCATTGCATCCAATACTACTCCATCTATTCATTTTTATTTTTTTAAAGCTTTCATGAGCTGGTTTGTGGTTCTGTTTCTTCCACTGACGTCCTTTGTGTGAACAACCAGGTATCTATATTTGTTGTCTGATGTTACACACGGTATATTATCTTGGGTGGTTTCAATTCCTTGGTGGTGCTTTCTACTGCAAAATGCTTGACAAGTTTGTGGTGTTATCAGTAGCATGGTTTTGATAATTGAGAATGCAATAATTATCACTTACAATAGCAAGTTCTGAGGTCACTATGTGATAGCTTCACAATTTTCAGATTTCACCTCTTTTTCATCCTTCTATTTGTCACCAACTCTGATTCACTTCTCATCCAGACGTCCTCGGCCTAAAACTCCACCATCAGATGAGCAAGATGCCTTAAAAGCCAAAAAGAATGATGCTGAGGAAGAAGATAACTGGGAGCTACCTGAAGGAGAACTTCCTTTCTGATGGGTTTTGTCGAAGTTATGTAAGTCCTATTCCTATTTCATGGTGGTTGTTTCTCTTGGACCAAATTGTTTTCCCCCTTCCCTTTTTGCTTGTATTAGGACTATTTAGGAAATTGTTCACGGCGAATAAATCCCCCCCAAACAAAAAAACCCTGCTGTCTGACAAATATACGTTAGATTAACCTTTATCAAATGGTAAAATAAGGTAGCATTGGGTTTGCCTCTATTGTTAGAGTAGCCTACATGTTGAAGCAAAATCTTAAACATAAAACCAAAAAGGAATAAAGCTGAGGCAGCATTCAAGTTTTGACGGTATTGTCCAGATTATATGCAGCAAAGATCTTAAGAAGAGAACAAGTTCTAATGATGATGGAAGAAAACCTTACTAAACATAGATGTTTTTCTGATTTATGTTTTTGGATGGTGTGCAGGTCCATAGTACCAGAAGTTTTGATAGAGGTTAAAAGGAAATTTAGGTGAAGCTCATACCTGGAAGTTGTGGCAATTGAGGAGATGATGATTAAATCGCCAATTTCAGTTTAATTGGAAATCCATTGTCTTTAGACATTGTAACATTGCTTTCTCAGCGAAAGAGAGTTGTGTTTTGCGTGGAGTTTTCATTACAAATTAAAAGCATAGGAACATGTTCTGTATGAATACATTCAAAATTCATAAAGCACTTGGAATATCATTAGAGCTATTCGATACAACACGTCAACTGTCAATGCCTAATAATACTCAGATGAAATGTTTACAAATCTAATTGGTTACAAACCAGTAAACACCATCTACATCATTCTGTAGTTACACTCTACATGTTACGACCATATTCTCTAACAAGTGTGCAACATGAAATTGCACAAAGAACCCCTTGTGTTACATGGCACGAAGGAATCTACAACCTCTGCTTTACGCAGATCATTCGCCTTTCATACTGTTTGTGATAATGCATCTCCAAGCTAGAGCAAGTTGATCAAACATCATGTGGCAGAAAAAACGAGAGCCAACTAGGATGTTGCAGGTGCTTCAATCAACTGCCGGGCGTTTTCTCATCCTGCAACAAGTAAAAGAAGTAGATTAGAGAATCAGCATGACTCGTTAAAGACCCAATTGAGGTAGATCTCGACAAAAACAGTTCTGTTTTGTAAAGCTATAGAATTTCAATCTACAGAATGGTGTTTAACTTCAAACTACAGAATGGTATTTGAGGGACCACTTCTCTGCTGCAACCTAAACTCCAAAATAATGGATCACCAAAGTCTCCTAGAAGATCACTGACCTAGTCAAGTATTTATGATAGTATAGTGGCTTAGAGGATAGTAGCTGGAGGGGCAGAATATGTTGGGAACTTGGAGTACTGCTGGAGTTTAACTGAATACAGCAGCACAAAACAGATAAATACAAGTCTCAAATCCAGCGATTTTTTTCAAAGAAAAAGACAACATGTGTTCCCAAGCAGAGGGCCATCTTGTACATGCTGTTCTGGGACATCTTGAAGTAGCCAGTGGGGGCAAATCCCGGTCTACAGCACAGCTTGAAACTTCATTTTTATACGTCCCAGAAACACGTCAATTAAACAGGAAGTCCAGGCCGAGGATGCACTTGTAAGTTGTAATACAAATGACCTTCGAAACCTGATGTGAAACCATAATACTATATGACCTGAGGAAGATTACAGAGAGGAAGACTGATATTGTGGTGACAGTTGAAGTTTCAGCTTCTTCTCCTGCACTATCAGAAAAGGGCAACCCTTGCGGTAGAGCGGCACTTCCACAGATCCTGAAATATAGAAATACAATCATCCAGGATAGCCTTTATTACCAAACCATCTTTAAGGTTTTTGAGTACGCTCCACCCGTTGCACAAGCACAAGGTGCAGCAGACAAGCAATCTGCATAACAATCTTCATCTCCTATCCTCTGAAGGAAAATTTTGACGTGCCCATTCCATTCTAATAAACAACATTCTCTAGGATGTACGGTGGTAGATGTTGTACTGTCGTTTGCCATTAACATCATTTACCAAAAACAATTCAGGCTCTTCCTTTTCCTTCTGAAATGTTCCTTACATCATGAATTGGCCCTACTATCACCTACAGGCTACAACTCATTCATAATGCAGATCAGATACCATGCTCCATGTCCATTATTTAAGGTTGTGAGGGTGTGCTTGTAATTGCATCTGACACTCTCAGTGTTTTCAAAGCATCCATTGTAGGAGTTGTGTTAACTTACCTTTCCACATCAGGTGATTCACTGAGTTCAGAAATAGTTTGACACATTTCTCTCAAAAGATTCATCAGACAGAAGTCAAGCTGAATTATTTTGTAAGACTTCAGATATCTATTCTTCACGGTTCTCAAAACAGACTCGGGGCTAGGTAAGCGTGCATCCGGACTTGCACACTTAAATGAAAACAACAATTTCAGCTCCCCTTTAGAAGATGAAGCTATTTCGATATTCTTTGTTGACGATCCAACTGAAGCAATTCTATTACCATTTTTCTCAGAAGATTTTAAAAAAGTCCCACTTAAACCAAGAAAGCCTCCATTACTTTTTTCGTCAATCTGACAGAGTTGACGGATTGTGAACTGGACAATTTGTAGCTAGGTCATCTTCAGTACTAAAAGTTGGAGCTGTTTGAGTCTATCCTAGTGATGGGTACCTCAGATCTAGGATAATTAGGACCAGACAGTTCACTACTAATATAGCTCAAAATGCACTCTGAGCTTTTCTTGAAGTGAATAATAGTCAGGTTCATCCGATGGCTCCTTAAAACAAGCTACATTTTTAGTCCCACTCTATTCAGACGTTGGATAAAGGAAGTTGTTATTCAACTATAGTACAAATCTTGGAATTAGAGATTTGAGAATAAACATTCAACAACTAAGTATCATGTGTCACAAAATTAATCTAATCCAAACAGGGCCTAGTAGAGTCTTCAAACAAGGCTATAAAATACAAAAATAATCTAATATGAACAGTACCTAAGAGTGTTTGCAGGAAGATCCATGAAATATAAAACTATGAAAAATACCCTTCATTCTTAGTTCCTTTAAATACCAAAAGACATGTTCCCATAAAAGCACCACACTATAGGGGTAACTAGCACAGTTATTTCAGGTACATGCATGTCGGAAATGAATTGGATACGCTTTGCAGAAATTTAAAGAACATGTGCGGGAGCAGAAACTCACTCTGAGAAGGAACATACATCCTTCCGAAAGCTTTCCAGGTTATCCAAATCAAACCACTTCTCGGAGAACTGAAAGACAGATAAAAAGGGCAGAAATGAACTAATATAATTCCACAACTAGTTCTACGAATGATTCTAAAGATAAAATAAATAGAAAACTTACGAGAGGTAAGTGCTTTTCTTTGAGAAAAACTGGAGGGGCATTCTTCATAAACATGGAAATGAAATAAAGCACAAAAACACCACATTCCTCACCATTGCTCTGTTGTGGAACCTGTAAAGAGCCCAAATTGGAATTGCAAAGTAATTTCATGGAGGAATGTGCGATCAAAAAAGGAAGTAAAGCATGTACACCTTGGGCACTAGTAAAGGAATTTTCGATATGAATTCTTTGCTTGCTACCTCGTTCCTCGTTTGATAGACATCCTTTAAAAACCTACAAGAAAGGGACACTGATCCATTTAAACTCTTCGCTTGCTAGAGTTTGTAATTACATTAAATCTCTAGCCACAAATGAAAACACACCTTCTTATGTCTGGTTCAAGCTTCTCAGGATTAGCTATTCTCAGAGAATCTAACAGCAACATGCATGGTTTGTTTTTGGCTTCAATCTTTTCTCCAAAATGACATAAGATGAGAAGCCTCCAATGTTCCCTGGAGGTTGTATATCTATAACCAAAGAGATACATATAGAATACTGCTAAAAACAGAATGATGTTTAAGAACTCACCAGCAAACAATTGGCACAAAAACATACTTCTTAGAAAAGATTTCCTTGCCACTGATCCATCTTAGAACCTTTGCCTTTTGATTTTCCTTTCCATTAAGTAACGCATCCTTGTATATAGAAAACCATAGACTATCGAGATATGTAAATGTGCTCTTCTTATCATCTGTAGTTTTATGCCACATGTCCCTGTAAAAATATTTAGTTCTTATCGGATAGAATCAACGTAATTTAATACCAAACCACCTAAAGTTGTCTTACTCTAGATAGGACTCAAATATATTTGTGTCTAGATGATTTTGCTTGTTATAATTCCTGAATGTTCCAGCTCTTCCTCTTTTTGGCCGCCGGTGGACATTGAGAGGATCATAGATATACATGTCATCATTCTTTCTGGTACTCCTACGTTCGCGGGGCATGCCTTGGATGTTGTACAACTTGTTTGCCTGTTCAAAAACAAACACAGAGCTGATCACCATTACAAATCAAGCGTAGTTTAATTAAAGTTTAACACGTGTGCCATGTACCTACAATAGTCGGACATGACGCTGGAGTTTGAGATCTATAGTATATATATGGTACAAGACTTGAATTTCAACTTACACCTCACTTGCTGAACAAGATTTGGTTGACACTTTAGGTTTCTTCAGTATGCAATCATTGTCAATGTTGCTTACTGATCTTACATTTCCTACTTATCTTACGAAGTCATACATGGGAATCAGTCTTTGACTTTGAGAAATACTACAATTTATCATCTTCACAACCCTAGAGTCGCAGCACGATAGCAGTAATCTAAAAAAACAGGTAACTCGCTTTTCTAATTCTTATAAGCACAATAAAGAAGTAACATTTGGTGCATCGCTTAAATTGACAGTTTGACACCAACTGATGTCAATCTAATATGGCATCTAAACTAGAAGTTAAAAAACGGGCTACAATTCTCAACGATCCATTACTAATCTATTCTGAGAAAACAAGGCACTTGAATCAGAAAAAGTAACTAAAAATCGCATTCGCATTTCAACATGTGTTACTAAAAAATAACTCAAAAATCTAATTTCCAAAAAATTGAAAGAAGAAAAAAAAACCACCAACAAACTACTACGCAGTAGTACAAACTAAAGGAGGGCGATAACAAGAAATTCAAAGAAAAAATACATCAAAGTCCATTTTCTACATTTCAGGTTAAAAAAGAAGTCAACTTCCACAGATTCCTCAAAATCCGTCACTTCCATCGAACCAACGTACCAGAGGTGAAACCTTGGTGGAATTGGAGAGTTTGTGGGGGCGGATCGACGGAGTCTGGGACGGAATAGGGGAGAGGGGAAGCCCTAGAGAAGTGGTGAGAGGAGAAAATGGGAAGTTATTATTGCCAATGACGAGGTTTCGGAAAGGAGGAGGTTAATGGCGATGCGACACGTGGTGCTGTTTAATGAAGGGTAAGGCCTTAAGGGGGTCCTCTCCGGTTCTTAGAGAATTAGAGATGTGTAATTCTTCGAATCTTAAGCTTTAATTTGTCGATAAGAGTGAATTTCTGTCTTCACCAAAAAAATAGAACATTTATTGCAATATGATGTGCAATTTACAAAGGCATAGTCTCCGAACATTCCATGATAAGCAGGCTTGAAAATTTGACACGAAACACGATAACACGAACACAAAAATTGATTTTACTAATTTCGTGTCGTATTTGTGTCTGACTAGTCGAGTACACGGAAGTACACGAAAACTGATTACCTGATTACGGATTACTCAAGTATTAAATTACCCAAATACCAAACTATCCAATTACCCAAATACCCAATTAACAATCATCAAATTTTAGGAAAATCGTGTATTTTCGTGTACATCGTGTAACTTCGTGTATAATCTTATATCGTGTCGTCGGTACACGATATGTACACGGAAAAAAATTCGTGTACAAATCGTGTCGTATCGTATTGACACGGTTACAACCGTGTCGTGTTCGTGTCTCCAAAACGAGACACGAAATCTAACTATGTCGTGTTCGTGTCCACAAAAAACGTCTAATATACACGAAATTACAGGACACGAAAGTACACGAAACGACACGATTGTCAAGCCTAATCATAAGCCACAAGGGAAAGTTAGTTTTGATATTGATTGTCCTTCACAATAAATTTTAAAATGACATAAACATCGTATATTTTATATTTAATTTTTGATAATGGAATCTTATGTTTGATAAGATTATTCGGTATATATACATCTAATTTTAGGTTGTTTTCTTTACGTTTGAAATTTCATAACGATGGGATATTTGTAGACAGGGGGGATCTTCTTTCCCCCATTATTATTTTAGTTATCTCCAACTTTCTTAATCAGATGATCAGATTAGCCATCCAGAATCAGATGATTCAAGGTGTGAAATTGGGGGACAAGAAAACCCACAAACTAAATCTGCAATTTGCGGATAACACTATCTTTTTTCTCAAAGCATGTCTCAATAATGTTACCAATATAAGATGTATTATTGGTATCTTTGAGCTAATATCTGTCTTAAAGATAAATTACAATAAAAGTTTCCTCTCAGTCACCCATGTGGATGACTTTGAACTTCAAAATTATAGAAACATTATCAATTGTGAGTTAACTAAATTCCCCATCAATTATCTGGGCTCCCAAAGAGCACCGTTGGCTCCCAAAGAGCAATCTGCGGCAATATGGTCCAAGATTAATAAATTCATTTTAAGCAAAGTGGGTGGCTGGATGTCCAAAAAGCTTTCTTTAGGTGGAAGAATCCAAATGGTCAATGCAGTTATAACTACCAAGTCAGCATCACCTGGGTAAATCCATGTCCACCTGAAGTTACATTCTTCTGGTTACTTACTCGGAGCAAATTACTAACCAAAGATCTCCCAAATAGGAAAGGTGTACATGTTTCACCAATTTGCCCCATGTGCAATGTGAAAATGAATCAGTTGATCATCTATTCTTCAAATGCTCTAATGTTCTTCAATTCTGGCAGAAAACAACAAAGCTGGATCTATAACCTTGAGTTGGGAAATAATATTGACTTTCTTTTGCATAATGAAAATGACATAAATCTTCATCAATATGTTTGGAACATCTTGTTCAAGGCAGTACTTTGGAATATCTGGATGGAAAGAAATAATAGAGTTTTGAGGAAATCTTCCACAGATTGGGATTCGATAATAAGCTCTTCATTTGACTTAGCTTTGTTTTGGACAGGTAACCTCAAGAAAAGTGGTGATGTTTTGGAGGTTGAAGGGAACCTCAAGCGAGCCAAAAATGATTTCTTTGGGAAACCTGATGCCCGCTCTCATGGTCTTCCAGTGCAGGATCCTCAAAGCACCCCCAACATTGCTAAAACTCCCGTAAGGACCGTAGAAGCTAATGCTCCTGGCGGGCAGCTCAGTTGTTGGGGAGGTTTAGTTTAATTTACTCTGCATTTTTGGTGTAAACAGTAAGGGATGATTAAACTTTCACTTTGGTTAGGATCGTAATGATCCAATTTTGGCTCCTGTATTGGATTGTGGTTTCATGGTCCCAACAACTTGTTTATATATTAATGCAATTAACCTATTACTTCAACAACAACAAAATTGATAATCCCTGCCAACTATCAAAATAAGATAAGTCAACCGCTCAACTCCCTACAAGCACAGCATAAAATGCATGGCTTCCGTCCATTCTACTTTAACATTCATACATTTGGTAGTTGGTACCAACTACTAGGAAGTGACTTGAAATTTCAGAAACTAAAAGGTGCACTCAAATCTTACATGAGGAACCAATTGACCCTTCAAGTCTCAACAAACAAAATAAGAAAGAAACAAAAGGTTTATTATCCCATCCATACATAACTCCATTGTTCTACAAATTCAACACCACCACTGAATGAAAACAATACAATTACAATAAGTGAGATCATTAATTCAAATGCAGAGACACAATATCGTGTTTAAGAAGTTCAAATTTTCCCTAAGAAAATCGGGTGGTTGTTCTTGACTGAATGGCTCTAGAGGCAATGGCTCTCAGATTAGCTCTTGCCGTGTGGAGTGATGATGATCTTCTAAGGGGCACATCCCTCCTTGTGCTTGCCATAACACTTCCCATGAACTCTTCCCTTTGCAGCCTTAAAGCCAACGCAGCATCCTCATATTGGTTTACATTCGTAGCACTTCTTAAATTCCTTAGAGTCTGAGTTCCACCTCTTAAACTCTGAACGTGTTGGGTCTCTGTTACCAATGCAACGTTCTCAGTCTGGTTTACATATGTAGTGGCACTTCTCGTGTTCCTTGAAGTCCGAGTTCCACCTCTTAAACCACGGATATGTTCGGCCTCTGCTACCAACTCACTGCCCATGATGAAGCTGCTTCTGTTCCTGGTGTTAACATCTGTAGTAATGTTTCTGCTGCGTGTTCGAGGGCTGGGATTAGCGGATTGTGGAGTTCGAGAGGTCATGTCTTTCCTTGCCTCCAGTTCTTCAGGGAAAAGAAGCTGAATTGTGTTCCAGAGGACTGTGTTCACTGTGCATGCCCGGCCATTGCTGTAAGAAGATATGGGAAGTGTATGGCTTAATTTTTAAACCATGGAGGTCAATGTTGGAGAATGTCTGACAGATAAATACCTGATGAGTTGCCTGCACTTCGGACATCGCTTTCCACATTTTGAAGCTGCACATTTCAAACATTTCTTGCAGAAGCTGCCAATGAGATGAAAACCAGTGTTAGTTTCTTTTCTTGTATATTAATTCCTTGGTTGTCAGAAGTTATTATGTCATCTGAAACAATGCTTATAATTTGTATAAAACACGAAAGAAACAGGTTTTGACAATATTGAGCAGCCAATAATGAGAATGAGTTATCAACAACGACCATTTGTTGGTGTCAACAATGATTGCCAATCTGTACTCAGCTATTAGTTTTTGTGTCATCACATGCTTCTATTACACTTCTTATTGATAGATAATCAATTGATTTTGATGGTTTCTCCTTCAAGAACTTATGTATCTCCAACATTCACAAGAAAACAATCCTTAAAAAAGCTTCGTTGGCATACAAATTCTCAATTACCTGTGTCCACATGGAGTAGTACTTGGTTCAAAGCAAATTTCCAGGCAAATCTGCACCCAAGAAAGAAAAAACATAAACCATATGGTCCATATTGGCAAATAAAAACATACACACTATTAAACCAAACCAGGAGACAAACACTCTACAACTAAATATGCATTATTTCGTATCATCCAGCAACTTATAAACAGCAAAATAAGGAATTCTCTAAAGTTAAAACACATCCGAAAGTAATAACAGAACTATTGAGTTTTCACATCAATGTACAACATGATTAGAGAAATGTGAAACTCTTACAGCACAGGAAAGTTCCTCCCTCAACCTATCCATGCACGGAATTGCCTTCGCCTTCTCGCCCTCCTCCACCGCCTTCTCGTTCTCAACAGTTTCCCCATTTTTCTCCACCGACTTCTCGTTTCCAACCGTTTTCCCACTTTTCTCCTCCACCTTCTCTTTTCCACAACCAACAACTTCCTTATCTTCTTTCTTCTCTCCAATCCCCAAATCACCTAATCAGAATTTTAAAAATGAAACCCTAGAAACCCAAACTAAGACACGAATTCGCCAAATAAGACCCAAAAAGCACCTTCTTTCTCACCATCGAGGTCGAGCACAACAGCCGGAATCGAGGCAGAACCTCTCCGCGACTTTCGTTTCCTGAAACCCCAAACCCAAAATCACAACGAAAAAACACGAAAAAACGCAAAGAAAAGGCGTGACCTTGGGAGATCGGAAATCACCTCCTAGAATCGGTGGGAGGGGTTCGGAGGGGGAAGACGGCGCGTTTCTTGTGCTTCGAGATTCTCTCGGGGGTGTCCTCGACGATGAGGCCGGCGAGGAGAGACTCCTCGTCCCAGCCGGCGGTGGCGGCGACGGAGCAGAAGCCGGGGCTGAGGAGGCCGCCGTACTTGGTTTTGGATGGGGATGGTCGGGGATCGGATTCGGACGCCATTGGGAGGTGTGAAGGTTTGCAACGGTCGGTTCTTTTGAATTTCGGACTCGTCGGGCTCATGCCACAAATTTTTTTTTTTTTGAGGTATAAAAATGAGTTTTCTTTGCATTTACAAGTACAACTTCGAAGGGAAGTTCCTCACACTTTGTTACCAAATTCACGTCCAGTCGAGTTCGATTTGTTAACCATGGGCTCGTCATCCGGCCGTTGTTGTTTAGGTTGTCACGAAACTTAAATCTTAAATTGAAAGTGTATTGTCATGGTAAAAGTCAATGGTTTCTTGGATTTTTTTACTTGAGTATACCTCCCAAACATATTTAATTTTCCAAAATATTCCCGTATTTTCAAAAATTACTTGAATACACCTACATCGTTCTCCTCTCACTTGGTTCTCATTTCTCTCTTGTCTACACTTCTCTCTCTCTCTAGATCTCTACTCTTTTTCTCTTCTTCGATCTAACTTCTCTCTTTTCACTCTCTGTATTCCAATTTGAATAAGGACGTTTTTATTTTATTTTATGAGGATTATTTTGCAAAAGTCTTACAAAAAAAGTGACAGAGTGGACTCCACCGACGACGTGGGTGTACCAAGGTAAAAAAACGAAAACGCAAGGTACACCCAAGTAAAATTCGAAAACATGAATGTATTCTTGAGATTAACATCTTTTTGAGGTGCACCCTAGTAAAAAACCTAATTAATTATTGACGAATAGTTAGTAGATGTAACAACGAGTGAGACAACGGGCGGGCTAACAGAGTGAGCCCATGTGACGATCCGGGTCTATAGAAGTTTAAAAAAAACAATCAACACAATGTGTACCTAAGTAAAATTTGAAAACAGAGGGACGTGTTTGGGAGGTGTAAAGTGTGGATTTTTTTCCTTTCAATTATTGAATTACTTCAAGCATGAAGACTGAAAAAATCATTTTAGAATCATAGTTTCAGTACTCACCGCTGTTGGTACAAACACTTATTAGTTAAGTCTAACTGGTTGATGTTTTTCATATAATATGCCTCGTAACGTCTTGTCCCTGAATTCAAATACGGTTCAATAATGTGATATGACTTTACATTCCACAATAACCACCAGATTGCTATGAAATCTAGTTTGAGATGTTTTATGATAGTAAACTCACGTTCTTATAATATATAACCCAAACTAATAATTTTCTGTCTTATCACATGGGACATATTTTGGGGTGTTGTACTGTCAAATGTCGATACACGATGAATGGGCGAAAATTATAAATATTTTGTCTTTGCAATTTGCATACGATTTATTTAGCCATGGTCAGACAAGAGTCACCTGCAACATATGGGCTCACAATATATGAAGGGAGAGAGAACCAAAAAAAGGGTATTTAGTTTATCAAACGTATTTGGATAATTTTTATTATAACTTCATTTAATACTTGCATTATGATCTTGCGGATTTGATAACATTTTTATCACATTTCTCTACAAGGTTTTCAAGGAAATAGAGAGACAAATTATGTTTCAGCATTTTCTAGACTGCCATAAAAGAAAAAGGATAAAAATACATAACAAAGGAAATATGTAAAAACAAAGTGCATTCGTCAAATAGGCCATCGATGCAATAAGAACCAAAAACTCAAAAAGTATACAAGTCTAACATACGAACATTCAAAATTACCAACACCGTTGAAATGGTCAAATATTTGGTATACGGAAATATTTTAGTCATTACTTGGTAAATACGTCTATCAAAGAAAGTCTTCAGGCTATACCACAATGGACATTATACTTCTCCCAACCCCATTCAACACAAATTACGGATGAGTGTAGTATAACTAGTTAGAAGGAGTATAACATTTTCCTCCCAATGAAAATTTGAACTCCGTATCACGTATCGGTTAAAATAATTTAAAGTCAGTTGGACCAATTCAATTTGGATTTTGAAAATGCAACTCACTTGTTCCAAAATAGAATGAGTAACAGTGAAATTTGATTCATATAAAAAAACACAAAAATTACAAAAAACCAAAGCAAACCATCTCCGCAGATACAGTATTTCCGTACGTAATCCAAGAATTAATCCCACAAACCAATTCCTTCCGAATCTAATCTCAAATAATATCCAACCGAGAAACAGCAAAGCACTCAAAAGAAAAAGAAAAAAAAGAGAGTGCGCGGTCAATATTCCACGCAAACCGATTACCACAATACGCAACTCCTCCACGAGTCCGTTCTCCATCACACACAAGTATATAAATCCCCCTTCCACCCTCCCAACCACCGCCACTCCATCCCCCCTCCAGATCTCCCGGCGAACGATACCGCCGTCGTCGTCGTCAAACGATGCCGACGGTGTCCGTAAGACTTTACAGCGTCCTTTTCAAGCTCCTCCTCCGCCACCGCCTCAATTCACTTACCAACTCCCCCTCGTCCTCCCCCTTCGGCGTCACCTCCCGTCCCGAGGACTCCTCCGCCGCCGCGAAACCGACTTTTTCCTCCTCCGACGGCGTCGCGACGAAGGACATCCACATCGATCCTCTTTCGTCACTTTCCCTCCGCATCTTCCTGCCGTCTTCGTCCTTACCTTCTCCTTCTCCTTCTCCCGCGTACTCCGGTTATGCTCCTTCCTCTCTCCGCCGCCATCACCGTCTCCCCATCGTCCTCCAGTTCCACGCCGGTGCGTTTGTCTTCGGCAGTGCTGATTCCTCCGCCAACGATGTGTTTTGCCGGCGGATCGCGAGGTTGTGCGATGCGATTGTGGTTTCGGTTGGTTACCGGCTTGCGCCGGAGAGTCGGTATCCCGCGGCCTTTGAGGATGGGTTGAAGGTGCTGAATTGGTTGGGGAAGCAGGCGAATCTGGTGGAGTGTAGGAGGTTTGGAGGGAATGGGGAGGTGAGAAGGAGGGATGGGCAGAGGCATGTGGTGGACGCGTTTGGGGCGTCCTTGGTTGAGCCTTGGTTGGCCGCGCATGCCGATCTGTCCAGGTTAGGGTTTGTTTTCTCTTCGTGATTTTGCGTTTTTCGATCTCCGAATTAACTGAAATGTTGGTAGTTTTACCCTATAGAGACTGGTTCAATTTGTAGCTTTCTAGTCATGAATTAATTTGGACCGGATATCAAATCCCAACGTGTGAGAGATCTAATTAGAAAACATTGAACGATTTCGAAAATCAAAATGTTGGTAGTTGTTTGATTTTGGGGCTCGAGTGTTCTTTTTTGTGTTGCCAATTTTCGAACATGTTGTACTTCACGAAGTGATTGGTTTGGTTGCATTTTGTTGGTCTGCGAAAATCTTGTGGTGTGATCGTGTGGTGTTTATTTGAATTGTTCTATACAAATCCAGAGTTGTGGTGAAATCTGAATTTCTCACTCTTAGAAACTGTTAATGTTCTAGCGAGAGATTGTTAATTAGGGTGACTAATGATGAAAAAAGTTAATTAGGGTAACCGTTGAACATTTTCATTGCTAATGTATTATATTTGGCGCTTTAATTTGCAGATAATTATTTACTTGGTGCTTAGATGTGTCTGTTGCTTAAAGATCATACATTGCCAGCTTAAACACTTGTGACTTGTGAGGCATGAAAAATCCACAATTTAATCTGAAGAGCATGGATTTGGTGTTTACCTTTTTAAGACGTTCTATAAGGATGAGTTGATTATGAAGAGACATTAATATCATGATAGGAGTCTTTTGTTCAAATTAGTTTTTACATGGCTTTGATACTTTCATTTCATTCGCCTACTCTTTATGTGCAAATCTTTGTGAAAATGTAGGAGTGAGTAACTTATCTTGTTTGGTCAAGATTGATTGTTAACAGTATTCATGTTTTTGTTCAGCATGTTATTAGTATTTACGAAATTGTGCCCACTTTTTTTATGCGTAACCATATCTTTCTTTTGTTTTCCCAAATTCAAGATGATTTCTTACTGTTTCGTTTTTAGAGGTCTATCACTATCATTGTTCTTCCAACCATTTTTTATTGATTTTGCACTTGCATCTCCAGTGCATTTTTTTGAACTTCAATTTATGACAAATTTATTGACGTGCCTCTTGATATTTCATCCTCAAGTTAGTTGTGCAGCTTTGCATGGAATAAAGAATGTCTTGTTGGCCACAAATTTATGTCTTACTGCCTTTTAGCCAAGTTCATTTATAGAGATTCAGGACAAACTACTTGCATCCCAACTGCTTTATAATTGCATATTCCCAACAGGCTTTCTATTTGTTGCAATTTTAAACAGATGTGTTCTTCTTGGTGCGAGTTCTGGTGCAAATATTGCTGATTTTGTGGCTCGAAAGGCAGTGGAAGCTGGAAAGTTACTCGATCCAGTAAAGGTGGTTGCTCAGGTCCTAATGTATCCATTCTTCATTGGTAGCATGCCCACACATTCTGAAATAAAACTAGCAAATTCCTATTTCTACGACAAGTCCATGTGCATGCTTGCTTGGAAGCTATTCTTACCTGAGAAAGAGTTCAGCTTGGACCATCCAGCTGCAAACCCTCTTATTCCAGGTAGAGGGCCACCATTAAAACTAATGCCGCCAACCCTCACAGTGGTAGCTGAACACGACTGGATGAGGGATCGAGCTATTGCATATTCGGAGGAGCTCCGGAAAGTCAACGTTGACGCCCCAGTGCTTGAATACAAAAATGCGGTTCATGAATTTGCAACGCTAGATATGCTCCTAAACACGCCTCAGGCTCAGGCCTGCGCTGAGGACATTGCCATCTGGGTCAAGAAGTACATATCCACTCGCGGTCATGAGTTGTCATATTAGATTGTAGTGAGAGAGAGCGCAAGGCAGAGAAACAATGCGTTTATTGTTTCATTTTTTTCATTGTCTGGGTTGTAGTTACATGGAAAGAGTGTTGTCCGGTGGATTAGGATGCAGTCTAGGTCATATATTTTTGTCCTTTACTAGCACTAGTCTTGTGATTCTCTTGTGAATCCTTATTGTATGTATGTACGTATGTACTTAAGCTATATAGAGTAGAAACATTCTGGTTCATTCCACTTGTTCTTTTTTGGTAAGTTTGTAAGACGTTTCCATTTGTACATGACGTGAAATTATAATAGTCTCTTCATTTTGTTCTTCTCGCAACAAGAACGGAGTGAAGTGTTGTTTGTTGGCTATGGGAAGGGTGTTTTTTTTTCTCTTTAAAAGTGAGCGTCGAAGAGTATCATGGCTTACTGTCTATTGACCATGTGGGTTGGTAATCTACTTGCAAAAATGTTTAGTCAACCCATAATAATACGGATAAAAGAGTGGAAAATACCTATTGTCTTGTTTATCTTCGTCAAGTTCACCTATCAGGATGTCAATGTGGCTTCTATGCGTCTTTGGAAATTATGTGATTAGATTAGAACACTTCCGAAGACTGATGGGCAGCAATTCACAAGATTCACAGAAAAAAGTGTGTAAACGTATTAATGCCTTCCAGAGGTGAATTGACTCGGTTATTCCTGTATTCAAACACGCCAAGGGACAAGAAGAAAATCAAACCTAAAGAATTTCATCTCAACTTAACGAAAAAAAGTTCAAACTTAATATCAAAAGCTTTGTTCAAATAGTTAAGATTCTCTCGTACATGCGACAAATGAGTGAATGAAACTACTACTACAAAGCTAAACAACTTGGGTTCCGTTTTGATTAGATTTTGGTGAGAATTCAGATTCTAAGTGAAAATGTAGAAATCATGATTCCTAAAATAATCAAAATTCGTTTGGATGAAATTTTTTTTGCTCATGATTCTAAATGTTAAATGATCATACATCTAGATTTAAATTTATATTGTTATTAGATTATTATTGTAAGATATGATATGATTTTTTTTACTAAGTTAGAATATTTACAGAGGTAGAAATGTTTATGTTATTTTCTAATATTAAAAATAAAATATAATATAATGTATATGAAATTTATCAAATAAATATCGTAAAATATTAATTTCTAATTTAAAATTTTATCTAATAAAAATAGTAAAATATAAGGGTATTATAGTAAATACAACCTAAAATTTCTGGAATCGTACAAGAAACTACATTTTTCAGTTTCTTGATTGTATAGCAAACTTACTCCGGATTCTTAAGGATTCCACAGGAATCAGAATCAAAATTCTTATTTGGGAAGTTAAATTTCAAGAATTTAAATTCTTGTTAGAATCTTACGCAAGAGTCTCTAGCCAAGCAGACATTTAGTTTTATGACTACTTAGGTATTATAGATGAATAGACTCATATGCGACGAATGAGACAAATCTTTGTGTGACCCTGGGATCAGATGTTACAAAAAAAATTTAAAACACGATTTTGATTCCGTCTGGAACGAACCCTAGGCGTCAAGCAAGCATTGTTGGCGTTCAGAGGTAGGAAATTTTGCAAGTGGATCCCCTGACGAATAAGCATATGCTCCCAAACAGTAAATCTCGTGTCAAGCGTTGGGTGTATCATCAAATTCGCCTAAGAAATTAGAAGCAACGCGATAGACGCGTTTCAACGACATGAAAAATTGTTGTTCAATCAAAAGATTAGCGTTTCCAAAAAAATTAACAAAGCACACACACGTAACGTAAGAGCACCCTTAACCGTCACTATGCACCCAGCGGTATTGTACACCGTCCACCTACTTAGGCAAAAGTCTCACTTTTCCACCCGCTCGGGCTGGCAGGTGCCCGAATTTCTGCCCGGGTGGGTGGGGGCACTTGCCCCCCAAAATTGGTTACTTTTTTATTGAGTTTTTGTTTTAGAAAATATTTTAAAAATTATTTAAAATCGTTTTTATAAAAAAAATTATGAAAATATGATTTTTATTTGTTTATATTTTCTAGAATTTTTTGACATTTTTTTGTGTTTTGTCTGGAATTGATCCTAAAATGACGTGTATGAGAGATAATGTAGGGCGCTTGAGTCGTTTCTGAGTGTGATGGAAAAAAATTTAGGAGATTGTTTGAGCTGACGTGGCGGAAAGAGAAGTTGACGTGACTGAGAGAGAAAATCGAACGCCCAGGAACTGCCCGGGCGCTGGTACTCTAACGGCAAGTCGTCAACACTTAGAAAGTATAATGTTAGAATTCGAACCTTAAACTTTGAGAGACTTGAGAGACTTACTCTTAACAAAAAGTTGAGAGACTTGAGAGCCCCAAACTTCGCAGCGTCCACTCGTCCACTGGACTCTTTAACGAATTCCCACGCAATAACCGGGTCGGACTCGGACAAGATCACTCTCAACTCGACCAATCAAACCACACCACCACCGCCGAGCAGCATAAGTCCCGTTGCGCCGGCGGCGCACCAGCAAAAAGCGCCCCCACCTCCATATAAAAACCCCCAACTCCCCCCTCGACTCCCCTTCGATGTCTTGCAAGAGGAGAAGAGTACTTCTGAGCTGTAACGCGATGGAATCTGAAACCGCCAAGGTCTCCATCTTTTCCCTTCTTTTCTTCCATCTTTTTGCGGTTTTGACTTCATTAATCGTCGTAAATCCGTCCAATTTCGAGGGTTTGAGACTTTCGTTAGGTTTTTTGTTTTTAGATTTGACGTGATGTGTTTGGTTGCTTGTGGTTGTCTTAGCTTTGCAAGCTGGAATTACGATCTTGTAGCCTTCAATCAAGTTTCTTTGTATCAGTTTTCTAGGGTTTCTCATTGCTGAAGCTAGGATCTTGTTGCGTAGAATCCACACATCCTCTTTAGTTTGTCGAATTTGCTGGTGAATTCGAGTGGATTTCGAGAATTTGTGTTTAACTGACTTTCGGTATTAGGTTAGATTTGATGTGATGTGTTTAGTTGTTGTGCTTTAATTCTGAGGGATTTCAAGAACTTGCAAGTCTAATTGGCTTATTGTTGTTAGATTGATGTGATGCGAATTGTCATGTGTTAAGTTGATTGTAGTTTCCTTGGCTGTGCACCAGAGGTAACATGCGAAAGCGATTTTTGTATCCATTTGAAGGATTTCTCATGCTAAATTAGGATATTGTTGCGCACAATGTATTGGTCATTGTTAATTTGTGTCTGATTCCGCTCAGCTTTTGGCGGATTTCGACAATCTGTCTGATTTTTGTATCCATTTGTAGGATTTCTCATGCTAAATTAGGATATTGTTGCGCACAATGTATTAGTCATTGTTAATCTGTCTGATTTCTGCTCAACTTTTGGCGGTTTTCGAAAATCTGCAACCATTATGGCCCATTTTGTTAGATTTATAGCAGTATGTGATGTATTTAGTTGCTTGTACGTGTGTTGGCAGTCCACGAATCATTGCAAGGCTGTTTGCTTCTGCTTATGTCTGAGGATTTGTGACTGTAATAACTCATTCTTTGACTTTTTGTGTGCAAGAAGTGATGTGATTGGGCAGAATTTGGATGTTGGATGCACTTGCTTGTGTTTTAGGTTTTCTGTTTTTTAACTTTATTTCCTTTCAAGTTTTTTATCATTATTATGCTAAAGCTCCTGTTTAAGATGTGTTGTTTAATGGGAACTGAATTGCTGTCCACCAGGCCAAGCTCGCAGCAGTGGCTGAGAAATTAGGTCGAGAAATTCGAGTGTTTAAGATCTCACCAGACTCTGCTGCGTCTGTGGAAGCTCCGACGACTTCCGTGTCACAGGATGGTACTGTATCTATATTTGTTTTCTAGGAGGCTCCGTGTGATGTCTACTTACCTGTTATATATATATGTTATCAATGAAGCACGCCATTATATTTTAGAGGTAAAATGTAATGGTATTCTTTGTATCCATTTTTCTTGGTTCTGGCACCAACATAGTTAGTCTATATGAGCCATTGCATTTTAAAGAGCATTATTTTTCCAGAGGTTTGGTATACATATCGTTTTTTCTTTTTTACATGTTATAACTGGCGATGTGTGATTTATTTTCATATCTATTTTTAGCATCTCTGGCACTAGCTTAGTGATTCTATGGAAGCCATTGCATTATTAAGAATTAAAAACTCCTTTTTGTGTCATCATATGAGCTCCATCTTACCAATCACATCTATCTGGAACCATTTTTTGACAGATCCGCCCGATGATTTCTATGACCTTACTCCTGATGATTATTATCGGATGGTGGGAAACAAAATTGGAAGTGCTGGTAGATTTCTTTGAACTGCTTTTCATTTTGTTGGAGAAAATGCTTGCAGTTACATTGAGATCTAAGATTCTCTTGGGACATGACCAGCTCAATTCCTAAAGACGCGTAAAATTCGTGAAGCTGAGGCAGCAGCTCGTAGAGCAAAAATCAACAAGGTATCCTAAAAAAATTAAAGAATATATTTCGACTTGGATGTTTCCATTCTGCCTTATCATGTTGACTATGTGACGTAATACAGGTAACAATTAGGGTTCGGTTTCCAGATAGTTACGTAATAGAGGCAAAATTCAACCCCTCAGAGACTATTGAAAATCTGTCAGATCTCCTGTCTAAGGTGGTTGCTCGTCCTGACTTGCCATTCTACATATGTAAGCAAATTTAAATTAAAAAAATTAGTTCAAGTTCAATGTCTATTTCTCTGTGTAGAATTATGCAATCTTGTGTGTGACAGACATTTTCATCTGTAGTCTGCATAACTTTTATTTATAAGAAGATAAGTCAAGGTGAATTGAATCTTATGTTAACTGCCTCTTAGTTTTCCACTTTTCCACATTCATCCACTTATATCTGTTGGTTTTGTCAGGTATTTTATGTAGCAAAAAAAGTTATAGAAGGCATGTTGGCTATCCAAATTGATTAGTTAAGCTAAGAATATCTTATACCTGCAAGGTTGTTTTCAGTAGCTCAAGTGGTTTCCTTGTCTTTGCTAGCTTTCTGTATTCTTAATTTTTATTAATTTTGCATGCTCTGTCTTCTGAGTGAATGTAGTCAGGCACATCACAAAACCACAATAGGCTTATTGAAATATTTATTGCTTTCAAGTGCAGCACATCATATCCAGTTTTTGAAAAATGTTTGAGTGGGATATCAAACCTGAGTATTAATTGATTGACAAAAAACAAATAGCCATTCTCAAACAATTCTGTTGTTTTGTTTATTGATATGGATGTATCATGTACGTGATAGAAAAGCTTAAAAAGATAGCTGTTGAAGCTCAAGATCTTAATTTATTCAAGTTCCAACTTCAAGTTTCCATGTTTCTATTTCTAAGTACCTTTTCTATACATGTTTGTAGATACAGTTCCTCCAAAAGAGAGAGTTAAAGACATGTCAAAGGATTTTTACTCTGCTGGCTTGATTCCTGGGGCCAATGTATATTTTGCATATGATCTACCAAAAGGTTACTTCTCAATTACTTTCAACATGTCAATTTCTTGCTTCCTACTTGTCTGCGGTACCTAGCTGTTATGGATTTAGAATCTCTGTTTCTTTTACGATTTATATGCCACATAACTATTATTAGTGATTATCTTGATAAACATACTAATAATCACATCCAATGTTATACGTATTCCAACAAGATTGTATGTGTCAAACTGATTGGACCATCATTATTATTGTCACTTTCCTCAACTTGCATTGAAATAATATTTGCTATCAACATCTCAAAACAGGGAATGTTGTACAGGTTTCTTACATGGTAGGGTATAATTTTCTTGTTCTCAAAATTTAAGGGAAAGCAAATGCCATCCACTTCCAAATTATCACCTGCAAAGCAATAGAGCATGTTGTTTCAGTATTGTAGCCATATGAAACTATGTTCTAAAGATCACCTATTAATCAGAAGTTTAGATTATGCCTAGTCGAAATTTGTAGGATCTCATTTTGTGAATCCATATGCAATAGCCTTTTGTTTCATGGCTGGTGATTAAATGTTAATTTGTATTTTTGTCTTTGATGTCAACCTGTGTGACTAACGGTGCTGGCTTTGTTTTCTCAGATGGGGATGCTCATGTTTTGAATTCGTCACCTTTCCTTCATGATGAAATTATATCTCTGAGTGCCTTTGACGATATAATGGAATCATCAGATAATAGTGAATCTGTATCGGAGGTCACTACGGAAACTGTGGAACTTCTTCCTGAGGCTCCTGCTCCTGAACCAAAACCTGCCACAAAGCCAGGCAAGCCGAAGTGGTTCAAGATGTAGCAAAGATGATGGGCTCCACAATGTGTGTGATAGATGGAAACAATCGCGAATGTTTTACTTCACGTCATCTTCGAGCTGTGCTGGGGTTCGACAAGACTGATTTTGAGTTGTAATCTTGAATCATCTAGGTAGTACTTTGCAGAATGGCAACTCCTTCAGGATGTTTGAAAGCAGTTTCAAATGTAAGGCTTTGATTTGATGTTGTAACCTTTGCAAACTTGAGATCAGTTTCTCATGTAAGGCTTCGATTCCATGTTGTAGCCTTTGCAAACTTGACGCTGCTAGTCTGTTCCTTGGGGGGATATTGAAAGTTTTATGGAAAATGATAGGACGCTTGCGTACGAGATGCGTGCTTCAGTCCAGTCAACAAAAGTCTAATATCTTTTACTTTCTGAAATTAATTAAATAATAGATTTATTTTGCGTTACATGCAACTTCTACTTTCCCAATGCAACATTTCGTTTCCCCGTGCAATATTTACTTTCCTCGTGTAACATTTGGTTCCCCCACAGACAGTCTCAACACTTAAAATGGACAGACACATCTTATTCTTTTCTGATTAGGTTGTGTGTTTGTCCATTTTAAGGTTTAATTCTGTCCATTTTAAGTTGTACATCCGTCCATTTAAGATTTAATTATGTCCATTTTAAGGTGTGAGTCTGTATATTTTAAGTGGTTGGTATGTCTAATTTAAGGTATGAGTCTGTCAACACCTTAATTTGGCAATGCACACAATTTATTCTAGACAGTTACAAAACTTATTCTGGACAATCACACAACCTAATCTGGACATACACAAATTATTATAGATAGACACAAAACTTATTCTGGACAGACTCACAATTTATTCTGAACAGACATACAACCTAATCTGGACAGATACAAAACTTATTCTAGACAGACTCACAACTTATTCTGGACAAACACACAACTTATTCTGGACAGACACAAAACTTATTTTGGAGACACACAACTTATTCTGGACAGACACACAACATAATCTTGACGTAATAAGGTGTGAGTCTGTCTATTTTAAGTTGTAGGTCTGTCCGTAGGGGATCAAATATTGTATGAGAAAATCAAATGTTGCATTGAGAAATTAAATGTTACATGAGAAAATTAAATGTTGCATTGAAAACGTAATATTGCATGAGGAAAGTAAATGTTTCATGTGACACAAAATAAATATATTATTTAATTTCAAAAAGTAAAAGATATTTAACTTTTGCCGGTGTTAAACTACTTACATAACCACAATGTTAAAACAAGAGCAACGAACTCGTTGTAAACATACAGGACATTGGCATCCGAAGGTACATTGCCTCAGGTATGTGACGCAATGAAACAACAGATGTTTGGCCAAACTTAAGTGCAATTTTCCTTCCCTCTAATCATCAGATCCTATATGGAGCTACTGATGATCGGCAAGCAGCTTCCTCACAATTCCTTGAAGAGCTGATGCACTCACAGTGCACTTTTTGTCAGCAAAACATGATCGACCTTCCTCAGCTGCTCTGCAAAGCTGTGGGTCCAACGGCACCTTTCCAAGAAATGGAACATTCATTTCAGTGCACATCTGCAGTGCTCCACCAGCACTGCTATCAAATACTTCAGTACAGACGATCAATTTGAGAAGATCAGGTGCATTTGCACGGATATAATTCAGTGCCCACTCCGTTGCGTCTTTCTCCTCCCCATTCTCACCCAACTTCATGAATCTTAGATCTGGAATGGACTGCCTCAAGCTGCTCATGTTCTCCACAACACCCAAAACAGGGATACCCACTTTCTTGCAGAAGCTTATCTCCTTCCGAACGTCGATGAGAGAAACTTGTTGTGGGGTAGTAACAATTATTGCACCATCTATTCCTGTAGCCTGTAAATATTGGACAATTGATATATGTTCATCAGATGTTCCGGGCGGAGCGTCCACTACAAGGTAGTCCAGTTCACCCCAATCCACATCCTTCAGGAACTGTTTAATGAGACCATTCTTACGTGGACCTCTCCAAATCACTGCCTCATCGGGGTGAGGCAGCATGAAGCCTATGGACATGACCCCAAGATTGGATTCTAGGTAAATTGGTGACCAGCCGAGGTTGCTTTGGTGAATGTCCTGGCCTTGGAGCCCAAGCATCTTGGGGATGCTGGGTCCACATATATCGATATCTAGAAGACCAACCTGGTGATCCATGCCAGCCAACGCAAATGAAAGCTGGGCAGAGAAGGTACTTTTCCCAACTCCGCCTTTTCCAGATAATACTAATATCTTGTGCTTCACACTGGCCATTCTTTCAGCAATTGCAACAAGATCTGGTTAACAAAAAAATACCGTCATTATTATTTACTTATTTAGGTAATCAAAGTTATCAAAACTCTTCGTTCCAATACTGGATTTCAATAATTAATGAACTACCCATAACAACATGAAGGAACAAGAAATTGATAGATCTAATCAACAGATTCACGGCGCCAAAACAAGGGCTGAAGGGCTTGGATGAATTTCAGTACCAAAACAAAAGGTTGCAAGTTTTTTCCTAATAATGCATCACTAAGAGTGCCCCTATATATTTCAAGTAATCTGCCTTAAATTTTAGTTAAGTAAAACAGACCACCTATTGATGCCAAAGGCAAGAAAGAATAAAAAACAGTGACTTTTGTTATTGGACCCAACAATTTCTTTGTGATCACCAGAGAAGTTCGGTGGAAATTCAGGGGCAGTACCAAAAGCAAAACAAAGGGATTATTATATAATGATATACGTTATGCGTTGAGAGCTTTACTGGAGGGAATCCTCCTTATCATCCAAAAGCAAGACAATTTTTTTAGCCCCATTATGAATATCCAATGGGAAAATTTGTATACATCAACTATATCTGAACATGTTTCTATTGTTTAATCACGGAAACCTGACTTCTTTCACTCCCATCAAATGCCTATAGTGATAGTTTATGTCTTTAACATCTAGATACCACTTCACACAATTGCATAATTATCTTGCTTTGAGGGCAGCAGCAAAACCAAATTTTTAAAAAATGAAAACAATTAAAGTGAGCAATCAAATTAACCCAACCAAAAAAAGAGAGACGAACCAGGGTCGGGGCCTTTGGGAGCAGTAGCACACGCCTCCTGATTAGGGCATCCCTCACACGAATCCGCCTTCCCAGCGCTCTCCGATTGAGGCCCAACACAATCTGAAATCCACCAAAGTCATAACATTTACACATCTCCAAAACAACAGAAACCAAAAAGATTAAATTTTCGCATGACAACACACCAAAAAGAGAGAGAAGAAACACAATCTGAAATCCAACCAAAGTCGTAACCGTTCCACACCTCCAAAACAAAAGGAACCAAAACGATGCTATTTTTCGCATGAAAACACACACACACACACACACACAGAGAGAGAGAGAGAGAGAGAGAGAGAGAGAGAGAGAGAGAGAGAGAGAGAGAGAGAGAGAGAGAGAGAGAGAGAGAGAGAGAGGAAACACAATCTGAAATCCACCAAAGTCATAACTTTTCCACACCACCAAAAAACAGAAATAAAAAATATGCTATTTTTTGCACTAAAACACAAAAAAGAGAAGAAACACAATCTGAAATTCACCGAAGTCAAAACTTTTCTACACCACCAAAAGAAAAATAAAACCCCCAAAAGATGCTATTTTTCGCACGAAAACACACCCAAAAAGATAGAGAGAAGAAACACGATCTGAAATCTACCAAAGTCATAACCTTCCCACACCTCCAAAACAACAGAAACAAAAAAGATACGATTTTTCGCACGAAAACACACCCAAAAAAAAACCAAAATAACGATAGAAGGAGAGGGTGATGCTCACGTTCGTTAGCGTTCTCGGGGATTTCCTGCGCCCGGCCGTTGTTGTTCTCCATTGAGGATCGCTTGGTTTGGTCGGGATTGGGTTGGATTAATCCAGTCTCGATCAGGGTTTCAGGTTTTGACCTTGTTTTGTTGGAGTTGTTTACATGAGATGGGAAGTGGAAGACGGCGCTGTAGCGGGTGGGTAATCGGTGTAGCTGGATCTATAGGATCCGATTGTATCCGAATGTTTTTTGGTTTGACATGAAACATATTACAAAGTACAAATTGTACCTTATGTTATGATCTTGTTTCACTTGGTTTCCACGACCGTACTGACACACTACCTTGTTAAAAACGAGTTGTGATTGGTTTCGCTCAGCAAACGAACTTACTTAAAGCTTATTTGGCCACCACACGTTTGAGTGTCTTGTGTCTAAAAATTCTGTAGTTTGGTCCAAACGTGAAAAGAAACACTCAAACAACTTCGAATGGGTGTGTACTGCTAGATAAAATGTTTGCTTTTTGTACACAAATTTTGTGGTTGGAAGAAGCAAAGTAATAAAGGTAGCTTCTGGTCGTCTGGAATTTTTGTTCATTTATCTCAATATTGCTAAAGAAAACCAAACAAATCTCAACTCAAAACCAACATCTAATTAGAAGATCAAATGAGATATACTCAAGAGCATCCTTACCCATCAAAAAAATCCAACCGCCTGACACCCACATCTGACACATCAGCAGAAATTATCTCCACGTCCACCAATCGGTTGGAAAATCGGCGGAAACCGCCCAATTTTCCACCCGGGTGGGTGGAACCGGTGGGTGAGGGGCACATGGCTCCTTATTGGTTGTTTTATTATATATATATAATGTTTTAAAATATGTAAAAAATTATTTTCAATTATTTTTTCAATTTTTTATTTTATTTTTTATATTTTTTGTGTTTTACTCAAAAATTATCCTCAAATGACGTAGATGTGAGATAATGTAGGGCGTTTGTGTTGTTTTTGAGTGTGGGTAAGGAAAATTTGGGAGATTGGTTTGTGCTAACGTGATAGAAAGAAAAACTGACATGTGACTGAGTGATAAAACCGAAAGTTTGAAACTGTCCGGCACGATTAACAGTGTTCTCTCAGAATTTCTTCCATGTCTACTTGTCTAGTCGTCCATTTCAGAAAACCCAGCAAGTAACTAATATTTTTGAAGTTGTAAAATCCAATCAGAGTCATTTCATAATTCTTCTTGGGAACTACTATTCGTCGCCCCAAAATTACTTAAATCGCCCCAACAAATTACCGTTTTGCCCTTTAGAAACTTTAAAAAAAAAATTTTAGGGGGAGGCGGCTCCGGCAGACGCCTCCCCCTAAAAAAAAATTTTTTGGGTTTTTTTTAATATTAATAGAAAATAGGGTTTACATTATCAAATTTAATATGTTTGTACATTATGTAGTGTGGATTGATTATCAAAAAATTTGAAAGATAGGATACTCATCATAAAAAAATAACAGTACGACAGAGAAACAAAAACAAATACCAAAACAAACGTACGACAGATAAACAAATACAAGTACGAATAGTAAGTGTACGACAGAAACGAGAATACAGTAATAAGAGTAAGATACTAATACTCTAACTACTCATCAACCTAATCATGGTCAGGGATGCCCAACTGAGAATGTCACACCTGTATCAAGTGATCATCATCTACACAAGCAGCTCTGGTGTACTCGCCTGACATCTCGTCATTCTTCTCCAGGATCGGCTACACAGCCCAAATCATCTTACCCATCCACTGTACATAACAACCCCATTAGTATTTTTTTATCTGTCGTACGTTTGTTTTCGTATTTGTTTTTGTTTCTCTGTCGTACTGTTATTTTTTTATGATGAGTATCCTATCTTTCAAATTTTTTGATAATCAATCCACACTACATAATGCACAAACATATTAAATTTGATAATGTAAACCCTATTTTCTATTAATATTAAAAAAAACCCCAAAATTTTTTTTTTTTAGGGGGAGGCGTCTGCCGGAGCCGCCTCCCCATAGGAGGGAGGCGTCTGCCGGAGCCGCCTCCCCATAGGGGGCGACGTCCGCCACAGACGCCCGATCCAAGGGTCGGGCGTCTGTGTCAGCCGCCTCCCCCCTATGGGGAGGCGGCTCCGGCGGACGCCTCCCCCTAAATTTTTTTTTTTAAAGTTTCTGAAGGGCAAAATGGTAATTTGTTGGGACGATTTAAGTAATTTTGGAACGATGAATAGCAATTCAGTTCTTCTTTCCCCTCGTTTTTAAAACTTTACAGGTCTTCACGAAAAAAAAAATATTTTTCATAAAAAGATTACCACTTCGACTTCCTTCTCGCCTCCAAAGTCCACCGCCGCCGTTGCCGTCGCCGCCCCATTATGGTTCCTCTCACGGCCTCTTCTCCGCCCCATCTCGTCCTCCCTTTCCGCCTCTCCTGCTCTTCTCCGGCTCAATTCGTCGTGCCCTTTCTCGCCTCATGCGGAGGTCCGTTCCCCTCGCCTCGCCCTTCCATTTCAGCGTGCGCGTCTCAAGAAGTTGTTAATCACGCGTTTTGAGTATTTCGTCCGATTTTTTTATTGTAAATTTTCGATCTTTAGCTGTCAATGGCATGTTCGTATGTCAAGTTGGGTGTGAGAAAACAAATTACAGGAGTAAAAATGATTTCTATTTCAAAATGTAGCGAGCGGTTCACTGTCTACAACTTCCGACCGGTGTGATCTGTTCTTAGGAAGTGGTGTTCAAATCGAGAAGTCGGGACTCTTTTCGCGGCCAGTATAAATTCATACATGCTCCGACGTAGGGATGTCATCATCATTTTGCCTTATGTGAAATAACTTGAGCTTCTCCGGTTTTAGGCTTTTAGGGTTGTTCATATTTATTTCCTTTTGAAATTATGGAACAACCCCAATTCGTTTTTTGCTAATTGATTGCCCAAAAGTCGTTTTAGATGTTCATTTATCCGCTCCCTTGAAGCTTTCTTGAAAACCAATTGAGGGTACTTTACTTGAGTGATTTTTTTCCTTTTTCTTTTTGGGGGTTCAGATCTTCAGATACTGAAATGCTTTATTATAAGCAAGGCATTGAAGTGATAGACAAATCATGTTTGCATATGAAGATAAAGTTGATAGTGTAAAATGCACTTAAACTTGATGGTCTTATTTGGAAGAGATAAACAAAGAGAAAATGCACTTATCCATTTTTTCTAACATACCTTTAAGTGTTATATGGAGCACAAATCACTAACTAGTAAAACAATAGTTACTTCTAAGACATTGTTGATGGCTTGTTAACACATTTTAGTAAAACATTAGAAACTTTAAAAATTAAAATCATTATTTCCTTTATTACTGTAACTTAAATGTATCCAAAATCTGGACAGAAGCAATACTCCTTTTCCTCTTCTCATCTTAATTTTGTTTTCTGATTGTTGTTTCTGTTCTAATAAGAGATTTTCAAATTACATGATTTCGGATGTGCCCAGTTAAGGAGGTTAACTTGATGGAGTTGTTTGTGAAAACATAAAATTTATGAAGTATGATCACTCTGGAGAAAGGCGTATTTGCTCACTCCATGTTCACCAATGCTTCAATTCTGTGTATGCTTGGACAACAAATAACAAGGGAGTGTCTGGTTTGAAATTGGGTACTTTGGGCTTCATTCGGATTCGAAAGTGATTTTACTAGTTCGTAATCATCTGGAATTGGAGTGTGTTATTGGAATTTGAGGGACTTTGGTTTATATTACCATGACTAGTTTTATTGTTTCACTAGTACGACAACAAATACTTATTATAAACACCTAATAAATTAAAAATATATATCCTTATTGGAAATGGAGGGTCGAAGTTTGGCTTAACAACTAACAAATAAGGATTCTATTGAACTTATTTCTAATTTTCAAGAATCAAAATATCCTAAAGGCTGAGTCATTACCAATCACTGCATTATATATCGAACTCAGAACATCGTGAGATTACAACTTTTACAAGTTGTTGAGTCAATCTTAACTAGAAGAATGTATCTGAAATGAACAGGGGATTCTTTGATGACACCACTTGAATTATTTCAAACTGTAAATCACGTAGTTTTAACTACAAGTAGGTATATAGTTGTATATGATTCCAATTATATGTTTTCTACTTTTTCTATACCGTTTCTGTTTCCTTTGCTTGTCAAGTTGGGTTTTATATTCTTGGATTATGTAGCTCCAACGGTTGTGCAAAACAAGGGAGCAACACTCTTCTTCTCGTATCCCTTTGTATTGTCTTTCCTTGCAACTTATCACTGGTTAGCAAGGGTTTCTTAAGTGCTTAGTTATTGCTGTATCATTGGAAGTGAAGTTTTCCTTGACAAAAGTTGAAAATGCAGCCAGTGCATGAGAGTCTTTATGGTGTTGCACATGTAGGGTTTCTTTTTTATCTTTTGTGTATTTATTCCTTGCAATGGCAGTTATGTAGAGATGTATGTATGAAGATTTTTTTTACTGGAGTAGCACTTAAATGATAACATCAAGGTGTTTGGGATTGTAGTCCTCAAGATTCAATTTTTAGCTCATTAAGTCAGTTATAATCCTCAAAGTAAAAGCTTCACTTCAGTTTCTTTCTCATCATCAGCTATCTCGAAACTCTTACAAACAACAAAATGAACTGAATTATTTAATTCTGTATCTCAAAACTTTTGTTTTGTCTTTTTTTTTTATTTCTTTTTATCTAACTTGTGTTTGTGAAGTTCGCACATCAAGTGATATACTAATTTTATAAATTACTGCACTTGGAAAGTGTACCTAACTTGTATTCTTGGACAGAATAAATAACCTTGCCTTCCATCTTATGTCCACATTCTCCTCTTCTTCCTTGGATCTGCCAACCTTGTGGTCCTTTCAGGATAAAACTTTCATTTTCCACAAGCAACAATAAGCTATGGGATAACTTGTTCAAATATAACTGGTTGATGCTTTCCTTCTGAACCACAAAATTTGTGCTGTGGGTGTTATGTGGTTCTCTTGAAAAATATTTCTTGTACTCATCGTTCTAAAGGGTATTACCTTGCTTTATAAAGCAAAATATCCCACTCAACTAACATCTGTGGCAGTTTGTGGTTGTGATAGGCAGCTTCTCTTGCACGAGCCTGGTCCAGTTTCTGCTGCGATGTCTTGTACCCGCTTCACAAATCCCCGGGTTCTTCCTCTGAGAAGAGGGTACAATGAACATGTCTCTAGGACCTGCACGACGTCTACACTGGGCCCTTCACAACCGGTCAATCTACATGACCCTTCAAGTTTTGTCATTTCAGCACATTCTAATTCATCAGAAGCACCCCAACGCTCGGAGGAATGGTTTGCTCTGCGGAAAGACAAGCTGACAACAAGCACCTTTAGCACGGCATTAGGCTTCTGGAAAGGGAACCGGCGATCCGTACTTTGGCATGAAAAGGTCTTTGCATCAGATGCCAGCCTGACCTTCGAGGCTGCTGCAAAGGCAGCAATGAATTGGGGCGTGGTCAATGAGGCTGCAGCAATAGAACGTTACAAGAGCATCACTGGCAGGGATGTTGGCTTGTTGGGCTTCGCCGTTCATGCAGAAACTCGCTTTGGATGGTTGGGTGCTTCTCCCGATGGACTTCTCGAAGGTGGAATCTTGGAGGTGAAATGTCCTTATAACAAAGGAAAGCCGGAACTTGGGCTTCCGTGGCAAGCAGTCCCATACTATTACATGCCTCAGGTACAAGGTCAAATGGAAATCATGGACAGGGATTGGGTAGATTTGTATTGTTGGACCCCAAATGGCAGTGCTCTCTTTCGAGTTAACCGGGAACGTGAGTACTGGGACTTAATGCACAAGATCTTGAAAGAGTTTTGGTGGGATTGTGTTGTGCCTGCGAGAGAAGCAGTGTTGATGGGAAGAGAAGAAGATACAAAGCTTTATGAACCGAAGCCTCGGCATGAGCTAACTGGTGTTATAATCAGCAAGAGCAGAAAGTTGGCTTCTGAATCAAGGTTGTTATGCAAAGACATAGGTGGTCATTTGGAGTTCTACAGGTGATGCATTGGTATGGAGGCAACTCCAATTCTATGCATGAAGAATTCTAATTTAGTTGTATTTATTCTAAATTGTAATCCCTGACATGTATCGTGAATATGGTTAATTAGTTATTATTTTTCATTTTTTCCCCATACGAGGGGGAAAATGAGAACGGGAATTTCATGAAAGCTTCACACTTGCACTGTGATGGTGCCGTTTCGTTCAGGACTTCACTTCTTGGTGGATGACTTTTAAAGCACATACATTAACAAATGCCACCATTTATTGATGCTAATAAGTAATAAAGGGAAAATCTATGATACCAACTTGTTCCATATGTTTGTTTATGTATAATAACTAGCAGCTGGCACATGCCATGCATGTGCTGCCTTGAAAATTTGGTTAAATCGGTAAACTTTCAAACTTACACACACAAATTACCGATAAAAAAAACTTACATACAAATTGGCTTGAATTTGATCAAATTTCGGTTCAAAAATTGTTGATGATTTAACATTTATAAAGAAACTTTATAAAAAATTACGATCGCTATGCCTATAATTTCTGATTAACATTTTTTTTCATTATGTTTAATGCAACTAACATGTATAATAATGAACTAAAGGGTGTATTTATGAAAACTTAAAGATAAAAAATTTAGCAATATATTATATTAAACTCGTGGTCCATTTTGATTCAAGAGTTATTAGAATATAATATTATATATTTCTAATATGATGACAGATCCACAACTCTTAAATTTCATCGACACACAATTGAATTTGAGAATAAAATCAAATTTAAACTCCAAATTAAAAATTCAAACCGTAAATCTTGATCTACAACCTATGTACATTAATGATATTGGAAATCATAAAATTTGAAATATATTTTACACAATATTTAGATATATAAGAATAAACACACTATAATCCCGTAATTTTTTTATATAATAAAAAAAATCAAAAATTCGAATTTTAGGAAGAAAAAAAATTTCTCCAAAAGTACTCGGATCGCGGGTTTGACCCGCGATCTGTGGGGCACGGATCGCGGGTAGGAACCGCGATCCGTCCCCCCAAAAAAATTTCTTTTTTTTGAAAATTTCACGGATCGCGGTTCGTGATTTTTTTTTAAGTTTTCTGTTTTAGTTTTATTTTTTTATTTCTGTTTTTCTTTTTTATTGTAACTTTTTTTAATCTTTTTTAAAATCTTTTTTTTTTCAAAATATGTTTTCTAAATAGTTACAATAAAAAAGATTTTAAAAAAGATTAAAAATAGTTACAATAAAAAAGAAAAACAGAAATAAAAAACTAAAACTAAAACAGAAAACTTAAAAAAAATAAAAAAAAATTCAATTTTTTTGGGGGGACGGATCGCGGTTCCTACCCGCGTTCCGTGCCCCACGGATCGCGGGTCAAACCCGCGATCCGAGTACTTTTGGAAAAAAAATCCTAAAATTCGAATTTTTGATTTTGTTTTATTATATAAAAAAATTACGGCTATATTCGCTAAAAAATCGATTTTTAGATCTAATTTGAAATGATTACCAAATTTTATGATTTTTGATATTCTTAAAAGATCTGCTGTTTGGATTTTCAAGTTGAAGTTTAGATTTAATTTTAGGGAAATGTTTGTTGAACGCAGTGCGTCACGGACGCGCTCTACGTGGACATCCATGTCAGCCCTTACGTGGCTAAAGCATGAATGTTTTTTTGTTTTTTCTTCCTGATGTCCACTCAAATCACATTAAATGCGTTTCAACTCAGCACGTTCTCTCTCTCCACCCAAATACAAATATGATGACACTCTTTCTTTCTTCTTCATTCTTTCTCTCCAGAATAAATCACCATTTCGAGCAAGATATTAGGTCGAAGAAGCGTCTGATGCCGACTCCCTGGATTCTTCACAACGTAAGCAGCGTGAATGGGACGGTGCGAAGACTTCCCGATGTTCTTGTCAGCGTTAGCATCGTGAATGTGACGATCCGGTGGTGAAGACTTCGCACCACAACATCTTTGCTGCACTATTGGAGTGCCCGTGACAGAAAAAGAATGAAGAAGAAAGAAAGAGTGTCATCGACCGTCCCATTCACGTTACTTACGTTGTGAAGAACCCTGAGAGTCGGCATCAGACGCTTCTTCGAAATAATATCTTGCTCGAAATGGTGATTTATTCCGGAGAGATGTACAACGCTCCGTGGTGAAGACTTACGTATGTTCGGTTTATGTTGTACATCTCTCCGTAATAAATCACCATTTCGAGTAAGATATTACGTCGAAAAAGCGTCTGATGCCGACTCCCAAGGTTCTTCACAACGTAAGCAGCGTGAATGAGACGGTCATGTTTAAGTCTTACATCTTCTTTCCGATTTACTGGGAAAATATATATTATCTTTGTAATTTGTGCGTGCTTGTGTTTGTATTGTTTGTTTGTGTGTGATTTACTGGGAGAAGATATATTATTTT
The DNA here is from genome assembly GCA_963682175.1 of Triglochin maritima. Taxonomy (NCBI): domain Eukaryota; kingdom Viridiplantae; phylum Streptophyta; class Magnoliopsida; order Alismatales; family Juncaginaceae; genus Triglochin; species Triglochin maritima. Next base: position 50,775,694 of record OY821774.1, on the reverse strand, counting down.
TGTAATTTTTGTGTGTTTGTGTTTGTATTGTTTGTTTGTCTTTGTACTCTCATTGTATCTTATTGTGTAATAGTTACCATCAATAATATGTACCATCAATATCTCATTGTGCTCTCATTGTATCTACATAAACAGGACAAACTTTCTACATAAACTGGACAAACATTCTACATAAACAGGACAAACTTTCTACATAAACAGGACAAACTTTGTACATAAACAGTACAAACTTTCTACATAAACTGGACAAACATTCTACATAAACAAGACAAACTTTCTACATAAACAGGACATACTTTCTACATAAACAGGACAAAACAGGACAAACTTTCTACATAAACAGGACAAAACAGGACAATCTTTCTACATAAACAGGACAAAACAGGACAAACTTTCTACATAAACAGGGAATCTGAGATGCTATTTTTTTCCTAAACGTAATTCTTGTGGGGTAAAATATACAGTGGGAGATTTGTTGAGTTTGTGCGGGGGTGGCAGGGGGCGGCAGCCCCTGCGGGGGACGTGAGTCCCCCCCCGCAAAGCGAGCGGACAGAGGGAGCGCGCTTTGCGGACGTTTTTTTGTTTCGACATCATATTATTGCATTCCATATATTGATTCCGGACTGCAAATACACTTATTCCGGACAGCAAATACACTTATTCCGGACAGCAAATCCACTTATTCCAGACAAACTTTATGTTCCGTTTCTGGAAACACTTTATTCTTAAATCGGACAACAAATACACTTATTCCGGACAGCAAATACACTTATTCCGGACAAACTTTCTGTTCCGTTTCTGGACACATTTTCTTCTTATTCTGGACAACTACACTTATTCCGGACTGCAAATACACTTATTCCGGACAGCAAATACACTTATTCCGGACAACAAATCAACTTATTCCGGACAAACTTTATGTTCCGTTTCTGGACACACTTTATTCTTAAACCGGACAACAAATACACTTATTCCGGACAACAAATACACTTATTCCGGAAAGCAAATACACTTATTCCGGACAAACTTTATGTTCCGTTTCTGGACACACTTTCTTCTTATTCTGGACAACTACACTTATTCCGGACTGCAAATACACTTATTCCGGACTGCAAATACACTTATTTCGGACAACAAATCAACTTATTCCGGACAAACTTTATGTTCCGTTTCTGGACACACTTTATTCTTAAACCGGACAACAAATACACTTATTCCGGACAACAAATACACTTATTCCGGACAACAAATACACTTATTCCGGACAAACTTTATGTTCCGTTTCTGGACACACTTTCTTCTTATTCTGGACAACTATACTTATTCCGGACTGCAAATACACTTATTCCGGACAAACTTTATGTTCCGTTTCTGGACACACTTTATTCTTAAACCGGACAACAAATACACTTATTCCGGACAACAAATACACTTATTCCGGACTGCAAATACACTTATTCCGGACAACAATATACACTTATTCCGGACAGACACATAACGTAAACATGACAAACACATAATGTAAACTGCACACACACATAAAGTAAGCTAGACAAATTAAGTTGATCCAACGTAAAACTTAAAAACAAATATTTTATTATGATAAGTGTGGGCTCTGCACGAATAATGAGACTGCACGATGTCCTAGGGTCTGCACACTGTCTTATCTGTGTATTGGGAAATGAATCGTTCAACTTAAAGAACCGGCGTTTTTTAAAAAGACCAAAACGCGCGAAGAGAAATTTCGCTGACTGGACGCTGACTCAAAGAAAAATATCTGAGCTGTACAGATCCACGTAAGGCGCGTCCGTGACGCGCGCGTCCGTCTATAACTACTCTTAATTTTAATATCAAATGTAACTGTATGTAAATAAAATTTAAGCATAATAGATCAATCCTCTTTTAATATATATAGTATTATAATTATATATATATATGTAATTCTCAAAAAAAAAGATAAAATGAGAATTACATAAAAGAACGAACAATCATATTTTCTTTTAAAGAGGGATATGATGAAAAAGAAAGAAAAATATATTACATAATTTGCATTTTTAATTATGTTGTGTTGAACTTGAATGGCTGGTTCGTCACTACTCGTTGGCTCACTGTTAATATAACAAAAGTTCTTTGGATTCGCTGAAATGATTTCAATTCATACTTAGACGGTTTCATCCTACACGCAACATTCCATGTTTTAAACTCATTCATCTTTCCTAAATTAATTAATTAGATAGAGAGGTAGATGTGGGAATTTCTTTACAAATTTTAAATATCTAATTATTATTTTTCTCACATTTTCGCAACACCCGCAAACCCTAACACCACTCCTCGCCCCCCCAACAACAACCCCTCCGCCTGCCCCTTTTAACCTCCTCCTCCAACAGTCGTCGCCCATCCTCCCTTGGTGACCTTCTCATCCCCTTGTTGTTTGTTACTTTTCTTGGCTAAATCATAAATTCGTCGCATTTGACTTTGGTGTCATATTTTGTGAGGTTTGTAAGTAGTTGTAGTTGATCATCTAGAAGTTGATGTTTTGGCTTTTGTTATATGATTGTTAAGTCATTTTAGCTTTTGACTCGGGTTTTCAGGTTTTGAATTAGGTATACTTATATTATTTAAATTTTAATATTTTAGCCTGCATCCTGGTTTTTTGGAAACAGTCGAATCCTTCACCGGTATCATTTTGCACCCGAATATCGTATCCGTATCTATGCGTAACAGTTTACAACCAGCATATAAAAACATATAATCTTCATTTCAAGGCTAAAGTATGTTTGGAAAATGATTGCGAAATTTGATTAGATTTTAGAAATTTTGATTATGTGATTCAAATACAGGTGTTAGAAGCTATCACAATATAAATTAGTCTACATGACAAAACTAGCTCTTGTACCACCAGTATCTCACAGTTAGAACCAACTGGAGAAGCATAAGCCTTGAAATGTTTTACTATAGACAACACATTAATGCTATGTTGCTCTTATCAGTTATACCCCGTCGTTTTACCATCTACGCATTGTGTGCAATGTTTTTTCTTCGACAATCTGTTAACCCAAGTCCCAATCCTTACCTTGTCAACACCTATTTGCAATTCCGAACAACGCAAAACCACATTGGATTCGAAAATGTTATCCTGGACCCCTAGTTAGGAAATCATAGTTGATGCCCTTGATTGGGCATGTCCAGAAATTGTATGAGCGATATACTTGAGCTATTTTATTTCCATCATTCACGTTATCTTCACGTGAAGCTGAATATATTGCTGCATCGGTGTGTGTTTGTGTGTGTGTGAATGTCAAGCTATATGGCTGAAGGAATTTAGGGGGTGTATGGTTCGCGGTAAACGGAATGAAACCCAAAAAGAAAACAAGGAGAAATAAAAGGAATGATCATGATTCCCCCTACATTTTTAGTCTGTTCCAGAATCGAAATGAATTGCTCTTTGATTCCCTTTGTGACCGTTTGGTTCAAAACAGAGAACCAAAGTATAAATTTTTATTTATATTATGGTTTGACATGAATAACCTGCATTTATGAAAAACCTGTGTCAAATATACATGTAATATGAATAAATTTCTTTCTCAATAAATAAAGAAAAATCAACATCTTTACCCATCCAAATACCAGTAACACATAATACTTGTCCTCCAAAAACATATAAAACATACGTCTAGTAAACATACATCAACTACCAACACCAAATATCATCCAAATACATACAAAAAAAGAAGAGAAAAAGAGAAAAAAATCAGAGAAAAGAGAAAAGACCGTGTTCGCGTACAAAAAAAGAGAGAAAGAGAAAAAAACAGCAAAAAGAAGAGGAAAAATAATATTTCTCGAGAAAGAAAGGGAGGAGATATACCTCGCCGGAGGAAGGATGGCGAGTTGGTCGGCCAGGCCGACGGTCGAAGGTCGGAGGAAGGATGACGGTTGGAGGTTGGAGGTTGGAGTACTAGGGTTAGAGGGGAGAGAGATGATGGGTAATGAAGTGGGAAAAGAGAATGGAAATACCTAGAGGATGAGGAATCAACCTAGAAGACTTTGATGTGAAGTGAAAAAGAAAAGAGTGTAAAGGGAATGACAAAATAGATCCAACAAACAACACCAAAGGGAATCATGCAAGTTCATTTCTTTACCTTAGATGAATACCCTAAACCAAACGCCCCCTTAATGAAAGAGTCTAACAATCGTTGTCATATTTAGACCCATTCTAGGACTATAAATATGGATGTTTGATCCCCTGCCTTGCCTAATACAGGTGGCAGACAAAATAACATTATCCGTCAACCCGCCTAATAAGTGTGGGTGAATTACGATTTTCTCGCAACACACCTGACCCGACCACCCACAAAACCGTTTTATGGATAACCCGACCAAGTCACCAAACCCTAACCAAAAGTCCCAAACCCACAACATTGTCGACAGCCGCCTGCCGGCCAAACTCTACCAACGCCGCCGCCCGCCACTTCCACTCAATCACCTCCTCCAACGCTGCCGTCCCGCCACACTCATCTACGCGGTACGCCGTCTCTCCCCCCTTCTTCCCTGAAATCCGACCGTCCCGCCACACTCATCTCGGCCCCTCCAGACTGGTGCAGTTGAACCGGGACGTGAGGTTGGCATCATTGAGGATGTAAGCCAGCGGGAGGATCTGGTCTACGGTTAGGTTGTGGCTAAGAATCTTCAATTACTCTTTGATCTGTTGGTTTAACGTTGGAGGTGATGACTTCTTTCACATGACTTCAAGTTGAAACAAATTGGGATTTATAAAGACACCCACCACATGTATGATAAAATGCCAAAGTGTATGTTGAACTAGTGGATGGTGTTGTGGTATTAACCATAATTTTCCTAACAAGACGTCACATGTTGCCTTATAATGTCATGATAATATCTATGGATTCGCTTGAGCTTGCTCGTGAATTACTCTTGCCTCCCCATGTAATATGTATGTGACGACTCTTTAAATATCTTTTGTACTAATTCAGACTAGTTATAACTCGATCGCCTTATATTGTTGGATTCTTATGAGTTGACTATTTCAAATTGTATTTTATTTAAATGATTCCTTGATCATAGTTGTCACTTGAAAAAACTTCTAAAACTGATGAAATCATCTTTATCTTACTATAGTATGGTTGCATATGTCTTGAATGTTAAAACTTAAAACAATTGGTTAGTTTTAGAAGATTTTGTTTGTATTTTTCCTAATAAACTATCTTTTTTAGGAAAAAATGTGGTGAGTGATTACTATTTCTCAAGTTTCAATATTCTTTTGTTTTACTTAGGAAAATCTAAAAAAATAAAGAATAACTCACCAAACCCGCACCACCTAGTCCAGTCCAGCCTTAGGCGGGGTGGGTAGCGGCGGGGCAAAAATCCGCTCTGCTTACACCCCTACATTCAATGTAGGTCCAATAGGAAGCAATTGTTGCAATTATAGGTGGCAAACATGATGCGCAACATTGCCTGTACAACAGATTGTCATGGTCTTTTTTTCCTTTTGAACATTTTCTTTCAATTTCTTTTATGAGCACTGTAATAGAATAATAGTTTTCTTAGGAGTTAGGAGTAGTTGATTATTTATCTTAAATTACTATATACTTTTTTATTTTTTTCATATATGAGCGAGGATTCATATAGACCTTCAAGTTGTCTGACATTCATTTCACATTCCTAATTGACGATATTTTGTTATTATTTGAACTTTGAAGTGGTTTATACATGTTTACATGAAACATAATTCCTTATAATGTGCTTATTATTAATTGTTATATTTATTTTTTTGCTAATATTGCAAACGCCAGCACAGGAGCAGCACTAAAATTATGTTGGACTAAGAACGGAAGAACCTTTATGAAATCCAATTCAGAGAAATTGCGGGTGTTAGAGATATGATAATTTATCTTACATTTAAATAATCAATGCCATCTTGCCTTGCATACCAGCAGATTGCTTCTTCAGTGGAGTTGATGTCTGCCCATTTTGCTTCTTTTACTCCGATCACTTTATCTTCCATCATTCTAGTATAGTTGTTTTTCTTCTTATGCTATCAAGCATCTCTTTCTCCACAATGCTATGGAGAACTCTATCGGGGGTGTGCTTTTCAGTTTAAATTTCTTTCACCCCCTAATATGTTTCTATTCATTTATCTCATTCCATGTGTACCTTGAGTTATTCATGTTTTATGGAACATTTCCTTTTAGGAATTAAAATATTCCCCTTCTACTTGATAAACAATAGCTGAAATCTGTGTAGCACCAGTTGAGGACGATGGACCGTTTAGGCCTTATCAAACGGATCAACTGCATGGAAGTAGCACAATGGTTGGGAAGGCGTGGATATTCTGCAGGTGGAAAGTCAAAGAAAGGTAAGGGAGCAGCAAATGTTGAAGGGCCAAAAGTCTCCTCACTTGATAAAGAGGTGAAGGCTTCTACTGTAGTTGGTGCTAATATTTTGAAGGAGGGCACCGATCCTAAGGTGTTGCCAGACTCTGAGTACCCTGAATGGCTTTGGCATTTGCTCGACAAGAGGCCAGCTCTAAGTGAATTGAAAAGGAAAAATTTAGAAACTGTCCCTTTTGAAGACCTTAGACGTTATGTGAAACTGGACACTCGTGCACGTTTAAAAGCAAACAACGCACTGAAATCCAAGAAGTGACCTGGCATCTTCCTTTCAGTTGGTTGAGGTTTTATCTCTGCATCTGATGTGCTTGGATTCAATTTGAAAAATCATGTCAGTTGTTCGAGATGATGACAGAATGATTGGCACTGTTGAATAATCAAAGAAATGCTTTGAGCTGGTATGATTCAACATCAACTTGTCCTGATGTAATTTGTCATCGATGATTGATGAGCTGATATTTTTTTCTTAAAATGTCTGGGTCTACCCTCATGAGACATGGCTACTTGTTACTTTGTCTGGGCTGCAAAAGATAATTGTATATTTTCTGAATCAAGTTTACATGTTTACCAGCCAAGCAAACGAATGTTTGTTTGTTATGGTCCACTTGTTTGTCTGATTTACTTATTATGGAGAAAGCTCTCAGGGCCTCAGTGTCATTCTTTTAATAGAATTTTGTGTGTGTGTATGTATGTGTTTGTTCAATATATTATGTGTAGACTGAACTCTTCCCTTTCTCATTTGAGACTGAAGTGAAGGCTCTGTTGGAGTATGTGTTTTTTTGTCCGGGGAGATTGTACACAGCTTGGAGGAGCAGAACTTATGTGTTATGTGGTATGTTTACAGTTCGCTTTTTTTTTTAAATTAGTTTATTGCTTTAGTATATGTTGATTGGTTGGAGAATCTTGACAACACAAGTGCAACCATAAATCATGGTAAAATTGGTGGAAAAATCAATGCAGCTGGTCTGGATTTAAGGCTGTCAAGTTCTGCTCGGGATCGATAGATCGCTCGATGTTCGCTCGATTTTGCTCTGATTTTGCTCGAAATTGCTCGGATCGGTTAGTAACGAGCCGAGCACGAGCAGACCCCGCTCGCTCGATACTCGCTCGATGCTCGCTCAATTATCGCTCGAAACCTGATTACTATATCCAATTATTTGATTAACCTGAATATTCTATCCAATTACCCGATCGGTAAAGTGTTAAACTCATTAAATAAACTAATTTACCAAACCCAACAATCCATTTAACAAACCAAACCAAAATACTCATTAGAATCAAAACCATATTAGTACTAAACTTTTCATTTTTTCATTATTATTATTTTTTCTCATTTTTTTCTACATCAAAGTTCAAATAAATTAAGGTTTGGGTCAGGTAGATGATCTTATTTATAAGATGTTGATGTTGTGAGTTGACCTACAATTTAGAAGATTGTGTTTGATTTTAATATTGTGTTGATTTTGTTTGATCCAAGTGTATAATCTTATTTATAAGATGTTAATGTTGTCGTATAATTTATAAGATTGCGTTTTATTTTAGGTGTTAATTTTAAGATTGTGTAAGTAACTATTATTATATTTGTTTTAAGTAATTTTATAATTTACTTATTAGGACAACATTATTAGGAATTCAATATCAAAAAAAGTTTTAGGTTAACGAGCCACTCGCGAGCAGATCGAACCAAGCACGAGCAGAATTTTCCGCTCGAAACCCTTAACGAGCCGATCTTGAGCAGACTCGGATCGCTCGTTTAGAGATCGATTACACCCCTATCTGGATTTGTTGGTTTTATCTCTAAACGGGTCATGTTAGGTTAACTCGCTACGTCGTTAGGGTGTGATTAAGAACCGAGTCCTACCAAAAACTTCCCATTCACGGCTCTTAGCAATGCAACTTTGTTAGACGAATATGTGGTTTATTGGTCTCAAAGTTTTCATGTGCATTGATCCTAATCAATGCAACTTCAATACACGAGCATGTGGGCTTTGTTGATCTCCATTGTATGAGATAGGATGAGGTGTTTGTTGGAAGATGATCACTCATCGCAAAAGATGGAGTGTCTACGCTACACATGCTGTTGCATGGGCAATTGCCAATTGATCGTCCATGTGATGTGCTCATGTGCTTGTAGGTCCGGATTACTAACTGATCACGCAATAACTAAGATGACACAATCTAAAAAGAGTACGAGAAATTAGATTTCTTGTTGTCACACTTAACGATCTCACAATGTCTTGCAGCCTGACATTTGTAATTGTACTTGTACACGTCTAATAGGTAGAGGTGGCAAAATTGGATTGTGCTTATACACCCTGAAGTAGTGATTAGGTATTATGACTAGTGGTTTGGGGTGGGAAATAAATTGGGTTACCTATGTTGTGTTTGGTGAAATGCTTTCATATTTGAACCTTAAAATTGAACTCGATTTGTTCAATAAACGGGTTGATAATTCAGAGTCAATCATGTTATGTGTTAGATCCTAACCTTGCTTACTATTCTTAATTGTGTTTAGGAGAGGATTAGTGATGGATTGAGATGGACGGCTGAGATCGAGTGGGAGAAAAGTATATAAAGGTTGGTTTTACTCTCTCTCCTCACTCTCTCTCTCGCGTTCTCTTCTCTCTCTCTCACTCTCTCTCTCTCTAGACTCGTCTCTCTCTCGGCAGCAAGTGGAGGTCGGCGTCGTGTGGCGATCGGAGAGCTCGAGTGTTGTTGTGGAGTCGCCGGAGGAGCGAGGATCGTTGTTGCGTGAGGTTTCGCGAGGAGGCGTTCGCCGTTGTTTCTTCAAAGGCTTCTTCAAGCCTTAAGGTATGTCAAACTTGCTTTCAAGCTCACCTATTGTTAGTGTGGGGGTGGGAGCGGTCGACGGTAGGCCGTTTCGGGCTCGTCGGACCTGCACAACCGTTTCTGAACTATAAACGGTCGATCGGTGTTTTGGTTCGGTCGACCGGTTATAGTGTATTTTGGGCGAATCCCTCGCACCGGTCGAACGATGCCCTTTGGGGCGGTCGACCGGTTGTGCAATTTTTAGTGAGAGAAAACGTCCTGGCTATTTTCGGTCGAACGGGACCCCTTTGCCGGTCGACCGAAAGTACTGTTGTAGGTCGGTTGGGGCGTTGACCATCTAAACGGTCGACCGCCTGTTTGACTCGTTCGACCGACGTTTAAGTTAACTTAATGGCCGGTCGACCGGAAGTGTGGTTTCGGTCGACCGTGATGTGAGGACTCTGGGTGAGTTCTACTGGTTGTTTTCGGTCGACCGATAGGGTTCGGTTGTTCGACCGTTTTACTGTTGATTGCGAAAATGGATTTCTACTGGTGCTTTTCGGTCGACCGAGACCCCTTTGTCGGTCGACCGTTTGGCGGGTTTTTCGGTTGGGCCAGTTCTCTGGGTGAGGATCGGTCGACCGGAAGCCATGTTTTGTTCGACCGTTTTACACTGTTTTTGTGTGTGTGTGTGTTGCTATTGATTGGCTAGAAGGCAACGGGTCTCCGGCCCTTTTGGGGCGACGACACAGACATTCCGGCCCTATAGCGATTAGTGGTGACACGGGTTGTGATTTGTGGCCGTGGCTCCGGCGAATGAGGCAAAGTCGTGGCTCCGGCGAATGATGCAAAACCGTGGCTCCGGTAACACTGAGGCAATGAGGGGGTTGTGTGGCCGTGTTTTAGACCGGCGGTGCCTTGTGTGCACGTGTGTTGGTGGGTTGCGGTGAGAGGACCCTTGAGACCCGTGTTGTTGGGCTATGACCGGGAGAGAGGTCCCGATAACTTAGCGGGTGTTTCTGTTGTGGTGTTTTATGTTTCCTTGCACATTTCATTTCTGTCCATATATGTGTTAGGGTTTGGCATACTGGGTTTCCTCCTGGAAACTCAGGCATTCATTGTCTGCTTTCAGGCCGAGAGCGACGTTAGGTGGGTGGCGTCGGCGGAGGGAGCACTCGAGACCTGATCCTGCTTCCCTATATTTTGAGGTGGTTGTGATTACTTGTGTATATCTCATGTATATGATCTTTTGATGTAATCACATTCTTTTGTAAACTCGTTCACATATATATATTATATGTTGGTGCACCAGTGTGTGTATTTATTTTCGTAATGTCCTCGTTGATTGTATGATTTTAATTTGAAATTTTTCGCTGTATTTGAGGATGTTACATTATGTCCCAAAGTGGGTTAACTGAAAATGATCTGTTTAATTATATAATCATGTCCCAGGCTTATTCTAAGCATTAGATTTTGCCGTATGCATGTGAACGACATATGGAGATGAAAAAGATAGGTCGAAACATGTTTAACTTGTTTACATTGAAACGAAAACCTACATTTTGTTTGTTGAACCGTATCGTATTATAAAGTGAACTTTCATCTCACAAGGCACTTTTAATCATTTATTGAAGTCAAGATAAAGTGGACATATAAAGTAAGTTAAAAGGCAAAGAAAAAGGCTTGATGGGGATCTGCTAAAGTTGGAAAACCTGCCCTTCACGTGGTAATTGTTCTCATCTTTATGAATGTGGGATCAGTGGTTCACTAATAATTGCATCCATTGCTCATCCTGAGTTCCACTTTTTTTCTGGATATTCAGATCATTTATCTACAATTGAATTTTTTTGGTCATATTTTAAGAACAAAGTCTAACAAAAACAGCAACAGACATAAAGAATATCTCCTATGTTGCCCAATTTTTTAATTCTAACATCACACATCTGATCAAGTACTACTAATCCGTATCACCATGTATGCTAAAGGATATTTAGTATCATACTATTAATCTATAATGTCATGAGGACTATTACTAGAAGTCTAGAACTGTCTTTGAACTCTAACAGCAATCCAGATTATGGTAGAAGGAGTATCCCAGCAGCTTACTTGTAATCTGTCTCTCCACAAGTAAGGATTTCATGAACTGGTCCTTAGCTTTGTTGTTAAATAATTAAATATTCATGAGCTGGTTCTTAACTTACACTGGATGTTCTGCAAATACTTTCCAGTATAATTTAGGCTTAATCTATGAAAAACATAAGAGGTAAATTGATAGTTAGGATCGCGCTAATATCAGTGTGTAAGGTGTATTTCGTTTATCTATTGACAATCATCCCTCCATTAGCTATTGCAAAATCTTGGGAAATGCTATAACTTCACAAATTTTATGAATAAACATAATTATTTTAAAATATATAGTAGTTTCGCTGGTGTGAATGTGTGATTATGAAAGCAGACATGAGACATGCATCTTTGCCAACTAGCTGAACTTCATTGGACTCATTAAATAAGGGTACAAAATTAGAAGGTGTAAGAATGGTCACTTGCAATGCATCATGACAGTACACTCTAGTCTGGTCCCATTAGAAGATCACTATTGTGTCCCCAAAGAGAAAGTTGGAGAGAAGATAAAAAGGAGAGCATGACCACTGAACTGACAATGAGTGTGTGGAGGTGCAAAGAGGAATGCCATGTTCCTTTCATGTGGAAGGATTAGTTATATTTGCTTATGCTTTTATGACACTGATTAAGGAGGGAATCTTGAAAGTTGTTAGATATTGCTTTATGTTAGGTGTGCTTGTTATTCTCCTGTTGAACATATGGGTTGGTGATGAGATAACAATAATGGAATGGTTGTACTTAATCTAGTAAAAAAGATTAACAATTACTATGGCTGCTGCAGTTAGTGAATATCATGCTTGGAATAACCAGAGATCACATTTCGGTGAAGCGAGTTTCATTTGAAGTTCAAAAAGGTAGTGGTCAAAGTCGCGTAATGATCATTGTATACGAGAATGTTAATTTTAAAAAATAAATTAAATTCATGATGCGTTCCGATTCGTTAGGACACGATGTGCAGTCCTAAAGTGATCTAACATGAGCAAATTAGAAATTGGGTAAAAAGAAAAATTGTAATCATATGGGACTTCCAATTCTACGTAAGTAACATAACCTTCATTCCTTAAACGAGAAAATGTACATAAATAAATATTCCACAAGAATCAAGGGATTTCATGCTTACAGAACTACAAGATGATATGAGGAAGATTGCAGAAAAAGACAGTTTGTGTTTTTTTACGTGAAATTCGGAGATGTACTCTTATGTGTTTGAATGTGGAGGGTTCATTTATCACATTTATGATGAATCAACACAACCAAGTTGCAATCCGCTGGGACATTACAGTGGCAATATTTAATTGTTTGGCCAACGTGAAAAAGTTAAGAAATAAGTGAAGTTCAAGCAACACAACTGCACTGCAGATTTCTTCTAGTGGACCAATAAACATAGGGGTGTAAACGTGCGGAGTCGAACGAAATTTCGAATCATAAGTATTATCTTATGTTATTAACAAATACAAAAAAAATTATGAATTGAGCAATAAAAAATCTGAGCAAGCTATTAAACCGATCATCAAAAAATTTCGAGTTTGAGCGGCTCGTTTACCGAACCAAATTTAAAGATTTTTTTAATTTTTCATCAAGATCCTTCATTTTCAAGTTAAACTAGAATCGAACGTTTTTCGAGTCGAGCTATCGAGTCGAGCCAAAGTTGAAAGCCCTACTCTTACGACTCCTCTTAAAAAAATTTCTTCTATTAAATCTCAAGATAACACCTCCATTAAATGGAGCATGATCATTGATCTTGACTATTTACGTATTAAGATTTAATAACTGCCAACCCAAGTTGCCTTAAACTTTCTACCAAGGGTAAGTGGAAAGGGACTCTAAGCTACATTGTGAATGATGAAGCCTCACATGACAACTTCGAATCTCAACCCACAACTTCTACTGCAAATCCTAACTTAATGGAAGAAGTAATACATCTGCAAGTCTAAAGCACTACAAAGTTTGTTCAATAAATGTTGAGGTGTTGAGATCTGCATGATCGAGGGCAGCATTCACAATACATGCATTCTTTTATCATCTTAATGTATGAGTTGTTTTTAATATTTCATCTTCTAATTATAAATGTGTGAGCAATCCGAAGTTCCGAACTTAAACTAATAAAACTTGAGATTTCACAAGCTCAAGGCAAAAAAGTAATTCAGTTATGGATAAGATAATTCATTATTGGGAGTCTGCTGGATCTGTCCATGAACATTCAAGGCAAACTTAATGTTTATGGATGCTCTGAATTAGTTCATTTGATGACACTTGCATTTTAGGACAAATACTAAGAACAATAACACCTGCAAAGCAGCAATTGATAATAATAAGGATACAAAGAACCAAAACGTTTTCCCTGCTTGATTGCATTTCTTAACTCTGTCCACATCCATGTCTTACTCGTGTTTCTTGCTTTGTCTTTCTTCAGCCGTGTTATTTAGACAGCAACCAAATGTTTCAGACTGCAATCGACAGGAGTGGTTGCCAATGACTTTATCACTACCTCCAGCTTAGATTATAGTTCTTTATTGCTTCCTAAAGAAGTGCTTCTTCTCTAAACACTTTAGCAGCCCTTTGCCGGTTCCAAAGCTGGTGATTCAAAATTGGCCAATAACAAAGCCTCATGTCTCACTACTTACTCTAAACAAATATGAGATTGCATATATATTTTTGTTTGATTGTGGCATCGTATTTTGCATATTCCGAGGTGGAATAATTTTCTACGTGGACATTATAAAATAGTAATTTGGGGGTTGAGAAGGAAAACTTGGTTGGTTCTTTAATTAATTGAGAGAATAAAGTGGTGTACACTAACTCGATGCATTGACCATGTGGTCTTCCGTAGCCACGTAAGGGAACAGTAAACATATAAAGAAATCCTTAAATAAATAATAAAAGTTTGTGTCTATTATTGTCGTTTCTTTCACCACACACATAAATGTGATTCCTTTTTGCCGTTTCATTTCATTATTATCTTGAAAAATCCCAAACACAAACACCCAATCCCCTCAGGACTATCATGTGGGCAGAAACAAAGAAAAGACACAAAAACTGGAGACGAAAATAAAAAAAATATGATCAAAATTGAGACAAAGAAAAGACAGAAAACAGGAGAGAAAAATCAGAAACTTTATCAAAATCCAATATTACAATCCGAAGAGAATCTTTTCTCTTTCCTCCTTTCCACATGCCCCCAATCCATAAACCTCCACCAAACCTTCACAATCTCCCACCATGGCTTCCTTCCTCCCTTCCCAAACTCGGTGTCAGGTGCTCTTTTCTTAGCTCTCTTCTCCTCTCCTCTGAACTTTCTTTTTTCTTGCTTTTCGGTGCAAAATCTCAACTGGGTTTTCCTCAGTTTCTTGTTCTACCTCCAAAGATCGCATCTTTTTGGTATTTCCTCTGATGGGTTTAGTCCATTCTAAGTTTTTTTGATGTTTTTTATATTGTGAAGTCTCAAGTGGGTCTTCACCATTTCCAAGTATTGCCCCTAAACATCCCACCTTTTTGCTGTTTCCTCTATTGGGTCCAATCCATTCCAAGCTCAAACCTCAGATTGATCCCAAATCCTAATTGGTTATCTTAATTTCCCAGTTTTACCCTCAAAGATCCCACCTTTTTGCTGTTTCCTCTAATGGGTTGTTGTCTATAGCATCGAAATTTGACAATTAGGGTTTGATTCCACCACTAATGCCTCCTTCCTACTTCCCTCTCCGGTGGGAGAGCACCGGAGACCAGTGGTGGTACGCTTCGCCTATTGATTGGGCCGCCGCGAATGGCCACTTCGATCTTGTCCTCGAACTCCTCCACATTGACCCCAATCTCCTAATCAAGCTCACCTCTCTCCGCCGGATTCGCCGCCTGGAGACCGTTTGGGATGATGACCTCCGGTTTGCTGATGTTGCCCGCTGCCGCTCTTTTGTTGCTCGCCTCCTCCTCCTCGAGTGTGAGAATCGCAGTGGCGGTAATTCGCTCCTCCGGGCTGGATATGGCGGGTGGTTGCTCTACACGGCTGCCTCTGCTGGAGACGTTGGGTTTGTAAAGGTAAGTGTGTTAATGGGCCAAGTTGAGTTTCATATATGTATGTTGAAAAGCTTAAGCTGTAAAAGTCATGGTGTTCCAAATGCTTGGTTTTGTCAACATTCAAGGAAAAACAAAAATGGCTTTTATTAAGCTTTTCACGTTGAGTTCAAATTCTTGAACTAGTAAGTCTGGTGTAGAGTATGAGAGAACTAATGGTTGAGAAGTTTTTTTTTCTAAATAAAGTTTTTAGAAATATACAATGCCAAGTACTACAGACAACTAAAGTTTGTCTCCTCAATGTTTGGATGTATGTCTAATTTATCTGTACAAATCATTACCTTATGTAGTGTTTATCATACCGAGCCTTTACCAAAGTGAACTGATTGACTAGTTTAATAAGTTTAGATTTAAAGCTCAGATCGAGCCGAACATGATTGAGCTGTTGAACCGAGGTTAAATTTTATACTCTAATGTGTGCAGGAGTTGCTCCTGAGGGATCCTCTCATGGTGTTTGGAGAAGGGGAGTTTGGTGTCACTGACATCCTCTATGCTGCTGCAAGGAGCAAGAACTCCGAAGTTTTCAGAATCTTATTTGACAACTCTGTGTCTCGACGGTGTTTCTCCAGCATTCTACGGCAGTGCAATGAGACAATGTCAGTTTTCCAGCAAGAGATGCTGAATAGGGCTGTTCATGCTGCTGCTCGAGGGGGAAATTTGGAGGTTCTAAGAGAGTTGCTTGCAGGATGCCGTGATGTGCTGGTTTATAGGGATGCTCAGGGGTCTACTGTCCTGCATGCTGCCTCTGGTAGAGGGCAAGTTGAGGTGATTTTTTTTAATTGATAGTATGTGATTACGATGTTTTGGTTGGCATCCTACTTAGGATTTTATCAATACATCTTCAAGAGCAGATTGAGTGGTGATGACTTATCAGCTTTTGGTATAATGCATGTTATAAATGGATTTTCCCCATCATTATTTATGCTCCTATTCTAGATTATGTTGCACATCCATATTTGTTAAAAAAACAGTCAAACAGATACAGCCATAGAATATTCATCCATTTCCTACCGACCTAAATAAAATGATTAAGTTTTCAAAAGATAGGTTACATGATTTATTTCATCAATAAACAAAGATTATCATTCATATCAAATTTAAGTTCTTCATATGAATTTGCACAATGTTTATTCTTTATTGAAGCAACCACACAAGCATCTGAGTTAATAAATGAAAAGTAGGTAAGATGTAGGCCTTTCTTGTGCTGGTTTTTAATAGTTTTTGAGACTCAGAGTATGCCATCTATATTTTGGAACTGGTTAAATGAACTATCTAAATGTGAATTCCAGTAAGTGGTAGTGGCTAATGCCATGGTAATTTGTTATACTGGATTTCTGAGTTTCCTTTTAGGTTGATCATAGTACATTCATTCAACTTGTAATATATGATTGTAGTTTGGTTGTTTGAACTTTGATACAAAGTTTTCATTTACCATATTTAGGTTTTGCTATATTTAGTCTTTATATTGTATGGTAGACTAGCATTAGTAAGTTTGATTTTATACTTTGCCCACTGCTCTATGATTTTCACATATATCTTTGCACTCTTTACTGTGGTTCTCAATTTTAACTCTTTTGCTTACCTGATGATGAGAAAGTTATGTATAATTCAGTTGTAGAATATATTCTGATCTTTTTCTCCTTGGTAATCCATATGATTACAATCAAAGGCACATTATTTCCTTCCTTCTTTTAAGAACTTCAATAGCATCTCAATCTTCAAAAATGTACAATCTTCTAATGAATTACTGATTACTCTCTAGCTTCTACTCTTGAAGTGTTGTTTACAATGGAAACGTGTGCTTGTTTTTTTCATTTTTATACTCTGACTAGATATAACTAGTTCTTCAATCGTCAATCCTTGCCATATTTACCTAGTTTCATTATCTCAGGTGGTTAAGGATCTCATTGTATCATTCGACATCATCGATTCCATAGATAATCATGGAAACACTTCTCTACATGTAGCTACTTTCCGAGGACATTTACCAGTAGTAGAGGCTTTAATCAAAGCTTTGCCATCGTTAATATACTTGACAAATGGTACCGGTGACACATTCCTCCACGTCGCCATTGCCGGCTTTAGAACTTCTGGTTTCCGAAGGCTCGACCGGCAGATGGAGCTCATGAAGCACTTGATTTCTGGAGCTTTGGTAAACATCGAGGAAGTCATTAACTGTAGGAATAATGATGGCAGAACCATACTTCACATGACAGTCATCGGCAATGTTCATCCCGATCTTGTCGCACTTCTGATGACCATCAGATCGATTGACTTAAACATCAAAGATGTTAATGGCATGACCCCCTTGGATCTACTTGGTCAGCATCCACGGTCGGCCTCTTCGGAAATGTTGATTAGGCAGATGATTTCTGCTGGTGGCGTCGTGAAATCTAATAATCACATGCGAAGGTCTGCTTTGGCTTCTCAATTGAGGATGCAAGGAATTGGAAACAGCCCTGGGACCACTTTTAAAGTATCAGATGCAGAGATATTCCTGTACACAGGTATTGAGACCTCAAATTCGACTGGAGACAAAAGCAGCGGAAGGACTAGCTCATGCTCAAGCATAAGCAAAGCTGATCTTCCTCACCCTGAGGCAACTGAAGAATCTAATGCCTCTGCAGATAAGAAAAGGCATAGCCCTCTAAGCAATGCTGCTAACCGTCTCAAAACTTTTATTCGTAGGCCTTGCAATAAGGGAAAGAAAAGTAACAGCTCTGCTAAGATGTGTGATGTGGACCCAATGGAAACTGTAAAGAAATGCAGCCCACAGGAGGAGATGCCAACTTCACTTCGAGAACGATTCTCTAAACAGACGTCGCTTCCAAACAACAAGCGAACTCTGGCGGTTAGAAGCTCAATGCCGACGAGCCCATCCACAAAGAAGAAACTCGCTGCCAGTCTGATGCATGGAGTCATCGAAACCATGCCACATTTGGCTCCACCACTGGGGAAGTCACCCTCCTGCTCTTCCCCAAGGCTGTCTGTGTCGTCCACTAGGCAGAAGAATGTTTCATTCGAGATCGAGACGTTGGAGCCTTCCTCGCCGGTGCCTAGAGTAAAGCCAAATAATGGTTTAAATGACAGCACACCGCCAAAAACAAGGCCTAGTGGAAGGCGCGTGAATCATTATTTTTGTTTTGGAGCGCAAGGTTTATTTGTGGAGGACAAAGTCACTGGGCAGAGGTCAAGTCGGTTCTTCCGACGTTCAGCCCTATCTGTTTCTTAGATGCGTAGTAAACTATCCTTCTTTCTAACTTAAGGGGTTTGTTTTAGATGGTTCTGCATTAAGTTGGCAATCGGCGCGTACTCCCTTCTGGTGAAAATCATGACCCTGGAAAGGTATTGCGAGGAGCAAAAATGGATTTAGGCTTGTTTTCGTGTGACAAATAACTATTGTGTTTGATTTGTCTGCTTTAATTGGTGTTTGTTTGTGTTTAGATTGTATTAGATGGACATAATGATGTTGGGAATAGGATAGATATCTATCTAGAGGCCTTGTTTAACCAGCAAACAATTGTTGTGTTTGGGTATTTATTTCATTGTAAATATATGATGTGTATTGGCTATTTATTTGACAGTGTGCTGTAACTATTGGGATGGTAAGATCTCCCTCCCATCCTGAGTCAAAAAATCAACATGTAGTACAAGGAAAGGACCCAAACCATGGTTTGTGCATTTCTAGAATCTGACAGTTTCGAAGGCAGATTGCAGGTCATTAGCTATCTTGCAGCAAAAAATAAAATAAAAATCCACTGTTATATTTAGTTCTGCTGATCAATGGTTCTGATTAAGTATGATGACATATTAATGTGATAATTTGGAGAAAGTGAAAGTTATAAAGGGTGGAAAATCATATTTATTTTGTTATATGGATATACACACGATACATAGGAGAGATCCATTACTTCGTTGATACGTTAGGTTTAACTTAAAATCAAATATAAACTCAAACTTGAAGATATGAATTGTTTATTTTGATTTATAACGTAAGTAGATTAGAGATATCAATAATCATAATTTTTGAGTTTTTTAGCGTACGTAGTGCGTTCATTTTTACGTCTCTAAATATTACGTAAACAAATTCTAATTTTTTATGATTTTCAATATTGTACTATGTTGTAGATCAAAATCAACGGTTTTGATTTTTAATTTAGAGTTTATTTGATTTTATTATTAAACGTGACGGTCTGTAAATGAAATTTAAAAGTAGTGGATCATTCTTCTATATATATATTCTATCTAACAATAACGTCTTTCAAAGTTAAACCTCCCTGTAAGAAACCACATTACTCGTTACAAACCCTCCGTAATTCCGTATCTTCAGCGACTGCTCATTTTTGCTCCATAAGTTGCTAAATTAAATTGACTTGCAGAAAAAATGCTCTGGAAAATAAACTGAAGATGCAATTTTTTTCCTTTCTTTCCTACTAATTTACAAGAAAATTTAATACTTGAAGCCCTTACCTCGGAAATTGAAAATGCTTGTCATATTTGCCTGGTAGTGCTAAATACTTGAGAACTAGTTTGCGGAAAATGATTTGTACTGAAGCAAAGTGAGTGCAGAAAAATAGTGTAAACTGCTAGAGCTTCCAATGTTTATCATTCCACGGTTTCCCATCCAACACATGGAAGACAATGAGAGTTTAGTACTTTAGTTCAGTTGTTAGATCTTTTTACGTTAACTTAGACTAGGGATGGACTAAGCATGAGTGGCAGGGCCGTCTCAGAAATTTTTGAGGTACTGTGCGAAAATCAACAACGAGACTCCTAAATTTGAAAAATATTATAATAAAAATTTCACTAACTTAATGCAATATTAATTGAATTTTTTTGTCCTCTTAGCAATATTTGAGACAAATTTATCAAAATTTATGTGTTATTTATGTGTTAACACTAATTTTTTTTGAAACTCAATAAGCCCATGTACATTTTTTTTGAGGCCCCTTAAAATGAGGCCCGGAATGAGACCCGGAGCAAGAGCTCACCCTGCTCCTGCTATTGGGCCGGGCCTGATGAGTGGTAGCATACCAGTTACACGAGTTTATTAATCGGGTCTTTGTTTGGATAATTTCTCATTTGGGTGAAGTGCCTTCAGAAAAAAAATGAAAATTAAATTTTGGTAAACTTGATTTTTTTAATATATTTTGAAATAAAAGTATTATCTCATTTATATAAGAACAAAATTTTCTAATATAGAAATAACTAATAAGAAAATAACGAAATAAAAAAGTACCCTGTAAAGACATCTCTACGTATCAAATCCAACATATTAATTCCAAATTAACAAAGCAACTAATCTCAGTAATTCTATTTGTATGTTTGGTGAGATTGTAGTATATAAAAGAAAAAAAACTAAAGTTTAGTTTTAAAAAATTAAAATATTTTCAGGAAAAAGTAGATCGAAAATCCAACGAAAAGTTACAAAAAAAGAAACTCCAATGAACGCACAAGAGGAAAACCCCTGTCGTGTAAAAAGCCCAAGTAATTAATTTAAAAAGAAAAAAAATCGACGAATGCGGGAAGAATCAACTCATTTCCCGCCGCACTTGCTCTGTCTTCTTCTTTCCCCCAAAATTACAAACCCTAATCCCCAAATGGAAGCCCAAATCAAAGCCGAGTTCGAGAAGAACGGCTTCTCCCTTTCCCAGAAGCCGGACATCCTCCAGAAATGTAACCGCTCCGATCCCTCTTCTTTCTCCTCTCGAATTTTGGCGTTTTCTGATTTATTTATTATTTTTTAAAATTTTGGTTTTTTGGTGTTTAGGTCTGGCGTACTGCATCAATTACAAGCTGAGTGCGTCGGATCTGGTCTCCCACTGGGAGCTTTACTACCTCAACAGGTGCTCTTCAGTTTCCCCCGATTGGGTTTTTTTTCCCGGAATTTTGTTCGTAATTATTTGGTAAATTTATGTATTTTTCACGATTATTTTGTAAATTTTGTCGGTCGTTTACTATGTCGTACTCTGGGTTTCTGCAATGTTAAGTGTGAGGTTTGGGTTTGGTGAGAGTTCCCTAATGTTGGATAGGTGATGGATCTTTGCTTTCACGTGAAAATGTTTAGGTGATAATTTCTCGCAAAGGATATGGTTGATCCTGTAGTTATGTTGTTTTGCGTAAGGTACAGGAGGGTACTCTCAGGCTGATGCTGTAGTATTGTGAAGAGAAAATAGTAACTGTGAAATTGTTATGTTTCTAGTTCAAGGTGTGAATAAGCTTGAATTTGTTAATCCATGCCGAACCATATTTTTTTCCTGTCGTGTTTAAATGATGACCCGGAATCTATGATCATAATAACTATAATTACAATCTTCTGAGAAATGAAGAGTGTTTTGGGGTCATTTTTTGTTACTGTTATTCTTCTACACCTATGTTGATGCACTTGCTTTCTATTCTTTTTATTCCGACCCTTCTTGGTTCAGGCAGCTAGATGGATTGACTGTAGAGAGTTCTGATATGGATGGTTTCCTTTCACATCTACAAAATGACCAAAAGGCAAATAGTATTAAAGAGGAAGCCCGTCTGCATATTTATTCCAGCAATGACGTTGACATGTGAGTACACAATACTCTTTTAGAATACATATATTTGTTTTTTAGCCACATTTAGAATATATATTTGTTTTTAGCCACTTTTAGAATACATATATGTATATTTTTATTTTTTAATTTGTGAAGCTTAGTTCTACATCTCTTTTGCCAATTGAGTAAAAGGCTGTGCATACATTTTCACTTACAAGATTCTTTCTTTAATTTTTACATACAGGCTTCTAAGTGGTAAACGAGATAATGGCGATGGTAATGAATTGGGGATCTACCCTAACCAATATGAAGGGTCAACTCTAGATTCTTTCAGCCCCCCAAGATTGACATTCGATACGAATCAAAACCTGTCCTCCAAAAAAACATCAAAGCCTACAGTTAATCTGATAACTCCTTTTGGTCAACGCTCAAACAAATTTGTATCACTCTACAGCTTCAATGCTTCCCATGAAGCTGATGTTGGGACAAAAGATGAGGACCTTGATGGCTCAGAGGATGACATAATTAGAAGAGTTAAATCTAATGAGAGATGTTCTGTAAATATTCATTGCTCAAGGCCAGAGCCATGCTGCAGGTTTATGTATGATAGGATCGAGTTCAAGGTAATAGACCTAAATTTAAACAAATTCTGTTTGACAATTTTCTCACTTCAATATTTCTTTGCTCTGGCAGTTCAACTACCTTGAGAACCGTATCAATAGGAACACATCCATGTTTGCTGCATGTGGACTTTATGGAGAACCTACAATTGCTTCAATGGCTTCAGAGGTGGCTCTTAGTTATTTTCTACACTTCCACTCATGAGCATCATATATACCTTGTATGAATATAATCCTTTAAGTGGTTGAGAAACCTATAAGGCTACAACTTCATACAACTTTTATGGAAGATTATCATTCACATTTTTTACTCTATTTTCTAAACAATCTTACGTTGTTGGTCTCTGGATACGTCCTGCTCATCATGCAATTTTTGTAGGCAATCTAGCTAAACTTTTCCAGTGCAAGACTCTAATCACCTAATTTTACTTCACAATTTTTTTAGTGTGAAGACATTCTTTCTTTTTGGATTTTTTTACAGGGAACTCTAACTCTTACCCCCAGTAGGTTTTGTGCACATGCTTGATGAGTTTCTTTTTGATGAAAAATAAAATAATTTAGTGTATACTGTTATACCATGCACTTTGCTGATTTTTTCCCATCATTTTTAATGATGTAATTCAATTGTCTTTTTTATCTCGAATATAATTTAGTGTGCAATGACCATGACCCAATAAAGCTTCTGTGTCCTTTCTTTATGTTTCTTCTGTTTAATGCCATTTTGACTTTAAAGAAATGTAGCTCTTGAACCTATAATCCAGCAAGTTCAGAAGATGCATACTACATACCTTGGTTCTTATTCTTGAAACTTGCTTAAAGTTAAAAGTATATTTTTGAAGTAGTTAGTTGAGAGATGTTAAGTTAGTTGATATTGCCTTGGTGAGTAGTAGGACCATCAGTTGGTAACTTGGTTTTTTAGATACCCTTTATAATTGATTTTTCATGATTTTTTCCCTCTCAATATTTTGTTATCAACACCAGTAACTATGGACATTCTCTTTCAGAAAAACATTTTTGCTGTTGGTATGATTTGTTGTGATGGTGAAGGGCACTTAAACGAAAAGTCCATCTTATTGCAAGGCAGGCATGTTCTCTCCTAATGGAACTTTCACCTAGTTTTTTTTGTTATATAGATGTGATCCAAAAGCTTGTTCGGGTCACTAATTGGTTTCATATGGACATGTTTTTTCACACATATCTGTCCACTGTCCTTGCAGTCTTGAGCATTCTGGAGGAGAGCGTGTGCATCTTGATCTCCAGAAGTTACCCGAGTTTTCCTTATTTCCTGGACAGGTAGTGTCATAGAGATACCTGGTTTGAAATTGATAGATATGCGTTTATGCTGACCTGGAATTTGTTTTGTAGGTGATTGGTGTAGAAGGGCAAAATCCTAGTGGACACTATTTAATTGCATCAAAAGTTGTTGATGTTTTGCCTGCAGCTCCTGATGTTGAATACCCTCCTCCAAAGAAGCAAGCGTTGGAGCTGGAAACTTCTTCCAGTTCTTCCAAAGCTCTGTCTTTGGTATATCTTTACTAACTCTGTATGTCTTGCTTTCTGTAGGATAAGTCTAGAGGAAAATAGAGCATTTAAATTGTCATTGTCTTGCAGATTATAGCATCAGGACCTTTCACTACGACTGACAACTTATTGTTTGAGCCATTGGCAGAACTGCTTGCATATGCACGCAGAAAGCAACCACAGATTGTTATTCTGGTACGGACTATTTTCATACATGACTATTACTATTAGTAATTTAGTACCCTTTTAATGTTCTATTTTCCTCTTAATCATTGCAGATGGGACCATTTGTTGATTCAGAACATCCAGATATTAAAATGGGTAGAGTTGATAGGACTTACGATGATATTTTCAATGTGGAAATTCTCAGAAAGGTTCATTATGGCCTTGGTGTTTATGCAATTGATATTTAGGTACACTGAATATTCTCTATTATTTTTATCTCACTTTTCTGCTAAATGGTGTCTGCTTCAGTTGCTAGATTACGTTGAGTACATGGGACCAACTTGTCGTGTCATCCTCTCGCCATCTACACGAGATGCACACCACATATCTATTTTTCCTCAGGTTCACTGTTTGATTTCGTATTTGTTTGGACCGCATATGTTATTTTTTGCCAGTATGATGATTTGCTAGCTTTTTTATTACTATGTCCTGCAGCCTGCATTTAACACCCGAGGACTCGAAGAAATCAATGACCAGGTTCATTTTTCTATTCCATGTTTGTTCACTTTGTTGATATCTATTACTGATAAAACTCCAGAAATTCATCATTACGTTTTCCTACCCAGATCACCTGTATTACAAATCCATGCACCTTCAGTGCCAACGAGGTAAATTATATGCAAAAATTTGTTATTTGACTATTTTAATTGTCTGAATTTTACAACATCCAGTTTGTCTTAAATTGCAAAGGTACATGTCGTCAATGAAGATGCAAGTAAAATTAGTTCAGTGCAACTCATTAGACACACTTCTTTTTGAAACTCAGGTCATGTTTGGTTGCACAACTACTGATATCCTAAAACATCTCAGCAGTGAAGAAATTTCTAGAATTCCGCCTAATTCCTCTTCAGGGGATCGAATGGGTAGACTTGCAGGCCATGTTTTAAGGCAGCGCAGGCAAGTTATGTTCATGCTAGTTTAAATTGAGATGGAAGTCTGCTCTCGAGCTGACTTGTATATAATTCCACAGCTTTTATCCTCTGTACCCTTCGGCCACAGATTTTCCTCTAGACACATCACTTGCTCCAGAAGCTTTAGAGATTCCATCAGTTACAGATGTTCTGTTGCTTCCATCAGACTTAGCACCATTTATAAAGGTAGGTTGTGTTGTAGTTGTACTACTTTTGTCTTGTCACGCCCAACGCAAGGAAACGTGTTTTGGAATTTGAAGTTTATATATATATTACAACTAACAACTTCAACATGGGCATTTATTGAGAGATACATAGTAATTTGCAATGTTATCGTACGCAAGTTTTATGTTTTCCCTTCTTCAGGTGTTACCAGTGGATGAAAAAAGGCAAGGTGAAGACGTTGTAAGAAGTATGTGTGTGAACCCTGGGAGATTGTCTAAAGGCATTGGAGGAGGCACCTTTGTGGAGATGGCTTACAATGGGAATCCCGACAAGACCACTGCAGCCATCGTCCGCATCTAAAGGATTACATAAGGTCTTCCTCTTAACTTTTTCTCAGTTTTTCTCATTGTGGTGCTTTCACCGTTACAACTGGGAACAAACCATATCAGGAGTATTACAGAAGCTCTTGAATGAAGAAATGCCCTTCGCAGTCGTCTCACGTGTTGCTTCACCATATGAGGTTATAATCCATCTATTTTGAAGATAGACGATGAGATAGCTCTTTTTTTCTGAATTACTAGCTGATTGTTTTTTGGAAGTGTTTAAAATTTTATTTATTAATGGCAAGTGTCAAAACATAAGCTAGAGTTATAATTAAATGACATTTTGTGTCAAATTCCTAATACAAGGTACATGGAAACTAGTACATTGTTACCAACAATTACTAGCTGATTGTCACCAACCAAGCATTGCGATCCAGGCCTCTTATCAAGAACGTGATGTGCAAATTCGCTGCGAGGATATTCGGTAAACTTAAAAATTCGGCAGATTGACAACCTATTTGATGCGTTGGTCATGGTGGGTCTAAAGTCATCTCTATTTTATTTCTAAATGGTTCGCTTCGGTCGCATGCTTTGTTGGTCTTATTGTTTAAAAAAAACAGAGCGGAATAAGCCCGGGCCCGGGATATCTCTCTCCCTAAAATATTTACGTTTGAATTTGTCAACTGGATAAAAATTTGAAAAGTATAAAAAAGGAAAATCAAGTCATCAAATTTGATATCAGGTATCCATACTGTTAAATGGTTGTCAATTGTTGTGCGGTGTTATTAATTGATTTGTAGCTGTAAGCACCGAGTGAGCTGTGGGTTACCGACTACTGTTTCATTTCAGCTGCGATCGAGCCATTTTCGTTAACAAAATCACCTCTGCGATACAACCAATGAATTACGATTCTCCGAAGAGCCTTCCTTTCAGTTGAAACTCGACGTCG
Organism: Triglochin maritima; assembly: GCA_963682175.1. Classification (NCBI taxonomy): domain Eukaryota; kingdom Viridiplantae; phylum Streptophyta; class Magnoliopsida; order Alismatales; family Juncaginaceae; genus Triglochin; species Triglochin maritima. Next base: position 50,749,094 of record OY821774.1, on the reverse strand, counting down.
TTTTAGTCATAAAGAAATCAAAAAAAGTCTAAATTCATAAACCATCACGTGTATAATCTACCATTTTTCCCTCTCTATCCAAACATATACCTCGACGGGAATGTAGTGCTGTGTGAATTAAGATTGCATTTCAAATTCGTGTACTTTCTTCATGGTTACATCAACCGAGCCCGAAAGTATGATAACATAAGTTACAACACATATCAATGTTACATCCACAACAGCCGGCCGAATAAGAGACTAAAGAATAACAGATTTTTTATAACCAATATTGAAAATGACAATTTTGATGTATAAGAATCCTACACCGTGCCACCTTGTCCTGAAGATACGATAATATAATAACATTAAGTTGATGACCATACTTCATGAACCATGAGAAAACGTTGACCACTGAACCAAAACAAGAAAATGATTGACCAAATTAATCAGCAGATACGGTTATACTGCACAGTTGTAAATTACTAAAGAACTAAAATGTTATACCTCACATTTGAAGGCTTTCTGGTGCTTGAACAAGAAAGGGGGCAGAAGCTCCAGTACGGAAGCAATGAGAGCTACATTTTAACAAGATTTCAAGAAAGTAAAGCGCCAATTGTCTCTAAGAATCATGACCACTAAATGGAATCAACAAGCGGAAGTCAATTAGGAGAATCCAAAGCTCTACAAGCTCTTCTTCTCCACAATTTTACTTCTCTCTCTGAAGAATTCGATCCAATTGTTGAAAACCCACAGGATGCTAACTGAGATAGCCCCTCCAACAACAACAATCCATGAAAGCGAGAGCCACCATGAAATCACATCATTTGCTTGGCTGCTCAGATAAAAGGAGCTCATCTTATAGAAGAAAAGTGGTCCGGCAATCACCCTTGTAACCGTATAAAACGCGTAAAACAGGGGAGACAATGTTGAATATAGTCTCGCAGCAAAGGGAGAGTCCACTTTCCGTAGAGCAGCGAGGGTCCAAACATTCTGGCAAGCGCTCGTTACCTCCGCCAGAAATAGCAGGACAAGCAGGGCAAACGCTCCATGGTAGGCGAGATACCGGCAAGTGATAAACACAAACAAAGTCGCAACATGGTGCCCAATGAAGAGGTAATCTCCGGGAAGAAACACAACATAGTGCAGCAAATCCACGACGAAATAAGAAATGCTAAAGTCCAAAACCAGATTCTGGAAATGTGTGTTCGCCGAAGCAAACCCATGCTCTTCTTGGGCAAAGATCGCGCACAACGCCAACACGGCAGCCGGGGTGCCATGTGCTAGAGAGATTAAACAACTTGAAGCTTCGGACCGATGCTTAGGGCTCCAATTTCGAAACATAACATGATAGGCAAATAGGTATACCAAACAGAAAGCCGAGAATAACCCAGGAAACAAAGAAGAACCGGGAATTAGGGCTTCAACGGCTTCAAACATGATCATCCAGGGGATTTCTGTTAATTCCAAAATATCAAACAAATAGCCTGAAATCAGCGAAATTGAATCTTTTCAATGAATCAAACAAGAAATCAAATTATAAACTCGCGAATTCACAATGTCTTGTGTGCAAACAACTGGTCTAGCAAATTAAAACCGAAGCTTCAAATTAAAGTTTCCGAGGGATTAAAAAAGAAAGCACACAACAAAAAGGATTTTTTTTATAGCCGAAATCAAACATGAAAACCAAAATTATGTTCCAAATCTGCAATGCATACATCTGGGAAAGCAAACTAAATCCAAAATCATAGAACTAGGGTTCCATCGACGACACATCACGAAATCCCCAGATTAACAACGAAAACGAACCTGACGTCAGAAAACCGGATTATCTAACGAATCAAACAGGGGAAAAAACGGAACAGAAAAACGTCTTACAACTCTCTCGCCAAAAAAACAGACCAACCAACCAAATCAGCGTTTAGAAATTTTATTTTCTCCCGAAACCAAAACCATCAATCCGATGAACCCAAGATCGCGTCCTCACCACCACAACCCCGTTTCCGAAGTGAATCACGTAGGTGGGAGAGAGGAGTGGAGAGCGACAGGTGTTGGGCGAATCTAGGTTTGGGACGGAGTTAGGGTTCCGGCGAGGGACGACTCCGGCGATTGTTTGGTTCCCGTTTCGTCGCTGGAACTCAATTTCGTTTCATACCAAGGGCGTGAGCTGAGGATATTCATCGTTCATTTAGTGGGAGGACGTTATATGGTATGATGTTCTCACGATCATTTTATATTTCGAATTTATTTTTTGGTTTTCTTTTCATTTTTTACTTGAGAAATTTAAAGTTTGCCCGCAACCACATGGGTCGCTCACCAATCCCACCATGATAATAATTCTTTTTTTCTTCTTCCGTAAAACTTGTAGATTGCATGAAGTAATGGTTGAAAATGGTTTAAACAAGAAACAAATCAAAAGGTCTGCGATCCATTTAGTCGACTGACGGTTTAAAAAGATTCTCTAACCAAAAAGCAAGCTAGTCTTTAAGTCTTAAACTCAAAAAATGATTAAGCTAAAAAAAATAGAGGATTCTGACTAGAGGGTATGTTTCTCCGTCACCTCCTGACCCAATGTTTCGGTTGGATCAGATATTCATTAGACCAATTTCTCCCTAGTATATAATAAGATTCATGTCTTCCTCTGCTTATTTAGTCTTCACGGATTTTCCAGTGAAAAAAAGGATACGAAGATTCGCCTAATAGAGAACATAATGTGTAGAATAGTAGTATAGCTAGAGTCGAGTAAAACCTACCCTAATAACCCTCATTCATAGAGAAATGGGTATCACCAACTTCACTACCAAATGGAATTCTAGAATCAAAGATGTTTCTTGTGTGAAAGAGATGTCCTCTAGCATCTACAATTGAAGATGTTTCTAAAATGACACAAAATTCCGTAGAAAATGGATTTGAATCTCAAATCCTAACGATAACCAGTGACAAATTTTACTGTGGAAGGGTGCTTTGGTGCCGGATATGGTGGTAGGTGCATAATAAGGGTGCACTGGAACGTAAAGGTGGCACCTTGGAGGAATAAATGGAGGAGATTCGGATTCCCCCAATATTATTATTACATCATCACCGCTTGTTAATTGTTGCTTCCTTTGTTTTTCTTTCATTTGATTTGACGAGGGGTTTCGTGTGTTTCTTCGTTTTCCAGACGACGGAGGTTACGTGCGGGCTATACATATACTGGAGGACAACTTAATAGCGACTATTATCAGAGGGGTTGGAACAATTTCCTATTTTCCTTCGAAGAAAATAACCTTTAAAAACCTCGGAGGATGTTACATATGTTACGTGGCGAGGCTTCTGCCAAAGTAACATAGAAAAGCTACAGACTTGAAAACAGAGCGTGGGAATTAACACTTGGGGGCGATTGCGTCCTTCTCTGCAGGTTTGTTACGTAGGTTGAGTCATGAAATTTGGATGAAAACAAGGACGAATTCCAAAATTATCCTACAATAATAACGGGAACAATCAAATATAATAATAATAATTTTCCCCTAATAATAATAACCACGGGAATTCCATCCATTTAGGACAGCTCAACCACCCACCAAGGCTGGAGGACAAGAATCCTAGTTATGGTTGAACATTTTTTCCTTTTCCCCGCCAGCTACCGCAATGCAAGCTCACAACCTCATTCACATATTCGCTTCGTTTTGTGATCGCTTCTCTGCACCTATTCCCGGACAAGAGGTATAGCTTAAACAAGGTAGTAAATTCGGTCTTATGTATTGGATAATGTAACACTACAATGTCCAAAATGAAAATAAAAATAAAAATGATTATCCAATAGGACAACACTAGTAGACGAGCAGCACTATAGCTATACTGGAAGTTGATGTTAACATTTGAATACAGCAGTTCATGTGACTTTAGCAACCCACCGGGCCTCCCATCTCTAGAATCATTTCATCCTCTTTTTTAGGAGAAAATAATTCCATCTACCTGCTGCTTAATTATTAAACACTTCGCCTTACGAAGACTGCGTAAAACACCCTAGTTATGTCCAACGTGGCTACGTAAATACCCCATCAGAGATCACAAGAAAACATTTATAAAAAAAGAAGAGTAAAGCCTACAGCATCAAATAAAGCAATAAAGACGGTGCAAAATTCGGACAAGAAAACAATTTCCCAACTCTACCTGCTAAATTTTTAGCTTCTAAAAAAATTCAAGGAAATAAATTCATATGCCAAACATTCTATGTACAGACCGGATATACCACGAGATCCTATAAACATTAACCACCTACGAGATTTTTAGTATTTAATATGACGATCTATCAACTCCCATTACCAGTTACCAGCAACAAGAAATCCTGTTGTGATGTCGTCCAGTCATAAATGAAAAGCTTACACAATCGGAAAGCAAATCACTAGCACTCAACTCAAGCTATCAAATCATCTTCGTCAAAGTGTCTTCAGCAATTTACCACAAATGATATGAGATCTAGTTTATATTGTGTCAACAAAGCCATAATATTCACAAGCTGAAAGCTCCAGAAGGCTGATAACCTTGATACACGCCTGACAAGCCACAACCAAATCATGGGAAAGAAGCACAAGTTATGTCTTATGATCCACCAGAAAATTTGAGTTCGGTGAACAAATTTAGAAAGTCAGAATAGGCACCTTTTTTGTTACTATATGGTAAGTTCCACCTTAGAAACTTCGCAAAGAACCTGGAGAAAGGATCATATATGGAGGTTAAGAAATTCACTGATAACAGATCAGTCAATTTCTCCTTCTTCAGTATCATCTGCTAAATCTTTTTGAGGTTCAACCTCTTCTTCTTCGTCATCTTCTTTCATGAATAGCCCAAGTTGCTCCAATGGGTTGCTACCTCCAAGCTTGAAACATCCTAAGCCATCATATGATTCAGGACTTGTTTCGTCAACAGAGCTATGAAGCTGCTCAGTTGGGGCGGTTCCCAGCATTTCTAGATCTTTTAAAAATTGCCTGTTCTCATCAATTTCCACCGTCTTTTCCATCTGAATAATCCATCAAGTACATCAATGGCGAGTCCGAGAGCTTATACAGTAAGTACATTATTTTAACAGAATGGAAGGTACCTTAAGCAGTGCTTGCCTAGCAGCCTCTCTCTCAAGTTCTCGTTTTCGTCTAGCTTCAGCTGCAGCAACAGCTTCTGCTCGTCGATGAGCAGCCTCAGCAGCTTTAGCTTCTGCTTCCAGCCGAGCTTTCTCTGTTAACACACAAGTTTCACAAAGTATTATAGGGTCACAGTAAGGAGTAGATTTAGCTAAGCAATTTGAAAGTAATGGATTGCTGAGGTACCTTCTCTTTTCAGTCTTTCAAGCTTTTCCCTTTCCAAGCGTAATTTCTCAGGGTCATCCTTGTTAGACTAAGCCAGAAACATTTAAGGCCAATCAATAAGAAGTTGATTCGGTTTTCGTTTCATGCTCGAAAGCAGAGTGCAACAGCAACCAACCTTGGCAAGTGTCTTCTCTCGGGCTTTGAGGATCGTATCGGCAAAACGACTCCTTAATAAAGCTGCTCTGTAAAGCTTACTGGGAGACACTGTTTTCTCTGAGGAAGCATGCACTCCTTAAACACCAAGGTAAATTTATATGCTCAAGTATGGCAAATGACAAGCACCTCATTTGAAATCTGTGCTTACCATCTTCACAAGTCTCTTCATTGATTAACCCAGCTTTAGGGTGATCATTCTGTTTGGCCTGATCTGATAATCCATTGAACCCTGAGAATTTCAACCAAAAGATCAACTAAAAACAGATTAAAGCAAACTATGAGAAAACACGTCTCATGAGATACAACAATCACTATCAGCTGGCTAATGTGAAATTGCCTATATAATGAAATATAAAAAGTACACAATCTTACCACTTGTATCATTTGAATTAATGACAGCATCGTTTTCTTTCTTTGAAGTGTCCACGGCATCCACGTTTATCTATATGAACAAGGGGAAAAACTAATGGATGAAATAGACATACTTACCAACTGCACGGGCACAGTATTACAAGAATTTCCAATAGTCATTATGTGAACAAAGATGTAATCATGTAAAAAAAATAGGTTATGTGAACTGCTATGCATACCTTAGATTCTTTGGCCGTCTGTGTGAACATCGAAGATCTAGTGGCACTTGACTCACTTCCAGAAGAACTGCCAGAGTCTGAACAAGCCAAAGAACGAGATCAATCACAAAGTCATAAAAAAAAATTGACGAAACTTATAGCTGGATTCAAGCAAATAAACAAGTCACCATTATTTTTTGACAACATATAACAGATACATATTTAATGCAGAAGTGTTCCATTTCATATATACGAATCATAATCTCGTTAAAATTGAATATGTTACCTCTGTGTCGAACTTTGTGAAACAAATTAAATATTTACAACCAAAAACATTTACCATACCGCTACCAGTCATCTTATGTTCAAAATCCACTTAAAGGCTGGTGAAAGTTCTTCAAAACCAAAAGAACAAATAACAAATCTTCCCCTCTTGACTACATTCAAACAGCAATGCAACTAAGATACATATCCTTGCTATGTTTCAATATCAGCTTAAATCATACATCTGCTTTGCCAGATCTGCTTACAATTTAAAACCACACTCAAAGGTAGGGCATTTCCCATTGATATACGAACTTCTGTACCAGAAACAATGGTATCTCGACACTCACACTCAAAACTAATCATTCTCACCAGAACCACGCCAAAGCTTCCACAAGTAACACAGTAACATCATTTTGCCAAGATAGTCCATCTAATTACTCATGTAGAAGTTAATTGATTCTTTTTTTCCTCCTTCTTAGTTGAACCTATATGATTATTACAACACAAATAGAACCTAGGAAAATAATGAAGACATAATGGAAGAGGAAAAATATTAGGAAGCTTACTTATTGGCAACTTTAGGATGATGTTGACATTGATGTTATAATTGGACAACCTTACCTTTTTGACCAAGTGTTAACAGTTATAATGTCTAGCAGATATTATCTGACAAATAATGTGCCACCTATGGCACCTTTAATGAAGCAAGGGGGAGAATTGCTAATGATATGTAATAGAGAAAAAACGGGTATAGAGCATATGAAATTTAAAATGTTTTTTAACGGTAAAAGAAATTTAAAACCTTTTTTCATTGACACCCATCTTACATTATATAAGCCCCCTCGTGCTTATTTAAATGCAGACTAAACATATTCCTTCATGAAAGTAGGTGAATTCACATTTCAATTAAGTCATTGACACTCCTGACTGTGACAGCTTCATGCCACTGTCAATGAAGTCAAACATCAAACTGAAGCGACTTGCTTGGCTTCCGTTGCATATTTTGCGTACTTACTTTAGTTATTCCTTGTGATTGTGGGAGCTTGTGAGAAGTAATAGAGGATTTCAGGTTATTAGAACTAAATATAATCTATCTTCGAAAGTGAAAGATGTCAAACAAATTTTCGAAAGATGAAGGGCCTTTATCTGTTATAAGACTAACTCTGGGGGATTTGTTTGGAGGTATCTGCAAAACCTTTTGTATCAAATATTCGTCCACTGGGTACAAGTGCAAGAGGTTATCTATGAGATATGACTACACATTCACGCCAAATCATGACGTGGGGTATTTCAAAATTAACTTGAAAGATGAAACCGTACATCAAATTTATGAAGAGTGAAGGATTGCTGTAGGAATAATTTCAGGGGCTCATATGACAATCTGTGTATAAGTTCTGGCAAGAAAAGACATCCCCTGCAAATAAGTGCATGAGGGTATGAATCTTATGAATGAAACTCCTCCATCGATGAAAGTTTGTAATATCTTTTTTGTGTGAGGTGAAAGTTTGTAATATCAAATGCAATGAGATTACAAAGTAGATAGGTGACAATGTTTCACAAATAGTCATACAGCAAGTTTCTATTCTCATGCTTAACCATGGAAAATGTAATGTTTTCTTCGGTGAAGGAGCAAACAGTGGAGCATGAATCCCATGATGCACGTGATCACCTTGATGGACTGGGTCAACTTTGGCCCATGAAGAATCTGGAAGAGTGGGCAGATTTTTCTCTTATGCTAAATCATTTCATTATGGAGATGGTTTTTTCATCATCTCCTTTGATTTAGCTAGCCAAGAATTGTATTTGGTCACATTGTTTAGCTCAATCTTGAGCAAACAACTTTTGTTATTGTTGACATGCATTTATAAAGCATCACACATAAAGCACTACGAGATGAACTTAAAATTCTATGTTAGTAATTGATATCAAAATTTTCTTATTTGCTCATCTTTGTCAGTTTTCAAACTGATTGGAGTTTCATAAGATGAAAGATGGAACTCTGATAAAAATTGGGATTGGATATGTAGATCCATTTTACTGTCTCGAAAGGCCACTCTAGTAGTCGTATTTTGGCTGAACAATGCTTGCCCCAGACCATCTATATCTTACATCCTTATCCAGAGGTGTTTCCGCATACATAAAGAAACACACTTAAAACATAAAGCAACATAAACAAAATACATTTGCCATAAGTACCTCTAGGGGCTTGCTGGAAGGGATTGCTCTGCCCTGATTCATTCAAAACCTACGTAAAGAACGTAAGTATCAATTGAAATTGTTCGTGAAAATGGTCTTCTTCTGAAACTTATTTTTTCTGTTTTTTTGTAAATGTATATTACCACTGAGTTCCTGGCTTGCAGGTAAACTCGTTGATAATATGACAATAGCAAAATAATACCTCCATCTGACATGGCTTTATCTCTGTTTGTGGCCCAGGCCTTTTCTCTCTTTCATGTTCATCTAGAAGTCTTTGCAACTCAAACAAAGTCTCATCATGTAGAGAATCAATATCAATCTCTATTTCATCTTCGCTTGCCTGACGCTCACCACTACTGTGTCGCTTCAAAAAATAAATTACGTGCTCTGGTAAGTCGCCTATTAGAGATTCTAACCTTCTACTCAATGAGTGTTTTTCGTGAGTTGACATCTTTTGCTTTACATTCTCCGGGATATCAGGAACAACATTTGAATTCACTGATGGTGTTTTTAACTTCTGGGACTGTGTAGCTGATCTGGAAGCTTCTTTGTCTTTTGGTTCAACTGGCATGCACACAGGTATTTTTTTTTCAATCTGTTTCCACCTTACTTCAAAAAAACTGCTAAGAGTCTGAGCCATGATGTGGACATCATTTTTTGATGGATTATATGTCATTGCATTGGTAAAGGTCAGCCTTACATCAGACTGGAAGTCTCTTGGAGCTGAATATGCCCCTGAAGCAAGTTTACTCTTAATGGTTCCCAAATCCATTGGATGCTTGATAACAGTCAAATAATCCGGAATGTTCAACTTCACTACATCAACAGGGCTGTTGAAGACCCACGAGAACTGATGTGCCATTAAGCGCTTGAGGAGAGCCTCACACTGTTTCATCAACATCAGATTGATATTGGTAGATGCTTTTGTTGATGATACCTGTTTTGCTGACTCAAATCTTCCTGAATCATGACGGACCAATTGTGGAGGAGTTTGAACGGGAGGTACATGCCTCACGCCCTGAGCATGGGTACATGATAATACCGCACCCTCATTGATATCATACTTTAGTACTTTCTTCTTCAGCATCTGAATCTGTTCAAGTTCTGTTCTAAGTCTCGTTTCAAGGTTTCTTCTCTCAGCAGGATGCATTTCAGAGAGTGAAATGACGTCCAAGGGAATGTCAAAAGCAGCACGCTTTTCAGTGTTCAAACTTATGGATTTCCTCTTGTGTGCAGGTGAGTCTCCAGAATCAACACGCCCAGAGCTCCCAAGCCCTTGGGATTCTCCAACATTATCAACAACATGATGGCGATCAGAAAGAAAAGCCGAGGAGTATCCACCAGAGAACCTCTGGGTCTTTCCCATCATTTCAAACAAATATCACTGAAAAACGTTTTGCTCTAATCCCTCTTCTTTGTGCACCTTCGGAAAATTACAACTAACACGACTCCCAGCACCAAATATCTGTACAAGGAAACAGTACTTCAATGAATCAATCTTGAAAGATTTAACCGACGACGATAAGCTCTAATGACAAATGCAATTAGAAGTTCCTCTTTGCAATTTCCGGTACTAAAAAAAACAAAAGCTCTGAGTTCCGTCTGGTACTATTAGGGTGTCAAATTCATATGAGATGATTTCCCACAACAAAACAGTAGCACAGCTATCTAAGTCCTCGACCAAGAACGAAATTCCCCATTTTCAGTGGAACTATTCCATCTTTCACGAGCTCAAACCAGTACAAAACAACACTTTCCTCCCTCAAATGGAAGCCCACCATCAATAGTCCTAAAAAACAACCAAATCACACGAGTACGGAAACAAACCCCCTCATTCTAACAAAACCCCTTTGATTCCGAAACTGTAACGCAATCCAGCAACCTATCTTCCACACCACCAGAAAGCTCACAAAACCCTAGAATCAACTCTAACGAACCCTCGACTACCAATCAACCCAAAAACAACCAACAAAAAAGACGAACCAACGGACCCGGGCTCCCCCAGTACCTTCCTCCGAAAACCCTAGACCAAATCGAAGGCGATCGAACCGAGCGGAGATAGAATCGCGAGCTGAATCCACTGAAAAATCCAGATCTCCCCTCGATATTAGGGTTCGCGATAGCGAAACCCTAGAAATCGCCGGAGCCGTGACTTCTGCTCTCGCGTCTCTTCTCCTCTCCTTCCGAGCCCGAAGTGGCAGAATTGGAAATATTGGAGTCCCGGAGGGAAGGTTGGAGGATTTTATATTGGTGGCCGTTGGATGGGTTTGATCTGACGGTGGAGGATTGAAGGGGTGGTGAGGTGGTCCGATGGCCATGGGGCCACTGGAGTAGCAGTTCGGTTTGACTCCGGGCGCAAAATTATGATCCCTGTATAGTTGTATGAGATTATTTTGTTGGGATTAATGATGTTCGTCCATTGCAGTTTTTAATATGATTTGCAGAGTACTATAGTAATTTGCATCTTAAACTGCGAGAAGTTTCATTTTTCTCTCATACACAAATGATACATACCTTAATTGTGCACTAGTAGAAATGGAGTTTGTTGTATCTACTACTATTAATACATGATAGAGAATAAATTACAAAAGATCATCGACTAAACCAATTAAAGCATGTATTCTTGTTAGCTTCGGGTAGGAAGCACCTCAAGGCTTTTTAAAGGGGTTTGTTTCGCCTCAAAGAACCTAGTTAGCGACTTGCCAATCACATTTTTGGACGGATTTCTTTTTCTGGTCATGTAATATTGCTAGCCCCTCGTAGTCAGAGGACAAAGACCAAAAATATCAAGAGGGGGATTCAGAGAATGACAAGGTAAGAGGAGACTTTTAGGATTAGGCTTGCTTTAGCTTGATTAGGTTTGCTTCTTAGAATTGGAAAGATCGTAGGGGAGAGATATTGAGCATATGGGCTCTCGTCTAAAAAGTGGAATTTGGAAAGACTTTCGAGTTGAGCTATTGGGATATTGTTACGTATGCATAGTTGCCTTGAGTGACTTGACCCCCAAGAAAGCAAGACTAATGGAAGCCCAAAAAAACCAACCACATTAACTGATGGGTTTAATTTTAGTAAGGTAGAATCATTCGTGTTCGTGATTGACATACCTGACCCATAACAGGAGCAATGGAGAGATCTTGTTCCGGGCATCATTTTGAGTGGGGTCTCACTTTTATTGATATATATACATAAGTCTATTAGGTTGTAAAAAATACTATTGATAACACATAATTATTGAGACAACACATAGAGAAAAATCTTTTTTGATTTTCCACCAAGTTAAATGATAAATTTGTCGGAAAAAATACTAGGAGGACAAAACTTTTCAAGTGATATTGCATTAAGTTAGTGAATTTTTTATAATTTAAGTTAGGATGACAAAACTTTTCAAATTTAGAGACCTCGCTGTTAGTTTTAACACAGAACTTCAAAAATTCCCGAAACCCCCCTGGTGATTGATACAACAACTATAATCGGTTCACCACATTTTCACTTTAAGTAATAGTCATGATGGTGCTTGGACAGACGACTAAAAATCTAAAATCTAGTCGGACGACTAATACCTCTAGTAGTTCTCTTGGTTTATATTCGTTAAAAAATGTTGCAGTCAAAGTTAGTTACCATGATTTTTTTAGAATGTGAGAGAATACATATTAATACTAAACAACTACTTGAAAAAAGTTATACCAAATATTATCGGGAGTTACAAGACGTGTAATTGTCATAACAAACAATCGTGTTAGGAATTTAAATTAAAAAGGTCAGAATTTATAAGAATGGCCGAATGAGTTCCGAAATTCATCAACAAGTCTAATTATTGTTAAGAAATTATTTTCAAGGAGGTCAAAATCCAAGGAATCAAAATGCAAGAACTTGACAATTTTGGGGTAAAAAACCAAACGCGATGTACTGGTGCTGCCTTGACTTGAGAGTCAAGAACCCAGGGGGTGTTTGATTGGGGGTACCTGGAATGGAATGGATTCCATTCCATTCCGGTGTTTGGTTTGTTTATTTTGGGCCCAGAATTAGAATCCATTCCAGCCTATACCTAGGAATTAGAACCTTACCTACCTACCAAAGAATGAGAATCCATTCCAGTATGGTATGAGATTCTCATTCCATTCCTTCCCACCACGCCCCCCCCCCCCCCCCCCCCCCCCCCCCCCCCCCCCCCCCAAAAGATTTTTTTTGCCCACCCGAACCTAATCGGATCATGATATCCGGGTACAAACTACAAACCCACCCGATACCACACCCGACCAACCTTCTTATACCCACGTCCTTTCTAGGTTTTTTGTTCTCTGCCACTCCCGCACAAATCCGCCGTCTTCGTCTTTCCCCTTCCCCTCCAATCTCCATCCCAACATGGTGAGATCTCTCCCCAAACCCTAACCCTAGATTCGTTTTCTGACCGACCGACCCTTCCAGGTTCTCCCCAACGACGTCGACCTGTTGCACCCTCCGCCCGAGCTCGAGAAGAGAAAGCACAAGCTCAAGAGGCTCGTCCAGTCCCCCAACTCCTTCTTCATGGTAAATCTTCCTCTCTTGTTCCTTTCGCGTTGGTTGTGGTAGTGTCTATGTTATTTTGGGGTTGAAGGTGTCGGTTTTGTTTGTTTTTTGTTGGCTTGCAGGATGTGAAGTGCTCCGGTTGCTTCAACATGTAAGCTCCTTAACCGAGTTGAATCGTGATTAATTTTTAGGGTTTGGGTTGGTGAAGTTGTTTTATTTGTGACTGTCTTTGAACTTGGATTTGTGGTTTGCAAAATTAAGGCCGAGTTCGGTTTGACATGATTGGACCACGTGGAACAGATCACATTCCCAACTCTTTGCTAACAGGAATATGAATTTCAGGGTAATTCAATAAACAATTAGTGATTCAGTAGCTCTAGTTAATGATGGCAATGTTGCTGGAGTTCCAGTCAACTTCTCGCACGACTGGGTTTGAGTTCGGACTAAGAGGCAAGCTTTGGTGACGTCTGTAAAATTGAACGAGTTGATTTTATTGTAGCATAGCTGGATTACGACCTTTAGTGAGGCAATTCAATTACATTGGGAGGGTGTGACTGGGCATCCATAATCAATTTTCTATGTAAAACAAGGAAAAATCAAGAATGTTGTTAAATTGCATCATGGCATTCATCACGGTGAACCAAACATGGCCTAACTTGTGTTGATGGTTCCGTGCATGTCCAAGTTGGCCTATTCCTCATTGCGTTTTGTGTGAAACTTGAATCATTAAATTTTCATCCATAACTTGTAACGACAAAAGTAAGGTATTATGTGGAAATGTTGATGTATTATTTGCGTCACCATGTCTAAGTAATTTTACGTTCAAGATTAGCAAATTAGCTGGAAATATTAGTGTCGGTATTTTTCCTTGGTAATGATAGTATGCTATTAATTATCTTGATGTGAGAACGTATTTATTCAATACAAGGCAACACATTAATTTGGAATTCATAAATGATGTGTTATATGCATTTTCAGTTATTTCTTTAAATGGTGACTGATTTGCTCTTTTCTGTAGCACAACCGTCTTTAGCCATTCAGACACGGTTGTTGTTTGTGGGAATTGCCAAACAATCTTGTGCCAGCCGACGGGTGGAAAAGCTAGGCTCACCGAGGGTTGCTCTTTCCGGAGGAAGGGTGACTAAACCCTATCACATGCTTCCATGTCAGTCCACTTTTTGTTACCATCGAGCCAATGTGGAAAACTACTGATGTTTTAATGCTTTGAGTTACTTGGAGGATTTTGTTTTTTTTCTTGAGATGTTAAACTGTTTATTATTCATGGAATTAAATTATCTTTTATGTTTTGATATATTAGTATTATTATTATTACCTATTTAGCAATGCAATTTCTGTAGAAGATTTTTTATATTTGTTGGTGGATATTGTCAAATGTTTTCTGTATTAGCCTATTAGGACATGTCTAATTCTGGTATTCTTAGTGGGTTCTATTATTCTTGCAAAAAAAATGAAGACCATGAGTCTATGGGTCCTCTAGCGCTGCTTTGTAACCTTTTCCTTCTCTTCTCTACTTTGTTCCAGCTACCTCAATTTTTTAAATGTTTTGCTGACAGAGGTTCACAGTGTCAGGAAATAGAAGTAGTTTTGCGAATGCACCTTTAGGTTATCAAATACCATATAGGTAGTTCTCTGTGCACTGTAGATATTTTTCTCAAAAATGTGACGGGTGTGTATGTTACCAGGATGTATGGGTGTTTCACAATGTTTCCTCAATTTTTATCTATCTTAAATTTCACATCCATGTAGTAACCTACTCTGAGTCTACATTGATTAATGATGGGGTTTTTTATTATTTTGAAGCTACTTTCCGATTATGCTATTATAGATTGCCAGCTTTTGCAATGTATGGAATATGTCAATTCATTTTTCAAGCCAACTGACAAATTGACTATTTAGTGGAAAAACAAGATAATTTGGTCTAATGATGTCTTGTTTGATTATTACACATTTTCACACCCTCAATTATTTGACAATTTGTAACAGAGGATGTTTGCACATTTGCTTCTGTAGAGCTGCTCACACTTAACCCCGTTTTTTTATTGACGGAACAAACACAGCTGAGCAGTTTGTTGGGAAGTAGAATAATTTCTGTATTGATTGTACGATTAGATCCAGATGTGTATATACTATATACTTGCCATTGCTGGAAAGTTTTGTTCCATAGATTCCACCTAGCAAATGCTAAGTTCATTGATATTCTGTGCTTTTGATTTGGTTAGGGTTTGGTAGTGTGGAATCAAGTTCCTGGGCAATAGCATAACGAAATTTTTATTGCCTAGCTATCATGAAATTTGGCGGTTTCCTTGGTGCTGAGGTTTCATTGATTGGAAGCAGCAAGGTTTGCCTGTGTAAGTGCTAAGTAATAGTTGAGAGAGCATGATGATGAGAGAAAAATGAGAGTTTCTTCTGCATATGGTTGTTTAGATGCAAGAGTTCTATTTTGTCTGCCAAAGCAGCTTTAATATTCTCTTATGTATTTCGTTACTGGTCTTTTAACATTGACTTCGAATGTGCATTTCAAGTTGTACTCTGCCTCTGGTAGTAGATAAGCAAACACATACGTCTTGTTCGCCCATTTCTCGTTTATGTTTCTCTCATAGTTATCCAACTTTTCCCCTAAAGTGCAATATCTGTCTGAACTTACTGTGGTGCATATATAACTCCGTCTCGTAGTTACTTTTCACTTCATTTCGTGCATTCCAGTCTGTAGCAACGTATGGGTAGTTTTCTTGTAATGGTTAAACTTGAACTGTTCCGACTAAGCAGTAGTTTTGGTTGTTTCACATGATGTACCAAAAGCATTGCTTCCGAGGCTATTGAGCTGAAGGGTGATGATGATGTTTAACCCTCTTTTGGTACTTATTATTGTCAAATTCCGGATGGCTGCTGCTTGCATGTAAATCAGACGTAGCACTTGAATTTAGTGAGAAATAGTGGTCTTTCAATGAGAGACGTACCTTGCTGTTAATATTTGGTGTGCCATCACCTATCCATTCTGCTCGTTGATATACGATGTTTTTTGAAATTGTTCAAGTCTCCTTCGGGGTGATTATTTTGCTTTGCTAGAAATTAATACCCCGAAAAATTGAATATGTCCGTCGTCACTTTGGGTATGTGATAAAATTAACGCGGGTTGGCATGAATCTTTTCGTAAATGCTTGCTATCTTGACACTGTTTTCGAAGTGGTTTAACTCTTATCTACGTGAGAAAAACATGATATCTATTGGTATTTTTGTAGGTAACATTCAAGACGGCAGTGGGCGATTTAGCTTACGTAGCCTTTTCCTAGTAGGGATATTTTCCCCATTTTGATTGTGTGGGATGAGCACGTATTCGTTCAGTCCAAAGCCATATTCTATTTTGTTGTCCTTGTGTGGTCTTCTTTGGGGATATGATTCGAGGCATTTCGTATTTGGCATGGGGATGAAAGATGTTTCCGCCTTTTTTGTTTTCCAACTTTGCAAAGTTCGATGTTCTTCCACCACATTATTCAAAAGGTTGCACCAACATTTGGTTTGTGAGCATATCTCACCTAACAAGCACTTCAGCGATAAACAAGAGAACCAATCTGGTTATAGGTGGCACACCGAATCAGACCTACTACAACTCGTGATTCACAAAGGCGTATTTCCGAAATTCCACCAACAAAACTAGCCTCTTCTGGAAAGTCATTAAACTGCTATGCCTAATATAGAAGGAATTAGATGCTTGTTGAATAACATAAGGCTCAGTTTACATCATTGTAAATGGTTTTCAATGCGATCCACTGAGATTTGGAAATCTACTTCCTTGTTGCAATTGCCATATTCGAAGCATATCTTACCGTTTACATCATTCTCAAGTACGATCCACATGAATATTACTTATGGTAACATTCTTGCTAATTGTACTTGAGAAGTGTTACTCTTAAAACAAGACGTTCGCAAAATACCAATTCAATGTCTCAAGTTCAAGTATAACTCAATGTTAAATACCATAAAGGTTTATGAGCCTTTTTGTTTCCTTTTTCCTTTTTACGCTATTAGGACAACAATTGGTGAGTGCTTAGTCAATCTTGTCGTGTTAAGTCGTCTATATAAGTTTTAGGTGCTGCATCGTATCTCACCCATTTAATAATCGTGTTTAGAGACTTCTGTCGTATCCAACTTGTTTATAATTGTGTTGCAATATCCAACCCGTTTATACGATTATTAACACAATTATTACTTGTTAAAAACTTAAAGTATTGTACCAAACAAATATCAACCACTAAAAGTACTAGACAATTACAATAACATTAATAGAAACCACATGCAAATGAAACAGTAGTAACTAACTACACAATACAATAGTAAACATCAACATAAACTACTTAATACAATACTAACTAACTAATTACCTAATTACCTGATTACTTTTCATGTTTTATCGCGTCTTAATCATGTTAATCATTTTTGTTGCAGAAATTTATATTCAACCTATTTAATATTCGTGTTGTCATATCCAACTCATTTATTAATCGTGTTCAAAAATTCTCAATCCACATCCGCTAAGTTCATGTATTGTAATCGGGTTTCGTGTAAAATTGATGACCCTCCGAAAAAAGAAAAAAATATATTTTACGTGCTACTTTTTCCGTTTCAAATTAGACAAGAGTCACAAGACAACTATTATGTCGGATCATAATGTGTTTTTCTTTTGTTTTATGAGTTTTAAATGTTTGAAACATATGGCCTTTCTCCTGCTCTTTATTTTAATATTCCGCGCGTCCAACGAGAAAAAAATGATAAAGTTTGGGGTACTTGTCATATGATTGTTATCAAAGTTTATCTCATAAACGCTTTCTAATCGTTATCAAAGTACTGGTGCAATGATTAATCTGATTTGGTCGCAAAGAACATCGTTATTTACTTTATTCGTTTAGTTCATCACTCATCATGACTCGAACGACCTGATCATTGGACGTTCTCTTTCTTCCGTATCAGTTTTATCTCTCTCCAACCCACTTTCTTTTCTTCATACACTATTTAAATTTTAACTACAACTCATGTCACAACATTTCTCTCTCATCTACATCATTAAAGATTTAAATAAAAAATTTCTAAAAAATCAAAACAATTATAAAACGTATTTTCAAAAACAAATAAAAAAATGAAACAAAATTTTCAAAAAATAGAAACATATAAAAAATTGATCCGACGATGATGACCGGGCGTGGGGAAACCCCGTTATCCACTGACATGACGTACAATGGAAGGTGATGTTATCCATTATGTTCAGTGAAATAATCACATACACAATTAAGTATTGTCTTCCAAAAGATAATCTACATTGTTGTTAAGTTTTGTGACTTTAGGGCATCCCTTAACAGGGATTTTTCTTCGGTAGTGAGAGGTCGTGAGAGTTCGGTCGAAGATTACCTTGAAAAAAGATTTTTTAACGCTCAAAAACTTCGGTCGAAGATGACAGGGTCGTCGACCCGGTCGTTCAAACGACCGGGTTGACGACCCGGTCATCAAATATTTTATTATTTTTTGATTTTTTTTGTTTTTGTTTTGATTTTTTTAATTTTTTGTTTGAGTTTTTTTTTTCCGAAAATACGTTTTATAATTGTTTTGATTTTTTAGAATTTTTTTTTATATTTTTTATATTTTTATCAAGATTGACCCCGAAATGATGTGGAGGAGAGAGATAGGTTGTTGTGGGTTGTGTTGGGTTGTGGTTAAGATGTGAATAGTATAGGAAAGAGAAGAAAGTGGGTTGAGGAAAGAGAAAGCTGATGTGGAAGAGAGAGAAAGCTGATTTCGAAGAGAGAGAGAGCTGATGATCGGGTCGTCCAGGTCATGGTTAGTGATGGTCTTAATAACTCACTTGTTTGTCACCGTGTTTGTACGCTACATGTGGCTATTTATATGCTACATGTGGCGTCCCACTTCCTTAGGATTATTGCTGAAAACTTTATTATAATCATTGTTAAATTTACAAGCTATTCCGGTAATCTACATCCAGTGGATATTGTAATTAGTAATTAGAGGAGAAGGATCATTATCAAAATAATGGGTAGCGCGTTCGATTCCGTGGTTAATACGTATTAGGTTAGTACGATGTTTTGGAAGTTGAAGAGTAATTTCTAATGACTAATAGGTACACAAAAGCCAATAGTCGATTTTTGGAATGTAGCCAATCAACGAACCCAAACTTTTTTGTTTTCCAAGAGAAATTAATATATATATTTTTCAAACAATAGAGTCAATATTTTAGCATAGGAAGGTTGTGAAGTTACGTTGCAACAACTTGCCCAACTCTCTTGTTATTGTTTATTGAGCTTCAATTTGTCTTAATAATTTGATTTGGTCATTTCATGCTTTCCTATTCAACAAAAATATTAATTATAAAATTATTTAAGGATGGTGTCAGAAATTCAAGTAACGAGGCTCAAAACTTGTAAACTCCTTTCAAAATACTGACAAAATTAGGCTAAAGCATGTGGACTATATGTATATATATTTATAATATCTAATATATGGCCCAAATATTTTACAAATAATTTCTTTGGACTGATATCTCTTTTTTAGTCTATAGTACTTATACTAATACCACTTTGATCTGTAGTTTGTTAGCTTGAACTATGATATTGTTAAGTTTTAAGAGACCAGTGAAGTTGACGTCTTTTAACATTTAACAAATTGCAGAACTATGATAACAAGTTCCAGCTAAAGCATCTAATGATTGGGTTGTGCGAACCATGCTCTACGTGGATTTTAAGAGGAATTGTCACAAAATAACTTCTATGCAACCATAAAAGAAGAAGAAGAAGAAGAAGATAAAAGGTCTACCATGCATGCACTACCACGACTAAAGAAGGATGTTTGTTGTTATACAGGAAAAGTAAGGGTGTATAAATACTGAAGAGTCTAAATTATTTGTTTTTGCTTTTATGAATCTTCAAAATAATTTTAATGTTCGCCACTTTTAAATATGTGTATCATACCATTTCCCAAACATATTTTCCACAAATCATAATGAAAACTTTAGTCACTAACATGATGTGTTTAAAAGTAAAATCTTTTTGTTAATTATATTCAAGCAACTTTTTGATGCCAACACATCAAATACATGAAAGTTGATTCTTGAGTTAGTTCTTAAGAATTAATTGGTAAATGAGATGTAAATTATTGTCACATCTTGGTAAATGATAACCCATGATCTTTATTAGTTCTTTGAGAAAGGTCCATTTGAACTCTAATATGCAATCTCTTGACATGCATGTCATTGGTTAAGACCATTATTGAAAACTTGTTTCATCTTGTGGAACGAACATTAAACATTTCCTTTTACCCTGTGAATCCAACCCTGGCATAACCCGGCATTCATGGGTGGGGTTCTGTACCTGCAGCATTTGTGTCTTCATCTAATCATCTACTTGTATTTGGATTTTCGTCCAGGCTAGGGTATTTAATGAAATTCCAAGTCCTGGAGTCCCTCGAAACAAACACTTCATATTAATATAAAAGGGTCAAGCTTTAGTGAGCCCATGACTCATCAAGTTTAGTTTAAGTCCCCTACAATCTTACTGTTGGATCTTATTTACAGTTGATCTCACCATTCATTAGCATAACCGTTTTTTTCTTAATCTACATTACAATTTAAATTGAGTGGTGGATATTGTGGGGGCTTAATTTAAAAAAATTGAGCCATGTACTCACTAGAGAATTCTTATAATATAAAATATATAAAATATATAATATATAATATATATAATATATAAAGCAGTTGTAGTGGCGAACACCTCTAGCCGCAACAGACATGAAAACAAATTTGTCGCGGTGGTTCTGACGAGAACAAGCCGACAAGTCCCCCCACAAGGCACGTTTCTGGACTTTAAAAGTTCGATTTAATCAATCATCTTTGTCTTCGAGTTGCCACAAAAGACAAACTTCGTTTTGTCTCCACGTTTCCATCCACACACACTAGCAAGAGAGACAAAGTCTTGCTCACAGTTGATTAGTTTCCACGAAACAGACATTACTGCGTCTCGCTTAAACACTTGTCAAGTTTGCACAATTATTAACTTATCTGTTGGAATTGTTTTTTGTTATATTTCAGTCCGCATGGAAAATCCTGGAAGGTGTTATCGTTAAACTATTCCAGATATGTTGACGTTTTCAGCACTGATTTTTTTTATAATAAAAAACCCTTTTCGGAGCCTATTTTTGTCGTTTGTGGTAGGAATGCTACAAGAGATCTTTCATTGGCAGAGTCATCAGACATGGTTAATTAAAGGGGAGCGAAAGGTATAGGGTTTTTTCAACTGAAGTGAAGTATGACAAGTTGAGTTAGCGAACTCTCCTTTGTGTTGTTCAGAATTTGTTAATGAAATTTGTGAATTTTGGTTATGTGTTTTGTTTGTTAACCTAGAATTCTGTAACACCGATCTCCAATTGACATGCCACGGTTCCAAATAGTGAGTAACTCAAATCGTTTTTCACCGAGTGTCTGAGAGCGTTTTACCTAACGTAGCTACTAAGACTCGAACCGATAACCTCATTGATAAATTTGGTTGATCCACTACCTCAACAAAACCTAAACACTTAGGTGAAGGATAGTGGATCCAACTTTATTATATAGTATTATGCATTTTTTGTGTTTAGCAATGTGGGACTATTTTCTCAACACTCATGAGCACAAAATTGATCCACAGATATGTTCTATTACGTCGATTTGTTTATGGATTATAGATTGACTTTATCAAGACAAGCTAAGCATTAATTTTAATAATGCAAATATCTCACATCTACAAGTTAACATGTATCATGGGATTGGACCCCGGAAGAGAAGGTGGGGAAAGAACGAGGAAACTGTGGGGAAAAAACTTAAACTAGTATTATCTTGTTGCACCAAATGTATTTAAACAAAAAAATTGATTTTTTTATTTTTATTTTATCCACTCTACTCCTGAACTCCATTTTATATCATAACCTCCTTAACATCAGAATAAAACTGCTGGGATTTGATCTCACGTCGTCTTGACTATCTTCTGACTGAGCTAACCTCAGTTGGTAAATTGAACTAATTAGAACGTCTAACTTTAACATCTATCATAAACAATGGAATTGGCAATATATCGGTTCTACTTGGTTGCCCACGTCGTGGTAAAACATTGGACTGAATATATACCACAACACAGTTCTTGATTCCAGTACTACCAATTGTATTTGTACCCAACAACTTAGCATTTAAAGGTATGATCAGATGGAGTCCACGTCGCATATGTTTTGAGGTAACTTGGAAAAAAGTCATCAGCAATCGAAAAAAGAAGACAAGTACAGACTTGGAGTCACCGGGGAATTGACCGGAGGTCGTCCCCCGTCGGCGGTGGGTTGCCGGAACATAAACGTTTTTTTCCCAAGATTAGAGCAAACTTCTAAACAAACCCATGCATGTTGTCAAACTATTATGCATGAGAAACTACACATGGACGTGTTTTTCTTTTCCAGTGTGACGTTATTGACTCCTTTTTTGTGATCTTTGGTAGGCTTTTAGTCGATATATACTAGACTATTTGCATGACCCGTAAGTAAGGTCAATTTCTACTACGACACACTAATATGTATGATCTAAAGTACGAACTTATTTACTGATAATAAATTTAGAATAAAAGAAATTACATGTTATGATGAGATACAATCTGACCAAATAATAATAATAATTTTGTAGGACGTTGGAATCACACGAGCTCAAGAAATTTATTTCCCGTTGCATAAGTGTGCGATATGTGTTTTTGAAGACAATCAAATAAAAAAAACGAAAAATAAGTGATGCCGTGTGGTATCATGTCGGTGTTGACTCGCCGCCTTTTTTGTTTTTAGACCTCTTTCATACTGAAGTCTAATGGGAACGTCTCCATTTTGGACTTCAGTTGAAGATTTGATAGTGCTCATGCACGTACTTCAACTAATTAGTTCTCTACTTCGGTTGACCAAAGCAATCTTGTACAACGCGTTATGTGGCACAATTTATATGACATTCATGAGAAAATTTAAGAGGTTCAAAAAAAAACAAAAAACAAACAGTGTATATACTTAACTAGGTAAAAATTGAAAATTCAAAAGGAAGATGGGCAAAATTCAATTTTGTGTATAGAAACTCCACGCGAGACAAAATCCAATTAGTATATATTTTACAAGGAGAAATCTAGACCCCTGGTCCATAGTTAGCACACCCATTGCCTGCAGTGCATATATGCGAGTTCGATGGTTGGTGGAGACGAGTTGTCAAAACGAGTTTATTGGTGTTGTTAGTGACATGATTGAAATAGAATATGCATTGGTTGTTATCATTGTAATAGAATATG
Source organism: Triglochin maritima (assembly GCA_963682175.1). Taxonomy (NCBI): domain Eukaryota; kingdom Viridiplantae; phylum Streptophyta; class Magnoliopsida; order Alismatales; family Juncaginaceae; genus Triglochin; species Triglochin maritima. The sequence continues at coordinate 50,725,724 of OY821774.1, read as the reverse complement.
TCATTTATAAGGTTTTAGTTAAAATAGGAAAAAATATTTATATGAGTTGGTGCACCGACCTTTAGCCGGGGTAGTTGTATTGATGATATCATTTGTATCCGTATTCACTTCGCTTAAATATAGGTAGGTTTAACTTTTCATATCTGGCTATTTGAATATCTCTGAAAATTCAAAATGAAGCGTGTTTAATTAAATCTCTTTCTATTGGACTATGACAAAAATAATAATGAGTTGTATGTAGCACACCATTTGTAGAGTGGGGCCACATATATGCACATAATGTGATAACAAATGCTACGATTCCTAGAATTTTCTCTTCTACTTAATTTCCTCCTACCTTCCTTTGAAATAATCAATTCGACATGTCTACGGGAAAAATTCAAGCAATACTCTCGAGCCCCTAGCAAGAAAAGAATTCTGCAAAATACAATTAGTGCCAATAAGAATTAAGGTTTTTCCATATTTGGCATTTATACCAGCATTCACATATGACCAACTAAAAAGTTACTAATATGTCCTGGTATTTATCTCATGCATAAACTCTCTCTCTTTTTATCTTGTTTCAAAATTGTTGATAAAAAACGAATTTAATCTTTTTAACTTGATTTTTTTTCTCTGAAAGAGGTAAAGTTTCATAAACATATTAAGAATATTAGTTTGTAGTTGACGAACTGATAAGGAGCTAGAAGACTCAATGAACATAAAACACACTGAATTACAGAGTAGGCTTCGGTGAATTGCTTTTAGGTTGCTACACTTTTCTCATGAAATAACAAGTAATTGGTTATTGCAACACGAGTAAGAGTTAACTAATATTGTTGCAAAAAGATATAAGTGAAAATATCGTCATTTACAACTTATTATACCCACATATAGCATGTGTTAAAATGACATCTGAACTCAATGTAAAATTCTATAGTTATGTTATTATAACATAATTAAACTATTTATTATAACATAATTAAACTATTTACTAGCTATGTTATTATACATAGTCATGTAAAATTCTATAGTTATGTTATTATGTTATTCAATATAACATATAGTTATGTTATTTGACTAGCTTAGATTTGTATTATTTGTATCAATAACCATTCAAAAACGGAAATTACAATATATATATATATATAAGACTTGTTTTAGTACAGCTCTCTATCTACAAATGAAGAAAATATTAATTAAACTATTGTGATTTTTTATCTACAAGAATAACTCACAAGTTAAACGTAATTTTTATGGTGCTTGAGTTTGCGATAACAAGATAATGTAAATTAGAACAAAACCTAACTGTCATAACATTATATTTAAATTATGTTTAATAAACCTTATCCGTAAGCCGGTTGCCCATATTACCATTCCGCCTCTAGTTTTCGGTACGCTATCTTTGTATTAATGTTTTAATTTGCACATTGTATCTACACATCTTACTATACGACACATACACACGAGGCAACGAGGACGATTACGTGTTCCCAAAACATTTTTAATATTATATGATCAGGATCACTTAAACAGTGAGAAAATGACTTTGGGCTACTCCAGACGTTTCAAGATAATATGAAATCGGCCGCATGCATGATTGTTGCACGATAGCTATTGTTTGTAGAACAGTCAAACACTTTTCACAATTTCGTGTTTTGCATGCATATTTGAGAGTAATAAGATCTCCAGTGTATGTTGTTTTGTATCTAATCATCAGTTGATTCAGTTGTCATGACTATTGACTAAGGTCAATAATTTTTAGGAGATATTTCTGATGTTATGACCATTCATAGCAACAAACCTAATTTTCTCTGCAAAAACAAATACGACATTTTGTGAGTTTGACAAAATATAAAAAATTACGTGTAGCTTCGGGAAAAAATATAAGAAACATAATTTTCTTTGCAAATACGACACTATGTGAGTGAGAGTCTTTTGACAAATACTAAAATATGTGAATGTTCGGAAATGAAGATAAGTTCGTAATAACTCAAATCAATGTCTGGTTCGAGTGGCGCTGTTGTTTTCTCGAATACAAGCCACAATTAAACCTTTTTCAAGCTGCATATAGTGATTTTAATTTCTTTTATCTTGGGATATATCGGATTTGTAAGCAAGGAATTACACATCAATAGCAAGAAAATTTAAGATCATCAACGCTTGTCCATAGTCCTCTAATGATTAAGGTCAAAGGTCGAGTCATGGTCAGCATACTTGAATGTGTCCTACACTCCTACGCGTTTGTTTGAACAAAGAGCTACAACTTTTTAATTACAAGTAAAAACAAGATTATATACATTCATACAACATATAATAATATATGTATATTAACGTAAATAAGTTTGGATAAGAACGGCAACAATACTAGTACAGAGTGCAGACTACAGTACAACATGAGTATATATACCTATAAAGATTTTGATAAAGTTTAATTAAGTAAATGTTAAAAACCGCAGCATATATATATATATAAATTCACTGGAAAATACCACTTCCATTTCTACAACATTAGATAGCAAATCCAGGTGACTAGCCAAATTCATCACATACTCAAGAAGGTCGATGTCAAACGTCTAACTATTGTCCCAACTTCCAGACCATTGAGCTATTATGTCCTTGCAAAATAGATATTACATCTACTTTTGTTATTGAATATGGTTCATATACTCAAGATTTGTTATTCATGTTGATCTCTTTCTACGTCGTATTATCACAATGAAAACAAAAAAACACCCAAGAGACGAGTAAAAAATTCTACACAAAAGGTGAAGACAACACATGACTTTACCTCCCACAATTCTGTCCACCAATTTTATGCCGTGTTTGCACCATAACTCTACCTACAAAAATCTCTCTCGTGATTAGGAATTATCAACCGACAAATAATAAAAATACATAAATTATAGAAGACCTCAGGGAGCCTTTTTAGAAAAATGAACTTCTTCGCGCGTGTTTCTCACGGTATAGTTGACGTGTAACAAATAGGGGTGCAAATGGTTACCAACTATCCGAGTATTCGATTCGAAAATTTCTATTTAGTTGGTATTTGGTAAGTTCAATGTTACCAATTTAATTTCGGATACGAATTTGGTTTAAAAATATTTACCAATTAGAATTCGGATACGAATTCGGATACAAGCTATTTAAAATTCGAATTATCCGAATTATCCGAATTATTCGAATACATGGTCAAATACACAAATTAGTATTCCAAAATTTAGTATTCCAAAATTTTAATACGAAAATTTAGTATTCGAAAATTAATTACAATATATATATATATATATATATTCAATTTCGGATAATATCCGAATACCAATTAGTATTCAAAATTTTTGAAGTTTCGGATTCGGATTCGGATAGTTCTGCTGAATTCGGATTCGAATTCGAATTTGGTAATGGAATATGGTATTTGGATTCGAATTCGGATACAGTAGGTATCCGAGTCATATTATCCGAGTTGCACCCCTAGTAACAAATGTGATATTATATTACGACAATGCACATTATATTATTTTAGTAACAATTTAACGGTGTATGTCTCGTTTTCACAATTGGAACGCCAAAACTAAATAAACCCAAAGCTCATTTTTTAACAAAAAATAAAAATAATGGGTATTGACTTTCTTACTATACTAAATTATTGTTTCGGCACTAACCTGACTCCTGACACGTACGCCTCCAGTATTCTTCAATATAAGGTAGTAAGTTTCAACTCCTAAGCATAACACTAGATAATGATGGTAATTTTATAATTAATGCTTCATTTTGTGCTTCTACAACTATACAAATCAGCTAAAAAAATTAAAAACGAGAAAATCATATCTCCAAAGACTAAAATCACTACATTTCGTTCCAACTGACCAAGTCAGGCACATAATAGTTACAAAACACGGAAAAGATGCACTTTTGCTTTCAGTTTCTACGGTTTCAAAGCTTTAAAAACGAAAGTATGATGATGTTCTGAACTAACGAAAAGGGAAGGCATCCCCATCGATCACGAGTCTTCTGTACCAAACTACGTTGTTATTTCCAACGCACACTTCAATAATATTATCAACAAAAAAAAAACTTCAATAACTCCCCAATAAACTAGAAGCAAGAAAACAAAAGCCACAGGAAAGTGTGGAGCAACTTCTGCATTAAAAATCTGGAGTTTGAACTTTCCAAGTACCACCCTCTCTACCCAACTTGACATATATATCATTTGATGTATTGAGGGCATGTGAACTATATTACTACATGGATGGTGGTGGGACTGTTGTGATGTTATGCTCTTGCACTCTTTGCTTCTTTGTCTGACATAGAGAGAGCACATCTTCAATTACAACCCACTTTCTCCTCTTGGAATCAACTTTTGGCTGTATAATACAGGAATTTGGCATCACTGGAATGTTGGTGGTGCAACAAAGGAAGTTCACTTGCAACTGCACAGACCCAGAACTTCAAATTTGATCTTTGAGGTAAAAGATTGTTCTCTTTTGCTTCTTTCTTTCCATGTGAACTGTGCCATTGAAGTGATCAGAGGATAGAATAATATATGACAGTGAAAGGCACATATTCTCTTCAATTGCACTATAACTATGTACTTACTTCTTACCCTCAAGAAGCACTACTGTCCATTCTCTTAACATACAGTTTTTTTTAATTCAGGTTGTATATTTTTTTTGGGGGAAATTGGAAATATGTTTTGCGGTGTTAGACAAGCAAGGACCGGCAGGGACAAGCAGCGATACGAGGATGATTTTCGCCTTGTTTCTGGGTATATATATATATTTCCCCAATATTTTATCTTATAAATTCATTTGTTTTAGGTTTACCAATAAAAGTGTACTGGGCAGTTTAACTCACTGGAATTGGTTTTTAAGGTTTGTTTAATCGAATTCAGAGACTAAAGTTTGAAAAGAGAAATCAAAATACAAACTTTGATCCAAATAACCCCTTCAAAAGGTTGACACTTTGAAAATATTGAGTTAGTTTTCCAAAGAAACCTTTTCAAATTCCAAGTTAAAAGAAATGCTTTTATTGTTCCGCCAAATTCATCTCAAAATTCAGAATCCATAATTCCTCAATCTCAAACCAATACTTACTAGGAAAACAGTTACTATGTCATGCAATCATATGGGTGTTTTATCTGAAGAAAAAAAATGGAATCAGACATGGTAGTTATTGTTTTAACAGGTGCATTCCCTACAAGTTGGAAGAGAATGTTGAAGGGCATGGGGTTGACCTGTTAAGCAGGCTAAGAGTTCTCATGATATCCACACCAAACCGTCAAGATCTTGTCTTCCCAAAGGTACGAATTATTAATAAATTATAGTGTGCCTATAAAAGTTAGTGTGATCACATGAATTTTTGAAAGAAAAAGGATGGGGCACATTATTGGACAGGGAGGATGGGAGGATGATGAGTCGGAAGAAGATGCTGCACACCGTGAAGCTGAGGAAGAGGCAGGGGTGAAAGGAACGATTCGTGTATGTTAATATGTCCTTTTGCTAATATAATCTCTAATATTTCATGTATGTTTTTTGTGTTGTTTTAAGAGTTTTAAGGATTGGGGGCAAATTCCCATTTATGTATGCTCTAATATTGGACCTAAGTGTAACTTGGGCTTATATCTTGGTGTAGACTGTTTACTATGTTTTCATGTTCTATCGCAGCTTAGCTTCTCGGAAAATGCACTCAATTGATCACCTTTATGGACAGAAAACTGAATTTATTAGTAAATTGGATGTCTTGCTTCGAGACTAATAGCAAATATACTTCAATTAATTTGATATCTTAAGATCTCATTAACTCACTTTGAGCTCCAAGTCCATTTGAACTCTCTTTGAATTGGCAGTCACAACCTAACAGTAAACTAGATCTCCTATTTCCACATACTTGTTGACAATGAGCTATTTAAGTCTTTGATTGAAGTGGTAGGGATTTTCCGAAGTAGGATTCTTCTAAACCAAGTCAAGATGCATCACATGCCATGTCTGGTCATGTCAATTAAGATTGCCATTTCAACACAAGGCTTATCTTCCATGAATTTCAACAGCGAGTTTGAATTTTTTAGGCCCACAATTAAGACTAATCACCAATTTGGTACTAGTAATTTTAAAAATTAATCTTCTTGCCATCAAATACTAGTATTTGTATTTTAATTTCAAAACAATCTGTAACACCTCAAAGTTTAGTCTTACATCAGCTAATAAGAAATTAGTAGTGTAGAATATAAAAATATGAGTTTACTATTACAATAACCAACCAATTTAAGTTTTATGCCAATAGATGAGTGTTATGGGACAATAGACTTATGGGTGATGGACCAGACTTGGACTCGATGTAGGTTTGGGGACGGGTTGTTACACCGTTAGTTTTATTTCATGAAAATGAGTTTGATAACTATGTGCGTATGATCAAGCGGTAGATTTCAATCCAAGAAAAACTGTCGGATAACATGAAATATTATAAATACTGTATCAGTTTTAGGCACAAAATGATAGTCATACCTGTCATGAATTTCCAGGGAACGTTGGGAGTTTGGACGTTCAGAAGCAAGACCAAGGATAAACCATCATGCAAGGGTAAAATGTTTGTGATGGAGGTCACGAAGGAACTTCATTCATGGCCTGAGCAAACACTATACGGGAGGAAATGGGTAAGTATTTGAAGCGATTGGCTTCATTTTCGTCAGTTATAGACCATCTATTAACAACTTTACCTACCATTTTGGCGCAGTTAACTGTAGAGGAGGCTCATGAATGCTGCCGCTATGACTGGATGAGAGAAGCATTAGATAAATGTGTGGTTTTTTTGTCAGCAGAAGTGAGTTTGGAACTTGACGACACACCTGAAACTTCAACACCAGAGAATGAAAATCCCATGAACGAAAGCATTCCGACCACCTCATCAGTGCTATTTAAACATGATCAGCACTCTGAGAAGCTTACCGGACCATCAGAAATAACAAACCTTGTACCATATTGCTGTTTGAATCCTAGCACATCCTCAGCTATGATTCTCATGTAGTTCTAATCATGCTTTTCAAATGTGTCGTCCGACAATGGAGGTGGCCAGGAATGATGGACGCCCCGGACAAAAAATGGCACCGAATCGTAATTGACAAGGGACATTAATCGCTATTGTCCACTTCTTTAGTTGATCAAATAACCATTATTGTATCTGACAAAGGAAACAGGCAGAGCAAAACAAGATGTAAATTAAATGTTGACATATGACCATCAAGACGGGATCATCATTCTGTTACTGAAGTAGACCTCTACATATGCGTGTTACCATTGAAGATTCGCCAATTTAATGTGCAACTAGAACCATTTTCATAAAAGACTTCATGAGTAGGGAATTTGGATGGAAAAGAGCTAGAAAGAAGGTACAAATACACATGATAAAATGAATGAACCGTGCGAAGCATCCCAATTAAGAATTGAAGAATTATAATAAACAACAGTAGGTCTTTGTTCGAGCTAACAATGGCTACAAACTAATAACAATAATTGAATTGACATAAAATAAGGGCTTCCTATACAAAAACAGACTACAGAAAAAGAAGTAAACAGAAAAATATAGTAAAACCAAGATGGAGTTTTTATAGTAAATTACAGCAAGCAACCCTAAAACATCAAATGTGTAACATCCCGAAATAGCGGAAATTTAAAAAAATTCATCAATATAACAGAGACCAATAATCAAAGACGGGACTGTCACTTCTCATCAAATATATAAGCGGTGCACCATATTACATCAGAGTTTGTCAAAACGATACATGACTACAACAGAACAACAAAGGAAGATAAAAGTAATCATGTCGACCTCAGTGGTCCGAAAGAGAGGATCCGATCCCAAGATGCGCGTGCACGCTGATAACCACCCAACTGGACTTATTGCGGTTCTGAAAAAGATATAACAACAATGCCTGAGTTTCCATAAGGAAACCTCGTATGTCAAGCTCCCCTATATGCATGCAGTAGTACAAATGAACCTATCATACTAGTAGCATGTCATGTCATCAACAGTAAGAAAAACAGTCTCTCTGAAGGGTAACACAGGACATCAGTCTGACAATCATCATCGGGTCTCCCAAGGAGACCTACCGTAGGCACATACAGTCTAACGGAACATGACGTGACACTCCCCACACGCGGCTACACTAATCATGGGGTTCGGCAAGGAGTATCCGCCAAGTCCGTGCCATAAGAAACAGATTTGTAACTTCGTGGTCGAAACCACACCAACGGAGTCGTCGCTCGGTCGGTCCATCAATCATCATCTCAGTAGTTGCCCATCTGAGGAACATAGCCGGAACAACATCGACCCATCAATCATCATCGCCGGAACAACATCGGCGGCATCACCGACACAACATCGGTGGTCCATCAATACGTCCAGCACAACATTGGACAAGTCCAGACCGAAGTCTGTCAGGTCATCAGGCTCCACGAGCCGCAAACACCAACCGCGCCGCTATAAAAGCAGGGTTGCGACCTCCGTAGCCATCCAGGCCGGTAGTCACCTCACCCAACGACAGTTGCGTGCTCACACAACATCATACATTGGGATCCGCAATCCCTCAGGCATGCTACTCTACTTTCCGACCTCCCCCGACCGACCAACACAACCCTCCCACGAGGGTGAACCACAAAAACACACTAAGAAGCCGACATACCTTTCGAACACGACGAAAACGCCGGAGCCTCACTCGCGCACGTCGCCTCTGGTCTCGCACACCTCACGCTTGCACCTCCGCAAATCCGAGCTCAACTCCGCCCGCCGAAGCCTCCTCCACTGCGCCGGAAATGGAAAGGAAAGGAAAGGAAATGAAAGTGAGAGGAAGAGCAAGTGAGAGAGAGAGATTTCTTCTCTTAAACCCAAACCAAACCCTCCCACGTCTACAGTACCCACCCCCACACCATCACCTACACCTCCTATTCTCCTCCATCCCTAGTCAACAATGACCTCGTCAAGTAAACTTAACTCCCTGATTGGCGACAAGCCCTAATGTCAATGGTGAGCATTCCCTTGAGAAAATTACAAAAGAAAGGCATTGCAGAAGCCCAAAAAAATTGAACCCAAGGCCGTCGTAGGCTCCGCTGAAGCCACACAAAATGGCTTTGTGTCATTTTCTCGAACACTTTGTGTGCACGGATATAGGTACAACATCCAAAAGCCCATTGGACCCCAAATTCAGATACCCAGAGGAAGTTAAGATGGACATTGATCTAACAGCTTCATATGCAAGTAAACACATGTACTGGAAATATAAATAGCAGAGTTAGAACTGTGTATATATGAACGGGAAAGCTGAGAAAAGTTTTAGAATTTTTTCTTATTTCTAAGCAGTATAGACTAATAATAATTAATAAGAGAGGTATACATGCATATTGGTTTCGCGGTTCACACAGCCAAACAACAACTATGCAACTCGCCGAGTGTTTCGGTGAGCGCAAAGTAATCAGCTCGAGATTTTATAATTAGTACATAATCCAAAGATCCCCAGACATCTTATTAGCACGTTAATACGTCAAGATACTGTTTTTATGTGTGTATTGGGTTTTTTTTTCCTTCTTATTTTTATTTGTGTTATATATGGCGCCCGTTTTCTGTTTGTTTGAGAGCGCGTGGCTGTTGTGGCTTTTTTATGTTTCCGTAATCTCACGAACCATGTAACTTTACGTGATTATATAGTCAACAAGTGAGATTTATTCTAATTCTTTTGTTGATTTACATACTTATATGTGTATTTTTGCTGAAAATTATATATTTATGATGATGACAATGATTATATTTGTATCATTTTCCCTTAATGTAAAATGTTTGAAATCATGTGCTTGCCGCTGCTAAGTCCATGACATTTAATTCAGAGGCGCTACAAATTGAACTGACATGGCAAATTTCAGACTAACTAATCTTCTTCTTCTTTTTTCTATCTTAAATACTCAAGAACCTTGCATATATGGAAATGGCACTATTCTGGTGATTTCATTGGATGTGTGATGGAGTGTTATTAACTATTAGGGTTTGGGTTAATTACAATTTGTCTCTTGAACTATATATTGATATCACTTTGTACTCTTAAACTTTAAAATATCACGCATACCCCCATTGAAATCTCGTTTTGTAACACTTTATCTCATGAACATTAAAAATCTATTATTTAAACACATATTTATTGTTTTTTTGCAATTGTTTGTGTTGTAGTTTTAATACACTTCTAAATCTAGTTTTACGTAAAAGTTCAAATCGAATCGGATGTCAGATATAGTTGAAATGTGGGTCTGATTCAGTACCAATCGTTAATTTGGGTCGGGTAAGATATGATTCCGAATGACCGAAATTCTTGTGACATAGTCAATTAAATCATTACTGTTATTTTGGATCGACCAACTGAACTAAATTCAGTCAACCAAAATTATACAAGACGAAATTCGACAAACATTATTGGAAGTTGGTTATTAGCTATCAGACTTCTGTTCTATCAACCAAAAACTTAATTTTGTCCAAGTTAGCTCTTAGTTTCGGACAACCATTCTTCAAACGGTCGATCAAATATGTTTATATTTCTGCTAAGTTTAAGTCACATTATTTTTATATTTTGTCCAAATCCCATCAACTCTCTCAAACAACTAGTAGAACTTGAAAGCCATATAAGTAAGAGTTCATACATGAGTTTTATAAAAGAAAATTACACCTCTATACTTCTATGTTTTGTGTCCAAATATCAAGTACTTTCAAGCTATGTTTTCCTACACTCAAAGTCAAACTTTTCATCTCGTGTATCAATTTTTAACATATCCAAGTGTGCTCAAGACTAGAGAGTTAGTTAATGATTACAATCTAAAAATCATTGAACTTTTAAAACTTCATGGGAACCCCTCTTAGGTCATGAGAGGCGAAATCGTGCAAGATGAGGTTGTTTGCAGGACTCGTGAAGCAAAGACGGAGATCTAGACTCGGAACGAAGATCAGATACTGGAAACTCAAGCTGGACTCAGATGATCGAACGAGACTTGATAAAGAAGACTAGATCATGGTGGTTGTGATTTAACCTCTTTGAAAAGTCGGTGTCGATTTTATGATTTTCTTGGTCTATCCGTACTTAGTTTTAATTTCACGTTTAGTAGAACATTTAATTTGTGATTAATGGATCATCGTTCCTAACAATTGTAGCAAATCCTACTAAAGGCGAACCATCCTATCAAATATGTTTCGTACAATGGTTTAATCAAATGTGATTCATCCTGGCTAACAAATAAAATGATCAACTTTTACTTTAGTCACATGGAAGTCGTTTTTATTCAAGTTAGTGACATTTTTTCATCTACCCCCACCATAAAACTGAATTATATCACCATCGTAAGCATAAAAAAGTTTATATAAAAAGATATAAAGTTACAAAAAAATATGAATATTAAATGCAAAATAGAATAATAACACGCACATGATTAATACAGGAGATGCGTTAGAAAATGAGTTACATAAAAATGTTAACACTAAATGAATATATGATCTATATATTAATAAGCACGTGAAAAAATAGTACAACTGAAACTAACTCATTAAGTCAATTGCTAAATCTTTATTTTTGGATTAGCCTAGACCGAATGTGTGAATGTAGCACGTTGGAACTTAACTAAACTGAACTGCTAAACATCGCCCCAAAATTACTTAAATCGCCCCTTGAAATTACCAAATTGCCCTTCCTCCTATTTTTGCTTATATATCTCACAATTTCACTCTTTTTTCAAAACTTTCTCTTCCTATACCTACTACACAAGATTACGAATGTCTCGGAGGCCAGGGAAGCAGCCAGCAGTTCCCCCGGTGTACCCGTATGAGGTAACATTACGTTATTTATTTGTTTTTTAAAAAAAAAAAAAAAAAAAAAGTCGTCGGCGTCCGAGGGAGACGCCCCCCGCATGGGGCGGGCGTCCGAGGAAGCCGCTCCCCCTATGGGGGGAGCGGCTTCCGAGGACGCCCGACCCATGCGGGGGGCGTCTCCCTCGGACGCCGACCCGAAGCGGGAGACGTCTGCGGAAGACGTCTCCCCGATGGGGGAGACGTCTTCCGCAGACGTCTCCCCGTAGGAGGAGGCGTCTCCGACAGACGCCTCCACCTTGCGGGAGGCGTCTCTCGCAGACGCCTCCGCCTTTTTTGTTTTTTTAATTAATAAATATCATAATTACTTTAATAAATAGTGATAAATCAAAAAAATTAATTTAACAAATTCTTTTTAAGTTTAACATTTGTGATATTTAGTTTTAACAAATTTTGATTTAGTTTAACAATTGTTTTAATTTAGTTTAACAAATTTTGATTTAGTTTAACAATTTTGATAATTAAGTTTAACAAATTTTGATTTAGTTTAACAATTTTGATAAATATGATAATTTAGTTTAACAAATTTAACAAATTTGTATTTAAAATTTCAATAAATAGTCATCGGGTCACAGTGGAGGGAGAGGCAAGTCGATACCATTACACGCCTTCCGTTCTTTAGAGGATGATTCAGCACCGCGTCATCCACGTAGACGGGGGATATCTGCTTCGGTCAGGAGGGAGAGGGAGGCATTACGTCGTCGTGAGGAGGAGGATGATTCCTTCGATGATGAGCATGTGGATAGTTTCGACGACGAGAGCGACGATGATGGCCCGTATGATGTGCGGCCGGAGGTGGAGAGGCAGGGGGATTATAGCGGAGGACGTGGTCGAGCGGGTACTTCTACTTCCGCCGGATGGATGGTGCGGAAGGGTAGGGGTGGGAGGTTTACGGCCGGGGATTCGAGCTCGTGCACTGTTGATCCCCGCGCTCAGAAGAAGAAGAGGGTCCAGGACGATTCTTGGATCGTGAGCAGTATGACGCCTGGTGGTCCTTTAGATGGGAGCGTCATTCCTAGTTTCTGGGGTCACATTGCTAGACGGATCTGGGACGGAGAGGATCGGAAGGTTCTGAAGTGCCAGAATCGGCACAGAGCCTGTACAGCACTACAGGGTTGGCGGTCTACACTGAGTGCTGATATCAGAGAGGAGATTAGTGCCACGCATTTGGGGCACTTACCGTACAGCATGTTCCCTTATCTCGACATGCCTTTGATTTCGGCGTTTGTGGAGCGGTGGCAGCCTGACACCAACACTTTCCACATGCCTTTCGGAGAGATGACGATCATGCTTCACGATGTTTTCCAGATCCTGCGACTTCCTGTGGATGGTCGTCTGGTTAGTGCTCAGGGGTCGACGTCTGAGCTGAGGTGTTATGTGGCAGAGTTGCTTGGTGTCACACCTGATGGTCTGGCGAGAGATACAGCTTTATGGAGTGGTGGTGGTGTCGGCATCGACTCCCTTGAGGACCTATGCAGACGGTCACGACCTCCGCGGGCCGATGATACACAGTTGACGGCGTACCTATTCTTGATGCTCGGAGCCGTCTTGTTTGTCGACAAGAGTGGTTGTCGGATCAGACCACGCGATCTATTGGAGGCTAGGGACCCGGAGACCGTTCGTGAGTACTCGTGGGGGTCAGCGACGTTGGCATACCTGTACCGGCAGCTTGGGATAGCTAGCCGTGCGGATTGTTCTGGGATTGCAGGTTGTCTTACGCTGCTGCAGGCGTGGATATACGAGTACTTTCCTGCATTCCGCCCGCATCGTGAGCGGAAGATTATCGACGAGGGTCATCCACGTTCGGGTATGTGGGTTGTCCGGAGCGAGGACAAGAGCGATGGACGATTGCGTTCCATCCGCGCACGGCTAGATCAGATGACTGCATCAGAGGTATCAAACTTTACACCATTTATTTAATTTTAAGATGTATTATTATTAATGTGTTAAACTTTAGGTGGAGTGGTTACCCTATGGTCCTGACCCAGCAGCGGATGTCCCGAGGACTTTATTGATGGGTCTTATTCGTTATCGGGATATCATAGAGCCTTATATGCCCGATCGGGTCTTGCGTCAGTTAGGATATGTTCAGGTGATCCCGGTTGACATTCCGACACCAGAGCATGCGGTGCGGTCTGCGACAGCAGCGACGTACGACGTCAGGTTCCCCGCTTCTACAGCGGAATCGACTTGGCGGACATTTCCGAGATCATGCCGATTGTTCCTTGGCGACTTCAGACGTAGTCGCGACCCCTCCGAGTGTGATGCACGTTATCTTGATTGGTTCGGTACTTACTCACATCCTATCATCGTCCGTGGTGCCTCCCGGAGAGCAGATCGACCACCAGATAGGACGTGTGGCGATCTGGTAATTTTTTCATTTTATCTAAATTTATTTGTACCGTATAATTTGTTAATGTACGCTAATGTTAATGTTGTACCGTACTCTTAGTATTTGCATTTATATTTGTTTATCTGTTGTACGCTTATTATTTATTATTTGTGTTTGTGTTTGCTAACATGTCGTACGCTTATTGTTTGTATTTGTGTTTTGCTTATCTGTTGTACCCTTATTATTTGTATTTGTGTTTGATAACCTTTCGTACTATTATATATAATGCAAATAAAGCAAACATATCAAAACATATTACATAATAAAGCAACACTATATAATGTACAAACATATCAAAACATATTACATAATTATACAAACATATCAAAACATATTACATAATTGTTGCCAATATGCTATCCTATGTTGGTACTCCAGCTCCCATCCAATAACACTCTCATCTCGTATTTGATACCACAGAGTCGCTATAGGAGGTACGGGGAATCCCTCATTCAATTCCAAACGAATGTAATGAGCGTAACTCCCTAAATGAGCAATAATCAACTCTCTGCACGGTCTCATCACGGTAGGCGGACTCTCCCAAGGTAGAACTGTAAGACATGGGTACAACGAACCATCATTTCCGAGAGAGAAGAACATAACTGCACACTTGTAAAAATTTGCAATGGGAAACAAGTCCGTCCACGTCTCCATATAGTGATTCTCGCCACAAGGTCCCCCGCCCCAATTAATCCGGTGACGAGCCTCCGCCACACCGTCGTAGTATACGTGCTCATAAAAAGATGGGTTCGCAGCTATCTCATTTGAAATCGAACGACGGGCGAGTTGCCAATTGTCTTCACCACCGTGGAAAACATCGGCGACACATCGAAATCCACAGTTTCCATCAGCACGTACATCATTCCACTGGTGTAGGAATGGCATAATGATTCCTGGAATTCTATCTCCATATGGGAAGTCGTCTACGTCAGCCCGCCCAGTCACTACAATATGAACAAAAAATACAGTTAGATATAATAACAAAAGATACATATTTACTGAAATAAATAACAAAATAATAATAATAATAAATGTAAGGATGGTATACCTGATCCTCCTCTCACTGACGAAGAACCAGAAGATCGACCACGACCTTTGCTTCCACTACCGGAAGAACGACCACGACCTCTACTCCCACTACCTGAAGATCGACCACTACCTCGCTCTGCATACTCAAACGCACTAGGGTCCCGTCGTGTCGACTTTCCCCTTGGTCGACCTCGTAGCTTTGTTTTTACTGCAGGCTCTTTCAAATTCGAATGTTCGGGGTGTAGCTGCTCGAATAAAACCCGAGAGGCAGATCGAATTACGGTAGGGTCACTTCCTGCAATCTCATCAACCAGACTGCGAAAATGTTCGGCGTCTTGAGCTGCCTGAGACACAAACTCTGCGTTCCCGGCTCCTTCCCCAATGACAAGTGTCCTCCAGAACGAATGAATCTGCTCTAAGTAAATTCCGTTTTCTGATTCAAGACATCCACGGATGGTACATGCGCAAGGTATCCCATGAGAAGTCAGAAAAGCGCACTCGCAACGATATTCAACTTCATCATCTAACTGTTGCATTCTCTTCACCTCCTGACTCAGCAACTGCAAACAGTGATGCGAAACTCTACCATTTATGTGACGATATAGAGAATGTCCGAAATTAGTCAAATTTCGCCGTCTCGAGTCTTCAAGAAAGTTTCGAATATTCGTCAGCTGCATTTCAGTAGCCGCGTTGACGCGCTCGAAAAGAGTGTCCAGAGCTGCAGTCGATGTAGAAATCCACTCTTTTAGAGCCGAATGAGCACTTTCGACCCTACAATTCGTGGTGTTCCCAAAATGAAGGACTTTGTTCGTCCAATTCAGCACAAACTTTTCTTTATGCACTAACCACGTGGTGTCCAGATACTCCGTGATAGCCGGCCACGATCTATACAAATCTTTCAGAGCATACACAGCTCTATCATACTCGGCTTCTGAAGTAGAAAGCATGATCTTCCTCCATCTTCCACGCCTCAAAGTCTCTGCCATCTCCTTATTCTTGCCGAATACGTGGTACGCGTAATTCAATACGTCTTTGTTGATGTGCCATGTGCAGAGTAAATGAGCAGAGTCTGGAAAAACCTCTCTCACTGGTCGCATAAGGCCTAACTCCCGGTCTGTTATTATTGCAGTCGGGCTGACAGTCCCCAATAACAGATCTCTCAACTTCTCCATCACCCACAAATAACTGGAGTAAGATTCATCCATCAAAATCGCATATCCAATAAGGAAATTCATGTTTGCTGGTGTGACCCCAATCATTTCGAACAAAGGCATCTTATACTTGTTCGTCTTGTAAGTCGAATCCATGCAGATAACGAAAGGATATGTCCGCAACAACTGGACTGACGTCGGATGTGCCAAAAAAGCGTGAGTTACGACATCAGTTTCTGGATCCGCCATAATCCAATGTAAGTACTCACACTGCACTGCTTGGTAGAGAAACTGCTGGACGGGATTCCGATCTTCAGATTTTGTCCTCCTCATGTAATCTCTGAAATTATAAATATGCCTTTGATTTGGATTGTCCTCCGGGAATTTTTCTTTTACTGCCTTCAAGATGTTCCGTGGTTTTGCTTGCGCCTCTGTCATATCACGAACAATCTTCTTCGCCCCAGAACTTAGACCACTAATTTGACGATGACCCTCTGGATAAACTGCCAGTCTGTGGTTGTGATGTCCGTGAGCACTATTAAAAACCAAAACCCATCCATCACGATCTCGTCGCTCCACCACTTTTATTAAGAAACGGCAACCGCAACCCTTTCTTTTGGTGTTTCTTCGAAGTGCAGTATCCATATCCCGAGACTCCATTTGATTTCGCCGGTCGCATCTCAAATAACAATCCATCCGACTATCTGATCTTGTTTTGTACGATGACACGACCAAAAAAAACCCAGCTCCGATAGCTACTTGTTTGGCCCATTTACATGCTTCATCGATTGTTGCAAAGATTTGTGTAGTTTGAAATAACTCACTGTAATCCACTCCATCACCACCGAAATCTGGAACCTACAAAAATAAAATCAAAATTAAAAAAAATAAAAAAATAAATTCGAAATTAAAAAATTTCAAAAATAATGTCGAAATTAAAAAAACAAAATCAAAATAAAAAAAAAAAAAAAAACAGGCGTCTGTGTTAAACGCCTGCCCCATGGATGGGGCGTCTGTGTTAAACGCCTTCCCCAACGGTAAGGCGTCTGCGTAGGACGCCTGACCGAAGGGAAGGGCGTCTACTACAGACGCCTTACCCATGGGGAGGACGTCTACATAAGACGCCTATCCCATGGGGGAGGCGTCTGCGTTAGACGCCTAGTCCATGGGGAGGGCGTCCTACGCAGACGCCCTCACCATGGGGGAGGCGTCTAATGCAGACGCTCGGCCCAAAATTTGCCCCGCGCCAGGCTTACCTCACCCGATGCATCACCCTCGTCAGACATTTTCGTGGTGTTTTTACTGATAAATTATGAATATACAAGACCATATGCCTTATTTATAGACACGGGACGATATGGGTATTAAATATATTGTTAAGGGCAATTTGGTAATTTCAAGGGGCGATTTAAGTAGTTTTGGGGCGACGTTTAGTAGTTCCCTAACTAAAAGTATAGAATTTGTTTTTAAAGGGGGCAATTGCACTTTACCCAACAAACCAAACAAAGTAGTTGGGCTTCTTGGGCCCAAGGCTGGCCCAGATCCATGAAGACCTCGCTCGCCCGTCTCTCTCTCTCTCTCTAGGTTCCGTCGTGGTGGAGAAGGAAGAAGCATCGATCGATCGAGAATGGGTGGAGGAGAGCACGTGGAGGATTTCCGGACGAAGGTGTGGAGTCTGACGGGAGGCCCCTACTGCCGCCCCAAACACTGGAAGAGGAACACCGCCATCGCCATGTTCGGGATCGTCCTCGTCTGCATCCCCATCGCCATCAAGTCCGCCGAGCTCGAGGTTTGTTCGTTTCATCCCTTTCAATCCCTACAGCTTTCTCTATTCTGGTCCCAAAAAATCGAAACTTTTCCTACCAAATTGCGAAAAGATACGTCTGTTTGGACCGAATTGCGAAAAGATACGTCTTTCTGGTTGATTTTTTAGGGTTGCAGCGTGGTTGGATCTTCGTATCGTATGTGTTGAGTTGGGATTTCGGAATTAGTGCATTTGGAGAGTATGAGATCCGTGATTTTGTGTTTGTTCCAGGAATACTGGAATTAGGTCTGGATATGTATTTTAGGACCTGGACTTGCGGTTTCTGAGATTTTACTTGGAAGTTGCTTCGACAAGGACATCATTGCTGGAATAGCGAAATGTTTCCATTTGTATTTAATTAGTAGTGAAATAAGGAGCCGTTGTGCCATAGAAGATTTGAGCCCCACTAGTAGTGGTGAAATAAACTGATGGTTGGTTTGTGAGGTGGCAGTGTAGTGATCTTGTAGGTTAATGTTTAGGATGATGACCTATTGTGTTATAATGAAAAAAATCATGAAAAACAGAAACAGTTACACTGTTGTCATGATGAGCCCCATTCAATCGGCTTTGTGAGTTACTTGCTTGCATTGTTACGATAATGGGCCCTGTCCAAGGTCTGTCTGTGATGGCAATTATTTGGGAAAGTTTACATGTGATTCAAGTTTCAGATGGGCTAGGGTCCAGGGATGTTATGGTTTTTTAGTAGATCTGATAAGGTGACATGTTAGTTTGTTAATATATTTATTATTTTTATCACTTAAATACTTAATCTATCATGGAGCCAAGCTTGAGCTGGCTTGTGTAGGTAATTGAGCGTAATAAGATAAATATTTTTTGTTGGATAGCAATTGTGGCTCATCTTCAAATCGTGCTTTTATTGAGCTCACTTGGCTAGAGTTTACCCATAAATTGACAATATTTATTCTCACTCTAATTCACTTAGAGTATATATATAGTGTCGTGTGGGCTGGAGATATTGGTTGTGTTGCCTACTTTTTTCTATTTTCATCCTTGTAGCAGGATGAGAGGTAGGGTGGTGTCCCTTTCACTTCCGTATTGTTGTACCATAGGGCAAGTAGTCTTTGATCTTTTCTGACATCCTCGTTGGTTAGTTCCAAACCTCATATTGCATAAAGCTTCCAACCAAAAAACATTGTAGGCATTGAAGGAAGAGAACATACTTTAAGCTGTCTAGCGGGCTTTTCCCATAATTTAAGCTTCTAAACAATTTTCTAATCTGCTCACACATAAAAACATGAAATAGTTGTGGAAATGTCAATGAGAAGTCTAGAACACTGTAACCAAAAGTTGACTGAGCAAATAATTGAGAGAAGTAACTTGGATCCCATTGGAATATCTGAGCGGTAACAGTTGGATCTATAGCATGAGAGTTAATTGATCACAGTGAGAGGGAGTGTCCATTCCAATAAGCTGCTGCTGCGGGAAATCGTTTCAGTACAAGTTCTACAAATTGCTTTATCATAGGCTCTAGTGGTGTTTACCCCTTGGGTCTAGGTTATTACAAGGCTGACACCCTTGATGTACATGAATTGGTATTGAGTACATGTTGATGTTAATGGATATCAATGTATTTATTTTGTTCCAAGAGAATGTCGTGACTTGAAAGTTGAAGCTGGAAAGCAGACAATCACATTTTTTTTTGGCACCATTCTGACATTTGCAATTCAAATTTGAGCTATTTTCGTGTCATGGAAGAATAAATTCCAGATGACATTATTTTAGAAGTGAAAAATATAAGCTCATCAAGTATTCTTTAGAGGTTAAAACAACGTATCTAGGTGGTGAATTGATGGCTCTTTGTATTCCTAGTTGGTGTTGCCTATATATTTTCTGCAAAATGTTTACGTTGAATTGATTCATCATTTTTTGTGATGAAATCATATTACAAGTTCAATTTTGAAACATCATAGCTTGTATGATGTTACTTAATGGATCTGCTTAAACATAAGTATTATGTCTCTTACACTGAAGATCGTAGGATCAATTGGGCATGATTTTTAATTGTTAATACTTGAAGAATCTTTTTTTGGATTCGAATATTTTCGTACTAAAGCTTCGATCAATAATAAAAGGTGGGATATGTCACGTAGTTTACAGTAGTATGGATTTTTATATGTTCAGACCTTAACATCTCATTTCTTACCGGTGAACGAATTTGTATTCACTCATGTAGTTAATTGTTTTACTTTTATTTCTTGTAGCAACGACCGCATCATCCTGTCCGTCCAATTCCGTCGCAGCTTTGGTGCAAGAACTTTGGAAAGAATGACTACTGATGCACTCCTGTTTGATGGGTTGGAGCTTTTGTTATGGTTTTGATTAAAGACGATGTCATGTGGTAATAGTTGGAAAGCAACAAGTCATTTGTGACCTTTATTTTGTTACCAGCTAAAGGCTTATATCAACTCTGTTTTGAATAAGAGTTTGATTGTAACCATACCTTCTGGTTTGTTACTTTGTTCACGTTATAGAATATTCTATCTACTTCTACTATCATGTTTCTGAGGCACACGCTGCGTTTAGGCTGTACTTTCTTATTGTTGAGCATCTGAGCATCTTTTTGGGAATATAAAAATTAAGAACACTCGTATTTCAACTTGCTTCCTTCAGAGGGAAAAGCTAGATATGAAACAAGAATACTTAGCTAAGCATATCAGGTGCCACGAGCACTGCCCTTGTGTTGAATCCAGAAACCCATGCAATTAAGTGTTGTTAACCCATCCCCTTGTGCTTACTGCCAACAATGTGTACGACATGTTTTGTTATGAAAAGTACTTACCAAGATTCAATTTCAAGTATCAAAACATCCCATTACTCATCCAAGACAATTAATTTACTTAAGGAAGCCACCGAAAAGGACTTCGATACCCATCATGTTACTCTCACCAAAATAACCAACCCTTTCTCACTCCCATCGCGGTGAACATCTCTGAGCATCAGTTCTGCAGAACTGTTCTTAAAAGGAAAAGTTAAGGAAGCTTGACTTCAAACCAGTAACACGTCAAGGGGTGTGATACTTACAAGTAACGCATATTTTTATTGAGCGAACCAATCAAGGATAAATGTTGCTAAGAAAAGCGAGGCGACATAATATATACCTCTTTAAAAAGAGAGTAGCAAAGTAACTTTGGTCTAGGGCTGTAAATAGGTAATATTTTACCCGCAATCCATCCCGCCTAATGCAGGTAGCGGACAAGAAAATGTTACCCGCCAACCCGTCAACCCACATAACCCGCCTAATAAGCGGGACGGGTTGCGGTTGTCTTGCAACCCGTCCCGCATAATCGCAACCCGCCTAATCAATTTTTTTTTTTTATATACCAAAATCATTTTAATGTTTCAATTTTACTCGTAACCATTAACCCACGTTACCAAATCATTATTCAACACTAACCAAATGTCTAATTTTTCACTCAACATACGTCCAATTTCCCAAAAAATACAATGAGTAATTACTATTTTTCAAGTTTTGATTTTCTTTTATTTTTCTTAAAAAAATCAAAAAAAATTAAAAAAACAAACCCGCATAACCCACCCCACCTCACCTAGTCCAACCTTAAGCGGAGCGGATAGCGGTGGACAAAAACCCACCCCTCCCCGCTTACGCCCCTACTTTGGTCTTACACTTTTCTCCCGAGTTTACCCCTGCCTTTTGGAAATATTTACTTCCTTGTCTTCCTAGCAACCCTGAATCGTTGATTGTCCGCGAACCCCCTCCACCGCTTCAACCGCTTCTGATTTTTCGGTGACCAAACAACCGCCGCCCCTCCTCGCCGCGTTCGTCCTTACTCACCAAGTCTTATTGCGTCCAGAAACGAATCAGCTCCCAATCGAGGCGGCTTTGTCGAGATTCATCTCCGAGGTCGTTCTGATGGCGATAGAGGGGAATCGGAACGGAATGAGGTGGTCATTCGCGCGAAATATCGATACCAGAAGGTGGATTTGGTTTGCGTTTTGGACGGTGTAGTGCGGTGGATTTGGTATGAGTTTGATTTTCCATGGATGTTGGACTTTTTTTGGGATTATAAGTTTGAGATAATGAAAAAAAAACGAAGTGAACTACGTCTTCCTCTGCTGGACATAAAAAGGAAGATATTTTTTGGATAAGTGACGAAGGAAGTGTAAAGGCGAGAAAGTTTCAGGTTGGAGAAAGTTTCAGACTTAATTGGTCAGTGTTGGGACAATAATGTTAAAAAGATAATTTTTGAGTGTTGGACTTGTAGTTTGGAATTGTGATTTCACCATCTAAAAGTTAAAATAATAACATCGGTTTACTGCTCACGTTTCACATCTCAAAGAGATTGTTTCCTTATCTTAGAATACAAATTTATGTGTAATCAACTCATCCCTTCAAATCATCACCTTAAAGTTTCTATTCTAAAGGAAATAATACAACTTCCAAATTTTTCCTTTAATAATTATTTTACTTGCTTTGTTAGTTTTGTTTCATGTAATAATATGATATTTACACATCATACACTTTCAATTGTAATATTTTACAACTAATTTTTTTTTCGAAATTGACAATGCAAATTTGAATGTTATAAGTGTAACAATATTCATGCATAAGTTATAAGTTCCTTAAGACGAATATTTAAGAGTAAAGGTCGATACCATCATCCTACAAAATATTGAATTTTTTCTTAAGCAAGGGTTTATGTTATAGTCACACGACTGACATGTATAATCTGCCTTATCCATAGTATGTAATCGTAAAAATATATAGTGCTGGGCTAAATTACTAATTTTACAGTATTTAGGTTCAATATTTAACTATTTTTAAGACTGAAAAGAAGAAGAAAAACATTGACGTTGTGGTTGTTTCATCTATCCTTACACGCATGCATAGCATGTGCCGGTCTCTAGTACTGAGGAAAAATGAAAACACCCTCAAGGCTCAAACTTATCCATAGCTTATAATGGTTTTATTTTGCACGGTGACCGAAAAAAGCCCGTGACAGTATAACAGTATGACTACAGTTGACCCATATGCAGCGGCTGAGGAATGAATGTAGTAGAGGTGGCCGATCGGCACTAAATATGACCACCAAGGTTGGACAGCATTGGCATCTAATGATACTTTCAGCCGAGGTTGGTCGAATCTTACATAGCCATAAATGAGGATTAGCACCCGTGATTAGGCTTACGCATCACGCCCATGACAGGCTTAGCTATTATCTCAGCAGAAGCAACTGTTGTAAATTTGTCATTCTACCTGCAAAACTGTGAGCTTATAACTAGATCACCTGTTTTCCTCCTTATGTTCCTCTAACCACTGTTCGCATTCTTTGCAAAATGATTGAAATTTGGGATCGTAATCTGCTGCTCTTCGCAGATATTCAGCTGCCTCAGCCTTTCCGTCACCCTGAAACAACTTGCTGGAAGAACGTATACAAAAAAAACGTCAATTTTTATTTCAGAGGAATGTCAACAAAAAGGAGAGCATAATGGTATACCTTGCTAGAATAACTAATCCCTCATAGTAGCAGGCTTTGTCCATAGGAGCCTCTGGTTCTTTCAATCTCGATATTCTTCTAAGGTGCTCTATTGCTTCAGGGTCATTTCCCTGGCATACCAGAAACAAAACAAGATGAAACCAAAGAAGAAAACCAAGACAATAGCGAAAAATCAAAGGAATTACAAATGCCTGCAAAAGATCAAGATACAGGATCCGAAGTAAATATTCAGCAAAAAGGTAAAATTTTCAAGATGCAATATGTGACCTGTGATATATGTGAAAGTCCTGCACCGAAGGATGCAAGAATCAGCATGCTGGCTTCTTCTTCCCCTACCTGTTGATAAACAAAGAACCTGTTGGACATTGTTTTGGTTTAGACCAACACAACAGGGCAACAAGGGATAGTGAGCGGGATGATTTGGTTCATTGGTTATCTCAAGCAAGACTTAAGATGTTCGACACATTCATGACCAGATGATTAAAGGACAGACAAGAATGATAAAAATGAACAAAAGGCTTGCATATGATATATAGATACGTTGAGAAGTAATTTTTCAATAAAATTGGCATGCCTCTCAATATTTATATTATATAGATTTAGGAAGTTTTCTCCAAACAAGAATAGAAAATATACAGATCCAAGAAAAATAAATGAATTGAAATTTGAAAAAGATAAATTATGATTATAATTAATATATTCCTAATTGTAAGCCCACATATCTACAGAGGTACACTTTCAATTAACCAAGTACTTTTGTGTGTTGCATTATGTCCAAAGATGTTTTGTTAAAGTATCCAGGAGGTACTCACAAGTATCAAAGAAGTACATGCAAGTATGCAAATTAAAAAACATAATAAGTTAGTTAGATGTTTCAACTAAAATAATATTTTTTATCCAATATTATTATACAGGTGATGGCACCACCACGTGTACGATACATATACATTGAATGTCTAAAATTATTTGTAATATTGTGCTTCCTACGAGAGCAATATAGAGTAACAAAGTCACCAACTTTTGAGATAGCCCGTTCAAAATATTCAATAGCCTCAGCCTGAGATTTTTTGGAATATAGTATCTGCCCTATCGCAATTAAACCTCTCACAAGTCCAGGGTCCTTCTCGGTGGCCAGCCTGCATAGCTTTAACTAATTTTGAAATGGAAAAAAATGAATATGAAAAATTAGTGCATAATTGTAGCATTACCAAAGCAAAGAAAGGGCCTTATCATGATTGTTTGCTGCCATATTTTGGAGCCCAAGCTACAAAAACAAAGGGTACGTTGGTTAGACGTCACCAAACACTAGCTGCACGATATCCAATTCACTCACCTCAAGCAGATCTTCAGGGGAAAGTTCTTCAATTTGACTTGATTGTTGATGTTCTACTAATCCATCTTCCTCATGTAGGATACTCTCTCTAGAGAATTGAGCCTCCAACGGAAGAATTTCCTTACCTGGGAGTTTTGCTGAAGTGGACTTTGCCATTTTATTATCACTGGTATCTGGCAATCCTAACTTTTCACGAATCTTAGCATTTCGGAGACAGAGTTGCTGCAAAAGTTTATTTTCATTATATATATATGTGTGTGTGTGTGTGTGTGTGTATATATATATATATATATATATATATATATATATATCAAACCGTGTATATAGAATCATTTATGGAGTGACCTTTCTGCACTCAACTATGTCACAATAATAGTAATAAAGTTCAAGTGGCAACTAGCAAGTACAGCAATGCTAACCTGAACCAATGTCAACGAACTGTTTGTACACCAGTAGACTAGGCTCCCCTGCAAAAGAGAGGAAAACAAATGTGTCCATTCAAGTTTCGAACTACATATATAGACGTTCAAGCTCATTATATCAGCAGAACTTTTCTACATTAAAGTCAAAAAAGGAACACCTGACAAGGGAGAATAGGTCTATCTGATTGAAATCTATGTGACTAAGAGTACCACAGGATTGAAGCACAGAAACATCAAACATGTAATAATTCTTGAAAGGATCTGTCGATTTTATTTCTCTTAATCTTTCTAGACGCTGCAGCAGTTGGCGTCTGAAATGAACTCTAGACAAAATGTATCTATAAACAAAACAAATACAAATGCTTTGTTGACATTTATCATCTAAAGACATAGCTGCCACCATGTCAAATGCACACCAAATGTGTGGTGATATAGGCGTACACGGACCATGTTCATTGGCATAAAGAAACTGTTGATAATTTTAGACGATGAAAAATATATTATTGTTTTCAAGTCCACAACTTCAACCAAGATGGGTTCTAAAAAAGAAAGTTTCAAATGTCTTGAGGAACAGTATTTCCCTATGAAGGTAAAATAAGATATTAATATCCAACAATATTGATTACAAAGTTCAAAATAAAATAAAGAGAAAATTCACAAAACATTCTTAGAACTGTTGGTTGGAGGATATACCTGAGGAATGTTAAATCCAATGAAGAATAGAGGAAGGGAGAGAAGGTTCAAATATATTCTGTAGTACTGTCAAAAGAATTACAACAAGTTGAATTATGACATGAATAGAAAGTCAATGTTCAAATAAAAAAGGAAAGAAAGATGAAGTGATCCAATAAATTGTGGAGGAAAGTAGCATCACATAACAAATAGTAACCCAGATATCCAATACCACCCATAGTTACCTAGAAACACAAATCTAGTTTCACGGCTCGATAGATAATTTTTATAAGGTAGGGAATTAAAAAGAAGAGAAGAAGAAACAATGAAAAATGCAAGTGGAAAACATTAGTTGTAAGCTTTGAGGTAAACATTAAAAGGTTTATAGCTTGTCAAAACTTAGAGCATATGAAGATAATAAGAGAGAAACTTTGAGCTATTCATATCACACTGTGTACGTTGCTTAGAGATTCTACTTTCCTCATGTGACCGGTAATCACTATGCCGAAATGCTGATGATGGGATGTTCAACACATGCATTTGCATGATAACCTAATTGGCATGGCTTGGCATAGCTTTCAGCATTTAGATGAAAAAATCCTACCCAATAGTATTACCGTGTAAACATTGTGCTATAGGAGGATCATCAATCAGTCAATGGACCAGGTCACATAGTTCACATATGCAAACTTTAAAATATTGATTACAAACAAATATAGTTTCCTGTGCTTGCCTGTTGAGCGAAAAGAAAATTGATTGGAAAGCAATCAATAAATCAGAAGCAGAAAAACAAGATAAGTGTATCAAGGTTAACTGGATCAGTAGAAATGTAAGTTTTTTTTGAACCAACACATTTGAAAACTTAGGGGCTCATCCAAACTCGTCTCCACAATGTGTAAATGTCTCAGAATAATAACAGAAGCATGCAAGCAGCAGCAGCTCGCATCGTAAAACAGCTGAATCAATAAACCAAATATGTTTCACGTTGTATGTATGTAGCCATGCATTTAGCTACTAAAATGAAGACTATTATTTGAAATAAGGCCATGAATATGCAGCAAATGAAAGAGCTCGCTCATCTTACTTTTGCAAACAAGCCGATCAATCCTGGCAACTTTGTAGCATCAAGTTTCTCAAATGAAATCTGTTAAACATTTAAAGTAAATTAGTCAAGAGGAAAAATATAACGTGCTCCCCATTTCATTTTAAAGTTCCAAGTGTTTAATATATGTCAAGGCTCCAAAACAGCAAAATGCATACAAGTACCTGAACATTTATAAAATGCAAGCCAGCAATCAGCATAGGGAAAATAGGAGCGCAGACACCATGCGTAAAATCAGTCAAATTTTGGAACCATAAAATACCCCCCTGAAAGCCAAAAGACATTTATGAGATGATATTTAAAGGTAAAGGAACAATAAGAACGAGATTATAGAAGTAGCTCCTTCAGTAGAAGTCATACGCCCCTATTAGTATTTAAAGAGCATGTTTGCACTTGAAGGAGCACTTTGACAATGTAGACAACATGTATGCATTTAATGGAGCACTTTAACAAGTACTCCCGTGGATTTGTAAATCCATTCTGCGACTAAAGCCCGAGAGGGTACAGAACTCTAAAATAGTGTGGTGCAGATGCACTAGGTAAGGGTTAAGAATTCTGTGCTGTCACCATGTGTAACAATCCCCATTCCTGCGGCCCGTCATACAACAAATAACCTTCAAATTACCACACTAATCCCCATTCCAGACAATTACAACTTCAAACTGTCCTTAAAACAAGACTTTCTAAATTTACTTCCAAGATCACTAGGTGGTCTCTAACCACTACAGCTTTCTATCTTAACTCTCCCCATCCAACCACATTTTAATTGTACATGAACAAATTATAAGGAATAAAAATTTATTTTCCTTCTTTTTGTGTGAGACAACTACATTAAGTTTAAAAAATACAAACACAAATTCTCCATAGAATAGATAATAATGTCAAAAATCCCTTAAGCAATGCATATTGCACAGAACTTTAATTACTGCAGTGCATTACACTATCAAACCCATGATGACCATCCAAGCACATTCTCCGGATTGTTGTCACCCCAAGTAGGAAGCAAGGGAACTGGAAACACAGCAAAGGAAACAATTAGCAAACATTTTGGATTCCAAAGATGAATCACAAAGCTAGTAGCAGGGAAGAAAGATATCATGTGTCAAAACTCAAGCAGGGAGTAAGCTACAAATATAAACTCTTGCTTCGATTTAACTGGATTCGTTTTAAAAGTAAAATTTCCGGGCGACCATTAAGTAGATAACTAGATATATACAAATAAATCTTCAACTTCAATCCTCTTCTGAAATGCTTTGAATTAACCATCTGAATGTTTTTCTAGCCGTTTCGGCTTTACTACATTGAATTTGGGTCCTTAAAAGTTAAAACATTAAAATCTTTACTACCAAACTAGATGGGGTCATCAGCTAGAAACGAAATTCATCAAGAATTATGATCCAGGTACGTGAGTCACTGTCCTTACATGCACTCATGTCCAGAGTCAAATCCTTGGGTAGTGTATTCCTATCCTTTACGACCTTTGGATCCTTAACCGAAAAATATTAAGTTTGTTGGTCCGCAGGATAGTTTACGAAGTTCAAACCAACATATTCTTTTGCACAAGGATAACACACCAGGGCCATTGGACACTAACATTTCAATGCCTACTCGGATTAGTCGTACAACTAATTCAAGTTTTTAGATATTACCGCGTCGATCCTGAAAAAAATGCAGCGAAATGTCATTTTCTTTGAAAAGAATAACAACCATCGCATAGTGCCTCCCATTCTATTATATTATTTTCAGTGTCATGTATGGCAAAAAAATGGAGAGACACGAGTACGGCGCACAATTAGATAACATTTGTGAAGGATAAAGCTGATGTAATACTTATCAACGCCAAGAAGCAGTTATGGTTGTCGGTTAATGATTGTGGACGAATTTTTTTTGTATGAACACGTAGAAATTCATCACGTCATCACAATATTCGGCAAACTTTTTTAGGCTTCCATCATTGTTTTATTGTTATGACTTTGAAGAAGAATTATGTGCAATTGATTATGTGGATTGAATGTTTGTCCAGTTATAGAAAAGTAATCGTGAATTTGCAGATGACAATCTTGTATCCATTGATAATATGTAATAACTTAATCTAAGCTAAGGTGAATCTTGGGCAATGTTGACATCGACAATGGTGATATTGTTAGTGATGCAGTGAAAGCAGCCTGAGGTACTAGAGTTTCAAGCAAATGTCTACCAACATCAGAATGCAAACTTCAAGTGAATTAGATGTCTACCAGCAGCAGAATGCAATCTACCCAACAACCGACGTTTTCTCTACTACTATTTCACATGAATAAACAAATTTTTCATAATTCATCCAAATAAAAATGTAATCTCTCAAGGTACAAGTACTTCAAGTGCACTGCTATCTAACAATATCAGAATGCAATCTATACAAGAACTACTGATGTAATATCCACTATAATTTCACCTGAATGATGAGATTTCAAAACTCATCCATATTTGTGTGAAGCAGACTATACCTTTCAAAATGACATGTTTGCTGACAAAAAACTAGGTCAACATTTTCTGATCAAATACCAAATTCTTATGGACAAGGGATGATGTTCTCATTCTCCTCGATGGCTCGATACTATTTTAAAAGTTCAGCAATTTCATCGAGATATTTATGTCACAAGAAAAGATGGTCTTCTAAGTTTGCATATGTATTAGCAGATTTGACACTAATAGGGTCATGACATGGTAGCAATCAGCACTATGGAAGAGGCAGGTTAGGTTTTTACCTGGACAGAGAAAAAAGCAAAACTCCACAAAAACGAAGGACATCCAAGTTCACGTCTTTTCTTTCTATGGAGTAAAAATTGTTTACGGAAACTTATTCCTGAGAAAGGTGGTGGAAAAGGAGGCGGCACTTTCAAAAAATGAACTTTTTGTTAGATGCAGAAGTTCATCATAGAATATAAATGTAAATATCATGTCAACATGTCATTGAACCAACAATGAAGATAAACAGAAGTATATGACAGGAATAAAGAGATTTGGATGAAACACATTGATTGGTTGCCCTTGGCAATTACTGTCTCACACATCGTTGAAGGATATACACTTATCGAGAATAATGGAAACTAATAAGTTTCAGGGTTTTCTGTGCTTCTGCTAGTATACATATTTTAATATCCTTCTTTTTATTTGTGTTTTATTTGAAAAAAGAAAACCATAACGCCTCTAGTATGGTTGGTAACAAATATATCATGTGAATTGTGACAAAGCATAAGAAATGACAAGGCTGAAAGCTACATAGTCCCAACTCCCAAGTTCCCCATGGGTTGTGGCAATGGTTGTTTGGTCCAAGATTAATTAAGAGTCAAGACCAGTCACACTACGAAGTTGATTCAGAGTGCTAGTTCCCCGTCTAACTTCTGGGCAAATTTTACCATAAAAGATTGAATTTTTCTTGGTATCATATTCAAGTATAAGATCCTAGTTTGCTTTTCAGCCAGAGAATTTACATCATTGCCACTTCATTAAGTTTTGGTTATGTTAAAATTTAATTCCATACACAATACTGGAGCCACTTCCACTATGGGTAAGATTAAAAATAAATAAAAAACAAATTTGCATTAAAAACAATTTGAACATGCTCACATTTGGGGAAATATTGCGAGATCATTCCCATCTTCTTAATTTGAAAAATGAGCAAGGGAACAAGTGATATCCTGAGGGCTAAAGTAGAGGTAGATATTACCAACCACCTGCGAACCACAAAAAAAATAAAATCAAAGGATAAAAAAGCATTCTTCATAAGGTATTTCCTTAAGCATATCTAGGAATAATTTTGTGTACAAGATGATGAATAAGGATGACAATAGAATGAAATTATGAACTTGTCTGAATTGGAACTTGACACTTAGCAGTTCTCCTTTTCAAGGAATTTATTTTCACAAGTATGTGGGATATCATTAAATACTAATTAGATGAGTTCCTTAAGTTTTTTTCTGAAATGCATAAATGATAGATTTGTAAGTACTTTTTAACTATACATAATGAATAATCTAAAAGAAAGATCAAATAATAGTGAACTACATAGGATGGGTTAAAATAGAAGAAAATGTTGTTCTTTTAAGATATCTAGAATCTGGGAAGGGGTTAAGAGTAAAGTAATAGTGAACTACATAGAAAGGATTGTGCAAACTTTTGATGAATGGAGGAGGGTATTATTCTTGTCATACTCGATAAGATTCACAATCCTTTTACCGTGACAAGGATAGCTGTCACAGAGAATATAATGATCTAGTGGCAATGGTGACATGAATAGACAACACTTGCATCTTCATTTATGTTATGCACTCCTTAAGTTATTGAGTGTTGAGTATAACTTGGAAGATTGAAAAAAACTGATTTAAGCAGTATAACGTAGCTATGAAAATGTGGGTGTCCAACTCAAACCCGAGATCTAAGTCACCATATTAGTCTAAATTGCCAATGTAAGACTGTTCTCAACACTGACCAAACAACTTTTATATGAAGAGAAAGAAAAAAACTATTAGTTAAGAATGGTGGATGCCTATACATTCCTTGTTGAATGTGGTCAAGCAAGGGGTGGAAATATCAAAGTTCTAAGCATGCCTAGTACCAAAGTATTGGATCACATTGAATCGAGAACAAAAGTTTAAGCTAAAGCGTGTCTCATTCGAAAACCACATTCCAGAACTTCTCAACCCGAAAAGTTCTCAGCATGCCAATTCCCTAAGTAATGGATCGTGATTCGAATGAGAACCAAGGTTAAGCTAAAACATATTTCATTTGAAAACAACATTAGTACCGAGGTATTGGATCGTAACTCAATTAAGAACCAAAGTTTAAGCTAAAACGTATATTATTCGGAACGTACATCCCCGACTTGATAATACTTACTCTCCAACTGAAAAACAATCCAACATTGCAAAACACACAAACATTTCTTTCCTTGAGTCTTACCAAGGCAGGCCGGTAACGTCGTGGTACACGTCGAGCACCGACGTGAGAGCGCGAACGGGAGCATCCCAGAGACCTTCGCTCCCCACCGGAGAATCGAAGCCCGAAGTGGGAACCTCAGGCAGGGTCAGGTCTTTGCCTGGGAAAGGTCCGTCCTTGTCGGATCCGGTGGATGAGAAGGAGCGGAACGGGAGGGACGGAGATCGACGGGGGTGGAAATAGTGGTGGAGTCGGGAGGAGTGGAGGTGGCGACGGAGGTGGTGCCGGAGAAGCCCTGCTGCCGCCGCCATTAACAATTAACCAAAATTTTGTTTGGGTTCGAACTTCAAAATTGTGGTGGTGTTAATTGTTGTGATTGGTGTGTTTGGGTCCGGGATTTCTCGGGCTAATTTAAACGGGTTCGGATCCTTAACCCTCTCAATTTTATTTTATTTTTTTGAATTTAGTTAGTCGCTATTAATAAAAGGAGATCGTCATAATCACGACCACGGACGGACGGACCACTCCAAATTAACCTTCTCAGTTCTCACTGACATTTGTTTCTAGTTTTTACTCGAACTAAAGCATTGGCTTGCTAATGTTGTTTTACATTCAATCTACGAGAATGTCTAGTCATGCATGTTTTTAGCTTGGAACTTGGAAGTGTTTTCCTGGGAGCTAAAAGCCAAAACGGTATAGGAAATTCAAGTGTTTTTTAAAGATAATTTTCCTATTTGTTATTGTAATCCATTTAAAATATTTACTTTGACTGTTTAATCCCTCGTATATCCGGAATACATGTACCGGTTATATTTGTATACGGTGAAAGTTTCCCCTTCGATCGTCAACGTTTCTGAAACTCCACACTGACACTGGCTGTTGCACTGAAAGATATGGATTCAGTTTCTTTTGATTCTGGTAGAATCTTCGTATAATTCATCGCGAAAATTTGTTATGATTTTAACTTTTAACACACTCATTTAAATTCCATTTACATAATTACATGGACCCAAATGCACCATCAGCGATGACAGGTTAAATGCAATTGCAGTTGGCGAGACAGAAGACAAATAATCGGACATGATTGTAATTCTATAGTTCCCATACAAAACTTCAAAAAAGTCTACAACTCAGATGACAACATTTAGCTACAAAAAACCAGCCTTTCCCCCGGTCATACCATGTTTTAACAAGTATCAAGAAAAACCAGGTATTTCCCCCGGAGCAGGAGCCAATTCATTAGCTCCGAATTTATCTTCATCATAAAACGAACCTCGAACCACCCTTCCACCAAAGAAACGACCGTCAAGATCAATAAGTGCTTTTGTAGTTTCTTCCGATCTCTCAAACTGCACAAAGATTCTCACAGCTTCTTCCACTGGGAAGTTTGGCTCGGTAATCTCAAATATCAAGACACGCGTCACAGTACCATACTTGGAACATTCAGAAGCCACCTCATCTTCTAGTTCATCATCAACCTCTCCTGGACCAACCTAAAGAACAAATCAGAGTTCCACAGCAATCAGTTACATGCGAATCAGTTATATAATTGACCATTCATAGACAACTGTACAAAATCTAGCATGGAAAGTCCAAACAAAATTTCAAGAATTCATTTGGTTTAAAATTAATAATCATTACTCAAATCATTATTTTTTCATTGCAAAAGATATTTGACTGAGAAACACAATTTCGTCAAAACCTAGTATATCCTGAACATTACATTTCGTATTCCTAACTTATCTTTCTTCTCTCATTCCTCATTACAAACTTAGCTACCTCCTAAATTAGCGTTATAGAGCATAAGGAATTGATATGTATCATACTATCATTTAATGACAGTGCCAGCATGTACTCCAGGATACCATCTCCATTTTTATGCATGCTGATACTGCAGTCACCTAGTTCATTAAGCATGTAAATGGTTTGATGTGGTAAACTTGCTACCCTTAAGTTTCATAGACCTCAATGCAGATTAGAGAAAACTTTGCAACCCAGACATTGATGAGCTGCACCACCCAATTAAATTAATAACAAAGTCATTTATGAAAACTCTAAACAAATTTAAGTAGCATATCATGTGAACTATTTCATTGAAACTTCCCAAGGCAAAATTCAACTGAGACCAATGTTTTAAAGTCACATACGTGACCCTGTGCGGCTGGGTGCCCCAGGGTCGCATATGCGACTGTGCAGTCGCATAACTGGCCACACAACTGTAAAAAAAACTATTGAAAAATATCCGTAAAAAATCGAGAAAAAGTTGTACCCCACACCCCAGGTACAACACCTTCCTTCTTCAACCTCCCTTAGCACCTTCCTTCTTCAACCTCATCTTCCCCTCTCCTTTTTTTACAAAGCTCCTCTTCCATCTCCACCTACCCCGCCGCCCCCTCCACCATGGCATGTGCGACCACATATGTGAACTATGTGGCCGCACAAGTTGCACCCTGTTGGGTGCGACTGTGCAGGGGTCGCATATGTGACCCCAGCCCTCCAAACCACATTGTGCGGCCGCACATTAAAACAATGGCTGAGACATATGCTGACGATGCAGTTTACTAGAGATAAGTTTTCGAGTACCAGCAGCTTAGAATTCGTGCTATCCTCAGCTGGATAAAATCATCCAAAGTTGCTGAAGGTTTTTCATGCTAACCTTCTCAAGAACTTATAACATGTGCTCCAATAAGCAACTCTTAAGTAAATTTGTAATTCATATGAAGTCAATAGGTTTGAAATCTCTTTCAAAGGTATGCCGGTATGCCCTAATGTTTTAGTACTATTTTTGAACCCCCCCCCCCCAGTCGTCTAGACTCTAGGCTAGTGATTTAACTTAAACAGAAACCTAAAATTGATTATTTGAATAGCAAACTCACATACAAGTTCCGTACATTTGGGATCTACATCAGATGTATGTCCTCATCTTCCGATAATAATTTGGATACCTAAACAAGCAACTCCAGCACCATATTTCATGTCAAGAGCTTACATCATGAAGGTCAAAATGTGACAAACAAATCCTGATGACGAGGCTAAATTTACGTCGACTTTCACAACCAATTTATGCCAAACAAAAGAACACAAAAGACAAAGCTTTGCAAACATACCATGTTCCGTAGAAGCAAAACGCGAGTGGGAGTCCCATTGAAGCTAACACTCTTGGGTTTCTTGCTCTCCGATTTGGTCTCACTAGCATTCACAATCACTCCCGCTCTCCTATCCGTCTTCTTGGCCATCAACGGCGTAGTGATTCCCTGCTCCTGCTTCCCAAGCCCCTGCCCTTGCTTCCACCCCATCTTCGCCATCATCCGCTGAGCGGCCGTCATCTGCCCGCCCGCCCCGACCCCCAACCCAACCGTCCCCGACTTCCCAATACTAAACCCCTCACCACTCGCCGGCGGAGAAGGCGACCGTTGTGGGACCCCGCTCATTGCGGCCCTTCTCTTCCACGCCTCCTCCCCGGAAATATTCAAAGCCGAGGACCTCGACTCATAATCCCTCTTCTCCCTCTCCTCCCTCTCTCTCTCCCTCGCCTCCCTCTCCCTCTCCCTCTCCTCCTCCTCGCGCCTCCTCCTCTCCATCTCCCTCTTCATCTCCGCCTCCGCCGCCTTCCTCTTCCGCTCCCGCCTGTATTCCTCGTAGTCATTCGGCCTGGCGGGATCGTATTCCTCCACGACGCTCGACGTCGCGGCGACGAGCGCGGGCTGGAAAGGCTGGGGCTTGGCGTCGTCAGGGGGGATCGGAGCGGGAGAGGGGGAAGGCACGGGTCTAGGGCGGGGCTTGGAGGTGGATTGCTGGGAGCGGAGGACGGAAGGGGGAGGGGTGAAGATGGTGGAGGGCTTGCGGAGGGCGGAAGGGGCCATCTTTGTGCTGGTGGACCAGACGGCGGCGTTCTTGGCGGCGGTGCCATTCTTGTCGTCGTCGGCGGCGGAGGTGGGGGGTGGGAGGTCCCCGTAGAGCCCGCCGAGCATGGTGGAGAATGGGGTTGGTTTGGGGGAATTTGAGGGGGGATCCGGAATCGGGTCTAGGGTTTGGAGGAGTGTTGGGGGAAGAATGGAGTTCGTCGTCGAGGAGATGGTCACGTGGAATGGAAGAGAGATGGAGAACCCTAGTTTTTGTGGTTTAGGTGATTTGAGAACATAACGATTGTTAAAGTGGTTATTAACTTATTATGTGTTCTTTTTGTAAAATTTAAGGTACTTAGATTATGAATTAGGAGGGGAATTATTTAACAAACTGTCTTTCAAATTTGAACTACAATTTCGGAGAAATTACAATTTCTGTTCACATTTTTTGTGAGTCTTTAAATATGACTAGATGTTCGGGTTCAATTGAAGTTGTCGACCATAGGAAGGTAGGGGAAAGCAAAATTCGGGTAGGACCGAATTTTCGGACCGACCCGATCGGCCTGTACCGAATTGTTTCGGTCCGATCTTCGGTTCGTCGGATACCGAAAATTTGGATCTCGGTCGGACCGAAACCATGTTTCGTGAGTAAATTTCGGTTTTTGGATCGAACCAGACCAATCCGAATTTATTCGGTCCGTCGGATACCGAAAATTCAGGTCTCGGTCAAGTCCGATCCAATTTCAGACCAAAGCTCACTCCTAAGGGAGACATCGAAGACATGCATGGACAACCTTAAATGTATCATAAGAAGGGATCCCAAAAAGTTGTCCAACAATATATCTGCATAGTTTGCTAACGATGCTCGTTCATTCTAAATAAATCATAAATTTATAATGGCAATTTAACTTCAAAACATAAATAAAGACATGCATTCAAAAGTTGAATTTGTGATCACTTCTGTTAATAAATCACAACCAATGTAGACCATGCACAAATCACAACCATCCACGTGCAAACGCAAACCACATATACACTCAAATGTTCTCCATCTCTAAAATTTATTCTTCAATCACCAAAAAATCTCTCATCATCGGAAGGCTAGCCTACTATCCTATCATCGGCCCAATCACCCTTACGGTGACTAGCCTTAGCTTCATTGGAGGGTTTCTAACCAAAGTTACACGGGTGATGGTCAACATCCAAGCCAAACTCTAGTTGACTCTTTTCTCTCCAAGAGATAAGACTTTCACACAATTTTTTGATCGTTCAAAGTCAACCTATTCTAGTCTTAAGGCAACGCACTTTCGGGTCCAATTTTCGTCGTTACCGTCGTGTTTCTTTTCTCCATAGTTCCTTAAATCTTACCTTGACTTGCACACTTCATTTTATTCTTTTAATTCGATCTCCAAGTTAGTTGAAATTAGAGACAAATCCAACAGATACAAAGAATGCAAAACAAAAATGACACATTTCAAGCAACTATTAAACTCACAATAATATGCATTTATTGCATTGCGATTCGAATTTAAGTTTCGATCAAACTCTTTCCTCTCATATCATCTTCTCATGAACCCAGTCAAATAACCTACCAACCAAAACAGGATTAGCTTTTAATTTACACTAAAAAAAACTCACAGACAAAAAGTCCAACAAACCCATTAAGACCCAACCAACCAACAGGTCAAACAAACCGAAAACCAAACTAAAAATGGGTTTCCTCCTCGTCCAACACCTCCTGACCTTCCTCGTCCTCGTCCCTTACTTCCTCCACCACCTCATCGCCGTCCTCCGCCACCACCACCTCAAACCCACCTCCATCTCCAAACCCCACCACCCTCTCCCCTTCACCAACCCCATCCTCCGTTACCTCCCACTCCTCCTCCTACTCCTCTTCCTCCTCCTCTCCCTCCTCCTCCACCTCCTCCACCCCCTCCCCTCCCTTCCCCTCTCCCTCCAGCTCTCCCTCTCTCTCCTCCTCTTCCTCTTCCTCCCCTTCCCCCTCCCCGTCCCCCTCACCTTCCTCCTCGCCTCCCTCGCCTTCCTCGTCTCCTCCTTCGTCAACACCAACTTCGCCTCCTTCTACCCATCCTCCGATCTCCAGTCTAAGTCTGCGTCCGTCACGGCGGCGATCTCGGGGGTGTCCGCGGTGGGGGCTTTGGTTCTGGCGGTGAATCCGGGGGTGTTTGTGGCGGAGCTTGTGCTGGTAGGGAGCGTAGGGTTGAGGGGGCTCTGGGCGGCGGTGGCTGGGGTGGTGTTGTACGCCGACGGGTTTGTTCCCGAAGGGTGCCATAGGTTGCTTGATGTGGATTGGGGCGCCACGAGGTGTGAGATCGAGGAGGCGAGGGTTAGGGCCGGGATGATTATGGATCTGGCATTTGTGGCGGGTGTGGTGATGGTCGCGGTCGTAGTCGTGGCGGTTTATTTGGGGGTGGGGAAGGGGGTGAGTGGGGGGAGGAGGTTAGGGGCGTACGAGGCGATACCGATGGTAGGGACGGAGATGAGGGAGGCCACCGCCGAGGTTAAGGCTGCTGGGAAGAGCTCAATGCAGGCTTGAGGTTTGTTTGTTTTTGTTTTTGCTTTTGTTGTGTTGTTTTAGCTGCGTTTACTGTTTGAAATTTTGTATTGATTATCTCGTGTTTGGAACTTGGATGATTTAGTTGATGTTGTTATAATCAATGTGAATAGAAGTGAAGTTGCAAGAGCAATTCTGTTTTTTTTTTTTTTACAAGTAACTTTTGCTTAGAGCATTTACGAATCACAATCATCTAATTGCAATGAACTGTCTTAGCAACCCTGAAAAAGTTGCTACTATTACATGATTAAGCTACTTGCAATGAAATAATGAGGATTAGCACCCAGCAGCCCATTCCAGTTATCAGTTTGGCAGGGTTGTTCTTTCTAATTGCACCTTACAAGAATTTTGTTAACAAATTTTGATGAACGCTTTTTCAGTTAGAGGAGTTTGTTGTGCAGATTGTTGGTTTTGCAACCTAGAATCCACCGTAGAACCAACTTTAGGTTATGGTCTTTCACCTATTCCCTGAGGATTAATATATCATTTGACTTGACATTAGTAACATTCTTCCTTACTAGTCTGTTCTTGCATTTTTCATGTCATTTCACAGAAGAAAAAGAAATATTTGTAGGAACGCCTGGTCTGTAATGTGCATACTGCTAAAGAACAGAATTCACCATGTTTGTGGATGCTCTTGCATGGTTAGTTACATCTCGCTATTACCAGTCTTGTAGCCTTTGTGGCAGGAGAATGTTTGCACTACACTAAGGCAAAAGGCCGTTGGAAATTTAAAATTGCATCAATAGCATGACGACCGTGAAATATGGCCTATAGCTTTTCAGTTGTGTTTGCAAGTTGGCTAAGATGTGATTGGGATTCGGGAGTTGGGTAATACACCTCGATGAAGCATAGTTTGCTGCATGTTTTATAGGTGGACTTCAGTTGTTCCGTAAGGGAGATGTGATTTTGTTTATGGTAATGAATTGAATTCGTTTCGGCTTTTTTGATGACCTAGAGTTTCTTAGGCCCATGCTGCCCACCCCCTCTTCGGCACTAATGAAATGTTCTAAGCTAGGGGTGACATTACAACATGTCATCTTCGTCGAAACATATTCTCAGAGTTCAAACCGACATTGGAGGGCCATAGGTTTGTTGCCTCTATAGGTTGAGCTAGGCCCAGGGGGTGAATTTGCATTAGTAAGCTGTTGGGCTCCGGTGGAATGTTGCGAGTTACCCATCAATGCTAAACACAACCAACTATTGAATCATTGATATGGGAGTTCAAATCTCCGTTAAATTTAGTCATTTTATGAGTTGTCCTTGATCTATGCACCTTAATCGCAACTTGTTCTTTATCTTATCTACTTGGATTCAGTTAATAAATTCTTAACTTTAAAATAATTAGGATAAAAAATCCATTCCCGACGATGCAGGCCTTGCCTTATGGTTCATTTAGACTACCACAGTTAGGCTTTCAGATAAATAATAAAACAATTAGAATATGTCTTGTATGTCTTGAAATTCAATAGTGTCAAATCTACTTATGTCCTCAAGATTTCCGGTGCTGTCACTGGCTTGTTAAAATTCACAATCACAATGGTTTATATGATTGTCTACTTCGATTCACTTGACGGTACACATAGTTTTAACCTGTTCTAAAAATGGCATCATGTCAAACTAATATCCATAGAATTTCATTGTATGTTCTGAATTTCTGATTCAAAGAAGAAAAAAAGCAAAAAAAACGACATTAGGACCTACTGAACGTGCCAAAGAAGATGCAAATGAACCCAATAAAAATAAAATAGTGACACCTAGTTCCTCATATCTGCAGAAATAAGTTAGTGCAACATATAAGATAAGAACCTCCGAGTCACCCAAACAGTGTCAGCAGATGACCATCACCTTAGCGCCAATTTATCTCTCACGGTTACCACCAACCAGTGGCTTC
This sequence comes from Triglochin maritima, assembly GCA_963682175.1. NCBI lineage: Eukaryota > Viridiplantae > Streptophyta > Magnoliopsida > Alismatales > Juncaginaceae > Triglochin > Triglochin maritima. The sequence goes on along the minus strand of OY821774.1, from coordinate 50,685,249 downwards.
CCAAAGCTCCAAGAGGCTTGAAGTTAGATTCTGGTCTTCTTTTGGACTAATAGGAGTAGCAAAACGTGTATCAATGATATCTCTGATTCCTCTCTCTACCTTTGAAGCTCTCCAATCCAAGCTCTGCAGACAATGCTTGTATATCAGAAGTTATTTCCCAGTTGCTTTTCTGATCACCCCAGCCTTGATGTGCTGGTTGTGTTCCGCATCTCTCCGTTGCTCTCATGCTCCCGATTTGGTTCTGTATTTCTTCGAATTCCTCTGCAGCAACAGCTCGTCTCTTCCCACCCATTTCCAGGTCAATATTTGTTTTGTCTACGTCTGACTCTATGGCATTGCATGTGAAGTCTTCTTTCAACTTTGCTCTAAAGTTATGCTTGGACCTGGGGATCCCAGAGAAAAATGTCTCCTTAACATTTGCTGCACATCCCCGGTTGTAAGGATTCATCTTACCATCGTATCGATACCGGAAGTTCTCGTAAGTGGTCTATATGGAGAACAAATTAAGTTCAATCAAATTGCTGAACAATGGATGTATAGCAAGATTTATGATTAGGGAGGGCACAAGGACCTGATTCGTACAGATCAGGTACATGTGAAATGCAGTGAGCCCGCCGACAAACCAAGCTGCAACGAAGGTATAAATAATGAGGATCGCAGAGACAGGTGATTTATAGACGGCTTCCCAGAAATTGCATCTATACTCTTCCATTTCTTTCTTTAAGTTCACACAGCACAATGCAAATATGTACAGGCATAATATAGTTGTTGATGACACAAACATGAAGAAAAATCGGTAGTTCCTCTGCAGTGGAGAATACAAAATTACATAACGCGCTGCAGGAAAAAGTAGGAATGGTTCGAAACTCAATTTTCAAAAAAAAGAATTGACATAGAAATGTACCTTCCCGATGCATTGCCCAACCCAGGGGCAATGATGATCGAAATGCTCGACACAGTTATTACAAATAGAGCAATGTGAACAACGTGGGGGTCGGTATAGCATGCAAGTATGGCAATACTTGACCTTAACAACATTTCCATTAACCAAGACATCTTTAGTGGGTGGTAAGGCAGGAGCATTGTCTTGAAAATCATCCCAATTGGCAGCTTCATTTTCATCATCTAATTCTGGTGGGTGTCGATTGCGAGGAACAATGCCTGGATCCCTTGATGATGTAAGAAAAAGAAGAAATAGAACCTGCATAAAATAAGAGCAGTACTGACGATTACGTAGCGCAGGAGTACCAACTTCGTGAGTAGGTCTTTCAACAATTTAAAAGAATGTGAACGTTATATACATCTTCAGCAAGGATATGTTTATTATTAAAAAAGAAGCTTTGTTTAAGATGATACCAATATTAGAGATTTCTTCTTCTTCAAGAACCAAAGTTGATTGCTGCATATCAGTGTATCATGGTGGTATATACATAAACGTCAGGAACAAAAGCAGCATTGCGGAGGATTCTTATAAATTAGAAGCATAAAGCAATGGAAATAAATAACGAAGGGAGAGTGATTGGGACTTACATGAACCGTAAGCGTAGCGGCTATGACAACTATGATATTCCATACATCATGTTCTAACTCGCCAACCAAACTTGGGGAAACAAAAGCAGCAAAAAGGATGACTGGGACTACAATTAGAAATATCGTGAAAACCAATGATCTCACTTCTGGACCAAATACCAACCTGCCTCCAAATAAGAACCTCTGCAGAATTTAGTGGAAGGAATAAAATGTTAACTCTGATGATTCAAGACTAGTCCTGTCTGAAATGATTGAAATTTTAGCGAGAAAAACTACACTTCAACCGTGACTTGTCTAAAGAATGCGTAAAATGTTATAGCACACAATTTCATAATAAATTCCTTGACAATTTGACCTATTATAACACTTGTGTAATTACATCAGCTGCATCTTTGCCCCCCAACACCCGATATTAGTTTAGCTTTAAAATAAAAACACACACCTGAGTCCCTGACATTCGATTGTATAGTGTATACGCATCATGCATTTACGTACGGGCAATACAGCTTCCTTTAATGTTTAAAGCACTAAAGAAACACTTATTTTTAACTTGCTACTCTCTTTTTGGCACCGAGAACTCCCTCGACCCACCCCGACTGTGTGATGGACGGGTGGAGGCACAATCCCAGGGAGGAGATAAGAGCCCACAGCCCCTCCCCTCTGGTAAGCCAGGGGAGGCTGAGACATGATGTATCTACTTGCTAATTGCTACTGCTTAATGGTTTCTACTTTCTACTACCATTTAACCTTATAAATCACTGCTCCGACATGAGATTACGTGCACAGCACCTTTCCCAAGTTCATCAAGCATGACTAGCACGTATCTTAAGCCCAGAAGATGCCCACTAAATAGGAACAGATTACAGGGCAGAGCAGAGGGGAACCTCACATTGCTCCCTTTCCAGACTTGGTAGACTCGTTTTGTTGGTCCTGTTTCAATGATCCTCCGGTTGGAATCGAAAATATCAGGAGGAGCTTCATGTATCTTGCCCTCCATCTTCACTGGAGTAGTGCCTATGGAGAGAACAGATTTAGCAGTTGGCGCATATGCTCCTCACCTTCAATATAAAAACAGCATGTCTGGTAATAAAAACAAAGAAATTAGAAACAGGATAAACATGGAATCTTTAGGAAAATATGAAACGCAAATAGACCGTAGCACTACTGTACTTGTTAGGGGATAAAATTAATCTTAAATATGTAACGGAACGAAAAATAGCAAATTTAATAGAGAAATGAAATCACAAATGCAAATTCACAATCACCAACCACGCAAAACACGCAAGAACACATGATTTAACGTGAAAACCCAATGTAGGAAAAACCACGGACGACACAACCTCAATCTACTATAGAGAAACGAATTACACGAGAAGCTTACAAAACACACAAACCAACCGGCGTTGAAAGACCCGACTGAAATTGCTCCTATCGAATCCGCACGAGGATGTTCTCTCTTTCTCTCTAGAATGTAAAGTAGACAATAGTAATTGTTCTATTACAAAAGGGGACAAAATTGCATTTATATACTAGGTCAAAATAAGTATTAATTGCACCAAAATCGGGTGGAGAAAAGTGCTGAACATGGGAAAAATAAACCAGAACGGTCGACCGGAACTTAAGTTGTAGCACGATCTTGAACTGCATCGGTCAACCGTCGAGCTCCCTCGGTCGACCAGAAATTTCCAGGTATTTTTCCAAGATCTTCAAATGCGCTACCGGTCGACCGAATAGGTCTTATCGGTCGACCGGAAACTTCCAGGTACTTTTCTTGGACGAGCAAAACACACACTCAGTCGACCGATTGAGACCACCCGGTCGACCGAAAACTTCCAGACACTTCTCCTGGACGAAAAGCTACGCTACCAGTCGACCGAAACTTAAATTTCCGGTCGACCGTTTATACTGTTTCCCGCAGAAATACTTGATTCATTTTTAATTTAAAAAACAACGGTACTAAATACTAATGGACATATACTGACATATCTTAACTAAGAGAGAACTACTATATTTTTTCACCATGTGAAACATGTTCACATAAGAAAAAAAACCAAAACCCCCCTAAAAAAAGAGTGTGAAACCACTGCAGTTTTCCTTCAAAATGGCACTCATGAAATATAATGCAAAATTCAGGAATGGAATGACATATTCCAAAAGAAACATATAAAATATATTTTTTGGAACGGGCCAAACGAGAAGCCGGTCACAGAATCAAAATTCTGTGGAGTAATGAACCAGAATTAACACATATAAAAAATAAAACATCAAATAAAATTGAAAATCCCCAATCAAATCAGCCAAAAAAGCAGAAAATGATCCCAAGAACTGGTTTCAAATACAATACAGAACTGGGGAAGAAATACCATAAATAGCACCATGTTTACGACAGCAACCACAATTTATCTAGTAATTTGAGAACAAAATTTTTACAGCAGCTCAAATTGTCCAAACAACTTCTAATTCAACAGTTGAAAACAAATGCAAGCAAGCAAACGCATCAGCACGATCAAGAAGAAATATACACAAAAATCATCCCAATAAATACATGCAAAGACACCAACTACAACGTACAACACAACACCAAGAAACTTCTATAACACCAGCCGCAACTTAAAAGACATGAACACAGCAAACTCCAAACCTAATCTAGAACTCTTCCCAAAAAAAGCATAATCAAACTAACAAACATCGCAAAAACAGTGATTCCAAGGAGGAAAAGCCAAAAACAGAAACACAGAGCACTACCAAATTATCCAGAAAACTTGAGAGAAAACACAAAACCCATCTGAACAACTAAAGCAATCCATAGCATCTCTTACCATCTCTAAGAAAAACACATTCCACAACGATCTCAACCAAAAATACACAGGAAAACACCAAAATTTCTAAAAACATTCAAATTTCTAATTCTAAACACATTACCTACTTTGAAAAGAGAAGCACAAATACAACAGCAATTTCTAAGAGAAAGCAGTGGAATTTCAACAAAAAAGCCAAAAACTCGCTAAATCCATCTCAACAAATATAAAACAACACACCACACCTAATCTCCAACCAAACCACCACCTTCCAATAGGAAAAACATAATCACCAAAAAAAAATCGAAAATCAGCCTTCGAAGTTCGAACCACCTCATTGGCGAAGACGGCTCGAGGACGGATCGAGAACGCAGCGCGAGGTCATCGGCCGGAGTACCTTCCGCTCCTCCGCCGTCGTTATCTCTCCTCTCTCGCTTCTCCCTCCTCTGTCTCTGTCTCTCTCTCCTCTCCGACGCGAATCCCCAACGAAGCCGGCGGTTTCGGAGCTAAAAAGGGAGGCGAGACGAGGGTGGATTGGAATAAGCGGGCGGGAGGGAGGTGGATGATTACGGATTTGCCCCTCCGGGTTGTTCGGGGCAACACGAGGTGGTTGAGGGAGGCGGGGCTATTTTCGGAAAGTGGGGGCTTCTTGTTTTTGCCTATGGAATATGGATTTTTTTATAACCCAAAGTTTCTCGGCAGCCGTTTAATTTTGGGGGGAGGGGGGAGAGATTTGCGATTTCAAATTAGGGGTGACTTAACGTCGAGAACTCCGTGTGTCTTCTAAGATTTCTATCCTAAAATACGAGGATGATTCCATATCATCAACTGATTGACATCATTTCATGCTTATATTTGTATCTTATATCCATTATCTTTCACATAAACAATGTTATGTTACGAGTTTTATGTTTAATTTTCAGGAATAAATAGGTTTGAAGAGATGAAACAAAAAAGGACCCAAAAGCTGGGAAAAAGGACTGGATTGTGAGATCTGGTGACCAAAATGCAAGAGAGAATGATTTGAACGCAAGACAGAAGGACCTAAGAGCAAAACAGAATACTCTACACCATCATGGGGAGTATTTTAGCAATTGGATTCGGGTCGGAGCTCCAATAAACAAAGTAGATGCATCCAAGACCACCAAATACACAAAGAAAAGCCCAGAACAAGATTCAACTGGATCCGGACCTTTTTTACTGCTAATGGCGGTCTGTTTTGGCCCAAATCCACCAAGTTTTCTCCTGGACGTGTATTAATGTTTGTTTAGGCTATTTTTGGTATTGGTTTAGTCCCACATCGGGGGATTGTCCCGGATTAGCTTTTTCCATGCCTATAAATAGAACTCTTCACCTCCTTCTGTAATCACTCCATATTTTAAGTGGTTATTCTTCCTACTAGAAGTGAGGCCTTGAAGTACACACTAAAGTAGGAGGATGCTACTTGAAATGTGAGTCATTTTATCAATAAAGTTTTGTGTTTCTTTCATTGTTTGTTTATGTTTCTTTTATTGTTTGTGCATGTTTTAGTTTAATCGTCTTTTATTTCTAGCTTAGTTTTAATATGTTTTTTTTGCTTAGTTTAATAATTAGTGTAATGTTTAGTGAGTAGTTTCATCCCCTTTGGGGGGTGGAGTAGATGTACATACATGCATTAGAGAATGAGATGAATGCTTTATTTTTGATGTGTTGATAAAACATGAATGTATGTTTGCTTGTTTATGATAGAATTTATAACTTGATGAGTTTTGCCAAAATGATTAGACACCTCTCATGCTTGTTTAGGTTCTGAAATAAACAACTTGCATATGTAAATGTTAATCAACTAAGTTGGTGAATAGATTGATAGGTTTTGCCATAACATTTAGACACTTCCTATGCTTGATAAACACCACCTTCATGTGCTTAAAAGAATGTGTTCAACACCCACCTCTTTGCTTGTGTGCACTCACTCCACCCCTTAGGGGTTTTCCCATATCTGTATTTCAGCATTCTTCTTTTGTTCTTAGCTTAGTTGTCATTTCATTGTTTGTTTCTTTCGTTCGCATTTCATACTTCTTAGCATAGTTTAGTGTAGAGTAGCATAATCAATCTTTCTCCCCTAATTTTTGTCACTTGATTTCGTACAAGCAAGAGACTACTCACCTCCATGATGACGACCCGTACTTGCCACCGATTCATCGCAGCCGTGCACTTGCGGTTTAATTAAAACGTTCAACATCAACCAACTGCACTAGACCGTGAAGATGCCTATGGAATATGGATTGATCGGTGCATCCAATGTTATTGGGGGCAGAGTATTTGTTTTCTTTGCCAAGTTTTACCGTTTTGAATTGTAGCAATTTTAGATTTTTATTAATTTAGATTTTTAGATTTTTTTAACGTTTTATTGACACATCCATGTCATTTTTTCCACTTATTTAATATATTTTGTGGTCATTGGTTAGTTAATGTATCAGAATTCTAGTGATCTGTCTGACCATCAAGTACATTGTCCAATTTTTTCTTGTAGTAACTAACTTATTAAGATTTGATCTTCACTTCTGTGTACCGAATTTTGTAAGCCAAGATCAGATATTGAATCTCGATGGGTGCATTCGTATGTTTGGAATTTAAAATAGGATGGAATAGAGTAAATAAAATAATAAAAGAGTATCAGATGCAAGCTTTACTTACGGAGAGGGGATGACAATGGTAAAATTGTCCAACGAAAAGTTGAAAAAAGAAAGAGACAGTCAGGGACAATCGTCTCTGCTTCACTGAGAAAAAGACGAAAGAGAAAGAAGGGTTGGTCGGTTTGCGGACAGCTTGGCTTTATCGAGTTCCTCACAGTTAGTATTCTATATTTCTATTCATATCATTATTGGCATTCTTTAGCAAAGTTCAGTAGATACGTTGTCTGCTATTGCTGGGAGAGAAGAGTCAATTGTTTTTAGACATAGAAGTCCAAATGCATCAAGGCATTCGTTAAAGATTCCACTTCCTTTGACTGGCTGGGTCGCCTTGATCTGTGGAGGGATTGGAGCTGTTCGTCAAAGTGGTTGCTATTACTTTAAAGTTCAAACACAGATTGGGGTCATTGGACACAGAATGGAGTCATTGGACAATCGTGTCGTTTTATGCCTTTTTTTTTTAAGTTTGTAAATATATTAAAGGGAGTAAATATGAAATAGCTACGAGTCCACAGCTATTTCCTCCAAAGTACATACCAAGTCAACGTTTTTTTCTCAAAATACAGCAGAAACGCCCAAAGCCCAGTGGCAAGACAACGCGGCAAATCTCAGATGCACCCCTCTTTAGTTCTCAAACGCAGCAAATCTCGTTTTATGTCGATCAAATGCTCTTTGTTTCTACCACGCATCCATGGGAATCTACAGATTGGTCCGTTAATTGGGATCCTTAGCAGTTAGCAATGTGTTGTGGCATTTTGAGTGTGCTGGATTTGGTTGATAGTGCACATAACTGAATTTTAGTATTAATTTTTTTATTTAGAATTCATATATTATATTTTTATTCTTCTAGTAACATATTAACATAGAGTTACATTTCAGTTTCTCCAAGCTTAACTAAATGTACATTATTTTTACTGCTCCATGTAAGCTCTACTATATATTACAATATTTTTAGTATTTGGTCTGTTATAATTTATAAACTATACTTGATAGGCATTTTCGTCCTATTAACTTACCTCATGTAAAAGTATGTATTCAACAAACAAAAAACATCAAACGAAGATTTGCTTCAAGGTAGCATCAGATCTTACCCATTCCGTCTCACCTATACCGACTACCTGGTTGAGCATGTAAGATTTTTCCTCCAGAACTGAGTCTAAATTTCAGCATTCCTGGATTTATCTCGGTCCTTCCTCACAGCATTGCAAAATAATGCACATACGAATCAAGAGATTTTCCGATTATAAAAAAAACAAAACAAAACTACCCATCGTCCGGTCCCACTACTCTTCCGTCCACGTGGGCTTTATTATCGGCCCCGCCCATGTTGTGGGGTCTTGTGCATGACCACTGCTCTAATACTCCAGTCAGATCAAGGACCCAATGAATGGGCCCAAATCAAGCCCAACGATGAGGCCCAAGAAGGCCCATAACGAGGCCCACGACGTCCCGAAACCCTCCCCAAACTCCACCACACCTCCCAAACTCACTTGACCTCCCCTTCAAGTCCACCACAATGCAAGCCTTCATCGCCGGCGACATCGCCGCAGTGCTCCGGCAGTGCTCGACCGTCCGCCACCTCAAATCCGTCCACGCCGTCGTACTCCGCTCCGACCTCCACTGCCACGTCTCCTCCGACCTCGTCTCCCACTACGCCCACTTCGGCTCCCCCGACCTCGCCCAAACCCTCCTCGTCCTCCACCCCGACCCTCACCCAGCGCCCTGGAACGCTATCCTCCGCGCCTATGCCGACCACGGCCCCGCATCCAAGGCCCTCGAGCTCTACCGCCGGATGCACGACGCCGGCGTTGTCGGGGATTCCCAGACCTACTCAGTCGCCGTCAAGGCTTGCTCTCAGATTCAAGACCTCGAGGAAGGGGAGAGGGTTCGGAGAGACGCGGAGAGGTTAGGGTTCGGTTTCAATGTTGCTGTCGTGAACGCGCTTATTGGGATGTATGGAAAGTGTGGGAACGTTGAGAATGCGAGGAGGCTGTTTGATGGAATGCGGGTTCGGAGTGTGGTGTCGTGGAGTGCGATTATCGGTGCGTATGCGCATAATGGGATGGATAGAGAGGCGTTCGGTCTGTTCTCAAGGATGCTGGCGGAAGGGGTTCAGCCGAATAGGGGCGCGTTTCTGAATGTTATGGCTTGTGTTATGCGAGGGGAGGATGCGGATAATGTGTATAAGCTTGTATCTGAGGACGAGGTTTTTGCTGATGGTGTTGTCAGGAATGCAGTTGTGAGGATGTTTGGAAGGTGTGGGACGATTGAGATGGCTAGGAAGGTGTTTGATGAGACGATTGAGAAGCACGTGACCTTGTGGAATTCAATGATTGATGCTTATGCTCGTAATGGTTTGCTGATGGAAGGTTTGAGTTTGTTTGGGGAAATGATGGAGCAGGGAGTGCAGCCAGATTATGGGACGTTATATGTTGTTATTGGTGGTTGTTCAAGGTCGGCATCGCTTCGGTTTGCTAGGTCTGTTCATGGTATTGTACTGAAGAGCTTGGCTGAACATAGTGTTGGTTTGGAGAATGCACTGGTCGATTTGTACACTAAATGTGGTGGACTGAAGTTTGCCCGTAGACTTTTCAACTACATGGTGGAAAAGGACTCAACATCGTGGAATACAATGATACATGGATATGGAATGAACTGCATGGGAAAAGATGCTCTTGAGCTTCTCGATGAGATGAAAATTTCCACGGAACCAGATGATAGGACATTGGTATCGGTTATGACTGCTTGCTGTAATACTGGCTTACTAGATGAAGGGCAGAAGCTCTTCGATTCAATGGATGAAAATTTTAGCGTTGCTCCCAAAAATGTGCATTATGCCTGTATGGTTGATCTTATGGGTAGAGCTGGAAAGGTCAAAGAAGCTCTAGATTTTGTGAAAAGTTTGCCCATAGAGCCAGATTCTTGTGTATGGTCTGCTTTGCTGTCTGCTTGCAGGGCTAATTCAAACATTGAGGTTGCAGAAGTGGCAGCAAAGTCCATCCTTGATTTGGATCCTGATAATCCTAGGGCATATGTTATACTATTGAATATCTACAGGTTTTTGGGCAAACATGAAGAAGCTGACTGCATTGGTGCATTGATGAACGAGAGAAGGGTGGAGAAACCAACAGGTTGCTCATTTGTGGTGACAAAATACAATGTCTTCAAGTTCTTAACTGGGGATCGTTCAAAACCACAAACAGATGAGATCTACAATGAGCTTGATAAATTGATGGAAAGCATTAAAAAGGAGGGATATGTTCCCGACACAAATCTAGTGCTTCATGACATAGAAGAAGAAACTAAAGAGGACATGTTGCATGCTCTAAGTGAGAAGCTAGCAATTGTTTTTGGACTCCTAAACACAGAACCCGAAAATGAGATTATGGTGCATAAGAATGGCTCCATATGTGCAGATTCATATAAAATGGCCAAGTTTGTTTCTAAGGTTACGGGAAGGGTGATCATGATAAGAGATTCTAACATGTTTCATCACTTAAAGGATGGAATCAGTTCCAGCGGGGATTACTGGTGAGGAAGTCACTACTCCCTGAATCTGGTGTGTCCAGAAAGAATTTTGTCGTCACATTTGCTCTATATTGATATTTTTGATTCGGTTGACTATGATTGTCTACCTTATTAGTCATAGCTTAACAAGTCTGGTAGGGTATTAACTTGTGCAATGTTTCATTGATCTAGACAACAGAGGTTCAGTGTTGCACTGAGTTACTGATTTATTAAGTTCATTTTTGGGCCTTTCTTATTTCCTTCCTCCATGCCACACCACTACGGCAGTTCTACTGATGATGAGAACATGAGCATCTTTACCATTGACTTCTGAAGATGTTCCTTGTTACTTTCAATCAGAGTGTTGAATTCGTCGAAGAAAATGAGAGTGTTGGATGACTATTTTCTTTGCAATGGATCTGCTTTTTGCGAATTTCCTAGAGATGCGCTTTTAGAAGGTTGTTAGTATTAGAATTCAAGGGAAAGCAGAACTAGTGGAAGCAACTCTGAGATGTGTTGAACTGGGTGGCATATGGCCGGATTTATATATTTGGATGCCTTTTATTTTTGGTACTTAAGCTCTTGTAAACATACATTGCATATTGTGATTATTTGAAGCATGACCATGGGAAACTTATATATATTAAACATTTACCACCTGAGAGAATGTATTGTGCTCATAAGATTCTTTAATCCTTGTGATGCAGTTTTTCTTTTGGTTGATACAACTTCAAGTATGAATACTCTTTAGAGAGTATTCGTGCATGCCAGACGAATTAATGTGTTAACTTAACAGGTCGTAAAACATTCTTGCTCACTGATACTGATCATGTATACAACAAATTCTAGATGTTCATAGAACCACGTTGTAGTTGAGAAAAAGGAAAATTAACTTATCAAACCTAGTGAAAATGAATTGGTTCAAGAGTTGGTGGGGTTATGCTAAGGTTAAGGTAAGCAAAAATAAGTCTCAAGATAATCAAAGTAGCAACTTGCAACAATATAACGAAATGATCTTATAATTACATCGTTAAAAAGAAAAGAAAATGAACGATGTTGTATTTGGGTATATGATTATCAGACTATATGTACCTACTTTCTTGGCAAAATAACTATTAATACTATGAACCATGTTTGTCTATTATTTAATGACCTTGCATTGCAAAATGAACAATGTAATAAACGTCAACTAAGCTAAAATAACTTCCAAAGTCTGAAGACTCAAAACATCGTTACCTGACTCCAATGTCGAGACGACTTGCATTTTGAAGTTGGGATATTCCTAATGGCTTCAGAAGTTACTGGTTTCTATATTCACCAGTCACCACACCAATCCCAAGCTAAAGGTCCATGGAAATATTACATATAGATAAGATGGAAATATTACATATAGATAAGACTGATTTCATGAAACAAGGCAAAGAATTTAAAAGGATAAAGCAAGAATAATGTGAAATTACGGTTGACGGAAACTAATTTATTGCAAAAGTAAAACGCCTTGTACCAGGATGGAAAACATGACTACCCTAAGTCAACTCAAGAAATCTACTTATGTGAAACTTGATGGAAACTGCAGTAGAAACGAGAACTGACACAAGTAATTCTTTAAATAAAGTGGAAGTGTGAGAACATAACTAATGTTATTAGCATCATTCCTCAGCCGACCCATGTTACTGTTATACCAACTTTTTTGTGTTTGAATTTCGGTAACATAATTAAACATAAGAAGTGGAATAACAATGAGGCCGAAAGATCTGGTACACGTTCGGAGCAACTAAAGATGATGGTGGGCAAAGTATTAATTGCTTAACAACTAAAATATTGAACTACAGAAATCCAATTGTATCCTTTCAAAACTATGAAAAATGAATTGTCAAGGAGAGAAGTCACAATTACAAATTGAGGGACAAATGAGTTGATTAAGTTAGTAACTTAAGAGCTGAGCTGATAAAGTGATAAGTAGAGTAGATTTCTTCTGTCTGTTTCCAACCACTGCTAGAAGAATTAAATCTTGAGTTGAGATAACTTTTCCGGATTTATAATCTACAATTTTATTGTGTTTAAGAGTGGTATTAAGCGTTTTCAATTAGGGAAAAGTACTTAGACTTGCCCAATATAAATTCTTTGTAAAAAAATTAAAATGATTACCAAACGTATAAAGTTTATTACAGATTTCTAAAACGGTTATTGTTATACGTGAAACTGTGCAAGTATTAACATAATCACTATATTGTGTCTAGAAGTTAAATAAAGCCACCATCAAGTATATGGTCCTCGTTTCATTGGGTTGGTAAAAGGTGAAAAGATAAATATCCAAAGAGAGCATGAGCATCCATTGGATTCTCCAAAACTATGGCCCGCCCATTCGACTGCAACAAAAAAAACAGTTTACAACACTGTAGATTTTCCTTTACTTCTAGAAAAAGTAGATGTCCAGTTGGGCATCTCTTTGACTCTTTCCCTGTGGAGGTCTCTACAGCTGAGTAATCACTAACCAGTGACCACTGACGCAGGTGTTGATAGAACTGTTTAATTACCCAGCTTATAACTACTCTTGTTAGATGAACTGAAAATCTAGGATATATAATTTACAATATAAAAATGTAAACTCAAGAAAAATAGAAGCCCACGACCTGTTAAGTTAATTATAGGACATATATGTTACTTATGAGTTTGCATGGGATTTCTGAATCGTGTTCCTGATATAGTAGCCTAAGTGTTTTACTTTTTCTTTAAAGGTAATGGGTTAATTTTTGTCGAAGATGAGACGCAGGCCCACATTCCACCAACCAACCTCCCAATTGTGTGCTAGCTGTAATACACACATTGTATTGTGTTGTTGCATGTAAATTTCATAGGGCAAGATAATCATGGTTATCATCTATGTCACTGGTTTGCCATATTTGGTTAATATAGTGGAGGTTGGGTAAAGGCCCTTCCTGAAAATGACTATCCATTTAATCATGTGATAAGACTTTCTTGTTATTTAAATAAACGTCATTTTCTGATTTAAAGCCTCACAAGCTAAATGTGGAATATAGATCAATGAATTATCCTAAAAAAAGTTTACACTTTGCTGTATTATCCATCATTATTATCACATCAACTTCTACCTTTCAGTAGAAAGTTCACTAAGATACCTTAAACTAGTAACTTTGAGTTAGAAGTGAGTGTTTAATCAGAATTTAAGAACTCCAAACTAAATGTCAGGCTAAACATTTACCTGAAACTAGAGAGAATTTAGCTTCGTGTATATAATATAAATGGACAAGATCTTTCCATCTAGAATGATCGAGATCCTTCAACTTGTTCTTACTGATCAACAAATGACCTTTGTGATTTATATTGTACATTATTAGAATCTCATGGTTATCATCAACTTGGATCATGTGATGCCACAAGCTTTGCATAGTGGAAGTGTTTTGCCTTAATCAAATGATACTTTAAGATAGCATGTTATGTTTAAAATATACCCGCACAGTAAGTATCACTATATGTGGGCGACAACTAAAAAGTGAAAGCAAACTTTTGCTTTATCAACGGTCCGTAATTGGGACGTTTCTTGTGCACTCTTCCTATCTTGTTCTGAACCAGAAACACGTTTCGAAAAATTGTGAAGATTAACACCCCTACACGTAATAGATATTTCAGAAGTTTAAGAAAATTGAGAAGAATGACTATATCAAACAAACAAGTTCACTAAGTTGAGTTAGGTAGGAGCTTGTTTTGAGTCTGAGCGCTTGTTTGTTAAAAATTAAGCTTACAATGAACTACCATGGAGCTTATGAAACCGAATTCGAATGCAGAACAATTTTCAAATGAAAATTTCGGAAATATAATTCAACATTGATCAAAACTACAAATATGAAAAATAATAGAATTGCGTTAACTATCTTCCATCTAAATGCTTGGTTTCTCAAAAAGTGGTGAACACAACTGAATTTTCATATTATCAAGCAGAAGGGGGATTGGAGTTCAGCTACTTTACTCTATCTATTCACTAATACCACAATATCATGGATGTACTTGAAGTCTTGAAGATATGATCTATAAATTACATAAAGGAGTGTTGAGCATGAATGACTGAAAATGCTTTGTGAGAAAGCCTTTTTGTTAAATAAACACCGTTGACAGGCATTTGCTGTCGAATTTACCACATGAAATGCCTTCATGTTACTAAGTGCACTCCACAATATGTTCTTTTCTCCATTCTGTTCTATCCAAATCTACTTAACCTCAACATCATTTGCTTCTTTTTTTTACTTTCTGCACTTACATTAGTAAATATTAAGAAAAAAATGTGAATATCTTAGAGTACCATTTTTAAGCAAAATAGATGGTGAGTGAATACACCCAAGGATACTGACTACGATAGGGGAATCACAGGAAGTTCAGATACCAAAGAAAGATGCAAATCTCAGAAAACGACAACAGAAAACTCAATTGAAGGCATGAGAGGTCTCACTTCCCAGACACTTTCTCTAATCTCTCACCTCTCCAACCTAGAGTCTCTAATACACCATAGGTCCCCCACATCTCACAATCACCACTTTTGGTTTCTCTACTTTTTTTTCATCTCCACTTTTTCAAGCTTTTCTTAGTGGCTACTCTTCCTTAACTCCAGCTCTCACAGTTCACAACCTACCTCTATATAAGCCCACCAGGTCCTACTTCACTCTTTCATGTCCAACACCACAAAAAAACATTTCCATCTCATTTGCAGATTCCAAATTCTAAATTTCCACAACAAACAGCCACTTGCTATTACTTATACTCTTTCTGCCACTTTCTTTTCCTCAGCATTCCTACCACTTCTAGTTCCCAAGCTAGTAAACATGAAGAACCAAGCTTCGATCATCATGAAACAAGTGGTCTCCACATTGCTGTCCTTCGTGAAAGCCAAATCCATGGCTGTGAAGAACAAGACCAGCGCCATGAAGACCCGTCTCATGATACTGGGAATTCTGCGAAACAAGAAGATCCTAATGAGCTCGATCACCCAAAAGATCCATGCACTCACTGGCCATGGCAAGGAAAGAGACGTAGATGGTGACAACGACGACAGCAAGGCAATAGTGCTTTACAACACTGAAGCAACCGAGGGCCGGTTGTCTTCTGATCAAATGTTCTCTACGATAGTGGAGAATTATGATGACGATGACGATGACGACAAGTACCCGGATCTTAGACACTGCCTCTTTGATGAGGATGATGAGCTGGGGGACTGCAACGGCTCTGTGATTGACCTGGTCAGGAACAACAGGGAGGAGGGGATGGAATTCAAACTCGAAGACGAGATCGACCAGGTGGCTGATTTGTTCATAAGGAGGTTCCATAAGAAAATGTGGCTGCAGAAGCAACAGTCCTTCAAGATGTATCAGGAGATGCTGGCAAGAGGTACTTGAGTGTTGGAAATCAACAGAGCTTGTATTTACAGGCCTCGGCAATGTGTTGCAATCTTCAATTTAAACAGTCTATCATGGGTTTGTTTTATTTTATATGCAAGACTTACCCAAGCTTGAGATGTAAGAGTCTTTGTAGCTAGTGGTATGTATGTAAATGAATTAATGTAATAATTTGGTGTATTAGAGGAGAAATTCAAGCCAACAAGCTCTTCTTATTCACTTATTTCTTTAACCCTGATCACTATATTGTATTTGTTTGGTATAGCAAAATTAAACATGTTCAAACTGCAACAGTTAGATTACAGCAACACAAAATCCTTTTTTTTGGTGATACCTTCTGTAACATCCTCAAAAGCGGAAGAAATTATTTTTTTAATAAAACACAACACGATGATATTACCAACGAAAAAGGCCAACTGGTGCACCAACATATATACAATATATATATATATATATATATATATATATATCTGAGAGTTTACAAAAGTGTGATTACAACAAAAGATAAGGGAAATATACATGTAATCACTCGGACCTCAAAACCGGGAAAGCATGATCTGGTCCCGAAGGCGCTCATCCGCTGTCACCACCTCCTAATGTTGCCTACGACCTGACATAAAACATGAATATGCCTGAGTTTCCCGAGAGTAAACCCCGTATGCCAAACTTCTATCACAATAAATGAATTAGACATCTAAAAACATGTATGATATGCAATGCAACAACCAATCAACGTCTCACTGGGTCCTCGGGAACTCTCTCCTTACCACAGTAGACATCAAACAGTGACGGGTCTCACGGGTCCTCTAGCACCCACCCTCACACACGTGCCCCAGGCACCTCAGCCGGAAACTCCCTCGGCGACAACACGCGTGCCCCAGGCACCACGACCGGAAATATCCTCGGTCAACACACACACGTGCCCCAGGCACCGCTGGATTACTCTCAGGTCGGTATCCTCTGTACCGCTGCCATCTTGAGCTGTCCAGAAGACCACTCTCAGGCCGGCACCGTCACCCCTCTAGGGCCGGAGATCCGTTGCCATCTTGAGCTGGCCCCACACGCGAACCACCCTCAGGCCGGCACTGGTCACCCCACTAGGGCCGGAGATCCGTTGCCTTCTTGGGCTGGCCCGACAACACCCGTGAACCACTCTCAGGCCGGCACCAGTCACCCCACTAGGGCCGGAGATCCGTTGCCATCTCGAGCTGGCTCCACAACACAAAACACACAAAAATCGTACTAAACGGTCGAACAAAGTGTCCCAACCGGTCGACCGAATCCTCTCAGCAGGACTGACCCAACCAACAAAACTGTCGATCGGTCGAACGGCAAAGGGGTCCCGTTCGACCAAATCCGACCAGTAAAAACTCGTGTCACAGTAATATGCACCAACGGCCGAACGACCCAAACTCACCGGTCGACCGAAAACGACCAGTAAAACTCCAAACTCAAGCGTAGTGCACCGGTCAACCGAAACATCTCGTGGTCGAACCAACTTAAGTTATTTTTAATCGCCGGTCGAACGAGTCAACAAGGCGGTCGACCGTTTGGATGGTCAACGCCCCCAACCGACTTACAACAGTGCTTTCGGTCGACCGACAAAGGGGTCCCGTTCGACCGAAAACACACAGAGTCTTTTCTCCCTTGATCAAACGTACCACCGGTCGACCACTCGAAGAGTATCGTTCGACCGGTGCAAGGGTTTCCGCCCAAATTCTTCTACAACCGGTCGACCGAACCATGCCACCGGACGACGGATTATACTGCAGAACGCTGCTGCACGGGTCCGACGAGCCCTTCGGCCTACCGTCGACCACCCCAACACCCACCAAAGCATAAGTGAGCATCAAAGTAAAGCTTGACATACCTTGAAGACTTGACGAAGCCTTCGAAGACTCGATGGCGAGCTTTTCCTCGCAAAACACCTCCTCCGGCGAAAACCAACCGAACGACGATCTACTCCTCTCCGGTGAACATCCGCGCCTCACCTTGCCTTCCAAGAACCACGGCTCGAGCTTCTCCGCACGCCAAAGCTCTGATCAGAGAGAGGGAGAGAGTTTGAGCGAGTGAGGGAGAGAAAACGCGAGAGAGAGGGAGAGATAGAATCACTCACCACATATAAACCCCTCCTCTCATCTCCACCATCCATCCCATCTCATCCAAAACAATCTCAGCCCTCCATCATAATCCACTCCATTAAGCACCTAATCAAGGCCAAAACAAGATTAGTCTTAAGTAAGGGTTAAGGATATTACACCTTCAGAGGACCCCCCCCCCCCCCACACACACACGATTTTCTACGGTTATCATCAATGTAAAATGAAGGAATAAGAGGGAATTGCTTGATACAGAGACTGACTCCCTGAAAAAATTACATGTTACAAAATTAGCGAACAGAAATGATAAGAAGCTCAGGAACAAGAACGACAAGAACACAACTCGTAATCATTTGAGGTACTTGGCATGGATCTAGAAATTCCAGACATTAACTTGTGTATCTGTAACATCCTCGAAAACGGAAGGAATTTAAATTTTTAATAAAACACAACACGAGGATATTACCAAAGAAAAAGGCCAACTGATGCACCAACATATATACAATATATATATATATCTGAGAGTTTACAAAAGTGTGATTACAACAAAAGATAAGGGAAATATACATGTAATCACTCGGACCTCAAAACCAGGAAAGCAGGATCCGATCCCGAAAGCACCCCGCCTCAGTCACCACCTCCTAACGCTACTCACGACCTGACACAAAACATGAATATGCATGAGTTTCCCAAGAGTAAACCCCGTATGCCAAACTTCTATCACAATAAATGAATTAGACATCTAAAAACATGTATGATATGCAATGCAACAACCAATCAACGTCTCACTGGGTCCTCGGGAACTCTCTCCCTACCACAGTAGACACCAAACAGTGACGGGTCTCACGGGTCCTCTAGCCCCCACCCTCACACACGTGCCCCAGGCACCTCAGCCGGAAACTCCCTCGGAGACAACACGCGTGCCCCAGGCACCACGATCGGAAATATCCTCGGTCAACACACACACGTGCCCCAGACACCGCTGGATTACTCTCAGGTCGGTATCCTCTGTACCGCTGCCATCTTGAGCTGTCCAGAAGACCACTCTCAGGCCGGCACCGTCACCCCTCTAGGGCCGGAGATCCGTTGCCATCTTGAGCTGGCCCCACACGTGAACCACCCTCAGGCCGGCACCGGTCACCCCACTAGGGCCGGAGATCCGTTGCCTTCTTGGGCTGGTCCGACAACACCCGTGAACCACTCTCAGGCCGGCACCGGTCACCCCACTAGGGCCGGAGATCCGTTGTCATCTCGAGCTGGCTTCACAACACAAGAACACACAAAAACCGTATCAAACGGTCGAACGAAATCTCCCAACCGGTCGACCGAATCCTCTCAGCAGGACTGACCCAACCAACAAAACTGTCAATCGGTCGAACGGCAAAGGGGTCCCGTTCGACCGAATTTGACCAGTAAAAACTCGTGCCACAGTAATATGCACCAACGGTCGAACGACCCAAACTCACCGGTCGACCGAAAACGACCAGTAAAACTCCAAACTCAAACGTAGTGCACCGGTCGACCGAAACATCTCGCGGTCGAACCAACTTAAGTCATTTTTAATCGCCGGTCGAACGAGTCAACAAGGCGGTCGACCGTTTGGATGGTCAACGCCCCCAACCGACTTACAATAGTGCTTTCGGTCGACCGAAAACACACAGAGTCTCCACCCCTTGCTCAAAATGCACTACCGGTCGACCACCATCATGGTATCGTTCGACCGGTACAAGGAATTTCACCCAAATTTCTCTACAACCGGTCGACCGAACCATGCCACCGGTCGACCGATTATAGTGCATAACGCTGCTGCACGGGTCTGACGAGCCCTCCGGCCTACCGTCGACCACCCCAACACCCACCCAAGTACAAGTGAGCATCAAAGTAAGCTTGACATACCTTGAAGACTTGAAGAAGCCTTCGAAGACTCGACGGCGAGCTTTTCCTCGCAAAACCCCTCCTCCGGCGAAAACCAACCGAACGACGATCTACCCTCACCGGCGAACGTCTGATCCTTGCCTCGCCTTCAGAACCCCACGGCTCGAGCTCCTCCACGCACCGGAGGTTTGATCAGAGAGAGGGAGAGAGTTTGAGCGGTGAGAGAGAGAGAGAACGCGAGATAGAGAGAGAGTCAAACACTCACCACATAAACCCTTCTCCCCAAATCACCACCATCCATCTCATCTCATCCAAACCAAACCAATCTCAGCCCTCCATCATAATCCACCAAATTAAGCCCCTAATCAAAGCCAAAACGTGATTAGTCCTAAGAAGGATTAAGGATATTACAGTATCTTAGCCAAAGAATTTGAAATTTAACTGATGTTAGAGGCCAAAGTGACAACCAAAGCAGGTGCCACAGACAAAAAGCCCCATGTTAACTGATGCAATCAAGCAGCCATGATTTATACACGAGCAATATCAGACAGACACCAGAACTATTAACGGTTCCAGCCACAATTGTGTTTTGACCGGCAACCTTAATACACGAAGTCAGAAGAGAAATTGTGTCATATAAGACAGGTCACTTAGACTAACATTGGCCAATCAACTAAAACCAAGAAACAAAGGCAACCTAGAGCGGCAGAAACTGAAACTGATACGACAAGCAACCACAAAACCATGACGCAAAAACCACGTCAAAGTGTGAGCAAATAACAGTACAATAGAAATACGCTACAGCCTCATAGGGAAACAAAATTACTGCAAGATAATCAATTGAAACCAACACAACAGAATTCTAAAAATGATGCCAGAGAAATGCGCACGCAGTTCAGCAATGTACGGATTCTGAAAAGAATAATTTGCCAGTTCTAGTCTAAAAGCCATGGATACATAGGAAAATCCTAATAATATGCTCCTTACAAATAGTAAAAAGAACCACAACTTAACACTTAAATGCACGAACATCCTAGCCTGCGTGCCAAAAACGGCCAACATATATGGTCACCGTCCTACCCTGTGGCAGCTCCACATAGAGACTAGGGACTTGGGCAACACCCTTGGATTTTGGAATTAGTCTAATTAGTAAATACCATTATGAACTTCGACCACCCTGGATTTTTAATTCCTTTACTTTTAACCCCATATATTTTTCTAAGCACTCAATTAGATATGTAAACCAGTCTTTAAAAATTCCGACCCCGTTCCATGAATTCCCGGCACAGCCCTGATCCTACCTTCTCCAAACCCTCCCTCATCATTCTCTTCCCATCAAGAAATCATCCAATAGGACATACTCATACTGATTATACTTTGAATAAGGATACGGGTAAAAACCCTAATCCTTGCAAGAGCGTAAGAACCAAAACTCCAATACGTAAATTTGAGGTTTTCGCTTCACGAAATCATCCATTGAAATCGACTACTCGTACTGTAACATCCTGAATTCAACAATAAAATACGGAAGCGAACAAATTTTTTTTTAAAACAAAACTCAAGACGTTACCAGTCAGCAATATATAAGTATATATATAGGTGGGACAATACAAAATCCTGCAGAATATTCAGTTACAAAAACTACTGACACGATAGAACTCAAAAACTCTATCAACAAAAATACAACCAGAAAACGGTTCCACGTGTACAGTCAGTCAATATCGTCCACCCGATGCTAGCTAGAACCAACCTATTCTGCTTCAAGATATGTAAGAAAGACAGAAAAAATCTGTCTGAGTCTTTAAAATTAAAGACTCAGCATGCAAGCAATATCCACCTAACTATTTAGGTTAGGCTACAGAGATTTGTTCAAATAATTCCAAATAATCCATTAAAACAATACAATAACATGAGTTAAAATAAAAAATATAATTCTCAGAATTCGATTTCAGGCAAAATTGAGCAACAAGAAAAATGTCATCAAATTCATACCTTAATAATTACATGCATTTCAATGCATAACACACAAAAATCAATCGTCTCTATTTCAAATCATCATTTTCGATCCACTACGGTTCGAATTCAGTTCAGTTCAGATTAATCCAGAAAATTAATTAATATTTACCCGGACCACCCTACCGCAGGCACATTGCAGTCTTCGGTCAACGTACAAGCCAACCTCACACCCAATATTTTAAATTTCCAAATAGATCTAATATTAGACTCTTGTGAGGCCCCCATACGCTACCTGTATCAATCAGTTGACATCAGATTTGAGTCTTGTGGTCTTATCGTTTCCACACGATCCACTATGGATCCAGTTGCCCCGTCGGGCCAGCCCGTCGGCCTATGCTCCGAAGAGCCAATATACTCCGAAGAGTCAAAATGCTCCGAAGAGCCAATAGTGCCAAACAATTTAGTTATTATAATCTTATTTTAATATGCACAATATTATTCTTCATTTAACAACGAAAACCCTTAACAAAATCGAATAAATCGAAATCATAGGTTTAAAAGAATAATCACCTCATTTGTATAGCAATGATATCAACTAGCATTTTTACGACTATGTAATATACATCACACATTCCAAATATGAATCTCAACCTACACTTGGAATTCACAAATAAAACATTTCAAATTATGAAATATAATACCTTAAATTCCAAAACTACAAGTGCAGCAGAAAATTTCAGAACTTAATCCAACATACGAATATGCACTAACTATTGTGTTTTGTTTCTCTCTTTTTTTTGTTTAATTCATCTACAAGCATTTCCTTGAGCAATAGAAAATAAGTACAAAGATGAAAATCATGCATAACCAAGAAGAGAAACTTTATCTAACTCCTTTTGTTATAACTTAAGATACATATGATTCAAGGAACAATGCAAAAATCAGAAAATCAAATCATACGTTGATTCTAAGTCTCGATCCTCACTAATTTCATCACAAATATGGTTTTGCCCAAATCAATGAAGTTCTAACCCAAACAAAAAAATGGATTTGGTTCCTACCCACTAGAACCCTTGCATACCTTAGCCAAAACCAACAATAGAAGAAGACGAGAAGAAACCGAAGAAGGACGAAGACGATGGCGGCGACTAAACCAAGACAAAACCCTCTTCTCTACCTCTCCTTTCTTCTCCCTCTTCTCTTTTCCCTTTCCTTAGAAGACCCAAAACAAAACCCTTCTCTTCTCAGTCGGCTGCTGGATGGGGTTAAAACGTGGGAAAATTGCAGTCTAGCCCCCGATGAACCCACTATGTCCACTTAGTCCAAAACAATCACTTAGTTCACTTAAGTCCACAACTAACACTCATTGTATTCCTTTCTTTACTTAACACTATTTATTCTATGATAGGCTAAGATGTTACACGTACAATCTGATGGTTACTAGTAGAAGGGAAAGGGTAAGATTCTTCTTACCGATGGGATCGATTCTAGGGTTTTGCTTGGCGGAGACTGGAATTTGTGGAATTGGAAGTAGCCGTTAGGGTTTTTGAGTGGGACGGGTGGTGCCAAACAACCCTTGTCTAGAAAAAGGTTTAATTATTTGTGGTTTGGGCTGGGCTTATTTATAAGGCCCACTAACGGACTACTATGGGCTGGGCTGGGTTGGGCTGGTTTTTACATGCTTCTTTGGATCCATACATCGAGAAAAAAGTGGAGTAGGTGTGTAGACGGGTAGAGTAACGATAAGAGTAAAAACAATTTCATTAACTTATTGGATAACTAGAACGTGTAACGAAACACACACACTCATAGTGTTGACGAACCTTATCTAATCGAGCTTATTTAAATTTGGGTTCTACTTGTTAAGATTTGCGAGCCTGATTTAGGATTGAGGTTAGTCCTAACTCGAGCTTTTGGAGAGCCGACTCACTTGTTGCATCATGCATGAGTGCATGACCAATTAAGCAGTCACGTAAACCAATTTATGTGTTTTTTTATGGTTATATATACTCTAATCATAAATTATTTCATAAACCAAAAAAGTGTGAATGACCATGTTTAGCTTTTTTTTTATCGGTTTGTAATACATGGACTGAAGTGCATACTTTAGCTCCTCTAGCTCGAATTTGCTTCTCTAATGATTGATACAAATGTAGATTTACAAAAGTGGACGAAACTTATCTGTTATGGTGAGAAAAACGCTTGTATAACGAGAGAGAGAGTTTTCAAGTAGAAATGAAGAAACTCCTTCAAATGCATACTTGAAGAGGAAGAAAACGCCCACCATACGATCTTGTAAGGTTTTTCTTCAAATATTTGATGAAAAATAAAGCATCATTCGAGTGCTGCTAATCTCCATATAGAATTTACCTCAAACAAACATTTCTTGGAGAAACACTCATATCGAAAACTTTAAACAAAATGTATCATTCTTGGATCTGTTCCTTGTCTGTTTACCTAATCACTGATCTCAAGAAAGTCGACTGATGCACTGACACCGAACCACTTACTTCTCCTTGCTGCGTTATTCAACAATCCATATCTCTCCTCCACGTCATTTCAAGGTTGTTCATAGAAAAAATTTAAAAAATCAAAAAAATTAAAAAACGTATTTTTAAAAAATAAATTAAAAAAGATTAAAACTAATTTTAAAAAAATCAAAACAAAAAACTTTAAAAAACGTGTTGAGCACAGACGACCCGGACGACTGGGTCGTCCCAAGTGGGACAACCCCCGTTACTGGTGCTCTAAAGGTTTCCAAATACCAATCTTGTCCACCCAATGGTCGTGCTGCATTTGACTTGGAGTGAGAGTTTGATTAGCATTAGACCATAAATAACAGCGTTCGGGCTATCCCCGAGCACCCTACTCCCTCTCTTCATCACATCATATTCTTTTTTCGTCACGTCAGCTCACCTCACCCACCCAAAAAATCCTTAACCACGTCCGGACTACCCTCACCCACCATATACTCTTTTTCCTCAACATCATTTCTTAATTAAACAATTTTAATTCTTACATAACATTTAACAAATTATATTTTATATAATTCTAATTACGTTATAATTCCAATTGACGAAATTATTAATATTAATAATTAGTAATTAACATTAATAATAAATATTAAACCACAAAAAAATTATTAATTAAAATTAGGAATGCATGGTGTATACGTGAATGCGTCGTACCCGCGTGAATGTACAGTACACGCGTGGATGCACAATCTACGAGTGCAAGGAAAGTAATCTGCGTGAATGCACAGTATCCGTGTGAATGCACAATGTCCGATTTTTTCCTATATACATACCTTATACAAAAACAACATACATTTCATATAACTTCGCATAATGGTGAAATTCATCGACTGAACGGAAGAGAATGATTTCATATAGTTTGTTAGTTTATATTAGTTCGTATTTCGTTTAGTTTATATTACGTGTAATTTATTGGTTTGTCTTTCATGTATTTCGTACTGCTCCATATTACATCTAATTTGTATTTCGTACCGTAATGTATTGTTCCGGTGATGTTGTAGTATTAATATATTTTATAATTTAAGCATTAAATATAGATTTACCTTTGATATATGTAATTTAAATATTTAAAATATTTTTCAAAATAATTACATCAAAAATTATCACTCCACATTAATAAAAAATACTCAATACATTATCAATTACTTTAAATAACAAATCCTTCACTCACAAAAAAAACATTGGACCAATGGGGGCAACACGTGCCCCCCACCCGAGGACGTACCCCGCCGAAGCAAACTCCCATTATGGGTGCTCTTAGGGGTTGATTTTAATTATCAATGACGGGTTGGGGATCTCCATTTTACTAAGTTTTTTGCGGGGTACAACTTAACTCAAAGTTTCAATCTAGGTAACAAGTACTTAAGGTGTGATTAGTTTGCAAAAAGTTGTGAAAAATTAGAACTTAATTTCATGAATTCTTTAGAATTTGTAGTGGAAGTAGGAGAACTAATTCACAATATAATTTTATAAGGCTTTGGAATTCATAGAACTCGATTCCTAGAATTGTTTGAAAATTTTCTGTTAACCAATTACCGGAAAATCATTCTGGAAATGAATTTTCCCACTTTCATGTTAAGTTCCTGGAAACCAATGACATACTTAGACAAATTCCGATGCATAGTAAGTGTAGTGTGCATGTCGACGATGAAACATCATATTCAAACAAACATTGTGTTTTAACATGTTGATTATTTAATTAGTTTTATTTCTAATCAAGATCGCTTCTAGGCACTAACAATCAGTGAAAAATCGCATTCAACATTCGCTTTTAAGTACTTTGACTAGAAACTTGCCTTTCATTCTTTCTCTCTTTAAACGGCAAAAGGTAGGCGTGCGGGTGGAAAAGTTGTGCCGCATCGTGACCAGTTATGATGGGAATACGAAGCAACAAAGCAATCGTACAAAATAATTAGTAGTAAAGTATAAGAGATTTGCCTTTAATCAACATCACGATTTCATGTTTATCACAGGATCCAGAAAATGCACTATCGTCTGTAATCTTATCTGTCTTGACCGCCAAAAAAGTCAACGAAAGAAATTGTTTTCTGTAAAAATTGCAAATTGTAGTTTGCTATAAAAAAAGGTGTTTCACTTCTAGCTTATATACACAGCTTGTGGTGCAGATTTTTTGTTCAATAACCTCAACATACAAGTAAATCTTAGGTATGTAATTTGAATTCCACCAATCGAAGTGAACCTTCTTAACACCCTTTTTTCACACTTAACACTCTTAATCAAGTGTTGTTGGAACTTGACGAGTCAAGAAAACAAACCATTAAGCACCAAATATAGAACTCTGCTCTTACATTTACAAACCGCTTTATGTTGAATTCATGTTTCTCAAGCAAAAATATAGAACAAGAATACAAGGATTACATGAAATAAATCTTGTAACTTACACAAATAGAGCCAAACCACTGCCTACAGATCTCATTTTGAAGGTGCAAAGTGTTAACAGCCACCAGTACAAGACCATGATGGCAACCACATGACAAATTCACATACTCCATGCTCATCTACACTGGCCTGTGTTTGAAACTATGGGCGCCAGTTTTACTTCCCATTGCCATTAGCATTTCGGAAACTTTCGGGCCAACGAACGTCTGATCGCTGGAAGTGGTCAATGTTTGGATCCGCGGTCGAGCTGGACTTCGCAAGCCCCGAACGATTTTGGAGTTAGACAGCATTTGGTCCCTGAGACCCTTCACCGACTTGTATCTCTCTGCATCTGGATCTAATTTCTGCCCGTGTTTCCCGACATTGTTGTTGTTGTCTATGATGTCTTCTAAAGTTGCCCAAGGACTGGAATTATGATCGTGTGGGGAGTTACACATTAACATCTTATTGGAGTTCATTCCATGGGCTTCTTCGTCAACAGGGGATAATTCGGTAACTTGATGTGCAATTTGGGAAGTCAAGTTCGACGTGCAATTTTTGTTGGGATTGTCCACATTCAATTCAATTGAGTGCAAATCGCTCTCAACCGAGCCTACTTCTCCTTCCTCTTCAGAAGTGTCTCTTCCACATTCTCTATCCAATCGAACAGCATTGACACCAGACGTGCAACTTGTGTCTTCGGTTTCAAATTCTTGTATGCGGTGTTTATTTTTATTTGTATTTGCCTTAGACCTTTTGGTTGCGAGGAATGCTTCAAGCTCGTTCCTCAGCTGATCTACAGCCATGTTTTTCTCCTCAAGTTCGAACTTCGCCTCCAACAGTTTCATTTGTACTCTCTCCTCGCGCCATACGTCCGCAAGCTGAAGCATTTCCCGCTCCTTCTCGATCTCCTCTCGGACCTTTGCAGACTCCTGCTTCAGCTCCTCCACCTCGGCCTTGTCATCCCCGATTCCCTTCACTACTTCGTCACACACCTGTTCGATTAACTCTCTAGTTTTTCTCTCATTGTGGAGGTCTTTAATTGCCTTAGATAACTTGCTCTTGGCATTGGTCAACTGCAGATGGAGCTTCTCGTTTTCACTCTCCATTTTTCTCCTCGACTTCTTTTCTTGTTCGAGTTCTTCGACTATTGATTGAATAGCAGCCTCGATTGATTCTCGCTCTTTTTTCCTCCATGCAGATTTCTCTTCTGATAAACGCCGTTTTAAGTAGTTCATTCCATTTGGATCGGACTTTTGCTCTTCAATGAGTCGACCAACTTGCGCAAGAGCTCTCTCCAGCTCGACATGAAGTGCCGAAATAATGGACATGTTGGAGGAATGTGGCTTATTGAATCCGTTGATTTGACCAAGTACCATCAGAAACTCTTTAGATGCTTTTAAAGTGCCACTAAG
Organism: Triglochin maritima; assembly: GCA_963682175.1. Lineage (NCBI taxonomy): Eukaryota > Viridiplantae > Streptophyta > Magnoliopsida > Alismatales > Juncaginaceae > Triglochin > Triglochin maritima. The sequence goes on along the minus strand of OY821774.1, from coordinate 50,657,079 downwards.
ACTGGTAAGGTTGTTATTGATTTTCCTTACGGAGCTGGCCGGGCTAAATGGATGACCTTGTGGTTGTGGTTGTGTCTTTTCCTGCAGGTGGATTGGACTTTAGGGATCACTTCATTGATTACAAGTTTACATTGTCATCGCAAATTGCTTCTTCATACCAAAACACTTTGAAAGAGTTACAAAACCAAATGAAGCCTACGAAGGCAAAAAATAAAATTGAAAAAGTAATTGAAATAACGGAATAAAGTATGATTATGTAAAAGAATGTTGATATGAAATGATCAAAAAAAATGTCGCAAACTTCTGCTCAAATTTGAATATATATTCTCAAACTCTAAACTAAAAGCTTTAAGATCTCAATTACCTCACTTAAACTGGCATTGCTGTTATATCTTAAAAGTTTGTCATTGTAACCACTGAACCTTGATTTCTTAGAACACAATGCCAAATGTCTTCTTCTCCGACCACTAGATCCAGACAAATCCATCAGCTGATACATCCAAAAAGGAGAAGAGAAGAAGAAAAGATTAAGCATGTTGATTGTTAAAAGCCAATGGTAATCATCATCTAAACAATTTACAATGTGGGAATGCTGAAATTCAGGCTAACCTCCGAGGCAGGACTATGCAACGAGCCGACCGGAATCAACCTCGACGAGACATCAAACTTGTCCTCCTTCGTCTCCTTATATCTTCTCGCCCGTAGATCAGCACTTGCAAAAGGTGGGGTTATACCACTCAATTCCCACAGGGCATTTGCAAGCTTCCTGGCAGAGACAGGAGCCCCATTCCCTCTGCTTCCAACGCGAGAGCGAGGATGGGAGTTTTCGGAAAAACCGGTGATGGAAGATTGGGACCCTCCATCCACCATCCATGCAGGGGCAGGCGTAGTCGTTCCTCCCCTTTTCCCAATCAAAACAGACCGTTTAAGACGGTAATTTCGGAGCACCGATGTGGAAGACGAAGAGGAAGAACAACCGCGCTTCCTGATCTTACAACCGCCACCACCAGTGTAGGACTCGGCGCCTCTGCTCCCTCTCGGCATTGCACAAATCCACAGTCTGATTTGGTTTTTTAATCTTCAAACAAGCTGGAAAATTCACCTCAATAATAAACACTGCAAGAGAAATAACTATAAAAGAAAACTACATCAGTGGACTGTATTTTTGTGATGGCCAAACATTTTGAAAAGTTCCACTTATTATCAAATTCAATCCGAGAAATGGCAAGAGAGAAAACTTAGTAAAAAAAAGAAGTAATTGATGTTTTCTAATCTTATCATCGAATTAAGATTTTCTAACTGGACTCCGGCAAATTGAAACATGAACACTGAAAGATGCACAATTGGAAATTCAAATTAACATAACACAGATTCGTATAAATAGATTTGGTCAAAGTGGGTTTTTTTCTTGTTTTGCACAGAGGGGAAAAACAGCATTCCAGCCACACACAAAAAATCAATTAAGATAAAGCATCACATTAAATTCATAAACAAATAAATTCCGTTATTCTTTTCCCTTAAAAACAGAAACCAAAGCCACCAGTCAAAAATAGAAACAAACCAGGAATCTACTAAAAAAGACGTAAAAGTACAGCTCAATCCGCAACATAACACTCACCAAACCTTCCAAGATGTTCCTTAACTCCACCAAAACCCAAAAAAAAACCTTTTTTGCCTCGTTTCAATCGACCCAACTTCCAAAACTTCAAAACCAGACGAAACCAATCAAGCTTCACGATACAAGGAACGAAATAACAACACCCAATTCGAGATTACCATAAAGACGAGAAAGGCGCGAGCTTTATCTCAAAACCTGCACGTTCCAACTGACCCACATGGAAAACAGAACCATTCTGAGCAGAACTTGAGAAGAAATCCTCCAAAACCAGAGAACATTCCCAAATCCCAATGGGTTCTTCCGGAATCTCAGAGAACAGACGAGGAAAGAAGGAGGAAAAAGTGTTTTTTTTTCCTTCTTATTTGTTGGTGTAGTTATTAATGGTTGGAGAAGACACGTAGAGTGGGAGTGGCAGACGGAGAGATGGAAGATTCAATTATAAGATGATGGAGGCAACATGGTGAAGTTAACAATTGTTAGCTTTATTTTTGTTCCAGATGCTGTGGACAACGTCTAGACAGTATCACAGTGACAGTGTGTGTGTGTTTGTAACCTTGTTAGCCTTGTTAATTAGTAGAAAATAAAAATGATTATTTATTTCCTATTTTTGGTGCAGAGAAGGATAAATAGATGTTTTGTGCATTGTGTTATGGAATCAGATACTCACACGAGATAAGAGAAGGGGGTCCTAAATGGGGCGGGTTTGACTCGTCATTTGGTCCCACTTAATGTGATTTATGGACAAAAATATCTTATCTGACATCCTTCAGCATAATAAGTGGGGTGGGTTGTAATTTTCTAGCAACTCGTCACGCATAACCTACAACCCGCATAATCCATACATGTGTTTGCCTTGTATTTAGTTTTGAACTTTTTGTATTTAGTTTTAAAATCATATATAGATTGATTTTTTTCTTGATTTGTTTTTATCTAGTTTTAATAAAAATGAAAAACTATTAAGAAAAATATATTGTTTTTTTGTATTTAGTTTTAATCAAATAGTAACCCACCGAACCAGTATGAACCGTTTTTTTTTTTTGGCACTCCATGCTTACACAACCAAAGACAGTGATTTTGTTTGCATAGAAATGGGACATGAAGATAATGTGACAAAATTTAGAATCTTGTGTTGGATTTGATGACCAATAGATTCGGAGCCTCAACCCGACACAAGGTTGCTCTTGATTAGGATATATCCGGACCCGATTTAGACTCATAGGAATACTTAAGTCCATCAGATTCTTTTCTTGGCGACATGGTTTGTCGAGTTGCTTTTCGTATTTATATTTATATATTTGTTTTCTACTGCTTTAATTTCTATCCCTGATTGGGGTTTCTTTGCAAAAACTAATAGTCCCGTGATTCAATGGTTGAACACTCTAATTACATTTGAATCGTAAAACACTGTTATAATTCTATCTTGCCATTGGTAAGTCTTTATTGCCTTATTCCCTTGTGTAGTTGTATCCATCTACCATTGAACCATTTACTTCATTGACAATTTGACATGTGGTCTCTGGAGGACAGTGGAAATGTCTTTCATGTGCTTTAGGACCATATTCTATTTATAAACGAAAAGGGAAATGATTTATGAACGCAGCGCGACACGGACGTGCTATACGTGGACATCCATGTCAGCCCTTACGTTGTCAAAGCATGAATGTTTTTTTGTTTTTTCTTTCTGATGTCCACTCAAATCACATTAAATGCGTTTCAACTCAGCACGTTCTCTCTCTCCACCCAAATACAAATATGATGACACTCTTTCTTTCTTCTTCATTCTTTCTCTCCAGAATAAATCACCATTTCGAGCAAGATATTGGGTCGAAGAAGCGTCTGATGCCGACTCCCAGGATTCTTCACAACGTAAGCAGCGTGAATGGAACGGTGCGAAGACTTCCCGATGTTCTTGTCAGCGTTAGCATCGTGAATGTGACGATCCGGTGGTGAAGACTTCGCACCACAACATCTTTGCTGCATTGTTGGGGTAAAATATACAGTGGGAGGTTTGTTGAGTTTGTGCGGGGGTGGCAGGGGGCGGCAGTTGTTGAGTTTTGACATCATATTGAGTTTGCATTCCATATATTGATTCGTTTATTCCGACAATAATGAAGCCATATATTATTCCGGACTGCAAATACACTTATTCCGGACTCCAAATACACTTATTCCGATTCCGGACAACAAATACACTTATTCCGGACAGCAAATCCACTTATTCCGGACAAACTTTATGTTACGTTTCTGGACACACTTTATTCTTAAACCGGACAAGAAATACACTTATTCCGGACAGCAAATACACTTATTCCGGACAAACTTTTTGTTCCGTTTCTGGACACACTTTCTTCTTATTCTGGACAACTACACTTATTCCGGACTGCAAATACACTTATTCCGGACAACAAATCAACTTATTCCGAACAAACTTTATGTTCCGTTTCTGGACACACTTTATTCTTAAACCGGACAACAAATACACTTATTCCGGACAACAAATACACTTATTCCGGACAGCAAATACACTTATTCCGGACAAACTTTCTGTTCCGTTTCTGGACACACTTTCTCCTTATTCTGGACAACTACACTTATTCCGGACTGCAAATACACTTATTCCGGACAGCAAATACACTTATTCCGGACAGCAAATCCACTTATTCCGGACAAACTTTATGTTCCTTTTCTGGACACAGTTTATTCTTAAAACGGACAACAAATACACTTATTCCGGACAACAAATACACTTATTCCGGACAGCAAATACACTTATTCCGGACAAACTTTCTGCTCCGTTTCTGGACACACTTTATTCTTAAACCGGACAACAAATACACTTATTTCGGACAGCAAATACACTTATTCCGGACCGCAAATACACTTATTCCGGACAAGAAATCAACTTATTTCGGACAAACTTTATGTTCCGTTTCTGGACACACTTTATTCTTAAACCGGACAACAAATACACTTATTCCGGACAGCAAATACACGTATTCCGTACAGCAATATACACTTATTCCGGACATACACATAACGTAAACAGGACAAACACATAATGTAAACTGCACACACATAAAGTAAGCTAGACAAATTAAGTTGATCCAACGTAAAACTTAAAAACAAATATTTTATTATGATAAGTGTGGGCTCTGCACGAATAATGAGACTGCACGATGTCCTAGGGTCTGCACACTGTCTTATCTGTGTATTGGGAAATGAATCGTTCAACTTAAAGAACCGGCGTTTTTTAAAAAGACCAAAACGCACGAAGAGAAATTTCGCTGACTGGACGCTGACTCAAAGAAAAATATCTGAGCTGTACAGATCCACGTAAGGCGCGTCCGTGACGTGCGCGTCCGTATATCACGGCTCAAATAAAAAATATCGAAACAAGAACAAGAATAAATGTCATGTGAATGGTGGTTGGGAATGTTCAACTCCTACTTGTTAGTTGTTACGTAGTGGGTATAGGCCCATTGCCCATGCTCTGGAGAACACCACGCACGATACAGAAGAAGACACAAAAATAGTTGAGCCCAATTGGACTACTAGTCTAGTACAGTACAGTCCTTAAAAATCTCTGATTAACAATAATAAATTTGATCTGAACTCAAGTAATGACTAATATAATCTTGACTGTATATGGATTTGTTGGGAATAAATAATGTTTTGACCTTTGTTTCAGGTGTGAAGTTATTTATTTCGAAGAAAGTTTTGATAAGCATCTTTGACAAGTAGAAGGGCATGATTGAGTGAGAGTAGTCTCAGCCACGAGCACTAGACATAGGTGCAGGACTTGAGTTGCATCATGGAACCAAAAGTGTCCAACACACCTTTAATGATGAAACAGAATAATGGCATACCACCAAGTAGAATGATTCATGTATTTTGGCCACAGCCCATTGGAAGTTGGTGGGGTGGTTCATTAAATGAAACCAAATTTCACTGCCTATATGTAACTATAATTAGTTTCCCAGATCAGTGAGAGCACCATATAGAAATGGCCCGATTGAAAATGTCCGACCCATCAGCCACTGCTTTATTAGTTAGCCCTGAGAATGGTGAAACAGAAGGCCGAGTAGAACACCAATAAAGAGAAATTCAAAGGAGACCTAATTACATACCTCCATCCCATGCCTCATCCTTTATATCTACCAAACTGCCAAAATGTGGCTCGAATAAAAAATTTAGTTCGGGTTTGAATCCTACAGGCAAAAAAGATGTCTAACAAAAGAACAATATCGCGCCGCCAACAGACTTTACGGATAGAAAACGAAACAAAAAATTATCCATCCAAGTGTGATGTAAAACGCCACATTGTTCCCAACACACCCTTGTGCTAAATTTCACGAACATGTTCGCTCAACACAATTTCGTTTAAACTGATAAATTACAACTCTATTGCTAACCAAATCAAGCCATTCTTTTGATTCTCCTAACTATCCAAAATAGGCCCATGAATGGCCCATGGATAATCAATATTCCATTTCATGAGTCATAAAATGCCAAATGCAACAATCACAACAGTGAGTTAAACCAACCGAGTCCAAGATGGAATCCGAATTCAGAGACAAGAACACTATGTTTCATTTGATAACAACCAAAAATTGAAAAATAAACATGCCAAAATCAAATAACCCGACTTACGTTAAAGCCCTTTCAAATATCTCATCCCATGAGGACAAAAATGCCAAATGCAACAACCACAACAGAAACAGAAACAGAAACAACCAAGATGAAATCCGAAATTCAGATCACAACCCAATTTTTCATTTCATAACCACACCACTATCAAAAAGCACCGGAAAAGAAAACAGATCAAACTACTGTGACTCAACACCATTTCTCCCACTTCTTCCTATACAAACCCAAACACTAAATAACTCACGAACTCACTCCAATCCCCAAACTCTAAGCCTTCTTGGGCGACTTGACCACCTTCTTGGCCGCCTTCTCCTCTCCGTCCCCCTTGCTCGACTTCTTCGGCAGCAGCACCTGGTGGATGTTAGGCAAAACTCCCCCACTCGCAATCGTCACTCCGGCGAGCAACTTCCCCAACTCCTCGTCGTTCCTCACTGCCAACAGCACGTGCCTCGGAATTATCCTCGTCTTCTTGTTATCCCTTGCCGCGTTCCCTGCAAGCTCCAAAACCTAATCCAAACCAAAATAAGAACGAAAAAAATTAGAATTTGAGATTGGGGATTGGAAGGGGGTTTTAGGATTTGGACCTCAGCGGCGAGGTACTCAAGGACGGCGGCGAGGTAGATGGGGGCTCCGGTACCGACGCGCTTGGCGTAGCGGCCTTTCTTGAGGAACCTCGCGATCCGACCGACGGGGAACTGGAGTCCGGCCTTGACGGACTTCGACACCGGCTTCGTCCTCGCGCCGCCCTTGCGCCCGCCGGCACCCTTCGTCGACTTGGTTGCTTCCATTGCTCCGAGAGAAAAGGTTTTGGATTTGAGAGATGGTTTGGAATGGGTAGTGGGGTTTGGGCATTTATGTAGCGGGTGGGAATCCGTGGGAGGGAACGGTATTGGACGGCTGGGATTGAAAGGGGAGGATGGAGGGTGGGGATCGGGTCGATCCGTGGGGTTGGGTTTCGGCCAATGGGAGGGTTTTTTGTTTTTTAAGTTTGGGTGGAGTGGCGGAAACCGAAAAGTTTGGGAGGTTTGAACTTTGGAAAATGTTTAGTAGACGCGCGCGTCCGGGACGCGCGCTGATGTGGCAAGTCCACTCAGCAGACGCTGCTTAGTTGGCGCGATGGGATATGAAAAGTTTTTTTTTTATTCCTCTATTTTCGTACCGTCATCATTTCCACCATCCTTCCCTCCATCCCTCATTAATGCGACTCAAATCACTCTCTTCCTTCATCATTTTGGCGCTCGGCGCTCCTACACGGCACAGAAGACTTGTTATCAATCTCAAGATGCATCTTCCTTTTCCTTCCCTTCTCTTCTGTGGTCATTCCTCTGTACTCAAATGGAAATCGTTCCCGTGCCTTCCCTAGTGGAGCAGCCATCAAACGTTCCCCATGAGGGGATGTTTTTCCCCTCTTTCGAAGAAGCCAAAGCATTTTACGTGGCCTATGCCGATCATTGTGGTTTTGGCGTTAAGACAAGACAATCTCATTACGATCGTGGTGTTGTTATACGGGCCACGCTGACTTGCTCCAAGGAGGGCACCGCACCAACGGACCAAGGGCAAGGAAAATTGAAGCCTAGGTTATCCAGCAGAGTACAATGCACTGCTCGGATAAGGGTATCCGGAAACACAGCAAGGGGTTACAACGTTAACTTTGTGGATCTTAACCATAACCATCCCATGCTTGACCCGGAGCAAATGCGATTTCTCAGGCAAAAACGAACCGTCCCTGAATCCGTCGTAGCACGGATATCGGTTAATGATGAAGCTGGGATATCGGCTGCTAAGACCATGCAATCTCTTGTGGTCGAGGCTGGAGGTTATGACAAATTGACTTTCAACGAAAGGGATTTAAGGTTTGTGTTCTTTCCGTCTAACATAATTGAAGTTGAACATTTTGCGCCTGGTCTTACTGGTTCCTGTTTGCAGGAATGTTGTAAACCAAGTCAGAAATTTGAAGATGGGACCTGGTGATGCACAAGCTCTTCAGGACTATTTCATTAGGATGCAGAAGATTGATTCCATGTTTTTTTATGTAATAGATATGGATGACGAAGGAAGACTACGCAACGTTTTTTGGGCTGACAGTCGTTCTAGAGCTGCATATTCATACTTTGGAGACGCAATATGTTTCGACACAACCTACATTACCAACAAATACGACATGCCATTCGCCCCATTTGTAGGAGTCAATCACTATTTCGAATCAGTTTTGCTCGGTTGCGCTTTGCTGTCCTATGAGACTACTGAAAATTACATATGGTTGTTCCAAACCTGGTTGTCGTGCATGAACGGTAAGTTTTTTTCCTTCTTCCCTCTTCATATCTTCCTCTTTTTTGTTTGTCTATTCGTAATAAAAAGTCTGTCTGTTCGGAATAAGAAGAGTGTATGTTCGGAATAAGAAGTCTGTCTGTTCGTATTAAGAAGTCTCTCTGTTCGGATTAAGTGTTGCGTTTGTTCGGAATAAAAAGTCGGATTGTTCGGATTAAGTGTTGTGTCTGTTTGGAATAAGTTGTGAGTCTGTTCGGATTAAGTGTTGTGTCTGTTCGGAATAAGTGGTCGGACTGTTCCGATTAAGTGTTGTGTCTGTTCGGATTAAGTGTTGTGTCTGTTCAGAATAAGTTGTGAGTCTGTTCGGATTAAGTGTTGTGTCTGCTCGGAATAAGTGGTGGGTCTGTTCGGAATAAGAAGTCTGACTGTTCGGATTAAGTGTTGTGTCTGTTCGGAATAAGTGGTCTGACTGTTCGGATTAACTTGTTGTGTCTGTTCGGAATAAGAAGTCTGACTGTTCGGAATAAGTAGTCTGTCTGTTCGGAATAAGAAGTCTGACTGTTCGGATTAAGTGTTGTGTCTGTTCGGAATAAGTGGCCTGACTGTTCGGATTAAGTGTTGTGTCTGTTCGGAATAAGAAGACTGTCTGTTTTGGATTAAGAAGTCTGTCTGTTCGGTATAATGTCTCACTCCTTTCTAATTGGGTCCCTTATGCAGATATACCCCCCCAGCTATAATAACAGATCAATGTGGTGTCATTACTGCTGCTGTAAGGAATGTCTTCCCAGATTCAAGACACAAATTCTGTATATGGCACATAATGAACAAAGCTCCCGTGAAGTTGCCGACGCAGTATCGGGATCACATATTATTTGATCTGAAATTGATTGTATATGATTCCAAAACCCCAGCAGAATTTGATCGTAATTGGCAGGGTTTCCTTCTTGATTTTGACCTGCAGAACCACAGCTGGCTCAAATCCATTTATGCAATCCGAGAGTCGTGGATCCCTGCATTTATTGGTGATTTTTTTTTCGCGGGAATGGCATCTACTCAGAGGAGCGAGAGTATGAACGCCTTCTTCGACAAGTATCTTACTTCGAAGACCACCCTTAAGCAGTTTGTTCAACAATACGAACTTGCGCTCCGCCACAAGTACGAGAAGGAAGCTCAATCAGGCCTAAGTACGAGAAGGAAGCCTAAGTAACATGACCGCCAATTCACCCCTGATAGAGTGGATGGTATTGGGGTCCTTCTCCTTCGTAGGGTCAACATTCAACATTAGGCACCTTATCCAGTATAAAACGAAGGCGCCGCAATCGTTGCTCCCCGGTGGTTGTTGTTGGCTCTCTTTCCTCAGGATTCTCAGGGGCCAGTCGACCTTGAGTAGATCCCTCCAGTATACAGCCGCATCCGCTGCTGCACATTCATGCTGGCCTACAGTCTGCTCCGGATCATCACCTTCGCCTAGCTCCCTAGAGAGACTGTTGAATGCCAAAATCTCTTTGGACGGGCCATAGACAACCACCAGTGTCCAATGACCTGAAGACCAGCATGGTTGTGCGATCACGGTCTGTGTTGGAGACGCACCTACGATTTTAGGGAGGATAAAATCATCAACTTCTCTGCCTTGCCCTGCAAGAATTCGCCCCGACTCGAATGTGGATATGCATATAACTTTTTCTGGGTGGCGTCTTTCTTCGAGCACCGATAGCATAGCGTCGATAGTTTCATCGCTAATATCCATCCTAGGCGTTATAAGCTCCTTCAGGTCGGAGCGTTTTAAACTGCACATATCGCCTCTCCAGATGACCTCCCTATTGTCCTTGTTGGGTTCGGTCAGGTTCAGTAGCATTTTGACCTCATCAAATGACAACGTGCCCAATGCAGGCATGTCAACATCCGGCCTTTTTTTCTTCAGGCTCCTTTGAGCCGCTCTATCTTTTCTTTTTTGCTCTTCTTCCTGCTTATTCTTCTTGGCCAGATGTTCGCCTTCCTTCAGCTGCTGCTCAACGGTGGCCGTCGAGCGTTTTCTTTTCGCGACCCAGTTTGCTATCTGGGCCTTTCTTTCTTCTTCCTTCTCCTTCTTCTTCTTCTCTTCCTCCTTCTCCAGCATTTTCCTCTTTTCTCCCATCTTCCTCTCCTCCTCCCTCTTCTCCTCTTCTTCCTTCTTCCTTTCCTCCTCCCTTTTTCTCTCACATTCCTCCTCCTCCCTCTTCCTCTTTTCTCGTTCCTCCTCCTCCTTCCTCTTCTTCTTTTCTCGTTCCTCCTCCTCCTCCTTCCTCTTCTTCTCTTCTTCTTCCTCCTCCCTCCTCTTTTCTTCTTCCTCCTCCTCCCTCCTCTTCTCCTCTTCTTCCTCCTCCCTCCTCTTTTCTTCTTCCTCCTCCTCCCTCCTCTTTTCTTCTTCTTCATCCTCCTTCCTCTTCCTATTCTCTTCTTCCTCCGCCTCCCTCTTCTTCCTATTCTCCTCCTCTTGCTCTAGCTCGTTCTCCCCACCAGGGACTCCAGTTGTCCCTGTCCCTCGAAGATATATAATATCTTTCCTGAGCCTCCCACACTCTTCCTGGGAAATCCTCAGTTCTTCCCTGAGGTCGTGTACCTGTTCTGTGGCCTTCTTAAGGGCAGCTTCGGCCCTCAGCCATTTTGTCTTCACCTCACTCAGCTCCAATTCTTGGAGCAGCGGGTCGCATGGAATGCTGCAGTCTGCCAGTTGGAGCCTTGGCAAACTGACGGTTGAAGTTGAGCTCTTTCGAACAGGACCAATAAGTTGCAGCTCCCTTTCACTCATTGATGGAGCCCCCATCAGGTCGAACGTGCCGTCGTAAATTCGATGTAAGGTAATTCCACGTTCCTCCCATTTCCTCAGGGTTAATCGTTTCCCAAACATCTCCGTCCATCTTTTCATCCGTGGGAAAACTCCAGTTCTGGGCTCACCCAATTTAAATTTCTCACAAAGCCACACCTTCAAATGGAAAGGAAAAAAATGAGAACTACTATACCAACGTACCTTCATATTCGAAAGACAACTGAATCCGAACATACATTAAACGTAAACCGAACAGACACCCAACTTAATCCGAACAGACGGACTTCTTATTCCGAACAGACACACGTCTTATTCCGAACAGACCCACCACTTAATCCGAACAGACCCACCCCTTAATGCGAACAGACTCACCATGTATTTCGAACAGACTCACAATGTATTCCGAACTGACTCACAATGTATTCCGAACAGACCCAACACTTAATCCGAACAACCCCACCACATATTCCGAACAGCCCCACCACTTAATCCGAACAGACTCACAACATATTCCGAACAGACTCACAACGTATTCCGAACAGACCCACCACTTAATCCGAACAGACGCACCACCTCACCCGAACAGACGCACCACTTAATCCGAACAGACGCACCACTTAATCCGAACAGACGCATCACTTAATCCGAACAGACGCACCACTTAATCCGAACAGACACCCAACTTAATCCGAACAGACTCACCACTTAATCCGAACAAACGCACCACTTAATCCGAACAGACACCCAACTTAATCCGAACAGACGCACCACTTATTCCGAACAGACTCACCACTTAATCCGAACAGACCCACCACTTAACCCCGACAGACCCACCACTTAACCCGAACAGACCCACCATTTAATCCGAACGGACCCACCACTTAATCCGAACAGACCCACCACTTAATCCGAACAGACTCACAACGTATTCCGAACAGACACACATCGTCTTCCGAAAAGAACAAAAACAAAAAAAGAGGAAGAGAGGAAGTGTGAAGCAGGAACAAAAACTTACGTGTAGTATGACAACACAACCTTCGACGTTCCCCTGCCGCATTATGAAATTCCCTGCCTTTTTCCTCTCCTGCAGTTCTAAACTTGCTTTCTCGAGGCCTCCAACCAGGGTTTTGTGAACTGCACTTGCCCATGCGTAGCTGCTTAGGCGTTTGATGTTCCTCAGAGGGTGCATGAACCATTCCTTCGGTCGCAGCGTTCCATCATAGAACAAAAAATTGTTGAAGATGAAAGAAATCAGGAGACGAACGTACTCCTCCGTCTCGCCCATGGTACTGTTTGCCATGAGATGAACTAAAAGTTGGGTGTTGTCAAGGTTCACCCCGTCTCGCTTCTGGACGCGCAATGGTTCCATCACCACGGCCTTCCCATGCGTACGTAACCCCAAAATTAGGGCGATGTCTTCCGGTGTAAGGGGAACTACCCCTGATCCTATTCTCAGCCCCACCTCCTCCGTATCGTAGTGCTCGACGAACCAACCGACTATTTCGTTGTCCGTCGTAATGTTAGGAAGTGACCGAATGGGGTGCTACGGAAAGCCTCCTTCTCCACCTTATTCATCCGGTCAAACTGCTTTCGGATGGCCTTCCAGGAGCATCGTGATTCCCGGAAGTAGTACGTGGTTCCCTAAAACCAATAATTTAATAAACGGAAGTTCATCAAAAAAAATAACGACCCACGGAAAGAAAAAATTAGAGACCCACCGGTTCTGGGACGTGTTCGATATCGACGGCCGGAGTTGAAGATTCCATTATCGTTTACAAGGTGCGCTTCACAGGGAAAGAAAGTCGGGAATGCTTCACAGGTGCGTTTCCTACGTTCACAGGTAAGAAAGAAAGAAAGCGAGAGTCTCCCTTTTGTTCTGGATATGTTATCTTCCTCGGTATCCGAACCGTCGTTCGTAGGGTGTCTGCCGCTGTCTAATCTGGAAACGAACCGTCCTTCTTCGAAAACCGTCAAAAAAAAATTAAAACAATTTGAGGCGCGTTCGGAAGGAAAGCGTGACATGGCAATCCGAGTAGACGCTGACTCATCCACTTTTTGAAGCCACGTAGGGCGCGTCCGTGACGCCCGCGTCCGTGTATAAGGACTTTGAAGTGGGTAAATGGACGTTGCGGATTGCATGTTGTGATTAGTACTGATAATCCTCTTTGATAATTTGGATTTTGGAATGTTAAATTAAATTTTGGGAAAAGAATGTTCCAGTTTGTAATTTATATCAAGTTTACGAATCGGTAGCGTTAGGAAAGATGATACGCATAGTTATGTTTGTTAGTTCATAATTTCATATGACATAAACAATCTCATTATGGTTGGAAATGTTATTAGCTCACTCCTTCATTCATAAAAACCAACAACATATACATAGACTTTGAAGAGAAAAATTAAAGTTGATAAACGTTTTGGCCAGTGTTTAGCAATGCAGCCTCCTATCGCAAGCATTGGGGGTGATCGGATTTAAGAGCAACCACTGTAAGTGCACAACAGCGTCAACTATGTACAAAGCATGGGTTGTTAGATCAGGCAATTTGGCATCCTTATGTTAGATTTCACTTCGTGTTCCAGTTAGAAGAAAAATGAGAAGATAATTATTATCTAAATGCACTATAGCCTATGCAGTTGTACTATAAATGACACGTGTATTTGTTAGGACCAAAGACGAGAATGGAGAGAGTAAAGCGGGTATGAGAGGATAAGAAGAAGAAGAAAGGCAGAAGAAGAGACAACAATGAAGAATATAGAGATTATGTTTTCTTCCTTTCCCATTATTCTCTACACCTCCTACATATAGTGTAGGTACAAGGTTGTTATTCACTAACCCAATCAGGGTGTAACATGTGTAAAGATAAAACAGAAATCATGTATTCCATCATTCCCATGTGTTGCTCCTCTCCACCTTCCTCCTAAACGAAATCACGCAGGTGTGTCGGCCTCTTAGTCGTGTGAGTGGATCTGGGCTGATGTGTAGGTTGAGTAGTCACCGTAACATCCCATCCTCCATCAGAAACAACCTTGGCCTCAAGGTTGGGCTGCAGTTGGATGGCATCTCTGTCTTCCCACGTTGCCTCGTCAGGGTCCAACGATTCCCATTGAACTAAGACTTGGGGAACGGTAACGCCATTACGGATCAAGGTGCGTTCGCCAATGAACGCCAAGGGTCGGCAAACCGGATGGGCATCCGCTGCAGACGAGGGAAGCGAATGGATTTGAACGGGAGTATTCGGGTGATACGGCTTGAGCTGCGAAACATGGAAGACCGGGTGGATGCGAGAAGAATCTGGCAGGCCCAGGCGATAAGCGACGGCTCCGATACGTTGAAGAACTTCATAGGGCCCGTAATAACGAAGGGAGAGCTTGTGGGAGGATCGTCGGGCGATGGATAATTGACGATAAGGCTGAAGGCGCAATAGAACCATGCTGCCAACATCAAATGAAATCTCTGTGCGACGCTTGTCCGCGTGACGCTTCATGTTGGATTGAGCCCGATTCAAGTTGGACCAGAGAAGTGCAACCAACTCATCGCGTGTACGAAGGTCAGCGTCGACCGCGGGAAGAGAGCTACTACCACAACAGTAAGCAAGTAGACACGGGGGCTTCCGACCGAACATGGCTTCGAACGGTGTCATGCCAATGGAACTATGGAAGGTGGTATTATAGTGGTACTCTGCCCAACTGAGGAATCGCGCCCAACGAGCGGGTTGCACATGAGAGAATAGACGAAGATACTGCTCCAAACAACGATTCACCCGCTCGGTCTGTTCGTCCGATTGAGAATGATAAGCGGAACTGAAACGAAGGGTGGTGCCATGCAAGTTAAATAGCTCTTTCCAGAATTTGCCTTGAAAAATGGGATCTCGATCGCTGATTATTGATTGTGGCATACCATGCAGCTTGCCAACATGATTCCAAAAGAGTGTGGCAACTTTGGTAACGTTGTAGTGGGGCGGAAGTGCAGCCAAATGAGCCCCCTTCGAGAACCGATCAACGACCACAAGAATAGCAGTGAAACCTCCCGAAGGTGGTAAATTGGTGATGAAATCCATACTAATGTCACTCCAAAGTTGTGAAGGCGGTGTGATTGGTTGGAGGAGGCCATAAGGAGCGTGGGATGTGGGTTTTGCCTTTTGACAAAGGTCACATTGTTGGACAAAGGATTGGACCGCCGTACGCATGTCTTTCCATGTGAAATGTGATGCCACACGATGCAATGTGTGTTGGACGCCCGAATGCCCGCCTGCCGGGGAGATATGGAAATCATGGAGCAAGGCCGGAATAAGTGTGCAGGAGGAGGGAATGTGGATGCGACCTTTGTGAAATAAGAGAGTCCCAGTGTAATGCCAACCGGGATGGGCTGTTGGCTGAGCTTGGAGGTCGGCAATGATTTTCTCCGTCTCGGGATCTGTCCCGGTCTCGCGACTAAGGTCAGCAAGAAAGGTCGACGTCGGTGCGGAGAAAGCATGGAAAGCAGGAGGTGCATCGGCCCCATCCGCGAAGCTACGCGAAAGGGAATCGGCTGCAATGTTCGTCTTGCCGCTCTTATACACGATTGAATAACGAAAACCCAACAATTTGGAGAGGAATTGTTGTTGCTCGGGAGTTTGAATAATTTGGTTCATGAGACAATGAAGGCTTTTGTGATCGGTGCGGATCACGAATTCATTACCGAGCAAGTATTGGCGCCACTTGGCGACCGCCGACGTAATGGCATACATCTCCCTGACATATGTTGACTTCCCCTGCATAGTCGGTGAGAGTTTACGGCTATAATAAGCAATAGGATGGTTGTTCTGCATCAAGACCGCTCCTATACCGACACTGCACGCATCCGTTTCGACGACGAATGGGATGGCAAAGTCTGGGAGAACCAAGACTGGTGTGCTGGTGAGTGCGTTTTTCAAGGTGTCAAACGCAGTGCGGGCTTTATCCGACCGTAGAAACCCCTCCTTGCGAAGTAAGTCGGAGAGCTGTGCGGCAATAATAGCATAACCTTTAATGAAACGACGATAATAACCGGCAAGGCCTAGGAATGCTCGCACTTGTCGGAGTGTCGTGGGTACTGACCAATCGCAAACGGCAACCACCTTTGTTGGATCGGGTTGGACACCGGAGCCCGAGATAATGTGGCCGAGGAATGGGATCGTGGGCACACCAAAGACACACTTGGACGGTTTGGCCACAAGCTGATGTTGGCGCAACACCTCGAGCACTTGGCGGAGGTGGTCGAAATGGGATGTCCTGGATGCACTATAAACAAGGATATCATCAAAAAACACAACCACGAAGCGACGCAAGAAAGGTGCAAAAACCTGGTTCATGGTGGCTTGGAACGTCGATGGCGCGTTAGAGAGACCAAAGGGCATCACAAGGAACTCAAAATGATCGTGGTGGGTGCGAAATATCGTTTTGTGAATATCCTCAGGACGCATGCGAATTTGGTGGTACCCGGCCCGTAAGTCGAGTTTCGAGAAGATGGTGGCCCCATGCAGTTCATCCAAAAGTTCGTCGATCGTTGGGATAGGAAAGCAATCGCGGATTGTGATGGCGTTAAGGGCACGATAATCAACACAGAAACGCCAAGTGCCATCTTTCTTTTTGACCAAAAGGACCGGAGAACTAAACGCAGAGCGGCTGGGCCGAATGATGCCTCCGTCGAGCATTTCTTGAACCAACCTCTCAATTTCGTCCTTTTGGAAGTGTGGGTAGCGGTAGGGGCGAACCTGGACTGGTGGGGCGAGAGGCTGTAATTGGATGGCATGGTCAGTGTCGCGCTCAGGTGGGAACGAGGAAAGGCTTGAGAAGACATCGTTGAAACACTGCATTAGCGGTTGCAACTCCGGTGGAACGAGTGTGCCCGAGGAATCGCTCGGAGGGGCCGCAATGCACATGAAGCAGTATGCAATGTTGTCTTGTGCCGCCAATTTGTTGAGTTGAGAGGGGATAATAGAACCGAAGTTGAGATTGATGTCACCTTGCAAACAAATAGGCCCTGACGGCCCCTGAAACTCCATAGTCATATTGCCATAATGGGTCGTGATGGGCCCAAGGGTGGCTAACCATTGCACTCCGAGGACGACATCCGCCCCTTCTAGGCCCAACACAAAGAGGTCGAGGAGAAATGTGTGTTGATTGAAGCAGAGGCTGACTTGTTTACACGAGCGCGTGCATTGGAGACGCGCCCCATTGCCAACGTTAAAATGAAATGGTGATACAGCAATGGCTGGAAGCTGCAAGAAACGTGCCATGCGTGCAGTAATGAAATTATGGGTAGACCCACTATCGACCAGAACTTGTACCGAGCGACCAGCGATCGTGCCAGTGAGACGGAAGGACTTCGCCGAACGATGGCCTAGGAGAGCGTGGAGACTAATGGCGGATTCCGAGGCCGCGGGAGATGTAGGGGGTGTGCCCTCCAAGGGGTCAGTGATTGATGAAGCTGGGGTCGGCATTTCTTCGAACGTGTCGGTGTCGTCTCCGTCCATGAGGAGAAAGGCAGATTTGTTCTTGCAGCGATGTCTGGGAACAAATTTCTCGTCGCAATTGAAGCATAAGTTGCGTTCACGACGCACTTGTTGTTCGGCGAAGGAGAGGCGTCGGATGGGGACTCGGTCCGAAGGTCCTGAGGGTCGATCTGGTCGCGTCAGTGTACGACTGGGTGGGGGTATCTCCAAGGGTGGCGGAGATCGCGACACCCATGGGCGGGATGGACGCTCATCAGCCAGCTGTTCTTCATAGATCCGAGCGAGTGCAAAGGCGTCGTGAAGGTCGCGAGGGCGTTGCGGAATGATGGCTCGGCGAATGCGAGGTTGCAACCCAGAGATGAACATGCTTCGGAGAATATCGGGAGTCATGCCCGTAACTCGACTCGCCAGGTTCTCGAATGCAGCTTGGTAATCGAGCACCGACCCATGTTGGGTCAGTTTGGATAGGTTGCCTGTCGGGTCTTCGTATTCCGACGGTCCAAAACGATGGTGCAATGTCGTCGTAAATGAGAGCCAATCCGTAATGAGACCTTCCGCCGCGAGTCCCTGAAACCATCGGGAAGCGGGGTGGCCGAGATGCATGGAAACCAACAGTAAACGATCTGACATCGGAATGTGGTTGTATTGGCAGTAGCGGTCAACAGCGAACAACCAATCAGTGGGGTCTCCAGAACCAAAGCGGGGAAATAACAACTTGACGGTTGGTGGCCGAGAAGTATCGGTGAGCGAACGATTTTGGATGGGTGGCGGCCCAAGGAGGCCTTGTAATGGTAGGGGTGGGGGTGGGGGCGGTGGTGGAGGAGGCTGACCTCCTGTTGGAGATGTGGTTGGTGTAGTGGGTAAACGCTCCTCGAATTTCTCCAATATGTTGAGAATATCTTGTTTGAACTCGTTGAGTTCTTCCGATCAGACAGAGGCCTGCGCGTCGAAGTGGGTTTGCAAGGATTGGATTTGGGCGTGGAGGTCTTTGAGACGAGTTCCTTCTGCCATGGGAGAGGAGATCTCTCAATGAAAGCACCAAATGTTAGGACCAAAGACGAGAATGGAGGGAGTAAAGCGGGGATGAGAGGATAAGAAGAAGAAGAAAGGCAGAAGAAGAGACAACCAGGAAGAATATAGAGATTATGTTTTCTTCCTTTCCCATTATTCTCTACACCTCCTACATATAGTGTAGGTACAAGGTTGTTATTCACTAACCCAATCAGGGTGTAACATGTGTAAAGATAAAACATAAATCATGTATTCCATCATTCCCATGTGCTGCTCCTCTCCACCTTCCTCCTAAACGAAATCACGCAGGTGTGTCGGACTATTAGTCGTGCGAGTGGATCTGGGCTGATGTGTAGGTTGAGTAGTCACCGTAACAGTATTACACTAACAATTGCACAAAAAACTAAGAACTATGCTGAGAAATAAGTTTTCAAAAGCAACAATATGAAGAATTGTACGAGTAGACGAGAGTAGTTAAATTACGGGCTTGGTCGTCTGAATTCATATGGATCTTGGTTTGGGTTTAATTGAAGTGTGAATTCAGACGACGAGTTGGCTATTGGTCATCCAAATTTGATACTGGACAAATCTTACAAATTTCGTAAGTGTTCGACATGATTCCAATTTATGTTTAACTTTACGTGGTATGGACTCGAAAAAAGATAAAATTACAAGTCTTTTTGAGCTTAGATTATATGTTGACTTTAATCTTAGGGTTGTAAATGGGTAGGATTTTACCCACTACCCGCCCCATTACGCAGGTTGCGAACATAAAAATGTTACCCGCCACTTGCACAACCCGCATAATAAGCGGGGTGGGTTGCGGTTTTCTCGCAACCCGCCCTGTATAACCCGCAACCCACATAACCCGCAACTCGCATCAGCCTTGTATTTTGTTTGATTTTTTTGTATTTTGTTTCATTTTGTTTGTATTTAGTTTTGATTTTTTTTGTATTTAGCTTTTATTTTTTTTGTATATAGCTTTAAACACATACATTGATTGGTATTTTTTTCTTAATTTTTTGTACTTAGCTTTGATTAAAATTGACAATGTTAAACAAAATGAATTGATTTTTGTATTTAATTTTAATCAAAGAAAAACCCGTCAAACCCTCCACGCATAGCCTAGTACACCCTTACGCGGGGCGGGTAGCGGAATTTTTTTTAATCCCGGCTACCCGCTTAACTTAGGCGGGGCGGGTAGCGATGGGGCAATAACGATCTATATTATATTGAATATGGATACGTTTTGAATTGCAAATTCGAGAATTTCTTCCATGTATCTCATCACGTAGTGGTTTTTGGACCAAGGAAATGGTGATGAAATCTCACATCTCATCTCCTATAGGTGACTGTCCCTAAGTGTTTTTCATACCTTAATCTAACAAACAACACACCAAATAAACACTCACATCACTATTGTTCCAATGCAAGTCCTACTAACTAAATGTGTTTTCTAATGAATGATGAGTGAAAGGAATTACGTACCTTACGCCAACAATCTACGATAGAATTCGTAAAATAAATAATAAATACAATGAATGAGAATCTTACATGATGAATGACTTGACAAATATTGTCAAATATTTCGTTTTAGGTTATTAAATGTCAATTTGCTTAAGGGGGTCGATAAGTTATTAGAAACTAAACATTTAACTAAATAAAATAAGTTTTTTCAGCATAAATAAACATTTAACTAAACATAGATAAACTTTTAACATGAATAAATATTTAACTAAACTAAACCATAAACTAAAATAAACATTTAATTAAATAAGAGAAATTTATATTCTTATCTTTTCTCTTAATTTCTCTCGCGTTCAAGCATACAATTACCATAATTTTTTTATTTAATAAAAAAAATTGAAATTTCGAATTTTAGGGAAAAAAATTTCGAAGAATACTTCGATCACGGGTGTGACCCGCGATCCGTGAGGCACGGATCACGGGTGTGACCCGCGACTCGTCCCACGAATTTTTTTTTAACGGATCGCAGGTCCGTCATTTTTTTAAAAAAATAAAAATAAATTCCACGGATTGCGGTTCCCACCCGCGATCCGTGGATTTTTTTCAAAATTTTTTTTTAAAGAAAATGTAACGGATCGCGGGTGGGAACCGCGATCCGTGGAAATTTTTATTTTTTTTTAAATAATTTTTTTTTTCTGTTTTAGTGTTATTTTGTTTTCTTTTTTCTTTTTTATTTTAATTATTTGTAATCTTTTTTAAAATCTTTTTTTTCAAAATATGTTTTCTAATTAATATTATTTTTTAAAAAGATTTAAAATTGTTTTTAATTTTTTCAAGAATCGACCTCCAAATCACGTCGATAACCCGGCGTATTGAATTGTTAGGGTATTTTATACAATAAAAAAAAACAAAAATTCTTTGTCAGAATAATATATTATTTACAACTAAATATTAAACAAACACTAAAATTAATTAAAACAAAAAATTGGAAACGCTGTCAAAAATTGTTAGGGTATTCGATACAGCAAAAAATTTAAAACACAATTAATTTTTTTTTAAAAATATTAAAAATTACAAAATATATTTTGAAAACAAATATAATAAAAACATAGTTAAAAGATTTAAAAAAAATCAAAACATCAAACACTACAACTAAAATCAGTGACTTTTTTTATTTTCTTTTATTGTTTTTGATTTTATGTTTTGTTTTTTTACAAATCATTTTAACTATGTTATATATATATATTTCAAAATATGTTTCCTAATTTTTATAAATATTTTTAAAAAAATTAATTATGTTTTTAATTTTTTGCTGTATCGACCTCCAAAATGTTTGTAATGTGTGTACACCCTACGAATTTTTGACAACGTTACCATTTTTTTGTTTTAATTAGTTTTATGGTTTGTTTAATATTCAGTTGTAAATAATTTATTATTCTGACTAAGAAATTTTGTTTTTATATTGTATAAAATACCCTAACAATTCAATACACGCCGAGTTGTCGACGTGATTTGGAGGTCGTTTCTTGAAAAAATTAAAAACAATTTTTTTAAAATAAATAATATCAATTAGAAAACATATTTTGAAAAAAAATTTAAAAAAGATTACAAATAATTAAAATGAAAAAGAAAAACAGAAGAAAAATAAAACTAAAACAGAAAACCTAAAAAAACAATAAAATAAAATAAAAAAGTCCCGTATTTTAGTCGTACGTTTTATGTTTTGATTTTTTAAAATCGTTTTAACTATGTTTTTTATTATATTTGTTTTCAAAATATGTTTTGTAGTTGTTAATATGTTTAGAAAAAATTTAATTGTGTTTTTATTTTTTTGTTGTATCGACCTCCAAAAATATTTGTAATGTGTGTACACCCTACGAATTTTTGACAACGTTTCCAATTTTTTGTTTTAATTAGTTTTAAGGTTTGTTTAATATCAGTTGTAAATAATTTATTAATCTGGCTAAGAAATTTTGTTTTTTATTGTATAAAATACCATAACATTTCAATACGCCGGGTTATCGAAGTGATTTGGATGACGATTATTGAAAAAATTAAAAATAATTTTAAAAAATTTGAAAAAATAATATCAATTAGAAAACATATTTTGAAAAAAAAGATTTTAAAAAAGATTACAAATAGTTATAATTAAAAATAAAAACAGAAATAATAAAATAAAACTAAAACAGAAAAACAGAAAAAAAATTAAAAAAAAATTCAGCAATTTTTTTTATTGTTTTCCACAGATCGCGGTTCCCACCCGCGATCCGTCAAAAAGAAATGACGGATCGCGGTTCCAGCCCGCGATCCGTCAAAAAAAAAAAAAATTTGCTTGGACGGATCGCGTGTCACACCCGCGTTCGTAGTAGTTTTGGAATTTTTTTTTTCTCCTAAATTTCGAAATTTGAATTTTTTTTATTAAATAAAAAATTTACGGTACAATTAAGGATTTCATTTCAGATAACTCAAAAAAATATCCTTTAGATAAGCAATTAATCAAGATCTAAGATAGCAAACCAAACCAATCCAACTCATATATACTCATTAAATCATCCAATTAACTCAACTCAATCCAAACCAATCCAATTCAATGAACGAGTGATATCAAATGATATCTTATTAATAAAGGCCACATTCATCATCATAACATATAACAAAATGAATTAAACATTCACACAATCACGCTTCATTCTCGTCAACCAAACAAATCCAAAATTCACAATCTCCACAACCAATTAAACAATCCAAATCCAAACACCACAACCTAAAATCCAAATTCAAACACCACAATCTAAATATATTAAATATGAGAACCTAATCAAACAAGATACAAGACAAGACTAGTAGATTTTCTTTTGGCTTAACTTGAAGTTATTTGACGTGGACATTGGAACTACTACATGTATTAATTTTTCTACAAGTGGTTAAGCATGAACCAGAGGAGGAGGGGAAAATTGTTGCCGACGTCGTGGAGGAGGTTGGAGGTCGCAACTGCGGGGACAGTGGTCGTGGAGGCTGTTGTGGTGGTTGGGGAAGTCGAGGAAAACAGTCGGGGTCGCGGAGGCTGTGTTGGTCGGAGATTTGTCAAAGTTGTCGAAGTAGAGGAAGACGCGCGGCTAGGGTTTTGGTTGGGATAAAAGATAAAATATGAAGTCATGTTGGAATTATAAGACCAATAGACGTCGGATATATTTTATAGATGACGTCTTTATGTCGACATTGTCGGAGTATAGACGTCGGCTATAACATATATCTGACGTCTATAGGTCATGAAGGATAACCGTCGAGGTTTAAACGTCGGGTTGCATAATCCATAGGGGTTCATAATCCTCTGTCCCCCTGTTGGGTATGGATATAGAAAATCATACATATTTTAAAATGCATACCCATATACATGTATCTGTTTACCCGGTTTTAAAAGTGTTGGGTACGAGTATACGTATTATCCGTATACTTGTTAAAATATATATTATATGTTATATATATAATATCTTTTTATATGTTATATATTGTACATGTTTACCCGACTCCTACCGCTAGCTTAACGGTACTAGTCAAGTTCAGGTATAAATGTTTTCGACAGGATATATATCTTGTACCTTTATCCGTTAATTTATGTGGGTTCATAACACCACCCAACACCGAGGGTAGTACCGATAACCCGAGAACACCCCTATCACCTTTCCGACTCCCGCGAAATCTCGAAACGCCAAAAACCCAACTCCGGAGCAGCGACGATTGCCGTCTTCCTTCCGCCTCCGATGCCTCTTCTCTGCTTCCTCTTCGACCTCCGCACGATCCCTCCGCCTGTCCTCCGCTATCTGAAACAGGTACAACCACTCCAAACCCTCTCAAAACCATCCGATCCTCCGTTTCCAGTCTCAGCCTTCGTTTCCATCCAGAATCTCCTTCAACTCGCGAATCACTACGCGATTTCGTCCGCAAGGCGTCCGAGGGAGGGGTCCGACGGCGCTCTGAAGCTACGGGATAGGATTGTGTTATGTTACCTTCACAGGAGAAAAGGTGGATTATCTGATGAGGTAATGTGATTACTGGAAATGTGTTTTTTCGTGTTAAAGAAGGAATGTGCGATTCGTCGGGTTTTTATGTGTGGAAGTAGTTGTGAGTTATAAGCAATCGTTAGGAATGTGCGGATCGTTGGGTTGTAATGTGCAGAAGTGGTTGCAACTCACAAGCAGTCGTTAGATCTGTGAATGATATTGATTATGTTAGGTTTGAGAAGCCGGACGAAGATGGAGTGAATCAAATCGACGGAGATTGTGAACCCGATTGCGGTAGAATTATCTATCATACGAGAACACACAAACACACCTCTATTCACAATAATGAGTTTACTTTGGATCTGCAAATGGTTAGTCTGCACAGAGCTGGGGGATTGGATTGCGTATTCTTTACCGATAAAAAAGCTCATTCTTTGTAAAAGAGAGTTAAGTTACAAATCGAGAGATGAGTTTTCTATCTCCCTAGCAACCTCCGTGGTGGTTATTTTTGGGGTTAAATACATCCACGGTTTCTGGTTACATTAATTTTTCATCCTATCTGGACATGATCCTGAAAAGCTTTAGTGGTCACCCAAACATTCTGCACTCCACTAATTGTCCACTTCAATTTTGTCTAACCGTTCGACGCTAACTGTCAACTGCAAAGAACTGTAATAAGCTTGTGCTTTATACATCACAGGTCACTTAATAAATAGTTGGCCGACCGTTTCTATATTGATCATGTTAACATCCAACAGAGAACTTTTCTCTCTCCCTTTACCGTGTGTTGTTTTGTTTGTTACATTTGTCATTATGCTCTTACTGTCATTTTCATGAATTAATTGAAAATTTGGTCGACATAACAGGTAATTTGTCGCAAGATAAATGTGCTCAGTATAAAATTCTTTTGTTTGTTCTTGAAGTCAACGTAACTAGGTACAATCTGTTTATACGCTCCATAATGTCCAATAACAAATTGGTGTACTTTATAATACTTCTACATTTGCAGTCCTAACCTCCTTAACTTATCAGATTTCATTAATGTGAAATTTCAGTATGTTATTTTTCTCAACAATCTTTGCTTTCCATGGACTACTCCAGCAGATAAAGATTGCATACTGTCCCATAGGGAACTTCAACCTTCGAGATTTCCATCACGCCGTTAATAATTTGCCGACAAATAACTATATGCCTCAATCAGATGATTGTGGTGCTCCTAAGAATAGTTCATTAGGTAATCATCCATTCCAAATCCTTTGAACTTAGTTTGAAGTTCACAACTAATATTTAAAAAATAACAAAATGCAGAAGTAGCATTCTCAGAGCTCCTTAATAAGGAAGCCTTGTACTCGTGGGGTGATAGTGATCTTCTCAAGAAATTGGTCTTATCAGCTTTTCAATAATCACAAATAATGAGATTACAAGGAAGACTTTCATGGTATGGTGGATTATTCAACATGCGGCATATTCTAATATATTGTTCTCAAATGGGCCAACAATAAATATATTGGCAGGAGGCAGCAGAACAGTGTGTTTCAGTAGAATTTATCCTGCTACAGCAAGCTGATTGTGATTTGTCCGAGAAAATTAAGCTATTCTCCGATAGCATATCTGATCTAGAGAATTGTTTATTGCGGAGATATGTCCCAGGTCAGAACCCGATCATTGAAGTAATTAATTTGTCAATGGTGTATGAAAGTATAACTGAGTGATACATGTGTATCTTCTGCAGGTTTACTTTAGTCACCATTTTGACCTTGCATAAGAATTTCAGTAAAATTTACAGCACTGAGCACGATGCAAGTCCTATTCCATGCATCAACAAATTCAATTTTGTTTCAGATGATCATTGAGGATATGGTCATTTGAGTTCTGTAGCGAGTCCTTCAGCAGATGAGCATAGATGCTATGATCAAAGAGAAAGATTATTGACCATGTTTCATTGTTTCCTTAAAAGTGTTTGCTCATTCATACCACAATATTAAAAATCACTTGTAATTCAACCCCAAGGATGTTGCCAGATGTGGAGAAATTTAAACTGGTGTAACTTTTTGAATTTGCAGACTCCTTGGTTTTGTCTAGCCTAATGAAAAGATGGTTGCAAGAGCTCAAAGACGACCAACTGCAGGTGGTCATGGTCTTCAAGGATACCATTACTGATTTGAGAAATCAAATACTTTGCAACCTTTTTTATTCTTCAGCTCCGACTGTTGATGTCTTCAGTCCCTGCCTGGTAGAGGCTACATATTTTTCTGCTTCTGAAATTTCTGGTTCTTACCATAAACACTTCTAAGAAACCTAAGCAACCAATCAATATCCCAAATTCAAAGCAACTCATGTTGTCACCTTGTTATGTAGGTTTATATTGTCATTTTAATCAAAACAACCCTTTCAAGTATAAGCAGACTTTCTTTTGCATCGAAGAGTTGTCCCATACCCCTTCAAATCTTTTCAGGTTGCAAGTCCATGTGTCTATTGCTTATGTTTTTTGTGCATGTGCTTAAGATTCCACCTCCCTCAACGTAAGATCTGCTATTATTAAATTGTGCTGACACAGTCACACAGGGATCATATATTAAGCACAAAGAGTTCTCTAATATGGCTATTAGACATAAAAAAATTACTTTGTGATGGCATTTCAAAGGCTAAAGAAGTTTAGAAACTTGTTAAAATTGTCAAACTTGCCAAGATTTATGCATTCTAATTTTGTTTAATGACAGACGTGCAGGTGCCATGGTCAACCTGTCAATTGTTTACCTAGCAAGGGCCCCAAAAAATGGTTTTGTCCAGCAAATGATCAAGATATTGGGGGTGTGAGGTGGTTAATAGTGCAGTGAAGGTTGGTGAAGAGACCATCTTGTTTCTGCCTTCTTTCCATGATGGTCCCAAGCTCCAGAAAATGTCTTCACCCATCACTTTTAATGTTATCGAGCGGATCAACTTGGCATCATTGGATGAAGGTACATTTGAACTAAATAAAATACATAGAAGGTTCTTGTCTTCATCTTATTCTTCATAGTTTGTTACTTGTCCCCATTTCAACTTACTCTGAACCAACAATCCACCATATATAATTAGATTTTATTGTATCCAGATGGATAATATGTCACGTGGTATCTAAGTTTTAAACATGCACCTGTAAACTAATCTCAATTTGTTTACTTCCTTTGGATCATCTCATGCTAGCTTGATAGAAGTCTCTTTCTGAGTTCTTTAATGTTGTCTTAGCCTACTGGACTTATCCAATTTGTAGATTTGAGAGAGATGGCTTAAACTATTAAGAACCAAGCATCATGCATAAAACACCACTGATGAATGGAAATGTTGTTTGGACACCTTATCTAGTGGGGGATTATTAATATGATCTTGGAATTGATAATTAGTTTACCTATATTCAATTTTTAAATGTGATACTAGATTGACATTTTAATTGGATTTCTGCGTGCTATTGTCCTGACTTTTTAAGGCTGTCTCGTGATAGAGGTAAAAATAAAATGATACATACAGATGTATCCTCTACCAAGTGGTCCACACTACAATTAAGAACATTTGACTTCTCTCTATAATTTTCAGGCGTCAGATTAGTGTTTAACTGTTTATATCATCAGCTATTAGTGATGTTCAAAATAGCAACACGAAATCTACCCTTGATGTTATACACGATATATATTATGCGAATTAGTCATCTTGATTTATATTTCCCTGAACTAGTTTTTTATCGAGATCATCTAAAAGGTCACCATATTGTTTTCTTTGGAAATCCGAGTAATGAAGATAGGGACCGTACAAGGAATTGAAGTTTAATTTCCTCTTCTTCTATGTTTTCTCCTTTTGGGATATCTTACAAGAGATGATGATAATTATGATATGATATTTTTTGTTAACAAAATCCTATCAAATGGGATATTCAGCAGTTTTTATGAGGTTTTATGTATGAGGTTTGTTTCTTTATGCGAGTTTGTTTGAGTCTTTTCAGCAATTAAACTATAAGCTTTGTTTTGAGCCCTTCTGCACATATAATAATATCTTAGACTATTCAGTTATTCTATCTTCTTTTTGTCGATTTTCTTTCTTCTGCATTTTCTCTAGCCCTGCGTCATTCTTGTCTATTTGAATATTTCTTAGTCATCTAGTTATTAGTTTATCGCAATGAGCTTCTCAATTTTTGTAGGTGTGATATTTGGGAGATCCTATGTCTTGGTCCCTGCATCATCTCCTGAAACTGAAGCAGAGGACGTAGTAATCCAGAGATAAATGATGAACGTAAGAGGGTTTTCCTAATGGTCATATGATGGCAGCACTTGATTATTTATTTTCATATCCTGCAGTTTTTCATGGGCTGCGTGTTGCACTGTCCCTTATGGACCAGGGTCTACTATGCTCTTCAACTTACAACATTGAAACCATGGCACTTACAATCTTCCAGTGCTTTTATGTCCTTCTTCCCTCAGAAAAGAGTGCCATGCTCGTAAGGGTAAGAGTTATTTTGAGCTATTATGTTCTTCTGTCACACCTATAAGAATAAGTAGTGTTGCTCTCAATCACTCAGGTTTTTGTTTTTCGTACATGCTTGTTGTATTGCTTGGCGGTGTTTCATGTGACATTTATGCAAGTATGTTATGTTAAAATAGACCTAAATTGAGTAAATGTCCTTATTTTATTTGCTGGTACTTTACCTGAGTTTTGAGAGTTCATCTGTGTTCATCTGTGCTTGAGATCTTTGCTTGAAAATGATAAAAGTCTTGAATCACATTTTGGGATGGTTTAAATGGTGTCTCACTTTGGCAGCATTACTTGGGGTCTTTCATTTTCCCTGTTCTGTGATCACGTCATGGAAAAGTGGTACGATTCTTGCAAAAATGTAGAAACTAAAACAATTAATGTATTCTCCTAATTATAAAGCTATAACTAAAGAACTACTATGCGTAGAAACAACTAAATCCTTATCAATTACAATTTAGTTCTGGTTATGCTCACATTTTAATATTGAAGTAATGATTCTAGTAAGTCTATGATCTCCTATGTTTTTCTATTTGCTCTCTGCTTCGATAATTTCGAATTGATTTATTTGGGGAAAGATTATGTGAACTTATTTTTTTAGTTTACAGTCAGTAGGTTTGTCTCCACCATCGTTATGGTTATTTCTTTGAATCTTTCTCCACTTGAGGAGATATTTCTGGTCAGTCAAATATGTTATTGAGCTATATCATGTTATGATTTTGATGGGCATGCTTATGGATGTGACTGGAAATTTCAGAGAGTTGCAGCTTCGGAGGAAATTTTACCCATTCCAGTGCTTTTGGATGACAAGTCAGTTTCACAGAAAATAGTGGATTCTGTCCAAGCATCATTATCTATGGTAATCCCTGTTCTATATGTTGATACGTAAATGGTTAATTTGCAAATTATCTTGCAATTTTACTTGGTAGTAAATTACTCGAGTCTTAAGTCGCAATTACCAGCTTTTGGAACATCACAATGTCTGGTAATCTAACTTGTACATGTTTACCCTTTAGATCAAACTAGGGGACTACAACCCTCTTCTGCATGAGACAGGTCTCCACGTCAAGCTTAACATGCTAATTAAGGAAAGCTTGCAATTTGGGTAATTATGATATCCTTACTGATATATTTCCAGAAATGCGAAAATATTTTTCTTCTTTGTAGATCCTGCAGTATTTTTGTGGTGGTAGATAAATCTTCATAAATTATTAAAATTAACTAAATATTAAATCTTTGAATCTCAAAATTATCTGAATGTCTAGTCTTACCAAATGTGATGAGTTTTTTTATCCAAGGTTCACGTGGGCACACATATGTGTGCCAGGCGAATGCCTCGCAAAGGCGACTAGCTGTTGCAATGGCTAGTTTTTATATATATTAACCCCCCCCCCCCCCCAATAACAACACAGTTTTTATCAACCAATTTTTTAAAGCTCATGTATCTTTATGCATAAAGATCCCCAAAACGTGCCGTGATTCGTGATGTGGTTTTATTCTTTTGTCAATGGTCCTTTAGAATTGTTGCTGATATTTGGATCTTTCTGCTAGGGCAATCCCAAAAAAGAAGGTTGATGCAGATGCAAATAGTGGCGGGACTCTTGAGTGGGAGGATTCCATCCTCCTACAACCCTCTAATCAAAGTTACGTAGAAATTCAAGCAACCAACAATGACAGAACTAGCATTAGGAATGCATGGGAGCAACTTCTTGTAGTTGAAAATGTGAAAGACAGTCATTTACCTCCTTATTCTAGGTCAAAGATCACCAACGAAATATCTTCATCCCAGAATAAACCAATGGGTGTGGAGACATCAAGAATTCTCGAGAGATTAGAGCCGCCAAAACAGCCAAAGCGTATCCAAAAGTCACCATTCACTGTGAGCAATTCTGCCAGCGTGGTAGCAAAGAAGTCCCTCCTGCCATTCACTACAACCACCTTGAGCCAGCCAATCAAGCCTACTTTCCAAAGATCGAAAAGAAAAGGTAACTCAAAAGCTCAACTCTAAGTTACCCTATAGTTCATGGTTACCCTATAGTTCATGGTTAAATTCTCAGTGTACACAAATGATGCTGCACAAAAAACAGTGTATTGATGCACATACATGTAAAAGATCATTGGTTTGTACATAGTTACATTGCATGCTTGTGTGGCGTAGCAACATAGAAAAAAATACTACTCCAATTCCAGTACCGCAGAGTTTGTGCCTTTTCATAGCAACACCTAATCTGTCTGTTGCCCAACTTAATGAATCGTTGAAGGAAACTCTTTGGTTCATGTCTTTCTTATCATCATATTTTATAGCATGAATAGATGTGGATAGGTGGTAGTCGATTCCACACTCAGTACGTTGGTTGGTTTGTCAAATTCTTTTCTTTCTGTTAGTCGTTTTTGCATTTCCTTACTTTAACATGAGATGCATCATTTTGTTCATTATCAATTGTAGTATTTGATAATATTAAGTTATTAACCTTTCTTATACCCTGTAGTTGTTTGTGCATTTTGTATATGCTTTCTGAGTTTTCATCAGAACTATAAATATTCCATGCTTTGTCTTGTTCTCTTGTTTTTTTTCTTTATTTTGAATTGAAAATCCGAATTCTTTCTTAATGCCTCTATATATTTGTTGTAATCTGAGTCTTCTCCAGTCTTAAGTTACTACGGATTGTACAATTTCTACTGATAAGTTTCTATCAGTTCTGCTGCTATAAAATTTCTAGGCCCCGCAGTTCTACCAATTTGACTTGTGTGTTGAGGATTGATCTGAATTCTGAAACTAGTTTAGTCTGGTTAGAAGGAAAATGAATGATGTCATGGCCCGGCACTTGCATTTGCACATGTTTATATTGAGTTGCCCTATATCTTAACGGTGTGTTAGAAATTGGTAAGTGTGAAGGGCATTATGCTTTCTCAGTTACTCTGTGACCCAAGTTGGGATACGGCAGTGAAGTTTCAAATTATAGTTGACTAATATTTATTTTTAAGTGACGTGTTAAGAAGTATAAAATCAAACACGAGGACGATAAGATTCTTATTGAAGGTGGGTAGGTTCATGATTTTTAATTCTTCTTTAGCAGGGATTGCTACGACCTACGAGGGCTACAAGTGTTTTGGTGATAGTATGCTTGAGATGAACTGTAGGCTTTTGGGCTGTTGTGGCGGTTAATCCAGTATTTTCCAGGGCTTAAAATCAAATAGAAACTGAGTAGAAACAGTGGATTAGTTTAATAAGGAAATCTTTATCAAGCAGAATATATACTTTAGATCACAAAAGGCAGAACATCTGGTTCCTGTTACAAGCACATTCTGAGAATTAAAAGAATTAAAGAACACTTAACCGATCCCAGTTACCTCTTTCTGAGATAGTGGGAGACATGTCTAGAAAATGAAACTATGTCTACAATCTATACCACGACTACCACCCTATTTATTAACGCCTCTCTCTACATAACCAACTACTACCACATAAGTGACACCACACTTTAGATAGACTCGCTACAAGTGGGAAACAAGAAAAATTGACTATACAGTAGTGCACAATCCGCTTAGAAGTTCTCCTTGTGGAAGTCGAACTTGGTTGGGGTCTTTCTCGAGAAATCCTTAGCCAGATTCCTCAACTCCGGGGTCAATCCCGGCGCCCCACAGTAGAACACGCCTGTTGAATCAAATCAAATCAAATCCCACATCAGTTCAGATTCAAAATCATTATGTTACAATACAAAGTAATGAAGCTAATGAAATCAAATAATGCTTACCAACACGTTGGTTGGCATGGTTGAGGGCAATGCGCTTGTAAACGTTGCGCCAGTTGGGCTTGGCGAAGTGCGACTTGACACGAGTCCCGGCAACTATATCAACACCATTCTTCGCGTAGTTAAGCGACTGAAGCATGGCAATGAGAGCAGACCTGGCATCGCCCTCTTCGTAAACACTGGTGCAGTAGTTGTGTAGCTCAATGACTCCCTTCTTATCGTTCTCGGCCACTTCATTCATCACTCCCTTGAACCATTCGAACGACCCTTGCTCTCTCGTCACCCAGTAGAAGTAAGCCTTCCGTGTCTTGAACGATGTGGATGTCGACCCCTTGCTGCCATGGCCTGTCTCAATGCTGCTATCCTCCTCCTCCTCTTCTATCTTCCTCATGTTCTCCACTATATCCTTCACAATGCTGATGAACGGTGTGGCTCCGATACCGAGACCCACTAGGAGGACTACGTCGTACTTCTTGTAGTCTTGCGCCGGTGCACCGTATGGCCCGTCGATGAGGATTTTTGGGAACAATCTGTACAACAAATACATCAAATATATAAGATTTCATCTTTTAAGTGCCATTAAATTACGACAAACAGAAAAAAAAACAATTATTGGAATGAAGAGACTACCAATATATAGTTCTTATTTTCCTTTAATAACTATGACATAAGCATGATGAAAGCACAACAAAGTAGAGCACCTATTAGATAGATAGGTTTGCGCAGAACTAGTGTGAGTGTCTACACTGCCTGAGGTAGAAAATATTGATTGGGTGGCTATTGTAAAAATCAACCAAAAGGATATTATTCTGGTGTGAGAAGCAAAAGACTTACTCTGGGTCAGGTCCTCCAGTTGTTCCATTGAAGTCAGCTCTCAACAACCCACTCATGTCTGCGGTAGGTGGCCGACATACCTTAATAAATAATTAGACCCACCACAAGTTAGCATGCCAATTTAGAATCGCCTATATATTTTGTACATGCATGCCAACAACCAACTTAATGTGATGGATTTAATATAATTACTACCTCTGAGAAAACGTTCTTCAGCTGCTTAGTCCAGTCGCCGAGAGTGCGAATATGGACACTAAGGAAATCCTCCCCTGGAGCCGACGTGATAGAGAAAGGATGCCTACAAAAAACAACAACAAAATTAATCACAATTCACCATGAAAAATTATATTGCCATTAAACAAGATTAGATATATAGCACAATTTGAAATTATACTCATGAGTTGGTGTATCATTTTATCAACCACCATAAGATGGTACGACCGAAAATGATAAAACCAGCCAAATATGTTTTCAAACCATACTAGCGAATCCAGTGAAGAATGTCGTGACACTTACCACTCGAAGCGAGAGACGGCCTCACAGTTGACAAACATGTATTGCCCACTCTTGTACTTAAACCCTTGAGGCTTAGTGACATGCAAAGACAACACATTCCCGGGATAAACCGCAACCTTCAAAATCTTAACGGGCTTAATTGTAGATCTCAACGCCCTTACGAGCCTTTCAGTGCCGTAAACGATAACCGGAATCGCCAAATACATCCAAGTGCTCTTCTTGTACCAATCCTTTGTCAAGTACAAGAAGTGGCCGTGGACGATTAGGAGAGCATACACTATGACAAAGAGGTGGTGCGAGTACCAGAAGGCGTTGAATCCTGTGAACTTCTTGAGTGGGCCGGGCAGGTTGACCCTGCCACGGCGGAACCATGGAGTTGCCAATACGAATGCGATTGCCATGAGCACTACCATCACAACACCACTCCAGCCTTCGGTTCCCTTTACGAACCACCAGTAGTTTGGTGGTCTTTTTTCGCCGAAGAAGGGCTTCATCGGCTCGTACTCCGCGTCTGTGGCGTGGAGGAGGCGAGGGAAGTCGCATGTTAAGTGGGATATCGCGTGGAGACCCACGCCTACTGCCACTCCTCCAGCGATCACCTGAATCGTAACAAAACATTGTTAGCGTTATTGGTGGGGTGGTTAACTCAACGATACGATACGTTGTTGTGACACAGTGGACTGATTTGTTGTTTTTTATATTATTTTGGATAAGTTTTGACTTCTTTTTTTTTCGAAAAATTTGTATTGATGGAATATTGGAAGAAATATCGGAGAAGATGTTGTTGAGGTTCAAAACACGTGTTTATTGAAGCATGTGATATTGAATTATTCAAAAGGGAAAAGTATATCAGACTTTAATATTCCGAAAAAGCAGGAAACATTTTTTTTTCGGATTGCAACGTGGAATAAAACTTTTAACTTTCATTTTCAAATGTACGTTATTAATTTAGTTAAATTAGCGGACAATACTGTGGTGTACTTGTCTATGCGCTGCGCTAATTTTTCAAGTTTATTGCTACTAATCAAAGACAGTAAAAATCAAATCTTGACTTCCAAAATAGAGAAACTCAAAATCTTTGATGCAAGTCATTATCAGAAGAAAAAAGAAAAAAAACTCCGAAAGTCCAAATTAGTACTAGTCATAATTTTGTCGCCTACTGATTTTTCTTCTGGTGTTGTTACTCATCATGGAGAATCGTGTCGCATGTGAAGACAAGTCTATGATTTGGATATTTTCCAAACACAAACAAAGACAACTATCGAAGTAGATCTAATCACGGAAGTGGCTGTCAACGTGTATATCGTTGAAAAATGAACCTACCACCACAATTGACTTCTGCCAACCCTAAGATAAATGAACATATATACCAAAATAAAATCTAAAGAGAGATCAATTAGAAAATGCGAACCTTGTGGAAGTTGAGATTATCATCAAATGGCACGACAACGCCGAGACCGGTCTTGTTCCTCAGCCAAGTTATGGTGTTACGACTCACAGTCAGCAAAATAAGAGCCATGTTGAATTTGGTCATCTCAGCACCACCTTTGGCAACACTAACACAATAGCCCATAACATTGAACACTGCTCTTTGCTTATATTGGATGAATTTGAATGCGAATAGACCCGCACATATTCCGAACCATAGTCCTAAAACCCAGACCCTCTTCCAATTGTCCTCCAAGAAGTACTTGGTCGACCGGTAGACTCGCTTTATCGGGTTCGGTTCTTGGGTCGGTTTCAGCTTCTGGCTCAGCATCTGGCTCAGGTTCTTGCTGTTCTGGATCCGAGACGATTGGTTCGGACCTTGAATCAACAACGTCTCCAAATTGTATATCTACATTAATAGACAACATTTTAGAATCAATCCAACGAAATGGATCGAATAGAAAGATTTTTTATAATAATAAAAAAAGGAAATTGTGCCTTACCTCGATGTATCCAAGATTGTTGGGGTCTAGTTCTTCCATGATGAGAGCAGCGTACTCGTCGGCTTGTTCTTGGAGCTTGGAGAGCTTGTTAGCCGAAGCGCTAAGGGTGATGATTTCCCTCACCTCCTCTTCACCGATCCGACCGTCGGCATTCTTGTCGACCATGTCAAAGAAAGTCTGAAGCCTCGAGTCGAAGCTTTGGTCGGCGATCTGCTCCCAGAACTCCCTCAGCTCGTCCTTGGTGATCGTTCTCGTATTAATATTCCTCTTTCTGGCCAACGCGTCGAATAATTCTCCGGCAAACTCCTTTTCTTTCATGCCTATACAAAGATATTGAAATTGTTATAATTAAAATGTTTCACTTCAGAGTTCAGACCGAACTTAATTATATATACATACCTATGCATTGGCCGAAGAGGTTCCTTTGGAGCTCTCCGTCGACGGCCAACTCGTTGAACCGCTTCTCGACCGCCGCCCAACCTTTCTTACTATCCGTCTTACTAATAAACTTAAGCCCGTGAATCGCACGAGACGCGGCCGACCTGGTCCGGTCCATCGGAGGCCTTCGCGTCCCGGAGGCCAACCTCTTGAGCTCATGAGACACCTGACGGATCCGCGAAGACGCGTTCCGCATGATCGACGACCCGAACGACGACTTCTTC
Organism: Triglochin maritima; assembly: GCA_963682175.1. NCBI lineage: Eukaryota > Viridiplantae > Streptophyta > Magnoliopsida > Alismatales > Juncaginaceae > Triglochin > Triglochin maritima. Next base: position 50,620,593 of record OY821774.1, on the reverse strand, counting down.
TCCAAATTCTTCGCGAGAAGCGTCATCTCCGGGTCCTCGCCGTCGCCGCCGGCCTTAACGCTGTGGACGGCGACGGAGTCGTCGCGGACGTCGAGGGTGATCTCGACGTAGTCCTCCTCCTTTTGCTTATTCGACGTCTCGGGGAGGTTGAAGCGGGCGCTCTTCTTGGCCGTCTTCCGGCCAACCAACGGCCCGCTGTAGGCGTTCCGGTCGCTGGTTATTGGACCACTGTACGCCATCCGGTCGCCACCGCCACGGCGGCCCCCCATCTCTATCGAATCGTCTCCCCGTCGCATTTCGCCGAATCACAGCCACAAGTAAAACGATAAATTAAGCTGAGATAGTAACGAAACAATTAATTAAGTGATCGTTGATTTGAGTAAGTAGGCAATGGATGGATCGATTGAATTGAGAAGGTGGTTTGTGGTGGAATTTGGTGATGAGTTTGGAGGATGGGGTTTGGAAGGGGAATATTATATATGGGGTTGGGAGTGTGATAGATAAATATATGATGATGGGAAGGGGTGAGGAAGGAGAGTAGTAGTCAACAACTGAAGGTAGACTGAGTGTAGTCAATTAATTCTTAGGTTTCGTGTGAAAGAGATTAGGTTTCGTTGACTGCCCACCATGGTTCAAATACCACTATGGTTAACCTCTTTTTTAGGGTAGGTATTAGTTTTGGTTAGTGTAAAAAGTTGATGAATGTTTTTGTGTGATTTGTTGGTGTTTAAATGGATTAATGTTATCTGAACCTTCCACCTGTCTGGGGAGTACTCGTGGTCTTGGATCTGTTATTGGGTGGTAGGGGTGCACATGGGTCGGGTTGGGTCGGGTTTGGGCCTCAACCCGACCCAACCCGAAATTTTCGGGTTGGGAAAAAATCCAACCCGAACCCGAACCCGAACCGGTTCGGGTTCAACCCAACCCGACCCGAAATTTTCGGGTTGGGTCGGGTTGGGTCGGGTTGAACCCGAATTTGGAAATTTTTGGGTTGGGTTGGGTTGAATCGGGGTTATTTTCGGGTTGGGTCAGGTTTATTTTCGGGTTGGGTCGGGTTGGATCGGGTTTATTTGGGAAAAAATTAAAAAAAAAATAAAAAAAAATAAAAAAAAAATAAAAAAAAATAAAAATCGGGTTCGGGTTGGGTTGGGTCAACCCGACCCCCTCAACCCGAACCCGACCCGAAAATTCGGGTTTTTGATTTTCCCAACCCGACCCGACCCGAACCCCTCCTCAACCCGACCCAACCCGACCCGACCAGTCGGGTTCGGGTTGAGTTTCGGGTTGAACCCAACCCATGTGCACCGTCGGGTTCGGGTTGAGTTTCGGGTTAATCCGTGATCTTCTTACATCACGTGAACTTATTCCTGTAGCTGCTCAGTGATAATCAATTAATCTAGCCAATTGCATTTGCAGTGTGAAACTTATTATATGTTAATACTTATTTAAGTATCGTCGTTGCAATTAGTGACTTTCCGACACTTACGCAATCATATTATGTAACGTCTTTTTTGCGATATAAAATGTCGTGTTCTGTTCTGTAACTTCTTGTAACTTTGACTATGTGTTGACATACGCAATTAAATAAATAAAAATTAATTTACCTCCGTGGCACATAACATAACAACGTTGTTATGTATTTTGTAACATAACATAACAACGTATTATTACATTTAATTTAATTAATAAGTATCAACATTTTTTTCCATATTTAATCGTGGTTACCCATCGTTATCTTGTCAGTGGCCGCCTAAAATGAACAACCTTATTCTTGATATTACAAGACGAAACACAAAGGCCCGCCGTTAATGCACGGGTTGGGCCCTGGGGGGTTGGGGAAACTCGTAGAAGAAAAGTAAATCGGGAAAGTGGGTCTCTGCATTTATCAAAAAATTAATCTAGTTAATTATCCTAATAAGATGGGACACATGTACAACTGTCAACCTTGACTCGGCTCGATAGTTCAATTCGAACTCGACTCGAAAAATAATCGACTCTAGTTTCACTTGAAAATGAAAGATATTGATGAAAAATAAAAAATCTCTTAACTTAGTTCAGTAAACGAGTTGTTCGAACTCGATAAAAATTGATGTTCGGTTCGATAGCTCGCTATTGCTGTAGCTGCTCATTTATATATATTTTTTGTATTGGGTAATAATATAAGATAATAATTATTGTTCGAAATTGTGTTCGACTTGGCTTGTTTACACCCACGCATGTTACAAGGAGAATAAACAAATATGACTTGGTGGAGATTCTTCATGCCCATCTGGTACTAAATAATCTAATTAAATTAGAGAACGATTAGTCAAATAATATTCATTTTATGGTAACTTCCAAAATATGATGTTTCGCTTCTGGATATCCATACTCTGTGTAAAGTTAACTCACTCATCAAGCATCAATAATGAAACCGTATTTGTCTCAATAAAAATAGAGGCTATAATAGACCCTTTTAATTTTCCTCCGTTTGTAGTGATTCGAAAATAATCTTGGATATATTGCTCTTAAGAAAATCCGATCCAAGACATAATATGAGACTATTGTCATTTGGAGTGTGGACATTCCTACGGATGAGTTTAATTTGAAGCTGGGTTAACTTTCCACGTTGGGTACCTTTCTCCTACCGGATATTTCATGCAAGGAGAGTAATATAAGAGGAATGATTAGGGTGTAAAATTTCAGAATATAAATAAATACCTTTTCAACATGGTTTTTAGCTCATTAACCATTCTTTTTTAATTTTCTCATTCTAAGCGATGCCTTAGTAGAATGTAAGAAAGAAACAAGATTTTTATCCTTTATCCCTTACAATTCTACATCACCCAAAACTACAGCCTAACTCTAAAAATAGATGTCCTCTAACTTTCATTAAGCCTCATAACTAATATTCCAGTGCATATAAATTATTTCTATGATTTTTCAACCCAAGAAACTCCATTTTAGCAATGGTCATCCCCATTAGTCTGTTAGTATACCTTGATCAGTTGATTGGTCAAGTCGTGTAGGTTGGTTGTTGAAAACCATCGTACCCACAGAAAGGTACTTCCAAAAAAAATAGACCCACAGGAAAGGAATTTATTAACTTATTATTTGATGTAAGACTGACGGGGATCAAAATAAGGATAAATATCATAGTGTCTAGTGGATTATTATTTTAATGTGATCTCCACCAACGTACACCAAGTTGGATCTTTCCGATTCCTAAGGGGGGCGGCTAACCATTTTTTCTAATTTACAAATGACACAAGAGGGGTAAATATATTAAAATCAATGTATAAAGTAGTGACTGGGTTTTGTTCTTTATTAATTCCTATGTAACTTGACCTCTTTTTTTAGGAAAAATAACATTCATTGGTGTTATGCCTTTTATTTTGTTATTCGGTAATTACAGTTTTTCTCCTTATTTTTCCTTTGTTGGCAGTTTATGCTCACGATCTTTAAAGGTTAGTAATTTGACTTCTGTTATTTTACTCGTTGGCATTTTGATCCATATGTTAGTTTTGACCAACGTTCAGGGAACGCCTAAGCGTTTGTGCTACTGCCTAATTCTGGACGGTGTTTTTTTTAAAATTTTATTTCAATTAAATTTGATAAAATAGATTAAAAAATCAGGAAAAATCGGAAAAATGCACAAATATTATCTAAAAATACTATACATGTTTAGGCTTCGAAAAGACACCTAGTTCCTCGACCAATGCCTCACTAGACACCCCTCTTTACCCACCTAAATACTTAGGTATACAATTTATTGCTTAGTAGTACGATTACAGAGGTAACTCAGAGTTCATACAATAGCAGATAAGAGAGAAATTAGAATTACAAGCTAACTAACTAATTCCATTGGACACATTGATCTAATGTCAAACTGGAAACCATATCATATCCTCCACCACCATCAGAGTCGTCGGAGTGGTTCTCGTTCAGATTGTTGACGTAGACATCATCTTCTTCAGTTTTTTCATTGTCGGATGGACATATTGCTCGTTGATGTCCATCGGTGGTTGAGAACTCGATGCACCTGGATCTCTAGAACTAATGTGAACGACGACATCCATGCCAACACCTAATAATGGCGCGTCAGATGCAGTGGAACACCGCGCGTCAGATGACGTTGATCGAGTAAAGCGTCTCCGTGAAGAAGAATGTCCTAAAGTTGCTTCCTCGGCATCGATCCATGTAAGCTCCTCTCTAGCGAAGATCGGATCTTGAGTTTCTACCAACCATGGATGCTCGTCGAAGAGATTGTAGTCCACACTGATGGAGTCATAAAATCTGGACTTCTCCATCCTTTGCTGAAACATTTGCCTTAACTTTTGGTTGTAGGAAACTTGATGATTAGAATAGAATTATGAAGAAGAAGAGAATGAGAGATGTGTGAAAAATGAAGATGTTTGGAGATGTTTATATAGGATTTGAGAGTAGTGGCAAACTTGTAATTTTTGAAAAAATTCAAAAAAATCAAAAAAGAGATAACTGTTAGAGAGCTGGGCGAAATGGGCGGTCGCCTACGTGAACACTGGTTTTGACCATGAAAAACGACTAAAATGCTATCAACCTAAAATAAAAAATTATCATAATTTTTTTAGAAAAACATTAAACATAACCTAACAAATTATCTTGTTCATATTTAACATTAAAAAATTCTTAATGTTTTTTTCAAAAAATTGATGGTAATTTTGGATTTCCGGGTTAACTACAATTTAGTCAGTTTTTGGTCAAATTAAAATAAGGGGCAAACTGCGATTGAGTGAAAGGACAGAGGCAAACTGTGACATTTTAAATGTCAGAAGTGTAAAGTGACAACGAGGGAACTGATAGGGCAAAATGCAATTAAGCTTTTTCTTTTTCCCCTTAAAAAGAAGGTTAATTTTTCATTTTAATGTCATTGTTATATATATATTAATATATATAGATTGATGGTGATAAAATGGTCAAAATGTACAATCTAATTATATCATTCACCCTTTCATCTTCTCTTAAGATTGAAGTATGCAATCCATAAAAATGCAGTATTATTGTTTGAAGTTATAAGTCTAAAAAGAACTTACTAAATTAGGATACTTCTCAAGAATTTACATTTGAAAGTATGACTAAAAATTTACATATGAATTAACAGTGCCCACATGGGATGACATGCAAAATAAGACAATATGGGCTATAGATACAGCCATACAGGGTGGGTGATGGTGGCTTTACTGGCCGCCTCGTTGCACTCAATAATTAGGTGGTATGTTATTTAAAAAACACATAGATAATGTAGCTAGTGTTTTTCTTAAGAAGTATTTAAGTAGCGTATTTTATGATACAAAAAAAGGGAGAGGTGGGAATCTGAGAGGAAAGATTAGGAGTCGATCTACAATAATTTGTTCTAATATTTTCAGTTAGAATGCTAATTATAGAGGTGAAGTATATATGAAACCAAAGACTTATATATAACAATTTGTAAAATGCGATGTTTTAAACTATGAAATATATGTTATTATAGTTATTGCTACCTATTTAACAAACACAAGCTCATGCAGCTAGAATTATGCTTAGCAGTTAGAAATATATATATATATATATAGTACGTGAGAAAATGGAGCATCTAAGTGTAAACTTTCAACACACAATATTTGATTGGATATGACTACAATATGAGTGGATCATTTTCAATCTTCTAAGCCAGAACCTACAACGATGCATCCTCCGATTTTTAAATATGCATGGGTGCTACTTTTCCACGTTCCTAAATTAATGTGTTGAGCACGTGCGAAAATTTGGTTATTTTTCCTAAGAAAATGAACATGAAGTATGCTTAGGCAGCGTAGACAACGGTTATCATTATTATTTTCTTAAAAAATTAACTCGCAAGCTGGAATATGGTCCACGGTTTGTTAATTTATTATTACGTTGTAACTTCTAAGAATATTCCGATATAGTCATTGAAAATAATTTGTTTAAACACAACGTTACATCTAATCTTTTCCTGAAACCATGTTTTTTTTTTGACTGAGCGCGTTATAACAAGTTCTCATGTGACGACACGCAAATTCATTGAAGTTTTTAAGTAATTTACCTATATTTAGTATTTTTCTCACAATTTTAATTTATAGGTTGATTGCACTGCCTCTTATCTTTTAACTCGTTGACACTTACACCGTTAATCTATAAAACGTTGTTGTCCACATGTTCTTTCACATATTGGTATTTTCCACCTCTATTATCTTTGACCTCGTTAAATGATCAAATTTTTCTCGACCTGAAAATCTAAAAGTTATCATTAATTGTTTTCCACAAACTATCTTATTTTAATGTGTTTTTTTCAAAAAAATGGTGGTAACTATGAATTTTAGAGTTCATAGCAGTTTCATCATTTTTGGAATCAAAACTAGTAGAAGGGAATAAAGTGTCAACAAGTGAAAGCACATGAGGCAAAGTATAATGTTTTAAATGTCATGCATGAGAAATGCAAACAAATAAAAGGACAAAGGGTAAACTCCAATTAACCCTTAATTTAAATTAAAGAATGTGATACTGATATATATGATTCAGTCATTGATCTTCGATGGAAATCTATCAAACTTAACTAGTATCATACGGTAAGATGTTCGTAGAATCAGGACAAGTTTGAAGACGAAGCTGTGGAATGAATGAAGTCCTCGAAGCTAGTTACAATATATGTACGATTGTCATGGGTCGCTAATTATCTAATCAATTTAACGTTTTAATTTCTACCTAAACAAACAAAGATGCAGCGAAAACAATTCAAACAAAAATAAAAAAACTATGTAAACCACAATGACACCGGAAGATTTTTATAGAGGTTCGGCATCCCGCCTACTTCTTCTCTTGCAAACTATGTTTGACTTCACGAGTTTCACTCACGACTTCACTATCAATCTCGTTCCGAACCGAGATTAAGATTTTACACAGTAAACTAACGAACAAACCTTGCATAGTTTGGACTCATTTTCTCACAATCCGAGAAGAAACACCGAAATCTATACTCTTTGTCTTATACTTTCACCAAGACCATTGCTTCTTTGACAGTCGAGATTGAGTGGAACAAACACTTTATAACTTGAGCACACTTTGAGTAGGATTTAAATATAATCAAATGTGTGGAATTTAGACTTAAAGTGTAGTGTTGAGCTTGCAACCATATCTTCATTTGTGTAACTAAATAGTAAATATACCCAACTCAACTGAAAATTCATGCTCTGTTTTCACTCAATTTTTAATGGCAACATTTCAAGTACTTTAAAAGAACTAGTAAAACTATAACTAACTTATAGTTTTACTAGTTTAATTAGAGTTGTGAAATTTTTGTTCAGTTGGTATAATTAGTAAATATATCTAACTCGAAATGTTGTCATTAAACATCGAGTGGAAACATAGCATTATTTTTCAGTTCAGTTGTGTATGTTTACTATTTAGTTACGCAAATGAAGATATTGTTACTAGCTTGGAGGACATAACTAAAAATGCTATGAAAATGAACGTCATAAAATAATGGTTACCACGAAAATTCGTAACTGAAAAGGTATGGAGAGACGAAAATATTTTTAAGAGTCATGAATTTTTGATGTCATAAAAGCGATGTCATCGCGGTTTAATATCTCCCCCCCCCCCCCCCCCCACCTGATCACCGTGCTCCCTCTGAATGGGGGAGATGACCCGGTCCTGGACGATCGGGTCGTCGTTTTGTTTTATTGTTTTATTGTTTTTTATTGTTTTTTTTAAATTTTTGTTTGAATCTTTTTTTATTTATTTTTTTGAAAACGTGTTTTATAATTTTTTAGTATTTTCTTAATTTTTTTCAAGATAGAGCCCAAAATGATGTGGATGAGAGATGTAAGTTGTAGTGAGTTGTGGTTAAGAAGTCAACAGTGTATGAAAGAGAAGAAAATAAGTTGTGGAGAGAGAAAGTTGACGTGGAATAGTGAAAAAACTGATTTGGAAGAGTAAGAGAGAAAACTCATTATCAGGTCATCCGGTTCATGGTTAGGGATGACCTTAGGGCTTGAGAACATTTGACCAAGTTATTTGTGATCGGTTTTATTATATTGATGAACATGCTCCAGAAAAGAAGCTTCCATTTCGATTTCGTATTACGTGGATTTCGTCAACACCCAAAATTCAACTTAAAGATGAATGATGAGGACTAGCACTACAAAAAGAAGACCAGTTTTAGAGTTTCCTAAAATTGAGCACACTATTAATTTGATGTAGAATCGTGTTTTGTTTTGTATGTATAAGGAATTTAAGTCCAAAGAGACTTATCTAGGGGGGAATTTTAGCCACCTAGATATGCTGCTTAGACAACTTGGATAATTATAAATTTATAATATTACGATTGATCTTCTAGAAAAGTGTCATCGTGATCTTGAAAAGAGATAATGCCCAGATGTAAGAGTTAATTATAAAAACGTGCAAGCGCGCAAATATAATCATGCTAAAAAAGGTGCATGAAATTAACACATAAGTATCCTAAATAAAAGGATCACCGATTATAACAAATTTTTGTGGGGGGTCCTCTAAAAAATCTTTTAAATACTTAGTGCTGTGAAAACGGAGAGAGAGAGAGATGTAAATAAAAACCTTTTAACTACTTAGTGCTGTGAAAATGAAGTGCACCACTTTATCAATATCCTTCTCTTGGCTAAATACGATTATATTGTTTGTCCACCTGATGTGTGTAACATAAATTAATATATAACTTTTAAGGTGATTATTTGTAGCGTGCAATTGGAAATTTTATCCTACAGAGGACATAATATAGCTTAAAATGACGTTACTGTGTCGTATCAAAGAAGGAAGCAATGATTGACGGAGGTTTGCAATTGTGATACTTGACAAAGAAAGCTCACATTAACCAATAAATATACGTAATTAAGATTATTGTTTTACCACCTCATGTGTCGTTTTCATCTCTTCTGAAATCACATTTTGGTTTGACATATATGGGGATAGGGGAGTGTTTATTTAGTTATCTTTCCAACAACTCTGATCTCCCTGAGCATAACTATTCTTTTCGATTTATCCTCTTAACGTCAGGATCTGATGGGAACAGAGTTGATGTTTAGAAGAAAGGAAGAAAAATAACAACCAAACTGTTGATGGTAAATTGACAAACATCTCCTCCTACATGATGTTTGAACTAATCCTATATAAGAATGATTGCTAAGTGTCATTGAAGATGTAAACTAACTGATTTGATGTGATATCCCACAAAAGAAATTAAAATTAACTAGTTTGATGTGCTCTGGGTCTAATTGGATATTTCTTTTGATATTTTAAAACTTACTGATGTGGACACGCACGTAAACACCGATTTCTTTCCGACAATGTTCACAAGCGCACCTTCTAATTAACATCCATAAACAAATAACGTATCCTGATTTTTTTCAAACTATTGGGTAAATTCCTTGATATTTCTCTGTAGAATCTTGGAATATATTGAAAGGTATCGGTGGATTACGTATCGTGCATTAGTGAATTTGACTTAATTCTCGGGTCCCAACAAGATTAAGAAATAAGATCGTGACATGCTAGCTAGGCTTGAACAGTTGAACTTGTCTGTTATTTGCCCATGGTTTTGCAGAGACACCCTTAGTTCTTGAACAAGTGGGGGGGAAGGAAGATCAAAACACGACTTCTTCTATGCAAAAATTGAATCTTTTATTGATGACAATAGATAGGCTTAATTAGTTTTACGTATTTTCAGAAACAAATCTTAGAAGTATTCTTAGCATGAGATGCAGAAGTGTCCTTAAATTTTCTTTTGCTTTATTTATGAAGGACAAAGCGTCATAGTAATGCACTCTAAGTATATTCGTCGTACTAATTTAGATCATTCTTTAACGAGTGAATTGATTGAGTGTCACTAATAACTATTGAAATTTGATTTATGTAATATGAAAGTAACTATTTAGTTTAATTCTATAGAAAAATAAAAATATATTTAATACTAGTAACTTCGTTGGACAAAAAAAATAGAATTGTGAATTCAAATATATACTTTCAGATGACGTAAAATAAATTTCAAGAATTAGTTAGACCCACACAATTCACCTAAGTCTTTTTATTTAGAATTATTCCAACCCATGAATTTCATTTAACTTGAAAGTATTTCAGCCAATATTTCAAAGGTAGTCAAACAAATAAGTAATTTAATTATGAAGTAATTGCAGCCGTTTGATTTGATTTGATTTGTAAATGTCAAATATGTGTTTGTTTGTCAGAACTCAGAAATGTTGTTCCGTCAGATTTTCTCATTCTATGATAACCTGTCAGAAAAAGTAGGTAATCAGGAGAGAAAAAAATATTAATAGTTTCAACATATACTTTGAGGCAAGGGAGTACATACCAAGGTGTTAGAAATTTGCGTGGGAATATAAGAAGATCAAAATTTAAAGGAATTATACACCTTAGAGGGCCAGAACACTAAAATGTCTTTATAAATTCGGCAAATTTTTAAAAATATAAGGTTGAATTTGGTTGCGTTCTTCAACTTCAAATTTCACTTGGACATGAAAATTTGTAAGTGTCATGTTTAGTTGTGATTGTGTGTAATTTGTGAATTCTTTATGACATTGTGAAATTTCACCTATACACCAAATTACATGTTAAGAGGTAACATTTTAAAATTCCACAATTTTTTAAACTTTAGTTATTCAAATTAATACAAATATTAATGTTATGTTCTCAATATGATTTATTTTATCCAATTAGTACTTTAACCTATTCATGGTTTGGATACAATCTGAACTACAAAAAAAAAAAAAGGTCATTTTAGTTATATATTTGTCAAAAGATAAAAATTACAATTCACGTCATTCTTTGGATTTATAAATTCCGTCAATTGTGAACTACACGGAACACGAAAATACAACATCGCAATGCAACGTAAGGGAATGGTTACGTCCCCTAATTAGCTTGCGAGTGCTCGCTTTTTGAGATGCATATATGTCTGGCATTACCAATAATATGAGATTTTCAACTGATTTTAGAGCATCTGTACGTAGAACTGTTCTCCCCCCTGTGCACATTTACGATGTCAAAATGTCTCGAATTCATGTGTTCTCTTACAGAAGTGATGAGATTTTCGTATTTTATTTCATGTTATTTTCATGACGTGACCCACTTCTCTACTACAATGTGTTTTTATTTTGACAATTCATTAAATTTGAGAATTTCCAACTGGTCAGCTGAAAATTGGAATTGAGGGATGAAACATAATAATCTAGGAGAGTGACTCTCGGCTAGCTTTCGTTGTCGAACTATTCAAATTCTCAACAACAAATGCCAAGATACCAATCCAATTATCTTTGCATCCGAATCGAGATTGCAGCAGTGTTGGTCAGTTGGTGGATATCTTTCTCGGACATTAGTTTGTTTTTCTTTCTTCAAATGATTAACCAAAAACATTGCCGCAAGAGGAAGCCAAAGGTAACGTAGACAATAAGAAGCATGCGAAATCCAAACGGAAAACATCATATCAACTTCTAACGTACAAGTCAAAAACGTCCATTGAACATTATTATTCCGAGTCATGAAATCTGCGTTGAAAGATGTCGTCGTTGGACTGAGCTTGCAATTTAAAGCTAGGCAGATGTATAACCGAATTGGAGATCAAATCAAACATGGCTACTTTCGACGTGTCATGGGCCTCGTGGCTTCTTGCACGCGGACAACATTTACAAATAAACCCTTAAAATTACTAGAAAGGGTTAAAAATGGGATCATTGTTCTGAACTGCTAAACATCGCCCTAAAATTACTTAAATCGCCCCTTGAAATTACCAAATTGCCCTTCCTCCTATTTTTGCTTATATATCTCACAATTTCACTCTTTTTTCAAAACTTTCTCTTCCTATACCTACTACACAAGATTACGAATGTCTCGGAGGCCAGGGAAGCAGCCAGCAGTTCCCCCGGTGTACCCGTATGAGGTAACATTACGTTATTTATTTGTTTTTTAAAAAAAAAAAAAAAATGCGTCGGCGTCCGAGGGAGACGCCCCCCGCATGGGGCGGGCGTCCGAGGAAGCCGCTCCCCCCATAGAGCATGTCCGAAATTAGTCAAATTTCGCCGTCTCGAGTCTTCAAGAAAGTTTCGAATATTCGTCAGCTGCATTTCAGTAGCCGCGTTGACGCGCTCGAAAAGAGTGTCCAGAGCTGCAGTCGATGTAGAAATCCACTCTTTTAGAGCCGAATGAGCACTTTCGACCCTACAATTCGTGGTGTTCCCAAAATGAAGGACTTTGTTCGTCCAATTCAGCACAAACTTTTCTTTATGCACCAACCACGTGGTGTCCAGATACTCCGTGATAGCCGGCCACGATCTATACAAATCTTTCAGAGCATACACAACTCTATCATACTCGGCTTCTGAAGTAGAAAGCATGATCTTCCTCCATCTTCCACGCCTCAAAGTCTCTGCCATCTCCTTATTCTTGCCGAATACGTGGTATGCGTAATTCAATACGTCTTTGTTGATGTGCCATGTGCAGAGTAAATGAGCAGAGTCAGGAAAAACCTCTCTCACTGGTCGCATAAGGCCTAACTCCCGGTATGTTATTATTGCAGTCGGGCTGACAGTCCCCAATAACAGATCTCTCAACTTCTCCATCACCCACAAATAACTGGAGTAAGATTCATCCATCAAAATCGCATATCCAATAAGGAAATTCATGTTTGCTGGTGTGACCCCAATCATTTCGAACAAAGGCATCTTATACTTGTTCGTCTTGTAAGTCGAATCCATGCAGATAACGAAAGGATATGTCCGCAACAACTGGACTGACGTCGGATGTGCCAAAAAAGCGTGAGTTACGACATCAGTTTCTGGATCCGCCATAATCCAATGTAAGTACTCACACTGCACTGCTTGGTAGAGAAACTGCTGGACGGGATTCCGATCTTCAGATTTTGTCCTCCTCATGTAATCTCTGAAATTATAAATATGCCTTTGATTTGGATTGTCCTCCGGGAATTTTTCTTTTACTGCCTTCAAGATGTTCCGTGGTTTTGCTTGCGCCTCTGTCATATCACGAACAATCTTCTTCGCCCCAGAACTTAGACCACTAATTTGACGATGACCCTCTGGATAAACTGCCAGTCTGTGGTTGTGATGTCCGTGAGCACTATTATAAACCACAACCCATCCATCACGATCTCGTCGCTCCACCACTTTTATTAAGAAACGGCAACCGCAACCCTTTCTTTTGGTGTTTCTTCGAAGTGCAGTATCCATATCCCGAGACTCCATTTGATTTCGCCGGTCGCATCTCAAATAACAATCCATCCGACTATCTGATCTTGTTTTGTACGACGACACGACCAAAAAAAACCCAGCTCCGATAGCTACTTGTTTGGCCCATTTACATGCTTCATCGATTGTTTCAAAGATTTGTGTAGTTTGAAATAACTCACTGTAATCCACTCCATCACCACCGAAATCTGGAACCTACAAAAATATATTCAAAATTAAAAAAATAAAAAAATAAATTCGAAATTAAAAAAATTAAAAAATAAACTCGAAATTAAAAAAACAAAATCAAAATCAAAAAAAAAAGGCGTCTGTGTTAGACGCCTGCCCCATGGATGGGGCGTCTGTGTTAAACGCCTTCCCCAACGGTAAGGCGTCTGCGTAGGACGCCTGACCGAAGGGAAGGGCGTCTACTACAGACGCCTTACCCATGGGGAGGACGTCTACATAAGACGCCTCTCCCATTGTGTAGGCGTCTGCGTTAGACGCCTCGGTCATGGGTAGGGCGTCCTACGCAAACGCCCTCACCATGGGGGAGGCGTCTAATGCAGACGCTCGGCCCAAAAATTTCCCCGCGCCAGGCTTACCTCACCCGATGCATCACCCTCGCCAGACATTTTCGTGGTGTTTTTACTGATAAATTATGAATATACAAGACCATAGGCCTTATTTATAGACACGGGACGATTTGGGTATTAAATATATTGTTAAGGGCAATTTGGTAATTTCAAGGGGCGATTTAAGTAGTTTTGGGGCGACGTTTAGTAGTTCCCTAATTGTTTTGTCATGAATTTTTTTGGTAGTGTTTATAATGTAACGGGAAATGTTTGTTGAACGCAGTGCGTCACGGACGCGCTCTACGTTGACATCCATGTCAGCCCTTACGTGGCTAAAGCATGAATGTTTTTTTGTTTTTTCTTCCTGATGTCCACTCAAATCACATTAAATGCGTTTCAACTCAGCACGTTCTCTCTCTCCACCCAAATACAAATATGATGACACTCTTTTTTTCTTCTTCATTCTTTCTCTCCAGAATAAATCACCATTTCGAGCAAGATATTAGGTCGAAGAAGCGTTTGATGCCGACTCCCAGGATTCTTCACAACGTAAGCAGCGTGAATGGGACGGTGCGAAGACTTCCCGATGTTCTTGTCAGCGTTAGCATCGTAAATGTGACGATCCGGTGGTGAAGACTTCGCACCACAACATCTTTGCTGCACTGTTGGAGTGCCCGTGACAGAAAAAGAATGAAGAAGAAAGAAAGAGTGTCATCGACCGTCCCATTCACATTACTTACGTTGTGAAGAACCCTGAGAGTCGGCATCAGACGCTTCTTCGAAATAATATCTTGCTCGAAATGGTGATTTATTCCGGAGAGAGGTACAACGCTCCGTGGTGAAGACTTACGTATGTTAGGTTTATGTTGTACATCTCTCCGTAATAAATCACCATTTCGAGTAAGATATTACGTCGAAAAAACGTCTGATGCCGACTACCAAGGTTCTTCACAACGTAAGCAGCGTGAATGAGACGGTCATGTTTAAGTCTTACATATTCTTTCCGATTTACTGGGAAAATATATATTATCTTTGTAATTTGTGCGTGCTTGTGTTTGTATTGTTTGTTTGTGTGTGATTTACTGGGAGAAGATATATTATTTTTGTAATTTTTGTGTGTTTGTGTTTGTGTTTGTATTGTTTGTTTGTCTTTGTGCTCTCATTGTATCTTATTGTGTAATAGTTACCATCAATAATATGTACCATCAATATCTCATTGTGCTCTCATTGTATCTACATAAACAGGACAAACTTTCTACATAAACTGGACAAACATTCTACATAAACAGGACAAACTTTCTACATAAACAGGACAAACTTTGTACATAAACAGTACAAACTTTCTACATAAACTGGACAAACATTCTACATAAACAAGACAAACTTTCTACATAAACAGGACAAACTTTCTACATAAACATGAAAAAACAGGACAATCTTTCTACATAAACAGGACAAAACAGGACAAACTTTCTACATAAATAGGGAATCTGAGATGCTATTTTTTTCCTAAACGTAATTCTTGTGGGGTAAAATATACAGTGGGAGGTTTGTTGAGTTTGTGCGGGGGTGGCAGGGGGCGGCAGCCCCTGCGGGGGACGTTATTGCATTCAATATATTGATTCCGGACAGCAAATACACTTATTCCGGACAGCAAATCCACTTATTCCGGACAAACTTTATGTTCCGTTTCTGGAAACACTTTATTCTTAAATCGGACAACAAATACACTTATTCCGGACAGCAAATACACTTATTCCGGACAAACTTTCTGTTCCGTTTCTGGACACATTTTCTTCTTATTCTGGACAACTACACTTATTCCGGACAACAAATCAACTTATTCCGGACAAACTTTATGTTCCGTTTCTGGACACACTTTATTCTTAAACCGGACAACAAATACACTTATTCCGGACAACAAATACACTTATTCCGGACAGCAAATACACTTATTCCGGACAAACTTTATGTTCCGTTTCTGGACACACTTTCTTCTTATTCTGGACAACTACACTTATTCCGGACTGCAAATACACTTATTCCGGACAGCAAATACACTTATTTCGGACAACAAATCAACTTATTCCGGACAAACTTTATGTTCCGTTTCTGGACACACTTTATTCTTAAACCGGACAACAAATACACTTATTCCGGACAACAAATACACTTATTCCGAACAGCAAATACACTTATTCCGGACAAACTTTGTGTTCCGTTTCTGGACACACTTTCTTCTTATTCTGGACAACTACACTTATTCCGGACTGTAAATACACTTATTCCGGACAGCAAATACACTTATTCCAGACTACAAATCAACTTATTCCGGACAAACTTTATGTTCCGTTTCTGGACACACTTTATTCTTAAACCGGACAACAAATACACTTATTCCGGACTGCAAATACACTTATTCCGGACAGCAAATACACTTATTCCGGACAACAAATCAACTTATTCCGGACAAACTTTATGTTCCGTTTCTGGACACACTTTATTCTTAAACCGGACAACAAATACACTTATTCCGGACTGCAAATACACTTATTCCGTACAACAATATACACTTATTCCGGACAGACACATAACGTTAACAGGACAAACACATAATGTAAACTGCATACACACATAAAGTAAGCTAGACAAATTAAGTTGATTCAATGTAAAACTTAAAAACAAATATTTTATTATGATAAGTGTGGGCTCTGCACGAATAATGAGACTGCACGATGTCCTAGGGTCTGCACACTGTCTTATCTGTGTATTGGGAAATGAATCGTTCAACTTAAAGAACCGGCGTTTTTTAAAAAGACAAAAACGCGCGAACAGAAATTTCGCTGACTGGACGCTGACTCAAAGAAAAATATCTGAGCTGTACAGATCCACGTAAGGTGCGTCCGTGACGCGCGCGTCCGTCTATAACTACTCTTATTATAATCCTTGAGCTTTTGAGTATATGAATTTCAATATTTTTAAGTTGAGAATGTGCATTATATCAAATAATTTTGTAATATGTACTAAATTCATTGTTCTGTTTTGAGAATATTCAAGGATAAAAAAAAACCATATATACTTAAGTTTACTTGTCGTATCCCTAATAAATAAATTATTATACTCAAAATTGATTTTATAATGAATCATAATGTAACATCAACTAGGGTTAAACTTAGTTAGGAAATCTCTCGTATTGAGATAGTCAAGGCTATTGATTGAATCCTTACAATCACAATAATGTTTGAGAATTTTAAGATTGAAAATGGAGTGAATAGTAGAGTAGATAAAAATTAAGAAAATTGAATGAATAAATATAAATAGTAGGGTTAGATATAGTTATTAGGGTGGGCCGCCGAACTTGAATTTACGTTCTGTCCACCGAATTTGTACTTTCACCAGTTGACAAAGTGTCATTCTCGAATTTGTTGATATAATCTGTTGTAGTAGTGATCTTCGTGAAATAGATTTTCTTGAAACAGGTCATCAAGTATGAGTAAGTTGAATGCTTGCGCAAGCTGTTTATGCATCAAGACCGAAATTAGTGAATTGTATGCACGAGATCACACATGAGGCAGAGCAAAACACAAATAAATCTTCTTTCTGAATAAGTTTGCAGACGCTGAGAGTGGTAATCAAATTCCACGTTGAACATAAAAAACGCACATATATAGATTCGGCTGTAATTAACTTCACGAAATGATATAAACATTTGCACAAGTAATGCCTCGACCCGACCATATTAAAGCTAGGCCAGGCTAGTAATTTCAAATTAAACCCAGTCCATGTTACACCAAGTGACTGGGCCTAGTTGTACAAGAACGCCCAGTGAGCCCATAACAAGTTTTGGTTATACTCTACCAGTTTGTCGAACACTCACACTTAATCGTAAGCTACTCTTCTTTTCTTATTTATATATAAATATATTGTGCCTTTTAGATCTAATATGTATTAAAATTCACTTACGATCTGAAAACCATATTTGCATGTGAATAACAGAATAATTTTTTTCTTACGTGAATGTTGTATAATTTCTGTTATGGCATGGTAGGAAACAAATTTCACATGAAATATCTGACAAACTGTTGTTTTGAAGTCCACAATGTTCAACCATATTAAAAGCCGTCAACCTGTTGGACGCACTGGTCGACGACACCTCAAGGCCAAAAAAATAAAAAATCTTAAGATATATATCTTCCATTAGTATATCTTCGTTACAAGAAAGATTGAGCATTCTTACGTTATGGCTTGGTCTCAATGAATCTGATAATTGATTTATCTACAGCACGAGCGATTGAATTATCGTGTTGTTGCGTGATTTGATCCATATCTCATGCTTCTTGCCTAACGTGATTTGTCAGGAATCTTGAATCATCACACTAAAACAGTGCTCAGAAGCATCCTTCTTTGGCATATCACATGTTAATTAGCATATATTGCTGTTGATGTAACGAAGTTAATCACATGTATATGCCTAAGTATTATCACAAGAACAAATCTATTCATGTTTTGTGTGGGTTGAAGATTAATTTACTCTAGATTTCAGGTTCTTTGTTGGTGGGTTTATCTTGTTTGGCATGTTGCTTAACTAAATTTAAAGTTTCTAGTTGCTTGGATATCAACATTATTGGATAGTGAACCAAGTCGTCGTGTTAAATGTTAATTTGTACAATTTACTTTGAAGGTTCAAATGAGGCCTCCCATTTTCTTGCAAAGAAAAAAAAGTTGGGTTTTTTCGTGTGTTAACCATCAAGTCAACAAACATTCAAATTATAACAAAAAGACAAAGATATAGATCATTCACGAGGAGGAAAGGAAGCGGACATAATGATATCTAAGAGTGTAACTGAGGCGAATATTATATGTTTATCCCTTCAATTTAATAAGCAGGTACGAGTACGATTTTTGTACCTATTTAAAAAATTATATTCGTTTACCTATACATGTTTGACCCGTTTTATAAATAAAGAGGGTACGGGTATACCTCTATCAATATCCGTTTATCTATTTACCCGTTTAATTATTAAATTAATATATAGTTAAAATAATAATAAATAAGATTTTTGTTGGCAAAAATGATTGTTTGAGGCTTACTTGTGAGAAAGTTGGTAATTTCTCATCATTTTGACTTAATTCGTAATTTCAAAAGTTATAAATTTAGCATCATTTTTGTTTAATTCATTCTCATCCAACGGTTAGGTTCTTCCAAGTTGATTTTCGTTAGCAAAATTGTTCATTTTGTTAGCAAAAATTATACTTGTTATACCTACCTCATACTTATTTATTAAACGGGTATAAGACAGATACAAGTACAATATGACTATACTCGTTACATACCCGACCCGTTTACATTGATATCATTGGATGGGTTCGTGGGATGCATGGCCGGTAATATCAACCACAATTGAACTTATAACAACAATTATCGAAACAACAGTCAAGAGTAGTCAATTTTTGAACTGTTTTTATGAATAAAATCAACCCCACATTCATCATAACAACCCAATATGTGTATATCCCTTCGGATCGATATGCTTTGTTGTTTAATATGTTTTTGCATAAAGCAATAATAAAGAAAGTGGACGAAACCCCTCTACGAACATCAATGAAATTGACGAACTACCGATTTAATATTAATCTGAGGGTGGTGAGATTTAGATGTCCATCCTCACACATGCACTAAAGAGGGTAATACTACAAGCTAAATCAAATCTTGAAGATTGTCTTATATAGATTAGGTAACGACCGCGAGCAAGCTTAAGGAATATATTAACATTTTTTATTAATATCGTAATTAATATGACTTAATGTTGAAAGAACCAAAACATCACACATGGATACAAAGCGCCCACATCCGAATCGCACCTTCATCACCAAGAAATAAATCAAACCAACAAACGCGTCTGTTCACTTATTCACAAACGGTCACCAACAACTTATATATAAATCATGTAACTCAGAATTAAAAAATAATCTCTTTTTTTTGTTCATCTCTGTTTTTCTATATGGTATCAGAGCATCGACCCATACTTTCTCATCACCGGTGATCCTCAGAGTTCTCTGAACTCATCACCGGAAAACCTCAGAAAAAACAACACCAGAAAAATCATCATCTTTGCCTCTCAAGGGAGTTAAAGGTGACCAAAAAAACCGACATCCAAACCCAAGGGAAAAATCAGAAATGACGGATCCAGAAGTAAACACCCCAAGATTGGTATCGCAACTTCTCAATGGACAGAATTATATGTCATGGGCACGGGCGATTACACTGGCCCTCAGTGGAAAGGGCAAACTCTGACACATCACCGGAACGTCAAGAAAACCCAACGGAGAAAACACCGAAACAAAACAAGAAGAGTGGCAGGCGATGAACCACCTCGTCATGTCATGGGTGATCAACTTCATGCAACCGAAAATCAGTGTCATCTTCCTCTACAAAAACTCAGCAAAAGAACTCTAGGACGCGGTCCAAAACATCTACGATAAAACCCACAACTTCGCTCATATATTTAAACTAAAACAAGACATGTCGCAGACAAAACAACAAGGACAAACCATCACGGAGTATCTTGGGACACTCCAGCGCGGGTGGGACAAGCTCGCCATCTACGAGCCAGCGACTACTGACCCGAAGGTCATACTCAAGCGCAAAGAAAGGGACCACATATACCAGTTCCTCATCGGACTCGACGGCAACTATGAAGCCATCCGGAGTCAAGTCCTCATGACCCCAGAACTTCCAGATCTCGCATACATCATCGCGATGATCCAACGGGAAGAGTCCCGCCGGACTACCGCTCAGACTATCGATCAAACATCAGAATCTTAGGCGTTTTTCGCCGAAAAATCTCAAACCAGTAAAAACAAAAAATACGGAAACAAACCACAAGAAACATGCGACAACTGCAAAAAAACAGAACATAATAGGAACTGTTGCTGGTTCCTACACCCGTATCTCCGACCAGCAATGGAAGGAGGAGGAGATCATCAGAACAGGAAGAAAAGCAGTAGTTGACCAACAGGAAACTGAGCGGTGGCTAACCCTAGCACGGAGGGGGAGAAGAGAAAATGGGAAGTCGAAATGGATCGACGATGTTTTGTATCGTCGCGTGAAGAAACGGTCGGATCCGAGTATCTCCGAACCCGACCCGACTCCTATATAGCAAACTCCACTGGATCCGGATCCGGACCCGACCCGATTCCACTGGATCAACTACTGGCCCACCTAAGCACCTATTTGCAGAAGAACCCCAAGGATCAGGTAATTATGCAGGTATAAAGTCTTGGCCCCAAAATTTTTCTGCAAATAAAACAAATAAAACCTTAGAAAACACAAGACATGTGCATAGTACTCAATGGATAATTGACTCGGGTGCTACGGATCACATGACCGGAAATCCATTTTTACTGCAAAATATTAAAGATAACTTAAAAATGCTTAACAAATTCGTAATTGTAGCCAATGATAATCAAGTTGAAATAAAAGGTATAGGAGAAACTACTATATTAAATGAAATAAAAAAGGATGTCTTATATGTACCATCCTTTACTTCTAATCTCCTTTCTGTAGCAAAGATTACAAAGATCTTAAATTGCAATGTTGTATTCACCCCAAGTGCTGTACTCTTCCAGGATCGAACTACAGGGAAGACGATTGGTAAATGAGTCAACATCAACGGACTTTATGTTTTAGATACTCAGAATAAAGGTCTTCATACTTCTAGTAAACCTAATCATGACATCTGACACAAAAGAATGAGACACCCCTCCTATCCAGTTTTAAAAACTTTATTTCCTTTTATTTCATCTAATTATGCATGTGATGTCTGTCAATTTTCTAAACAAACTAGACTTCTTTTTTATAAATCTAAAACTAAATCTAGCTTTCCTTTTGAATTGATTCACTCCGACATCTAGGGTCCCGCTCCGGTTGAATCTTATAACGATTTCAAATACTTTATTCTATTTATTGACGATTTCTCACGAAACACTTGGATTTATCTGCTTAAAAACACATCAGATGTTTTTAATTTTTTTTGTGAATTTGTAACATTTGTTGAAAACATGTATGATTTTAAAATTAAAACTTTAAGATCTGACAACGAGACTGAATACACCAGTCTCAATTTTCAATTTTTTTTGAAAACTCGTGGTACATTACACCAGACTACGTGTATTCATACTCCCGAACAAAATGGAGTCTCTGAACGGAAAAAATCGTCATCTCCTAAACGTAACCAGATCTCTTCTTTTTCAAAATTATATCCCAAAACATTTTTAGTCTGATGCAGTCTTAACTGCTACCTATCTAATAAATCGACTTCCTAGTCCCGTCCTTCAAAATAAACAACCTTTAGAAATAATATTAGGCCGGAAAATTACCTTAGATCATCTTAAAGTTTTTGGATGTGTATGTTTTGTTCACAGGAAACGAGCAAATAAATTTGATAGCAACTCTGTAAAATGTATTTTTCTTGGTTATTCCTTCAACAAAAAGGGGTACAAATGTTTCGACCCCGAGAACTATAAAATGTATATCTCGAGAGATGTATCCTTTAGAGAGAGTGAGCCCTACTTTAAATAAACCGAAGACACAAGCACAATTGAGTCTCTCCCGGCCACTACATATGTTCTACCAGAAGTCAACACTACCAACATCCAAACAAGAGAAGAAGGAAGAGAAGAATAAGAAGAAGAAGAAACTCCACCTATAAACAATCAAGAGATATCCGAGAAGAAGATCTACTCGACCAAGTTGTCCACCTACTAGGTTTAACGATTTTATTACCTCTCACGTATCTTACCCTATTGAGGACCACTTGTCTTATAAACAAATACAACCAACCTATAGGATCTACCTAACCAAAATAAACGAAAACCTAGAACCTAAGACCTTTCAAGAAGCTACTCAATGCCTTAAATGGCGAAAAGCCATGAAAGAAGAACGTAATGCCCTAGAAACCAACAAAACCTGGACACTTATCCCTAAACCAAACGGAACCAAACCAGTTGGATGCAAATGAGTTTACAAAATAAAATATAACAGCAATGGAACTATTGAAAGATATAAGACCCGTCTTGTAGCCAAAGGATATACTCAAACTTACGGCCTTGACTACCTAGAAACTTTTGCACCAATTGCAAAAAAGTAACATTGTTCGTGTCCTTCTATCCATAGTTGTTAACAAAAATTGGAAACTCTACCAAATGGATGTTAGGAATGCTTTTCTCCAAGGAACGCTTGAAGAAGAAGTATACATGACTCCCCCACCAGGGTACAACACCACTCCAAACCAGGTATGCAAACTCAACAAAGCCATCTATGGTCCGAAACAGTCTCCTCGAGCATGGTATGCTAAACTTAGTCACTTTCTGCTTGCTTATGGGTTTTTTTTAAATCTTCCGCTGACGCCTCTATGTTCACTAGGCATCACAAAAAGGAAATCACCATAGTTTTAGTCTACGTAGATGACATTATCATTACTGGTGATAATACTAATCAAATTAGTCAGGTTAAGCATTACTTAAAAACAAATTTTGATATAAAAGACCTTGGTTTTTTGAAATATTTCTTAGGAATAGAAATTGCATATTCAAAAAAGGGTCGGTTCTTATCACAAAGGAAATATGCCCTAGATCTGTTGAAAGAAACAAGAAAACTTGAGGCTAAACCTGCTAAAACACTCATTGAAGCAAATCTCAAAAGGAATCCTACTAATGGTGAACTCGTTAAAGATATTCACCAGTTTGAAGGACTTGTAGGAAAACTTATATATCTGACAGTAACTAGACCCGACATCACATTTGATGTTAGCACAGTAAGTTAGTTTATGCATGCACCCCGAACACCACATTTAGATATCATCGATAGAATTCTAAGATATATAAAACAAACCCCAGGACAAGGACTTGTAATGAAGAATAACAATTCTTACAGTATCATTAGTTTTTCGGATGCAGATTGGCAGGAAGCTATGATCGAAAGTCCACTACAGGTTTCTACACATTCGTTGGAGGAAATCTCGTAACTTGGAGAAGTAAGAAACAAAAGGTTGTTGCCCGATCTAGCGCAGAAGTTGAGTACCGCGCCATGGCATCCACAACTAGTGAACTTATATGGCTAAAACATCTTCACGATCTAGGACAAACTCACATCAAATCCATGAACATGTTCTGCGACAATAATGTTGCTCGACGTATAGCATCAAACCATGTCTTTCACGAAAGAACCAAGCATATTGAAGTTGATTGTCATTTCATCCGAGAAAAAATTCAAGTCGGAGAAATAGAAGTTTCATACATCTCAAGTAAAGAGCAACTAACAGATGTCTTCACCGAAGCTCTAAATCAGAAACAATTCAACTTGATCATAGACAAGCTGGGCACCTACAATCTCTTCCGGGCCCAACTTAAGGGGGAGTGTTGAAAGAACCAAAACATCACACCCGAATACAAAGCGTCCACCTCCGAATCGCACCTTCGTCACCAAGAAATAAATCAAACCAACAAACGCGTCTGTTCACTTATGCACAAACGGTCACCAACAACTTATATATAAATCATGTAACTCAGAATTAAAAAATAATCTTTTTTACTTCGGTCTTGAAATAAATCATGTAACTCAGAATTAAAAAATAATCTTTCTATCTCCGTTTCTCAGTACTTATATCTCGCAAGCACCACATCTAACGGTCAGTAATGGGTTTGACACTTAAAATAAAAATGCGGAGAATGATTGGGTGTGTGTATATTACTGATCTATCCTTTGAGACATGTCATCTATCCTATTCAAATATCCAACATAGTCACATGATTCGACAATGGCCACATTGGGCATGTGTTTGTCTTACCGAGGTGTCATCGTAATGGATC
Source organism: Triglochin maritima (assembly GCA_963682175.1). Taxonomy (NCBI): domain Eukaryota; kingdom Viridiplantae; phylum Streptophyta; class Magnoliopsida; order Alismatales; family Juncaginaceae; genus Triglochin; species Triglochin maritima. Next base: position 50,595,911 of record OY821774.1, on the reverse strand, counting down.
AAACTGAAACATCAACTCGATCATGCATTAGCTGTTTTATTAATGACCTATTTCTAACTTTCTACCTTCAATCATATCAGCACTCATGACATTTTCTAACTCGATCACAATGATTTACCGAAATGACATCGTAATGGATCAAAAAACATCAACTCGATCATGCAGCTGTTTTATTAATGACCTATTTCTAACTAGATCACAATGATTTAGGTCATCTTTACTCATGACATTTTCATATATGTCAACCTGATCATATCAGCACTCTCTCTCTTCGTCTTGTCAGCATGACATTTTTCTTTTTTTTCTTTCTACTATTCACTCATCAACCACAACTCACTCATAAAATGTTAACCTAGTCAAATCAACACTCACTAACTTCTATCTCATTTATTTTCCTTTCAATTTTAATTTTCCACAATTCTTATTAATTATATCACATGTTTTACGAAAATTAATTATATTACATATTTTAAAAAAATTAATTACGAAAATGTTATTAAATTTATTACTTTTATCAACATTATTAAAGTAATTACCACAATCTTTTTTGTTTTGTTTTTTTAAAATCATTTTAAATATATTTTTTCAAATTTTTTTTTTTCAAAATAAGTTTTTTATTTGTTTTAATTTTTTAAAATTTTAATTTATTTTTTTGAATTTTATCTAAGATCGACCCCCAAATGATGTGACGGGAAGAAAATGTTACAAATATAGATATTTTTATCCTATATAAAAAAATATTTTTCACTATCCAATATAATAAATCATTTATAATTAATATAAAACAAAACAAACTAAAACAAAACACACACAAAAAACAAAAATAAAAAAAAAGCACGACCCGGTCGTGAAAATGGGCGGCAGACCGCCAGATCCCACGACCTGGAGGTCTCCCGCCCAATTTTGCACCCCCATTGAGGGGTGCAACTAAATGTCAAATTGGGAACTTCACCATATAGTATCGTGCGCATCTTATTTATCCTAACCGGAAAAGGTTAAATATCTAACTAGAGAAATTCCATTTAATTTGCATGTTATAATCAGTCTATACGACTATGAGTCTGTTTGGTTGGTGCAGAAGTCAGCTCCTCTACCACCCCGGAGTTGAAGTTCTGCTGAAGATTGATCCAAACATGATAGATTCTTTGGAAATCGAAGGAGCCAACGTGGATATCAATGTTGAATTTTGAAGTTGGGGTGGGTGTGCTTTGAGCAGTTCCGATTACTGTAGTTGTAATAATTTTGACTTTCGGACCGTACTACCCCTGATCTTTTGATGTAATTCCTTATTTTGTCCTACAATTTTATTGGAAAAAATATGCACGTAGAATATTCATGTGTGTTTTCAATGTTACAATTCAAATGAGAGAAAATACAAAAGTTCAACATGATATTGATTTTTTTAATATATATAATTTTTTTAGATCACATATAGTTTTTTTAATATATTTTTATTATTTAATAGAATGAATATAACATGTAAAAGTTTTGGAATAAGAAAATCTGTACGAGTGCATCTCGGGTATTGCCTTTGGATTAGACATATCTCCTCTACTCACTATTCTCCCAGCCAAACATCTCCACGAGCTCAGGGTGAAGAGTAGTTTCTTTATCATCATTGCATAGAACTAGATTCAAGGAAAAGATGGATACTAGGGAGTTCTAGCCAAACACACCCTATACGTACGCCATCAGAGAATTTTGGTGAATATGATTCTTGTTGCTCCTCCCAAATTATCAATGATCGGGAATTTATCAATGATCAAAACATCCCGTGTTTACTCACTTCGGCTTAAGTTGTACCGTGTAATATCACATGAGTTCTGTACAATATAATGTTTTACAATGGTAAAGTAACTACTAATGTGCTAATTTTTTTATTATCAAACAATCATAAAAATCACTTTTGGTGGTGCCCAATTGATATAAGAAGACATATTTTGATCGTGTCGCCGTATCGGGACGGATCTCTCTCCCATATTCGACACATAACATCATTCCACGATATTGTAATAATATGATAAATTATTATAACATGTAACATGTTGATGGGCCCCTTAAGTGCACCGAATCGATACCATTGTTTCCACAACCAGGACCACAGCGTTTGCGTTTACTCTTTTTGACTCATTCCTGGAGAGTTAAGATTTATGAACTCGCCACGTGTAAACTCGCTTGATCCATTAAGTAATTTGAATGCGTTATTTGGACTGGCTAATAGATATAAATCACCACGTATGTAGATTGTAGATGTTACATGTAAACCAAATGTTTATAGATAGATACTGCAGCGCAACAACAGATTAGTCATGATACATAATAGATATCATCACCTAAATACGACAGGATATATTTGGTAGTTTTGAACTCGAAATGTTTAAAATCAATGAAATATGTGGCATGACTCGCATCCTGATAAAATTATTGCATGATAAATAGAACCTCAAAAAACAAAATAAACCTCAATAAGTCAATATACTTATATACGGCAATGTCATCCAACCTCCCATCATATATATACATGAACTACAAATCCCCTCAACTTAATTGGCTCCAGTAGAGTCCGGACTCCAGACTGTGAAGAAATAATTGAGCATGCACATACTAGCTGTACCACAGCAGACAAAAATACTATTATTATATCTATCCAGGCAGCAAAGCCAAACCAGAGTACCAGACCCTTCTGAAACACTCCCCAACGTGCCTACTTAAACCCCTTCCATTTCCTCCTCACTTCCTCACTCACTCACTTCCTAACTTTGTGTCTCTCTTTCCTTTTCCCAATGGCTTCCTCAGCCTTGTTCCTTTGCATCTTGGCCTTGGCCTCGACCTCTGTGGCCATGGCTGCTCCTCCTAGGAAGCCGGTGGATGTGCCCTTTGGGAGGAACTATGTTCCTACATGGGCTTATGATCACATCAAGTACCTCAATGGTGGTAGAGAGGTACATCTCTCTTTGGATAAATACACAGGTACTTTTATATTTTACCGAAATCATGTTTTATTGCAAAGCTGAGTTAGTGTACATAAACTTGGAAATGTTCGTACCTTCAAAGCTTACATGTTATAATTTTGAATGCAATACATGTCAATAATGGTTGGATAGTCAATGTTTTTATAAAAGAACATAATGCTATAAATCATATTACATTGATAATATTCTTAAGAATGTTCCCTTATAAGGGATTTTTTTGTAATATTAAGGTGTTGTGGGCTCATAGCACCTTAACTAAAAAAATTATCAATGCAAGCACCTTTTATAATAATAAAAATTCTTAGGAATGTTACATACATCTAATAGTTCATTGGTTTTGGTCCAACAAAAGGCACTGGATTCCAGACAAAAGGGTCCTACTTGTTTGGTCACTTCAGCATGCAAATCAAGATGGTCCCTGGTGACTCTGCTGGAACAGTCACTGCATTCTATGTAAGTATTTTTCACTTTTTATCAATTTGAATTTGGTTTTAAGGATTTTGAATCATTTGTAGAAGTGGGTTTTGATTTGTTTGGGGGTGGTGGTGCAGCTTTCATCCACAAACTCAGAGCACGATGAGATAGACTTTGAGTTCTTGGGCAACAGGAGTGGTCAACCTTACATACTCCAGACCAATGTGTTCACTGGTGGGAAGGGGAACAGAGAGCAGAGGATCTACCTATGGTTTGATCCATCCAAAGCCTACCATTCCTACTCAGTGCTGTGGAACATGAACCAGATTGTGTAAGTTAAATAATCTCTTTTGGAAAATGTTTTGTCGTTGTCTATGCCTTTACAGTGTAGTCTAGTGTATAGGAGAATAGTGGCTTATCCTCTGCCATGACACGTGAGTTGGAAAACCAAGATTGGACTCTCTAGTGTATATATTATTGTCATGTTCCAGGTACACAAGCAGTTCCCGTAATTTTTTTATATAATAATAAAAATAAAAAAATTTCGAAATTTAGGAAAAAAAAAATTTTTTTTCCAAAAGTACTCCGATCGCGGGTGTAACCCGCGATCCGTGGAGGCACGGATCGCGGGTGTGACCCGCGATCCGTGGAGGCACGGATCGCGGGTGTGACCCGCGATCCGTGCTCCACGGATCGCGGGTCACACCTGCGATCCGTGGAGCACGGATCGCGGGTCACACCCGCGATCCGTGTTCCCGCCAAAAAAATTTTTTTTTTTTTTTGATTTTCGTTTTTTTTTTGTTTTTTTTTCTGTTTTTCTGTTTTTATTATAATTATTTGTAATCTTTTTTTAAATCTTTTTTTTTCAAAATAAGTTTTCTAATTTATATTATTTTTCTAAATTTTTCAAAATTATTTTTAATTTTTCCAATAATCTACCTCCAAATCACGTCGATAACCCGGCGTATTGAAATGTTAGGGTATTTTATACAATATAAAAACAAAATTTCTTAGTCAGAATAATAAATTATTTACAACTGAATATTAAACAAACCATAAAACTAATTAAAACAAAAAATTGGTAACGTTGTCAAAAATTCGTAGGGTGTACACACATTACAAACATTTTGGAGGTCGATACAGCAAAAAATTAAAAACACAATTAAAAAATTTAAAAAATTAATAACAATTACAAAACATATTTTGAAAGCAAATATGATAAAAAACATAGTTAAAACGATTTTAAAAAAATCAAAACATCAAAACACTACGACTAAAATCCGGGACTTTTTTTATTTTCTTTTATTGTTTTTGTTTTTTTCGGTTTTCTGTTTGTTTTTATGTTTTGTTTTTTTACAAATCATTTTAACTATGTTATATATATATATATATTTGAAAATAAGTTTTGTAATTGTTATTAATTTTTAAAAAATTTTAATTGTGTTTTTAATTTTTTGCTGTATCGACCTCCAAAATGTTTGTAATGTGTGTACACCCTACGAATTTTTGACAACGTTACCAATTTTTTGTTTTAATTAGTTTTATGGTTTGTTTAATATTCAGTTGTAAATAATTTATTATTTTAACTAAGAATTTTTTGTTTTTATATTGTATAAAATACCCTAACAATTCAATACACACAGAGTTATCGACGTGATTTGGAGGTCGTTTCTTGAAAAAATTAAAAACAAAATTAAAATTTTTTAATAAATAATATAAATTAGAAAACATATTTTGAAAAAAAAAAGATTTCAAAAAAGATTACAAATAATTAAAAAAAAAACAGAAGAAAAAAAACTAAAACAGAAAACCGAAAAAAACAAAAACAATAAAAGAAAATAAAAAAAGTCCCGGATTTTAGTCGTAGTGTTTTGATGTTTTGATTTTTTTAAAATCGTTTTAACTATGTTTTTTATCATATTTGCTTTCAAAATATGTTTTGTAATTGTTATTAATTTTTTAAATTTTTTAATTGTGTTTTTAATTTTTTGCTGTATCGACCTCCAAAATGTTTGTAATGTGTGTACACCCTACGAATTTTTGACAACGTTACCAATTTTTTGTTTTAATTAGTTTTATGGTTTGTTTAATATTCAGTTGTAAATAATTTATTATTCTGACTAAGAAATTTTGTTTTTATATTGTATAAAATACCCTAACATTTCAATACGCCGGGTTATCGACGTGATTTGGAGGTAGATTATTGGAAAAATTAAAAATAATTTTGAAAAATTTAGAAAAATAATATAAATTAGAAAACTTATTTTGAAAAAAAAAGATTTAAAAAAAGATTACAAATAATTATAATAAAAACAGAAAAACAAAAAAAAAAAACAAAAAAAAAACGAAAATCAAAAAAAAAAAAAAAAATTTGGCGGGAACACGGATCGCGGGTGTGACCCGCGATCCGTGCTCCACGGATCGCAGGTGTGACCCGCGATCCGTGGAGCACGGATCGCGGGTCACACCCGCGATCCGTGCCTCCACGGATCGCGGGTTACACCCGCGATCGGAGTACTTTTGGAAAAAAAAAATTTTTTTTCCTAAATTTCGAAATTTTTTTATTTTTATTATTATATAAAAAAATTACGGAGCAGTTCGCCATAACACGCCTCTTCTTACAGAACAATAATATTCTTTTTTTGATAAAATATAATAATACTCTTGCACAAAACAAAAACTAAAATAACTATGAATATTATCACGTAAAAAATGGTTATTATTTTGGAAAGCATTTAGTTCAATCGATTTACAAGGATCCCTATGTTCAATTGTCTGATATTGATTTCAGACTGCAATAAGAGTTTATTATATTTTGATTAAGCTTCAAACCAGCTGAGTTTATTATATTAAGCTTCAAACCAGCTAATCAAGATTTCACACTAGATCAACCGTAAATCTTGATTAGTCGAGTTGAAGCTTAATACTCAAGTTCAAGTGATATTTATTTTCGAGGTATCAATACAACTTATTATATCTTAATAGGAGAAGTGAATTGAGAAAGAAACATGACATGAGACCATTAGGTCCAGTGGTTCTATAAATTTGGTTGGATACGAGGACATTTAAGGGTGCAAAATTTCAAACTATATGTATTATTATGTTATTATCAAATACAAAAAAAATTATAAATAGAAAATAAAAAATTTGAACAAACTATTGAGCGGAATTTCAAAATTTTCAAGTTCAAACAGCTCGTTCGTCGAAACAAGTTTGAATTTTTTTTTTTTTCAAGTTAAAGCTTGAGTCAAGTAACGGCGGGCATGTTTTGGGCCTACACGGCTACAAAGAAAAGAATAACGTGTCCTGATTCCCAAGTGAGAAAGATCATGTGAAGTAGAACCCGTCCCAACTTGTCACGTGTGTAAAGCTGGTTCGGTGGAAATTTTACCGCAATTCTCGGCCCAACTTTTATCTGTTACAATATATTAAGATTATAGATGATAATATGCTTCTAGAATGCACCATAAGTCCTTGTCCCATGTAATAACAAAACTTATTTCTAAATTCCATGTTTTTATCCACAGCCTACAACATGTCTTAAGACTGATTGCTGTATTGATTCGCTTCAGAATTTGTATAATTAATTCATGCATTCTTTAGAAACCACATTCCTAAAATAATTATCTCAAAAATTGCAAGTCAAAATATGAAAATTCGAAAACCTCGTAGTGACATTCTTGTGAAAAACAACTTGTTATTGTTAAAATTTTAAATTGAAATCCCACAATTTCATAAGTCAGCAGAGTTAACTCAACCGAAACATCCCACAACCTCTACTTTAAAAATGGCAAGTATTTATAAATCGCATTTTCTTCCTGACTGGGCCACAAGCCCATTTTATCTATTCTAGCTCAACCATACGTATTCACAATAGATGGGTCTTCAGCCCATGCAATACAAGACCATGTTTTTTAAACAGTCTATTGGGATTCTTTAATTTAACGGGCTTTCTTAGTTTAATGGTCTTCCCTAATTACTACTGGGCTTTGCAAATACAGATTTTTCGTGGATGACGTACCAATCCGAGTGTTCAAGAACTGCAAGGACTTGGGCGTCAGATTCCCCTTCAACCAGCCCATGAAGCTCTACTCGAGCCTCTGGAACGCGGACGATTGGGCCACGAGAGGGGGACTGGAGAAGACGGACTGGAGCAAGGCCCCATTCGTGGCTCAGTACAAGGGGTTCCACGTCGACGGCTGCGAGGCCTCGGTGGCCGCCAAGTACTGTGCCACGCAAGGCAAGCGCTGGTGGGACCAGAAGGCCTTCAGCGATCTCGATGGCCTCCAGTATAGAAGGCTCGCTTGGGTTCGTAAGAAGTATACGATTTATAATTACTGCACTGATAGGAGTCGTTTTCCTACCATGTCTGCTGAGTGCAAGAGGGACAGAGATGTTTGAGACATGCTAATGTAGTAATGTCTAGGGTTGATGATATTTGTTGTTATTGTTATTGGGACCGTGTAATTTGGTCATGGAGTTGCAAATTCATGGCTTATGGTTATGAATGGTTGGGGTGTAAGTTTAAAAAAAAAAGTGGAATGGCACGTTATGGTTTATGTTGAATTTGTTGAATTTTGTTGGGTTTCAATTATTTTATTTTAAATGTCATTGGGTTCGATTCACGTCACTTGTTGAAGATTTCAATCTAAATCGAGAATAATATGGATCACTTTGATTTTGAGTTGAGACATAATTGTGTCTTATCTTTTTGTACCATAATTCTTAAGTTAGATGATCTTATTGTCGTGTCACTTAAGGATACAACTTATTTTCATAAGATCTGATTTGGGTATTAGGAGGTCCTTAAAAATATTGGGTAGAAACCTATTTTTGCAGACGAGGGAACTTTTTTACCCTTGCGCAATTGTTGTTAAACTCTTTAAGAGTTGAAAGTTCTTTCAATTTGATCTTTGAATTAGAATTTTTTCGTCAAATTTATAAATCTATCCTAAAAACTCTTGTACACTTTGTGAGGATGATCCACACATGAGTGTTTTGGCTATGTGTAGTGTCATGTTCTCATTCCATATTACATTGATCTACCATGGGATTCTTATTCGTTGTTCTTTACAAAAAAGATATGTTACAAAACGAAAAATCTTAAGAGTAACTTTCACATTTTAAATTTCACAAGTGAAAAGTAAAATGAAGTCACAGTTCAAGATGATAAATTGTAATTAACCCAAAATATTAGGATAAACTTATGCGGCCATAATTGTATTATATCTTAAAACTCCATAGGGTCAAGTTTGAATGTGGCTAACACTAAGTGCCCAAGTGACCAACTGTTCATTTTGACATATGATATTTATCGGGACAAGTCTTTTTCTTTTTTATCATACAATGACATAATACCATATTATCATTAGTACAAAGTCTATCAGACATAGTTCCAACTTGACATAAAATCCGTTAATAAAACCAATACGTCCTTGGGAATAGCCTGCTCTTGATGTTGTTGTTGGTTTATGATGATCACAGAAGGTTGTGGAACATGGACTTGGGAAGGTGGAATAATAGAGTAGACTTTGAAGCTGAAATCTTTGGTTAATGTCGAAAAAGATAGAATGCGATGTTTCGATCGTATGGTACCGAGGCGTGGTCATGGGGTTGTATGCTTCCATCAACTTTTCAAAAAAGAAATGAAGCTATTCCTAGACATGCAAGCAAGCAATAAAGAGAAGACGATTTAATTAAGCTAATCACCATGGAAAGATTACACAACTGACGTGTACATTCCCACAACTGGTTCAAGTTTATTCCTCTAAATAAAAATCTCTAGATGACACCAAGAAGCTTCAACTTTCTTTTCTGGTGAAAAGAAAAGAAATGGAGGACCCAAGAGCACGTCTAGTCTAGACTTGGCTGGAGAAAATAATTGAGATGGCTCAACGTCAAGCGATGGATTAGGACATAGACATGGGGGCACACCTAATAAAACTAAGATTTTGGTGCAACACTTCAATGTTGGTGTCCAAGTCAAGACACAAACGCAGACCTAACCACATATAAAACAAGGGACCAAACATGTCAGGTTGCATGTCACCTTGTAAAAACAAATTCAAAGTTGGAAAACAAAGGTGGAGTGGAGGGTCGATCGATAATGACATGGAACGACATGGTGTGGTGTGGTGTGTTATATATGTATTGGGGATATATTACGATTTTTTGTTTCTATCTACTAATTTATCAATCAAACACAGCTTTTGTTTTGTATTATTCAGATTTTGTTTGAAAGCGATTGGAGATGGAGGTCGAGTTAGAATGGGACAAGGACATATTTCCAAGGACAACTTTTGTGGATCTTTGTTACGTCTCCGCCATTTCTTTGATTTTTTTGTCAGGGATTATATATATGGAGTTCGTCTCTTCTTGACATGTCTTGGCTTTTCTATCACGGAAAATTATCCCAGCTTAAATAGATAAAAAAAAATGTGGTGGCGTAATTAATCGAACCCCAGCTCATGCTTTACGTATTAGTTAGTGTTTTTTCTTCTGAAATTATATATTTTTTGAAGTTATTTTTGAAGAAAAGAAAATTCTATGCAATTTACCTATGCGTCCTCTTGAAGATTTTAGTTGTCACGTAGTACTTTTTAAAAATGATAATTTAACAATACATGTGAAAATAATAATAATAATAATAATAATATGACGATTGTTTTAGTAAATAAAGACATTTTGAAGAATGTATATTACGACATCATGAAATCTAATTTGGAGCGAGGAACAAAGATTTATTGACTCAGACAAAATCCGGATTTCTACTTAACATTAAAGTTTTAATGATAATGTTATTTTCTTTCTCGTTATCATGATAATTGTATCGGCTTAGATAATATCAAACAACACGATCACAGATACGAATACAGCCCATCAAAGCTAAGAACGTTTTGATTTGGCTTTTTTTTGTTATTTTGAGAATTTTATTCCGTTAATTAATAAATTTCGAACTCACCAACACATATTTAAAAGCACGCCTTTTCGTATTGATCAATCTATAATGGGTTTTATAAGGATGGACGTGTCTACTACTAGAGTTGTAACTTATAAGCTGTGTAAGACCATCTCAAATCATCTGTGTTTTTTATGTAAGTAAATTATATGTGTGCGTTTGACGTTTTGTTTCACGTTTACAACCTATGGTTTCAGACCACATCACAATTTTTTTATGATAGACTGGAAGGTCAGATTAAATGGAAACTAGTTCATGTATGGAATACTTTTCATTATTTTAATTAACCTCGTTGACAAAACGAGCAGAATTATAGAACTACGTTTTTTTTTCTTGGGATAATTAAATTACGTTTGTCTCGATCATGACTTTAAATGGTTTATTAATTTAGAAGGAAGTTTATAACTAATTAACATAGTTTAGAAGAAAGGGATTTCCAAAAAAAAACAGTGGCAGAATCATGAAATTTGTTTAAGGGGCCGAAAACAAAAACAAAAAGTTAATATATAATTCTATAAAAATTATAATTAACGTCACGAGGTTTTCATATTCTGAAAAATGATATATAATTGTCTTATCGTTAACTTTACCAAATAAATCATTTTCAATATAAGCCATCAAAATGTCATCCAATCAATAATTTTCTATTCGATTATGCAACGGTTCTTAACAATATTTATTTCTAAAATTTATCTTTCAACGGTTACAGTTACAACAATTTTCTCTGCTAAAACACTAATTTTTTCCAAGTTACAAAAGTCACCTAAACTACGTAATGTCAAAAATATGTGTTTAAATCTCATTAGAAAGTCTAACATTATCTATAGTGAAGAATTCAATAGGATCATATCATGTGTAATGGATTGGTTTTGATCGAAACACGACGTGCAAATGAATAATTATGTATTTTATTTCATTCAAATGATTGTTTAATTTTTGAACTATTGTATTTTTGACAAAGTATAACAACTCAACACGATGATGATAGAGATTTGTGATTTCTTGACTCGGTATTGTCGGTCATCCAGTAATTTGTTCATCTATAATATGAATCAAAAATTCGTACGTATCACAAAATAAATGCACTTCTTTTAGTAAGTCATCTCAGTATTTGTCTTTATTTCAAAATTAATATGATATTAGTTACACTCTTAGAAAATACAAACAGTGAAGGTTAGAAAAAAATCATCAAAGTATAGAAATATTAAAATGAATAATTATTTTTTTTTAAGAAAAATGTTGAATATTACTAGTTTCTAAGTTTGGGGGGAAGACGATGATTGCCCAGTGATGTCTTAAATATCCCATCTTTAGTAATTCGTAGCGAATTCATCTCCACCAATACGTAAAATGAAATTGTGATAATTAACAATAGACATTTTTATACATTCTGTTTTATTAAAATTCTATTTCCTGTAATTCCCACTCATAAAAACATGTTTTCAAATGCACAAAGAGTAAGTACCATCATTGCTTCCCAGTGCACAAACAAGAGTGAAAATGACTGCCATTTGTTTCTTCCTCCTGTTGATGGTTGATGATGCCTCCTTTACAAGTCTACCATTCATGTGCTGTATATTTCCATACAAGAACCAGTGCAGTGCAGTACTCCCTTTATTGGAGTCATGCCATTGAATTCCACACAGGAATATCAACTCCAACACCACTACTCATCTTTACCTTTCTACGCCTTTATTAGTCTTTTGCTTTTGAAAATGGGGAGCGAGATTAGATTCCAGATGGAAGATACCAAAGTAGATGACTTTTTACAGCCATTATCATCGTATCATTGAGTGGCCACTGTGGATTTTTCTTATGCAATCATAATCTTAACAAAGGGAATAATGATACCTCCACTGGTCTAAGATATAATCTTTTTTTTTATTTATCTTGCATGATGGATGTGAATAGGGCTGTCAAGTTCTGCTCGGGATCGATAGATCGCTCGATGTTCGCTCGATTTTGCTCTGATTTTGCTCGAAATTGCTCGGATCGGTTAGTAACGAGCCGAGCACGAGCAGACCCCGCTCGCTCGATGCTCGCTCAATTATCGCTCGAAACCTGATTACTATATCCAATTATTTGATTAACCTGAATATTCTATCCAATTACCCAATCGGTAAAGTGTTAAACTCATTAAATAAACTAATTTACCACACCCAACAATTCATTTAACAAACCAAACCAAAATACTCATTAGAATCAAAACCATATTAGTACTAAACTTTTCATTTTTATCATTATTTTCTTTTCTCATTCTTTTCTACACCAAAAGTTCAAATAAATTAAGGTTTGAGTCAGGTACATGATCTTATTTATAAGATGATGTTGTGAGTTGTCCTACAATTTAGAAGATTGTGTTTGATTTTAATATTGTGTTGATTTTGTTTGATCCAAGTGTATAATCTTATTTATAAGATGTTAATGTTGTCGTATAATTTATAAGATTGTGTTTTATTTTAGGTGTTAATTTTAAGATTGTGTTAGTAACTATTATTATATTTATCTTAAATAATTTTATAATTTACTTATTAGGACAACATTATTAGGAATTCAATACCAAAAAAAATGTTTAGGTTAACGAGCTGCTCGTGAGCCGCTCGCGATCAGATCGAACCGAGCACGAGCAGAATTTTCCGCTCGAAACCCTTAACGAGCCGATCTTGAGCAGACTCGAATCGCTCGTTTAGAGATCGATTACACCCCTAGATGTGAATGCTTTGATCGGACCTACAGAAATTGCAATGACGTTGTTGTTAAGTAACCTAGAAGTATGTTGTGAGGAAATCACTATTCAACGTGGACATTTTAAAACAATAATCCAAACACGGAGCTATATATTCAACAAACCGTTGAATTACTTAGGAGTGAAAATTCCACGCCACGATAGTCACACCAACCAACATTATTTATGTAAAATCCTGAAACAGCGAAAATTTAAAAATTTGAACAATCAAGAGATACTCAGATAAAACTCATCAACGGGAATGTTACTCATATAAATCAACAGACGGTGCACTAATAATACAACAGAGTTTCTCAAAAGACATGATTACAACAATACTCGAAGAGTCCAAAAATTATCCTGACCCCAAAATGTGTGTGTCCGCTGTCACCACCTGACAGAACATACTGCGGTCCTTAAACATGAATCAAACAACGATGTCTGAGTTCCCCATTAGAAAATTCTGTATGCCAAGCTCGCCTATATGAATGCAACAATACGGTAAATAAACCTATTATACTAGTAGCATGTCATATCACATCTACAATGCATCAAATCCCTCCAACGGTAAACGGGACCTCAGTCCAACAACAATAATGACCCTCAACAAGTCCACAAGGACATCAGTCCAGCAACAACAACGGGTCTCCTACGGAAACCTACTGTAGGCACATACGGTCTTACGGACAGTACGAGACGCACCCCCACACGCGACTACTCGAGCCAAAGAGATCGGTGAGGGGCGTCCGCACATCCGCGCAAAGTAACAATGTTGTCTACACCACCTCGACGGAGCCGTAGCCCGGTCGGTCAACATCCCATGATAGGTGCCTATTCGGGGATCATCACCGGAACAACATCGGTGGCATCGCCGACACAACATCGGAGGTACAACATCGGACGACACAACCACAAGCTGGAACATCGTCGGCACCATCATCGCTGGCAAAAACCTCGGCGGCATCGCCGACACAACCTCGGTGGTACAACATACGTCGAGCACAACATCAAACGGGTCCAGACCATAGTTTGCAGGGTCATCATGCTCCACGAGCCACGTGTCAACACGCATTGGGATCCACGATCCCTCAGGTCTGCTACTGTACAAAGAGTAAGACAACAACACATCACACCACCGTCCAACATAGAGGTGGCGCGACCCAAGTGTCTACACTCTTTCACACGGCGGTCCCTGGGCAAGCACGAGCACGTACCCGCTATCACTTCCCGGCTCACGCTCTAAGCGAGGACACAGGTTTTCGTGGACAGAGTTAACACAACACGAGGACCAAGAATTCAGTTCTGCACACAATCAGTCGACCGGAAAAGCCTAACTGGTCGACCGTCCCCAATAGGTTCGGTCGACCGAAAGTCTACAACGGTCGAAATATTCTGCGTGTCACTTAAGTCCAAACAGTCGAACAACAGTCTAAAACCGGTCGACCGAACACGAGGTCAATATCCGGAGTTGGTCAAAATCAACAAGTATATTCGGTCGACCGACTCAAGGGTCCCGGTCGACCGAAAACTATCAGGGTCATCCTAATAGTCTACGTCATATAACGGTCGAACGATATATCGAAAAAGGTCGAACAATATGCAATATTATCAAGTACACTTAAGTTCCGGTCGACCCAAAAATAAGAGACGATCGACCGAAATCCGACAGCAAGCCTCCAACTCACCAACACACATACAACCGGTCGACTGCCACATTGGCATCGTTCGACCGGTGTTGGTTAAGGTCGGGCAAAAAGGTAAAATCGGTCGACCGCCTGAAGACACCGGTCGACCGGTGGTCGACAACAACCTTGCGCCGGCCAAGGATTTTACGTCGTTTCTCGTCGCCGGCAAAATCTCCGACCTCCCACGACCGACCTCAAGTTCCCACCATCATGGGGAAACAACAAAACCACACTAAAAGCCGACATACCTCAAGATGAAGACAGAGCACGCCGGAGTTCGCTCAACGTCGCCCGCCGACCGCAACCTCCGCACTCACGTGCCTCACGTCCGCTCCTCCTCAACTCCAAGCTCACCTCCACGTGCCGGAGTCGCCTCCACAATCTCTGGCCGTCGGAAGAGAGGAAGAAAGTGAGAGAAGTTTGGGTGAAGAAAGGAAGAGAAAGGAAGAAATGTTGGTTTCTCCTCAATACCAACCCAAACCAACAGTAACCGACCTCCCTACCCGCATCACCAACCCACTATTCACCTCCTCTTCCTCATGCTAATCCCCCACTAATCCCGGGATTAGCCTAAGCATGGGTTAGGATCTAACAATTTACGTGAAAAAAATGATATTTCGAGATATAACCACGAGTGAAAACGTTCGTCTAGTTCTCTACAAAACAATTTCGTCGCAAACACTAATGAATACAACAAAGCTACGTATACCATAATATTAATTAAATCCTATGATAAAAGTATACAACCAAAGAAGGAATTACAATTGTGATTAGTGAACATAAAAATGTGGAAGAGAAAACTCTAATATTTTTCTATTTGGATGTTAATTTGAACGTGAAAGTGACCACTCATTAGAATCGATTCAGGACGGACACTTATCAGTTGTCAAGGCGCAATAGGTGAGATTTCACGTTCTCCTATTGTCTGCCTCTTTGGTGACTTCCACCGTGCTAATTAAGTTCGTTTCGTAGTTACTTTCAACGTCTAGTTAACGTTCTGATTGGGTTGTGTTAACGAAAAAACAACTTACCTCTAAGAAGAAGAATTCTAGGAGTAAAAAAAAGAAAAAATATATATTTTCCCCAACAACTACTACTCTGGGTCTGGGACGCATTATTAGTTAATGTGAGGTACATGTTACGTTCCTTGATGACCTTTGTAATTTCAAATCGTGGATTTAGTTCTTAACTATGTTTTTTAGAAACGTACGTGGTTGTTAAGAATTTTCGTTCCCGATTCTTTCAATGGCTTCGAGGAAAAGGATTCATTAATTAAATTTGGACCTCTTCAAGAACAAATTCCAAGTTTTGATTTTTTTGTATAAATGCATGCACCAGTAAATGACGTATGGCGAAGATGAAAGGTTTAATGCACTGTAACAAATATGAAATGTACATTGGGGTGGAACACGTGGCATTGAAGATTTTCAAACGTACTTATTTTATATTAATAATGAAACCAATAACGGCTAGAAAAGTATTTGCAAAATTAAATATAGAGTTGGTCCGTTGGTCGTCTGTTCTTCATGTATAAGTATACAAAATGCAGCGTGCGAATCGCGACAGGCAACGATTGAATCGATTTCTAAACCTTTATTTGCAAGTTTAAAGCAACGGATTACCATACTGCACAAACTTCACAAATTAGAATATTTTAAGAAAGATCTGGGAGAAAAAGGAAAGGTAAACATCAACTTTGGATTGAAGTTTGACCACCAAATTAACAACGTCTCGCAATAGCATGAGTGGTATGTATATTGTTTTAAGCTTTGTATCTTTTTGGCACGTTACTAAAACATCATTGGGATCCTTAATTATAATAGGTGGTGGCGGAACCAAATAGTGGGGTGGATTCAACTTCCACCCATTACCCAACCCATCTATTGGTTGGTCGGTTTGGAATTAGTAGGAAGCAAAATTGGTTGGCCAAATCGTACAATTAGAAAGGAAACGTTGATGACTTTAGGTGGACACTAGGATATGGGTGGAGCTTCACTCCTATCAACATTACACAATAAACCCATATGAGACTTGAATTGAACACCACAGAGTGAAATTAGGACCAGAGGTGAACTGTGTTGAATCGGTTTTGTGAATATTTTGGTGATTATGATTTCTTTATCCTTGTATAATTATTGATATAGTATTGTATTTTTTTTTATTTTGGATTGGAAAGCTTAGAGAATGTGTGAAAAATGAAAATACGTGCATGTATTTATGGGAATAATAACTGGATATCAGGTTTTTAGAATCTAGATATCCGAATTTTTGGATATCCGAAATCCGGATATCAAGTTTAATTCGGATCGAATTCAGAATGATATTTAGGTGATCTAGAAATTCGGATATCTGGATTTCGGGTATCCGAAAATTAGGATATCCGATTTTGCTCACCCCTAGAGAGATGTTTGTGTTTGCTATTGCTATCAGGTTGTGTTTGGAAATTACCATATGGAATGGAATGTATGCACATCGAAATTATAGTATAGGTACTCGATATAACTTGATTTTTCTTGGCTTTCAATAAAGTAAATATCTATATACTCTTAATACTAATATATGCATCTTTCAGCATTTTTTTAATTTGTGTTATAGAACTGTATATGGAAACTGAACTTGGATTTTGTTGTACCTGATATTATTTGCAGGAACATAATTTAGTTGCTAATATTATAAATTTCATTGTAATTTTTTTCTGATGGACTTTGAGATTGCAACATACGAGGTCAAACCACATTTTATCCTTTCTAAACTAAATAAGTTGTTCATGCACCTAATTTCACATTGAATTCTCCTGTAATCTTGATTAATTTTCTAGATCAATGGAATTTTCCGCTTCATTTGAACTTTCAAAGTTACCGATTATCCCGTCTGAACTTTGTTTTTGTAATACTTTGCTCTCTTAAACTTCAAAAAATTATTATTTAAATACGCATTCGTAGTTTTTTTTGTAATTCGTTGTATCTCTAATACACACTTAAACTTATATTTAAGTTAAAAATTGGATAGAAATGAATGTCGAGCTTGGTTAGATTTTGGGCCGGATTCAAACGATGGATTTTTAAAATTTGTAAGAGTAAAGTGTTATAAAATGAAAATTCGGAATGATAACCGTCAATTTGTAAAGTTCAGGAATATAAAGTGATTTGAAGACATAATTCAGAAAAATAAACTGAAATTAATCATTTCTTTCTTGATTGCTTATTGAAGAGCCGTATTAATTAGTCTACTAAGGCATGGCAGGTTGAACCAGCCGCTCGTGTTTTTTTTCTCTTGATTCAGATGGAGATGTATTTGCGTTGGATCTCGTGTGGAACAAGTAAGACCCACCGACGACCGCCGTCTCTACTTAACATAGAGACTTTAAATAGAATTAGTTTGCTGGCGCCTGAATAACATGTGGTATTGACAAAACGGATAAGACAGTGTTTGACCAAAATTACCATGTCCCGACAGCAAAATCGTCTCCCTCTCGAAGAAAATTGCCGGAAAACAAAACGTTTTGAATTATTTTGCGGGTCAATAATGGAGGTCTCAAAATATTAATACAATACAATAGTACTCTAGAAGAAATTCAACATATACAACATTAAATTTATTGATTTTCGGCAAGGATCGGACAAGAATATCTTTCAGAATTACGACATGATGGTGTAATCGCTTTGAAATCGTCGGATCATGCCATGCTCGCCACTAGACGGATATAAATGACATGCAATGTGGATGGAGAAAACGAGTGTTATGTTAGTTTTATCATCTTATTTGTGTTGTCCAACTGCACCTCATGTATTTAACTATTACGATCAATGAAATCTCAAAGATGAGAAGTGTTGTTTTGTCTAATTACGACATGAGTGTCATAAATGTGAATGGATTTGATTTCATACCTTGGTTGATTAATCATTGATGGACGATTTCAAAACTATGGATGTGTACAGTATTGTCTTCTTACGCAGTTTAACTATTCGTAACGGTCGTTTCGAGGAGCGTGATCGATGGGGTTAGCTTCGTGGAAACGCAGAGTGAATGTTGGACTTTTTTATATGTCCTATTGTGTTGCGACCACGTCACGTGTCGGTTAATTACCATACTTAATTAAACCACTTAAAGTCCAATCACGTTAATGATCACGCCTACAAAAAAAATACAATTGACCTAAAATAACCCAATATATTACCCAAAAAATTGAACATTGGTACAGTAACAAAATCGGGAATTCCGTTATGGAAAAACTTTTATGTAAATTTCAAACATAACTTGTAATTTTAGTCTCATAAAATTATTTTTACTCTAAAATACCAATACCATTCATGATTCGTACGTAAACATTATATATAATATAAGACGAAGTTTTTCTAAAGTAAATAAATAAGGTAATAATTAGGTTATTAGACGAGGTGCAGGAGAAAAGTAGAAACATTGGAAGTAAAATAATAAAAAACAGTTGGCACGCAGTGGACATGGTGTCATGCACAGAAGGGTGACGTGCCCATTTCTAATCAGAGCACATCAGACATGTCTTGAGAGAGAGAGAAAGAGCAGAGGACAAACAGTTACACACCACGAGGCTTTTACGTACCACTGTAAAAGATGGAAGCAGCAGCAGCAGCCATGCAGGACGCAGTGCAATAGCGCAACTGCTGACGGCTTGATGTGTGTAGAGAGGGTTCTCTATATTTGTAATTACTTTCTTCTTTTTCTTGTGTTTGATGATCAGAAAATATAATGCGGTGGGAGAGGAAGTTGGAGCGGATGGGATTAGGGTTGTAAATGTGTTGTGTAAAAATCGTTTAACTGTCCTAATTGTATAGACTGGTATGGTCACATGTTGTAAAAATCATAACCGTTTAATAAATAGACAGATAAAGGTTGTGAAAATCATAATCGTTTAATAAATGGATAGATAAGATTACATGATTTAACTCGTCCGTTTAACCGTTTAATCGCAAAACATAATTAATATATATAATATTTTGTTATATATACTATATACTATATACATATATTTATTTGTATTGTGTGGATGTTTGATGTTGTTTTATATGAATTTTTTGATGTTTAGATTATGAATTTTTGGAGGTTTTGATTATAAAATTATGGATGTTATGATTTTTTAACAAGTTTGACAAGTTTTTATCTATTTAACCATTTACCAAATTCTTATATCAATTTTAGTATCCATTAAGTTTTAACCATATAACCATTTAACCGCCTAAAACCGTTTAATTAAATTAAACGGGTATGTTCATTTGTAGATGTAAAAATAAACGAATTTCAAATCGAACCGCGAATTAGGCGGGTATCGTCATAGATAAGCCCTATAAGTGCTCTTTTACGGTCCTAAATGGGAAGTGAGGGAGGTCGATAGCCGAAAGAAGTAACCTACTCTTGGTGCTACGTGACAAGCAACCAAAGTTTCGATTCCCAACCTCATAGCGCGAAAGAAAGCTTTTTTTCCATTTTACACAATACACATGCTTTATGCATTCTTAATTTTATCCTATCATATTATAGGCGAGAGTGATCCCCCGGTGGATATAAGTTTTGAGTATTTTGGTTTGTGGTTGGTGCTTTGTATTTGATGAATATATATATATATGAACCTAGAAAAGGAATAACATAATTTCGATATAATTTTTTGATATTTTTGTAATGTTAGACAAGCGGACGATTAAAAGGTGGACAATAAGAAACAGCAAACAAGTGGTCAGTTAAACACCTTTGGAAGTGTATTTAACTATTTATCCGTCTCACTTGTTGTGAATCTAGTCATTTCACAATTTACTGCATTTATCTTAATTAATAAGCAAAAAACATGACATAACATAAGACCGTTACCACTTGCTAAATACCAACTATAAATTTGAAATAATCATTGCACGATTGTCCTAAGGAAGTGGGTTGCACATCGGAATCAAATTCGAATAAAACCAAAGAAGGACTAGTTTTTTTCGGAACACAAAATTAGTAAGGAAATCCTTTCTATATATAGTGATAATCAAAATTTCAAAACCGACATATGCAATCACTTAATTCTATCAACCAAGAGACCAGACATCTAACTTTATACATTGTATGGTGCATGCAAAATTAGTAAATACGGTATATAAAATCCAGTTTATACTATTCGACTATTATTATAGACAAGTAATGGATTAATGGCGGCGGGGCCATGATCTCTGCCATATCCACCACCGCTTCACAATTCACGAATTCCTCGCCAATTAATATCGATTTTCGAGTACCTTCCGTGCACACTTCGGTGCCACGAACCACGTTAATCAATCAAATCCATAAATACCAAAAATACCACCACTCCACTCCTCTCACTAAATACCAAAAATAAACAAAACAAAACAAAGGCTAAGTCGAGCCTTGTGAATCGTGAACAAACCAACCCCATTGACCACTAAACAATAATCCTATTCCTACGCTCACGGAATACCAAACACCCACACCCACACCCACCCAACGCTATGCATGTGAGCATGTTCCGAACAAGTGATGGGGGTGTGGGAGAGGGAGATTTCTAAGTATAAAACTCCTCATAATTTTCCACCTTTTGGTCGACCAATACGACGAATCCCGATTCCATGTCACGTCCTCCCTCTACGTGTCAAACTAAACCCATCCAAATATTTTAGTTCGTTAATTTAATTAAATGTTGCTGGATAGAGACGAGGATAACTTAAAATAGAGGCGATCGAGCCTGCGTTTTAGACCTGCAGTTGTGTGGTGGGTGGCCATCCATATTCTCTTTGACCGTTCCTTCCTTACTCTCTTTTCCGCTCCGTCCTTAATTAATTAAAACTATTTCAACCGATTCCGTTCCTTTTCCCAATAATATTTTAACCTCTTTTCGCTTTCTGGATCTCTCCTTCTAATCCACTACTTAGTACTTCCCCCTATCCCTCTCTTCCATATAAATATAAATACCCCCCTCCTTTCGCTCCACAACTCCTCTCCACACCAACACCACAAAACCCCTCAAAATCCAGACTCGATCGCCTCCAATGGCCGTGCAGGCGCAATACGTGCCCAATGGGTTCTACAGGTGAGCGACGACGTCGAATCCGACACCGAACCTGCCTGTCGGATCTATGTCTTTCCGGTTCTGACGTTGTGTTGTGTTTTCTTCTACAATTTCAGATCGCGAGAAGCCCTCGAAGAGTCTTATCTCTGGTCAAACCCTACCGGAGTTCCACCTCCGGCCGTCAACGCCACCGTCCTCTCCGACCACGGCAGCGAGCTTACCTGCAACATCACAACAGCCCCGAGAAAACGGACCCGACACGAACCCGAATATCAACTCCAATCGAACCACTTCCCGACCGCATTCCAAACCCTC
The DNA here is from genome assembly GCA_963682175.1 of Triglochin maritima. Lineage (NCBI taxonomy): Eukaryota > Viridiplantae > Streptophyta > Magnoliopsida > Alismatales > Juncaginaceae > Triglochin > Triglochin maritima. The sequence goes on along the minus strand of OY821774.1, from coordinate 50,573,809 downwards.
GATTCCCAGAAGCGCTTCTGCAAGGACTTCCAGCTTTTCCAGGATGACACCACCAGATTGGCCCAATCCAACATGACGTCGACCACCGGACGAGCATCGACTTCCATCAAACAAGATTTCATCTTCGATCTCCAACAGCAAAACCACGAAATTAACAATCTAATCCTTCTCCAGGTTCGCACATTTCCCATCTAAACCCTGATTTACCTCTTTAACCAACTTTGCACTAACATCTAATCCCTTCAAAACCAGAACGAGAAAATCCGAGAGAAAGTGAAGGAGACTTTGGTACGAAACCAGCAAGCAATCCTAACGACTTTGGGACACCAATTACAGAAGCGTCTGAAGGAGAAGGAATCCGAGATCGAGGAGGCGAACAGAAGGAATGTGGAATTGGAAGAGAAGCTAAAGCAATTAGTCGCCGAAAACCAGATCTGGTTTAATCTTGCGAAGAACAACGAAGCCACCGTCGCTAATCTGAGATTCAACTTGGAAAACGCTCTTCAACGGAATCTCAATAATCCTGTCGAGGGCTACGGCGACAGCGGTGACACGGCGGAGTCGTCATCTTGCAAGGTGGCACCCGGCACTTGCCGCACGTGCCGGGAGGCCGAGGCAAACGTTCTCATTCTGCCCTGCCGCCACGTGTGCGTTTGCTCCAGGTGTGAGCCGGTCGTTGGGGTTTGTCCGGTTTGTGACGGCCGGAAGGATGGTCGGGTCGAGGTGTTTTTGGGCTGAATCCGGTTCGCACCCGGCATGTTGCTTGTGTTTTTGTCTGGTTTGTTGGTCATTCGATGGGGTGGTAGATATTTACGGGGTTTTCTTCCTTTCTATTTTTTGATTCTTTCGTTCTATCGACTGATCCATCTTTGTTAATGCGAAATGATGTAGTCCTTTTTTGTTAAATTTTCTTGTGTAATGCACATCTTTTCGGCACTTGAAAAATACATTATCGCCTTCTGTACGTTTTGGCTCTTAATATTAATCTGAATATTGTTTTTTCGTCGTTTATTATGTCTGCAAATCTTATGTCCGTTGTACGTAATGAGTGGTCGTCGTTATGTGGGTTTTTAACTTAATTCAATGCCGCTAAGGATGGGAAATGATGGCGTATCTTTTTCTATTTACTTAACATTAGAGTTGGAATGGAAAAGGTCAAAGAAAGGGTTGTGGATATTAAAAGTCCTTGTGACATGATTGGCGATAGCATTGGCAGATCTGGTCGAGCATTAATAATGGAGAACAATATAATGCTACCACTGCCGTGGGTCATTTTTGAAGACCTACTCTACCACTCACACCAAAAGAATAAGAAACAATGCTATCATTTTTCAATTCTTTTTTGGTTGGGACTGGGAAACCAAATCATGGAGAAATTAAAGTGGAATAAGTAATGTGCACTTTCATAACGCCCACCCACGCATTGACCCACGAAAGATGCCATGCCATCTAATGTGGTCAGTAATCTCTCTTATCAAATCTCCACAACCCTCCATGTGAACACTTCATTTGAATCATTTCTATCCGTTGAAGAGAATAGGATCCAAAACAAACAGTCATTGTCATCAATATAGCTTGGAATTTCACCAAAGTTGTCCGATAATTATAGCAACTCCAATTTGATTCCCAATAGGAAAAACCCACAAAGAAAGAGCTGAAAGGCGACAGTTTACCCACAAATCTTCCACTAGTCCCATCACAAAGTTTTCATGTTCGTGTCAAAAACAGTGGCAAGGCATCTTATCCAGAGACCCTTGGCTAGTTGGCTTCCACCAGACGTTTAACACGGATCTAGACCGCCAGTTCCCTTCTTTTCTAGTTATAAAATAATTTCCTTACCTCGAACTATACGGATTCCAGACAAGGAGCAAAACAAAAGCTGAGCCAAAAGCTAACAACCAAAGTCACTATTCCACGCCAAAGTGAAAATTCATTTACTTAACTTCTTGTCATTTCTTTCTTTTCTAACCTCCTCCGAAAGGCAAAGGAGTCTGAAACACGTGATTCCCATTTTAACGTTGGACTCATCCATCTATACCCAACACACCCCATGCATTATATTCTGATGCTTGTGTTTTTATTAGAGTCATATATGCTCATGCATGGGTGGAGCCAGAATTGCAGAGAGAGAAAGAGAACCATTATTGACGAGGGTGGGATCAATCACATTGAAACAATCACCTCAGCCGAACACATGCCCGTTTCCATCCAAAAACTATTATATTTACCAATATTAATTTGTATTTAAAAGATATGGCACAAGATGTGTCACTTGGTTACGATGGCTACATGTCTAACCACTACTTTTTAGTTTTTACCAGAGGGTGTTATGTAGTCATGTAGATAATGGAAGTAACGGCGGTTTGCATGGGAAATGGGGTACCTCGAGAAGGAGACAGCCATAGGGGATATATATAGAGATAGATAGAGGGGGATATTTAAGTGGGGTGCATCCTTATCAGACACCCTCGTCTCCTTTTGGTCTTCTCTCTCTTTCCTTTTTATTAATTAATTATTATATTGACAGATATTGGTGTGGGACCCAACTGCCCTCTGACCTCACCTCTTATTTTTTTAGTATCTCTCCTTTTTAAGGAAGGTCTGACCTGACCTCCCATTAGCATTTGTTTTGTATTAAATTGTGGTAAAATAAAATTCAGCCTGAAACCATGGTATTGACATTGTTTAATGGTGAGAGCTTGTGAAGTATTTAATATGGTGTGAATGAGGTGGTGGTCCTCCATCCAATCTCCTTTTCCAACATCTGATGTAACTTAAAACAAGTTTGCTAAGCAAACCAATAATACATATGTGATGATGCTTAGGAAGGGTATAATAAGCTTATCTTTGAAAAAGAAACAAAACAACTCCCTACCCATATTTCACCTTTTTTTCTAATGAGTTACTTCTTTGGGAGGGTCCCACGTGGAAGAAGTTGGCTTGTCTTGGAGTTTGTGATGTCCCTATCCCACCCAAATTTTAGGGGAGTGCATTTATTTAGACACTGGTGGAGACCCACACACTGCATGCAATGTGGAAAAGAATAAAAGAAAGGAAGAGTGGATGCTCCTCTTCATGGCAGGTTACTCCCCATGATAGTGATGCCCCTTTTTTTCCAAGGGAAAAGAAGTGAAAAAGAAAAGAAAATGCCCATTCTGAATGCTTCTCCTCAACATTTCCCTGCGTGGAATAACTTGGAAAGAGATGGGTTGGTGGGGTGGAGGTTTTACATTGCCATCTACTCTTCTGACCACCATTAATAGAAAAATAGAACATGTATTAGTATTTGTTATATTGTTTTGAATATAAAGTGTTTGCACTTGATTTTGAAACCTTTTTGTTTAGGGTATATCCAACTACTTTTTCATTAAATTATGTCATTTGATTGCCATTCGTTTGTGTTATGGACTTATGGTACTGGACAGCTAATAATGTTTGTGATAGTGTGTCAAAAAAGAAAATCAATCACATAATAATGTAGAATATTTTGAAACTTCAGATTAAAAGTGTGATTGAATTGAAACTTTGTAATTAATACATGACAAGTTTGTTAGATGTTTTGAAACTAAAGTTAATTCAAAAGTTTTTGATTGAAAAAACATCTTCAACCGCCTTCTTAAAACCACACAAAAGTTATAAAAAAACTCTGATTGAGTTTATGTATAACTCATGTATAGCGTATTAAAATGTAATTGAGGTAGAGGGCATGAATGTGGTTGATCCATAAAAAATAAGCGAAGGAGAACGACCAAATATCTATGTATCTCATGCCACTTCAACCAAGCAATTGCAATTCTTTTGATATTGGCCTACAAAGTGGGGTCATGCCATGCCTGCCTTTGTGTGATCTCTTGCTGAAGCAACGTGTTGTGTGCTCACATGGTATTGTGTTGTGGGCCTTAATAAAATCCCACGAACAGAGTCACCTTTCACGAAAGCGATGGGGATCAAATACCCATTTTATTTTATTTTATTTATTAGCTCCGTAGATGGCAACACAAGTAGATGCCATCTACCGTGGAATCCACCTTTCATTAATGGAGAGTTTTACACAGATACAAGTGTGCTTGTAGGAATCAACAACTGGGAAGCATCAATAGTAGACTTATCGGACTTAGAGGCCTAAACCATTATAAATAATAACGTATATATACTTTTCAAACAGAGTTTTGTATTCTTTGGAATTCGACACAATCACCTCAGAACGAAAGAATTTCGAACATGATAACACCCGCAAAGGCACCTCTAATCTAACATAAAAGAGTGCCCCAAAACACACAATAAAAAGATTTTCCTGTAAAAACACCCCTACCAATTCTTATGTTTATCGTTTCTTGCTTCGTGTTTTTTTTCCTTCTAAGGTCCCGTTTGGTAACAGATTCTTGAGTTGATTCCAACAAATCTGTCAGACAGAATCTGATTTTCATACCCAAACACAGTATTAAAGAATCAATTCCTAAGAATCTTGATTCTCATCCGTAATTTGCGTTCTCACAATTCTCTCACCATTTGGAATCCACTTTTTTTTCTGTTTCTGGCCACAATTTTGACGCCTTAACTTGCATTATTTTACCGTATTAGCTTCAGTTGTGATATATTTATTAGATAGCCTCTAAATTAATTTTTTGTTATTATTGTGTTGATTGGAGTGTTTTTATTGTAGTATTTTTATTAGATAAATTTATAATGTTTTGGTATTTTTAAGATGAAGTTAGGAGCATACTGCTCATTTAATTTTTAGAATCATCATCATGAATCTATTTTCATCCAAATAAGTTTTGTTTATCTGAGAATCATGATTCCTAGATTCTCGTAAGAATCCTATTAAGGAACCGGTTGCCAAACGGACCCTAAGTCTTCTTAAACAACAATGAATTCATTCCATATCAGATTCAGACATATCTCCGATATGTTTTTTTTTTTGAAGTAACCCAACATCAACATGTATCTATCAAGTTGGACTGGTTATATGTAGATATAAATAAACGTGCATGAAGCAATCAACAACTTGCAGTGTCATCCATAGATTGATTAGATTTAACTGCCTAAAGCAGTATAAATAATAACGTATACTTTTCAAACCAAGTTTTGTATCCACCAAATTGAACTCGTATAGTTTATTCGTTTATGCTGTTTAAATTGTGCACCCGAAGTTGTTTCGTCTCTCAAATCGCAATCCCATCTGCCTTCTGGTCAAACACCGCATTTCAACAACAACAAAAAAAATCCTCCAAATTTTTAAAAAACCAAATCGAAATCTTGGTGTCGGTAGACATGTGAATATGTGATGGAAAAGAACAAGGAATTGTATGCAGGCGACAAAATTAAAGCCGAAGAGGGTGGCTTGTAGGCATTGAATTGATGGGGGCTGAGAAGGGACCCTTAGCCTTTAGCCTTAGCCTTAGAGGTTGCAAATTGACCCCCAACTTTTGTTATGATTGATGCAAATGGAATAATTACACGAGGTTGTTTTGGCGATTAATATCTTATAATTAATTATTCCATCTCCCTATGTCTTAACTTTATCATAGAATGAGTTCCCAGGCAAACACTACAGGAACGTAGAATATATATCTTACATGACTTTTTTATGGGAATCTGGAAAAGAAAAAAGAGGTTCACGTACTCATGTGTAGTAGTGTAGGCAATGTTTGCTTTGGAAGAGAGAAAAGTCATGAAAGACCGCAATGAATTCAACAGTCAAATCCAAATCCTCTGAGTGGTCACACATACGCATAGGTAAGGTAATGTAAGGTCAGAAGACACCAAACCGAACAAAGTTGTGTATGTTGTGATCATTACTTTGTAGGACAAGCCTCTGCTCCATGCCATGCTTGGACCACAGAGACCAAACCAGTGATGGACAGAGGACTGGAGCCCGGATGAGCTGGTTTGGTTTGGGGTGACTGGTTGGTTAAGTAGGCCATAACCCCACATTGAAATCAATCAACACAATCTGTCAATGGGACTTGAAGGGGAAGCAGGATTTGCAGGTGTGGTTGGCATGAATGAGATTGTGATATCTTTTGGTGGGTGGCATTGGGATATCATCATATCATAGTTTCATACCCTCCCAACTTGTGACTGTCACACTTACTTGCTTTGGTGCTTGAACAAACCTGTACCTGTACCTTTCCATTTCATTTTTATTTATTTTTCTCTCATTGGGAGGATAAAGATAATTCATAAGGTGTTCAAGTTGGAATTGTATTTGGTAGGTTTTGTTTTGGTGTGGGGGTTTGAATTGAATAATTCATTCACTTCGGTGTTAACTAGGAAAGGGGTGTCAGGAATCAACATGGCCTGTGATGTCTTGGATTAATGCAATTCATTGTTTTTGGATTGTCACACTTTTGAGTAAAAAAAACAGGAGTGATGCTTCTGGAGACAATTATTTCATGGGCACATGAAGTGCATGTTCTCTCAACAAATCTTGAATGGAAGAATGCAATAATTTGGAGCATGAGATTTATACTTTTGATGAGAAAAAATGGAAGTTCTAAAAAAAGTCGTTTGAAAGCTAAAACATGAAACAGTCGATGTCTTAACCTTCAATGCATCAAAAGTTAAAAAGGTGGTTGGATCTTGACCATGTTGGATTGTTGGGCCTCTATTTTCTTGGGGGGTAGCGAAAATGGGGGCTCTTATTTTGTCCTGTCAGTTCTCATTGGGCCCAATGGGAACTGATGTTTCATATTTGTTTATAGGGTCCTGTCTCATTGGGCTTAAACAATTTTTAGGATGAATGTGGACCAAAATATATTGCAGAAACTTTCCTTGGTTTGGGGTAGTATTCGTTTGAGTTCGATACGGAGAGAACATTGTAGCACTAATTCTGATAATCTTTTTAACAAATTGCATCTGAAGTTACTAAAGAGTAAAGACAACCGTTGGAGAAGTGGAGAGGATGATCTTATTTATAATAATTAAATAAAAAACAACTATTTAGTTTCGACACCAAACTAACTCTTACAAATATAACAAAACCTCATCCATATATCTCTCCACAATATTGCAATAATACTACAATAATGCACCTGAGTACCTCACTATCTACATATCAATTGGGCCATGACAATCTAACAAGGCCCAGACCCATATATTCTTTAAAGTTACAGGTATAATGCGTATTGCTTTATTTATGTACATAAGTACATAACATAAGCTAAGAACTACCTCCAGTGTCAGTATGGTTAAAATGGAAATATCATACATATACTCAAACTGGTTACTTTCTTTCAATATCATATCCTTTTTGTTGTCTAAAATTTGTTGATACAGCATTGCAAACTTCGATCAGATATCATCAAAGGGATCGCCAAGTTTATATAATCGATTCAAGTTAAGCAACTTATAAGTGCGCAAAGACTTTGTAAAATACATGTAATAATAGCAAAATGTTGAAGGAACAATCCTTTGACCTCTATCTTAGTTACAGTCCTGAATTTTGTGTTTGCTGAACGTTGTTTCAGCTGGAACAATCAAATTTCAAAAACCATCAAGGAAAACCTCAACGGTTAAGTTGAGATTGCTCTAACAGTTCAGTTGATTATTTTATTCTTCCACAATCACATACATCTCAAACCACAAGACCATTTACACAAACAAGAAATCAAGAGTCGAGCTCGAAGTTATTCAATTTCGTCCACAGTGACATATACATAGTATTATACTTACCAAATCAAACATGTTTTTGTTCCCGCTTAAATAATTCAAACAAGAAAAAGAAAAGAAAAGGAAAAAGAAATCGAAACTCGAATCACTTCCAGTTGTTAGCAACAATGTCGGCCAAATCCACCACTCTCTGGGAGTATCCCCACTCGTTATCGTACCAAGCGATGACCTTGACCATGTCGTCCCCCATGACCATGGTCAACGATGAGTCCACCGTGGATGACACGTCGCTACACCTGAAGTCAACGGACACAAGCGGCTCGTCGCAGACCGACAGGATTCCTTTGAGCTCATTGCTCGCACTTTCCCTGAAAGCTGCGTTGACTTCCTCGGCGAAGGTCTTCTTGGTGACTTGGACGACGAGGTCAACGACCGAGACGTTCGGGGTGGGCACACGGAGGGCGATACCGTTCAGCTTGCCCTTGAGGCTTGGGAGGACGAGTGCAACGGCTTTTGCTGCTCCGGTTGATGTCGGGACAATGTTGAGAGCGGCGGCACGAGCACGACGGAGGTCACGGTGGCTTGCGTCGAGGAGGCGCTGGTCACCAGTGTAGGAGTGGGTGGTTGTCATTGTGCCCTTGATAATTCCTGCATGCTTTCTGGATGTTAGTTAGTTGTCAATTACGCATAAGAAGTTTAGATGTTGTCTTGGAAATCCCTCGACCTGCCTCTTCGACCGCTTGTTGTACTGTGACTATTTATATTTCTATGCTATTGTATATTTTGCTTTAGTGTAGGGGCATGAAGTGATACGGTTTGAGTTAGCCATATGGTGTTTTCAGTATTTTTTTTCTAATTCAAACTGCAGTTTAGATAAACTTGAAAACAACTACTTAGCATGGGGTGATACTTGTAATTTCTAACTCTATGATTAGTTATTTGACCTTTGTATGCAAGTGTAAATTCGCATTATAGATATATTTTTACTTTTAAGTAGCACATTTATATTTTGGAAAGCTGCTTAATAATCACTACAATTGGATATTTCAGACCAATAGAATATATTTGATCATGACCTCCTTATAGGAGCAATCCTACATAGTACTTACGGGAACAGAGCAGGTGACAAGCAACCCAATAGACTTAAACCATAAATTTAGAACTTATAAAAGCTTAACTTGAGTCCACCAATAATCATGCGCTGACTCAATATTTATATTATTTTTCCAAACACATTGAATGACACAAACTGCTTTAAGGGATATTTTGTTTTGTTTTTCGAAAAGATCTTAGTTCAGTTTTTTTATTATAAAAATGCTAGGATAAGATACTGCAAAAATGTAGGATGCTTACCGAACTTTTGGTCTATAACTTTGACGAACGGGGCGAGGCAGTTGGTGGTGCAAGAGGCATTGCTAATGATAGGCTCATCGGGGTTGTAGGCATCGGCATTGACACCAACCACATAGGTTGGGATGTCTCCCTTCCCTGGGGCTGTGATCAAAACCTTCTTTGCACCTGCTTGGAGATGCTTTCCTGCTCCATCCCTGTCAACAAAAACACCTGTCCCCTCGATCACCAAATCGATCCCCAGCTCCCTGCAATTAAAACAAGTTAGCGTCGTGTCTAAAACAATTTGCACAAACATTACAATTTGGCACCGTAACTTTTGTTCGTAACTAGAAATTATAAGCCAGAATCTGAACTTTAAAAAATGTTACAAGAGTAACAATTGTATATGTGATAACCATGATAAGATTTAGATTAAGTGCTTACTTCCATGGGAGGTTGGCTGGGTTTCTGTTAGAGACAACTTGGATCTCCTTCCCATCCACAGAGATCACATTATCACCAACAGGCTTCACATCGGCATCGAAGATTCCAAGAGTGGAATCATACTTCAGAAGGTGAGATGCTTGCTTAACACCTCCAGTGTCGTTGATGGCAATGACATCCAAAGGAGAATTTTCTCTTCCATGCCAGCATCTCAAGAAGTTCCTACCAATTCTACCAAATCCGTTAATGGCAACCTTGATCTTGGCCTCAACCACTCCTTTCTTGTAGCCATCCCCCCTCACCTTCATCGAGAAAAATCTAATGTTAATGAACCTATTAATCAAGTGACTGCGATAAAATTATGTTTTGGACTTCACTTAATCATACCAGCTGAAATTGTCATTGTCTTTTTAGGTTAACATGATTCAGAATAATTATTTAATGAACAGAAATGAATATAACACAGAGAAAGGAGAACCCATCAACTGTGTAGCTTCCATTAATGAAATCCAAGAATAGTTACACGAAATCCTTTTTTAGTTTGCAATGAGAAGTACCCAAAAGGAGTGTAGCATGGAAATAAGTTTAAAAAGAAGCATGTAAAAGGTATCTAAACAAGCCAATGATGAGATGGGCTCCATGCAGCATTAGAACTTCCAACACATCACCAATTTTTAATCAATCAGGAGCATATAATTTGCAGGTTACTTTGAAAACTTCGTCTTGTGATGGTTTTTTTTTACATATTTGTCTTAGTAACTTCCAGACCATTTATGCAAAGAGCAAGGATCTGTTATATAACTTTGCGGCAACACTGTTATAAAGTACAATCCAGAGAAACTTTGTAGAGGATTCTGATCGAGTTCAAGTGATTTCTATCTTAGGGTTTTCCCTGTAACCAAGTCTGACTGAATGATGTAATGTTTTCCCAATGTACTGACTGGTCATTACGTAGTATATATCTACATGGAAACTTCAATACAAAAGACATTCATGGTAAATTTCTAGATTAGCATAGATTAGTGTAGGGGTGAGCCGGTCCGGTCCGGTCAAAAGCCAAATTATTTTAAATAAAAAACAAAAAAAGACCGGTCTGAACCGGACCGGACCGAAATTTTAAAATCTTCTGGACCAAAACCCGGACCGGACCAAATCACAACTTCCCGGACCGAACCCGGACCGGTCCGGATTTTGCTCTGCCCTAGATTAGTGAAGGACGTGCCATGGATAATGCCTATGTGAAACAATGAAGGATGAATCACTATCTCCTAGTATAAAAAAATCTCCCATTTAGTTGCCTAAACTTATTTGTGTGATTGTTTTTTATTCCACGACCCTTTTAAAAGTTCTAACACAAGATACACAGAAGTCCTCAATACAATTGTGTATCCTCACAAGTTTAATCGACTACACTTTGAGGTAGAATGGACCCAAGTCAATCGCATCTGAGAACATTCTCATATTGGAAAGTTAAAGGACATTCTCATGAGTTAAAAGATCTTATGCATTTCATATAAGAACAATTAGTTTTAAGATGGAACTTCATACTTTATATGGTATCAACGCTCCAAGGCTTAACGACTGCCCCAAAACATTCACCCATGATTGAATTTACATGTTGGACACAAGATCAAATTTAAGGTGGAGTGCTGCAAACTGTCGCTGTAAAAGCTTAAGACAGTGTGCATGAGATGTTGAAACACTAGGTTAGTTGGCCGCCTATTTGAGATGTCTCAAATTTGAGATGTTCAAACATAAGGTTTGATTCACCTCACACAACACCAATTGGTTTTGAAACAAGAATCCACACTTCAATAAATCAGCCATACTTTGATATTACGTTAGTTGGCCGCCTATTTGAAGCTCAAACTCTGAGTAGAAGCTAAAGGACATGACTCTTATACAATGATATAAACTCTTAAGACCTTCTTTGACACTTGATGGTATCTTTTTTCCCGAGTCTGATCTAGATTTGTAACATAACATGACAAATATATTCAACCGAACAATTCCCTAATCGTTAAGTAAATACCATGTAACAAATTGGAAATTGAACTTCTGCATTCTACTAACTGCATACAGAAAACCAATGAATGTTAAGGAAGAAATGCAGAATCTTACAGCTGAGGTGTGAAAGGAGACAACAGAGAGGAAATCATCAGAGCTGAGCTTCTTGGCCACTGGAAGCTGAGCACTCCTCAACCCCGAGAAGTCCGAAAAGCCATTCCCCTTCTGCAATATTCCACAAACCAAGACACTAACAATCAACAACACCAAGAAGAAAGAAGGGCAATTGAAGAAAGATGTGTAGGAACAGAGGTGAACCTGGAGGGAGGCAGTAGCCACAGAGAAGAGAGTGGAAGAAGCCATTGGTTGTGGTGCAAGTGTGGGAGTGAGTATATGATGATAATAATAATAGGGGTAGGGAAGAGATGTATGTGGTGTGTGATGTGAGGATGGGATAGTGGTGGAGATGACAATTTGGATAGATTTCCTCATGAATGTATGGTTGTTGTGTTCTCCCTCCTTTTTTCCTCCTCTCTTTCTTTGACATCATACAATAAGAGATATGTTGGTGTATTTGTGTATGGTTTCTGACTTCTATTCTAGATAATGCTGATTTTGACATCACTGGACATTGGGCCTTGGATATAAATTCAGACCGATATCAAATGTTTGCTCAAAATGAATCACTGATTGGATGTGGATGATCAATTTTTTTGAGAATTTTGGTATAATTTGGTATTCATTACTTATATATTTGTGTGGAAACTGGAGGGAGATTATTGTGTAGGCTGACTTCTAGCTTTGGAGGAATCCATAGTTTTCTTGTGTATGCGGAGAGAAGGGACTTTAGTCATTCAAGTGATCTCGACATCATCTGAATGTTATAGTTGGGTAATCCTTGTTTTTTAATCACCTCGCTCATTAAAAACTCAAAGCCAATTTATAGTTTTGTTTTTCAACCTTAACTCATTTACAAACTCACCTTATAATTTCAGGTTTATATTGGAACAATTAGCATACCAATATCAAATGTTGCATATAGAACAACTATACTAAGAAAGGGATAACGAGGCTTCCACAGAAAAAAATCATTCAAGGTTTTCTGAAATTGAATTATTTGAATTTTGTTTGATCACGAAGTTTATTATCATTTTCTAAGATTTATAAGGCACTCTACAATTAGTTGGAGCAGATTAAAAGACATCCATATTATGTGTTACTTATTATGCACTCCCACTTGCGGGTCATAAATCATCTGTTTAAGTAAATTTTAACCATGAAAAGAACCTTGCATCCAACATTGGTGTTACAAAAAAAATTGAAATGACCAGATGTCAAAACAACACTTGAAACAAATCTTTCTTATGCGGGTAAAAAAGTTGCATTAGAATTTACTAGGACAATACAGAGTAGAAGTTACAAAAGCAAATTGAAGTATTCAAGCTAGAATGAAGTGGGGCTATATTGAATCTCCTGATGAGTTTTTCTGCTCCATATCTGCAAAAATATGAAAAACCCATCTAACCCTCGTATTTCTTCCACTCATTTTTCCAACTACAACACCTCCTCGGTGAGAGCTGAAAGAGGTAGCAAGAAAGACGATGGACTAGACATGGAGGTTATAAGTATGACCATTTTTCATAACTCTTTGCCAAAACTTGTAGAACAAAAAAATGATACGGCCTAAACCTTATATCAGAATTAGCATATTGCTACACGTTAATGTAGTTCAGTGGTTTCATATGATATCATGAAATTTGGGAATAACGTGATACCCATATATCAAAGTAAATTGTGATCCTGCAGGCAAAAAAATATCAAAGGTTGAAAGAAAAACATAGTAAACAAGAAGAGACCACACTAAACTAATTTCTCCACAAGACAATATAAACATAACAATTACTCGTCAAACAATTTTCCTTAGAAAGTTGGAAGAAACGCCTGCTTAAAATCAGAAGGAGCAAAACCCGAAGACCAAGAAGAAGAAAAATTAAAATATTTAAAGGGGCATTAAAGAATGTCATACGGTGAACACTATTGAGAGGCAAGGTGTGCACTAAAAATCCAGATTTTTTGAAGCAAATGTAAGGATGGTTTTATGTTATAACATTTATGCTTGGGTTACCAACATAAGGAAAACAAATACAAAAGGTCTAATCAGGTTTATTTATAGAAACACTTATTTGGCTCAACTTTGGAAAGCACAAAATGCCTAAATGGACTAGTTATATAAACAAAAGTTAATGAAATAAAATTTGAACTCAATTTTTTTCTTCAAATTATCGTTTTTAAGAAATCACTGACTCTTACAAATACAATAAACTTCTGATTACATGATATATGGATGATAAGTAACATTATTTATACTTTATGCAATCCAATTTAGTCAATACAAAAATATCACAAAAAATTTGGACCTCATATTCTGCAATTTTTGCACTTTTATCGAATTCAAATTTTCAAACCTTTTTCTAATTTGTCCATACCTTTAGGATCTTGCATGATGCCTTTAAATTTCCGAAATTTCCCCAACACTTGAACTCAAGAAAGAGGCTTACGATCTTCACCCCACTACAACTTAGATGTCTCTTAGGATATGAGAAAATAAAAATTGAAAAATAATTTCCCAACGCAAGTCCCCAACAATCGAGACCTTAAAGAGATGCATTATGATATGCAAGTAATTAAATTGCTTCATATTTGAAGAGACATCTTAAGTCGGTAATGATGTGAAAGCTACAATCCCCTATCCAAGTTCACACGAAGGGAAAGTATTCAGTTTTTTATGAGGATATGCAAGTCAAAAAGAATGAGAAAAATGCCCGAAGGTTCAAAAAGGGGGTAATGATAAAAAGGTCCAAAGCTTGTGATATCATGATGAACGAAATGTATTTCAAGATATGATTGTGTCAATTCAAAAATAATACAACTAATATTACAAATCATTAAAATCATGTAATCAGAAATTCATTGTAATTGTTACGGGTCAATGATTCTTTAGAAAAACTAATCAAACTATTTCACTATATAATCAATGACTCAAAGGTTTTCAACTAATTTGGATGAAAATTTTCCTTGTACACTTTTCAAACCTGATTTTATCCTTCAATTGTTGCTTATTTGTAGGTGTAGCTTTATGATTATTCTGATTTTATCATATTTAAAGTTTTACCATTATACTAATTCACTTATTCACTCTTATTTAAGATTTGTCCATCCACTTTTCAAACCCAATTGTTTGCAATTTTTCCGTTAATCTGATTCATTATCATTCAAGACATTGCCATCTGCTTTGAAATATTAAAAAAAACAAATTAAGAACTTTTTATTAGATACAAGAAAGCGTAGGTTGCCGAAGAAAGATCAGTCAGTTTGACATAATTCATACACGACTCTCTTCGCTTATTGTTTCAATTATCTTTCCACAATTATTTGTCTTAGTTTGCAGAATGCCAATTTTAAGGTAATTAGACTAGTGAGTGAGTCGTCAAATAATCAAAATACTAAAATGATTGGGCTGAACTTCTGTTCTGTTTTTCATACTGTTTCTGTATAAGCTAGTGAAGATTGTGTCATTTATGAGTTCCAACATTTTGCTTTTGCTAGTAAATAACGACATGGTTTGTAACACAACAAATACTGCTTTTGCTGGAACTCAAAATAACATGCATACCTGGTTTGTTGACAGTTGACGCATTGTTTGTATGAGATTGGCTAATTGAAGAATTTTAAGTTTGCATCCCTCAAACAAGCACTATAATTGCAGCTTCAGTATGCTAATGCACAACTCTGGCAATAAAACGACTTGCAGGACCTGGGTTTCTATTTGCTAGAACCAATATTTTGATTGGAGTATGTAGACCATGTCAAGCATAGAACCGTATAAATGAGCAATCATGGTTCATAATATGCAAGGGAGTAAAAACAGTTGTGCAATTAGAAAATAATGTCTGAATTTTACTGAAACATGTAAAATATCTCAGACTATGTGATCTTCTACAGTAATTGTGCAAACCAGAAATTTCAACCAAAAAGATAATCTTATGTGCAAGTGCGACAGACATATATATGTCAAACATGCAACCTATCTGTAACTAATTGAGAACACTGTCAATAGAAGAAAACAAAGAGGGTGATCTTTGACTTCACAAATTATTTTCAGCTATTTAACCCTATACTTGTTTTCTCGGGACTAATACATCCTTCCAAAATTTTAAGGCAGTTTCAACTTCCAAAGGTTCCACAAATGGATGAAATTTCTTCAGTACAGAGCAACGTACCTTCAATTTTCAGTCAATACTAATGGCAAAATACCACCTAAAATGCCTCAACTTTCACAATCATGGATCTGAGGCTTAAGAAAGAAAGTGAAGAAAAACTAAAAGGTTTGAACAATCATCTTTATAATTTAATGTTGTGCTGGAAACATGCAGTTGTAAAGGAAATGGGCAATTGAAATTTGAAACTATCATTATCGCAAGGTGTTTAATTGAAAGGAATGAAAATCAATGAAAAGCACAAATATCTGTTAACAAAAAGTAATTGCAGGAAAGAGAGTGGAATGACTGAAACTTACAGAGATTTTGCCGAGGACATATTTAACAATCACACTGCACAAGTTGCAATCTGTCCATTGTATGTATTTAACATATCAATTTTATGCCTGAAGAAATGAACACATAGATGACCTTCAGTCCCAAATCAACGTATACAAACAACATCATTAGGTATAACTGCTTGCAGTTTAGGTCCACAATCTCATACACCTTCATATCTGGAAGCCAGAACAACGGATGACATAACAAAATCGTTTTGGTAATTATCATCCATATCGACCTTTTTTTATGAACAAACATCATATCCACCAAATAATAATCAAAACAGCCCCACAACATTTATTTTCTTCTATTTTTGCCCAGAGAGGGAAGACAATTCCTCTAAAGTCTAAACGTCCCAAAATGAACAACTTTCAGACTTCCTTTCTATAGACTGAACAACAAGATATTTTGCCATAAATAGATTATTTTTCCGTATATAGTTGGACTTATGTCTCTGGAAGTCAACAAGATAACACTTAAAAAATTAAGTTGCTTCTACGAGAACATCCATACAAGATTAACACCAAGACATTCATTCATGATTCCTCAAGCACCTATTGAACACATGTTAAAACCACTGGCACTAAGGACTAAGGAGTACATCCCATACATAAATTAGCTCCAGGAAAAAGAGAAGGAGCATAACTGCCATATGAAGAAGAAAGGAAAACTAGAATGAAAGCACAAAACAGGAAGGAAATTTTCCAATACATTAAGCAGCACTTTCATTGCCATAAGATACAGACCACTCACTTTTTTCATTCCAGTTTTTTTCTTGACATGTGGATTCCCTTCCACAGGACTGTTTTTAAATGTCTACTGAGCCTCGACAGTCTTAGATGCTGGTGCTTGTGCGGAGGGCTGGTGATTCATGGTAGGTGATTGAGGTGAGTGGCCATGGCTATTAGTCCTATGCAGCCTGCACTTGAAAGACCCAGCATGTGTGGGAGGCGCACAGACACACTTGGGTGGCGCTTGGTGACCATGGCCACATGCGGAGGAGTTGGGAGACCACGGCTTCTTCAAGTTCTTAGGAGAGGTAATATTAGGCTTCTTGTTGGCCTCACCAACCGGAATTCCAACATGTGAGGCCATAACTTGAACAAAGCTGCCAGGCAACACGGATGCAAGAAAAAATGCCTTCAGAAAAGAAAAGTTTCAAACTGAGTTTAATAGGAATTTATTAATTAAAATGCCAATTTAGCCAAACAACTTGAGAGATTGAAAATGGCAAAAGGAATGTTGATCTGTGATGGGGCAACTTTTACCATTTGACAAATAAATAATTCCAATAATTGTAAGATGCTAAAATATTAAAAGAAAAATCTCTTTACTTTTCTGTTAAAAAAATATAACCCAATAGCGTGCAAGATAACCAAATAAAACATCTATCTCTGCGAGAAGGTCGACAACTACATAATATATTTTTTTGATAAGTGAGAATAACGTAATATTAACAGGCTTAATTGCTTAGAGCAGGTAGAGTGAGGAAGACGATTTTAAAACACTACAGTTAATACAGCTGTACTGTAAATATAGAAAAATCAAGTTGAAGCAAAACTGTAAAACTACAGATAAGAAAGATTAACCAAACGAGGATAGATGATATATCACTCTAAAGCAGATCAGAAACCTAGAGTGGCTAAAGATTAATTGACCTTATCGCTCACCAAATCCAATACAAAATTGTATCAAACATATTGGGATTAAGAAAATCCCAAAAATCACAACAAAACAAAATAAGAAAGTAGGAAGATCACACTTAGATCTGAACATTACTGCCATCTGAAACTAGCACAAAACTAAAACTAAAACAAAAAACCCCTGGATGCATCAAATATAAGCATCAAAATATGCTTAGAAAAATAATCAGATCTAAGAATTCACTTAATAAAATGGGATTAGTTTCAACATTCTCCTCCAAATCCTTCTCTTTAACAAGTAAATTGAAACATATTAAAGCACGATCACATCTCACCACAACCTTACAATACGAAAGATTTCACTAACAAAGTGCGGAACCGAACTTCATCTGCCTCTATCATGGGAATCTAAACAATAAAGTTCAAGTAAACAAAACAACCACAGATGGACAAAAATAGTTATTTTCCAGATGAATCAGAAAAAACCAAACAGAGTTCGGATAGATCGAGAACCTTGATCTGAGTAGAACCACGATTTGAGATTCGAATTTCTTTTCTTTTTTTACACTAAAAATAAAAATTATCTGAGAGGGGAAGAAAGGAATCGAGAAGCCAAAGCGGCAAACTGCGTTACACAGGGGCAGAACGGCGTTTTATAGGCCCACCAGGCGTCCCGGGCAGCACGGGCAAGGGCGGGTCTGCCCGGGATTCCTTCCTGCTAAGTGGGGCCCGCCTGATCGCGGGAAAAACCGTTTTTCCCGCTTTATCCAACTAATATGTGACACCACGTTTTATACCGTTGTAAAAGTAAATACTTTTTCCTTCACGAATCACGAGGAATTCCTTCATCTGCCTCTCTTTTTTCCTTTATAATGTGTAGCATTATTTTTTAGTTATTAATATGAACTGTGTAACCATGTTCCACCGACTACTGTTTGTTATAAGATGATGATCGAACTTGCGTCTTCATCCTATCTAACTATTAATTTGACCAGATATCTATAATTTGCCTAAATTTGTGGTGAGGAAGAACAAGGTTCATAGTCACTCTTTTTCAAATTAATCAGTTCACAAGATCTAAAACTTTTGATATAAACAATGTTCAAGGCTAAAATGGTGCATTAGTGTTTAAAGAGTTCTGAGTACCCAATTTCAAAACTACCTGATGGTTACGTTGGACATAGAATACCGCATTAGGTATTATACCTCCAACTATCTATCCTGTAAACCGTTGCAAGTGGATCTAAAAGCTCAGAAGGTCCCTATTGCCAAACTATAATAAATATCATTTTGTATTTATGGTAATTAGTAAATAAACCAAACTAACCCAAACCCAATAAGGACCACCTCATTTAGTATCCTTCAACCAACTTCAATATGCGTGGGTTGTTTACGCTGATCTAACTCGACCAAAATATACAAAACTCCCAAAAAAATTATAAATAAATCAAAAACGTCCATCGGAAAAATTGCAATGACTTGCTAGTCTTATATTATTAATTTTTTAACAAAGAGTGTCAAGAATCAAGATCAGTATGTGTAAAATTGTATCTTCCAGGGAACTACCAAAGTACAAAATTTTCGCTAGTGGGCCCATTGTGAATGAAAAGCAAGCAGAGTGGCACGAAGTTACTGATATACGTGGCGTCAGCTGCGACTGCGATCTTCAACATTATTTTGCCTCGAGATGTGAGAAGATCGGCCCAGAGTCCCAAACAAAACAAATGATAAAACCATTGGGATAAGGCTAGGAAAAAGAGTGGGTGGGAAAGTCCTTGTACGCTCTTATTTTTCACGTTATTATGCTACTAAAGTTGTGGGTCATTTGCCTATGGGCGGTTTGTCCCTTATCGAGAAATTGTGAGAATACAGTTTACGAAGATAACATTTGGTAATTGGAGTTTTTTTAACGTCACCGTTTCCATTACAAAAATTAACATCAACATCACCACAAGCCAAAGATTACCATTTTCATCTCTCTCTTTTTGTCATTCTTATGCTATTAGCTCCGTGAAGACATTTGAGATGTGTTGGCAAGCAAAGTTTGATTAACTATTTACTTGCAACTACAAGAAAATATGATAATGCAAATTCATGTTAAGCTTGATGAACTTTTTAGTACTCGTCTGCGAAATGATAAAGACAATGCATGCTCAAAGTGCAAGTTACCATGGTTATTTTTGTAAAGTTACATCGCAAAACAAAACGTAGAAATCCATATCCTAACATTTACAATATTGTTAAGTAATTATAATATTGAAAGTTAAAGAATACAAAATGAATGCATACACCAACTAATTCCAGTCCTCGAGAAACATTCATGGCTTTTTAACTAAAACCGGAGAATTCGCATCCACAAGAGCAATCAATACGGAGAGGTCCATACATGGACAGACCCTTCAATAAACAGTTATTTGGTCATAGAGAGAGCGACCGCTTAGATATTAATAAATTTCGGGTTAAAATGTTAAATCAAGAGAGACATGTTTATATGACTATGTCTATAATTTTAAAAATGATTTGAGGCGCAGAGTTTGGGAAGTAGGATGTATTATGGGATTTTACATCTCCTCCAGAGATCTTTTCGTGTCGTTAATTATTATTGATGGAGTGACAGTTGGATCCATGGTTGCAAGGAAACTTAGTTTGAGGTAGAAAAAAGCGAAGTCCTTAGGATCCACAATCTCAAGTTTTCGTTTAGTGGCTGCTATATAGATTGTCAATGGATCATTTTAACACAACCTATCAATATCACCCATGTCAACTTCAAGCTAGCACGGTGAACTTAATATAACAGCCCAAGTCCCGTCATGTGATTCTCCGTCCAAACTCAGTTCGTTAACACGATCCACGATCCAATCTACTGTACTTTGATAATTCATTCAATTAAATAATCCTAGTATATCCAATATAATATGAAAAATATAGTAAATAATTTTGTGAGCTCGACAACCATGAGCACCAACCGTTAATTAATTAATTAATTATATAGTAACATAATCATGCAAAAAAGATAGAATATGACATTAAATAAGGAACATAATCATGAATCATATATCACAAAAAATATGCATGCATCTCAATATGGAACCCCACTCGAATCGGCATCGTATCATGCTTCTGAATCATATAACCAAGTAGTAACACACTCATTTGGTAGCTACACACTAAAGAGTTGGGTGGCTCCCCGATGCCCGCTAGATAACTCTTTCCCAAGTGGCCAAACACATAAACATAACACAGGACATTCTGATCGAAACACCGTCATGCAAACAAATGCATATCAATACGTTTAATATTTATACTCAACATCTTTGTTTAGGTGGACGGTCGCTTAGGCGACCACCCGCACACCGCACACAGATGTGTGTGGTCACCTAGTCGCACAGGTGACCAGGTTGGGCAACGAGTAGTCAAAATAGTTGTGTCGTTGCAACTAGTCAATTTTTTTGGGTATAATTACCCCCCCCCCCCCCCCCCCCCCCCATTTCGTTATACTCCTCACAACTCTCTCATTCTCTAATCTCAATCTCTCATTAATCAAGTGCACATTTTATAACTCATTATTGTAGCTTTTTTTGTAATTTAGAATCTTATATAATAACTTATGTACGGACAACAAACTTATGAATATTATGATCACTTAAGACACAGTAGAAGTAATGACCCCTATTGGAAATATGCTCACTACTTAAATTTAAAAGAAGAAAAAAATCGTAAGGTTTTGAATTATGTGATAGCGTAACTAATGGCGATATTGTCAATGTCCGCCACAACATATCGCTCACACACCGAGTAGTAACGGACGACATTGTGATAAAGCTACATACACTTTAAGAGCCGAAATAACCTCTTACATGTCTACTACTAGTAGAATTCAAATTAATCAAAATGCATGTTTAAATGATTTCGTTGCTTTAGGAGATGAAATACCCACGGGCGGGTTGGGTACCAATTCCGATTCTGACATGACCCCAACATCACAACCCTATTTGGCTCTTCAAAATAGAAGAAGTCAAAGTACTTGGGGACCAATGGATCAATTTTGTAGTCGATCTCAAAATGTTGATTGTACCTAACAAACCACAATTGAACAACATTTGAAGAAGATCGTACAACAACTAATAAAAAATAGGCTAATTTGTTTATAGGTGGAATTCCTTTTAATGTTGTTAATACAATTGAATTTAAGGATATCATTGTTGTTACCTCCACATACGGCCTAAAATCCATCACTTATCACGAAGTTAGTGATGCATGCCTTGAAAAATAAATTGACTATAAGAGGAGTTTTCTAGATTTATATAGACGAGATTGGAAATTATATAGATGTACAATAATGACGGATGCATCGACCGGTAGATCCGGTAGGAGTTTAAATACTTTTTAGTGTATTCTCTGAAAGTAACAATGTTTTTACAATCAGTTGATGTTTCGGGCACTCACACACAACTGACTATTTGTTCAAGTGTTCAACATTGCTAGATTGTTACACCTCTCAACTAGGAATGTTTGGGAGTGACATTGTAAAGAGACAACGCACCGAAAAAAGACTGATTAATTGGTGGTGTGCGTACGAGGCGGACATGAAGGACGAGACATTGCAGAGGCTGACAGTGAATGTTCTCAGCCTAACGTGCTCGGCTTTCAAGTTGTGAGCGTAATTGGAATGTGTTCGAGCAAATGCACACGAAGAGAAAAAATAGATTGGCGACAAAGAAGTTGAATGATTTGGTCTTCGTGAACTATGACCAAAAGTTGCAGCAAAGATTCAAAACAAGAATGGAATGTCCAAATTTCTTCAATCATATTAGTGTGGAGTATGACCTCTTGGATGATCAACCTTGGTTAGCAAAAACTGAGGATCCGGTCTTCACTGGGAATGATCTAACGTGGGTTGAGGTGGAGGAAACTACCCTTATGACCTTCATCTCACAAAGACGGTCTCGTCGATCCACGGCTTCAAGAGACTCAACGTCTTCAACTACATCTTTCTTAAGTGAAGGATGAGATGAGATCAAGAGACTCAACGTCTTCAACTACAACGTCCAGGTGCATCGAGTTCTGAAGCTCCCTAAGATGTAAGGAGAAGTGTGATAAACTTTGAATGGAAGCCCCGGTAAACGGCGGCAGTAACTCTAACTGTCCTAAGGTAGCAAAATTCCTTGTCGCATAAGTAGCAACCTGCACGAATGGTGTCACGACTGCCCCACTGTACATCACACGGCTCACCAACTTGAAAAGAAAAGGCACATAAAAAAGAGGTACGGTCTCACTTTCCTTTGTCACTCAAGTCTATTCATTCCAACCGACGAGGAAGACGTCTACGTTGACGATGTGAACAACTCTGAGGAAAACGACGATACTGAAGTTCCTAACTGGACTTTAGAACAACGTGTTCAGTTAAATGACTAGGACACTTGTATTGTAATTTTCTTCCCTTCCGAATTGTATTAATAACTCTAAAATTAATAAAATAAAATACCTAAGTGTTTGGGATGAGTAGAGAGGGTACCTAGTGAGAATATGGTCGGTGATGTAGGTGTCTTTTTGAAGCTCAAACATGTAAGAGATTTTTTTATACTTTATTTGTACTTTTTCTGTTTTTTTTAAATTAAAACCAAAAAAATAATTAAAAAAAAAATGACCGCCCATAACTAGGCGACTAGACTCGTGTAAGTGTTACCTGAAACTTGCTCAACATACATGCAAACCGAGATATCAAAAGAGACAGATGACATGAAACCGCATAATAACGAATTGGTATTTCCGTGTCTCGCCACCACAAACTTCAAACCAAATCGAATGGCCATTTTTCCTTACTATCTCTCATACCAGAAAAGCCTAATAAAACATAGAGATCACTATCCAAACCATAAACCAATTCTAACTAATTAACCAAGCAATATTTCTACACCTACCTTTACTTCTAGTCACTTCTATTTTCACGTTTTATCACTCCTTTGTTTTCAACTCTCTCATTATTCTTTCACAACTCAAACTCACTCTATCACCACTTATACAACAAAACATCACCGTCATTTCCCACTTCATCACCATTTTTCCAAGATTCAGGCAAATTACATCCAGGTCCCTCCATTTCTCAATATTAAACAATACGCAATACATATAAAATCCATCAAACGACAAATTGATCCATAACATAAATTATCTTTAATTGTTACTCGCAACTCCAAATTTCAGGATGTTACAAGAAATTTCATCCTCGAAATTTCAATTTATTACTATGTCAATATACCTATAATTTCAAATCTGAATTATAATTCTGAATCTGAAAAATGTCAACTCGATGTTTCATAGCAAATGTAACTCCTAACAAAATCCAAATCAATGTTCATGCAATTCTTTGATCTAAATCCAATTTACACGAAATTAAAACCAACACAAAATTTAATCATACTTCCATTAAATCTCAAATCCATCTCCAACTATTTGTTCATATTTTGGATAGCAAATCCAACCAAATCCAAAATTACACAATTTTGAATCAAGATAAGAATAACTCCAAATTAATATTCACATAATTTCCAAATCAAAACCCAATTAAATCCAATTTCAATATTCCGAGAATTGTAATGCTCTGATACCAATTGTAATGTCTCGAGCCCTGACAAGTGTTTACTAGTCCGAACTCGGATCGTTAATACGATACATGATCAAATCCGTTGTGCACTATGATAATTCATCCAATTAAATGATCCTAGTATGCCTAATATAATTTTAAAAATATAGCAAATACTTTTGTGACCTCAACAACCTGCGAGCACCAACAGTTGATCATACAGTAATATAATCATACGAAAAAGTTAAAATACGACATCAAATAACGGACACAATCATGAATAATATATCAACAACATGCATGTATCTCAATATGGAACCCCACTCGAATTGGCATCGTCTAGGGCTACTAAATCATACAACCAATCAGTGACGTATTCACTTGGTAGCTTCGTACTACGAACAAGTAGTCATTTCCTCTCTTAGTGGCTTCATGCTAGGCAACTCTTTGATTTTGTGTTTTGTTGCCTCTCCACTAGGTTTGATATCTATTTTCTAGGTCATTTTCTTCAAAAGATGTTTTTTCACGAGTTATCTTCTAGTGATTCTCAGTGGTCTATTTACGTAGATTTAAAATTATTTGGTTTAATTTTAGATTTTGTTTCTCTCGCATCATAGAAACTGCAATGACCAATCGTAAAATGAAATATACTGTACTAGTTAGTAATGGACCTGATGTTACAACCTTTGAGTCTGACTCTAACCCATCTATTCGCCAACACAATGGTATTTGAGCTTTGATTTTTTTTTTATTTTTTAGTTTTTTGAGGAAAAGTTTTTTTATGACGGATAACTCACCAGACCACCGTCCTTTGAACACCGGTCAAGTTACAAACCCCGGGGCTCGTGAGACTCACCCCCTTTGTTACCCCTGACCAACAGGGACTCACACTCACCAGGAAAGGGATTAAAGGCACTCACTGGTGACCTCCCATTTTTTATGAAACATTACCAGCTGAGCCACAGGTGGGGACGAGGAAAAAGTTGTTCATTGCATAAGTAAAAGAATCTAGTGGTGTTAACACCGCAACACCAACAACCGAATTACAAATTAGTCCGGTGAAGGGATGGGCGGACAAGATAATATACATAATGGGACCACCAACTATCATCAAGAGGAAAGAGACCTAGGAGTCGTTGGTTTCCGAGGTCGCCGAGGGATGTGGAAGTGTGCTTTAATTAGTTTATTGGTTTACATATTTATTTAATTTTGCTGTAGAGTTGAAGGAGGCCATAGAGGAGGTTCATCCGTTTATCCGGGTGTAAGGTTACTTTCTATCGAACTGAACAAATTTATCTAAGATTATACCCTAAGGTTCAGACTGCACTTCTGGATTTTCTTAAATTGATCGAGGTAGACAGATCGAGCATTCGCGGTGGTTTGGCTGATTCCGTTTCCATGACGAGGCCGAAAACCGCAAGCGAAATTCTCTCCTTGGACTTGGAGGGTTCTAAGCTTTTGCAAACCCTTAAAACTTTCAAGACACTGAAGCTCTCGTTGAGTTGGATGTGGTTGCTGAGGAATTTCAGTTGGGGACTTTCCGGGCGAAGAAGTTGTCTGAGTTCTTTGAGGTTCCGAAGTGCGTGGCGGAGTTATTCAATGCACTTGAAAAGATGCAGCAGATATAGTGGAGGAGATTCTGTTGCGAGGATTTGAAGAATATTGATAAACAAAAGAAAAGAAAAGATATAATTTAGTAGTGTATTTTTCTTGTTTTGGTACTAACAAAAGTGTCCTGTGATGTTACCATGAATATATGACTACCCCGAGCCCATGAAATGTTACCATAGCAAACTCTCTTTATTTAATCATTCTGGTGTGCCTATGTCGCCGACTAAAACCAGAAATTCACAACCACAACACAATCAACACGAAGTGATCCCCACATGGACAGACACGAAGAATAGCAAACCATGTCTATTTATACTATTAGTATTAAGTTTCGGATCGAATCAAGAGAACCATGTCTAAAATGTTTTTTAGGTGACCTCGGCCGCAGAAGTTGTGATGTAGGGAATATTAAGTGATGTTTGAAAAGGTATAATGCGACCTCCATGTTGTCCTCCAGTTTTTCTTTTCCTGTCGCTGAATTATTGATGGCGTGAGCGTGACAGTTGGATCGATTAGTTTGAGGTTGGAAACCGAAGTCCATGGATTCCACAATCTCAGAATTTCTCAACCCTCGAGTCTCCTAACTTAAGTTAAGTGGCTGCCAAATAGTTGACACTGAATCTCAACCTATCATCCATGTCATCATCAAACCAGCACAATATCATCATGCATCAAACTTCATTCGAACTAACACACACTGAATCTCAACCACTATGAAAGGTAATCTAAGAGCATTAGAGTACGACTGAAAAAACAAGAGATGGTAACACAAAAAGGTGGAACCATCAAATTATGATTTGAAACTATGTTGAAAACTGCTCAGTGACATCCTTGTCAAGGGATACCCACACTGGTAGTGTTCAATGTTCATCTCAATATCTGATTTGATATTTTTAGCAGTTCATATAGTGGGTATAAGAATGATGTCCAAAATGAATTACATATCCATATGCAATCAATTTCGCATTTTCCCGGAAAAAAACTCTGCTCCACGCCAAAGACGATTTTTAAACTGAAAAATAAACACACAACTAGCAAACTAAGCACCAATCCAACCAACATAAAGTAGTGATACTAGGTTACAAACGATTCCTCCAATTTTTGGGAAAATATGCAAGTCAAGATTGCACAAACTCACATCATCTTCAGATATCCTGCTAAGTTGGAGAAGTGACGCATCCTCTCTACACTCTATTTAGCCATTAAGAAGTAACAAAGCAATAATACACCATAATGATCAAATTGTGAGTCAAGTGAAAATGTAAAACATATCCAACTTTAGCATGCATTTGCTAGTTCGGAAGCACACTACAAACACGAACTGATACAAGGAAGATACATAGGGCTGTCATAAATCTTAATGATCCTCCACACTTTATTATTTACTAAACGAAGCACATAGATAACCTCCACGGACTTAGTAATCCTGTTTTTGTATCAACGGTACTGCCAGAAGATTTTTACTGTGTGTTGGTTATAGATGACAAACTTTTGTTTGAAGGTTCGGATTTAGGACAAGGAGCCCAAAAGATTGTCACAGACTCACAGTTGCATGCTATAGGGTTTATTAACAAAACTACAAATCTACAATGACAAAAGTTCAATTATCTCACGGGGACAAACAAATATTCAAACGTGAAACATCAAGCAATATAGGCTTCCTGTGTTCATGTTTTCTGTGAATGAATTTTCAAATTTGAGCTTACAAAATCAAAAATATTAGGATCGCACAAGTGTACAACAGGCTTCACAGTCTCACAGATATTTGCTCAGGCTCAGGGGTCAAAATTTTCTCACTACATGTATCACCAAAAGAAATTGAAAAAGAAGATTAACCATAATGAAGATCACCAGGCACCAGCATTCCTAACTTCTGAATCCAGTTGAATTCTTCCTTCTTTAACAGTATTTTCTTGTAAAAATGGACTTTTCTTCCGTGACACCTAACTGAAACTATATTAGCTGGCCACTTTACTCTTCTTCTTCTTCTTTGCCGTTGCACTCTTCTCCTGGTCTGGAGATCCTGACTGACCCTTGACTTCACTTCTCTTTCTCTTCTGATCTTTTTTCTCTTTATTTTCGATTGTTTCCTCGGAATCAACATCCATCTTCTCACCAGCTCTTCTCTTCTTCTCCTTCTTCTTCTTAGTACTCTTCTCATCTGCTATCGCATTATCATCAGCTTCACCCCTCATCTCCTTTTTTGCTTCCCCCAGATGCTTCAGTTGCTCTTTTTCTCCATCCTTATGCTTCCTCTTTTTCTTCTTTTCTGTGTGCCCAATGTTTATGTCACACTCGTTAATGATGGATTCTACTTTCTTAGTATCCAAAACTGGAATAACACCAGCATCTCTCTCGTGTTCTCGATTCTTTATTTCACTCACATCTACACTTTTCTTATGTTTTTTCTTTCTTTTCTTCTCAACAATGACTTCATTGTCTCCCTCAATTTTTACGGCAACCGGTTCTGCTGCTGCTGACACACTCCCAACAACTGGATCTTCATCATCAGGAGATACCACAACATTGCGAAACCACTCTGCTGGGACGATCTCGTAGCGATTTCCGTCTTCATCATAGTTAATAACATGATATGGCCATCTGGAGGTGTCAAGGAAAGAGGTGTTGAATTGGGCTTCAATTTTTCCTTCTTTTTGCTCTGTCACAATATTATCCTCCTCTGATAATCCAAATTCAACATTACCTTCGCTGTTCTCCTGCTTCCCGATGTTCTTATCCTCCGATTCTCCTTGTTTGTCATTTTCGGAGGCGAACCCTTGTTTTTTGTCTTCGGCCACAATTCCTTGTTTGCTGTCTTCGACTGCAATTCCTTGTTTGTCATCTTTGGCAGTGAATTCTCGTTTGTCATCTTTGGCAGTGAATTCTCGTTTGTCATCCTTGGCTGCAACTCCTTGTTTGTCGTCTTTGGACACAATTGCCATCTCATCTGCCAATCCACTGCTGTATTTGCTCTTAGTCTTATGAATCTTTTGCTTATTCTTCAACTTCTTCTTTTCTAATAATCCATTCTCGCCGCTTACTTCACTGCTCTTCTCCTCAGATTTCTTATCCTCTTCTCCTTTGTTGTCCTTCGTCGCATTCGTCTCCTCATCTAACAATCCACCGTTTCTTTTGCTCTTACTTATTTCTGTCTTTTCCTTTTGCCCATTCTTCATCATGTTCTTCTCTTCTAATGATCCATCCTCACCACTAACTTCACTGCTCTTCTCCTTCTTTCTCTTCTTCTCGGATTTCTTTTTCTTTTCCACCATTTCTTCCAACTTCCCTTCTTCCTTATCCTTCTTCACACTCTCCTCCTCAGCTGGAAGTCCATTTCCACCTTCGATTTTGCTTATTTTCTCTTTCTTGTCTTTTTTCTCCTTATTACCACTCTTCCGCTCACCTGACGATCCGAAATCAATATCAAATTCCCTGCTCTTCTCCTTCTCCCCATCATCGCCCTCAGTTTTCTTCTCTTTCAACTCCATTCCCTCCACCTTCGGTTTCTTCTCCTCCTCGAAAGATTTCATCTGTTCTACTTCCCGTACCTTCTTCTCCTTCCTCTTCTTCGTCTTTTCCCTTTTTCCCGCAGAATCCACCGTTTCAGGCGCAACATGAACATCTCCGAGAACCACCGGCTTCTTCTCTCCACCGCTAATCTCATCTTTCCATTCCTTCTTCCGTTTCTTCTTCACCTCTTTAGGAAGCGCTTCCGCCGGAGACTCGGATTCGATCGGCTTCCGGTCGCCGACATTCTCGCCGGAACGGTCCTGCTGCTGCTGCTTCTTCATTTTCTTTTTGCGGGGAGCGGTTGGGGACGAAGGCGTGGAAGACATGGCTAGGGTTAGGGTTTAGAGATCGGTCGTGGTGACGGCAGTGATTTGCTGTTGAGCGAAATTTGGGGGTTTTGGCGACGAGGGTTTGGGGTCGGTTTTTTTTACTTGCTTTGGACTTCGGACGAATCTCAGCCGTTGGGGGATATATATATATTTTTTCCCACGAAGGATCAAAACCAAGTCATCTATATAGGTATAACCATATTTTGGTCATTCTACTCACGTCACCGTCCAAAATCTATGACAATAAACAGTCGGAACCTCCTCCGTAATCAAGACCAATGTCAACGGGTGATGGGTTTTATTTCTCTTACGTATCGTTTATTTCTCATACACATCGATTTTTGTTCTCCCAAACTCATTTTCTTCTCTTTCCAACATTATTCACCTCTTAACCACAACTCACCACAACCCAACTCTTTCCTCCACATCATCTTTTATTTCCACTAACTTTTATTCTATTCCAAAATCAATTATATTTACCCAAATATTAATAACTCAAACAAAATATATATTAATTAGCAAATAATTATTTATTATTATTAATAATACGTATTTATTTAAAGTATTGTACGTAACACAATACAATGAAATATTACATTACCTGAATTTAATTAAAATGAAAATGCATACCAATAAAAACACAATTAATTTCACTTCATTCGAATCATTGTCACATGTGGTCGATCAAGTCAGATCTAAGGGCGAGATGTATGCTTCTTTCACGAATGCGGTCTTTGTTATCCATGTACGTATTAATGTCCACAACATGACCGGTCGAGAACTGATTCGAACCTGAAGTTGATGTTGTTGGTTTTTTGGCATCAATCTATGTTTTGATAATTTAATAAACCTAATATTAATTATAATCAATGTAGAGTAGCACATCATGCATAACATATATATTGTATTGTGCTAACTTCTACAGATGAGCAAGACTCAAGGAAGAAATGATTCAAGTCAAGACATGTAATCAAACTCATTTGAAGACATGTAATTTGTATTTCTTTTGAGTTTTGAGAACTATGTGTACTTGAGCATACAAGAGTAAATAATCACTCACATACACACTAGGTTCCTTGTAAAAGTCACACACAAAATTTCACATCAATTTGACTTCAATAGATCACTCAAACTAGGACCGAAAAACACTTAATACAACACATGATCTGCCGGTGCCAAATCGGTCGACCAGAACGAGTTCATCGTTCGACCGATTGAGTCTGTTAATACTGTTAGCCTAAGTGTTGTACTGGTCTACCATTTGGACATTTTCGTTCGACCGTCTACATGTGTCACTTGACCGTTAGATTTGTCGTTTTTCTACAATGGTCGGATTTCCCAAAACCCAAAATTTCTTGACTTTCGGTCGACCGATTTATACCTAGCGGTCGACCGATTATATCAAATTTGGTCACCCTGAACACTCTGAAAGTTTCTGTTCGAACGTCTCCTAGATCTCGGTCAACCAAAACACATTTTCTCTTTGAACCTAGAAGTGTCTGGAAAGTTCCGGTCGAACCGACCATTCGCTTAGTTCAACTGATCAATCCTTACCAGACCAAAAACCCCAGAATGGTCGACCGATCCCCAATTTAGTTCGATTGTTCACTTAAGTGAACTTAAGTAATAACCAAATTTATTCGATCGGTCGACCGGTATGCCCGATTAGGTCGACCAAATTTGTTCTGAACGGTGACCTACACTTCACTGTTTTGTGTTTCTTACACAACCACTATACCTTTTTAGTCACAACGGCTATAACCTTCCTAGAGCTTATATATAGTTGTTCCAAACCTTGTTTAGAACATCTCTCCACTACTATTTGTCTCCTACGTTAGAGAGAT
Source organism: Triglochin maritima (assembly GCA_963682175.1). Classification (NCBI taxonomy): domain Eukaryota; kingdom Viridiplantae; phylum Streptophyta; class Magnoliopsida; order Alismatales; family Juncaginaceae; genus Triglochin; species Triglochin maritima. Next base: position 50,542,294 of record OY821774.1, on the reverse strand, counting down.
CATTCCAAACACTCCAAACCTTCAAATCTACACTTAAGTCTTAATTCATATCTTACTCAAGTGTGCTCAAAGTTAGAGTGTCCATACTCTTGGTTACTACTTGTTGTCATGAAGTTGTAAAGGTTTTGGTAAAAGCTTGAAGCATCACTCTCGGATTGTGAGAGGATGAGTCAAGCTTGGCGAGGGTTCGCGAGCTTGAAGATTGTAAAGGCATTGTCTCCCGGTCTAGAACGGGAAACAGATAGTGAAGTCGTGAGCGGAGCTCGAAGTGTCAAGCGGAGCTTGCAAGAGATGACGTAGGCGGGTGACCGAACCTCTGTAAAATCCCTGAGTCCATTTGTGGTTTGCTAATTTATTGTATTTACTTGCTTTTGTTTGATTATTTCCGTTGCATCTTTGATTAAGCAAGTAGAGGTTAATTAACCATAAAAGTGATTAGATAATCCGACCATACACGGTCCTACAGATGTGCCGCTTAAGTTGGGCGGGAGGTCATGCTCAAACTCTGTTGTATCATAAATAGTGGAATATGAGTATCATCTGTCCTCCACTGTCATGTTGTGCATTATGATGCACACAATGATAACCTGGTTGAGGAGGTCAGTTTCATGCAAGACAGAGAGTTTTTATGATAATTTTAAGTTAAATAACGTAATTAATCTGACTCAAATTCAATTTCAAAAATATTAACAATCGATCGGAACCCCATTATATTTTTTAACTTATTCTAGTTACTTTAGATAAATTTTAATAAATACCAAACTATTTACAAAATAATACCATCAAATCATTTAAACTCAATTATATACACAACAAACAAAAAATTAAAACAAAAAAACAACAAACAGACGTGTGGCATGCCCCTTGAACGACCATGTCAGTGACCCGGCGAGGAGGCGACGACCCGGTCATCGAGGGTCGTGGGTCGTCCATGAGTCCACGACCTGTTAAAGATGCTCTTATTACACATGTGTCTTCTGCAAGTAATTTTTACATGTTCCTTTTTCTCGGTGTCTTTATTGCACAAGAACCGTTAGCATTACCAACTTCTATTTTATCTCAGTCATCCACCCAAGAGACTCTTCTAATTATCCATTTGATGATATCAATCATTGAATCTCATGCAAATTATATCATCCAGTGGATCATTTATAAATTATAACTAATAAGAATGAAATGATGTTTGATTTGAGAAAGGGTGTTAATAGTTAGGATTTAACACATGTGAATATGTGTTTTAGAATGGAAAAAAGATAGAGGAAAAGTCTCTCAAGAGTGTCGACTGTCGAGACAAGTGAGAAAGATAGCCATTTGAAAGTGGGAGAGGATGTGAAGTACAATTTTTTTGTTTGGTGATTAACGTCTAAGCGAGAAAGAAGCGTATGATGACTTTTACGTCTTTTGGTTCCGTGACAACTATGATTCATTTCCACGATGACTTTGAATCCAACAACTTCAATAACAACCGTACGTTGTTCCTCGTTCAACTACATATAACCAAAACCGAGCCAGTGTGACTATAGCATATTTATCATGTAGATGCTACCTGGATGCTCCGAAGTTTCTGGTTGGAGAGCGTTCCTGAAACTAATTCTAATTCTAATCCTAACGAGGGGTCTTTGTTTTCCGATTTGCTGTTTAATTTGTCCACAGAATTTTGTGAGCAAACATAAATATCCTGGTCTATACACCGGAGAGATGATTTCCCATCGAGAAGCTGATAAGGGTGGGAAGATATATGATTATAAGAACTCATTCTTTCTTTTCAATATAAATGATCAAGTACCAAACCTTTCACCAAAACAAGGATTTAGTTAGTGGTGCCGAAATTAGTTATTATCTAACTGAAAGACTTGTGGTTGTATTTGGTAGTTTGTCTTCGACGTGTACCGCAAGGGTAATAAGTTGAAGTTTGCGAATCTCCAGTTCCCAACTACTTTGCCAAAGTTGTCATGGCAGCTGGTGATCATCGAGTTGGCGTATTTGCAGAGAATCGAATTAGTGTTGGTGAGATAAGAAGAAGTAGGGATTTGCATGCGGTGTCTTCCACAAAGCACGTGACTTATCGTGAAAAAGTGGGAGATCAAGATTATGCTGTGTTTGGTTTGGGCTTCTTGGAGCTTCTCAGGAATCCAACTTCCAACATTAATTATCAAAAAAATTGACACCACCAAAACATACTCATTCAACCAAATCAATGAACAAATCTCCACCACCAAGACAAAATCTGTTGAAACCCTTCTCCCCCGGTATCAAAATATTCTATTGAAATCCGTGGTGAAAACGGAGAGCTGGTCCGTTTGACTACAACTTCGACACTATAGCAGCTTCCGGGAGCTTAGAGAAAGCTGCAACCAAACACAATAGTGCTGGAGGAACATGATTAGAATGTACGAGTTTTGTTGTCCTTTCCTTCAAAGCACACTTGATCAACGATATACTTTGAGTTCATAGAAATTGGGTTTTGATACACCATCAATTAGATAGTTTATAATGTAGAAGTATTCCCAGCATCAATAGGAATAAAGCAAAGGATGGAGGTCTGAAAGAAAAAAAAACGATTGTCAATAAAATTCGTGTACAAATTCATGCGGTATAATACTCTTATTTTAGGCTAAGTTTGTGTCTCATGACTAACCTATGAAACATATAATTTTAAATTAACTTGCCGAACAAGTCCATTGTTTGATTAAATATTGTTATCTACATATATTCTTTCAATAGGTATTTGGAAGGTACTCAAAGTTGTTTACAACACATAAATTTTAATGTTTTTTAATCTTCCTTTCACCGGAATGAACGACTCTGCACCAATGTTGCCAACTAATTAACGACAAGTCTTCAACTTCGTCATACCAACACAAATACTGACAAAACTAGTACTTTTGGTGTGTTCAACATGTCGTTACCTTAGATAAGGTATCAACAATCTTTTAATATCAACAAATATTCAGGAACATATGCACATTCATTTTAGCATCTTAGCGCTCAGCAATGAGATTCTAACCTCGAGAATATGGAAATTGAATGACCTTTTAAATGTATATTTTTCGCCAAATTAAATCAATCTTCTCTGGTCTGACACGTTGCAAGGTAGTTTGTCTTTGCAATTAAAAGTTTTTATATATTAAATTTACCTTTGCAAGAGAAAATAATTTAAATATGCTTCGTAGCATCATGTCTGTAGTGTATGCATTCTTATTATTCTTATTATGTGAGGAAATACTTCTTTTGCACATTTATTCCTTGTGGGATACTATACTTGACCAAACTACTGTTCATACGTTTCACTTCATAAATATATTGTAAACCTCTCGAAATTAATGACCTTTTAATCGGAGAAATTCCAACAAAGCATGACAATGTACATGTTCATCACGCGCCTACGAATTTCCCTTTCTACGTATTTTTCTTGCACTAAAGTTGGTTGCTTAACTTCAAAACATCAAAAATAGTAAGCCGTGTTTTTGTTTGGAGGGCGGGACAAGAGGATCATGATCAAAATATTAAGCTGTGAATCAGTGGACGCTTGGTGTGGTCATCTTATTGCAGCATTACGGTTGTGTGATTAGGTTCCCATGTTGTATTTGACGGATTTCCTTGGTACTTTAGGATGTTGCACGACTACTAAAGATAATGACGAGATATATTCTTATATTACTGACTTATTTGTTTACTGGAAGTTTGGTTTTATGATAATAAAGTTGTGTTGTTGAAATTATGTGTTTCACTGTCGTTTTTAGTTTTAATAGTTATATACGGACGCGAGCGTCCGTGACGCGTCCTACGTGGAATAACACGTCAGCTGCCAGTTCAGCGTCCAGTCAGCCAAAACTTCTGCGCGGGGAAATGTAAATTACGAATTGTTGGGTGCGACGGTTCATTTCCGTGCGACGGTTCATTTCCCTAAATCACGATTAGACGGTTCGACTTCACGTACATCATTAGCTGCGGTACAGCATTCGAGTAACTTTCCTCATTTCACCCGGAGTTCCTTTCCATACGCTCATCCAAAACCTTCATTGCTCCAAAACCTTTCCATTCCAGTTCCGAAAACCAAGACAAGGCGAAAATGGATCCTTCTCTACCTTAAACCTCCATTGCTCCTGAAATTGTAGCCGCGCAGGTGTTTTGTCAACCATGTTCTTTGTGGTTCATTTTAAGGTTCATTATTGGCCTCTAACAATTTTTTTGTGTGGTTTAAGGGAAGCACGTACTACTTCCGCGAAACCAAGTGCGGTTTCGCGGCCCTTCACAAGCAGTTCGACCGGATGAAGGAGGAGGAGAAAAATGTCTTCCAACGGACGCCTTTCGGTCACTTCCTCAGCTTTCCTCACGTCACAACTGACAACGAGATACTGGGTTGGTTCGTCGAACACTTCGACGCCAATGAAGTCGGTCTGAGAATAGCCACTGGGGTGGTCCCATTTACATTAGAAGACGTCGCCCTTCTACTTGGACTAAGAGTACATGGGCAGAGAGTGGATATGGATGCCATGTACGTAGAGAAACGTGACGGGGTTAACCTCGACAACACCCAGCTACTGGGTCATCTTACCGCCACGAGCAAGATGGGCGAGGAGGAGGAGCACGTCCGACTCCTTATTTCTATGATTTTCAATCATTTTTTGTTCTTCGATGGATCACTGCGAACTAAAGCGTGGTACACGAAACACCTTAAGAACCTCAAGCGCCTCAAGAGATATGCGTGGGCAAATGCGGTTCACACTTTCTTGGTTGAAGGCCTGGAGGAAGCCCAACGGGACCTCTCGAGGAGGAGATCGTCAGCGAACTTCTCTATGAAGCAGGGCTACGTGTCTGGTTGCGTTGCCGTATTACAAGTAAGCATGTTGGTCCGGAATGAGTGTTGTGTCAGTCCGGAGTAGTGTTGGTTTATGTCCGGAATAAGTGTGTTGCCTGTCCGGAATAGTCCTGTATGTGTCCGGAATAGTCCTGTATGTGTCCGGAATGATTGTCTTGCCTGTCCGGAATAGTCCTGTATGTGTCCGGAATGATTGTCTTGCCTGTCCGGAATAGTGTTGTCTCTGTCGGGAATAAGTGTCTTGAGGTTGTCCGGAATAAGTCTCTTGTGGTTGTCCGGAATGAGTGTTGTGTCAGTCCGGAGTAGTGTTGGTTTATGTCCGGAATAAGTGTGTTGCCTGTCCGGAATAGTCCTGTATGTGTCCGGAATGATTGTCTTGTCTGTCCGGAATACGTCTTGTGTCTGTCCGGGATAAGTCTTGTGTCTGTCCTGAATAGTGTTGTCTCTGTCCGGAATAAGTCTTGTGTCTGTCCAGGATAAGTTTTGTGTCTGTCCTCAATAGTGTTGTCTCTGTCCGGAATAAGTGTCTTGAGGTTGTCCGGAATGAGTGTTGTCTCTGTCCGGAATAAGTGTGTTGCCTGTCCGGAATAAGTGTGTTGCCAGTCCGGAATAGTCCTGTATGTGTCCGGAATGATTGTCTTGTCTGTCCGGAATACGTCTTGTGTATGTCCGGAATAAGTAATTTGTATGTCCGGAATACGTCTGCGTCTGTCCGGAATAAGAGTTGTGTCTGTCCGGAATAAGAGTTGTGTCTGTCCGGAATTAGTGTTTGGTCTTTCTGATTAACGTTATGAGACTGTCCTGGGGAAGTTATGTTTCTGTTTTTTAACTCATTCCTGTTTTCAGGTGTGGCTTTGCGAGAAGTTCAAATTGGGGGATCCCCGGTCAGCATTTCCACGGTTCAAGTGTTGGACCGAAATGTTTAGCAGACGCCAAATCCTTAGAAAATGGGAAGATCGAGGCATCAACTTGTCCCGGATATACTCGGGTCAATTTGAGTTGAAGGGCACCCCAAAACTCAGTGCACGGGAGCATTCACTGTTGTCAGAGGATCAATTTCCTCCTGCAGCAGCAACTCCCGCAGCGAAGGAAACACCTTCAACTCCTGCAGAAGCAACGGTCGCCTCGAAGGAAACACCTTCAACATCCACTCTACCAAGGATACAACTCAGTGAATGCAGCATTCCATGTGACCCACTGCTACAAGAGTTGGAACTTAATGAGGTGAAGTCGAAATGGCTGCGAGCCGAAGCAGCACTTAGGGAGGCGACCGTTAAAATTAACAACCTGGAGGAAGAACTCCGGATCTCTCAAGAAGAGTGTCGTGAGCTGAGAGTCCGTGGGGAGGAGGAAGAGAGGGAAAAGAGGGAGGAGGAAGAGAGAAATAAGAGGGAGGCGGAGGAGAGGGAAGAGAGGGAGGAGGAAGAGAGAAATAAGAGGGAGGCGGAGGAGAGGGAAAAGAGGGAGGAGGAAGAGAGAAGTAAGAGGGAGGCGGAGGAGAGGGAGAAGAGAGAGGAGGAAGAGAGGGAGAAGAGAGAGGAGAAAGAGAGGGAGAAGAGAGAGGAGGAAGAAAGGAAGAAGAGGGAGGAGCAAGAGAAGAAGAAGAGGGAGGATGATGAGAAGAAGAGGAGGGAGGAGGATGAGAGGAATAAGAGGGAGGAGGATGAGAAGAAGAGAAGGGAGGAGGATGAGAGGAATAAGAGGGAGGAGGATGCGAGGAAGAGGAGGGAGGAGGATGAGAAGAAGAGGAGGATGAGGAGGGAGGAGGAAGAGAGAAAAAAGAGGAACGAGGAAGAGAGGGAGAAGAGGACATTTGGTGTTGGGTTTTATCAATACAAGGACATTTGAATGATTTATCAAATACAAGGACATTTGGTGTTGGGTTTTTATATATAAATGATTTTCTTTTTTCCGGACATACATGATACGTAATCCGGACGGACATATAACGTAATCCGGACAGACAAACAATGTAATCCGGACATAAATAAAACTTATTCCGGACATAAATAAAACTTATTCCGGACGGACATATAACGTAATCCTGACAGACAACAATGTAATCCGTACTGCCTAATTACGTATTCCGGACATACTGTTAACGTAATCCGGACAGACAAACAATGTAATCCGGACAACCTAATTACGTATTCCGGACATACTGGTAACTTAATCAGGACATAAATAAAACATAAACAGGACATACTGGTAACTTAATCCGGACATAAATAAAACTTATTCCGGACGGACATATAACGTAATCCGGACAGACAACAATGTAATCCGGACTGCCTAATTACGTATTCCGGACATACTGGTCACTTAATCCGGACATTGATGTTACGTAATCCGGACGGACATATAACGTAATCCAGACATACTGGTAACTTAATCCGGACATAAATACAACTTATTCCGGACAGATATTAACGTAATCCGGACAGACAAACAATGTAATTCGTACAGCCTAAGTACGTCTTCCGGACATACTGGTCACTTAATCCGGACATAAATAAAACATAAACCGGACAGACATATAACGTAATCCGGACATAAATAAAACTTATTCCGGACGGATATATAACGTAATCCGGACAGACAAACAATGAATCCGGACGGCCTAATTACGTATTCCGGACATACTGGTCACTTAATCCGGACTTAATTAAAACATAAACCGGACAGACATATAACGTAATCAGGACAGACATACAACAAACCAAAATTACTTAATATATTTGTCGCCATGAGAAATTAATTCACAAACGATCAAGCAAAGAAAGGGTTGAATCTTATGCAATAATACAATGACTTTCAACAAAATTACATACAATGACTTTCAACAAAATTACATACAATGACTTTCAACAAAATTACATACAATGACTTTCAACAAAATTACATAGGAATAATTCCAACCAAGGACAAATACAATAATCAAGGAGGAACTCCCTCGTAATGCAAATTCATGTCCCAGTCATCGAAATCGTGATCCCCCGGTTTGGGTGCTGCAGGGTGTAACGGGGGTAGAGCCTTCTTCCTGTTGATTTTTTTAACGTTACTTTTAATTATTTTCTCAGACAAAGAAATCCGTCGTTTGCTCGGCGGTCTGCCTTTCCGTATTGTCTTATCCGGATTGAGAACGGATGTACCAGCGAACACAGGATCAGGTCGTTGTATACGTTCCTTAAGCAACTCAAGTGCCTCTACCGCCTGAAAATATCTGTCGTTTGAGTCGAAAGCGGCCTCGGCGATCCAAAGCGCACGACCCATTATGTCGTCGTGGCGACGAAGCGCATCGTTCCCCGTTATGCCGCTTTGAAGAGGAAACTTGACTCCATAGCTCCTTCGGATATCCTTCCTCCATCGGTGGACGATGTAAGACTCGGGGAGCAACGCGTTTGGACGTATTCGGGCAATAACAACATAAACGTGACAACATAGGATACCGACGTGATAAAACATCCTGCAATCGCATACCCACTTCTCATCTCTAATTTGCACTGTGAACCGTTTCGACAATGGGAGGATATGTGTCAATACATGTTCGGTCACGTTGAAGTGCAATGTGTCGTCCTCGTTGAACTCATCCTTGATGTCGCAGTACATCATCTTCCCAATTTCTAACTGCACCTTCTTGAAGACACCCACCGTATACAACTCGCTCAATTGCCTCTCGAATGGATATTTCGAAATCAATTGCGGAGCCTTATGCTGACAATCGAAATCAGACTGAGCTTCCTTCTCATACTTGTGGCGTAGTGCGAGTTCGTATTGTTGAACGAACTGCTTAAGTGTTGTCCTTGATGTGAGGTACTTATCGAAGAAGGCGTTCATACCCTCACTTCTCTGGGTTGATGTCATTCCGGCGGAAAAACAATCCCGCGAAAATGCAGGTACCCAGTGCTCTCGAATTGCATAAATGGATCGGAGCCAATTATTGTCGTGCAACTCGAAATCATCTAGAAATCCCTGCCAATTCCGCTCGAATTCTGCCGGAGTCTTGGAATCGAATACACAGTTGTTGAGGTCAAACAACGTATGCTCCCGGTACTTCTTGGGCAGCTTCACAGGGGCCTTATTCATTATGTGCCATATACAAAATCTGTGCCGCGCTTCAGGGAACACAGTCCTCACAGCCGAAGCTATGGCGCCACATTGGTCTGTTATGATCGCCGGGGGGCTTGTATCTGCACACAACGCGATCAAGATAAAAACATATGTTAATCCGGACAGAAATAACGTAAACCGGACAGACGTCAAGGGTAAACCGGACGAGCAAAATACGTAAGGGATAAAACGGACGCGCAAAAAACGTAAACCGGACAGACGTAAGGGATAAACCGGACGAGCAAAATACGTAAACCGGACAGACGTAAGGGATAAACCGGACGCGCAAAAAACGTAAACCGGACAGACGTAAGGGATAAACCGGACGAGCAAAATACGTAAACCGGACAGACGTAAAGGATAAACCGGACGAGCAAAAGACGTAAACCGGACAGACGTAAAGGATAAACCGGACGAGCAAAAGACGTAAACCGGACAGACGTAAAGGATAAACCGGACGAGCAAAAGACGTAAACCGGACAGACGTAAAGAGTAACCGGACAGGCACACAACGTAAAATGGACAAAGCCGGACAAAATAAAACACGTACCGTTCATGCATGTCAACCATGTTTGGAACAACCAAATGTAATTTTGTGTCGTCTCGGAAGAGAGGAGTGCGCAACCGAGTAGGACGGACTGGTAGTGGTGATTTACCCCCACAAATGGGGCAAAAGGCATGTCATACTTGTTTGTTATGTATGTTGTGTCGAAACATATTGCATCTCCAAAGTAAGAGTAAGCAGCTCGAGAACGACTGTCGGCCCAGAACACATTTCGTAGTCTGCCTTCGTCGTCCATATCCATTACGTAAAAGAAACGGGAATCATTCTTCTGCATCCTGATGAAATAATCTTGGATAGCTTGCGCATCTCCTGGTCCCATTTTGAGGTTTCTAACCTCGTTCACAACATTCCTGCGAAACATAATTTTTATGACAAAACTAAATGCGTAACTTCAACCAGGTTAAGTGGAGAATAAATAACCTTAGGTCCCGCTCGTTGAAAGACAATTTATCGTGACCTCCAGCTTCGACCACAAAAGATTGCATGGTCTTGGCGGCAGATATACCGGCAGCATCATTGCACGAAATGCGTGCTCTGGCGGACTCCGGGACGGATCGTTTTTGTCGGAGGAAGCGCATCTGGTCTTCCGACAGCATGGCGTGATTATGTTTGAGATCTACGTAGTTAATTACGTAGCCTCTGGATGGATTACCGGAGACCCTAATCCGAGCAGTGCATTCGACCCTACCGGATAACCTATGTTTCGGTCTACCTTCACCTTGGTTTCCGGGAGCATTACCTTCCTTTGAGCAAGTAAGAGTGGCCCGTATTACAACACCATGACCGTAATGAGATTGCCTTATCTTCACACCAAAACCACAGGAATCGGCGTATGAAACGTAAAATGCTTTGGCTTCTTCGAAGGAAGGAAAATTCATCATCACTTGAGGGACGTTGGAGGCATGAGCCGGCTGTGAGGACACATTTACGAGTGCCATTACAGTACAACAAAAATGGAGGAAGGAGAGAAGAAGGAATGGTTCGTAGGATCGGAATAACCTAGACACTCATATTTGTATCTCCGTGACGCGCCAAAGAATAAGAAAGCAGACGGAGGACGTGCTGATTTGAAAAGCATTAAATGCGATGGTGAACGCATCGGGAAAATAAAACAACAGCAACAAAAAATCAGGAGTAAGTAGTTCGTCTGTCCGGAATAAGTGTTCCGTCTGTCCGGAATAAGTATTCCAACTGTCCGGAATAAGTATTCCAACTGTCCGGAATAAATAGTAACTGTGTCCGGAATAAGTATTCCAACTGACGTGCCAAAGAATAAGAAAGAAGACGGAGGACGTGCTGATTTGAAAAGCATTAAATGCGATGGTGGACGCATCGGGAAAATAAAACAACAACAAAAAATCAGGAGTAAGTAGTTCGTCTGTCCGGAATAAGTGTTCCGTCTGTCCGGAATAAGTATTCCAACTGTCCGGAATAAGTTACGTGCTTGTCCAGAAACTAAAGAAAATGACTGATGTGTGTGTCCGGAAAAAAATGAATTTAATAAAGAGAAGGGAAGAAATAGGAGGACGAATGTTGAGTGTAGGAGCGCCAACATGATGAAAGAATGGAGTGATTTGAGACGCATTAATGAGGGATGGCGAGGGAGGAGAAATTTGTACGAAACGAGGAATAAACTAAACAAAGAAATTGTTTCTGGGGAGAGAGCGAACTCAGCCGCGTCTGCTGACTGGCTTGCCCACATCAGCCATTCTGCTGACTGGATTAGCAGCGTCCGTGACGCGAAGCGTTCAACAAACATTTCCCTTTTAGTTTTCTCTTTATTTGCGACTTAGGGTATTTACATATGAAGTTGCGACCTCTACTACTTTTTCCATGATATTCTCCTTTAGAATTGTCCATTATCTCAACTGCATCAATCAAATTGTATTAATAAGAGGTCCGAACTCTTTGAATAAGTGGAAATATGTTATTGGGTAGTATTTACATCAAATGTTTCAAACATATTTTTCCCCGGGAAATAAAAAAATAGATATGAACATATTAATCATTTTTTGAGTAGTTTGATCATCATACTAAATTCATGAAGTTTAAGTTATACACGTGTGATTAGATTATACACTTGAGAACCAACCTTCCAACTCCAAAATAGTGCCTGAGCCCCAAACCCCTCTTCAATCTTGGCCAAACCCACCAAAATAGTCCTTTTGTTGTGTCTTGAGGGCACACAAACTAGCCACGCGAGGATCGAGTGGGCTATAAAGGTTGCATGGAGTGGGAGGTGGAGGGGGTGGTGAAACCATTGTTGGGAGGAGATCTAATAATGTACTAACTCGAAACACGGATTAAACACACCACGTACACCAAATTTTGATTGCGGAATTAACTTCGGACCCTCTCACAAACTCAATTGCAACAAGAACACTAATAAGATGAAAATAAACAAGCAAACACAAATGCACACCTGAAACAACCACGACACACACGATTTACAAGGTTCGGCAACGTGCCTACGTCATTGGGGGGTCTCCTGCGGGTTTCATTTCCTTCTTCCGCTTCTCCAACAAGAGAAGCAACCGAGATTACAAGTATATGGAGGCAATATGTCCTCCAAATCACTCTAGATCTATCTTTAGCCTTAATCTCTCAACTCACAATGAAGGAAACTATGTTGTATATAACTGTTATTCGAAAGTAAGAGCAAACAAGTCCTTTTATAGACACAAAAATCGAGCTACAATTAAGCAAAACCGAACAGAACTATTCGTGGGGACACGGTTAACCGATGCTCGTTCGGTTAACCGTGCGTGCTTCAACATGAGCGATTCCTGTTCCGATTCAATTAGCTGAATCCTTCCCGGTTGACCGCGGGAACGCTTCTTACGCGGCTCGGTTGACCGCGAGAACGATTCTTCCACGAACTAACGAATTATTCAACAACCCCACGGTCGACCGAGCACCCCTCGGTGGACCGTGCCAAATTGGACATACACTTTTCAGATTCTCGGAACACCAAAAATCTCCCCAACGGTTTACCGAACCCGTTGTTCCGAAGTGCTTGTTACCTTCTGACGGTGGACTGAATCCAATTCGGTCGTCCGATCCCAACTGCACACGGAGTGACTGGAATCCTCGGTTCGGTGGACCGAATCCAATTCGGTAGACCGACCCGTCTTCGTCGAAATTTCCTGGATTGTGCGTCGGTAGACCGAATCCAATTCGGTTGACCGACTCCAATTCGGTCGACCGACTCTTCCTGAATTTGCTTCCTTAACAAATATAAGCCAATATTCAACAACCATGGAAGGTTAAAGGGTGAGATATAGTTTGTAGTTGAATAGTAGAAATCATATGAAAGAAAAGTGGTATGCCATGGGAAAGGAGGAGGACGAAAGGAAGGATGTGCGAGAGAAAGGTGGGAAGGAGGTGATGGGAGAAGGGAATGACTGAAGGAGGGTGGCGATCACCCTCTCCCCTCTAGGAGGATTTACTTTTGCGGACTTGTTTTTGTCAAGACATTTGTTGCAACAAAGGAAGTAGATCCCGCCTCTACTTTTCCAGCCGTTGAGGGAGTTGGTCGTTGGATGAGTTTTAACTTCACGGCTCCTAACTGGTTTGGTTGTGCATTAGACTAGATTAGGGATTGTAATTCCGACCGAAGTCATCTATATTATCAGGGATGGGAGGGGTTATATATGTCCCTTTTTAGTTTAAATTTTGTTCCGTTCATTCCAATTTGGTTAGATGACATATATATAAATAGTAGTGGACGATTTCTATGAATTATAATGTTTTGTAATGACATCCAAGTAAAGAACCCTATATATTTCATTTAAGTTTATGACTTTGCATTTTAGATTGTAATATTTTGAAAAGGTACGATCTTGGCACGAGATATCCACTACCAAGTATATTTATGATTTATCTAACAAAATGTACGTCTTACAAATCGTTTTATCTGATAGAACAAAAGCATTGAGTTCTATTTGTTCACTAAATTGATTCGGAACTATATTTTATCTCTCCTTTATGTTCTTAGACCAAATTTGGCTATCTCGTTCCAAGGTTAAGTGAAGGCTGTGATACGACAATGCCAATTTTTGGTTTCATTTAGTCCCATTTGTTTTGGTTACGCTTTAATATATATGGCCAAACATGGGCGATATGATTTAGTTTGGTGACTTTGGTGCAACTTAACTGTTTCAATTTCTGAATCGCTAAACATCGCCTCAAAATTACTTAAATCGCCCCTTGAAATTACCATTTTGCTCTTCTCTCATTTCTACTGCTATAACGCGACATTTTACCCTCCTATCACACATCTCTCTTCATATTCCTCTTATAATCATAAAAAATAATGTTTTGGAGGTCAGTAATGAACCAACGGACGCCCCAGTGTACTCGAATCTGGTAAAATATCTAACATCTTTTTAATAAAAAAATAATAAAAAATTACGGGCGTCCGACGGAGCCGCCCCCACGTAGGATGGGGCGTCTGGCTAAGACGCCTTCCCCATGGGGGCGGCGTTTTACCCAGACGCCTTACCCATCGGGGGGCGTTTTACCCAGACGCTCCGCCCCATGGGAGAGGCGTCTTAGCCAGACGCCCCCTCCTACGTGGGGCGGCTCCGTCGGACGCTCGTAATTTTTTATTATTTTTTAAAAAAGATAATTGATTATAAATTTAGATAATTGTTAAATTAATTAATAAGTTAATAATTACTATATTCGGATGACCGATACCTCTTCGGTACACCGAAAATTCAAAAAATTCCAGATCCAACAATTTCAAAATCCAAAAAATTTTCAGGGGGCGCTGCCCCCTTGCCACCCCCGCCACCTCACCGGCGAGGTGGAATGCCGCTCGCTCACCGGTGAGCGAGACCCCCGAACGATCTGTCGAGGTGGTATTTGTAAGTCAGGATGTTTTACCACCGGGGGATTTAGAACTTAAAAAATGTTGGATCTGGAATTTTTTTGAATCTTCATCACTTGCAAAAAAACTCATTGTAATCCGACCGGTTACCACCGAAAACTTGTAAAGAAACGTCAAATAATTTGAGATAACACACCGTATAATTTTAATTTGACAAAAAAATTAAAAAAAACGGAACGTCTGGCTAAGACGCCTGTACCATCGTGGAGGCGTCTGGCTAAGACGCCTCAACCATGGTGGTGGCGTCTTAGCCAGACGCCTCCACGATGGTGCAGGCGTCTTAGCCAGACGCCCGAGTTGGAAAAAAAATCCGTCTCCGTTACTTCGCATGATCTAGGTGTTTCGCCAGACATTTTCGTGGTGTTGGTACTAGGAATGTTAGTAAAACTGAGTCAAAAACCTTGTTTAAAGACACGAGACGATATGAGTAATAAATATATTGTTAAGGGCAATTTGGTAATTTCAAGGGACGATTTAAGTAGTTTTGGGGCGACGTTTTAGTTCCCTTCAATTTTGCTCAATCAAATTAGATAATATGGTCCAGCTAATTTTCGTTTGTCAGTTCATGTAAAGGTCACTACGACGTTTGGGACACTGATTTGATTCCACTTAGTTGAAAATTTCAACCGCTACAAGTCGTTATAACTTTCGGTTTGCAGCTGCTTGTTGTTCCAATCGTTACCTTAACATGATCCACCCCTATCACCAAGTTAGAGAACCACACACCAGTTCAAATCCTAAGATATCAATATGACAAAAGTAAGGTACATACATGCAAATCTCCCAAAATAGAAAAAAACCCGGAAAGCAACCATCCCCTCACCTCACGGCGCCCTTCCGCCTTCGGACTCCACCAAAAATTCGCAATCCGCACGGCCCAAAAAAATGGCGGGGACGCAAAGTAAAAACCCCCAAAATAATTTTTTTCCTTCACCTCCCAAAAGAAACCCCAAACCCGAACGTCCCCATCCACAAAAACCACCTCCCCTACCCAAATCCCCAAACTACCCCTACCCCATGGCCAAATCCCCTTCCCACTCCGCCACCCTCCCTCTCCAGGAGCAGACCCGCAAGGGGCAGAAACGGAAACTCGACTCCGACCCCGACCTCACCGCCGGAGACGACGATGCCGAGATGTGCTGCGAGTCGCAGGAGCAGCGCATCTCGAAGGAGGTCCGGACGCAGGTGGATCTCCTCAACCGCTCCTTCTCCTGGAAGTCGTCGGATCGGTCCGCCGCACGCCGCGCCACGCACTTCCTCGCGGAGCTCGCGAAGAACGGTGAGGTTTTTGGAACCGGAGGTAGTGGATCTGAAGCGGATGGAGACGGATTTTGAGTTTTGGTTTTGGTTTTTGTAGAGGATTTGGTTAGTGTGATCGTGGAAGGTGGGGCCGTGCCGGCGCTGGTGAGGCACCTCGAGGCGCCGCTGGCGTCCTCCGCGACGGATGGGGACCCCGGAAGGAGGCCGTACGAGCACGAGGTGGAGAAGGGGAGTGCATTTGCTTTGGGGCTTCTTGCTGTCAAGGTGGGTTTGTTTTGTGATTCGGCATTTCGTTTTGGTTGGAATCATGTCGATTTTCGATTTGAATTGTTGTTATGCGATGAATCATGCTTTCTAACTGTTTTTGCCATAGCAGTTAGTGACTATTTTAGAAAGGATGTTTACTTATATCATTTATGATTGTTTTGTTTTGCCATGAGACTGTTAGTATGAAGATTTATTTATTTATTTATTTATTTTAGTTTGGGACATCAGTTTGTTTGCTTAGTTGCAAGCTATACACTGTGGTTGTCCTCCTTGTTTTGTCCATGAACTGTCTAGTTTACCATGAGCCATTTAACTTAGCCAGGGGTTATGCTGGGAATTCCAATTGGGAGTCAAAATCTGTATTGTTGACAACAATTGAGTAAGATCCGGTGTACAAGTTCTTTCTGATATACTTGATGCAGTTTGATATGTTAATATGTTCTATACATTCACACTTGATGCAGCTTTTGGTTCTGCTGTTTGTTGATTGTTCCTAAATCTGTCTTATCTTGTTGGTTTTGAGAGTAATATTTGTGCTTTGATATTGTAACAGCCTGAACATCAGCAACTAATAGTTGATGCTGGGGCCTTGCCACTTCTGGTGAATTTATTAAAACGACACAAGCAGGCTCCCCATTCTCGAACCGCTTACAGTGCAATACGAAAAGCAGCTGATGCAATTACCAATCTTGCTCATGAGAACAACAGCATCAAAACTCTTGTTAGGTGTACAATTGTTCTTTATTTCTCCCGGTATTGCCTCAAAATGCCATGTTTCCTCTTAACTATTTTTTTGTCATTAGGATTGAAGAAGGGATCCCACCTCTTGTCGAGTTGCTAGACTTCACTGATTTGAAGGTGCAGAGAGCAGCTGCAGGTGCTTTACGCACACTAGCATTTAAAAACGATGACAATAAGAATCAGGTTTGTGCTTGATAGTTTTTGCCAACTATGTGATATAGATGTTGCACATGCATGGACTGTGGTTCTTTTGAATTCATTTCTAGTCTACTCCAACTAGTTTGAGTTTAAAGGCTTTGTTGTATGTGATGTAGATGTTCATAGTTAATAACATTACTCTACATCTACAGATTGTGCAGTGTAATGCACTTCCAACTTTGATACTCATGCTTCGGTCTGAAGATGCTTCTATTCATTACGAAGCAGTAAGTTCTTACTTGCAGGCATCATCCTGCTCATATATTTGAACAAACAAGTTTTTAATTGTAAGCTATATTGTGTGGGCTTGCTAGGTTGGTGTTATTGGTAATTTGGTTCATTCATCCCCTAATATAAAGAAAGAAGTTCTTCTCGCTGGTTCCTTGCAGCCTGTCATTGGATTATTGAGGTATTGCAAGGCATTCTTCCCTAAAGCTTATTATTTCATTTCAAATTCGAAATATGAATTCATGCTCATGTCCAGATGTTTTGATGTATTTCTCTTTATAACAGTCAATTTTTTAATGGTACATTTCTGAATGCAGTTCTTGCTGTACAGAAAGTCAGAGGGAGGCAGCTTTACTACTAGGTCAATTTGCTGCAACTGACTCAGATTGTAAGGTGATATACTGATATCATCATAAACCTAATATTTAGTTATAAGTTTGGCCGTCTTATCTTATATATAAGAGTTCTCACCAAGGTAATATTTCTTGACACTCACAGGTGCACATCGTCCAAAGAGGTGCTGTGAAGCCACTAATAGATATGCTCCAGTCCTCTGATCTGCAACTCAAAGAGATGGCCGCTTTTGCACTTGGGAGGTTGGCACAGGTTGGCTGTAAATACTGTACATCATTATGTCTTCAGACCAAGATATTCTGCTACCACGTCGAATTCTAGGACCGACGTGGTAGGGTGTTGGAAAATGGATCATTCCTCGTCAGTCATTTAAGAGCCGATGTGGTAAACTCTCTGACACGTCGGTTTAGTAATGTCTGACGTGCTAGGGTCGACGTGATAGTCCAACTTTCCAGCAGTGTCAAATGTTTAAATTTATCAATTCTCGTCGATTCAATACATTTAGGCGTAATTTGGGTAACTAAAGTTTCAAATCTTTGATTTCAAAAATACATTTTTCAAGATGACATCCAATTCAAATAATGTAATTTGAAAATACAATGCCATAACTATTAGACACCTCACATACTTGTTTAGGTTCTGAAATAACTAACTTGTGTATGTGAATGTTAATCAACTAGGTAGTGATTGGATTGATAGGTTTTGTCATAATTATTAGACACTTTCTATACATGAAAAAACTACTTACATTTTGTAGGATTTCAAGTTTAATTACACATATATATTTTCGGAATTTTATGCGTAATAAGGATCTATAGCAATTTTCTATGATTTATTTCATGCATGCATTGGTTTGTTTCAATAACTAGTTTCAAAACTTTATTAAAACAAATATGGGCTCCGAAATTTATACCTAGAAAATATAGTCACCTGATCATGTCAATCTTGTTTAATACGCGAATACCCATTTGACCATTGTAGCATATGAGTATGTATTACACAATTAACAAATGACATTTGTCACAACTGAAACTATACCTTAAAGTGTTCTATGGTGTTGCTGAATCTTTTTTCAGTTTCCAATATCTATTTTATGAATTAATAACACTTTTCCTTGCCCCAAAAGTCCTAAATACCCTTTTAAGCCCATTATTTGTTTTCCTATTCTTTTCACATGATTGGTACCTGTTGGATGTCAACAATTTATTTATTAATGTGCAGACAACACCTTAACTTGGCATAAGTGGCCAATGGGGGATGTATAATGTATGATATAGTAGCCCACAAGAACTTGGAACGAGGTGCACATATATATTAATATCATCAGTATAAGATACACGAGTTAGTCAAGATATGGTTATTTTTCTATAACTGATGTCCGTTTGTTTATTTTCATTTTGCACTCAATGTAATTCTACTTGATTTAGGATGCACATAACCAAGCCGGTATTGCCTATAATGGTGGCTTGGTTCCCTTGCTAAAGCTTCTTGATTCCAAAAATGGGTCCCTGCAACATAATGCTGCATTTGCTCTATATGGCGTAGCAGACAACGAGGTACATTTTTCCCATGACCCTCTAATTTATAGCTGTAATGTAACTGGCCAGTTGCGTCTTGTAGTGTTGCTAGAGAGTCCCTCCCTTTTGAGGTTTTGGCTTTAATATTCTCATGTTACCAGGATAATGTCTCTGACTTTATCAAGGTTGGAGGTGTCCAAAAGTTGCAAGATGGGGAGTTTATAGTTCAGGTACTATGATCTTTTGTTCTTGTTTTTGAGATTCTATCGATGGTGATTTGTCTGATACTGCTGTTTCACAATGTTTTTTTACATGGAGTGAGTGGCAAACTAAAGCAGTGATTTTATGTATGCAGGCAACTAAGGATTGTGTTTCAAAGACATTGAAAAGGTTGGAAGAGAAGCTTAATGGAAGAGTGAGTCACCTCCTTTCTATGTTATTAAGTCATTGTTCATGACTAATCTTTGGTTGGTTGCTAGATGTTTTTAAACTTATCTTCAATTGATGATGTTACAGGTTTTAAAGCATCTGCTATATCTAATGCGCGTTTCAGATAAAACTGTTCAGAGACGGGTTGCTTTGGCTCTTGCTCATCTTTGTTCTCCAGATGATCAGAAAAACATTTTTATTGACAACAATGGTAATTAAGTTATGCACTTGCCCTCTATGTCTCAGTTGCTGCCACTGGCACATGCTTACAGTGTATGCATGCAGGACTTGATTTGCTTCTAGGCCTTCTTGGCTCTACAAACCCAAAGCAGCAACAAGATGGTTCTGCAGCATTGTTCAAATTATCTAACAAGGCCATGACTCTCTCTCCCATGGATGCTGCTCCTCCATCTCCAACACCACAGGTAATCTTTACTGAAGAAATTACTCATACAATATCAAGCATAAACTTGCACCATGTTGTTCCTAAAACCATAGTTCAACTCATCAAGAATATTTATAAACTCAATGTATGCTCATGCTTCCATTCCATTTATGCACGTGGAGTACTTTTTTGTTTTTTTCCTTCTCGTGATTTACTTTGACGTGGTTTGGAAGGTGACCTTTCTGAGCATGCTAGTTATTATCATACATGGACTAGCTGTAATTTTTCAGCAATCTTTATGAGGCATTTTAACTAGTTGGGGATTGTAATCTGATAAATGAAACTTGACTTTGAGATGTGCCAATGTCCTTTCTACCTTTAAGCACTGGCAAAAAAACATAATTTTGTTGGTGGAGTAACCTGAAGTCCAAACTCTCTATTTTGTCATGTCCGTGCCAAACACCATTGTATGCTTAGAATATGATCAATTATAACCCCTTAATTTTTCCTCCTCGCTGCAGGTGTATTTGGGTGAGCAATATGTCAACAGTCCTACTTTATCAGATGTCACCTTTCTTGTAGAAGGTCTTTATCTTCCTTACTCACTTTTGGTTTCCTGATTTCTTGCATTTACAGAAGTTTTTAAATGTGCGCTCCATAGGATTGATCATGTCTTTAAAGTGCTCTCAACTAGATGATTCGTGAATTGGAATTACATAGCAATAACATCTTTCTATTTTTTGCAGATAGAAGATTTTATGCACATCGCATTGCTTTATTGGCCTCTTCAGATGCATTCCGGGCCATGTTTGATGGAGGTTATCGGGTGAATATCTAACTTTGTAACACTATTAAATGCTCTAATATCTATACTTGGCATATTATTTGTTTTGGTGTTTCTAGCTAGCTTTTCCTTGTATACGTGTAAAATTGTGGTTTTCTGATACTCTCTGATTGTCATAACAGGAAAAAGAAGCTAGAGATATTGAGATCCCCAATATCAGATGGCAGGTTTTTGAATTGATGATGAGGTCAGTTATGGTGGTTGAACTTCGGTTATCTTCTCAATTTGTGTTGGCTCATGTGGTTCTTTCTGCAAGCAGATTTATGTACACAGGCTCAATTGAAATTACTTCGGATATTGCACAAGACCTCCTTAGGGCGTCAGATCAGTATCTTTTAGAAGGTCTTAAACGGCTATGTGAATACACTATTGCTCAGGTACCCTTTTCCAGCCATGTATTCCTGTTATCTATTATGACATGAAAAATAGATCACTAATTATCTACAAATTACCAAACGAGCAGGATGTCACAGTGGAAAATGTTGCTAGCATGTATGAACTATCAGAATCTTTCAATGCCTTATCTCTGAGAAACACTTGCATCCTATTTATATTGGAACAGTTCGATAAGATCATCACAAGACCTGGGTAAAATCTCTACCTCATCACTGCTCGGTTTTCTGATATCATTAGACATCAACCTGATACAACATGCATATCCTTAAAAACTTGTAATCAACTGTGCAGGTACAACCATCTGATACAACGTCTAATCCCTGAGATCCGTCATTTTTTTTCCAAATCTCTTAAGCATAGCTCAAAGAAGCTCCGGTTTTAGTCTTCCTGTGCTGGCCATTTTTTAATTGGCACATGCATAGTGCAAATTGTACAGTTAGGCTGCTTTGTTGCCAAACTATTATTAGTCGTTATTTTTCTGGACGGGGGGGCAGGGGTAATGTAAAATTGAAGAACGGTGGTTTGTTTTTTTTGGCAACTTCCGCGTTGCTTATGTAGCTGAGCAGATATGTTGTTTTCAAGGCTAATCATCCTTATATACGAGGCATTCCAATCAGTCGACCATTGTATTTTTGGAGTTAAATGTGTATTGCAATTTCCCTCGTCAAATTGATAGATCATAATATTACAACTACAAAGACTGGTGCACATGGTTGTAGTGATCTTAATAGGAATGTAATATTCGTCCACGACCTACCAATGGCAGTTATGGGAAGGATATTATATATATTAACAAAATAGTTTTCGGACACAGCTTCAAGCAAGCTATAAATTGTCTTCGTTCGTAAATTATAGTGTTGACTATTCTCCTCTTACATGTCTAACACAGAAATAAAAGCCTGTGCTTCAAAGTTAACTTCAATAACAATGTAATAAGTAATGACTTCCGGTCCCAAAATAAACAGAGAACAAATTTTCATCTCCACGTAAATGATTACGACTTTGCAATCCTGTAATATGTAAACACGGGAGCAATTTCCATGTAGTATTGTATATGATTGTAAAAGGTTTGCCTTTACTACCATAAACATGCAACCACGAACGAGACTACAAGTTCTAATTCTTAAGACACTTCACAAAATACTTCACTACACTCGAGACTTGCTGAATATTAGGTATTTAGGTTCATTAAGTCGATGTTTCTTTTGCGAAGAAGGGCAGAAGGCACACCACGTGTTAGCTATTACGTTGATTGATACTGTTAATCGCGCTACGAGGTATGCAAGTTTAGCTCACTTCTCACAGGGAGAGACCAGCAAATAGCAGCTCAAGTTCTTCATCCTGCGATGTAGTCCTCTGCAAGTCATAAGCCAAAATATGAAGGATTTAAATAAATTCAAGAGTAGAACCTATGTGTTGAAAAAAATGAGATTCTACGTATCACTTATTATAAAGACGAAAATTTTACGTCAAATTAATAGGAAACTCTTAGAGAGAAACATTTGCTAGTAGCATCCATGAGACTGACTGAGACGAGCAATGAAGAAAATCCAGTTAGTTATCTAGGTTTTCGTTTTTCATAGTCAACTTCACAATCCCAATTTTTAGCTGTGGTATATACTTGAATATGGATCTATGAATCTATGAATTATTAAAAATAGGAAAGCCTTTTAAAGCAACCATCAACTATTTGTTCGTATTTAGTTATAAATCATGGAAATGATTGGCCAAGAGAGTTTCTGGAAGTTAGTCCTTTACCTGACAAGCATGAAATACAGAATAAGGTACTGTTCAATTTAACATTGCTTATATGAATAAGCTAGGCCAAGTCATTGCTTACTTGACAAGCATGAAATACGTAATAAATATGAAGTTAGTTGATCCATCAGATCTTTAGTGGATATAATGAATACAGCTTTATTATGAAAGATTGTAAATCTTCTATCTTGAACAAAAAGTTGTAATCGGTGATTACATAACAATGTATCTGATACATGTGCAGGAACATGGTGAAATCATATTTGATGTGGATACACAATTGATACATCAAAGGTGTCTACAAGGACCCACGTTAATTTAGCTACCAAAAAGAGAACATAGTATTTTGGGAGTTTCATATCTAAATCTCAAATTTTACTTGCAATGAGTACCAAGTTAAAAAAATCCCTTGTTGATATGGGGTTTGATATCAGAAAACTTCATAATAACTCAGTTTTCCACATTTCACAGATAGCAAAGTAATTATTGGGCGACCATAGTCACCATTTCTATAATGGGCATATATGGACTTAATCAAGTTATTAATGCATGCTAAATTGCTTACTTGGATGGATAAAAGATGCATAAGTTTGCTCAGAACCCGTGACCGATGCTGAGCATAGTTACTATTTGGAGGAAGTTTGTTCACTCTGTCCATTTCAGCATGCACAGAAGCCTTCTTCTCGTCAAGGCTCATGTCTTGAAGCCTTCTGCTTACCTTGGAAATGTCTCTACTATCTTTTTCTACATTAAGGGCTTCACAGTTCTCATGATGACCAAAGTTAGCCATAACACCTATGCAGGATCGAACACACTTTTCATGAAAGAAAAAACATTAACAACAAAATAATTTGCATTTTGGATAGTATGGAATTAAGACGAATGGCAAACCAACTTACACAACTGAAACAACAAGAATATTACTTGATTTGTGAGTTCCAATGGGGAAGTCACAAGATGGCTCTAAATTTACGTTTTCTTTGTACAAAAAATAATATAATGGTTTGATGTACATTGAGATTGCAGAGTAAAATACTACCATAACAATATTATTGGACCATCTCAACACCACAATACAGATGTCGGTAGAATGTTTGGTAAGACGGTGTCTTTGTCACACAAAAGCTTCAAAACTAAAAGCAACTGATACCATAGAATGTAATTATTTGAAGAAAATTGCTAAGATGTAATAAGACAATGACATCATCGATTAAGATCAGCAATAAAGATATCCCAGAGAGGTAAGGACAAAAGGACAAAAGTCACAAACACCACCTGATGAACAGTTTGTGAGAAACTAATTCCACAATCCTTGGAGAGACCATTG
The DNA here is from genome assembly GCA_963682175.1 of Triglochin maritima. Taxonomy (NCBI): domain Eukaryota; kingdom Viridiplantae; phylum Streptophyta; class Magnoliopsida; order Alismatales; family Juncaginaceae; genus Triglochin; species Triglochin maritima. The sequence continues at coordinate 50,518,199 of OY821774.1, read as the reverse complement.
TAAAACATAAACCACGAATTCTATTTATCGTGATTTTACCATTCACCATCTAAACATATTCTCTGGGTAACATGCCATACAAAGTAAAATAACTATGATTTGGATGAAGTGATGAAAGATTGCCCGATAACCACAAGAACACAAACCAAAAGACTACCTCCAGTTCAATGAGCAAAACCTAAGTCTTCCACTACATCATTTACTAAAAACACTGAACTATGGTACATATGATGGAAAAAAAGGAGAATACCGAACCAACAAACTCAATTATAGTGTAATATCCTGAATTTTTTAGTTGAGGTAATAATCAAATATATTAATGGACTAATTAAGATTATTGGATGTTTGTGTGGTTTTAGGTGAAGTTGAGGGTTGAAGGCAATTTACCCTTGCCTTTTACACGTGTATTGGTTAGAAGAGGAGTTGAGAGGCGGTGGAGTTGGATGGATATAAAAGGTGGAGTTGGGATGAGAAGTAAACTTTGTTTGAGAAGGAAGAAAACAGAGGAAGAGAAGAGAAGTGAACGGCTGGAGAGGAGTTTGGAAGAGAGAATTGAGAAGAGGAGGAAATAAAGGTAGGGTAGAGAGATTTTTTTTAGTTAATTAGTTGGATTTGATTTTGGTGTGATCAATAATTTCTGATGTTGATTTTTAGTTGTTAGGCTTTTGTTATGCTAGATGAATATTGAATGTGATTTGTGGGATTTAAGTTGTGATTACGAGACAGACAAATACTGATTCGTTATTCTTCAGTTTCATGTCATGTATGTCTGTCTGTCTCTCTTGATATTTGTAGTTACATGCATGTTGATTATCGATATCGAATTCATTAATATGCATATGATTGCATGGTGGTGTTTCGGTTGACATGTCTTGTGGTTGTATGTATGTTTCTGGCTGAATCACTTAGGAAAAAACTACCTAGCGGGCAACGTTGAGCCACCCGAGAGAGGAAAGATGTTTGTCGTTAGTGTGGAACTACCAAGTGTGCGTCTGACTGATTGATAGATTTCAGAAACACAGGATGTGGTCGAATCCGAATTGGGGTTTCAGATTGTTATGCGTGCATATTATTTGTGTTACATGTCTCTTGATTGTGCCCATTGACTGAATGTCATATTCTGTATTATTTTCCACATGATTATGTTTCTGATTGATTGACGGTTAGAACTTGCGGGTTATCGAACTTACAAATTATTGATTATATTTTTCAGATTATTTATGAGCATATAAGATGAATTAAATATCAGAGTGCGCAGCGGTCAGGATCGTGGATCGTATTAACGCATCGAGTTCGGACGGGTAAGCACTTGTCTGGGCTCGGGACGTTACATATAGCCAATATGTTTTCATTAAAGATTTTAAGTGTAACAACCAAACAAGAATTTAAACATGGTTTAAGGAACATATTCAATGTCATATGAAATGATTGATGTTGATCATTTTCAAGAAACACTCGTCATGAGATAAGCAAATTGCATGACAAACTAATCACATTCTTGACAATAAAAAAAATCACATCCTATCTAATTGTATTATTTGAAATAAAAGTAACTTTACGTGGATAGAACTTTGAAACCGTTCCACAAAAAAACCATCTACTTTAAAATACTTCAACTGTTTTGCACTGGTCATCCATCAGTGATCGTAAAAGGACACCGATAAACAAAGTGAGCATAACAGGTTCAATTTGAAAAGCAGAACACAAGAAAAACAATACAGAGTAGATATGGATTTCTTTGAAATGACAGAAATTACAAAGAAAAACGAATCACCAAATGCTGTTTCCTAGCAAATACAGCTAATATTCAACTAACTACTTTGGTCAAGCAGTGAAATTACAAGAGAAAGAAGCACTTACCTGATGCAGATGGAATGGATGGCTACGGGAGATAAAACCACACTCACATCCAGTTCAACTGTTTCCAGAAAAAAAATCATACTTATTTTTACAAAATAGTAAACTAAAAGTCTAAAACCCCTAAAATCACTAACATACCCAAAACAGATCTTTCACTACGTGTGATTATGTGAAAGAAAACACAAATTTGTGTGCTCCTGATCCATCATGTATGGATCAACAATTTTAAGGTAACACAATAACTTTTCGTGATTGATTTTGAGGTAACTCAATGGCTAATTCGATCCAACCTGCCTATGTTTGCGATACTGTAATAATGGAAAAAACAACATGACTTATCAAAGACACGACCACAAGCCACCACATAAACTGGGATTCAATCTCTGTACACACCTAACGACTACCAACAACATCAACATAACCCCAATGCCTCAGAAGAGGCTCCCGCCTAAGCGAGGTAAGGGGAAGTCGGATGTACGCAACCCTACCACTGTAAAACAGTGAGGTTGTTTCTAATTGACCCAAATGATGCAAATGCAACTGACCATCTGCAGAAATGCAGATCGTTTAAATAGTTTTTTGATATAGTCCATGATGCTCCAAATGTCAAAAAACAACTACCAATACTTGTGAAAATTAGGGGATCAAAAACTTCCCTAAGTGTGATTAAGTTTGCAGGAAAACTGAAGGAAATGAGGGGAATTAGACTTTCAAAATGAGTTCTAAGTGATTGGTTTGTAAAAAAACTTAGAAGTTCCAAAACTGTAGTTCCACGAGTTTCAGGATCACCAAAACTCATATCAGACATGGGTTCCCCCGCTTTCCCTCAAAACCAGAGGAAGTCTAGTTCCGATCAATTTACCTACAAACATTCTTTTCTAATAATATCAACAAAACAAAATATCTTAACTTTACAAAAAAATCCATTTTTGTACCAATCACCCGAACTTGAGTTCTGGGAACCCAAAACTCAAATTGTAAGAGTTGGACTTCTAGATCTTCCCTACTTCCATCAAACTAATCACACCATAGACTAAAGCAGTCGAAATCATTTTTTATATATTTGGTAACACATAGAGCCTAATAAACTGAAAAGGGCCTTCCGTGAGTTGATTTTAGTGTAAAATCGAGATATAAGCATTTTTTTCTTCCCGTCTACTACAAATCTATCATTGTTAGCTTATGTTGGGATTGGATCAAGAAAGAAAACACGTGACTCGGATGGAAACCTAACGAACTACGTCGAAGTGCCTCCGAAAACTATTAATCTGATTGGGGACTCCAATCGAAGTTTTCGACGCAATCGAAGACACCTTACCTGCTTGATTTTTGGCGGCCGATATGATCCCCGGAACTTCGCGGAGACGAGAGCTGTGTCGTCGCTTGACTAGGATGGAATTTTAGCAACTCTGTTTGTATAAACTAACACTTTAATAATCTGAAAGAAATTGAGTTTTGGAAAATTTAAGATTTGGGTTAATTACGGTTTGCCTCCCGAATTATGTCTTGATATCACTTTACATCCTTAAATTTTTAAAGTTAACAATCACTCTCCTCAACTTTCGTTTTGTAACATTTTGCTCTCCCGAACTTTAAAAATTCATTATTTAAACACACGTTTGTCGTTTTTTTACAATATTCGGACCAAATTTCAATCGAATCCGACATCTGTTTCGATTCGAACTTTCACGTAAATATAATTTAAAGAGTGTATTTGGGGATACAATGTAAAAATTTGCAAAAAAACTAGAAGATTGCAAAAAAAAATGCAAAAAAACTTCGGTCCAAACTCGGGCGATGGACCGGGTTCCAGTCCAGTCTAGGTTTGGAATGATGCACACCCCTACTGTTGGTAGTGGTAATAAGAGAAATCTGCAAAAATAGACCTCAACACAAAATCATGTATCGAAACAAAAATTAGCATAAGTGCCTAATTGCAGCGGGTGTTGAACCAAACTACATTGGGTGGAATAAACTGCCTTGAGTGAAATAAATATTATAGACCCCAAGTTGTTGTAAAGCGGTATCTTTGCACCTCCAATCCATGTCTATTGCTATGTGGATTTTAGAGCTTATAGATAGTTGTTCAAATTATAGTTTGACGCAACTCTCACACTTTTTATTGTCATATTGATCAAAGAGAAATCTCTTTCACTACATTAATGAAATCCGATTCCATTATACTTCTTACCACAACACACGACACTAATACCATCGCATTGCACTTGGAAGAATCTATTGCATTAATTTATGAGTTTACGACGGACCAAACACAATTCGAATACTAGTGATGCAAATTAATATATTTGATTTTAATACAAGGTATATCCGAATTTAAATTCAAAAGTCAAAACCGGTCACTGAATCCGAATTTGTATACGAAATGAAATAAATTGTCCAAATTTGAAATAGATTTTTTTTTTATTTTCAAATTCGAATTCAGTTATAAACTTATAATCCAAAATCAAATTAAATAGTGCTCCATTTAACTTCTAGTCGATAAGCTTCACATAAAACTGCAATAACTCTTCTTGAGATCATACAATTACCAACTTGAATAACAAAAACATAGTTTTATATGTTTAGTGGAATGAAATGAAAATTTTCAAGAAGAAAAATAAGTAGATTATCATATTCATGTACATATATATAATATATAAACTAGTTAAATAATTAGGTTTTTTGATACTCAAATTTGAAGGATTTTGTATCTGAATTATAAATTGTAAATTTTTAACCATTTTTATATATGAATTTAAATTTATAAAAAATATATAATAAAATTCCAATAGAATAGAAATTTTTGAGTCGGAAGAGGCCTACGGCCTACCAAGAACGTAATAAAAGTTAGATGACCATGAATCTGATATAACAATTCAGCGAGGGTGTACATGCAAAAGTCCTTAAAAAGGCCAAACCCGACCCACCCCACCACTACCGTTCCTTTCCCATCCGTCGTCCCTTCCCAATTCCATTCCATTCCAATCCAATCCCCACCAACCAACCACCCTCCCTCCAATGGACCTCCACACGAAGGTGGCCCACGCCGTCCACGTGCTCAACCACGACGCCGTCTCCTGCAACCGCGTGGCGGCGAATCAGTGGCTGGTCCAGTTCCAGCAGACCGACGCCGCCTGGGAGGTCGCCGCCGCCATCCTCACCGCCGACCGCCCCGGCCCCGACTTCGAGGTCGAATTCTTCGCCGCTCAGATCCTCCGGAGGAAGATCCAGAACGACGGCCACCAACTCAGCTTCCACTCCAAGGACGCCCTCATCCACGCCCTCCTCCTCGCCGCCCGCCGCTTCACCCTCGGCCCTCCCCAGGTCCCCATTCCCTTCCGCTTCTCTTCTTTCGGTTCTACACCAGTCGAGTAGGATGCGGTTAGGTGGAAGAAGGTGTGGAAGTGGGACTTCGGTGTCTATCTTCGTGCCAAAGGGGTTTTTTGTCGATCAGTTTTGGTGTCATTCATGTTGAGAAGTTTTTGTTGAATATCAAAGAAGTAGGAAGTCTTAAATCCGTTAAAGTAGAAAGTCATGAAGGTTATCATGTTAGCCGAACAGAATGTTTTTAGGTGTAATAAGGTGCGGAAGAGTTTGATGAATTATACAAAAGCAGAAACCTCATAATAAATAACAAAAGAGAGGAAAAGTTTGGTCCTACAAGTAGAATGTCGGGGAGGCTATGACGTAAATTGAACAGAATGCGGTTAGGTGGAATAAGATGCGGAAGAGGGACTTCAATGGATTTTACATTGCAGGAGACTTTATTCGTGTTTTTGTTATTGTACGGGTTTTAGCTATTCTGGAAGTAGAATGTCGCGGAGGCTATAACACAAGTTGAGTGGATTGCGTTTAGGTGGAAGAAGGAGATTTTGGTGCTTTTGTTTGGATTGTACTGGTGTTTAGCTATCCTGGAAGTTGAAAGTATCAGACTTTTATTTTTGCTTTGCAATTTGAACTTCTTAGGAACTATACAAGCAAAAACCTCAAAAAATAACAAAAAGAAAAAAAGGTAATCCGGCAATGATAGAAGTCGAATGTCGTGGAGGCTATGATGCAAGCTGAGTGGAATATGTGTAGGTGGAGTAAGATGTGGAAGAGGGACTCCGATGGCATCCACATTTCAGGAGACCTTGTTGGTGTTTTTGTTTGGATTGTACTAGGTCTTAGCTATTCTGGAAGTAGAGTGCCACGGAGGCTACAATGCAAGTCGAGTGGAATGCGTTTAGGTGGAATAAGGTGCGGAAGAGGGTTTTGATGTCCAATTTCACGTTGAAGGAGATCTTTGGTGCTTCTGTTTGGATTGCGTGCTTTGCAATTTGGACTTTTGAGGATCTACGCACTCAGAAACCTAAAAATGATTAAAAGGAAAAAAACGGTCTTCTGGTATTGTTAAGGCAGAAAGTTGTGGAGGCTAGGATGCAAGCCAAATAGAATGCAGTTATGCGGAAGAAGGTGCGGAAGAGTGACTTCAATGGCTTCTACGTTGCAGGAGACCTTATAGCTTTCTAGGAGTAGAAAGTCTGAAAGTCTTACATGCTGTAAGGTGAACCAGATTGTGTCTAGATGAAAAGGAGACCTTGTGCGTGCAATCATTCACACGTTGTGATGGTGAATGACCTATTTCTGTGTGATTTTCTTGAATGAGCGGCTGCTAGTACAGCTCCAATTGATTTACAAGATCAAAACTCTAGTTCTCCATGTTGCATCAGTTATGCTTAATCAATCACTAGACGTCACTTGATATGTTGGTTTTTCTTTTATAAGTGTTGTTTCTGAGTTTTGGTATCCTGTATTTACCTATGAAAACGTTTAGTAGGCTTTCATACACCTACCACATGAACTAAAACTAATGCATGTCAAGGAGATTAAATGATACGTGACTTCAATTTTCATTATCTGTCTTGCACAAGTTATGCTTGGCGATTAGTCACGAGGACATGGGCACATATTTATGACTTGCTTCTGTTTCATTTATCTCTATCTTGTGTTTGGTAATTATGTTTAAAAATTACAGCTTAGTTCAAACTCAAAATGATATAGCACGAGTATAGTCAGAGAAGAGAGGACATACTACTTTTTCTCCATGTCATAAGAGTCGTCACCATTAGACCACACACTACCTCTATTGGTTTGACTATGTTTAATTTGTTTTCTAGTGTTTTGATTTTTTTAGTTATCGTTGTTTGCAGTTGCTGACTCAGATATGCCTTGCACTGTCTGCTCTTGTTTTACGAGCTGTTGAGTACAATAAACCCATTGAGCAGCTTTTTTCTAGTCTGCACAAGCTTCAATGCGAGGAAAATGGTAATGTTGCTGTTCTAGAGATGCTAACTGTGTTGCCTGAGGAAATCATAGATGATGGGAATATGGATCGAAGAAGCATGGACTCTGCTAGTAGGCTGCAGTTTTCTCAAGGGGTATGGCAACAGTTGAACTTCTCTGTCCATTTTCACTTTTGATGCTTAAGGCGTCTGCTCTTGATGTGATTTTCCATATTTTTTCTGCTTTTCCATCTTTATGGACATAGTTCCTTATTAGTGTCCCTACACAGCTTGTTTCACATACTCCAGCAGTTCTTGAATTTCTTCTCCTCCAATCAGAGAAAGGATTTGACGATGGAAACCAGCTCTACGAGCGGAACAGAAAAGTTTTGCGCTGCCTACTCAGCTGGGTGAGTGAGCAACTTAATGTTACATAGTTCCCTTATCGATTGGTAATTTAATACTACATGTTTTTCTTTTTGATCGGTAACTTAATGTTGCATACCTGCATAAGTTGAAGAATCCTGTTGTTGTTTGTTAAGTGGATTTCTTTTACGCCCCATTAAGATGGTGAAATTATTATGCAAGCAGTTGAAAGGGACTTACATGTAGGCAAACATTGAGGTATATCTTTTCAATTTGCCTTTAATTGTATTTCTTATGGTTTTAGCATCTATAATAATTAAAAAGAAGGGCAGATGGGAGCCAGTTTGTGGGTAGTCACAAAGTCATGCTATGATGTCACACAATCTTCCCAGCTGCTTAACTAAATTTTGTGAATCATAATTATCGCCCTCCATTGCAAGACTTAATTTCCTTCTTTCTCAATGTTGTCACATATTCACGTAAATCTTGAATGTTAGCAGGTTATAGTATTTGAAGTAAACAAATTTAAAATGCATAATTTATGGAGGATATTATTACTTTCATTTGCTCAGTTCAAGTAATCACATTCGTGTTGTGTAGAGACTAGAAAAATGTGAGGAGGCAAGATAAGTAAATATACGTTGCCATGACGCATTTCAAGACATCATGTGTCATGCCTTCATAAAGTTGCCGAAGGAGAGGGAGAAGGTCATTTATTGTCTTCTAGTGCATGTTTGTAATAGCCATGACAATTAGCTTATATTATCTAATACACATTACATGCTACTACGACAACACTGTGGATTTAGTTTTTCTCCCTATGTCATCAGCATGAATTCATCTCCTATACTTAAGATTGTCAGTTTCACAGTTACAAGTTTACTCTTCATGACTAGTCATCTCTAACCATGCAATATGAGGTCCTTCTCCATGTTCTTGCTTTCTGACTGTCATTCATAAATATTCTTCGCTTTCCCCTGATGTGGGCACATGATTGATTGTCTGGGCCACCTAAGATGATTTCCCTTCATTTATCTCAATAGATTCTAGCCTACTTTTAACTAATCCATTCATCCATCTTGCTATCATGACCTCCACTGTCGTTTATGGTTTGCTCAGCTTCACTTATTTGTGAAGTTTAAATCACACTGCATCCAGGTTGACTAAATATTGACCTTTTGTTTCATGTTGTTTAGAATATTAGCTATGCAATTTATGCTCTCCTTGATTGTTGACTTGTTTCACAGGTTCGAGCCGGCTGCTTCCATGAAATTCCAGCATCATCACTTCCTGCCCATCCATTGCTCAATTTTGTATTAAATACCTTGCAGGTGCAAATTTTCACATTACTTTCAGTGATTCACTTCAGACATGATCACATACTGAATCTGACACTTTTGAAGACGTGGTTTCAGGTTTCATCAACGTTTGATATAGCTATTGAAGTTTTAGTTGAGTTGGTTAGTCGCTATGAGGTAGTTTCATTGGATTTTGTTAATTCTACATTTTTAATTTGATTGGTAGTCGTGCAAAACAGTACTATATCTAGGTTTTCTTTTGTTTTTCATGAATGAGCCGAATCATGTAATTTTCAACTTCAAGTGAGATTTCTATTTTGTATTTGATGGCTTCCATTTGCCTTTCTATGTAGGCGAAGTTTATTATAATAGAATATGTAGTGATAGTATTTTAATAGTTTTGTAGTATAGTGCATACTCTATTGCTTTGTTGCTCAAGAGAAAAATTGGCACAACCAATTATCATCTATATAAAAAGTTGAAACATAAATGGTCAGTGGTTGTCAACCTCGACATGAATTAGTTTGAAGATACAATTTTCTTTTTTGTTCGGTAAGATACAATAATTTCTCTCTCTCTCTCTCTCTCTCTCACACACACACACACACACACACACACACACACACAACACACACACGTTTTATCTTTAATGTATCCTAAAGAAAACTTGAAGCAGTTGAAGATCTTTCTCCCAGAGGACAATTATTGGAAGTTCACCTACGTCCAGAACTCATGTCTATTGCACTATTCTTAACATGAAATGTAGCCATTTTGATGAGGACAGAGCCATATGTTCCCTTGCACTATATGCTGCATATCTTTATTCTCTACAATGGTCCACCTTGACATTACCAACTTCCAAATCATTTTACTATCCAGCCATTCCGTGGATCTCTAGAAAAATCTTTTCCTCTCTTCAGTATATTGCCAACTTCCTACCCCATTTACCAGCCAACTACTTGCTTTCAACCCACACTATATCTCCTGATTTGATTTCAACAGACTGAAATCAGTTTCTGATTCCAGTTGACAGAACTCTATTACTGAACCTTATAATACAGTGTTTACTTTTTCATTCCATAAAGAATTTTCAGCTTGATGATTTTTTAACACATCCTTATGTAAAATGGAATTGGTACAACGTACAAGTTAACTAGAATCTTTATATCATCAGTTCATCACCCTTTTTTTGCTCCATCAGATGGTCTTGTTTACATATTTCAATCACCAGATTCCATTCTTTTAAGGTGCTCCATTGAAATGATAGTTGCCAGTCCTAATTTCTGAAGTTAGACTTGTGTTTTGCAACCTATTATCTTAGCATTTCCCCTGGGAGCTTACCTAAGAATGACATTTTGAATGGATTTCTACCCTAAACTATTATAGTGCTCAGAGCGTCATGTGGTGTAAAATGCACGACCTTTCTTTCCTTCTACCTTGGCAAACGAAAAAAAGATATTATTCCTTTACTTGCATGGAGTTCTTTAATAAGCCTACTTCGATGCAATACTATTCCAAGTTGGACTAGTGTTTATTGTAAATGTGTGTATAGAAAATCCTTGCATTCCTTCTTCCTGTAGCCAAGCACATGTTGGGTTTGTAGTTCACATTCTCTTGAATCCATGCCTCCCGTGAAGCACCTATGTAAATGTTTATTGCAGCTTACACTATAAATAAGTATATAACTGGTTAAATGTTTTATCTGTATTTGCTTATGCTTCCTTAAATCTTATGTTATCATTTGCCATACCTTTTTCAGGGTTTGCCTCAGGTCATGTTGTTTAGAATACAATACCTTAAAGATGTGCTTCTCATACCAGCTCTATCTCATGGAGATGAGAAAGTAATAACCGGGCTTGCATGCTTGATGTCAGAAATTGGGCAAGCTGTAAGTATCGGATCTTTGACGTTAGTTGCAGAAGAGATTAGAGTCTCTACATGCGTTTTATAATCTGTGGTAGAGATTGCTGTACGCACCAGTGTTCTATGCGTTTTATATCTGCGTATAGTCTCCACCAGCATCTGGAAATTAAAACTGATTACGTGCTTATATGTGTTTTAAGGCTCCACAATTGATTGCGGAAGGAAGTGCAGAAGCTCTATCACTTGCCGAGGCTCTTTTGAGGTAGTTTGGAAAAATTTCAAGTTCAGAAATAAGACGTCCCTTTACCTCTTCAGTTGTGTAAATTTCTGCAAAGCCCTGCCTTTGCCTAAAATATGCACTTACTTTCTTCCAATTTTGAGGGTTCTAAAAATCCGTCCTTGTTGACAGTTGTACTGCCTTCCCAAGCGAAGACTGGGAGATTTCAGAGATAACGCTGCAGTTTTGGTGATTGTTGTGTAATTTTTTCAATATAATAAATAATATTTTATTGTCTAAATTCTATGTTCATGCATTTGAATTTATATGGGTACTGGGTGGGTCCCGGACGGTTTTGCTTGCAACATGTGGAGGTACTAGTATATGTACTTCATATCGTCGTTCAGCTACTTTTGGCTGATAACTTGTCTCAAGTTTATTTCAAGTGTAGCTACGTTTTTTAAAAGGGGATGTCTCAGAATGTTAATTCATAGTTTTGAAGATTAATCAGGTGACATCAACTTTTCTGTCTCAAAGTTGCCTCGGTCACAAAACTTCATCTTTGCTGATAAATGTCCACTACCACTACTGCAAGAGAGCTGCTCCTTGAAGGGGTTTGATATTTGAAATGTATCCCCTTCCATCGTAAGTATAAAAATAATAATTAAGGTGACAAGGTATTGTCATTGATCAGATCTTGAAACTTTTGTAGCTTAAGCCTTAAAACAGGTAACATGTCCATTTGAATAACAGTACTTGTTTAAAAAGCAACAAACACGTGATTTTTTGTGAGGCCATCAACACGGATTCAGTTGTCTGGAGTCAAAACTACTCAGTGTCTTAGTTACTGTTTCTGTTCGTCATTAAGAGTTGTAGTTGTGTCACATTCTTCGGTTATGCTTTTCAAAGAACCACTAAGTGTGCAGGTTTTAGACATTTTTCTCTCCTTTTTCATTTAAACAAAGTTCACTCTACGATTCTTTAGATGTTCACCTATGCATCTCTTTTTTGCATAAAAAGTTCACTCTACTATTCTTTTGGTCTATCCTCTATTCCACCTTTATCTTAATCTTTTCGTTTCTTGGTCTTTCATTGATCCTATTCGGCTCTCTCATTTCATTCTCTATTTTGAGAAGGCTAAGCATTTTAAGAAAAGCCCTAGTTTGTATTATCCATATCTTTTTTTTTCTCTTCTTCTTTGAATGTCATGTTACTAAAAAATTGCTTTGAATTTATCTATTTTACTCTATGATCTCAGTCCTCCTTTGACATTTTCCTTGATGGGTTTATTTTTGTCCAATGTATATTGCAGCTACAATTTCTCTAATCCTATTGCTGTTAGCTAGCCCGACATGAAAAGTCATGCATCTTCCTTTCAATTTCAGTGTACTAAGTTTTGCCTCAATATGCTCTACTTAAAGCCTTTTTTATTTTATATTTCATGTTTGAAAAATGCATTTACTTGCTTGTTCTCTCTCTTGGGAAGTGATTCCGTAATTAAACCCTCACGAATCAAATTTTGTTCTGCCATTCGAGATGCTGGCTTGTTGTTTCTGAAAAAGAAGCTATTACAACAATCATATTTTACTTATTTTGTGTAAGAACTGTTTTGATTTTTTTTTCATTTTTTATCCAAAATACAGTTGCAGTCCCCAAATCATCAGGATTTGATCCTTAAGGAGTATACCTTGTCATCATGTCTACATGCCACGTCCAGCAGGAATGAGTTGGTTATAAGGATCTAAAAATGAGATCAATATCCAAAAAAGTTTCTGACAAATTACCTCTAAGATGTGGTTCAGAATCTTGGATGATTTGTTTAAATTAGGAATTTGTGCTAGATTATTACTTATCTAATACTTTAGACCGCCCTGCTGTGGTTGCAGTAAACTTATCTTAAAAGAAAATTGGAAAGTCTTGCAGAGTTGGACTGCCTTTAGCTAAAAGCAGTTATACGAATTTGACCTTCAATAAATGGAAATTGAATCAATAGTTTGAGGTATGGCACTGGGACAGTTTCAGAGACCAACTCAAGTAAATAAAGACGTACCCGAATTTCTCTTTGATGTGATTCTTCTTTTATTTTCTGTCTAAACCAATGAGTTGATTACATATTTATGTTCTGCAAACAATTTTGGTTTAGCATGTAACGACAGGAAGCCAATTCATTTATTTGTTCATATACAGGTGTGGTATAGCAAGTTATCTTCTTGGTTTAGATCCTGGCAAGAAAGATGATAAGAATACCGTTCAAGCTATGTTTATTCCCATTTTTTCAGCATTACTGGATACCGTTCTCATACGTGCTCAGGTTTTGCTCTTTAAAGTTTGCTCTTGTGTGTCGTATCATGGCTTAGCTTGTCCTGTTTTCTCTTCTAGTAAATGCTTTCAGCAACCGAGTTTTTTTCCTGGCAGAATAGAGCAAGAGGTTATAGATGCCACTTATGAAATGAATTTTGTCGTTCTTAATCATTTATTTTCTTATCCAACGCTCAGGTGTGTGTGCTTCGGTCATAGTGAAACACAATTTAGATGCATATTTAGAATTGATGATGCTATTGAAACATTTCGTTTTAGTTAGAAATCATGTGAGGGTTTAGGGACCTTAGGATCACCATATCTTGGCAGATATTGTGTTAGTTCTTTCGTCGGATTTAGGACATCTTGCATTAATCAACGTCACTTCGTATATGTTGGTAGTCCATCATGAATTCCTTTATTATCAATATGATAGTCCATCATGAATTCCTTTATTATCAATATGATCCATGTAAAATCATTTCATTTGAATGGTATCATGATTCCAGTTGTCATAAATGTAATATCAGTAAATCACCTTGCGGCCTTGCCAATAGATTTAAATGTTTCATAAATATTTTATGATTCCATTTTGTGTCACTTTTAAATGTTCTATTAACTTGCTTTTTGCGGTACCTCTACATCCGAATGGTTACGTTATCCTTATCGCCGACAGATGCAGGATCCGGATTTTGATGACGAGGGTGAAAGTAGTAATGTGCCTGAAAGCCTTAATAATTTTAGGATGAATTTGGAGGAACTTCTGCTTGATATTTGCCAACTTTTGGGATCTTCAATGTTTCTTGTAAAGGTACATTGTGATTTAATGACTGGACCTTAGTTTCTCGAAGTTAAATGTTATCTTTTCTTAAGTGTTAGAAAGTATCCTAGACCTAAGTATATGATAATGCTTCATAGTTTCCAAAATGGTAGCTATGAATTACTTAATTATACATATTGATTGTTTTAGTTGCTGAATTCTTTCCCTAAGCATGATATCCACTTGGCATAATAATACATCTCCTTCAGAAGACACTTTTTTTTACCATGAAGTCATGAACCTTTAGTCCTATGGTAATGCTTTATAACATTTGAAATGGTGGCCGTGCTTTGATTAATACTAATGGGCCGTGTACTTGTGTTGTATGATGGATTCTTTGTCTAAGCATGATATTCAACGGTATATAAGGCTCATTCTCTGTCATAAATGCAGAATGTTAAATATTAGCCCACTGCACGACATACTGGTCAGCCATATAGCTCACCCCTTATAGGTTCAGTGTCTTAGATTTAGATCTAATGCAAGTGTTTTTCTGTCGACAAACCTTTCCACCCTTTCAAATTTATAAGAGCTTTTATACCATTTTATGCCTTTCATTCTCTTATGTAAATCAACACATTTGATATTTCTCTTCAATAGCTCTTTTCTGGAGGATGGGCATCTGAAGATGTATTGGTTTCTTGGGTTGAAGTTGAAGCAAGAATGTTTGCTTTCAACATTGTAAGTGACAACTCTTTACAAGTAATCTCTCTCGTTGGTCACCTCATGTTACTCAGTCCCATCTTTCATTTGATTTCTAAACTAAGCCTTTGTTCATTACAATTTTGATTACTTATTAGACCAAACTGTCCTTTTTCTGCAAAATGAGAGTTATAGCATAGGTACATAGAAAATATGATATTCAATAATAAACTCCTGTTCATCTTTCACTAATTATGTCTGAATATGTTTTCACCCTTTGGAAAACATAATTAGGTTTCAGAAGCAGTACTCCGAGATGGTTGCTCATTTGATTTCATGGTAATCATGCGTTTTGTGACAATTCTGTCAAATACTACACCTGACAAGCTCAAAGGTTTCATGCGTCTCGTGAGTTTAACATTCTTCTTTTGAATGGTTTAGTTACTTCTCCATTTCCATCATGTTGAGTGCAAAATGTATTGTTATAGTGGCTGAGAAATATTATTGGTCAGGATTTGATTGGGAAAGTAGTATCTTACTCTGTGATTGCTTGGGTCAATTATTTATGTGTTTTTCAATTTCACAGGTGTACAAGTCTGTCGCTGATGTTGTTGGTTCATACTCCAAATGGATTGCCATGTCGAAGAATAACATCACACCATTGATGTAAGATACCTCCATCAATGTTTTTAGTTTTCATGCATAATTGTACTACACATTTTACTAGAAGCTGTAATTTCATTGGTCTTTTATCCTTGTATAGACTATTTTGTGCTTCTGGGATCACAAAATCAATTTCTTCACATGCATGCTCTTCAACCTTGCGTAAGCTCTGTGAAGAAGCCTCTTTATTGATACACGAGGGATCAGATTTGGAGATTTTAATATGGATAGGGGAGGTACCTTTTCTGACTGAATCCCTATTTAATTTTGCAGAACATAAATCTTGTTTTCACAATGCTTAAGATGCAGTGTTCAGTTTCATACGAATTTTCTAATTTATGAAATTTAGACTGTCATATTAATAAGGATTGTTGAGAAATTATAAAGGTTAACCACTTTTCAGAAACAAGAGGTCATCTGTTTTCAGAAACAACCCCATTTATATTTCCCTTTTTAACATCGACAAAAAATATTGGAAGTTGTCTGCTAATTGGTGTCCATGCAAAAAAGTGAAATTCAAAATCCAAATTTATACTGGAGTGATATGGGAGACGAGAGGTGGATAGAAATCTCGAAGTAGATACCGTTGATAAAAAAATCTTAAGTAGATGGCTTCTCACTTTACTGTTCCTCAGTAAATTTCTTAAGGATTCCAGGGGTGATGATTTTGGCCAAGCTGTTTTTCTAGATTGACGAGAGGGCTTTGCACACTATTCTCAAACGTAGACCTATCTCGTTTGACCCAATTGGAGTGGTGCATGATATTCCTCAACCTAGAGCCTTCCCTTTTGACCAATTGGAGCTGCACTTGGTTTTCCTTCTTTAATTGCTGTGGTGCACACATTGTTGGAACTTGACATCTCGAACTCTTAATTGCTGTTAGCTCTCTATAGCATTCTTATTGATATCAAAATTAAACATTAACAGCTTGTTGGTTGATGCGTCCAAAGTCCAGCTAAGTCAACAAAGGATGTTAATCTTCCAACATCTGTAGACTTCCTGTATAACCAATGTCGCACCAAGTAGGTTGTCATGTTCTACTTCATGAACATTAAATTGCTTTCTGAACTGGTTGGTCATTGAACTTTAAATTGCTTTGGTAAATTGCTTTATGATCGATTGCAATTTCGTAATATAGAAGCGCACCAACAAGCAGAACTTAGAGCATCTTTGCTTCCTCTTGTAATAACAGTACAATATTTCTTTTCATGATTGTTTTAAGTATGATCATTGCTGGTATTGCATGCGAATTCCATATCTTTTTAGTAACCAAGAAAGGTCTACATGTTACTGATAATCTTGTTCTTGTTTTGATAATGTTTGAAGTCTGAAAATTTTAATTTGTCCTACATGTAAATTGATTCACAATAAATTGTGAGCATAACCCTCACCCCCTAAATTAGCCAATACATGGGTCAATCTTTTCTTTGCATCCGGCATTTAGTTTTAGTTTGTTTCTGCAGAATTTGGAGAAACAATATCTTCCTTTGGAAGAAGAGGAAGAGGTTGTCACTGCAATCATGCTCACACTTGGATCTGTTTCTAACAAGGAATTGAGAAATAATTCACTGGCAAGGATACTTTCTTCTATCTGT
The DNA here is from genome assembly GCA_963682175.1 of Triglochin maritima. Taxonomy (NCBI): domain Eukaryota; kingdom Viridiplantae; phylum Streptophyta; class Magnoliopsida; order Alismatales; family Juncaginaceae; genus Triglochin; species Triglochin maritima. The sequence goes on along the minus strand of OY821774.1, from coordinate 50,501,313 downwards.
ACAGCCATAGGGAAACTTGTAAGATTTCCTGTCCCACTGTGGTAGTTTAGTTTGTATTTAAATTTCAAGAGCAGCGAGTCGTGAGACAGTCAATGCAATCTGAACTCTAAAAGAATTTTATTGTCTGGAGATTTTTCCGCACCTGTTAAACATTAACATGGTTACCAAAGGTGTATATACTCAATTTCGATATTTGAGGGCCATATGAATGCATTTAGTGTTCTCTTTCAAAGCTGATGGTAGTTTTGGAGCAGCATGTTGTAGAGCAGTGACCAATAACAAAAGAGTTGCAAGGTGGTGAATGATATCTGGAAAAAAATTACTCGTTTTCTATATAAAAATATAATTGTAGTATACTTGTCAAAATACACATGTAGTCATATTCATCAAATATGGTTAGTGGAATGGATGTTTTCTTTAATTGTTAAAATCTTATTGATGTGTGCTTTTTATCTGCTAATCTGGTGTTGGTTAAAGTTCTCAAGTATGGAGTTTATAGAACTTAAGCTAGGAGATAACTAGAGGTGCTCATTTTCTCGGTCCTAGTATGCTGTGGTAGTTGGTGTTGCCAACCATGCCCTTTTCAGTGCTGTTGCATTTTCTTCCAAAACTTGGTTGTACAGCAAAAGAAGATGCTAATTTTTTTAGTCCAACATTGCCTTTTTTATGGAAACTCAAAACACTTGTTTGGAAGAATTGACTGTGGGAAATAAGCTTGTGATTGAGAATGCTGTATGCTAAAAATATTATTGAAGTAATCTTTGTTGGATATATTATGTGTCCTAGTAAGATAAAAAGGTACATGTTCTGCTTTCACCCAACTCATGATTCCGAGAGATCTCTTCAAAATTTAGAAGAGCACTTCCCGGTTGTTTAGGATAGTAACCAGCTTAGTGAACTTGATTATGTAAAGCTTGTTGTTTGCTAATTAAGGTGTTGGTGTGTTGATATGTTTTGTAGTCCAGTGATGCTGATTTTTTCTGCTTTTTTTTAAAACTAAAAAAGTCGCACCTCTATTCTAGAATAATGCAGATAACCACCACGCTTTGGGAGGTGATCGTGCTGCTTACATGCATGCCTTGGACTCCGCTGTCAGAGGTCTTTATAGGTTTGTAATTTTTTATTACTTAGTGTGACTTCACATGAAGATATAGTCAGCAATTTTTCTGTCGTAATAGTTCAATGTCACAATTAATTACTTCATCTTCTTATGTTAATATCTTCCCACCGTTTTTTTCATAAGTGGCCATGAAGCGGTAGTTAATTACTTATGCACTTGTGACACCTTCAAATTTTGATATAAAGTTCCTTGAGAGTATAATCAGTTTGTTAATATTTACAGAACATAAATCTGTCTAGCAGCTACCATACCGTACCCTAGTCATATTAACCATGTTGCTGTAAGGCATGGTTTCTCACATACTATTCATGGATTATGGATACATATTCTGTAGCTACATAAAAGCATATAGCATTTTCTATATGCTCAGGTGGCACACAAGAAACAATGTACACTTGGGTCACTGTAATATGCTCACTTAGAATCATGTTGGCATAGTAACAGTAACCATATGTCACGGTGAATCTAAAACACTGGTATTTTTGTTGAAGAACATCCCCATTTTCTGTAAATACATGTTGGATTTTTAAAGAGAAAAGAAATAGATCATGGTAGTTAGCGAGTAACGTAAGTGGTTTATCGGAGGTTAAACAAGGACAGATAATCTTCAAGCTATTTAGATAACAGAAAGATGAAACAACATTAGAACAACATGTGCATGGTAATTTGTTCTCACTCTCATTCCAAGTGTATAAAAAACACATGCAAATGTTATTTAAGACCCTGATTTTCATTTTTTTGGGAGCCGTATATAGTTATAAACATCATTTTGTTAAGAGTTTTTTGTTTGGTTTGTGAAGGTTGAGGTTATCTGCTTCGTGAATTTACTTTGACGCATTTTTCTGGCAAATAATGCGTAGACCTTTTCAGGATGGGATCTGTATTCAGTCATTTAGCAACCTCTCTTTCAACAGTTAGTTTTGTCGATGATGACACAATTCCACTTCTCCTAAATGTATTTTGGCCACTCTTGGAGAAGCTATTTCAATCTGGTCATATTGAAAATAGTAGTTTATCTGCTGCTGCTTGTAGGTCTCTTTCTCTTGCCGTAAAGTCTTCAGGTATTCCTGAATGTATTTCAATCGACATAATTTATGTAACTATATCATGTTGTTCAATGCTTTTTCTTCACTAAACCTTTTCAAATTTGTTACTCTTCCAGGTGAGCATTTTCTTGTATTGTTACCCAGGGTACTTGATTGCTTGTCCACTAATTTCCTGTCACACCAAAGCCATGAATGCTATGTCCGAACAGGTTGGATTAACTTCTAGTTAGTATTTTTGTAACTTATTTTTAACATATTTATACAAAGTAGTTGCGAACTCATATATAAAATTATAAATATATGATTAGTACACATAGTATTAGTTATAAGTCCATTAATGAATCAATATAATAAGTTACTAGCTGTAAATTTCTGCATGTTAGGTCATGAATGCATATTGACAGAGGCATGTTATGACTTGTTAAGATAGGGGCACTGATGACAAAGTTGGCTCTAGCAAGAATAATGTTAGTCATCTGCTTCTAGGCCACTTCTGTTTCCTTTGACCTGAACCAATTACTATCCTTAGAGTGCAATCATGAGATGGTTTGTAAAGATGGAGCTTTGTAGAAATTTTAGCATAAGCAAGATGTTTCCCCATCCTGCCACCTTGGTAGGTGTATATTGGCTTCTCGGGATTTGTCCAATTTCTTTGCCTATGTACCATTCCACTTGTTCTTGTGATTTGCTTTGGAGTGATATTTTGTGATTTCCTTGGCTTAACTTTATCCATTTCTCATTTGTTTGGTATAAATTTAAGGCATATTTTTCTAGTTTCCTATCAAAGTTATTGAAGTGTGGGCATCTAACTTAAAAGCAATTGATGATGAGTGGAGTGACCCACGATCAAGTCACAAAACAGTCCGATTGTCCAATATGAGACTATTCTAACACTCCCTCGCACATGTGGCATCTCATAAGTCCAACATGTGTATGTCTAAATGGGTAGAAGTGTTGGGCCAACCGTTTGACCTTTTTGGCTCCGGCACCGTATTGAAATGTGAATATCCAACTCAAAACTAATAGGTGATGAGTGAAGTGACCTATGATCTTTTAAGTCACAAGAATTCAGAATTGTCTAATGTGGGACTATTCTAACAAAAGTGCTTTTGAGTTTTATTTAGTTATCATGTTGCTAGACGTTTTGGAGCCACGGGTTTCTAACAAGAATAAGCTTATAGCATTTCGTTGCAATAATAACCCACATAGCTCATGAAATCCTGCAACTCTATTAGCGAACTCCGATCACCCTCTTAGCAACAGGCTATGTCCCTTCTCTTGGTCAAAATATTATAATCCTAAATCCATTATGATATTTTGTTTACTCTAATTTTGGTCGTCTTTTGTTCAAAATGCTCTACCAGGTGCTGTTGTGATTGAGGAATTTGGTCACAAAGAGGAATACGGTGCCATATGCACGAGCACATTTGATAGGTTTACATCTGCTGCATCAGTTGCAGCTCTTACTTCATCTTACATATGCGATCAAGAGCCTGATCTGGTGGAAGCATACATGAACTTTGCATCCACATTTCTACGTTGTTGTCCCAAGGTTCTCTTTAGTAAATTTATAATTGGAGAACCTTTTTTATTGCTTTGGATTTATTTTTTGAGTAATCAAATAAAAAGACTCCTCAATGGTAGCCTTTTTTTAGGATGTACTTGCTGCATCTGGTTTGCGTTTGGAAGTATCATTTCAGAAGGCAACCGTATGTTGTACTGCCATGCATCGTGGAGCGGCTTTGTCTGCAATGTCTTACTTGTCATGTAAGTTTAGTTTCATGTAATTATGCTTTTCCCTAAAAGTAGCCAATATATCCACCCATTTTTAATCTCATCTATCTGTTCCACTTCCAAAAGATCATATTAATTATTGCTTGGTTAGGTCCAATTTGTGCGTAATTGCTTATAATATAAGCCACAATGTTTACAATTAATTTATTCATGTGCATTGCATTCACCTCTTAGGGGTAAAGTTGCGTACATCTGATCCTCCTTACATCACCCAAACAGGAAGCCTTTTGAGGCTTTCGGGTGATGCTCACGTTCACATTGACATTGTTAAGAATGGCAAAGTGGACCTTCAGGGAGTGTAATACAGAAATTACCCATTAACAGGAGTTTTTGAACTTCATAGTGAAGATTAACAGATTATGGCCCACCATAATTTTATACTACAGGTGGAAATTCTAATTTGAATGACCGGACGACCAACTTTTCTGATTGTTGATTCTTATTTGTAACCATTATTTTCAATATTATATACTACTGTTGCATAATTCAGTTTTAGCTTATTGAAGAGTCTGGCTGACAATCCTTTGTATTGTATGCTTGTTTAGGTTTCTTAGAGGTTAGCCTTGCATCCTTGTTGGAGTCTGCAACTTGCTTTTCTGAAGGCTGTCTTGGTGCAGTTGTTGTTCAAGTGTTGTCTAACACTGGTGAAGGACTTCTCTCTAGTGTACTATATGCTCTACTTGGTGTGTCAGCGATGTCAAGGGTAATAGTGCTCTACCTTGCCCTTGATGAAAACTCAAAATACGCATATATCTGTTCTTGCATTACTGTTGATTTAATATGGGGAGTGCCATTCGTTGTTTATGACAATTTTCCAAGATAAATGTAGTAATTACGCATAGCAGCGTAGGTGTGGTTTAGTATCTTTAAAAATAATTATCCCTTACTCTTGAAAGTGTTATTTTCCTGTTTTCTGCTATAACCATTGAAACTCAGAAGTAATAGATCTTGTGTTTGTAGTGACGTATTATACAAGTGAATAGGACTAAGTTGTGTAGATTTAAATTGTTTGAGTTGCATATTATGGATTATACATGTTAAACGTGACATTGATTTGATATCAGTGAATGGGTATATTAATTTGTGTAGGAAAGGGAAGCAAGTGAAGATGTTGTGCAGACGATGCTATACTTTTTTGCTTGTTTCCCCTCCATGACTTGGGAAGTACATTTTTCGCCTAATTGGTAGATGCAAAATATGGTAACCTCTAGATGCATTAGTAAACCTTGCTTATGTGGCATGATAGCACTGGTATGACATTAAATGAGTGATGTTGCTGTGTTCTGCTCAGAAATGGTTGCTCAAGTGAAAACATGCTCTTCGTTCTTTTACTCAACTGTACAAGTGTTAAGTGTACATTAGTGCTAGACACTTCCTACTTTCTTTTTTGGAAGATACTTGCAGAAATAATTAGATATTTGATTTAAATAAGATGCATAACTTGATAGGTGTTTGTTGCTCTCTGCAGGTATTTTAGTATTTTTCTTTGCGTTGGATGCTAAATTCGTTGGAACTCATGCCTGCAGTTGAAAACTTATTATCACATGTCATTTTCAGTTGAATGCTCTGGCTATTCAGAATGATTGTTTTTGTAATAAGTGAACTTCAATATCACATGAAACATGTGATAAGTTATCAGTCTCTTTTTCTACATCGGAAATTGGGAAAAAAGAAAGTAGTAGAGCATATTCTTGTTAGTGTGCCATTGAGTTTTTGTACAATGACAAGATCTTGTGATCGTAGGATAGAGCTGATTGCCATGTCATTGCCACATCGGCATGTTTCAAAAAGTGCAGCACAGCATCTCTACGTGTGTTGGTCTAGATTAACAAAGAATACATTATTAATATTATAATAAAAAATAATTATCTTAGTCTCGATATATTGCCTTTTCATCTTTTTAAGTGGATATTTGAGGAGATATATGACATTTCACTAGTGGGGATCATTTGTTTTGCAGAGCTTAAGCTGTATTTGAAGGAAATATTTGCTAGACATCTAGTTCAGTGTTCCATTTGGAATTGAACCACGGTTTGGATTCTATTGGTGCTATATATAACCAGTTGATATATTTCTTTTTTGGCAGGTCCACAAGTCTGCAACAATTTTGCAGCAGCTAGCAGCAATTTGTCAGCTATGTGGGCAAACACCATGCAAAACAGTTCTTTGTTGGGATTCTCTTTGTCGCTGGCTCCAATTAGCGGTCTGTATCTCTACTTTGGTTTTTGTTCTTTTATTTCTATGGTGTAAGCAAATTATCTTAAATCCTGGAAATTTGTAATTGAAAATGCAAGCTTTGATATCAAAATAACTCCAGCTCCAGTATTATCCATGGTGGTATTCAGTCGTAAAAAGTAGTTTACCCATGGTAGTATTCTGTCGAAAGATAGAAATAAACAAACAATACCCATACACAGTCTTAAGGAGGTGCCAGAATGAAGTTTAGCCTCACTGTTTGGTTCTCTTGACCTCGGGGCCATTTGCTGCTTAGCCAAGATCATGTATCCCATATGAATAGCAAACTCATATACTTGTATATCAGTAACAGCTAAGGATTTGTATGACAAATTTGTATCTGTATATATAAGCAACATGTTGGTTCTCTTGGGACGTTTTCTGTCAAACTGCAATCATATACTTATCTAATAAGTTGATCTAATTGTTCAACAAGTCCATATGCTTGTATATCATGTGAAAATATGATCTTGATTCAGATCATGGCTTTGGAAAAGTTAACGGTTTGATTAGATTTTTTGTGTGGGTGTCTGCGTCTATTAGTGATGTATCATAATAATAATAAATTGAATAGAAGTAATTCAAACGTGTAAAATTCTAAACAAATTGACCCTACTATGATATAGTCCAGGTTGATATTCAAAGAAGGCAAGCTTGTTGCCGTTGCTTCTTATATGGATAATCGTAGAGATACATACGTTTTGCTCTTTGTGGTCTCTATACGTGCATATGATGTCTGGTAATACGTCTGTTTAAACTTTTTAGGTCCAAGCTCTGCCAGTGGAGTATCTGAAACAGGGGGAGGCAGAGACCCTAGTACCTGCCTGGTTGGAAACCCTCGTACGCGCAGCTACCGACTATCTTGAAAGTAAATCCCGAAACACTGGAGTAGACAGTCATGGGCAAATGCAAGGGAAAGGTGGTAGAACACTCAAACGACTTATTCGAAATTTTGCGGACATGCATTCTAATATTCCAGGCACAACCTGATTCCTCGGATTTGTGGCATGTCGGTCACCTGCTCACAGCAGACAGATTCTGCAACACATACTGTACATTTGAGATAATTTGTATATTGAGGCGATCTTTGCAGCTGACCAGGTGATCTGTGTTGCTATTCGTGCTTTCGATAATTTGGCCATATGAAGATCTAAGGTAAACTACATTCAACGTTTTGCAATCTCCAAACTCCTGTTGATGGGTGGCAGAATAGTGACACAGGTGTATTACAAACTAGAAGACATTTTTGTAGTCTTATTGTACAGTACATAAGTTCAGGAATTTGAAGGCTGAAGAATCGTATGAAATAATGCTTCCTTTGAGACGATGGGGTCTTCTTTATACAAGCCGGATCTCAGGATTGAAGAAAGAATTCGATCTCTGCTCCAAGTTCCTGTCAGAATTAACAAAAAGAGCACCATTATTTTTTACATATATTCCTATTATCTTGTATTGTCTCGTTATAATTGATTCAATGCAATTGTTTCTTATTCATGTTATTTTCTCCATCCCAGAAAAATTGTAAATAATACATTTTTGTCCAGAGGGAAGTTTAATAAATTAGTGTTTACATTTGCTTGCATTTACTGAGCTAGAGCCGATGTTGGATGGAAATGTCTTTAGGCGTTGGTTACTTTTTGTATGAACTCTGTTAAATAACTTGCATTATCGGATGGTGACTGCTGCAGTTTTACTTCTGCAGGCTTCTTTAATTGGAAGCACACTGAGAATTTTTGCTTCCGCAGAGAATTAGTGATAGCAAACCTCCCAACTAAATCATCTGTGTCAAATTATAGCACAAAGCTATAATCTTCTTTGTAAGAGGATTAGTGATAGAAAGTTTTCACGATTTGTTTTTTGACAATGCTACAGTTGTATTTCTTCTCTGGCGGGCAGGAGATTTTGCGGGACGTTTTGTTGGGATACACATCTGTCTTACTATTGGGTTTTTTCTTTTCTGGTCTTAGTTTGATCTAGGAACTGATATGGTGCTAAGATCGTCTTTTCCTTGCTGTTTACTGAGATTATCTATGTTCATGTTCGGCTCCTAGGATTTTCTTGATGGTGCACCACAGCATGTTCTTTTTGAGTAAGAAGACATCTACCTTTCTGCAGTGGCAACTGTATTATTTGTATTCGTATGAAAATGTTCCGGAGATAACTGAAGGTTGTTAATTGAAGCGGTGATGGTAATTTTCCCTGACATAGGCTGAGGTGGACATCTCTTGATGTCCACATCTCATACTGTTGTTGAAGTGAAGGTTTGGTTAGGTGCTTTTAATTTTGCAAGAGCCACTAGTCCACTGCTTACATGTTCACTAATTCCAAAGAAGATGCTTAAGTCTTAAATCATTTTGTTCCATCCCAACCATAAAGTGGAGTATTAAATTAGGGTTATCAACTTCACATGCAGACTATGTTTGCTCGATTGTTACTCGACACCCAATTATTTTATACAATTACCCGGTTACACTATTTAGACCCAATTACTCTATCTAATTACTCATTTACCAAAACAAACCCTCGAGTCCAGACTCCTGATCTCTCTCTTCCACTTCCCAATTAGGGCTAGGGTTAAGGTTTGGTCCAGTCCAATGCCTTCCTTCGCAAACCTCTACGTGCCACTCCGCTAGTGGCGCAACCTCCTCCACCCATCCCACCTCTCATGGCCTTACTCCTTCTTCGACGCCTCCACCCGCCTCTTTTGCAACCTCCACCACTTACGCGCCAACTATGCCTTCATCATCCTTATCTTCCTTTCCTCTCCCTCCTCTGGCGGCCCCTCGCGATGCTCGTCTTCTTGGTAATCTTCTTCGCTTGGATGTTTTTTTTACCTTTTCAGGGAGAGTCCGGTTGTGGTGGTGGGGAGAATGGTTAAAGATCAGGTTGTGGTCGGGGTTTTGGGGTGGTGACGGTGGCGGGGTTGGTTGGGGTCGATTTTGGGGTGGTGACTATCGAGCAGGTTATCGAGCCGAGCACGAACAGAATTTTCGGATCGACTCCTCTATCGAGCGAGCGGCGACCACACCAAAATTGTTATCGGGCTGAGCCATGATCGATTACACCCCTAATTGGACTGTACAAAGTTGTAGACTGACATTCTCATGGTAAATCACGACTCATTCTCTTTATCATGTGTACTCAATTATAACGGCAACATAGATGAGGCTTTTAATCGTGAAAGATCACATTATCAAACAACAACAAGGTGAGCAGAAACTTAAAGCCCAGGTAGATTCTGATTGATTCAATGCAAATGGAACTGACATAGGTCAGCCTGAACCAACACAATTCGTGTGCGTATCTGGACCGAATTTATAGATTCTTTAAATCTTAGCCTTTTAGAGAGCAGAGACATGGATTTTGTAGATTGTAGGCCTAATAGAAACTGAATTGAGGACTCACACCCTATAATCTTGATATTGAAGAAGCTTTGAGACCTAACTTGGTCATCCAAATGGACCTCAAGATTTGACAAGTCTATTACAAGAATATTCTGTTGGAAAAGAAATAACATACTCAAAATGGTCTTCACGAGTGTTGTCATGATCACTTCCGAGATACCAGATTAATGGGGAACCATTTCCCCTTAAATGGTTGGTTGTTTGTGACTTGATGATGATGCACAATTATGTGGATCATGAGAGAAGAGTGGGTCCAACGAACGAACCAAGAAACTTCCTACAATCCTTTTTAAGTCAATGGAATACTTAATTCAGACTTTGGGATGTTTTTGCTTGTGATTCACTTTAGACCACAGTTAGTGGTGCACTATTCCATATGTTGGGATGTTTTGTCTTGTCTACTTTGCACCCACTCGTGGAATTTACCAATACAAAAAAACATAGAGACTTGGAGTCGGGCTTGTCATTATTCATTAGACTTAACTTTTCTTACTAATACTTTTGTCCTGCGACTTTTTAGTGATAAAAATTGGTGCTTGTGCATGTAATAACAAAGTACAACGGTTGGTTAGTTATTACAGTACCAACATTTTGGAAATATATATATGATTATTATGTTCCCCTACGGATAATATATGCTACAATTCTGTTGGCAAATTCAAGTCTAATCAAAGAAAATAACCTTATATATAAGACATGAATATACTTAAGAAAGATAAGAACAGGAAGATTGCATGACACACGCCGGTACGTATCAAAATCAAACTTAACACAACCAAACCACCACCACCTCAAAATCAATGACCCTCCAAAGTCCAAACCATAATTTTCAATTGGCCGTTTCTGAATAAAATAAGGGAACTACTATTAGTCGTCCTAAAATTACTTAAATTGTTTGTCTAATTATCATTTTGACTTTCACAATTCATTTAATACACATTTTGTCGTGTCTTTTAAACAAATATTTTTGTTTAAGTTTTACTCATTTTACCAGTACCAACACCACGAAAATATCTGGCGAAGTGTCTGGATCACGTGAATTTCACAAATAATAATAATAATTTGGTCGGGACATCTGGGTAAAACGTTCGTAAAAAAAATCTTAAATTTATACGGTGTGTTATATCAAATTATTTGAGGTTTCGTTGTAAGATTTCGGTGGTAAATAATTGGATTACAATGAGTTTTTTTGCAAGTGATGGAGATCCAAAAAAATTCAAGCAAGACCCCCGACCTGTTAATGTGGTATTTGGTAAAACTTCTTGACTTACAAAAAACTCACTGTAATCCACGCCATTAATACCGAAAGTCTTGGAATGAAACCTGAAATAATTTGATATAACATACCGTATAATTTTAAGATTTTTTGTTTTAAAAAAATGACGTTTTTCGCAGATGTCGACCCTATGGGGGAAACGTCTGCAAAAAACACCCTCACTATGGGGGAAGCGTCTGGCTTAGATGCCTCCCCATGGGGGCAACGTCTGGCATGGGGGAGGTGTCTAAGCAAGACGCCTCCCCCATGTGTGCATGGGGGTCTCTGACGGACACCCTATAATTTTTTTATTTTTTTTACTAAAAAGAAGTTGGACAATTTACCAGATTCGAGTGCACTGGGACGTCCGCTGATTCCTTTCCTGACATCCGAAACATTATTTTTGATGATTATCAGAGAAAGATGAAGAAAGAGTAGTGGTAGGAAAGTGAAATGAAGAGATATATAAGTAGAAACGAGAGAAATGTAAAATGATAATTCACATAGACATTTAAGTAATTTTGCGACGAAGTTTGACAATTCAGTAAAAAAATTCATATTAATAGATGGCTTGTTTTGTAGCTAATCATTCATATTAATAATTCGGCCGGACGCCTTTTTTTAACTTTTACTGAACTCAGACCAACTTTTACGTGCTAAAATTAATGCTTACCGAACACAACTAACTATTGATTGCCTTCAAAGAAATACAGGAAGTTGATTTTTACCGCTATCATCGTAAAGAAGATAATGTAAAAAAAAGATAATGAAATTAATTTCCATTTGATATCAAGGAGAAAGAAGAATACGTATAATCAACGCGTGGTCAGGATCAAAGCCACCGTACAATACTGTTCATCTTCCCATATGACAAATCCATATCTTTTAATTAGTTTACAATTTGTGTAAGCATAATATTTGAACATCCTTTTTTCTACCTTAATTATTAGGTATATTACATATTTGAACACAGAATTAAATCAACGATTTTATAGTTTTGATGCATACTGAATTATCTTGTTCTTTTACCGTGATTGTCGGTAGACATTTTGTTTATGAGATTTATTAGTAATTCTTTACCGATTTTTTGAGGTTACTAATGCGTTTTTGGATGAATCTGGGTAAATTCATGTGTTTTATTTTACTAGGTAATTTTCTTTAATTATATACATTTACAATTATCTTACTATTTTTTTAATTACTTACATTTATTTTTACTAATTTTGATTAATTATTTACATTTATTTTACTAATTTTTATTAATTATTTTCGTTTATTTTAATTTTCAAAAATTACTTTTAATTATATAAAAACATATACATATCAATTAAATATTATTTAACAAATAAAAAACTAATTTTTAATATAAAAAACAAAAAAAACTGGGCCAACCCAGGTCAGGTGCGACCCGACCTGGGCCGAACCCCTGTTAAGGGGCCTGGGGTCGGGTCAACCCCCGACCTGACCCCAGAAGACCATCCGTTAAGGATGGTCTTAGGGGGGAGAGCCTTGGGCCGGGGCGTCCCAGATGGTGGGCTGGGGACAAGCCATTGGATGTTTTTTGTTTGAATTTGATTAAAATAATTTAGCATATGTTATTAAATTTCGTTTAAAATATGTTTTTTGTAATTCTATTTGTTTTAAAAAAATTAATTTTTTTTGTTTTACCCACGTTAGAGTATGAAGATAAAAAAGAAATGACATGTATGACAAAAAAATGTTAAAAAATAGGAGACAGTAGTGTGATGTTTTTGGAAATGAGTGAATTATTCGTTAAGTCATCGTGGCCTTTAATCCACTTATTTTCAAAACCATTCCACTACCATCTCCTAGAACTGAGAATGTGATAAAGGGTAAGTGTGGTTTGCTTAAATTAACAGAGCGAAATGACAATTAATTTTTTTTAGCGTGACATAACACTTTCTTCTTATTCTTTGTGACATAACACTCAATTATTTAATTAGATTCTACAAGAATCATCAAGAAATAATGAATTCCACGAACCTACCCAAAAAAGAAAGTAAGTTGGTGAAACTTGATTAAAACCCCAACAACAATTCCTTGACAATTAAAAAATAAAAAACAGGAAATTTCCAAGAAGCTTCACTCCCCCTCTCCCATTTAACACCCAATCCTCCCCCACTCTCTCACACCAACACCTCTCTCTCTCTCTCTCTCTCTCTCTCTCCAAACATGACATCTCTCTCCAAAACCATGAAATCCTTCTTCTCTCCCAAATCCAAGAAAAAACAAAACCCTAACCCGACCTCCCCCAAATCCGTCCTCCGGAGCCCCACCGCCATCGATTGGCGGAGCTCCTCGGCCTCCTCCTCCCTCTCCTCCGACCTCCGCGCGCCTCCCCGGTTCTCCCCGTCGGAGTTGGCGCAGGTCCTCCTCCACCTCGGCGGTGGCCCCGAGTGTTAAAGATACATACCGTTGTGGATGTCGGTTGATTGCCCAAAGCTTTGCATGGCATCCCATGGCGTTTGAGGTTCTCCAAACAAACATTTATTACAACCAAACGGCTAAAATATGTTGTATAAATAATCTCTGTTTCAAACCATGTAAACTACTTCAAAAAAACAGAAATAAAATCTCTTCTTCTCCTACCAATCTCGTTCCCATACTTTTCTACATGGTATCAGAGCATTGATTCTGTGTGCCTCAGATTCTACAAATCATCACCGGCCTCACCTCATACAAGGGGGTTGAAGGTCCTCAAAACCCACATCCAAACCCAGGAGAGAAGAAGAAAAAACCCAAAAAAACATGTCAGACGGCAACAAAATCCTTTCTGATGGGATGAGCTCTCATCGCCTGGTCTCGACAACGCTAAACGGGACCAACTATCTGTCCTGGTCTCGCGCGGTCACCCTTTCCCTCAGTGGCAGAGGAAGGTTGGGCCACATCACCGGGAAGACAGCAAAACCAGAAGAAAACGCGACTGAAAAGCTCCATGACGAATGGCAAACAGCGGATCATCAGGTTATGTCGTGGCTTATTGCCTCGATGCAATCAGATATCGCCGAGATATTCATCTTCAAAGACAGCGCAAAGGAACTATGGGACTCTGTTCGGGACCATTATGGAAAATCAGAAAACTTCGCGCATGTCTTTAAGATAAAACAAGAAATCGCGCAAACACAACAACGTGGGGCGACCATCACAGAGTACCTTGGTACTCTCAGGAGAAGGTGGGATGAACTGAAAATCTACGAGCCTCCCACAGTTGACCCACAAGTCATACAAAACCGACAAGAACAAAACCAGATCTACCAATTTCTGGTAGGTCTAGACTCAAGCTATGAGAACATCCGATCTCAAATACTCATGGCGCCGGATCTTCCCAGCCTCGCAAACATCACAAGCCTCGTTCAGCGCGAGGAAACAAGAAGAAACACACTGAACAACCACACCAAAAACCAGAACTCCGACAACCAGGCCCTCATCGCCGGTCGAAACCAAGCTCAGGGAACAAAAAAAAGGTTCGGGAACAAAAACAACGAACACTGTGAAAACTGCAAGAAACCAGGACATAGCAAAAACGCATGCTGGTTTTTGTTTCCCCATCTCAGACCACAAAAAAATGAAAGACAGATGAGAGCAAATATGGTGGATGGAGGATCGGGCGGCAGCACCAGTCTTCTCGGAGGCAGCGGTGGCACCAGCTCTCTCGGAGGCAGCGACTGCACCAACTTCCTCGGAGGCGGCGACAACACCAGCTTTCTCCGGAGCGGCGGAAGACCAAGCGAAAGGGTTGCAAACCCTACCGGTTATGCGGATAATTCCGCCTTTTATTCAAGTCACGCTATCGGATCTTCCAACCCGGGAAACCAGATCCGGTTTGATAACGGGTACAGCGGATCCAATGGGGTCGGATCTTGCACTGGCGGGTCGGATCCTACCATGAATCCGCTCCAACTTAAAAATCTGGTGGGCCACCTGAATGAACTTTTACACAAGAACCCTCCCACTTCAGGTAATCTGTCAGGTAACACAATTACTTCTGTTATTTCTAAACTTTCTGGAAAAAACAAGTTTTTTAATAACAAGGCCTGGATAATTGATACCGGAGCCACTGATCACATGACTGGAGATCCAACATTACTTAGTAATATTAAACAAAACCTAAGTTTATTAAACAAATTTGTGACAGTTGCAAATGGAAACAAAATACAAATCAAAGGAATAGGCAAAACAAACCTAGTAAACAACACTTATGATGAAATCTTATATGTTCCCAATCTTGACGCTAATCTTGTATCGGTAGCAAAAATTACAAGAAATCTCAATTGTAATGTAGTTTTTACTCCTAATGACGTTGTTTTTCAGGATCGTTCGTCAGGGAGGATGATTGGTAAAGGAATTTTTTCTAATGGCCTATATGTCCTAGAAACAGGTGAAAAGGCTCATCATACAAAAACTCTCAGTGACCACAATCTCTGGCATAAAAGGATGGGACATCCATCTTCAACCGTATTAAAATATTTTTTTCCTGCTTTTAAAAATGAAGTATTTTGTGATGTATGTCGTTTTGCTAAACAAACTCGATTACCGTTTCAAAAATCTAGTACCAAAACCTTCACACCTTTTGAGTTAGTACATTCTGACATTTGGGGACCTGCCCCCATCGAGTCTTACAACGGGTTTCGATACATTATTAGTTTTATTGATGATTTTTCTCGAGCCACATGGACGTATCTTTTAAAAAACAAATCTGACACTTACTCAGTTTTTTGCGAATTTCTCTGTTACATTGAAAATATGTTCGACGCAAAAATCCGTTTTTTTAGATCTGATAATGGATCAGAATATATGAGCAATTTGTTTCAAAATCTTTTACGTCAAAAAGGTATTTTTCATCAAACCTCTTGTGTTAATACACCACAACAAAATGGGATTTCCGAACGAAAAAACCGACACCTTTTGAACGTCACTCGGTCTCTTCTTTTTCAAAACAATGTCCCAAAGGTTTTTTGGTCAGATGCCATTCTCACTGCCACGTATATTATCAACCGTCTTCCTAGTCCCACAATTGGGAATAAAAAACCTCTTGAAATATTGTTTAACAAAGACATTAGCATTGACCATTTTAGAATTTTTGGTTGTACATGTTTTGTTCACAAGAAAAGGGAAAATAAATTTGATCATAACTCTATCAAATGCATTTTCTTAGGATATTCATTTAGGAAAAAAGGGTACAAATGCTATGATCCAGAAAATAAAAAGACTTATGTTTCTCGCGATGTATCCTTCTTCGAAACCGAACCCTTCTTCAAAAACTCTAGCTCTGATAATACTTCCGCTAACCCAATACCTAATAACACCTATGACGACCTGCTTCCTCCACACCAAGAAAAAAATGAAGAAGAAGAAGAAAATAAAAACGGAGAAGGAAATGAAGAAGGAGAAGGAAATGAAGAAGGAGGAGGAAATGAAGGAGGAGGAGAAGGAGAAAATGTTGAAGGAAGAGGAGAAGAGAATGAAGAAAACCAAAGAGAAGGAGAAGGACCAAGAAGATCTACTCGCCCAACTCGCCTCCCTTCAAGACTTAACGACTACTATCTCTCTCATCTCTCTCACAAAATCACATATCCTATCCAAAACTTTCTATCTTACCATCATATCTCTAACAAACACCAAGCCTTCCTAGGAACACTAGACATAAATAAAGAACCAACCAGCTATCATGAGGCTATAAGTAATCAAAATTGGGTCAAAGCCATGGAAGAAGAACTAAAAGCCCTTGAAAATAACCATACCTGGACCCTTGTTCCACACCAACCTGGTATTAAACCTGTAGGATGTAGATGGATCTACAAAATCAAATATCATAGCAATGGACAGATAGAAAGATATAAAGCTAGACTTGTAGCCAAAGGCTATACACAAACATATGGCCTCGACTACTTAGAAACATTTGCTCCTGTCGCTAAAATGAACACTGTTCGTATTCTGCTCTCTATTGCTGTAAATCAGGGATGGAGTTTATTTCAAATGGATGTGAAAAATGCCTTCTTACAAGGGAACCTAGAAGAAGAAGTCTACATGACTCCACCTCCTGGCTATACCACTTGTTCCAACCAGGTATGCAAGCTTCATAAGTCCATCTATGGCCTCAAACAATCACCTCGTACCTGGTATGCCAAACTCAGTCTCTCTCTCATTAATTATGGTTTTAGTAAGAGTTCTGCTGATGCATCCATGTTTACAAAACATAAAAATAACACCACCATCATCATACTTATTTACGTTGATGATATTATCATAACTGGGAGTAATAACCACGAAATAGCATTAGTTAAAGAATATTTAAAATCACAATTTGACATAAAAGACCTGGGCTACTTAAAATATTTCTTAGGAATAGAAATTGCATACTCAAAAAAGGGGTTATTTCTTTCTCAACGGAAATACATCCTAGACCTTCTCAAAGAAACTGGGAAATTAGGTTCAAAACCCTCACCTACACCTATAGAAACCAATAAGAAGATAGGACCAAAAGATGGGACTCCCCTATCTGACATTGGGCAGTTCCAAAGGCTAGTTGGAAAACTTATCTACCTTACTGTCACTCGACCTGATATTACATATGCGGTTAGTCTAATAAGTCAGTTCATGCATGCTCCCTATACACATCATCTAGACTTAGTAAACAAAATCCTATGTTATCTTAAAGGAACACCTGGGCAAGGTTTATGGATGAAACCCAACAACTCTAATTCAATAATTGGGTACTCCGATGCAGATTGGGCTGGAAGTCACGATCGACGTTCAACTACAGGATTCTGCACATTTGTAGGAGGGAACTTGGTAACATGGCGAAGTAAGAAGCAAAACGTCGTCGCACGATCCAGTGCAGAAGCAGAATACCGTGGAATGGCATCCACTACCAGCGAATTAATTTGGATAAAACAACTGCTTAAAGATATGAACATCACAACTCAAAGTCCTATGAAAATGTTCTGCGACAATAATGCGGCGCGACACATTGCTACAAATCCAGTCTTCCATGAGAGAACCAAGCACATAGAAGTCGATTGTCATTTCATCAGAGAAAAAATACAATCAAAGCAAATAGAGGTTCCCTATGTCCCAAGTAAGGAGCAACTTGCCGACATCTTCACCAAAGCTCTCGATCGCAAGACCTTCGTCAACATTCTTCACAAGATGGGATCTATCAATCCTTTCCAGACCCAACTTGAGGGGGCGTGTTAAAGATACATACCGTTGTGGATGTCGGTTGATTGCCCAAAGCTTTGCATGGCATCCCATGGCGTTTGAGGTTCTCCAAACAAACATTTATTACAACCAAACGGCTAAAATATGTTGTATAAATAATCTCTGTTTCAAACCATGTAAACTACTTCAAAAAAACAGAAATAAAATCTCTTCTTCTCCTACCAATCTCGTTCCCATACTTTTCTACACCGAGGATGCCGCCGAGGTCGCAGCGGTGCTCGACGGCGACACGCTCTTCGACCCCGACGAGGACGAACTGAGAGTGGTGTTTGCGGTCTTTGATCGCGACGGCGACGGGAGGATCTCGGCGGAGGAGTTGTGTGGTGTGTTCGCGATTATCGGGGATGTGGCGACGTCGGTGGAGGATTGCCGGAGGATGATCGGCGGCGTGGATTCCGACGGGGATGGGTTTGTGAGTTTTGGGGACTTCGCGAGGATGATGGCTGTGGACGGTCGGATCTGACGTGGACGGCATTTGAGAATGGGTGTATATAGATGGGTGTTTGATGTGTGTTGAGTTTTGGTAATGTATACGTGCAACGAGATAAAGATATTTTGCAATGGGGAAGTATCTTTTATTTCTTGATTGATATGTTTAGTCTGTGATTTGTGATTCTTGAATCTTGATGTTGCTGATTTTGTATAATATTTTGGGGTTCTCTTCAGATTTAGACACTGTTTGGTTTGGCAAATCGACTTAGAATTAGTAGTCGTGGTTTGTAAAAAAATTGGTGAAATTATGTATTCCATTCTACTACTTAAATACATGAAGTGATACATGGAAGCGGTGGTTCAATCAGTAGTTGTGAACCGCTAGCTCTAGACCATCCCAAGACTAATAGTTGATGTTTTTTGGTGAAAGTAACGAAACAAATCGTTAATGTTGGGTGTTAGTCTTGACCATTATAAAACTAGAGCTATATGCCTATAAGAATTGAACTTTGGAATAGTTAGATGAGTTGTTTGAATTTTTTTGTTGTGAACCGCTAGTCATCAATTGTGCTCCAAAAATATCGAAATGACTTAAAGAAGCGGTAAGGCTAAAACCTCGCGGGTGTATCCTGAATTCCCGATGAGATGGTTCATCGGAAAATGTGATAAAGATGGAAAGCTATTTTAATATTTGTTTATTCCGGACGTAATGACGTATGTAATCCAAAAATCCCCTATCCATATCATTAGGGCACCCTTAACGGGGGTGCCCTGCCCGGACGCCCTGGTATGTAATCCAAAAATCGCCTATCCATATCATTAGGGCACCCTTAACGGGGGTGCCCCGCCCGGGCGCCTGGGTGCACCCCCGTTAACGGGTGGGGCGCCCGTGGGGCGCCCGCCCGGGCGACCCTAGCAGACACCCGGGCGCCCAAGGGAGGGGGACACGTGTCCCCCTTCCATTGGTTTTTTTTTAAAATTTATTTATTGGATGTTTTGTTATTAATGGATTGAGTATTTGTTATAAATGTGAGTTAATAATTTTTTGTAAATGATTAAAATTAAGAAATTTCTAAAACCAACAATTTCAAGTTAAATAGAAAAATTATTAATACAACAATACCATAAGAACAATACATTAATAATACTAAAATACGAAATACAACCAACCACATGAAACATAAAGGGAAATACAAACCATACAGACTACTACAACCCGAAATACAAACTAAGGGAAATACAAACCATACGAAATACGGACTACAACAAACTACACGTACCCATTCTCTTCTGCCCAGACGAGAAGTTTATCGATTACTTTTTGATTCTTCTCCGTCGGGTTGTCCTTCCTCATCAGAGAGTGAAGCATGTCCAACTTATTTTTTATTAAATGCCTCTGGAAATTCCTTTCCGCTAAATCCTCTTCTTGGAGAAACCATCTTCTCTGACTTGGGCGGTGTATCGAATCTGTTCTGCAAGTTCTCTAACATTGGTGTCTCTTTCAGGACGTAATGCACTCTTAGCCTTTTTCTTAGCATTCTTCACACCTTCTGGGCGTGTAGACGACTCCGGCATCATCTCTTCTGCATCCGAGGGTGATTGCGTCCTCGAGCCGTCCGTGCTCTTTCTTTTCCCAATGCTTCCTGACTGGGGACTATTTTCATCGTGCAACTCCGGGGACTCCCAGTCAACACGCACGACATTAGCTCCGGAGATCACACTCTCCCATTTTGGGTACCTACGCAACATAACCCAAGCATCAAAATAAAGAAATTTAGGCCCATGAGTTCGTTCGTAGATCACGTGCGCTTGTCGGACAACATCGTCGTCATTCTGGCCGCTCCTTTTCCGTCGGAATGCCTGATCGAAGCACCCGACCCACTTGTTCACAACATGTATAATTCTCCTCCACCGTCCTTTTAAGGACTCTGCGTTCCTTTCGGGTAGGCCAGTGCCTTCCACGGAGATGTCGTACACACGTTTCACTCTAGCCTACAATGAAGTGGACTTCTGGTTTGTCCATGTCACCGCATCGCAACTGACTTCCATATATGCAGAGACAAGTCTCTCGTCCTCAGCTGTGGTCCACGACTTCGGATTGGCTTTGGCAGTTTGGACTTGCTTGCGGTGACGACGCTGTGGAGGTGGAGATGGTGGTGTGGGGGTGTGTCGTGGTGGGGACTCATCGTCGTCGTTACCCTCATCTTCAGTGTTCGCCATACTCTGGCTACTTTTTTGAGACATGGGACGGCCAAACATCTGGAACTGCGGTTGATTATAAGGGAATGGTGGTGCATATTGAGAGTATTGTGGGAATGGTAAGTTTTGATCTGGGGATGCGTAGTGGGATAATTGTGGGAATGGTGAGTTTTGGTCAGGTGGTGGGAATGGTGGTGCGTACTGGGAGAAGTCTGGTTGTTGGAATGGTTGTTGGTAAAATGGACGTGAGGGATATGGTTGTGGATAGCGTGGATGCGGATTTGATTGTGGACGAGGGGGAACGATGGTACTCCGGAGAAGACATTGTGGAAGAGATATGAGATGTAAGTTGAGTTTTGTGTTTTGTGGAAGAGATATGGGGTGTAAGTTGAGTTTTGTGTAGGGTATATATAGAGAAAAAATTAGACACTGTGCAATCACGCGGATTACTTTTCTTACACACGTATATTGTACATTCACGCGGACTACTTTTCTTTCACGCGTGTACTGTACATTCACGCGTACTACTTTTCTTTCACGCGTATACTGTGCAATCACGCGGATTACTTTTCACGCACGCGTATACTGTGCATTCACGCGCGTTTCGAAATTCAAATATTCAAATTTCAAATATTCAAAATTTTGTGATTTAATAGTGATTAATATTGTTAATTAATTAATAGTAATAATAAGTATATCGAGAATTAGAATTAGATTTATATAAAATGTATTTTGTTAAATGTTGTGTGAGAATTAAATTTGTTTAATTAAGAAATGATGTGGATGAAAGAGAGTGTAGGGTGGGTAGGGGTAGCCTGGGCATGGATAAGGGGATTTTTTGGGTGGGTTGGGTGAGCTGACGTGACAAAGAGAGAAGCTGACGTGGTAGAAAGAGAATGCCCCCCAGGCGCTGTTATTTCTGCCCCCCCCCCCCCCCCCCCCCCGACTTGATCAGAAAGACCATGATGCACCCATTGGGATCGGATGCAGATGCAGTCCACGAACATATATGTGGTAGCCACGTCGGTTTCATGCAAAGTTGCAAACCATGAAGTTGTCATGTCGTCGCACTTTTTTAGGATTCGTCGCACCTTGTATTGTGGAGTCATTTCGACGTCAAATGTTCCAACCCATGAGCAGGTTGCGAGTTGTAATTACTAATTACTATGATCTTAATACTTCTGTCCTTATTTTCTACAATTACCATGGTAAAAATATCAATCGTGATTGCAGTCATACGACCTAAGACTATTTGGTCTTTGAGACCATCACTAACCATGACCTGGACGACCCGGTCATCAGCTCTCTCTCTTCAAAATCAGCTTTCTCTCTCTTCCACATCACCTTTCTCTTTCCTCAACCCACTTTCTTCTCTTTCCTATATTATTCACATCTTAACCACAACCCAACACAACCCACAACAGTCTATCTCTCTCATCCACATCATTTCGGGGTCCATCTTGGTAAAAATTTAAAAAAATTTAAAAAAATTCTAAAAAATCAAAATAATTATAAAACGAATTTTCAAAAAAAAAAATTAAAAAAAAACTCAAACAAAAAAATTAAAAAAAATCAAAACAAAAATCAAAACCAAAAAAATAAATCTTATATTAATAAAATAATAGACGACCGGGTCGTCGACCCGGTCGTTTGAACGACCGAAGAAATTCACCGTTAAAAAACAAAATCTTACATGACCCGGTCACGACCTCGTGACGACCTGCTCACGACCTCGTGACGACCTGCTCACGACCGAAGAAAGTTAGCGTTAAGGGATGCTCTGAGGTCGCACGGACATGTAATTTTTATGGAAAATAATGAAATTGTCTCGTAACTTTCGTTATAGTTTCTACTTAAAAAAATTCTTTATACTTTGGACCGTCTCTAGTTTGGATTTTCGAATTGACCGTTCGTTCCAAAACCATGACATGAGTCGAGGGTAGGTCTCGGAAGTTTTAGGCCATCACTAACCATGACCTGGACGACCCGGTCATCAGCTCTCTCTCTTCAAAATCAGCTTTCTCTCTCTTCCACATCAGCTTTCTCTTTCCTCAACCCACCTTCTTCTCTTTCCTACACTATTCATCTCTTAACCACAACCCAACACAACCCACAACAACCTACCTCTCTCCTCCACATCATTTCGAGGTCCATCTTGGTAAAATTTTAAAAAAAATTTAAAAAATTTCTAAAAAATCAAAACAATTATAAAACGAATTTTCAAAAAAAAAATTATAAAAAAACTCAAACAAAAAAATTAAAAAAATCAAAACAAAAACAAAAAAAATAAAAAAATAATAAAATAATAAAATATTTGATGACCGGGTCGTCGACCCGGTCGTTTGAACGACCGGGTCGACGACCCGGTCATCTACAACCGAAACTTTTCTGTTAAAAAATTAGTATTTTAATCAACGACCGCAGGATGACCGTAGTTTTTACTGCGTTAAGGGATGGCCTTAGGGCACCAAAAGATCGTGAATCTTTTGATGAGAAGTGAGTGGTAAGAACTAAAGGACGACCATAATTCAGAGTTGAGGACGATGGAGCACTGGCAAGTCGGTCAGAAATGCCAAAACATCAAAATTATTGCCGTTGAGTCTTGAGATTTGGAGTTCACGTTTGCAACAAAGAAGGTCCTGGACTTTTGCCACACGTGATGATGACCCACTTGTCATTTCTAAGCTCATACATCTCTGTTATCATCTCTGTCCCGCATGTTATCATTTCTAAACTCATACATGTCTTACGTTTTTATGTCTCGGATTCAGTCGAATTAAGATAAAAAGTCATTACAATCGTAGTTCGTTTAGTTTGTAATTAAGCCTTAGGTGTGCGCCACTCCGATGACGCTCTAATGTCAATTGAAGTGTTGTCAAACAAATGTAACAACTGCAATGTAACATCGTATTGTTTAATATTTAGAAGAAATTTTATTGTGATTGTGACATTAAAATCCCATCAATGATCATGTTAATCAAGGCGTCCTACAATGTTATTTTATAGAATAACCCAGAATGTGTTCTAAGACTGATATCTACCGATTTCAACGACCTTGATCATGTTAAATTTCCAAATCAACTTCGTCATACAGTGCACGAAAGAAGTGTATTCCAACTTACTCATTAACTAATCGACTAGTACGATGATGCATGTTCGATCTTATCCCGTAACACATGTGGTCAAAATTGATGGAACCTTATGAGACTTATTTGATAATGTCATGTCGTTCTTCTCGGTAGGTGGCGGATGTCTTCTCAATCCACATAAACACCACATTCATGTTGAAATTGGTCTATATTTTTTAAGTAAACAAAACCAAGATAAAACATTCGACCGGAAGAGATCATGTCCACCGTTCCAAAACTTTAGGCACTTTTTTGGCGATGCAGGGTTCGGACGACCGAATGGGCTCCGGGCAACCGAACCAAGACTCCAGGCACTTTGGGAGCTGCTGGGATCGGACGACCGAATTGGATTCGATCTACCGTCAGAAGAATTCCAGATTTGAAAATTCCAAATTAAAATTCGATCTCAGTAATTAATGTTCCACGTGTTAATTACCATGATTGTGAATATCTTTTGATTTATGTAAATCATTATCTTTTAGAACTTTACCGTTAAGGATCAAACACATCTTCATCAACACTTCCAAAAGACGAATACAATCATCAATGAACAAAATGTTTGCCCATTCAATTCATAACAATTGACATTAAGTAATTTTTTTTGAACACATTCCTTTCGGAGGGGTCTAAGCGTAAATCCACAAAAGTTTCCTTACAAATCACAAAACTCATAATATCAGGGGGAAAATAGTAAATTATCCAACTAATATAATTTACTACAAATATATGAAAATCCAAGGAAAAAGGTAAAATTTCCCTAATTAAATTATTTCTCACAATTATGAAACGAGCAGGGGTTTTCCAACAATATTTCCAATAATTCATTAATTAAACAAAACACAGAAGTTCAATGTTTTCCCGCAATATTTCCAATTATTCATTAATTAAACAAAACACAAAAGTACAAGTTTCTTTCAATAATTATTCTAATTCAATTGTTTAATCACAAACAATTAAAAACCTATGTCCTCGTCACAATTAACCTAAACAAAGCCAAAACCGTAATCCAACCCTCCCCAGCCACCGTGGCGGTGGCACGACCTCGTACGGTCGCATGCTGTCTGCAGCCGTCGGTGCTGCTCCGGTCGGGCCAAACATGATATTGGCCCGCATGTAGTAAACCTGAAGTGGTCGCCTACCGTTCCCATTTCTTGCCCCGACCTTGTGGAACCAAATGGGAGGGTGGGTGGCGTACCTTCATCGGAGTTCGCCTCGCGAAGCGCTCACCGGAGCTTGGAGGAAGTCAGGTTAGGTGGGAATTGGGGAGTTAGGGTTTTGGTCAAAGAAGAAGATGTTGGATTATTAAGTTTGGGCTAAGCTTATGAACAATTTAATTGAGAAAATCTAATGTTGAGAAATGAAGATAGTGGAAGGAGTGGAGTGGTGGTTAGACCCATGTACACTTGCACACAAGGTGATCATGAGCCCATGTTAGTGGGGTTAATGAATCCTATTTTTTTGTCATAGACTACTATAAATTGACTTGTACCCCACCCAGAAAACACACACAAGATTCACATCTTTTATCTTTCTCTCTCTCAACGAAAAAACCGCTTCGGCGATTTTTGTCTCCACGAATTCCAACATTCTCCAATGGTCGATTCTTGTGAGGTTTTGATCTGCTTTTGAGGTTCGTCGACTCCGGTGTGCGCCCGTTCGACGAAGGAACCGTTCTATCATGGGAGAAAAGTGTCCGACCCAAATTTTTTAAAAAACTAAACAAGACTTTTTACCAGATTCGAGTAATCCGGGGCATCTGCTGGTTCTTTTCCTGACCTCTGAGACGTTCTTTCTGGTAAATATGAGAATAATATGAAAAGAGAATGATGTTAGGAGAGTGAAATGAAGAGTTATATAAGTAGAAAGGGTAGAAGGGCAAAATGGTAATTCGTACGTACAATTTAAGTAGTTTTCCGACGATGAATAGTAGTTCAGTTAAACAAAGGATAACGAGTCACAGGGATAACACGAAAAACTTAGTATGGGTGAATATATTTATCGAAGTAGTGTAGACGTGTAGTCGAGAAAAAGTCAAGCAGCAGTGCGTTAAACTTAAAACCCCACACCCTTCTCCCAAAATTACAAATCACCTAACATTTACACCCTTACCTAACCTTCTTTCAGTTGATCGTCCAAATCCACTCCCACCCTCGCCAAGTCAAGCATTGTTCCCGAGTTGGAACCCAAATCAAACCCCATTATGGATCGTCCATCTCAACACAACATGACAACATTGAGTTGGTCATCTGCTACCTCGCCACTGGCGGCATCGGCAACCGCAAATTGCCCACCAAATTACAACTTCGTCAGAGTCTTCTCCGACATAGAGCTCGATGGCACTGCTCTTCATGCCCCTCCAAGACGGTGGTCATCGATTGGTAGTCGTGGCAATCAACAATCCAAGTCACCGTTCGTACACCAGCCCGTCAAGTTTGTCAAGAAATCATCTGCACACCAGATGCTCGACCGAATTGGATTCGATCTACCGTCATAAGAATTCTTGATTTGAAAATTCCAAATTAAAACTCGATCTCGGTAATTAATGTTCTATGTGTTAATTACCATGATTGCAACAAAAAAGTCCTGAACTTTTGCCACACGTGATGATGACCCACTTGTCATTTCTAAGCTCATACATCTCTGATATCATCTCTGTCCCGCATGTTATCATTTCTAAACTCATACATGTCTTACGTTTTTATGTCTCGGATTCAGTCGAATTAAGATAAAAGGTCATTACAATCGTAGTTCGTTTAGTTTGTAATTAAGCCTTAGGTGTGCGCCACTCCGATGACGCTCTAATGTCAATTGAAGTGTTGTCAAACAAATGTAACAACTGCAATGTAACCTCGTATTGTTTAATATTTAGAAGAAAATTTCTTGTGATTGTGACATTAAAATCTCATCAATGATCATGTTAATCAAGGCGTCCTACAATATTTTTTTAGAATAACCCAGAATAACACAGGGTTCCCCCGCCCTGCCAACGAAATCCAAAACCCACCACTTATTAGTTATCATTCATTTCTTTTCGGCCACGAGGGTGGAGCAGAATTAGTTGCAGCATTCATGCGACTCATCATACAACTTCCACTTTCCAAGTGATTACTATTACAGGAATCCAATCCAGGGGTTTCCACAAGTACAAAGACAGGATAATACTTCATTACGGGAACCTCTTGGTGGTGGTGTTGCTCCCATGGAAGCCTCTCCCTTCTCCTACCACAAGTTCGTTAAGTTCGCTCTTGAAGAAGCCCAACACCACACCACCTTAGCTCCTCTACCTAAACTGGTCCGTGTTTTTTGTGTGAATATAAACATCTCATTTTTTCTTGTCTGTTTCATATATATATTATTATTATTGTAATATTTCACATTTTAATCCACGTTTGTTATTTTTAGCAAAAAAATCCGTCAATTTTACGAAAAATAGATCACAAGTGAAATTTGGGAGTGAAATGTTAATAGTGTCCTTTACTAGTAGATATTGTTAGTTTGTTACTGAAAAGTTGGAGTCTATAGTCCCAATTAGGCGCGGAGGGCTATTGAGCAGCTCGAAAAGGCCCCCTCGTTGGATCGATTTCTGAAGCTAATTTAGGTAGGGGGATCGGGAGTAAACAATTTTTCGTATCTAATGATTCAATTGTTTGTTGGATTTGGCCATGGTATTGTCTCCAAATAATGATCACTTTGGTTAGTGATGTTTCCGTGCTTAGCTAGTAGACCTTTTGAGCTAAATAGAGGAACTTAGGATTCGATTAGCTCTCAACTGGTGTAAGATTATTGTTTTAAGAGCGACAACAACAATCAACAAGAAACAATACATTGAGGGTGAACCCTCGATTATTTACTTTTCTAATCATGTAAATTTATGAATTCAATGATTAGACAAGGCTGTACTTGGTTCAACCTCACCTTTTTGTACTGGAATCAATTGGGGATTCAAAATTTCGAATGACCTCATCATCTGGGGTCTTATAATTTAAACTCTGTGAATGTGAACACTGATTCCCCTGGAATCATTTGATTTGTGGCAAACTTAAGTGATACAATGCTCTCTCATAAATTGGAACTGATCAATCCAGATCATTTGATTCCAACATTTCATCGAGTCTGTGACTGCATACTTTCATTTTCTTAGTTCTTTTGAATATAGTCGACGATTTTATTTTATCATCTTCGGTTATTCTGGAGTCTTCTACCTAATTGTGTTTGCATTCATGCTTGTAAGGAATGCCATATTACATCTCGGTAACTTCAATTCATACACCCTACTGCAATCTCTATATCACCATACACTTCTAGTTTAAATCAGGCACTCTGGTGGGATTTATTTTGCTATTATTGTTTTGCATGTTTTCAACACTTCTTGGTGGGTCTCATTTTCAGCGCCAATTCCGATGCATGAAATCTATAGATGAGAAGTCAATGCTACATATGGTTTCACATGAAGCCCCAAAAATTAGGTTCCTTCGGAGTTTAGCCATTGATGGAGGTCACTCAATGCAGGTACTTATACAATAATTTGAATATTTTTGGAGGGTTTTGAAGACTACTCATTTTTTCGGGTTTTTTCTGTCTTCTGATACGACTTTGTTTAATTTCTTGCAGGTTCTCGATTTCGCTGTATTCCCCAAATTAGAATTTGATTTGCCCATTTTCTGCGCCAACTTTTTTACAACTCCTCGCTCAAGCATAGTGCTATTGTGAGTTATCTTGATGAATGTGGACTCGCATGATTTTTTTTTTTTGCAGTAACTATATTATTAAGGGAACCTAATAGTGAGAATTTAACTGCATTGACTTGATCCAGCAAATCACCTTACATGAATATAAACCGATGGAGGTACGACCGTACGATCGTAAAATCTTTTGAACCCAAAGCATTGTCGGAGCTTCTAATTCTTAAATGATCTTTGAGAAGCATAATCATACCTACGATAAAGAGGTAACTAAAACATCATTTTACATACTTAAACCACACAAAGTTGAAATAATTCCCCTATATGAAATCTTCAAATATCAGTGACTTGCTGATGTATATGCTTGCTTTAATGGATGGTTTTGCTTTTCCATACTCGAAAAGAATTTGATGGTTTTATTAACCACATATTCTGGTCTTCCTGGATTTTGTGGAGATTTCAGGTGTGTCCAGAACTTAGCATTAACTGGTCATTTTTAGGGACTCAAACCCTTTGCACGATGTCATTGGTCAAAAGGATTACAAGGAGAAGTACTACAAGAAACTGTTACCACTTGGACAGAGATATGCGAAGGTATGATTCAACATATGATGGCCACTCTGCATCTTTAGTGGGATTTCAAAAAACTGGGAAGTTGTATGAGGTGCCTTTTTTGAATAATTTGTACAACTCACAGAAGAAGTCTATTTTTCTTTTCATTTTGCAGCTTCTACCTTGGGGAGAAAAGCTTACCAGTGAATCAATGAGATTCTTCTCGCCCATTGTCATATGGACGAAATTCGAGTCAAGCAGTCACATGCATGACATTCTATATGCTGCATTTGTGGATTACTTCAAGGTGATTTTTAATGACTTGAAGCTTGTTCAAGAAATTTAGCATACATTTCTGAGAGCTGAGATGTAACATCCCCGAACAGTGGAAAATTTAAACTT
This sequence comes from Triglochin maritima, assembly GCA_963682175.1. Classification (NCBI taxonomy): domain Eukaryota; kingdom Viridiplantae; phylum Streptophyta; class Magnoliopsida; order Alismatales; family Juncaginaceae; genus Triglochin; species Triglochin maritima. The sequence goes on along the minus strand of OY821774.1, from coordinate 50,471,822 downwards.
TTAAAATCAAGGGAAACACGTAGATAAAACCATCAAGAGTGGGGACATTACTGAAATAAATACTCAAATACATAAGGTGCACCATAATACATAAGAGTTTGTCAAAAGAGTGATTACATCATAACACAAAACACATAGTACATGTAATCACGACAACCTAAAGTAGCTAGACGACATGATCCAGTCCCAAAGTGCAACAACAATGCCTGAGTTTCCATAAGGAAATCACGTATGACAAGCTCACCTATATGCCATAACATACTAGTATAGCATGACATGAAATACAAAGCAGTAAACATCCACAAGGATAAAATCGGGCATCTGTCCTGCAATCGTTCCCGCTGCCACACAGGCCCCGCAGTCTACAATCGCCACCGCTGCCAGACAGGCCCCACGGTCCGCAACATCGGCATCGCCACACAGGTCACACGGTCCAACAACCACCGGTACCACACAGGCCACACGGTCAAACATCACCGCCGCCACACAGGCCGCATGGTCCAACATCGGGTCCCCGTAGAGACCTACCGTAGGCACATACGGTCTAACGGACAGTACGCAACACATCCCCACATGCGACTACACAAGCCAAGGGATCGGTGAGGAGGCGTTCGCACTTCCGCGCAGGTAGAATCAGATCTGAAAACATCGTGGTCCAACACCACACCAACGGAGCCGTCGCTCAGGTCGGTCCATCAACCGGCGCCACACAGACCGAACGGGATATCACTCGATAGGTGCCCAGTCGAGCTACCTGCCGGAACACATCATCGACAGTCCATCGCCGCAACCACACAGGCCACGCGTGATCCTCCCTACCGCCACACAGGTCGCACATGGGCCCTACCGCCGCCACACAGGCCACACGACACGTGCAATCACTGCCATCAAGGCCAGTCGAACATATCCGCCACACAAAGACCAGACAATCGATATATCCGAACCGAAAGTCTAAAACCGGTCGACCGAACGAGGTCAAAATCCGGAGTCTGGTCAACATTAAAATCGAATCTATCGGTCGACCGACTCAGGGGTCTCGGTCGACCGAAACCTTACAGGGTCAACCTATTATTTTCTACGTCATAAACGGTCGACCGCAACCACACCAAGGGTCCGGTACACTTGAGTTCCGGTCGACCGAACACAAGGACCCGGTCGACCGAAACACGTCAGGTAGTCTAAAAACACTGCGTTCGGTCGACCGTCCAAGGGACCCGGTCGACCGACAGACGTCTTCAACCTCGCGTCAGCCGAGGTTTTGACGCCGAAACTCGTCGCCGACGAGGTCTCTGACCTCCCGCGACCTACCAAAACATCACCTCAACGTGGGTGATCACTAAGGCCTCTAATGCAAGAACTTGACATACCTCAACGTGAAGGACAACGACGAACGCCGAAGCTCGCTCAACCACGCCTCCGGACCGCAACCTCACGCCCGCTCTCCTTCTCGCACCTCAACAGACCCCGCACGCATTTGCCTCGCGCACCTTCACCTCCACACACGAGCCACCGAGGGAAAGAAGAGAAATGGGTGGAGAGGGGAAGGTTTGAAGAAGAAGAAAGGAAGAGAGAAAGGAACGTGAGAGAGAGTGAGAAGAAAGGAGAGAGAGGTGAGTTTCTCCACCAACCAAGCCACCATCAACCCATGCCTCCCATCACCTCACCCTTCACTTCACCACTCCACTCCACACCATCACCCTACCACCCTGCTTCCCATCACCACCATACCTCCACTATTCACTCTTCAACTCTCCATGCAAAACCTCCAATTAGCAACTTAATCACCATTAATCCATTAAACAAGTTAGGGTTATTACATGAGAGGCTAAAAATGTTTACAAACATAGTAACGCAGTCTCATAGATCGATGTATGAATTCATATAAAATAACAAGCACAAAAAAAAACATGTCTGAATTGAAGACATGTAAGGAACTAGCCTTCAATGATCTGCCTTAATGTAATGAAGAACAATAGAATGTTTTTCTTTCTTCAAAAAGCAGAGTTGAGAAGAAATTCTAAGGTAACCGTCCGGGAAAAAAATGTATTTTTTTATGAGGCGGTTACAATGCAGTTTGTTCCCATAAAAAAATAACACTAGTAACACTTTTGGATAAACACATCTTTTTTGTTTATGTTCCAAACATTTATAAATAAATAATGCCATTGTTAAGGCTAACAAGAGCTCAATCCCATGCATTTGCTAGAACTTAACAATCGTAAGGTTTTACATCTTCTACTTGACCGAAGAATGAAAGAAAATTACATTACCTGTATATCCAAAATTGATTTGAGTGAAAATTATGACAATTTTCTATTATCTAGTGCCGTGCGTTATTCTGACATATTTTATTTCTCTGTTTTGATATGTTCGACAGGAGTGGCTTCAATTGATGGACATTGCTGTCAAAGAGAAGGATGAGAATAGGGTTCTTCAAAACCGTGAAGCACAACACAAATATCTTATGTGGAGAGCTCAGAAGGTAAGGAATGCAGCCGCTCATCTAAACATGGGAAATTTTGTTGTTTTTCAACAAAAAACAAGTTTTTTCCAAGAGGTCACCTTCTCGCAGGCATTGATCTCCGACAGTAGAAAACATTTCATTTGTGTATTATTTACTAAGCATATTATAGTCAAGCTTTTAGCGAGACTTAATTCACATGCAAGTTAGAGTCTTTCCTAGTTTAAGTAATCATCACTTGGAAAAAGCCCTTGTGAAATTTAATGTGAGATTATTCATCTGTATAAGTTAGTGACATATAGATCTTAGGAGTTATAAGTTCTCTGCTGATTTAAACGTAAGCTTTTTACCCAAGATTTAATACAAATTGAAATTGGTTTTGATAACTAATCTGCCATTAATGTTACGCCACTTGGTGTTGTGTATATCAATTTAGCTTTATCTCATGGTTGCTTCATGAGGTCAATTTTTTCTTAGCGTATATTTCCTGATGCCAGGATCCGGGTCGTCCGATCTTGCAGAAGTTGGTCGGAGAAAGCCTCGCAGAGGTCTCTTTGTTGAACATTCAGATATAGAAACATCCATGACAGTCATGCAGAACTTGTTTGATTTAACTCACAATTGACATTGTCATGACATAGGATGTGGTGAAGAGCTTCCTTTTTGAGGGCGTCAACTACTTGAGGGACGGAACTTTTCTAGATTACTTTCCAGAATATCGACGCGAGGATGGTTCAATAAGTGAGAAACGAAGCATTGCTGGGAAGTCTTTTGAAGCACGCCCGTGGGACGAAAATGGCAACTTCATTGGTCGGTAGCATATCATGAATTTGCCGATACCGACCATAACATTTTACTTTGAGATGAACATTCCATGAGGCCAGCATCGGACGGTTGAGTTGCAAATAACAATTTCTTTCCTCCAATTAGCAATTGAACATGTTAAGATCTGAGTGGATGCAGTGAACACTGAACGCTGGGGCATGCTTGTTTTGGCATGATTCACTTCTCATCTATTTGTAGAGGTCTAATCTCGAAATTTAGCCTAATCAGCTGTTTTATGTTCGGATGATAGTCTGTTATCTTCCAAAACTACAGATCCTCACTTTGAGAATCTTATTTGCAACGTTATCTTTTGTAGATAAACGAGAAGGTGCAACTCTCTCTTTTCTCGAAGTTCAGTATCACGTTAGTGCTCAGATTCTTTTATGTGATCATTTGATATAAGGGCAGAGTTAACGGGGCTTAGTTGCCCGGGCGACTGCCCGTTAACGGGCCGGGTGGCCTCCGGGCGGCCGCCCGAGGCGCCCACCCGGGCGTTGGGCTTCCCGATCAGACGCCCGGGTGGGGGACACTTGTCCCCCGCCCATTGGTCCAATTTCTTATTTTTATTTTTTTCAGTGGAGAATTAAGGATTTGTTATTAGATATAATTGATAATGTATTGAGTATTTTTTATTAATGTGGGGTAATATTTTTGATTATTGTGGAATAATATTTTTAGTATCTAATTTATTTGAATAATAATTGTAATATTTAAATTAAATTTGTAATGAAAAATTAAGTTGTACGTGTGATATTTAAATTGAATGTTGTGGAAGAATTAATATTATGAAATTAAGAATTGACGTGGAGGAAAGAGACTGTAAGTAGGGATAATCCGGACGTAGGGCTGCAAACGGGGCGGGTTTGGCTCCGCCCGCTACCCGCCCAACCAAAGTCAGGCGGGCAAACGGGGCGGGGTGGGTAAAAAAAAAATTGGGCCGCTACCCGCCCCACTTAAGGGCGGGTTATGCGGGGCGGGTTTAGCGGGCGTAACGGGTGAAAACTCATTTTAACTTATTAAATTGACACATACACACATAAATGCATTTCTACAACTTTATAATTAAACTTACATGCATAAAATATTTATACAAGTCCATAAAATTACAAGGCTATGATTTAAAATGCTTAAATGAATAATTAACAAACACATAAAGTCACAAACCATCACATAAATGTTAGAAGTTTAATGAAATAATGAAAATTTTAATACATAAATATGTATTTTTTTAATAATTATATTTCTAACGGGTAAACGGGTTAACAAGACGGGTAACACAATAATCGCAACCCGCCCCGTTTAGTTCGGCGGGTTAACGGGTGGCAGGTAGGAAAATTTTCAACCGCAACCCGCACCACACGGGGCGGGTCGGGGCGGGTTGGCGGGTCAAACCTGCCCCACGAGCAGCCCTACCCGGACCTGATTAAGAGCATAATTAACAGTACCCGGTCTATCCCCGGGAGCCTTGCTCTCTCTCCCTGCCACGTTGTCTTCTCTCTCTGTCACGTTAATTTTTCTCTATATCACGTAAGTTCACCTAACCCACCCCAAAAAAATCCCTTAATTACACCCAGAATTACCCTAAACACCCTACATTCTCTCTTCTAAAATTTAAGGTTTATGGTGTGTGTTGCACTAAGTGATTCAACTGACTAATGACTGTGACATGGTCAGAGAGTCCATTAGTACTAGTAATAACTCTAGCTTCGGAGAAGAGAGTAGCAATCTCGTCATTTGAAGATCATTCATAGGTTAAAAAAAATCTACAAAATCATAACAAATAAAAAACATATTTTCATTAAAAAATTGATTAAATTATTTAAGACGAATTTAAAATAAATTTTATCAGATTGTTAACACAAAAAAATCAACGAATGGGGGGGGGGGGGGGGGGAGGGGACGTGCCCCCACCCATCCCTCAGATGCGTCCCGCCCGAGCGCGGGATCGCAATGGCCACCGCCCGATCCGGTGCTCGGGTGGGGGAATTACCCGACGATTCCTCACCTGAGATTTTGCTACCGTTAACTGTGTTCTAAGGATATTTTTTTGGTGAGTTAAGTAAGCTGACGTGACACAGAGAACAAAACACCTGAGATAGCCCGAGGGATGCTATTTATTCTCTAAGTACGAGATTTTAAAAAAATAGACGTCAAGATTTCTAACATATCATTTCCCTTCGACCAACTTGACGAACCTTGCGAGGTCACTCCTTTCCAATGCCGACTTCTTGTACTTTCGAATTCAAACAATTAGATTAGGTTTGAACCTTCAAAATAACGGTTTAGTTTTCTATTAGCGGACTAGCAAAAAAATCTAACGTACCTTTTTCATTAATAATTTGGGTGCCAAATGTTGAACCTCGTAGGGCAATTTTAGTGAGTTCAATGTTAATATGTTATAAATCAATTTGGTATGAGATTCCATTAACCTTAATCTCACCGAAATGACTCTATGATGTCCGTTATTTAGAATTTATCATTGGTAAGTTGGTCACTTTACTAGTTCGTTAGCAAAACATTATAATTATCACGTGGATGATACCCTCATACTCTGTATAAAAATATAAGGGTATTATTTATAATCTCTAACTGTAAGGGTATTTTAGTCAAACTAAAAATAAAAGATGTATTAATGGTACTTAAACTTAAATCGTACATGACTGACGTAAACGAAAAAGTAGGCAGAGAGTGAATGGATCCGATGTGGGACCATGTCAGCTAATTCTAGGGTTTAGCTTTTCCATAAATTTCCCTATAAAAACCCCGTCGACTTCCCTTTCGTGAGGAGATCGCTTCTTATCTCAAACCCTAATCGCCGCCGCTCGGTATTTTAGTTCTACTCTACTGTCGTTATTTTCCTTTCTTCTTTCTATGTGCTTTGATTAATCTCTCTCAGCGATTGTTGATGGTTGTGTGGAAATTGGTCTGATGATGATCAAAATAAAACTTTCGTTCTTCCGAGAGGATTTCACAATCCGTGCGGAAACACATGGAGACCTGAACTGAAGACATTTCCGCCTCCAAATCGTTCCAGTTTTTTTTCTTTGTTTTTTTTCCTTTTTTGCCTTCCGTGTCTCTTATGACGATCAATACTTTCTGCTGAAGATTTCGGTCTGTGCGGATAAAATTTTGGAGACCTGAACTGAAGAGATCCTTAAAGATTTTGTTCCCCCTTAAACATACTCTGTTTTTTTTTTTGCTTTCTGGTTACACCTATTTTACTTTATTTTCAATTATCTTTCTAACTTCGCCTTATGTAATGTGTTTTGGGTCCCTGTGATTGAAGACAGTTATCATAATAGTTTCAGCCTTGTCTGAACACTTTTGTGGATGTTGATGCACAATTTCTTCTGAGGGACTCAATCACTTTTTGTTGAGCTTAAGTGGTTTACGTAAACTTTATAAAATATTTTATACTGTTTATGACAGATTTTTACTATGTTCCAAATTATTAAACGACGAAGGAATGCTCAAATGGCCAATACATTGAATCTTTTAGTGCTGTTCTCGCCCTTTTTAAGGACTGAAGTAGTTCTGTCATATGTATTGATATTGCATTAAATTAAGGGTCGTGATAGACCGACGCGCGTCACGGACGCGTCTTACGTGAATATGTACAATTAAGATATTTTCAGCGTCCAGTCAGTGAAATTTTTCTACGTGCGTTTTGGTATTTTTAAAAAATACTAGTTCTTTAAGTTTAACGATTCATTTTCCAATACACAGATAAGATAATGTACAGACCCTAAGACATTGTGCAGGCTTATTATTCGTGTAAAACCTACACTTATCATAATAAAATATTTATTTTTAAGTTTTACGTTGATTCAACTTAATTTGTTTAGCTTACTTTATTATGTATAGTTTACATTATGTATTTGTCATGTTTACGTTATGTGTCTGTCCTGTTTGGATATGTTTATATAAAAAGTTTTTCCTGTACATTTAGAAAATTTGTCCTGTTTTGTACTGTTTATTTGGAAATTTGTCATGTTTATGTAAAAAGATTGTCATGTTTTGTCCTGTTTATATAGAAAGTTTGTCTTGTTTTGTCCTGTTTATATATAATGTTTTTCCAGTTTATGTAAAAAGTTTGTCTTGTTTATTTAGATACAATGAAAGTATAATGAAATATTAATGCTACATATTATTGATGGTAACTATTACACAATAAGATATAATGAGAGAACAAAGACAAATAAACAATATAAGCACAAACACAAACACACAAAAATTACAAAAATAATATATTTTCTCTCATTAAATCATACGCAAACAATACAAACACATAAATTACAAAAATAATATATATTTTCCCAGTAAATCGAAAAAAAGATGTAAAACTTAAACATGACCGTCTCATTTACGCTGCTTACGTTGTGAAGAACCTTGGGAGTCGGCATCAGACACTTATTCGACATAATATCTTACTCGAAATGTGATTTATTACGGAGAGATGTACAACATAAACCGAACAGACGTAAGTCTTCACTACGTACCTCTCTCCGGAATAAATCACTATTTCAAGCAAGATATTATTTCGAAAAAGGGTCTGATACCGACTCGCAGGGTTCTTCACGATAGTCCAGGCGTCTTAGCCAGACGCCTATACCATGGTCTAAGCGTCTCGCTAAGACGCCTCAACCATGGTGGAGGCGTCTTAGCCAGACGCCTCCACGATGGTACAGACGTCTTAGCCAGACGTCCCGTTTTTTTAATTTTTTTGTCAAATTAAAATTATACGGTGTGTTATCTCAAATTATTTGACGTTGCTAGTTTTCGGTGGTAACCGGTCGGATTACAATGAGTTTTTTTGCAATTGATGAATATTCAAAAAAATTCCAGATCCAATATTTTTTAAGTTCCAAAATCCCCCGGTGGTAAAATATCCTGACTTACAAATACCACCTCGACAGGTCGTTCGGGGGTAATTATTAACTTATTAATTAATTTAACAATTATCTAAATTTATAATCAATTATCTTATCCAGACGCCCCCTCCTACGTGGGGGGGGGGGGGGGTTCCGTCGGACGCCCGTAATTTTTTATTATTTTTTATTATTTTTTTATTAAAAAGCTGTTAGATATTTTACCAGATTCGAGTACACTGGGGCGTTCGTTGGTTCATTACTGACCTCCAAAACATTATTTTTTATGATTATAAGAGGAATATGAAGAGAGATGTGTGATAGGAGGGTAAAATGTCGCGTTATAGCAGTAGAAATGAGAGAATGACAAAATGGTAATTTAGCAATTCAGTTTTTCAAACCTACAATAATGTTTTGGTAGCCTCAAATAATGGATTGTAAATCTATATTTTATGCTGAAAACGAATATTTCCACACACAAAAAGTAAGATCTTTTTTTTCTCAATCAAGATGCGTATCTTCTTGCTTTTCATTTATTATGGTTTTTCAAATGCCATATCTGTTTATCCAAACACATTAAAACATACAATGATGTGTTTTCAAAAAATATTATTAAAATTGAATAACAACCTCAAAATTTTGTTTTTGAAAACATTGAATTGTTTAGGCTTTCTCGGAAATTGAATTGAATATTATAAACCTCAATTTTCAACTTTTATTTGTCATGGTGATTCTCGGAAGCTGTCTCGACTTCATTTAGATGAATACTGAATTAGGCCCGTAAACGGGTCGGGTCGGGGCTGGTTTCGAACCCACCGCTACTCGACCCGTCTAAGGTAGGAGGGTTGACGGGTCGGGTCGGGTGAATTTTTTTTAAACCGCTACCCGACCCACCTAAGATCGGGTAAACGGGTTACGTGGGTAAGGCGGGTCGGGTAAACCGGTTATGCGGGGTGGGTAGATAGATAAATGATTTTTTTTAATATTTTTTTCTTTCTTTTTGCACAACACTATAAATTAAAAACATAACACATTAACATCTTAAAAACATTATCAATGTGATGAACATCATAAAATTATAAATAACTTCAACTTTATAACACTATTAGTAAATTATGGATCAGAGAATATGAATATGTATATGGTATATAAGTGTGTATATATATAATATTTATTATTTAATTTATTAATTTTTTAGGCGGATAATCGGGTAAACGGGGCGGGTAGAAAATACAACCGCTACCCGCCCCGTTTATTAGTCGGGTTGGCGGGTATTCGGGTTGGCGGATGGCGGGTTGAGTTTTTTTCCCCGCTACCCGACTTAGGCGGGGTGGGTTGGCAGGTCGGGGCGGGTTTTACCCGCCCCATTTACAGCCCTATACTGAATACTCAACTCATCCAATCGTGAACCAAACACCAATACAATGTGATATTCATCAATTCAATCAAATTGATGTGAATCATTAATAAGTTGAGTACAACACTCTACGGGTCTAGCCTCGGCCGAACTGGTGGCCCGCCCTGTTAAGGGATACGGGCTCAGGCAGGCCTCGATGTTGCCGGGTCGGCCCTGGTCCAACTAATTTTTTTTTTAAAAATCTCTCTAAAAAACTTTAAAAGTAACTAAGTTTTTTCCAAAAATAAAAAATATATTAAAAAAGCAAAAATACCAGACTCATTGGTATATCGCGTGAATTCGGTAGTGTTTTATTTTCACGTTCTTATTGGGTCGCATTATGTCGCACACATCAACGACTTTATGGGTTGTAGTCATTTTCTTTTGGTGGTATCGAAGGTGACTATCATTTTTCTTGAGAAAAAAAATCATATTAATCACAGATACAATATTCTTCTAACCAGCAATTCGGAGCAAACATGGGTAACTCAGAATCGAGTCAATCGACTCGATTATAAACTCCCAATTTCGATCCAAAAAATGTCAAAAATCAAAATCCAATTCCAACCAACAAAATTCGAATCCAACCAACAACCAACAAAACTCCGATACCAAATCCAACCGATGCCATCAACAATCACCATCACCCGATGCCATGTCGACGACGACCCACACTCCTCCTCCTCACCCGCCGCCTCAGCTCGACCCAAACACAAACACCTTCCGACCCCCTCCAAACCCTAATCTCGACCCGCCACTGGAAGCCCGCCTTCTCCGCCCTCTTCGTCCCGACCCTCCCCCTACACCACCCCTCCTTCTCCTCCCTAATCCGCCTCCTTTGCCGCTCCTCCCACCTCGATCACGCCCTCCACGCCTTCCGACTCGCCCGTCCCCGCCTCCTCCCGGACCTCCCCACCTTCAACCTCGCCCTCCGCGCCTCCCTCGACGCCGGCCGCACCGACCTCGTTTTCGCCTTCCACGACGCCATAGCCTCCTCCGACCTCGCCGGGGACGACTTCACCTTTAACACACTCATCCTTGCCTTGTGCAAGGAGAAGAGACCAGATCAGGGTTTGAAACTCGCCCGGCAGGTTGTTGCGGCCGGAACTGTCCCCAATGTCGTGACTTTGAATCGGTTGGTGTTCGGGTTTTGTAGGAAAGGTGCGTTCGGGAGGGTTTCGGAGGTTTTGCATCTCATGATTAAGGTCGATCGGCCGCCGAATGTTTTCACGTATCAGGTAGTTGTTGATGAGCTTTGTAAGCGCGGGAGGATTGATGAGGCGGTTGTGCTTTTCGAGAGGCTTAAGAATAGGGGTTACGAGTTGGGTGTTGTTACTTATACGACCATCATTAGTGGGCTGTGTAAGAGCCGGAGGATCGAGGATGCGAGGAAGTTGTGGGGGCGAGATGACGTCGGTTGGATTGGAGTGTAATAGTTATACGTTTTGTGCTCTTGTGGATGGGTATTGCAAAGTGGGGGATTTGAGCGAGGCGCGGAATTTGTACGGTGAGATGTTGTTGAAGGGAAATAAAGAGAGCACGGTTAGTTGTAACACTTTGATTGCTGGTCATTGTCTCCATGGACAGATGAGGGAAGCGCTTGAGGTGTTTGCAGATATGAAGAAGAAAGGAATCGAGCATGATGTTATTACCTATAATATACTGATTCACGGTTTTTGCAGTGAGGGGAATGTGACAGAGGCTAAGAATGTGTTTGGAAGGTTGTTGATGTCCGGTGTGCAGCCTGATGACGGGTCGCATACCCGTCTCATATGGGCGCTGTGTGAACAGGGCAATGTGTGTGATGCAAAGGAGTTGTTTCTAGATATGGAGCGGAGAGGTCTGAAGATGTGTAACATTCTTCATGATTATATTATCAGTGGGTTTTGTATCACGGGCAATGTCGATGGAGGTATGGAATGGTTGTTGAAGATGCTGCAGGACACTTTGCGACCCAGTGAACTTACATTCAATGAATTGATCGGTGCTCTGAGTTTGGAAGATCGAATTGATGATGTTTTCTTGGTCTTGGATTTGATGTTCCAGTTTGGGCATCCCCTAACGAGCGAATTTGCAGCTCATTGGTTCATATGTTGTTCAATAAAGATTCCTACTCAGCAGGGCATAAACTAGAAGAAATTTTAGCAGCTGTCTAACTTACTCCCAGATGGTGATTTAACGATTTCAGCCCCCCCCCCCCCCCCCCCCCCCCATCTATTCATCTGCTAGATTAATGCGGGACACATTTGAGTAAACCAAAGGCAGATTAGGGAAGGCCAGATATTCACTATAAAGAAACAAACATCTTTCCTGAATAATGGCCTTCTGTGAAATTGTGCTAAGATGCTGGGTGTACCAAGAGGAAATATTGGTCTTTTCGTCTCAGTCGTTGGAATTGTTAGTCTTTCTAGTGACTACCTCCAATGAATCTAGAAGTCGAATTGTCATTGATTGGTACACATAATTTGCAACTTGTCCCATTGTCTTTTGCCTATTTTTCTGTTGTCGACACCATTGCTAGCCTCACTTGTACGGGACTTGCGTGTTGCATGAAGAACATGCTAATTTTCTCTTATGAGTATTGGTATTATCATTGCATTTTTTTTCATTTCTCTTGTTCGAACTTTCCGAGTACTTGCTCAAGATACTATTGAATTTATTCTCACAAATGCTTCACTGTTCAATAATGTGTTTATTTTTTCAAAAGAAAAGAAGAATGCTATTGTCTAAGTTGTTGGAACTGTTTCGCATCTTTCTCAGGGGCAGTGTCAACGTGTTGTTTCTCGATGTATGGTTGAATGTGTTTGGAGATGGAATTTTGGGCATGGATTCAAGCTAGCAGCGTAGGTTTCTTCCCAAGATGTGGTTGTTTTGCAAGAGATAGATCAAGAACTATAGATCGAGAATTGAGGTGTATAACTCTAGCTTCGAAAGGTTCCAAAAATCGATAATTAACAACCTAAATATGTGCAACTCTAGCCTCCAACGAGGAAATTTGATTTTTAGTATGTTTTGAAGTTCTAAAATTTGGTTTTTTGAGCCTTAGGTCTTGAAGTTCATATGAGGAAGTCTTATTAAATACACTTATACACGTTCAACAGTTAAGAAATTTTGACTAAAAGATCTTTAACTTTTTCTGCTTCGCCTTCCGTGATTTTTTTTGTATATTTAGTTTCAAGAATTTGATGTCATTCACAGATCATCTTTAGTTAGTTTTAAACTTCAGCCCAAGATTTAATTTGGATCGTACGCATATAGATATTGCTATCTTCACTCTCCAGAAAAGAGTGGTTGTAACACGAAGACTCATAATAGTTGCATAAAACCTTTTTAAACAGCACCAGTAGCTTCAACGTGCTGTTGCTTTGAGAGCTTGGTCACTAAATTTTCAACTCCTACAACATTAGGAAGTGGACGTCGTAAACATTTTCTCGATCAAAAGTATTTTCACGAGGGATGAACAACTTGACTACTTGCAATTCCAAAAACCTGAGGTAAATTATAACAAAATTCTTAATTAACTACCGTTCTTCAGCATTTGCCGTTGCTCATGATCAAGATTGTGGGAGAAAAAAATCTCTCCATCTCCACATGTAGTTCAGACTTTGCCCTAATGAGCTCGAGCATACACGAAAAGAAAGAAAGAAAAACTCTTCTCCGGGCTGCACATTTAGAAGCAACTCCAAGTTACACAAATTAATCGCCAACGTTAGGCTCGGGCAGGATGCTCAAAATGCTGTCTGAAATTCTGCCTTGATGACCCTTTAGTCCTGCAAAATCAAACCAATCGTCAGTAATGGGGGTGAAGGACGACACAGACAAGATGCAGAACCATACATGACGATCTTCTGTTGCTAAAAATCCTGGCTATTTTTGTGTTGGAAAACCAAAAAATAATAATGCGAATATGCTATTACGTAGGCAGGATTATACACCTACTAAGTCCAAGTTACTGTAAAATTCAAGTACGCTGCTTTGCCAGAGCAAGGATAGTAGTTTTAAGTTTTCAGACAACCAACCTCCTGAATTGGGGTGGGACCGTCATCCGCTTGAGCGTCCTTGTTTTCTTTCGAATCATCATGGGCACCATTTTGGTTATCCACGTCCATCTGGTTATCTTTTTCTTGGACTGTTTCAGTAGTTGCTGCTGCAGGATCGTCAGGGATCAAAAGATCTGCAGGAAGTTGCCCGGTCCTCAAAGCCTGCTCGGAAATAATGCGGAGATTAATAGAGATTGACATTATTGGTCGACAAATTACTACTCGGCATATGTGCATAAACCAAAGGCCCGGTTGAACATAAGACATTGGAGTATAATTTACATTGGGCCAAATTCAAACTGTCAGCAAGAAAATAATGCAAGAAAAGAGAACAGAGAACATAATACAGCAAATTGAAAAGGTGCAATTAGATGTCTCAACAATTCGGGGTATGAATTTCAACAAATTAGAACCTAGAATGAAGCTAGAAAGTAAAAGTTGGATGTGGTTACGCAAATGCTGCAAAAGTAAAGGCACTTTATTATGTGAATACTGTGAAAGTAAAGACCCTTGAATGCATTGTGCAGACAGGGTACTTTGTAATACATATACACAAAGGATAAAGTACATTTTCAAGTCGAGCAACTTCTTCAAGTGTCTGAGAATTCACAATCGCAGCCTGCAAACACACAAGCCCAAGAAAACATTTAAACATCTGTAATAGAAAAATACAAAATATTACAGTGTAATGCACTATACAGTGAAATGGTTATTAGATCTACAGATCATATGAAAATCTTGCAAGCAAAGGAGGCACAATCACAAACTTCCATGATCATGAAGCCTCAGCTGGAGGGCATATTGCCTAATTAAAATAGCAAACGATGACACCCAACCTTTACATGTATAGCAAACATTTGGTAACAAGTGGTCCTAACCATCAAATAATATGTCCAAGACTATATCCATGTTTGTCAATACCATCACATATGAAGGTATTGAAACCAGGACAAGAAATTCATAAGAAGTTAATATTATGGGGTTTGTTCAAATAAAATAGGGTTTCTGTATCTGAAACAATCAGATAAATGTGCTGTATGAACACATAAATTTCTAACTACTTGTCTATTGTTAATTTGTTATCGTTCATGTGCGGACACCTCAAAACTAACAAATACCAAAGCACGTTTGGCACTGCGTTAAATTGCCAAAAATTCATAGCAATTTTTTATATCAGTAAAGGTAACTATATTAATAAGGAAATGACGAAACTGAACAAAAAAAAAGACGGCGAAGGCACCACAAACGGCACCAGCAACCCCCCGGCAAAGCCAAAACAAGAACTAAAACAAAGAGCTAAAGTAAAGACATCAAGATGAATGCATAAACAGAATAAACAGAATGCATTACAGTAACAAGGTTATTTGGGCACACTCTAATTCTTGAAATTGCAAAAATCTTATATTTTCTAATACAGGGTGCCCTTCAAGTTTTCATAGTGTAGAAGCAACCAACTGGCCTTGGGTAAGAGGCTTAAAAAGCTACATTTGCAAAATAAAAAGACCTTCAATTCTTACATAGAGTCAAGCCACCAAATTAAGAATAATGAATATGAGCAAGGTAGTCAGCAGATGTTAAAATATATGGCAATGTATACTTTCCTTAAAAGAGCAAGAAGGCAGGTGAATCTATTATTTATAACCTCAATGTAGAGTTGAGAAATTACTAGGGCAATCACCATCCATTAATACAATAGTGTAGATATTTGACACATAATTTGAATTGGACATTTGTAGAAAATAAATCCAGTACAGAACTAAGTTCAAACCTGACACCAACAACATATAGAAGAGGAATATGAAGGAAATGTATGTTTGCCTAAGGCATTAACGCAACTACTCAAGCATTCGTACAATTAGGAAGCGAGTATTTAAAATATGTTTCAGCCAAAAATAGAAAATCGTTACATACTTTGATGGCAGTAATTTGCTCTGGGGTGGGAGCGGTAACTTTAGGTGTTTCCTCTTCCTTAGACACTTCAGCAGCCTGCGGTACCTCTCCAGGTGTAAATGTCTTTATGGGCTCTTTTTTTATCGCCTCTTCCACTTCTTTGGAAGCAAATAGTCTTTCCGCTTCGGTCCTTTCCTATTGAAATGCAAGTCAATAAATCTACCTTCAGCAGAATATGAAGAGAAAAAATGCTTTTATTTAAAGATCAAGAAATATCTGCTCAAAACAGTAACCGTAGAAGATTTAGGTACAATAGTGTGTTCCTCTGAGGAGGAAAAATTAGCAGCTATTAGTCTGTCTATACACATTAGCATTTAATAAGAGCCACTATATCACCAAGTGCAAAGTTGTACATCTGGGAATGTAGACTTGCATTCAACGTAAACAAATATAAATAGATTTAAGATTCATGACATAATAAGTAGCCTTTATGTTAAACCTACATAACTAATACACAAAGAAGATATATTGCACAAATTGATGGACTCACCTTTTGTTTAATTTTCCTGAAGTCCAACAAACGAAGCCTTTTCAATTTGTAAATCACATAAAGCCTATAATTTGGTTTCTTTGTAACATTGTTATCGAGTAGGCTGAGAGTCTGCAGATTAGGAAGGGGTGCAAGGGGGTCAATTTCAACCAGGTTTACAAGGCGATTGTTTGTGAGAATCAAGGTATGCAGCTTCGGCAAGTACTCTGTAAAGCATGACAACTTAAAACATCAACAATTACAAACAAATAATACCGAAAAGCCCAGGAAGATATTAAGCAGATAACACCCTCACCTCCAATGTTAGGGTTGATACGAGTAATTCTGTTATTGTTTATCAGCAGTGTACCAAGCCGGTTCAAATAAGGGAAGTTCTCAAGCTTCACAATTTCATTGTCGGTTAGATCAATGGTGTCAAATTGGTCCTGTCCAAGAGCAACATCAAAAGCTTAACACGAAACCAAATATACTCCTGAAGGAAAGAAAAAGTAGACATCACAAAAATTCAGGCCTAGAGTGAAAAGTGAAAACAAACAAACATGTTTCTATTGCAAACAATGATTTAACGTCGGCTAGTCAGACCCTAGTTGGTCCAAGGCTCCAAATTCACTAAACTCTCACTGCTCGCCAATTATCAGGCTAGCTTTCAGATCAGCCGGGCTAGTCGTCTTAGACCCGACAAATGACAACTCCACCAACTTTTAAATCATCAATTGCACATATAACTCTTCTACCAGCACCATTAGATTCTCAAACTACGAACACTATTTTTCATTAAAAAAAACAAGGAGAAAAAAAAATATGAATGAACTCTAAGCATCGAGAACTTAGGAAGAAACAATAACAACTACGCATTCCACATAACCCACCCTTCCTTGAACCTAACCTCTCTCGGATCTATAGTAACAAAAAAATGATTTTTCTCAAACAGACCGTAAAAAAAACACAAAAAAAAAGAATTTTCTAGCTCACCTCAGTGGCGCTGACGTTCTCTATGACGGAAATCTTGTTCCCTGACCAAATCAAACATAACAAACCATAAGCACGAAAAACCCTAGGGGAGGGTCTACTCTAGGGTTTACGAAAGAAAAGAGGATTAGGGTTGTTGTAACCTCTGAGATCCAACTCGCGCTCGCCGATGGCGTTGAAGAAGTGGGAGCTCTTCCAGATCAGGTCCGCCGTCAATCTCACCATCCTTGATTTTCTTCCTCTTTTCTTCTTCTACGGAAGTGAACTGGGGTTTAGGCTTTGGGGAAGCGGCGATGTTGTCCGTAAATGGGTCCGAGTCGATTTGCCGATTACACATTCAACATCATACCTATTGGGTGTTTAGTTCGTCCAAGTACTACTTGATATGGAAGGGTTAACTAAGAATGTACCGGTTAATGATATTTTTATATTCGTACCTTAATTGCACGACTAATATAATATGAATGTGAATATGTATATTATTCTTATGGATTTTATTATATATATATATATATATATATATATATATATATATATATATATATATACACATGAATTCTCAAGTGAGCCCAGGGCTTAATCAAAATAAATTAAGCCCCCACAATATCCACCACTCATTTCAAAATGTAAGGTAGATTAAGAAAAAAACGGTTATGCTAATGAATGGTGAGATTAACTGTAAATAAGATCCAATGGTGAGATTGTATGGGACTTAAACTAAATTTGATGAGCCCTGGGCTCACTAGAGCTTCACCCTATATATATATATATATATATATATATATATATATATATATATATATATCTGAAATGAATGCAGTTAACAATCATATACGAATACAGATTGGATGTTACCTTCTCAAAACCAAACTAGGAGTTCAAATACAATTACGAATTAGATATTATCATGCATACTCTGGGTCATGTTTATTTTGTCATTCGAATTACATGAATCCAATTTCATATATTTCAATATAGTTCAATTACATTCTTATGAATTGAACTCCTTGCGGTCCAATACATTTTTTAAAATTACATTCACCATGCGAATATTAATATAATTAAAAAATACTGAAAATATATACATTTACGTATTCAAGAACTATATAAGGAAGCGAACTGCGTACCTTAGATTTGGATGCGAAATTGAAAATCTAGGTGACACATGTAACTTGTAAGCGCAGTTTTGGAATCTACTCTATGCTTGGTCGTGTTGGAACCTGGAATGCTTTCCAATTGCGTTGCTATTTCTTGCGGCCAGTGGACCGTGTTTACAAGCCTTTTCCATTGGGCTCTTGGATTACAGAGGGTTAATACTCATAATCTCTGTAATAAACCAAGAATCTAGTATTGGGCCGAAGTCCATGACATGTAAGGAGGCAACCCACTTGTTGTGTATAGGCTTTAGAGGATTTTGTGAACTGGCTTTCGAGTTATCTTCGAACGCGAAGTTGTAGGAGTTGCTATCAAATCATTCACAACTGTGGTTTCTAGAAAATTCCAGTTGAGTTGTTAAGCGATGTTGGTTTCCAGAATCTTATTGAATTGGAATACCGAATTGAAAGGTTTCAATTGGTGGCACCCTCAAATAGAACCTCACCCAGAATTTTACTCAGAGTCCTGAACCGGCTGTAAAATGACCGTCACATCACATGATTCACATCTAAAGTTTAGAGTCTATAGCCCATTCCCTTATTTCTTTCTTTCTTTCTTTCTTGAACTCACTAGTCATTCCCATGGCAAAAGAAGAAAAGAAAGGGATCTCGTGGGTCGTAACCAAACAACGAACACAGCAAGCTAGTACAAAGTACAAACAAAGAGATAGAAAGCCAACTCAGCTTTGAGCTTTCACACAAAAGCAGCAACAGCCGCAGTACTAGTGCAGACATCACGAATGAATCAGAGCTTAATACGGTAAAATGTTTTTTTTTCCGAATAAATAAAATAATACGGTAAAATTAAAGCAGACACGTCCCATTCATATACATCAAAAATCCTGAAAATTTGTCTTGCATTATTGTGTTAGACATGATTCTATTATAAGGGTAATTACCTCTTTTGTATTGCTTCTGTCATCAATAGTTATTAGTGGTAACTTCGCTGGTCAATGAACATCAAAAGTAATTTGTTTAACAAACAAGAAAAAAAATTAGTGTTCACGTAGAAACAGACATACAAACACATCAAACAGTATATCACATCAGATTCTCTGAAACCAAAAGCAACATGGTTACATTACTAAGTCACGTTATTCGATGCAACAAGCATAATCATAACAATTACCGCATCTAAAACCAAAAAGAAAAACTATTGTAAGCTAGCTAAAACCTAAACATTAGCATGAGCAGACGATCCAACGGCGCCAGACCTAGACATCGACCTAAAGGCCCAACTCCAGCCCTTGGATCGACATCGTGGGGTCGAAAGCCTCCCACTACAACTCCCGAAGTCAATCGGCATGACCCCGAGCCCACCGAAGATGCCCCCGCACCGGACCCGATTACGTTTCGGGTCCGAATCCGACTCGCGGTGCGACTCGGCGCGGCGGAGCCCGCAATCGCCGAGACTCGAGAAGCTTCTGCTCCCGCACCCCACCGACCTCGACCGCGCGACCTTACTCGGACCCGGATCCGGGTTAAGAGTCGGACTCGCGTCCGACGACTCGACGACTTTCTTGGACTTCCGAAAGGACCAGAAGCGACGGGTGGGTTTTTTAGGATTTTGGGGGGGTTTAGGGTTTGGTTTGGGGGGAGAGAAGGGGAGGGAAGGAGGGGAGGGGAGAGGGAGGATGGAGTTGGAGTTAGAGTTGGAGAGGAGCTTACAGAGCTTGTCCTGGAGGCAGAGGGCGCAGATGCCACCGAGGTTGTTGTGGAAGGGATGGTCGTTGCAGTGGACGGCGTCGTCTTCGGCGATGGCGTCGGGGATTTGGGGTCGTCCCAATCCCATTGGGGTGGATCTGGGGAGAAGGTGGGTTTCGAGGGGACGGGGAAAGAGAGGAGGAGAGGAAGGGGTTTTGGAGTTTGGGTGATCTCGAGGCGAGGGAATGTAGTAGTGGGGAGTGGGAAGAGGCCGGGAGGGTGACTGGGATTTGGATGGACGCCCCCACGTGCACCCACAAACTCCATATTTTTTCATTTTCATTTTCTACTTCTATCCTGCATTTTTATGGTTTTTGTGGTTTATTTTGAAAAGTTGTTGCTTGTAATAATAAATTTGTACGACCTTATATCCACTATCATACAGTTCATACTGAAAAAACCAACGTAAGTAGCTTTGTTTTAAACGTCATTTTGGCTCTCAATAGTTTAACAAAATTTGCAACAAACACCCTACAATTTGCATCATTTTTATGGTATTTTGTGTTGATTGTGCTTTTAAAAGTTTAGGAAAAATTATTTCAAGGTCACAAACACATCATCCACTTTAATGATAAACGTGTTGAAAAGTTAACTTTATGTTTAAATCATACATTTTCTTAAAATTTATTTAGTAATTATAAGTCTAATCTTAAATTAATTTTTTTACCATTACCATCCTTGCATCCAAAAATTATACCCAAATCTAACGTCATTCGTCTCAACCTAAACCTTCCCAAATCTAACATTTTTCGGTCAAATAGAACACATTTTTCGGTAAATTGATGCGTCTGGATCAAGTTGGTGGGAGTCCGGATCGAGTTAGTTGTAATGTTGAACGAGTTAGTCCGAGTCTGGATTAAGTTAGTTGAAATGTTGAGCGAGTTAGTCTGAGTCTAGATCGAGTTAGTTGGAGTGTTGAGCGGGTAAGTCCGAGTCTGGATCGAGTTAGTTGAAGTGTTGAGCAAGTTAGTTGGAGTATTGAACGAGTTAGTTAGAGTGGTTGACGAGTAGTCCGGGGGAGTCTCATTGGCCGAACGGAACACATTTTCCGGTCGTTCGATGTGACTGGATCGAGTTAGTTGGTATTCCTGTAATTAGTTGAAAAAACATATAGCAACTTTGAAAAAAAAATCATGACTTAAAAATAAAGTTGATTTTTCAACCATTTTATCATTGGACTTTTGTGACTTGGAATTAATTTTCCTTCAAAGTTTTCTTTGTTAATGCTTCAGAATCGACTATTTTAAACGGCAACGACAGTCATAAGAATGTAAAACTTGTACCGTATTATGATAATTACTGCCAATTACGGGTTATTTTATATTAATGTAAGTAGTGGATTGTTAAACATCGCCCACAAATTACTTAAATCGCCCGTGTCAATTACTATATTGTCATTCTCTCATTTCTACTTATTTCATCTCTTCATTCCACTCTCCCACAACCACTCTCTCTTCATTTTCTTCTCAATCACCAAAAACAATGTCTGGGCGACCAAGAAAGGCGTCAGCGGATGCACCGTTAGATAATAATACAGTAAAATTTCTACCCATTTCAAAAAAAAGAAAAAAAGAATGAGGAGGCGTCTCCCAATTTTAATTTTTTTTAAAATTAATTAGTAATAATTAGTAATTTTGTAAATTTAGTAATTAAATCCATTTAACGAAATTTTATTTCTAAAATGTAATTATTAGTCATTGGGTCACCGTAGAGGAAAAGGAAAATCAATATCATCACGCGCTGTGAGACCTTATGAAGAAGATTCAGGTCATTGTTATCAACGTACCCGTGGTATATCTGCTTCGGTTAGTAAGGAGATGAAGTGTTCACGACATCATCAGACACGTAACAACCTGTTTGATAATGAAGACGTTTTTGATGATGAGGAGAGTGACGATTAGGAGAGTGATGATGAGGGGCGATTGAGTTGGAGCGGAAGGAGTTTGGTAGAGAACTGGGGCGACATGGTAGTTCTTCGGTTGTTGAGTATATAGTTCGGAAGGACAGAGATGGTAGGTTTGTAAATGATGATACCAGTTCATGCATTGTGAAGACCCGAATTCGCAAAAAGAATAGGATTGATGACGATTCTTGGATAGTGGCTGATATGATGCCCGGTGGCCCTATAGATTGCATCTTAGATAACAATTCATCTGGCCACTTCGTTGTGGTTTATAGGATGATACTACCAAAAAAACTCAACTCCGATGACAACTTGTTTCACCCATTTTATAACGTCCTCGCATGTTGGAAATACTTCATCACTTACAAAAAAACTCACTGTAATCCACCCCGTCACCACCAGAATCTTGTAACGGAACCTAAAATAATTTAAAATAGCATAACGTATAAATTTAAGATTTTTTATAAAAAAATAATATTGGGGCTAGCAGATGTCCCAACCAATTTTTTTTGGACTTACCGTACCAGATTCAGACGGTTCGTCAGACATTTCCTTAGTATTGGTACTGGTAGAGTGAGGAAAACTGAGAAATGAACCTTATTTTAAGAGACAAGATTGAATGAGTATTAAATGAAAAGCGAATGACAAAATGGTAATTAGCGTAGACGATTTAAGTAATTCACTGACGACGAATAGTAATACCCTATAAGTATGGTTTAACAAAAGGATGCTTGGTAAATGAAATGAATCAAGGAAGTTTTTTGAACGCTGACATGATAATGGCAAGTGTAAGTGTAAATTTGTAATGGTTCAAACATAAGTAATGACTGATGACAACATGCCAAAAATATTACAGAAGTGTCGCTTTACAAAAAAAATTCGTTAGGTAATGCATGAAGTATACAGACAATTTATAAGCTGAAAAGGTAACATCGCGTCATTTTTCGACGATGAGGCGTCGTGAGCCTCTGGCGAATTATATATCCTAAGCAGTCTACCCACCTCAAACTATTTTATTGAATTTCCACAACTGGACTTCCAACGGTCTAACTGAAATTTAAAACGTCTTCATTTCCCAAACAATCAACGTCAGGATAGATTTCGAATCTAAAACATGTTGATACTGAAAAAATATGTTCTAAATTTTTTTACTTTTATATATCAATTATTATGAATTGAATTTGCAAATATTTTGTTCCTTCATTATGATATTCGTCTTTTGGAAGTGTTAAGGAAGATGCACTTACTCCTTAACCGTAAAGCTCTAAAAGATAATGATTTACTTGCATAACTACTAACGAGGTCTCCTAGCTCTGGATCAAGCAACACCCACTTTTAAATAACTTCAATCGTTATAAACTGAATCACTGTTTTGTTGTCCCCTTTGCCTATAATCTACGTATTATTGACACGGGGAAGAAGCCTCGACGAGGAGTTTGAAACCATCCATGATGTGATAACATCAACCAGAGCATCTACATCCTTGGAAACGTTAGCACGCAGTATCCCAGATTCCGGACCGAATGTATTACCTACTTCCTTGGCCATTGTCTCCCATGGTGTCCCAACTGCTAGATTAGCAAATAGCTCACCTCCTTTGTTTACAGCATCTGCCATAGCCGGGGGAACATCTGGGAGAATCTGCATATAAGAAATGCTATCAGGAAATACATCTGATGGAGAAAAGGAAAGAGTTTCCATCTCCATTTTCTTATTTCTTGATGGTTTAAAAGGTGAGTAGGAAAATTACTTGTTGCAGGGGAAGTCCATGATCACCAGGTAACGTCCGCATTGACATATCCAATGAGGAACTAATTGCCGATTCTGAACTAAGAACCCGAGCTAAAGTTGGAGTTTCATCAATTGCATCATCTTTAAACTTTACAAGGAGATTGCGTGAAACACCATAATATGCTTTTATCTGCGGAAAAATATGATAAGTCAGCTTTTGAAAGAGTTTTAATCCACAAAAATGAGAAATTGATGGTCAACACCATAGCAAAAATGATACGTGGCCCCATAGTGCAGTGCATAGTGCAATGACATTTACTAGTGTTTTGAATGACAGAAATAAAGGCAGCTGGAGGTCGGATGCAAACTATGCAGTAATCAACAGCAAAGGGTTCTTAATTCTGATTGCATGACATCAGTTGGAGTGTCTTGTCGAAGAGGTTCTGATGACAAAAAATGAATTGATACAAATAATGAAGTTGGAGCAAACCATGCGCTTAAAACAAACTACAATTTAATGCTGATCTACAGTTTCTAAAAAATCAATGTTTTTACACCTATTAAGCATATACAATGTCACGGCTAAACATTCTTGCTTCCCATCTGCAGAAAGAAACTACTTTTTTATATCTTAAGAGGCTCATAGAGCATAATATATAAAAGATTGACATACCAGTCGTCGAGTTTCCTCGGGTTTGGGAATAAAATCTTCTCTTCCATTAGCTAAATCCATGTATAATGGCGGAAGTTGCTCAATCAGAGGCAGCACTTGTTTCATGACTGGACTGAGATTCTCTATTTGCTTCACTGCCATTTCTGCCTAATTCATTAATCAAAAAATATTATTTTATAATCCAGCATTGATACAAACACAAGAAGAAAGTCAGAAACACACATTCACTTTCATTATTTTCCACTCGAAACAAAAGAATAATTTTAATAACTACTCCAGTGACATCAAATATTCTCGCACAAAAGGGATCGAAATAGATAAAAGCCTTGGACATACTACCCTAATTGTTATATATTGCTAGACCTCATGGGCTTGTCCTGTGCTGCAAGAGCTCAATATGGGTATGAATCTAAGCCACTGAAAATGGTACCACAGTAGTAACAAATTACAGGAGGCAGCAACAAAGTAATGTAGGTACCAAATATCAACATATATGTGAGTAAAGAGAACCACTTAGACAACTTCAAAGTTTATAGTGCCACCAATCCTTACATCACTAATGATGCAAGACAAAACTACAATTACACTTCAACAAAGATGTCAAAATGCAGACCGTAGAGATAACAATAATTTATGAGACTCGGGTATATAATGATAATTCATAAGCAGTACATAATTTATGAGGAAAAAAATACAGGAGAAACTAATAATCC
Organism: Triglochin maritima; assembly: GCA_963682175.1. Taxonomy (NCBI): domain Eukaryota; kingdom Viridiplantae; phylum Streptophyta; class Magnoliopsida; order Alismatales; family Juncaginaceae; genus Triglochin; species Triglochin maritima. The sequence continues at coordinate 50,446,945 of OY821774.1, read as the reverse complement.
TTACACCTGGAATACCATAATAATACATCAAGGTTTAACAAATGTTTAGACCGAATATGGAAGGCTCCACATGGCTAAATGAGGTTACTGCGAGTCATTGTCGTTCATAAGCTTGTTAAATATTTTAATGATGCTCCATGAGAGCTCAGGTTCCGACATTTTTCGTGAAAGAAATTCAAATAACTTCCATTCCATAGACAAGCTAAATTCATTTTCAGACCATATGACAATACATTCATCTAACGGTGTTATTTGCTTGATATGGTGAGAAAAGACAGGGAATATCAATACATCAAATGTCATCCCTACAACACCGTAGCATGCAAAAAGAATAAAACTTCACCAATGTTAATCGAATGACACTTAATGGTAGAAGTCTCTTCGAAAAAGTGTCTGCTTAGATGTTGTGATTAAGGAATAAGGATAAATAATTTGAAATAAGAACCCAAATGAGTGACATAAGTGAAAGAAAAGGGTGAAAATGGCATAAAAAGTTGATTAGTGAAAGAAAAAATCTACAGGTCACCGGATAATCAATCAAATTAACATGAGGAAAATAACCAAAGGAACTCTCATCCAGCTTATTGATGGTTTAATTGGATCTTTTGAAAGCCCGCCGATAGAAAAAAAAATTACTAGTCATGAAGGTTTAGAAGCTCACAAGCCGAACTGTAGACGAAGTATTGATTTGAGATAAAAGCGGACCAAAGCTTTGAGCCATTGGTACTATAACAGGAGAAAAAAGAGGTATTGCTGTACTTGCTTCCTGCAAATTAAGAAAATCACAAATAAGACTAGCATGTCCATTAACTATTGTTAAGGTTTCAAATACCGGAACTAATTTTTTTCCCTTTAAAAACATTACCAAAATCTGAAAATTCATTGTCATTCTAAGTGAAATCTTATCATTTATTGTTATAAATGAGCATCACAAGTGGTGTGTGAGTGTGACACCCAGTTATCAGGTGACATGTTAAAAGGGTTAAGAGTAACATCGAATCGTGATCCAATACAGGTATTAAACTTCTAAATCCCCACCCCCCAACACCCGGAACCAAAATGTAATTTCTTCTATTCTTCTTTGCAATTGTGTTGGTATGTTGCGGCCAGTAGAAATAAGGTGTGCCTTTAGATTTTCGACTGCAACAAAAACGGATAAACCTTCTTATTTCCATCAGAACTTTGTAACTATGAATTATTATTTTTTGTTTTTTTTATCATTTATAGAGTAAAAGGGATACAATGGGTGATAAAAACAAACTAAGATAACTGAAAAATAAAGCAACAAAAAGGCCAGAAACAGGATTCCGGCACAGCCAAAACAGAAAATGAAGTGAGCAACAACAAAAACCACAAGATGTAGGGGAAAACAATATATAAAAGCGAACACTTGCAATCACCCAACCCAAAACCAATGCGGTTCTAAATCAGAAAACCCACTGTAACTCCCGAAGCTGTCATCCATAGGTAAACATCACGGACAATCTTTCGTCATATCTCCCCAAATACAATTCTCTTGTTATCAAACCGTAGTTTATTACGTGCAATCCAAATATTCCACCATAAAGCAAGAGGGTCAAGAGATCCAGCATCCTTGACGAGGTCTTTAGGAGCCTTTGAGATCCAATTGACTCAAAAAACACTAAAATATGCAGCCACATCTACCACGCCCAAGCCAAGCTTAGAAGCAAGTTTTTTCCAACATAGCTCTGGTAACCTCACAGTCTTTAAAGAGGTGATCATTATGCTCTTCCGTCACCAAACAAAGTGATCATTATGCTCTTCTCTAACCCAACACCATCCCCAGGATTTTAGGGCGATCTCCGTCAGAGTCTTACCGTGAAAAATCAACGAAGCCAAGAAACAAACTTTCGGCGATGCGTTATTGTTCCAAATCAGCGATACAGTCTAAAGATGACCCTGAGCCAAGAAGAATATGATAGAAGGATTTGACCGAGAAAGATGTGTTAGATCGGAAACACCAAATAAGGGAGCCAGCAACAGTATCAATGATAGAGCATGATTTTAACAAATCGAAAAGAGAGCAAAAATGAAGGGATTCCCGGTCCGTGAGGGGTCGGGAAAAATAAAGATTCCAAACTGATGATGAATCATGCTATGTCAGGAGATCAACAACTCACGCCTCTTTATCCACCACTAACCTATAGAGTAGGGGGAAGTAATCATAAGTGACAATTGGCCGACCCATCTATCTAACCAAAACTTAACATTCACTCCATCTCCTATACCGCATCTCATTCCCAATTGTACCACTTCTTCCCCTTCAAGTACCCCACTCCACAGGCCTTTAATCGTTTTGATATGTGTCGGAAACCACTCAGAAAAGCTACGGTAGTATTTATCTCGGATTACACGTGATTCCACAAAGATGGATTTGGGTCAAACAGACCTGACAATCTCCAAATCCATCTGCCCAACAAGGCTTGGTTAAAGGACTTAATATCACGAATACCCAAACCTTCCCGATCTTTTGGTTGACACACAATCTTCCACTGGACAAGAGAATGACCCGAATTTTTCTCACCCTTTGCTCTCATTTTAAAGGAATTTTTTCTGTAGTCTGTTCATTTTACTTGCGACATTTGTTGGGATCATAAAGATTGACAAAAAATATATAGGTAAGTTAGTCAACACCGATTGAATTAATGTAAACCGAGAAAGTCTCAACTCTACATTCAAGCATGGTTGCCCTGTCGGAAATTTCTTCATCCTCCATATTTATGTTTATCACAGAAGATTTATTCCAATTATCAGATAGTCAAGCATACTCAAGACTACCGCTAATGGCTCTCCATGGTTTCCTTCAACATTGGTCTGATCAACATCTAACTCCACTATGATAAATTCTCCTCTACACCATTTATATGCCCACCTTCTGTGCCTAACTCATATGTTTTAGGTTCATCACTTTCCATCCCTTCACCATCTCTTCCATACAAAGTCTCATTATGTACCTTCCCCACCCTATCCTCTAACTCTTCCACTCGACACTCGTTCCCATTTCCTTCGACCAACTCACATATCTCAGACACTTTCCCCCCTACTCTATCCACCTCCGATGTGGGTTGAAGAAACTGACCATGGTCATCATCACCAACTATGGGAGAAGACACGTTGGAAAGCAAATGCGGTAGCAAAGGAAATGCTAATAAAGGATTAGAAATATCAACGGATGGGAAAAGGAATAAGGGTGAATTGTAACTATGAATTTGTAATGTTACAATTCTAGTAGATAACAACCCTTTTCATTAGTTCCCAAAATGAGATGCTCTAACATCTTTCTACTGGTCAGCTTCTTTCTCTTCTTTATCTATGCATTTCATTGATTGAATAAGGTTCATCTTAAATACGTTATTTAGGTAGTAAATACTCCAAATAACAAACAATTAATTTATATTTAAAGCCTTCACAAGTTAAAAATAAAGTTAAGACCGTAAAAAGAGTCAAAAAAAGAGAAGCACAATCTAGGAAAGAAGTACAACACGAATAGCAGGTACCTTGTTGTTGAATGACATGAATATGTTCCCACTTCTTTGTACAGCATATCTTGACCCTGAATTGATCACTCATATAAGCTCTCTTACCATGCTTTCATTAGCAGGAAAAGTAAAACCATACAAGGTCTTACTAGTTATTACCTATGAGAAGGTGGACAACTGATCCCAAAGAGTGACCAATACCAAAGGTAGGGAGGTCATTTACCTGAAGTAACATATAATATTTCAATAATTTACAATATTTATTATCTTCCAACTTTCATTCCATACTTACAGTATCTTGTAGAAACCGAAGGCACCTATCAAATTTGAATTGAGCTTCATCTGCAATAACAAAGTGATCAAATCCGCTAGCATAAGGTGTTGCAATCACCAAAATACCCCTGCACTGTTATGAGTAAGTAAATACCCTATTTTCTGGAAAAAAAATAATTTTATAAGAATCTAGTGTACAATAATTATATGGGGGATGAAAACAAATTAAAGGAAATGAAATGACATAAAAATCAAAAGAAAATAAGTGATGTTTCTTACTTCTCAGCAAGGCGCTCAAGAAATAGGCGGTAAGTAATCTGAGGAGCAGCACCGACAAAAATACCACCAATAAAGTGAACAATGCATGTTGGTTTTGTATCTTTTGGTCTCAGAACCCATGCACCCTGGATGAGTAGTTTCAAATAAGAATCTTGAACATTGATACTAGATGGCACGGTTCTATGAAAATATTATTTCTTGGAAGGGAAATCCTATCCCCACCCTTTGGCAATGAAACGAAGAAGGGAGATATCTAATTGGTATTTATCCCTTTGATGGTAGCACATAGGTGATAGGACCATATTTTCTTACAAGAGGGATATTTTTTACATTTTTCCTTATCTTGATCATACATACACATTCGTCTGTGAGAAGTTGAGAATTAATGGGGAGCCATGGGCTCGTCGGGCCTCATACAGGTCGACCATGTCAGAAATTGTTTTCAGTGTTTAACATGTTAAACAACTAAAGAGTAAACAATATGTAATTGTGGACTCAAGATTATTTTGTGGTTTCCACATACCTAACTACTATCTGTCAACAAAGGAGGACTTACATATATGCAAGTAAATTTATTTTACCCAAGGTTACAATTATTATTTGTAAATACGCCAGCCCAAGTAGAGCAATTATTTGTTGACATATGTTGATATGTAAGTGTTAGTTGGACACATAATCTAGCATTCACCATCTAGAGCAAACACTGGATACGTTTACTAGATTGCATTCCCTTGTGCACTATGGAAATTATTTTTCTCTCCTAAAATGATCCAAAATCCACTGAATATGCACCACAACAATCAATATTGAGAATTATGACAGTCTACGGTTGGATACTGTTAGAATATACATTTATATAGGGTTGTAAATGTGCGGTTTGTGGGCGGTCATAGGGTTTATCCATGACCCTATCTGTCTAATTAAACATATCGTGGTTCGATTAGAAGTCCGTTTATTTTTATCTTTACTCATGACCCTACCCGTTTTATTTTATTAAATAGTTTTGGGCAGTTAAATGGTTATATGGATAAAACTTAATGGATACTAAAATCGATATAAAAATAAGGTAAATGGTTAAATGGATAAAAAACTGTCACATGGATAAACGGATAATAAACTAAACTTATAATACTTACGATATTTAACATCAAACATCCATAAATTTATAATCAAAACCTCCAAAAATCCATAATCTTTGGATTTTTTGGGTATCTTGTAAAATAATAATACAAAAAATTATATGTATATAGTATATATAACAAAATAATATATATATTCATTATATTTCAAGGTTAAACGGACAGGTGAAATCATGTACCTTACTCACCCATTTATTAAACGGTTATGATTTTGACAACCCGTGACCCTATCCGTCTGTTTGGTTATGACAGTTAAAAGGTTTTGACCTTACTCATTTACAGCCCTACATTTATATGACAATATATAAGTAATCGCGCTTAGTTTAAAATTTAGCTATCAACGTTGAATGCCTTCGTTTTTTGTCTGATTTCCGCGTTAGTTATATTCCTCCTTGTATCGCATTTGGAAATCCTCGTTGCAATTGAATTTAAATCTCAAATTAAATAATTCTCTCCCCTTGTGGATCAACATTCACATATTACAGAACATACTAAGGAGAAGTCAATATTATCAATGAAAGAGAAATACCCCAATCGAGAGTATAATTGAAATACAATACCTCAACTTCACTCCAATCTCTCGAGAAATTCCAGCCATATTGAGTTTGTCTTGCTGTTTCTGTAATCAAACTGCAAATTTACAAGCCAGACTGTTAAACCAATATCTAGAATAAATTAAATACACAGAATTAATTACCTCACTTTGGAAGGAAAGGAGAGGCTTTAACATTCGTAAATTGAAGGAACACTTTAAAATTATTGTTTACAAACATATAGTACAACCATGAAAAGGATAAAACTTGAAATGGATAAAAAAACATATTCCACCTATTAAACCATTGTAACGATGTCATGAGGTTGGATATAAGGTAAACTCACTCTACAGAGACATAAGATATATTACCATAAGGACTTGGAAGCTTAAACAACATAAGTTCACAGCCAGTGGCTGCTTGAATAATTTAAAATTTGATCCAAGGGGATCAAAAACTTTTACACATTGATGAAAAGTACAACAACACGATTCTCTTTTAAGTATTGATGAAATGTAACAAATATAAATGATCAAGAGGGCTTTCACTAACCACACTACTACTATAAACATATTATAAGTTTATTTTTCAACTCCTCAAAAGACATGAAGTCACAGAATATTATATCATGTTTCACTGTATGTTTCTCAAATACTAGCAAATTCTAATTTTCAATATTATCAAATACAACTTTCCATAACTTATAGTCGACAACAAAAATAACTATTGCAATTGGTGCCCCTCGCTTGATAACTAATTCCCGGTATACCACTTAAGCTCATGGGAAAAGTGGAAAACAACCCAAAATCTAAAAACAACTCAAAACCAGATGACATCATTTTCTTCCGGGTGGAAACTAATTTCAATATCGATGACAAACATTTGAACTCTCCTGCTTTGATGCGTGATTTCAAAAAATTAAATCACCTAATTTTAGAAATTTTAGCTTAAATAGTACAGTTTTGCTGCTTAGATTTGCATCTGTTCTGTATAGAGTCTTGAGTTGAACTATTTGTTGGAGTTTGTCTCAAAATCATTCTGACTACTCAAGAGAGCATCAAAGAGGTCAAAAATGTCTCGAGTTCATTAATGATAAAAATTACCTCTTGGACGCTCACTCGAACAGTTGAACAATTCCCACCAAACTCGAGACACAAACTTCAACACAACTCAAGAAAAACAATCCAACCTCAACACTAATATTTTATTCGAGAGTAATTTGACGCAAACCGAAACAAAATCACAAAATACCACCAACACACGCCTTGCGACCTCCCATTACCTCTCGATCTGACCGTACAGTTGGATACTCGATCCCGCGCCGTCCGCGCTCCTTCCACTCTCGTTTGCATAGCACACGATCCTCTTGCCCCGCTTCCCCGTCGAAACGCTTCCAGTTCCGGCGAAGCAGCGCGGCCGAACGAGGTGCACCGTCGGATGCGCGACGGATGGCGATCTCCGGCGGGGGAAACTAGAATCGGACGAGAAGGGGAGGAGTGGGAGATTCGAGACCAAACTCGCCATTGGCTTCTGTTTCCTCTGTTTCTATCGAGCTGTGATTGGGCGTTTGTTTATGTAGATGTACACTTTGCTCGGTTGCTTGTGGGATTGTAAGAGGGGATGAGATCTCGGCCGTTAGTGTGATCGACGGTGAAGGGAGATCCCGTGAGAGATGGGTTAAGTCAAATTGGTTATTTCCGTGTGAATTGTGAGAGTGAAGAAGCGCACGACTGACTCAACTCATTGTAAATGTATTTTCACCGCTAATAAAACTGAGTCGTTAAACGTGGTTCGACGATTTACTTAAATAGTCCGTGTCATTTACTATTTTGTCATCACATGCATATATTTTTAACAATCCAAAAAAGTGGGAGACGTCTGCGGGAGACGCTTTCACCATGGTGGGGGATTTGTTGAGTCTATGAATTTGATTAGGAGTGCGGGAGTGTCAGGGGACGGTAACCCTTACAAAGGACATGGGGAGCTTACCATAGGGGGCGTCCTAGCCAAACGCCCCAGCCGAATTTTTTTTTAAAGTTACCGCGCATGATTCAAACAGTTCGTTAGACATTTCCTTAGTGTTGGTACTGGTAGAGTGAGGGAACTGAGAAATGAGTCTTCTTTTAAGAGACATGACATAATAAGTATTAAATAGAAAGTGAATGACAAAATGGTAATTGGTGCAAGCGTTTAAGTAATTCACGGACGATGAATAGTAATACCCAATAAAAATGTAAACTATGGTTGTCAGCTTCTGGTTGCGCTCGATAATTCGTCTAAAACTCGCTCAGGTTTGTTTGCTTAACAACTCGACTCAATTGTTAACAAGTCAAGCACAAACCAAAAAAATCACTCGGGAAAATAAACGAGCCGAGTTAAGCGAAACCTTGTCGCTCGTTACTTACCCGGCTTGGTTGCTCGTATATATGCACACGAGCATACATCCATATCAAATTTCAGAAATACGAGATGCAGATTCGATGCGGCAAGACATTGCATCCATGCAAAGATGCGGGTGCATATGTGGTTTGCGATTTAATAATTAAATAATATAATATAGATATATTAAATATAAATTATGCACATGTAATTAAATTTTTAGGTAAAATTTTGAATAATTTCTAAGATCATTAATTCAATATTAAATAAATAAGAATAAAAAACCCAAAAAACAAACAAAAATGAGTGTTTTGATATGCGGGCTCGGATGCGGACCGCATCCTGGAGATGCAATGCCTTGCATCCGGTCCGCATCCGCATATCCGGGCGCATCAGGGCGCCTAAACAGTGATCCACACACACATGTTACATTACAAATATATATAGGTCAAGATCTAGCGAGCTAATGGCTCATCTTATTTGTTTAAGCATCTTACAATTTCATCATTAGATTTAATTACTGCTAATCTACAGTTAATAATCACTATTAGATCATTTTATTAGCATAACTGTCATAACATTAATCTACCTTACAATTAGAAATTTAATATGTCAAAGAATTAAGAAGGCTACTTTGACGCCTCAATAGTGGCTCAGGAACACCCACTATTAATTATGTCCTAATTTTCCTTAAAAAAAGACTCATCAAACCCACGACATCTACTTCCAAGTCCAAACAAACTCTCACAATACCAACCTAACTGCCACCTCTAGCCTTCACCCTCACCTCCACCTCGTCTTCCCTTTTCTACTCCAACTTTGCCTTCACACGAATCATTCACCTCGGTCGAACGCCCGCTGACTTCAATCCGACCACTCCTTGTCCTCGACCTCAATCTCTCATCCATCGGTCTTGACCTCTACTTCCGTTTTCGCCTCTGGTCCCATCTTCTCCAAAGCACCTCAACTTTTCTCCATCTCTGGTACAACCTACAGAAAAAACTCTTCTTTAATTCTGAGTTTTAATTTATGGAAGAGATTTTGGGGTTTTAGATGAAATTTACTGAATGCATGCATAAGTTTTTTTCATTTTTTGCAAAATCTTATATATATGTTTCAAGAACCATGATGCTTTTTGAATAAAATAAGTTTTCTTTCTTTGCAATGATGTCTTCGAGAGTTCAATCTCGATCACCCGAGGAAAGTGACGAAAGTAATCTAGATCAGCCCGAAGTTAATTCAAATGAGGAAATGTTTGAGGATGAAAAAATTGCCAAAAGACAGAAAACATCCAAAGCTTGGGATAATTTTGAAGTGGTTGAGATGATTTGGAATGACAGAAAACAATGAGGCTGAAATGCAGTGAGTCTTGTGCTAAAAGGAAACATGACACTACTAGCAATATGAATCGTCACAACAAAAAATGTTATGCTTTAGGATTTGGGAAGAAACAATCTTTCTTTAGTGCAAACTTAGTTATGTAAGCAAAAAAAAGAATTGTATATCATACGAAAGGTATGGAGATGATCGCAAATTGTGGAACATTTGTTGGTTTAGCTAGTTTTGCATGTACTTTTATTTGAAGAAGATATGCTAACTAGGGATGACATAGAAATGTTAGATATACTTGACTGGTGGAAGGGAACGACTTAAATTTTAAGATGCTCCCTAAGATGACTAAATATATACTAACAATCCTTTTACAACTATGACTTCAGAATTTGCTTTTCAGTACCTGTGGAAGGTTTTTAACTAGCTAGATCAATATAGGAGTTCTTTAGCTCGTCAAATTGTGAATGCTTTCATTTATACATCAAGTTGACTTCAAAACAAAATTATGGTATTGATTCTCCAACCAAATGTAAGTATTTAGTTGTTGAACATATTGCTACTTTATTGGAGTATTTTTGCTAAAGTTAAATTCATTTTCTATTCGTATTAACGAGATTATCTAATTGAATGTGAGAATCCCTCGGAGCAGCACGACAATGACGCCTTGAAGTTTGATTGTAAGGTTCTTTGTCATTTTTTAGTTATTCTTTTCAAGTTCTACCATTGATGATACAAAATATGTAGATTCTGATTATATGAATACAAACACATACATTTAGTCATAAAACGAGGACAAACTCATGCCTTCCTAATTATTTGAATAATTTGATTTTGAACAAACAATTTTTTTTACTTGTTGATGTTTTTGCAAGTGTAATGATTAAATTCGAAATATATATGTTCCCATCTTTTGAAGCCATTATACATATAACATATTCTTACTTTTGTTTTAGGACAAAAAAGTTTTTTGCAAAATGGTTGTTAAATGTCAACTAGCTATAGAGTTTCAAGTGTAAGACTACCGTTTATCTTGACTTTTTTTGTTTGAGACTTCTGAAATTTCAAGTATTTTAAATTGTTGGTTAAATTGATGAGTTTCAAGGTTAAGAATTTTTATATTTTAAGTGAAATTAATAGGAAAAAACCCTCATGTACTAACAAGCCGACGAGCCGAAGTAAAATAGGTCCAATCTACACATAATTTTACTCTCTTTCCCAGTAATTTGGGAAAGAGAGTAAAGAAGGTCCAATTGTGTATAAGATCAAACAAATCCAAATATGTCAAATCTCAACTGATATTCAAAAGTAAGAACCATAAATGCAAATCCACACGTAATACAGGAGCAAAGAAGCAAAATACCCAAATCAGAAGCCCAAGGCCCCGAAACTCTCCAACGGCTACATTTCTCAAGTCCAAACGGCTAGAAACGGCCAACCCTTTAAATCCCAACCCCTCACTCCTCTCCAAAGCCATCTCTCCCATTTCGCAAAACTCAATCTTCCAACCAAATCCAGTCCAAAATGAACGACCTGATGACCAAATCCTTCATGAGCTACGTCGACCTCAAGAAAGAGGCCCTCAAAGACCTCGAATCTGGACCCGAATCCGACCTCGCGGCGGTCGAGATGTCACATCTCTCCGACGAGAAGCTCCGCGCCTTCTTCGACGAGGCGGGGCTCGTGCGCGACGAGATGGCCTCCATCCGCGAGGCCCTGGTCCGGATCCAGGAGGCCAATGAGGAGGGCAAGTCGCTCCACAAGCCCGAGTCGCTCCGCTCGCTTCGTGCGCGTGTCAACTCGGATATCGTTGCGGTGCTTAAGAAGGCGAGGGGGATTCGTGACCGGCTCGAGGCGATGGACCGGGCGAATGCCGCGAATAGACGTCTGTCCGGGTGCCGTGAAGGGACTCCGGTCGACCGGACTCGGACTTCGGTTACTAATGGGCTGCGCAAGAAGCTCAAAGATCTCATGATGGACTTCCAGGTAAAATTAAACTGTTCTTGGAATTTCGTGAGTTTTGTTTGGGAGAAGTAGTTTGGGATGGGTTTTTTGGTTCTGAAAGGATCAGTTTAAGCGTGTTTAACTAATCAAGATTTCTTTTGGCGAAATACTATTTTTCTGGAATCATTTGTCGTTAAGCACGACTAGATTCGTTAGAAAGTTCTAGTTTGGTTCTGGATTCCCATTTCAGTTTAAACCTTCTGAAAACAGAATCAAATGTCTGATTTCTTTTTATAAAATTGAGATTTTCTCCGATATACGACTCTTAACTATGCAAATAACAGCAAAGAATCTTGAATCTTAAAAAAAGTGTACCATCAGATTTCAACCACCACACCAAAACCCCACATTTTCCACAAAAAAAGAGTCTAAAACCACAAATTATAAAAAGATACATACCTCGATTCATACAACATTTTCAAAATTTACATGATTTTTGCAAGACAACCCTTGAACTTCATCTAATTATTCTTCCCCCAACGGTCCTCCACAGGGTCTCCGACAGAGGATAATGGCGGAGCACAAGGAAACCGTGGAACGGCGCTACTTCACAGTAACCGGGACGGTCCCTGACGACGAGGTGATCGACCGCATAATCTCGCGCGGCGAGAGCGAGGACTTCCTGAAGAAGGCCGTGGAGCAGCACGGCATGGGGAAGGTGCTAGACACGGTGCACGAGATCCAGGATCGGCACGACGCGGCACGCGAGATCGAGCGCAGCCTGCTGGAGCTGCACCAGATCTTCCTTGACATGGCTGTGATGGTCGAGGCCCAAGGGGAGCAGATGGATGACATTCATCATAATGTGTCCCACGCCGCGAACTACGTTAAGGACGGGACGAAGGAGCTCGGGGCGGCCAAGGGGCTGCAGAGGAGTAATAGGAAGTGGCTGTGTGTTGGGATTATTGTTCTGCTGTTGATTCTGCTTGTTGTGCTTGTTCCTGTGATTGCCAGTATTTCTAAGTCTTAGGGGTGTGGGGTTAATTAATAGACTGTGTTGGTATGGATTCCAATTGGTATTGGGACTTATCTTTGGAAGGGGTGGATTAATTCTTTCTTTGTATATGCTGGTAGTAATTGTGTTTGAACTGAGGTTTTAGCGTCTGTAACTGTGCTTGGTTTGAGCATATATGATGTCGGTGTTTGTTCTTTCTGTTGCGGGAAATAAGAAAAGTATAGTTTGTTACTTATTATTAAGTGTTGGTGTGGAATTGGTTTGTTTCCAGTCTCTGATTGCATAGCTGTAGCTACAACGAGAAAAACAGGTGGATGGGGAATAATTTTCATTTTTTCCACGGTCAACTGTGATTGGTCAAAGAATCTAGTTTTGGATTGGCCAATTTCTCAACCATTTGTTAGATTTAATTGAAAAAAATACAAAAATGCTTCCAATTGCAGTAAGAGAAACTCCAAAAAGGGTTATTTTTTAACCAAAGGGAGTGGTCCTGTCTCATTGAGCTGCGATTTGGGTAGTAATTTGACCCCTTGTATTCTCAAAGTTGCACTCATTTAATAACCATCATGTTAGCACTTAGATTGTTCCGGTACTTAAATTTATGTATTATGATAATATTAACCAAGATATCTAGAATTAACAAAAAAGAATTTAGTATAAACAGAAATGGTTCCAATTTACCACCAAACTGAGTTTGATTGGATACTAAAATTCAAAACCAAAGAACTTGAATTGGATCGTAGATCGTAGATCGTGCACAAACATAGGGGTGAAAGTGGATCCCCCGATAATATGAGTTCCGACCAAAATATTTGAATTCGTTTAGTAAGATATAATCACTAAATATATAATCTATCTAATATGGTAACAAATATGATAATGATATAAATAACAGTGTATAAGATATTATCTAATTCGTATTCGAATTCTTATCTGAATTCTTAATTTCAAGATTTTCTATAAATTTATACGTAAAAACATAATATCTGATACATATTTGTATCTGATTGTTATCCGTATTGATTTAACCTCAAATATAGTTATGTATCAAAATAAAAAATCATATCCGTATCCACATTGGTTATGCAAATATAACAAAGATAATATCGGCTTGGTATTGCGATATGGGCTCTGTATCGATCGGGACGGTTTTCATTTCAATCACCTACCCAAACCCAAAGTCGACCCAACCCAACGCCTCCTGAGAATCCGAACCCGTTTACTTCGCTCCCCTTCTCGTGTCAACTGTCAACCAGTGTGTCCACCCCCTCCCTCTAGCCTCTAGGGTTTTGGAGATCCAGTTTTGCGCTCCATTCAGATCTCACCCACGATCCCAAATCTTTGTAAGCAGAAACAACCCCTTGTCTTAATCCTCTAACATTGCATTGCATTGCTTGAAAACCTTTTGTTTTTCTGCTTGTTAATTTAATTAAACAATTATTAATTGAGGTCTCCCACCTCGAAAGCTTTTGACCGGCATCGATGATTCCCGTCTAGTGACGTAAGGATGATATCCTGCTCATTGTTACGAACAAGTTCTTATAAAATAGATGAGATAACACCGAGGATGAATTTAAAAACACCTTGTAAAGCAAGAGATCGATATAGATTGCCGTTACCAACCCGGATTATGATAGGATCGTGTTTGTTCTTAGTTGATCGAACTTAGAATTTGGATATTGCACGACCATGATTATTTGAGTTAGATAAGAGGAAGGGGGGGTCTACTGGGCCACTGGGATTTGGCATTACTTAATGTGATGCTGAAAAACGAGCCACTCTTTACTCTCTTTCTTTCCACTCGGAAGCTCACATAATTTGAAATGGATGAGATGTTGTAGGACATGGCAAGATCGACCGGCAATGATGTTCAGGCTCTTTTTCATTCCCTTCGTTCAGCTTATGCTGGGACACCAACCAATCACAAAGTAAATCCTTGGGTCCATCTCTTGTTCTGCAGGTTGTATATGGAATTCATCTAATTTTTTTTTGTATGATTGTACATTGTACCTTGCAGATTATTGATCTTTATGTTATTTATGCTGTTGCTAGTGCTATGATTCAGGTATTGACTTTCTCTTCACTCCTTATGACTCGATTTCTGTTCTGGTTACTGCACTGTACATTTATGCTGTAATGATGAAAGGAAAAAATATTGTACACGTATGCTGCAGCTTTTACATGTAATTCACTAAGTTACCTATAATATTTATGGATTCCTGGAATTGTTAGTTTTCTTTTTGTGTTCTTTCTGTCTGGTGAAGAATTACTTGTCGAGTTGTCAGTAATAAACACAAAAACATTAGTGATACTACAACGTTGATATTGATATCTTCAAATAAAGAGGATTTGCATCACAATAAAACATCTGTGGATAAATGAAAATGTTAGGTATTGGTTTGTGCTTTTCCGAAAATATATAGCTCAATAGATGGGCTGCTGCCCTGCTAAGTTCATGTCCAACCTTCTTCATTTTTTGCTGCTGCATAACTGAACAGACTAACCCCCCCCCCCCCCCCCCCCCCCCCCCCAAGAAAGCAACTACTCAAGGAATGTAAGATTTCATGATCTATGAATCATTTTCCACCACTTTTCTTCAGTAACTGCCACCAAAACTTAAAAAGCTTTATGTAGCATTGTAAGTTTGGACATGTACGAAGAAGACATTTGGAGGCACCTATAAGAAGAGGAGTATTGAATCGGATCGAAGATACAAAAAGAAGAAGTAGATCACGATTGACTTGGGAGGAAGCAGTCAAAAGAGATCTAAAAGATTGGAATGTGCCTCGGGAATTTGCATTGGATAGAAACGCGTGGAAGAAGACGATTCACGTGCCTGAATCGTGACTCCTTAGAGTTTCATTTCTAGCCTACCCCGACTAGTTTGGGATTAAAGGCTTTGTTGTTGTATGTAGCATTGTAAGTGTAAACCTAGTTTGGAATGCATGATACTACATGTTGCAAATTCATTTATTTTTATGATCGGAAAGCATTAATAAAAGGAAATCATTTACAGCTTATTGTTTTGACTATACATGAATACATAATATTTTACCATACAACTCTTCTTGGGTGTGAGCTAGAAAGCAGTCTCCTCCCATGCTTATGTTAAAAACGCGTTTGGATCTGCATTAGCAACCTGCACTACTTGCATGTTTACTTGTAAACCATAGAAGAGTAGAGTTTTGTTGTTCTTTGTAAAATTCACTTTAAGCTGGAATGTGTAGCCAGCTCCATGATAAACTTTTCAAGTAAGTTGAAAATATATGTTACTTACATAGTTCCACCGCTAATCAAATGTGCGCTTGATTTTAATGAACTCCACATTTAAGTCCATGTTTGACCATTGTGAATTGATTTGCCACTGCTAGTTTCTCTTCAAAATCACACATCAGTTGTGAAACAGGCTAGGCTAATTTAGAAAACATTCACTCCACTTCTCAACCTCAACATCTTCCATTAAACCAGAAACTTATATCTTTCTTCTTGATTATTTTATTTTATATTTCATTTGGTGCTTGCCTATGTCAACATCTTTCATGTTTTAACGTAATCAACAAAAGAACATATTTTATATGTTGGTTTTCTTTTTGTCAGTTGTGCCTCATCCCCTGTAGAACTCTTTGATTGGGGGTAAGAAATAAGGTGGTCCTCTATCATATCTGATGTGCATATTTTACTTTTATATACTTAGTATATCTGCACCAAGTATTGTATACATTAGAGTAGTTTGATCCAAGTGGAGGTTTTCTAAAACATGATATAATGCAGAATTGGCATTTTTGTTTGCTGCAATTGCAATGAGATGTGGAATTGTTTTCAGTCTGCTTTTGGCCTGTTATTCATCACATACGCCTCTGGCTAGACGAGCCATGTGAGATCATTAGTTGTACCTATGTGTCTTAATGTTGATTTGTTTGGTCACATACCACAGGTAGTCTACATGGCCTTGGTTGGATCTTTTCCCTTCAACTCATTTCTTTCAGGTGTTCTTTCTTGCATAGGGACGGCAGTGCTAGCAGGTAACCATGTACCTATATCTATATATTTTAAATTTCTTGCACTACACCTTATAAGTTACAGAATTTGAATGTAACACACACATTTTTCTACCTTCTTATTTATCCTTCCCTTGGGTGGTGCAGTTTGTCTCCGCATACAAGTCAACAAGGAGAACAAGGAATTCAAGGTAAACACATCTTTGTTTTTAGACAAGTATCACAACAACGCCCTTGCTTAATGAGCTTCTGCGTTGCAGGATTTGGCACCTGAACGTGCTTTCGCTGATTTCGTGTTGTGCAATCTGGTGCTTCATTTGGTGATAATGAACTTCCTTGGATAGGAGAGCCACAACGAAGGACCTGTAGGTGTTCTATATCTTCCAACTTCCGACAACTTGAAGTCATTTTGCACTAAATTTTCTACTGCTCCAGTACACAGATTATCAGTCTCATGTATTGGATCTTCCGGATATTTTATGCCATACGAGAAAAATATACCGTGTTGAATTTTTTATTGCTATACACATGTTACTTCCGTGGAATTCTCTCTTCATGTATCCCAGAATATCACATGAAATATTCTAGGTGTTTGTTCTTCCACATCCAATTCTAGATATGTAAGGTGGATAACACTCAAAAATTTGTTTGTTTCTTTCCTGATTTATATAAAGCTTGCAAAACAAACGTGAAACAAGTACAGGAAAACATATCTGATTTTCTGTAGTACAAATTAAATGTTTGTGGTACGAGGATACTTAGAGATGCTACAAGTTGAGACGTTTCCCAAACTACCATAATGTCTTCTTAATGCTCATAGCTTTAGTATTTCCATCGCTTGGTACTTTTGGTACACAAGTTATGACCAAAAATTGGAATCCACTGGAATTCAAGTATGGTTTCGTGTTGTGGCGAGCCGTGGTTCGCATAATTTATTAATTTGTGGAGATCAATTATTCATGAGTATTCCATTTCTGATCAATTTTCACTTTGGGCATTAGTGGACTATGGTTAAAATAGGACCACTGCTTCATTGACATGTAGACTTTTCTTTGGTAGTTCCTTGACAAGTTATTTTCCTCAAATTTAATCTAGCATTTTTTGCCCTTTTTTTATACAAAATACAGATTTAATGATGTGATTTTGTTCTAGGATGGGCAAAGAATAAGATGAAGTTGCCACAAGTTTCCAATTTGATTGTTGATGGAAGTCGCATCTGACTACTAAACTATTGTAGTTGATTGTATGTGCAAATTTTGAAATGTAATGTAAATACAACATATCTATTTGTGAAGTGTTAGATTAGGTTCTCAGGTGAAACTCTTTTTAGTATTGGTGATAATCAGTTGGATGTGGTCCATGTCACTATTTCACATTTAAATTCAGGTCTTAATTTCGTTTGTATAGAAGTTCCAATGCATCTTTAGCATTCAAGTTAATTTACAGCCCGCAGAATTTCCTCGTAAGAGAACAAACCCAAGAGAGATTTTTCCAGGATAGTGCGACAGTGATGTGTTTGGGAAGCAGAGAAGTGATTGGGTGGAGAGTATGGTAGGCTGGTAGCAATGGACCTCTAGTGGATAAAGTGAGATGACGATAACATATGGTTGGAGGAGAAATCTCCACACCACTTCCTATTCCCCTACACCAGATCATAAGATATCACAAATATTACCAGACAAAAACAAAGACATCACAAGCCTGCCCTTCTGAGCCTGTGATTTACAACCAAACTCCCCCCCGTTATCTTATCTCAACTCTCTTTCTTAGCAAGAAGCAAAGAGTGTGTTAGAGCATGATGAACAAGTCTTTCATCAGTAGTGGAGCGCAACTCCCACAGGTGTTCAGCTCCGCAGCCGGTAACCCGACCGCGGCCCCTGACATGTCCCCCGGTCTCCCCCCTACACAGCTCCACTTCAAACAATTCCAGCAGCCTCACTCTTTGTTCATGAAGAGCCCGATAAAACTGGAGTTGTTTGGCGAATTCGGTCTTTTCTCGGCTACTGGAAATCCAAATAGAGTGAAGACGACGGTGGTGGTGTCATCAGCGGTGGCTTTGGAGGGAAAACAGATAGAGATGATAGCCAAGAAGATGCGGAAACTGACGGGCGTTAAAGAATTGGATGTCGAGAGCAGTGTTGACTCGTCTCTGATTGCTGGGTTTGTTGTCCGTTACGACGATGGGGAAGGGAAACCCTCTGTTATCGATCTCAGCATTAAGGGCCAGCTCGAAAATCTTGCCGATAGGATCGAGACTTCAGAGAAGAAGAGCGCCGAACAGGACCAGAGCTGGAGGCTTTAGATGTAAACCAACACCACTGTTGTTGTTACTACAAGAGCATGCAAGCTCCAGTCTAAAATTTTGCCGAGTGTGCATAGCTTCATTAAGGATGTGTTCAATACGAGTAATTGGTTGTTAACTTGTGAATGTTAACTAGTTAGTAGTTACGGACAATCAGAAATATATTGTTCTGGGTTCCTGGTATGTGTTGGTTGGGTTTCTAATTGAATTTTATATACTGGAATCATGCCATCTTTTTAGATAGTGATACAATTAGTGAGGTTCCTGGTGAAAATCGTTAGGCAAACCATTGTCTTGAAGTGAGGTTAAGAACTTCAGATTTTTGAAACTTAGCAGTGTGCATGAGCAAAATGATAACAACTAAAAAGTCACGCCAGTTTGTTGCTGGTTTGGTGCGGACTAACACCTGCAACGCGGAGGATTGTTCAAACACACATTAAGCCTCAAATTCAATTATTGGACTATGAAGTACAAAAAATGAGATATTTTAGTCAAGAAGGTTACTATTCATTAAATACATATACAAAACCAAAAGGCAGAAAAGATAGCCGTTTGAAAAAACGGCCCTGAGCACGGGTATTACAACAATGGAAAATAAGTAGCAATCAGATCACTTAAAGAGCCTATACCCCACTCAGCTGGGACATGGCAAGTCTAATAAAAGTGTATATATATTGATTAATAGTAATAGCCAGCACCGCTTTGTTGTGCCCGTACAGCGGCCGTTAAATTCTTCAGTGCCTTATCATACGAAACGAATCCCATAAACCAGAACTCGTGCCCGTCTGCGGTCAGAATCTGAATGTATTTATCCGAAGGATTTGTTCTATTGCCCGAAGCGTTAACTGCTCTTAATTGGTCGCGCTGTAAGACAATCTGCGAAGGTATATACGGTAAGAAGCCAAACCAAATAACTGGTAATAAAGATTATAGCTCAACATTTGTGGTTCCACTTTATCTATAAAAAACATTTCCGGTTCTACTTTGAATTCCAACTGGTTGTGCTGTAAGAACTAACATTGGAAATCTAACTAAAGAATGAAACTAGAACAGATTGACCATATTGCTTATTTATCACAGAGATTTGCATTGTATTGATGTTTTCGAAATGAGATTTCAAAGCATTTTCAATACAAAAATATATGAGGATTCACCAAAATAGGTTCAGTAAGGATCTATAGGAACTAGTGCCATGAAAAACAAATTCCAATCAGAACACAAATGTTGAGGAGATTTATCACAATCCTAATTCTGAAGGTATACACTAGTTAGGCGATAGTAACCTATACCACAAACCCTGCCGTCTCCATGGCCAAAATCGATGGCCACCACCAGCTATTCTCTACTCAATTTTTAATTTTGTTCTTTGATTAAGGAACAATTTTGAATGTGGGAAGATGTAGGGAAGTTAAGGAAGTGTAGGTGACAGACTCCCAAACTGCAAGATCAAGACAAAGTTACTTTTGGTCTTACACTCGAAAAATAATGGTGCCTTTTTAATATATTTCACCTTACAATGGATTAAATGATTGAACAAATGCAGGGAAAAAATGTTCTGTGGAAACTGAAATGCTACTTCATATGCAGAATACTACTGCCCATTCACGAATCACAATCATGTATATTATTAATAAATGCATAAAAACTGTATAATGCTTGCATGGTACCTTGTAATACATGGCTTCTTTTGGTCCCGGCGTTGGATTGCTAACAATAGGATTGTCACTGCAGAAAGCAAGTCTGGCTGTGGACAAATATAGTGTCCCTATAACCGGACCTGTTGAAGTTGATATGTAGCAAGCAAAGGACTTGAGAAGTTGTTCTCCAGGAAGGAGGCTAAATGTCTGTTTGAAAATCTTGTCATGGCCCCCTTCAGCAAAAACTTTAGTTTCTTGAGTGAGTCTTGCTATTGCTGCTTCAGTAAGATTGGGACTCGTTTTCACTGTGAATTCACATAATAAATATCAAAGGAAAATATTAAATATCATTCATCTAAAGAGACAATTTACTTGTAAAATGTGATCAAATTAGGTTCTTTGCTCAATATTAGTGAAAGTGCTCAAATTAATTACCCAGGAGAAGTGAAGAACTAAGGCTTCTTTTAAAAACACATTAACCACCACAAAAGGAATTGGATTATCATTCCACTTAGTAGGAGAAACTAAGTAAGCATTATTTTCTTATTGAACAATATGGAAATCAAATTAGTGAAATACAATTAAAGTAATGGGATATTAAGCAACTAATGTTAAAGGTTGCGTTCTAAATAATGACTATTGGGTTGTCTTTGCAGTGGGCAATAATTGAACTACATTGGTAAGTTAAAAACTTGTATTGATCACTATACAAGAGATTAAATGTGTAAATAAAAAATTATCAAAATACAAGTACCAGTTCTATCGTGTAAAACATAAGCCTAAAATGGTTTGTAGACAATCACCAAAGATTGATGTAGAGTTGTTTTGTTGTCATGGCAAAATAACAAAACATTATTTTTAGAAAAATCTCATGTTCCTTAAGGCACTCTTGCATGAGTGTAGTCAATAATCATCTATTGTTAAGAGAGCATATTGTAAGATTTTATTAACATATAAAACAGAAAAAATATCAGTAGAACACCCCCTTCCTCTTCCTGGGAGAAAGAATTACAGAAAGAAATAGTCAACTATCCTGTTTGAATCGGAAAAAGATAAAGAAACCTAACACTTGCTACCAAGTCTGAATGCATAAATCATCTGAAATAAGAATGGGCCAACCTCAAACCAGTCCATCATAAACAACCATAAATAAGTCAAATGATCACAAAAGTAATTACTTTGAACGATATTTAGCCAAATTAGCCTAGTAGTCAAATTTACATAATCCCCTTAATTTAAGTGACTACAAATTTTCAAGTTCGCACCACCAAATCCATCCATGCAAAAACTACTAAACCGGACGATCGGAATCTCCACCAGCAGACGAGGCAATCAAAACACCAATAACCAACTCACACCAAACACCAACCAAAATCCCAAAACAAACACTCACAGTGCTGCCAGACGCTCCCGGCGGTACTCCCGGCCTTCCTTGTGCTCTGCTCCAGCGACTTCCCGCACCGTCCCAGCGCCTTAAAGATAGTATCGGCAGGCCCTGCACCATTCCGCAACATCAAACCCCAAAATCCCCACATTTTAAATTGTAACCACCCAAACCCTAACCACACGACACCGTACCTTTCCCGGACGAGCCCGGGGGCGGGGAGATGTGGACGTAGGGGTTCCCGGAAGGGTTGGCGGGGGCGGATGGGTTGGCCCAGTCGGCGTGGGTGGGGGTTTGACCCATGGGTTTGGAGGCGGGTGGGAGTTTGTACGCCCATGGATTGTTGTTGTTGGGATCCATGGTGGGATTGGAATCGGATTCGGATTCGGAGGAATCGAAGGTTTGGGATGGAAGGTGACGTGGGAGGAATGAAGTGGAAGGGTTGGGTTGGGTTGGGTTGGGTTAAACGATGGGTCAGAGAGACATGTAGTCATCAATCTGACGTAAGTCCTAAGAATAAGATTGCGGTCAAGAATATTCTGAAGTACTTTAACCGGACTAAAGATAAGATTCTTGTTTATGGAAGACAAAGGAGAAAATAGCCGAGGGCTATTTTGATGCAATTCTCATAGAGATTCTTGACAATAGGAGGTTGGAATGATGATGTGTCATCATTATCGAAGGTGGAGGTATGAGCTAGTGTAGTTAGGAGTAATATCACTACGGCTAACTCAACCACCAACGAAAGACAAAATAAATAAATGGGTGGACACAACAGTGACACAACTGATCCATTCAACAAACCTTCATACCAAGCTAAGTGACGAAATATATTTCGAGTCCATGGATCTGAGGGTTCATGTGGATTGGCTTGATAGGTGATTTGAGAAGGTTACCCTAGTTATTAATGTTTTATACATTGAGAATGTATGTGAAAGAAAACTTTGATAACAAGTAGGAGATTGAAGGGAATGTGTTCTAAAAGTTTTACTTTTAAATGTCAATTATTATGAATTGAATGAGAAATCATTTTGTTCCTTGTTTATGTTATTCGTCTTTTAGAAGTGTTAAGGAAGATGCTCTTGGTCCTTAACCGTAGAACTCTAAAAGATATTGGTTTACATAAAACAAAAGATATTCGCAATCATGGTAATTAACATGGGACATTAATTACCGAGTTAAGATTGTCGTGTTGGTTATAGATCATTGTAGCTCTACAAGTGAGTGACAACACGAGTAGGCAAAAGAGGAAAATATTACTTTTGTATACCAAATTAACCTAATAAGTAAAATATTATAGAAATGTGTTTCTGTGTCATTGATGTTGTTTTACTGTGTCCTTGGTCATTTGATATGAGACTTTTATCGGATCACTTAAGAATTGCTTGATTAGACTAGTGTCTTGAGCTATCGATGAGTGTAGTGTAAAGGCATTAGTTGGTTAACTATGACTTTTGTTGGAGAATATAGTTAGTCAAAAGATTATCATTGCCCTCTTAATTGAGTGATGATATCAGTGGGCCCCTTGATAAAGCCAAATTATAATGTGCACAATGTGATTCGAGTTAAGTCACATATTTATAACTAGCTTAAAGATATCAAGAAATGAATACTAATACAAAGATGACACAATACTACTGAAGGGAATGTGTTCTAAAAGTTTTACTTTTAAATGTCAATTATTATGAATTGAATGAGAAATCATTTTGTTCCTTGTTTATGTTATTCGTCTTTTAGAAGTGTTAAGGAAGAGGCTCTTGGTCCTTAACCGTAGAGCTCTAAAAGATATTGGTTTACATAAAACAAAAGATATTCGCAATCATGGTAATTAACATGGAACATTAATTACCGAGTTAAGATTGTCGTGTTGGTCATAGATCATTGTAGCTCTACAAGTGAGTGACAACACGGGTATGCAAAAGAGGAAAATATTACTTTTGTATACTGAATAGACCTAATAAGTAAAATATTATAGAAATGTGTTTCTGTGTCATTAATATTTTACTGTGTCTTTGGTCCTTTGATATGAGACTTATATCTAATCACTTAAGGAATACTTAATTAGATCAGTGTCTTGAACTATCGATCAGTGTAGTGTAAAGGCATTGGTTGGTTAAGTATAACTTTCGTTGGAGAAGATAGTTAGTCAAAAGATTATCATTGCCCATCTTAATTGAGTGATGATATTAGTGGGCCCCTTGATAAAGCAAAGTTATAATGTGCACAATGTGATTTGAGTTAAGTCACATATTTATGACTAGCTTAAAGAGATCAAGAAATGAATACTAAGACAAAGATGACACAATACTACTTTGTGTGTATTCTTAATATCATGAGGCAAGGGACGGACACAAGTGGTGCACTCCATCACTAAGTGGATCTGGTTTTGGTTCGAGTGGAATTAAGACATCTAACTAATTGGGAGCTATAATGTGTAGCTAGATACCGCTTATAGCTTGTGATATTAAGCTCTTAATATCACTGCCAACTTAGTTTAGATCCTCCCATAGGTCACACCACAAAACTGGGAAACAAGAAATAGGGATTTTAAGTTCATAAGATGTGTCGGGTTTCATGTAGAAAATATGACACATGGGGTGAACAAGCAAAATCAAAATTATGTTGTGATTAATAACATAATTAGAATCTAAATTAAATTCATATGTGATGTAAATATTATGAGGTGTAATGATTGATCATTACATAGGATAATATGTTACATAAGTTGTGAATTTACTACTAATCCCGAAATGTCAAATTTTGTAGGGGTTAAACCGAAATTTGACAAGTCTGCAAGACTGTGCAAACGGTCGACCGGTTAATGGATAACGGTCGACCGAAGGTGCACGGTCGACCGGACGTGTCTCGACCGATAACAGGGAATTTTCGTCTGTTCGGAACGGTCGACCGAATCTATTGGTCGGTCGACCGAACATTGCGATGAAATATTCTACGTTAAGAACGGTCGACCGAATCTCGCACGGTCGACCGAAATTGGGTTCGAGCGGTCGACCGGACCTTCGTAACGGTCGACCGGTTCAGACAGTTTTATGCAGAATTAATTTAAGAATTAATTAGATCATGCATGGAATTGGTCCATAATTGATTTAATTCGTGGCTAATATTATTTATTATTAAATAATGGATGGTTAGATGGAATTTTGCATGAGATCATGGGCAAGGGGTTGCACATGAATAGGTAATTTGGAGAGAACCTATAAATACAAGGTTATCTCATTACCTCCTTAATTAATTCATTATTTTTCTTATGCAAAATCTCTCTCCATAATTCTCCACGAAAATTCCTTAATTCTTAGGTTTAGTTTTAGTTCTTCAGAGGTCATCTTCTAAAGGGAACTAAAGAGGGGTTATTAATTAGATTCTAAACCCAATCGGAGATTGAGAGACTAGCTTCCCTCTCTCCGATCTTGTTTAGAGTTTGGTGAATACTCGGAGACATCCGGCGCAGCGAGGACCATCCCAACCTTCTCCGAATCTTCGAGAAGTTTTAGAGAACTTCTAGGTATGAATTTCGGAGCTTCTTCATGTTTGTTTTAATAGAGTTTTTGAAACTAGTTTGTTAAAACAAACCGATGCATGCAATAAATTCTAGAAAATTGAAAATTGATCCTTATTATACATGAAAATTCGAAAATATATATATGTATAATTAAACATGAAATCCTACAACTACTTTGTGTGTATTCTTAATATCATGAGGCAAGGGACGGACACAAGTGGTGCATTCCATCACTAAATGGATCGGGTTTTGGTTCGAGTGGAATTAAGACATCTAACTAATTGGGAGCTATAATGTGTAGCTAGATACCGCTTATAGCTTGTGATATTAAGCTCTTAATATCACTGCCAACTTAGTCTAGATCCTCTCATAGGTCACACCGCAAAAACCAGGAAACAAGAAGTTTGATTTTTGGTTCATATGATGTGTTGGGTTTCTTATAAAAAATATGACACATGTGGTGAACAAGTAAAATCAATTATGTTGTGATATATAACATAATTAGAATCATGATAAATTCATATGAGATGCATATATTATGGGGTGCAATAATTTGTTGTTGCATATGATAATATATTGCATAAGTTATGAATTTGCTAAAACCCCCTAAAGTTCAAATTTTGTTGGAAATAAATCCAAAATTTGAAAAGGCAAAATCGGGTAAAAGTTTGGTAATCCGTTTATGGTTCGGTCGACCGAAGGATCTGTGGATCGGTCAACCGAACGTGGAACGGATGGTCAGAGTTAATTGACCGAACTTGACTAAAGTGTCTGGAGTTCTGGTACGGTATACCGAACCAGCAACGGTCGACCGAACAATGTCCAGTTCCGATATTTTTGGTTAACAGAATGGCACTCGGTTTTAGACGAGAATTCGTGCGATCGGTTAAGGAGAATTTTTCTCCTTAAGAATCGGTCGTCCGTCTAATGCACGGTAAACCAAACGTGACATATTCGGTTAACCGAGTGTGACTTGGTAAACCGAACCCCGATCGATTTTCTACCTTTGATAATTAAGAGATTAATTTGATCGATGGTTGGATTAACTCCAAACTTGGTCAAACGTTTTGTGGATACATGTAATGCATTATGGAATTAGTTTGTGAGAGAAAATGTCAAGAGAACATGGCTTAAGAATAGCCATGATTGAAAGTAAGATTGAAGCTTATAAATAGGTCTTTATTCTCCTTAATAATGTTAGATGTTTTCTAATTATTTTCTCTCATAATTCACCACAAAAGCCACGAAAATTCTTTTAGTTTTCTAAGTCTTTGGAAGGAGAAATCTCAGAGATTAAGGAAGTGGTTTGTAGCTAGATTCTAAGCTAGTTTGGAGATTGATTGGCTAGCTCCTTTCTCTCCAACCTTGTTTAGGATTTCGGTGAACACTCGGAGGCATCCGGCGCAACGAGAAGCGACGATCGTCATCCTCAACGTCTCCGGATCATCAAGAAGTTTTAGAGAACTTCTAGGTATGAATTTTAAAGTCCCTTGTGTTTGTTTTAATAAAGTTTTTGAAACTAGTTATTGAAACAAACTGATGCATGTATGAAATAAATCATAGAAAATTGTAATTGATCCTTATTGTGCATAAAAATTTCGAAAATATATATGTGCAATTAAATTAGAAATCCTACAAAAACCACATCCTCTGATCAGTAATCTTTCATTCGTTGGGCTTCGAGCCATGCTTAACGCATTTTATGTCATATGGATCTTTCTGCAAATATTAAATAAATGTCAAAAAATTAACACCTACGTACGAATATTTAATTTAAAAATATTAAAATGCTTACAAAAATTTTAAATATGTCTGACTTGTGGTTGTTCTGCAGAACCAGCATTGATATATCTACTGGACCATGTGAAGTGTAATTGTCTCTAGCTGAATCTGAAGTGGATCCACAAAACTCCATTTGTATATAACATGTGAACTATTAAAAATATCCAAGTGTTGCAAAACCTTCAAGTCTTTAAAAACATTGCAGTGATTTAAAAACCGTCAAATCTTAAAAAGCAATTCAAGTCTTAAAAAAATGAAGTACTAAGAAACATTCAAGTCTTAAATTCATTCAAGTTTAACATTCATTTAAGTCTTAAAAATTATTCAAGTCTTACATTCGTTCAAGTATTACAAAATAGTTAGTTATAAATTATTGGACCAATTACGCTATATAGGTTCTGCCTTAGGAACTTGGCGCCCGAGACACCAAGTTCATTACGAATTCCCAGACTGGGAACTGTCCATGCACGTACCATTATGCGGTTAAAACTTCTAAATAGAACTTGTCGAGTTCTATTACGATTCCAAATTAGCATTGCACCATACTGAATGTGTGCAATTTTTTCTAAGTGTTAGGACTCAATAATGAAGACGCCGCATTTGTTTGTAAAAAAACTCGGCGTTGGGAGTTTGTTTATAAAGAATTTGGTATTTCTATTGTCGAGTTCTCTAAAAAAATTATTTCTACAAAATTCACCACCACCAAGAAACTCTATATACACTATAAAAAAAGACTCGCCAACATCACGTGTTGCAACGTGGTGAACGGGTCAAATTTGAAACATACTTTTAAAAGATGTCTAATTTGAAGAAGAAAAATTATTTCGAAAATTCCTAAATTTACTTATTAAAGGAGTCAAGGAACTGTATTTTACGAATCACAAGTTGTCACGACGAGTGAGAATCAAACTCACGTCCCACCCAATTTCAACTGATACTTAAGGCTAAGGTTATTTATAAGCTTACTTTTAAGACTGAATCTTACGGTTTTAGTCTGGTCTCAGACCCAGTCGGTTTGGACCTAAATTCTATTTTTTTTCTTCTAAAATTATGTTTAAACAAATATGTAGAAAGTTGTGTTTAAAAAATCTAATTTTTGTTTGAATCTTAAAAAAATATGTAGAAAGTTGTTGTTTAATACCCCCAAACAGTATTATTAGTTAGAATATAAAGCTTAGGTAACATTAATATTAGTAAAATTTCAGAAATTATATAATTTTTTTCGAACCACACAAGACTAGAACGTACTCTGGAGAACTAAGATAGAACCTTAATTTGGGATCGAGTATGATTCGATCCAGTTCGGTTTAGATTTCCGATCCGAATCGAAACTTCACACCCCAAGTTGGCTTTGTGACGATTGGTACACATTGAACGTATGATGTCTATGCAGCTATTAGTCTGATCCAAACATGGATGACCTCTTGGGAGAAGATAACCACTCTTAACGTGGCTGGGGTATTGTTGATCGAGTTGCCATTGTTATCAAGTATTAGTGTTACCATTCAAATCATGTAAAACTTAAAGAGTAACAGCCCAAGATGGTTGTCAAATTTTGTAAAATCTAACAACCATAAACTTCAGGTCATAGCTGCTTGCTTCCTTTGTTATTATTAATCTAGTTAAAACATTTACCAAGATGCCATGCTACCAAATATAATGTGGAGTCTAACATCAGTTATGTATTGCTTAAAATCTTGTTAGCAGTAGGGAAAGATGGATGTAGTCGTGAACATGGGTTGGGATTCTTGGGAAGAGAGAGGAGGGGGTACAAATTCAACTTGATGCTCATGGAGATAGAGATCAGAAGATCTGTGGATCCTTAAACGGTTAATAAAGACCCGAATCTATAATTTGACCGAAACTCAATCTCTTATTGCATCTTATATTGTTCACAACGTTTAATAATTCCAACAATCAATGTCAAGTGGTGTGGTGGGTCAAAATGTCAAACAACCTCGTGAAGTAATTAAAAATTAAGCGTATGATTAATACACTTGCATTTATATAGATACCATTAGATGCTCCAACGACCTTTAAAAATTAAAATGGTTGTTAAAATAATCAAAAGTATTAATCCACCTCCGCCTGTTATAAATATACCGAACCAACATTTTAGATATATCAAATATTTATAGATATACCAATCAAAATATGCGCGTCGGAAAGAACTACGATTCCGTGGACAATTAGATCCTACTGCACAAAAAATCCAACCAGTTATTATACAAGGGGGGAAATTAGGTCGTAAATCCAGGGGTGCAAGCGGGACGAGTTTTTGTCACACCGCTACATGTCCCGCTTAAGTAAGACAGGTAAGCGAGACATGGTCAAAAAAACTCACTAGCCGTTCTGCCTAACGGTGGACTAGACGGGGCGGGAGAAGTTAGACGGGTTATTGTTTGATCAAAGTTACATATAAAAAATCAATGTATTTTCTTTAATATTTTCCATTTTGATTAAAGCTAGATACAAAAAAATCAATTAACGTTTGTTTTTAAAATTAGATACAAAAATATCAAAATTAAATACAAAAATATCAAAGGTAATTACAAGCCGGTGTGGTTTTTGGGTTATGTGGGTTGCGGGTTATATGAGACGAGTTGGGAGAAAATCACAATCCTTCCCGTTTATTATGCAAGTTGACGGGTTGACCTTTTTTTATCCGCAACCGATTGGAGAGGTGGTTCAAAGCGACTCATTTACATCTCTGCCTAAATTATCAAAATAAGGCAATATCACGATCCACGATACCAAAATTGATATGTTTTATAAAAAACAATAAAAAATTATAAGGGATCCGAAATATGCTCAACTATAAATGAATAATGAAAATGACTACATCTCAAAGTGGAACAAATAGCGCTTCGATGCTTACTTTCCAGCCAATCAAAACAACTCAGCATCCACCATTGACATCCCTCAGATCGAAAATCCACCGTCGATTTCCATATCAATGCCAATAACGTGGTACTCTGGTCAGAGATTCGGGCCTATCTTATTGGACCAACTCAACACGCACCTGCACGAGCCCACCACGTCAAACCGCTCACAACCACGAGCATCTAACGCCAGGTAAGCCAAAACGCCGACGTGGCGTCCACGTAGCAAACTCAAACGCATAGCCGCTCGCGCGGGAACGTGAAAGCCTCGTTCCGGCACGTTCCCGTCGCATGGCTGCCACGTAGGACGGTAGTTATATATCTAAGGCTCTATTTCGAGACACGTCCTAAAAAACTCCTCTCTTTCCCCGAAACCTTCCTTCAAGAAGTTGCCGTCGAAGACTCTCCGAACCCGATCCGATTCTTCGAGATGTCGACGGCGGCGTTGTCGATGTTGGATCTCGGAAGCCGAGGGTTGGTCCGTC
Organism: Triglochin maritima; assembly: GCA_963682175.1. NCBI lineage: Eukaryota > Viridiplantae > Streptophyta > Magnoliopsida > Alismatales > Juncaginaceae > Triglochin > Triglochin maritima. The sequence continues at coordinate 50,416,564 of OY821774.1, read as the reverse complement.
AAGGCGAGGTCCCCGCCGCGCGGCCCGAAACGGTCGGCGGCGTCCGGTGGAGCTCGGTCCCGGCAAGGAGGAAGTCAGGAATCCGGGCGGCGATAGCTGTGGAGAGTCCGGTTTCCAATCTCGAGAGACGGTTGAGCGGTTCGGCTTTTTTAAAACGGAAAGGGGGTGACAGGAGTAGACAAAATTCGGTTCCGGTTTCCCCTGAAAAGCTCGACGAGTGGACGCGGCAATCGGTGATAGAGGTATAGACGAATTTCGATTATGTCTTGAAATCGTGGTTGTGATTAAGATTAGTTTGTTGATTTGGATGAATTTATGTTTTGACAGATTGTGAGGAATATCGGAGAGGCGCCGTTCCTCGTCCACGTATTTTCGAACGATCGGTCGGAAGGCGAATTGGTTGTGTCGACATCGTCGTCGTCGTCCGTGAGGTTGGAGACGGAACCGGCGTTGCCTTTGAGTTGGCCCGGGATAAAGGGAAGATGGGAGGAAGGCGACCAGTCCCCGCCCGACGGGATAATTCTCGTGGAAGAGCTGAAGGACGAGGAGGAATGCCGAGATGAGGTCGAATCGCGGGTTGAGAAATCAACGAGGACGTGGGGGCTTCTTGTTCAAGGGAGAGGGTTAGATTGCACCGCTTGTTATATTCTTAATACTTGTAGAGTCCTTTCGTCGATTGGGGCGAGCACGCATTTCTGCCTCGTAAGGGCGGAGTGCTTTGGGGATACGGCGGCGGCGCAGCTTAGGAAGTCGTGGTTGTTGTAGATTTCAGGATTGGATGGATGGTGGATTGCCATCGTGCACATGAACTAGTTAACAGTAAATTGTGGGATTTGGGTCTCTACTCTCTAGGCACACTATTGTTTCAATTTGATTGGCTTCATTCTCTAAGCACACTATTGTTTCAATTCGATTGGCAATTTTTCCCCCAAAATGAATTGAAGGGAAACTTGTTATCATGCTATGTCCATGCTCTTGTAAATTTATGTTGGTAGTTTGATGAGCTACTTATTATTGTGAGCAAATGCAATGTATAAGTCTTTAATCCTCAAGAATGGGCAAATGATTTAAGTTCCTCGGCAGAACTTGAATTCTGATCAATGTATTTCATTTTACCCCTAAATTCTAATCAGCAATAATGGCCAAATTGTTAAAACTGCTTTTGCAATTCATTGAAATTCTTCTTTGCATAACTTGTTCCTTACTTGCAGTTTCGAAGGTCTCACATGAAAGAAATCTTCAATTGTACCAGATGTAATCAACAAAACCATCTGTATTAGGGAAAAAATAGATCAATCTCACCAGATGGAATCAAACTCAAGAAAGCAAATGATCAGGAAGCACAAATGAGTTCTATTCATTTCATGAACATCAACAGCCACAACACGCATTCAACCAAGAATAACACATCTCTATAGTAATCAACATATTCCAGATCCACAACGGTAATCCCTCCACTTCCACCCAAACCAAAACACAAACAGAAAAAACCCTACAGAAGCAGAAACTCAACTACAAAGACTTCTTAGGCGAAATCCGGCCACTCCGCCGAGGCGTCACCAACGCATAACACCTCTTCTTCCCACGCCTCGCCGGCGACACGTCAACAGTCACAGCAGCCTTCCTCAACTTCCCACTAATCCTCGAGTCCAAAGTAGCCACCTCATCAAACTCACCTCTAAGACTCCTCGCCCTCTTCTTCAACCTCGGACTAGTCCTCACAACCACCGCAGGCACTGCCACGTCAGTATCACTCTCCTCTTCCTCATCCGACTCCAGAACAACATGCTCTTCTTCATCTTCTTCCTCCTCCTCAGATTCCACCATCTCCTCTTCTCCCTCCTCTTCCATTTTCGCTAACCGCTTCATACGATCCGAAGCCGCTTCCGCCTTGACCTTCTTCTTCCTTATGGACCTCTCCTCGCTGTCTTTCTGCTTCCGGAGCTTCTCGATGGACCCCTCGATCCTACCCTGGAGGCGACGGCGCTTGAAGTTGAGGCCGCCCATGGACCAGTGGGCCTCGTGGGCCCAGGAGAGGAGCGGATCGAGAACGGAAACCGGAGGATCGACCCGATCCCCGGAGTAGAAGCGGGGACGGGGGAGGCCGCTGCCGTAGAACTTGCCTGGACCGAGTGCGACAACCATAGTTATGGAAGGAGGTGGAATTAGGGTTTGGGGAGGAGACGGTTGATTTTATGGAGGGGTTTGGGAGGGAAATCGGGGAATTGGCGGGATTATGGGGATTTGACGCGGCGATGAAAAGTTTTGGGCGCGATCAGGGTTTCAGAATGGAAATTGTGCATCAATCGTAATCGGGTCGGGTTTATTTTCTCTTTCTGGAAGGCTTCGGCCTGTATGAGGTTTTGTGTAAGGATCCGTTTGTATAGCTTTCGACCCACGTGTTGTGGACCGATTGCTAAGATGTGGCCCCAAGCTATTGAATCATTTGGACCGTAAATGGATATAGCAATTGATATTTATTTTTATTTTTCAAAAAATCTGTCAATCCGCCCCGCAACGCACCAAGGCGGATTATAGGTTCAATAAATGTTAAGTGGTCCAAATTTAAATCGTAAAATTTACTAAGGTAAGGTAGGGTGAATTGAAAGTTTGTTGGAATTTAGATTAATGGGGAAATTGAGAAAGAATTCAACGGGTTGAAATCTCATGTACGTAATATAGTTGTCTAATTGGGGTCTGTGGACCAAAGGTTTTAAATCTTTTATTCAAATAATGTATTATTCAATTTGGTGTCCATTTCAAAATGACAATTTGTGAAAAAGAGGATTTCCCTCTCTCTTTTTAAAACTGTATTATCATAATGTATTTTCTATACCCAGTCAAACACCTCTGTAGGTTTAAAATCAGTGTTTTCTATTAAAAAAATACAGATTGAACGAAATGTGTATTATTTAGGCCTTTCCAAATGGAGCCTTACTGGTATTTAATTCAAAGGTTCGAAATCTAGCGATGTGAATAGGTTGCAATTTTAAGGGATCTTTACTAATCATACGAAATATATAATCCAGGAGAATTGCCCAATCCCTTGGTCTTTATTTGCCAATTGCAATCACCTATGGCTTAGCTTCCAAGGGTGGATGAAAGTAAAAATTCCAAGCTCACTGGTAAAACTCACAATTACCAAGCACCACATATGTCTAAATTTTGATCTGGAGACACCTTGGGTCCAAAACTCATGTCGTCAAAATACGCCTAAGAGGCAATTCTTTATTTTGATGCTGCATGCCTGCACATCCTCGAGTTTAAAATTTTTATCTTCTCTCTGTCGGTAGAAGATAGGAGAGAGAGAATTTCTAGTTACAATCCAGTAATTAATATCATTGAATTCTGTATGCTCGTACTTAGAATATTTATAATTAAGAATCGTGACTAGAACCGTCGAAAATAGCGAAGATTTTGAACTTCTAAAAAGAAATAAACAAAAGATATCAACAACCGAACACCGATAATGCTACCAAATATATACAAAAGCTGCACCGAATACAAGATTTGTCAAATGTATGATTACATCAAAATACAACATAGAAAATAAATGTAATCATAATCACCACAAAAGACTGGAGGATCCGGTCCTAGAATGTGCTCGTCCTCGGTCATCACCCAACAAGAACCTCCAACAGTCCTGAAAAACAACATAACAATGATGAAATGAATGTGTTCTAAAAGTTTTACTTTTAAATGTCAATTATTATGAATTGAATGAGAAATCACTTTGTTCCTTGTTTATGTTATTCGTCTTTTGGAAGTGTTGAGGAAGAGGCTCTTGGTCCTTAACCGTAGAGCTCTAAAATATATTGGTTTACATAAAACAAAAGATATTCGCAATCATGGTAATTAACATGAGACATTAATTACCGAGTTAAGATTGTCGTGTTGGTCATAGATCATTTTAGCTCTACAAGTGAGTGACAACACGGGTACACAAAAGAGGAAAATAGTACTTTTGTATACCGAATTGACCTAACAAGTAAAATATTATAGGAATGTGTTTTTGTGTCACTAATATTTTACTATGTCCTTGGTCCTTTGATATGAGACTTATATCTGATCGCTTAAGGAGTTCTTAATTAGACTAGTGTCTTGAGTTATCGATGAGTGTAGTGTAAAGGCATTAGTTGGTTAAGCATACCTTTCGTTGGAGAAGATAGTTAGTCAAAAGATTATCATTGCTCCTCTCAATTGTGTGATGATATTAGTGGGCCCCTTGATAAAGCAAAGTTATAATGTGCACAATGTGATTTGAGTTAAGTCACATATTTATAACTAGCTTAAAGAGATCAAGAAATGAATACTAATACAAAGATGACACAATACTACTTTGTGTGTATTCTTAATATCATGAGGCAAGAGACGGACACAAGTGGTACACTCCATCACTAAATGGATCGGGTTTTGGTTCGAGTGGAATTAAGACATTTAACTAATTGGGAGCTATAATGTGTAGCTAGATACCGCTTATAGCTTGTGATATTAAGCTCTTAATATCACTGCCAACTTAGTTTAGATCCTCTCATATGTCACACCACAAAACTGGGAAACAAGAAATGGGAATTTTAAGTTCATAAGATGTGTCGGGTTTCATGTAGAAAATATGACACATGGGGTGAACAAACAAAATCAAAATTATGTTGTGATTAATAACATAATTAGAATCTAAATTAAATTCATATGTGATGTAAATATTATGAGGTGTAATGATTGATCATTACATAGGATAATATGTTACATAAGTTGTGAATTTACTACTAATCCCGAAATGTCAAATTTTGTAGGGGTTAAACCGAAATTTGATAAGTATGCAGAACAGTGCTCCAACGGTCGACCGGTTAGCAGTAAACGGGCGACCGATAGGGCACGGTCGACCGGACATGTCTCGACCGATAACAGAGAATTTTCATCTGTTCGAACGGTCGACCGAATGTAATCCGTCGGTCGACCAAACATAGCGATGGAATAATTCATGTTACGAACGGTCGACCGAGTTATTGAACGGTCGACCGACACCTGGTTCGAGCGGTCGACCGAACCTCCAAACGGTCGACCGGTCCAGACGGTTAATGCAGAATTAATTTAAGAATTAATTAGATCATGCATGGAATTGGTCCATAATTGATTTAATTCGTGGCTAATATTATTTATTATTAAATAATGGATGGTTAGATGGAATTTTGCATTAAATCATGGGCAAGAGGTTGCACATGAATAGGTAATTTGGAGAGAACTTATAAATACAAGTTTATCTCATTACCTCCTTAATTCATTCATTGTTTTCTCATGCAAAAATTCTCTCTCCATAATTCTCCACGAAAATCCCTTGATTCTTAAGTTTAGTTTTAGTTCTTAAGATATCATCTTCTCAAGGGAATTAAAGAGGGGTTAGTAATTAGATTCTAAACCCTATCGGAGATTGAGAGACTAGCTTCCCTCTCTCCGATCTTGTTTAGAGTTTGGTGAATACTCGGAGGCATCCGGCGCAGCGAGGAGCATCCCAACCGTCTCCGAATTTTCAAGAAGTTTTAGAGAACTTCTAGGTATGAATTTCGGAGCCCATATTTGTTTTAATAAAGTTTTGAAACTAGTTATTGAAACAAATTGTTGCATGCATGAAATAAATCATAGAAAATTATAAATTGATCCTTATTGTGCATAAAAATTTTCGAAAATAAATATGTACAATTAAACATGAAATCCTACAAATGATGCCTGAGTTTTCATAAAAACAACTCAGTATACCAAGGTCACCTGCATGCATACTACGTACAATGAATGATCCTATCATACTAGTATACATGACATATCACAGGTAATAACAAAAATGACATTCGTCCAACCAAAACATGTGTCAAAACAACTGAACAACGATTGCTCGCACAAGCTGTGATATTGTTGCTCACACTGCCACCACACAGGCTCACGGTCCACAAACATCCCCACAAGTTGTAATACCGATATTTACTCAAGTGTCAACAACTGCTCACACAAAGTTGTACTACTACTGCGCACTCGATACTTAAGACATGAAGTATTCCTTCGTCAATACTTTCAGGGTGATGTCTAAAGTCTTGGCTGCACCGAACTCCTTTGGTAATTGCAATTTCTATGTTATTGACTTGTACGTTTAAGTTCAAAATGAGACTATTCTCAATGATTGTTGCATGCACTTTCTCTTGAGGCTACTTGGAAACTAAGTCGGCATGTTGTGGGAGTGGAAGGTTGAATGTCGCCTCCGGTTGCGATTCGAACGCCTCAGTTTGCCCGGATCGGAAGAAATATGTGTTCTGGGATGGTGCTCGTCTAACGCAGGCGACTTGCCAACTTGTTGCCCAGCGTGCTTTCACGGGATCCAAAGAGTTTGCAACTCCTATCAATGTTGAGAAACTTATGAAAAGTTAATTAGTACTCACATTGATCCAGTCTATATGAATAGATGTATCTCAAAGAAATAATAATGATCTAAGTTGTATCAAAACGAGGTTTATTTCATTTCACGGGAGTAACTAATAAATTGTTCGGTCCAATGTTTTTTGAAATGGTATTCATTTTGCTCGTTAGTTTTTATTTTAAATTTTAATATACTCTACATCTCTACCTCACTCTTCAATATTTTAAATCTTAAACTTCTCAAACATACGAAAGAAACTGTTAAAATTTGTTCTCTCATCTTGACTATTTCAGGACAAATAATTTCTCAACTAAGCTAATCCAATTTGATTTTGTTTGTTACGTTCTTACCCTTAATAATCTGAAAGTAAACATGAGACTTGTGTCGTGTCGGGTCGTGTCGGCACGGCGACCGGACCCTTGAGTCCGACACGACACCGTGGCCTATTTGTTCATATTTTTCAAAATGGCTCGTGCCGAACCCGGCAAGCTGGAATCCCATGTCTATCCGAAAAGGAACTCAACGAGGAAAACAAGTAGAGACGAGTGGACACACAATTGAGATTCCTTTTCTTTAGAGCTGGAAGTGCAAAAGAACTAAGATAGGATTTTTTGCTAGGTACAACCAAAAAAATGAAATTGATCTTTGAAAATTTGTCCCTGTAAATTGTTCGGGTTCATGAGTTCATCCAATCTGTCTCAAAATAACATGGATGCATTTCACTTCGCAATCCACTCGATTGGCAATTTTGTCAGATTCCGTTATAACGTACGGTTGATTTTTAATAAAATCAAACGCATATTTTGTAGGTACTGCCTTTAAATTTGTTTTGTTGTTATGGGCAAAATTAGCAAAATATAGAGAAAAAGAGTAAATTTCCCATCCCAACTAAAACACTGGGCCCTTTCTATTTTCTTAACTAACTTAAGCCTATCAATATAGTTCATCAAGATTATATGGTTGCCTGATACAACTTACATCAATATGAGTGAGCTAAACTATTATGGTGGCGGTGAGCAAAATCATGAATTTACTTAGACAGAAACGGTGATGACGACTTGGGCAGTGAAGGCGTTGAAGCTGGTTTGGGACCCAAAGCTGAGGTCAAACCACCACCGCATTCAACTCAGACAACGAAATACAACCCATATGTCGTCAATTCTCAAGTGCATATAACCAGCTAACCCCAGACCCCAATTCCAGCTAACCTCTGCCAAACGGATCTGCAATTATTTCACCAAAACACAGTCAAAATGTATTTCCAATTTCCCATTCAACAGCAGATGAGGAGTTTTTTTTTCCTTTAAAAAATGGAAACATATCACATACAGGATTTGTAGGTCTATTCATCTACTACGGCAATACATTAAAATTGTCAGTCATCAAAGTACATTCCCATTGCTGTATGTATAGTCCCACACTACCTAAAGTTTTGAATCTCAGCTTCAATATGTGAAGTGTTATTGTGCATTCCTAAGTGCCGAAGTGGTGTCTTCTTTTTGTGTGTGATCGTTTTCCTAACTGCTGACTTTAGCAACAGGATTTAAATTTTAAAGAGATATAAGTTGGTAACTAGTATGGAACTTGACATCTTTACTTTCTCACCGCCAGCAAACACCTAGGATCAGTGATTACGGACATCCAACCTTATCTTTGACAGGCACCATCACCAGTAGATCTCTAACACCAAAACTTACCTAAAGATTGAAAAAAGATGATCATTCGGAGATTGTGAAATCATGAAGATTGATAACAATCTCCACCGTTACCTTATACTTCTATACAGAGTTTCAGAGTTCACCTACGACACAGGCAACACCTTCTGACTATCAAGAAGTTTGTCAATTTACAAAAGTAGCATTAAGGAGGAAGAAGAGATGAACTACAAAAGGAGATGAGTAGGGGGCAGACAAGATGACATAGGGGAGAGAAAGAGTAAGTAGATGGAAAAAACTGAAAACTAATATATTTTCGTTTTCTTCATGGACAGACATTTGCCAAAGATACATTTAAATGATAAAACATGTAAAAATTGCATAGCATAATATCTCGTTTGAATTTTATAAAATTGAAATTTGACGATATTATTTAGATGTGTCAACTGTTAAACATTAAAAAAGAAAAAGAAAAACAAAGCTCCCAGTTCAAAACTTAGAGCAGAACCGATTGGGGTGGCAAAACGAGCAAAATGAGGGAAATGAATACAACATGATTTGATTACACGAAGAATGTGAGAAAGCCAGAAAATAGGTAATGATCGACAATGATGACGACTACGATAACAATAACAAAGTCGTTTCGCAAACGTTTTGTATCATTCGGACACTTTTCAGTTGATATAATATTGAGTTCATGCAGCAGAAAAGGAAAAGTAATTTTGGATTGTTAAAGTTCAAAATCTTTTTGTACGATAACAAATTTGTCTGTACACGTCAGTAAATCTTTCATTAGATACCTATCGTCTTGTCTACTATACTGCTTCTCCATTCGAAGGTCGGTGCTCCACTACTTCGACACTGGTGGGATTTTTCGACGCGAACATGACTCGATGCGGGATTGATCCAACACGGGTCCGACCCGAAATCGACGCAGATCCAACACGGTTTCGACCCGAGATCAACGCGATCTCGACACGGCCGCAACGCCGTTTGGACACGTAATCGACGCGTAATCTATGCGGGTCCGACGCGAAATCAACGCAGGTCCAACACGGATTCGACACGAGATCAACGCGTTTCGACACGGCCGCGGTTTTTGACGCGTCATCGACGCACTTTGGACACGAAATCGACGCGTAATCAACGCGGTTTCAACACGGTGGCAACGCGAATTGGACACGATCCGGACACGTAATCAACGCTTTTTTCACGCGCCCTCGACGCGATCCGGACACGTGCTCGACGCGTTGATAACGCGTGACCGACGCGATTTTGACGCGTAATCAACGCTTAATTTACACGTCGTGGACGCGGTTTGATACGGGATCAACGCGGATTCGACGCGTAAGTGACACGGGATTAACGCGAAACCGACGCACAATTGACGAGATTTTGACGTGAAATCCACGCGAAATCAACGCGGTTTGGAATCGTGGACCACGCGATTTTGACGCGAACCCGAAGCGGGATTCCAGCGATTTCGACACCGGAGTCACGCTCGTAAGGCGAAATCCACACGAACTCCACGCCCTTTTGGGTTCCGGTGTTTTGAGCGGCCTTAGGTTAGGTCGTGTCTTTGGGTTGGCTGATTGTCGCCTACGTGTCATGACGGGATTGGATACATGAGAACGAGATGATGTATGCCTTCGGATGAACCTTTGAGGAACTCGGATGAACGTCAAAATATTAATTTCTTAACGACAACTAACTCTGAGTTCACACGTCATAATGCCGCCCTATTCTAGTTAAAAACGGTCTACAAATCATATACTACAGGATGAAGTTCCTTTCCTTCACAAATCTACTACGAACATATTATTCTCCATGTATTTGTAAAACCATAAACGTCGTTTCCGTCGAAACCAGAGTCTAAGTGTTAGATCCCTAACCTAGGGTTAGTGGGCTAATGATGTTTAAGGAGGGGGTTTGCATAGGGAAGGTGTGCGTGAACAGTAAGGTCGTGGGAGGTATGGTGTAGGGTGATGGGTGGGGTGTTGGCGAGGTGAGAGGGTGGGTTTTTTAAGCTAACCTCTCTCCCTCTCTCTCATTTTCGGATCTCACTCACTCACTCTTCCCCTTTTCCCTTGTGCGGCGAGCAGCAGAGGACGCGGAGGTTCCGGAGTGAGGAGGTCGGCGCTGGGAAGAGGTCGCGCGTGCGGAGGTGCGGAGGCGCGAGCGAGCTCCGGCGGTTCGTCGTCGTTGGTTGAGGTACGCCGCTCCTTAGTGTGGTTTATTGTTAACCCTAATGAGAGGGTTGTGTTGGTCGGTCGGAGGAGGTCGGAGGCCTCTCCGACGTCGCGTTTGGGCGAAGAAACCTCGGCTGGCGCGAGGTTGAAGACGACCGGACGGTCGACCGACCCTTGGGCGGTCGACCGATTGCATGTATATCTTTACTGCCTGTTGCGTTTCGGTCGACCGAGGCCTTGTGTTCGGTCGACCGGAACTTAAGTTTATTGGTTTATACTGCATGATGTTCGGACATAGGCTTGAGTTCGGTCGACCGTTATATGACGTAGAAATATTAAGTTGACCCTGTAAGTTCGGTCGACCGAGACCCCTGAGTCGGTCGACCGATGGATTAAAATGATGTAGAAGATGTTATGTTAGTTTTCGGTCGACCGGGACCTGAGTCGGTCGACCGATAGACTGGATTGTAATGTTGACCAGACTCCGGATTTTGACCTCGTTCGGTCGACCGGTTTTAGACCTTCGGTAGACCGTTGGGGGGATTGTGTTCTGTGCGCAGCGGTAGACCGTGTTAGGGACGGTCGACCGATTCCTTTCTGGAAACGGTCGACCGAATCACCTCTTACGGTCGACCGTTTGGGCCCAGAACAGAATTCCAGATTCCCATTTTGAACGCCAACTTTGCCACGGAAACCCGTGTCCTCGCCTTGTGCGTGAGCCGGGAGGTGACGGTGGGCGCGTGATGTGTGCCTGCCCAGGGACCGCCGTTGGGAAGAGTGTGGGTGTTCGGGACGCGTCACCTCCGAGTATGGACCGTGACTTGAGATGATTGTTGGGCACTTTGTAGTATAGCAGACCTGAGGGATCGTGGATCCCAGTGTTGATGTGTGTGCGAGCACGCAACTGGCGTTGGGTGAGGTGACTACCGGCCCACGGGCTACGGAGGTCGCTGCCCTGCTTTTATAGCGGCGCGGTTGGTGTTTGCGGCTCGAGGAGCCCGATGACCTGGCAGACTTCGGTCTGGATCTGTCCGATGTTGTGCCGGACTGTTGTGCCAGACTGTTGTGATGGACCACCGATGTTGTGCCGGTGATGCCGCCGAGGTTGTGCCGGCGATGATGATTGTTGGGCCGAGGCTGTTCCGGCTATGTTGTTTTCCTCGGCTGGGCACCTACCGAGATGTTGTTGTTATACCTTCCGGGCGACGGCCCCGTTGGTCCCTGTGGCTCCGACCACTGAGATTTGCAGATCTGTATTCTATCGGCGCGCAGACGTGACAGAGGCTCCCTGCCGAACCCTTGAGTAGTGTAGCCGCGTGTGGGGGGTGCGATGTCGCGTGCTGTAAGGCTGCATGTGCCTGCAGTAGGTCTCCTCGGGAGACTCGTTGTTGATTGTCGGACTGATGTCCCGTTTTACCCTTCGGGGGAACTGTTTTCATTTCTGTCGATGCCATGACACGCTACTAGTATGATAGGTTCATTGTGTAATGCATGCATATAGGTGAGTTGGCGTACGGGGTTTTCTTTCTGGAAACTCAGGCATTGTTGTTGCATCTTTTTCAGGACCGCAGTAGGTCCAGTGGGGTGGTGATCGGTGGGCGCGCACATTTGGAGTCAGATCCTCTAGTCAGACCACTGAGGTCCACATGATTACGTTTATCTTCCCTTGTCGTTTTGTTGTAATCATGTATTCATTTTGGCAAACTCTGATGTATTATGGTGCACCGCTATATTGTTTATGAGAAGTAACAGTCCCGCCTTGATTATTGTGCTCTTTGTCTTGATTATGAATTTTTAAATTTTCCGCTGTTTCGGGATGTTACACTAAGACTAGTCTTTGATTGTCGACCCGTTGTTGGTTGTACACCACTTGAGGTTGATGCATTCCGACTCTTGGTTGGTGCACAACTTGGTTCGCTCGACCGTCGATTCCCTTGAAGTGTTGCACCAAAGCCCGGAATATTGGTTGTGTCATTTTCGAATAAAATTGCTGGTGTTTTTCGCGATGCTTACGGCCACCTTCTCGGAGGGTGGTTGGAGGAAGTGTTGGTGGGATTCATGGAGAGTTCCCCAGTTTGTTCATGTGTTGATCGTTGGTGTTGTGTCCGGTCTTTGTAGTGTTAGTTTTCACTTTCCAGTCGCCTTTAATTGTGGAAATCTTGAGTAGCATGAATTATTCCTGACAGAGATGGGGCGATCTTAGCCTATGAGTTTCGTATGGTGTGTTTTGAGGTGGCACGTCGATGTTGGAGTTTGGTTTGTGTTACTTCCGGAATTATTAAGCTGGGTTTTTGTTGTTGTTGCTATCAAGCGTTGAAATATTTGACTGGAAAATTAAGTTTTATTAATAGGTTCGGGTTCAAGCCCGATAAAGGAGAAAGAAACACAATCATCAATTCTTCATACGAGAATATAACGCTTCATAAACATCAGCCTCTGACAGATCATGTGTTTATATTACAAAGTCTACAAAGTACCATATGAATGGTTATAATCAGATGGTACCTAACCAAGTGTGCTTTAATCACATTTAAATAGATTGGAGTTTATGGATGACAATAGTTGGAATTAACTGAACGTAGGTTGTTATTATATGAAAAAATTAATGAAGGATATACTCTGTTAAAACATTTAAAAGAAGAAAGCAACACCTTTTCCATAGCCGGCAACTCCCAAGATTGGCTTTACATTTGCCTTCTATTACGTCGCACGCAATAGAATGTAGTGTCATCAAGGGCGACGTGCTTCATCATGCTAATAATTCCATAAGACCAAAGCGTTAGGTGTTATTTGAAAGTCATATGTTGATATATATATATATTTAATTGACAAGTACAGTGAATTCAAACTCGAACTACGTATAACGGTATAAGCAATCAAATTGACCTATCGATGTAAACTAAATCCGAAGCTGGTAAGCTTTATATAAACACGGTACATCAAATTAAGTTATCCAAAACCACAAAGAAAATGTTGTTAGAGTGGAAAAAGAAGTTACAAAAATTATATTGACGAAATAAAATACGTACACTCCTAATAGTCATAATAAATTTTTTATTTCTTTTCCACTTCGTGATTGAATATGGTTATATATAAAAGACAGTTTTGACGTGATGGTAACGGAGTATGTAGGAGATGGTACAACTGCAAAAAGATATAACTAATTTTAATACTTCGGCTTAAGATAGATAACAAAGTTATTCTAATACTTTAATGGACTGGTACTGAAGTTAATGGGACGAGAGAAACGCAAAAAAATAAGATATATGTCATGTGGTTGTAGGTCTCAAAGTCAACTCTTTGCGATCTCTTAGTGTTTCCACTCCTTTCCAGCTCACATCTCCATGTGCTGAAAATTATCGAGTGGAAAATCACATGTCTATAACTATAACTAAGTCAAATGACACCTTAACAAATCGCCCTTACTCAATAATTATCACTATCACCGATTCAGTTAGGAGAGGAAGTTGAGAGATAAAGATGGCCGGAAAGCTTCTTCTCCTCGTTTTCGTTACCGTCTTGTCATCGTCGATGTCGTCGTTACCAACAGCACAGGCAGTTCCTGCGATGTTTGTGTTTGGTGACTCGACTGCGGATGTTGGGAACAATAATTACCTTCCCGGAGATAAGGCAAAGGCTAACCACCCTTATTACGGCATCGACTTCACCAACTCTGTGGCTACCGGAAGGTTTAGCAATGGATTCAACGGGGTCGACTACTTAGGCACGTTTATTAACGTTTACTATTTGCTACAATTTGTGGTTTCGATCGATGCTCATCCAAAGGTCCTCACAAATACCATTGATGTTGAAAGTTTAATTCTTATACCAATATGTTGCATATGTCTACTTTGATGGTAATTGATGGAAAATATATTAAAAAATGTCTAATGAACTTATATGAAAAAATGGATATCTCAAGATTTCCATGTCTCGAGTTAATTCTAAAGTTCCATGCACAGTGAATCATGCAGACAGCTTGGACCAACCTCATGGAAGACCACGTAATTTGTATTAAAGCTTAACAGAACAAAAGCGAGATGCCTAGTTCAAAACATCAGAATATTCCGGTCAAAAATAAAATACCGAATTATTAATTGGTTTATGAAATGTTTTTAGTGAATGACGATCGAGAAGTTCATTTATTTGTTTCAGCAATGGAGTTGGGATTCAAACAGAGCCCACCACCAGTTCTATCCATCAAGAGGCCACAGCAAGTGTTCAGAGGCGTTAACTTCGCTTCCGGAGGATCAGGAATTCTTGATACTACAGTATGATTAGTTTTTATGTTGCAAATTCACTTCGACATTTTTTTAGCTTAAAGTCAACTTTTGACTTTTGAGTAAACGAAAAGAAGGGTATATTTGCGATACGATAAATTGCAAGGATTTGCATGTAAATTTCTGCAAACAATATTACTTGTCGTTTGAGTTGCATGTCTTTTTTTCAGGGAAAGAACGTGTCTATTTCAATGAGCACTCAGATCGTGCACTTCAAGAAGGTCGTGAACATTTTCCTCCACACTTTGGGAAAGGGAATCACAGCATTTGTGACGTCCAAATCCATCTTTCTCTTTAACACAGCCAACAACGATATGTTCGAGTTCTTCAATAAATTTGGAGCTCGCAACAGTTCCCTCGACGAGCAATTAGTTTGTGAGCTTGTCAACAAGTTCAGGGATCAACTTCAGGTGTAGATCTCGTTCTCAGATGTTTTGTGCATGACTGGTAAAAAAATTAATCATCACATGCAGGTAGCGCAATAGGGGTAGATCATTAAGTTATCTAAGAATTTATTTAATGAAGTACATAAGGTTTGAATTGATTAAAATTAGAAAACTAACTATGACTTTCTGAAAACCATATTTGTATATCATGTGGATTGAAACTAGATCTTAGATAGTATCATAATAAATTTGGCTGTCATGCAGCAAATATACAAACTCGGAGCCAGGAAATTTGTTGTCACAGGCACGGGGCCGTTAGGGTGCATTCCTGGAGTAAGGGCTGCCACTCCAAACGAAGATTGCGTTAAAGAACTCAATGACTTGTCCCAGACCTACAACAAGGCCACTCTAGCTATGTTGCAAGATCTAAGCACAACTCTCAAAGGCATGAAATACTCATTCACCCAAAGTTTCAGGCTTTCGTCCAAAGCCTTGGCTTCACCTAAATCTTTTGGTATTAATTCAAACTCACATGACGTTTGTTTCTTAGTTATTTATTTAGATTATTTTATTTCATTTATATTCTACACTAACTCATTATAAATTTCAAACATCCGAATACGTCTGTCAATATTCTATATTTGATTTTTACTATAAAAAACTAAGGATTTTTCCAACTGATAAACCCCAGGAGTTCAGAATTTACATGTACGATCAGCTTATTATAAATCCACTTAATCTACAATGTTAGACCATTCCCGACAATCGTTACGTTTAATTTTTTTCCAGGTTATACAGAAATCAAAGCGGCGTGTTGCGGGAGTGGAAGGTTGAATGCTGCTGCCGGTTGCAATGTGAATGCCACAGTTTGCTCGGATAGGAGCAAGTATATGTTCTGGGATAATGTTCACCCAACACAGGCTACTTACCGATTTGCAGCAGTGAGTGCTTATAAAGGATCCAAAGAGTTCGCTACTCCTATCAACGTTCGCAAACTTGTTAAAAGTTGAACTCATCTCCATGATAAGGACCGACTATCTATTTATGTATCAATCTTTCAGGCAAAATTTAAGTCCAGATTGTATCCAGATAAGGTATTTTCTTTTTGTGAAATGTAATTCTCAATAAAACCATATGTTTTTATCTTTTTTGGGAATTGTAATTTGCGATCAAGTTGGTACTCGTTTTGGAACATTGCGTATCAGGTTGGCTCGATGGGGAATTCGTTTAATGAATTTAATCAGAACAAATTAGATAATGAGGTGACTTGAAGGAGGAGAGCACAAGATTACAGTTTGCAGAGGTTAGGTTCGAAAAGACAAATTACAAAAAAAGGGTTTATTTTAGTGAACGAGTGCAAATCTTATAAGAGATGAAATGCCCAAATAATTTAGTTAGACAGATAAGTAATTTTGGGACGAAGATAATGTACCAAGCGGTTCACAAAGACAGAGTTTTACCAGTCTGCTTAAACAAAAATCTTTTTTCATGTTTTCTTCTCTCTTTTTTAATTTTATTTGGAAAGTAGCCTATACTACGAGTCAAAGTTGCACCACGCGGGCTTCAAATCTGACGTCAGATACCCCTATTTAGCAGTACCGAGATTTTGCATATTTACCATTCCATTTTGTGATATTTATACCAAACCATTACAATTTAAACGTGACAATCCACTCTCGCCCAAACAAATTACATCATCACGGCATTTACGTGGCTTAATGGAGTATTTGGAGATTGACACAGTTTTAGCGTTGTGATAATATTTCTTTTATGGTGAACTAATCTGAAAACGGAAATAAATATATATATCAATGTCAGAATATGATGTTGTGCTGGGAGTGAACAAATTAAACGATTTTAAGTTGTGTTTGTTTTACATTGTTTTATGGAATTATGCATGGGCAAACTAATGATAGGATGTGATGTAGCATAGTATATAAAAATGATGCTGGAAAAAAACAATATGACTTGCCCTAATGACGTGGATAAAAATTTTGATGGTATGAGCAAGTTTCTAGTTAGCTTACTTCAAATTCCAACATCTCATGGACAAAGTCAGAAAACGAGTGTTTGATATTCTACCACGAGGATTGTTTGGTGGGGCCAACCCATATTGTTTTGTAGCTCAATTATGGGATAAACAAAAGTAATTTTTGGTAAATGAGATTGATAGAACCCGTCAATTTGTCATGTTACATAAACTCATTTCAAGTTTTAAACTTGTCAACCTACCTCTCTAACGGGTCTGGTCAAGATTGAGCCAAAATATAATAATTAATACATATATATTAATAATATAATAAGGAAAATATGTAGAAAGTAATCCCCAACCTGCGGATCCGATATGTGGCAGACGAATTTTATTTTTAGGGATCCAGAAATGACCAAAATTAAAGCGGATTGGATTTAAGTTGGCAATACGATCCGTGTGGCAAAAGTTTCTATATTAGAAAAGTACAAGCAGTCATACTTCAAATTAAATGAGACTATCAATAAAGCAAAGATACAACACATACATGCAAAACACCCGCTAATTAAAAAGAGTCGCACCCAGTCTAGACTCTAGAGTGATAAGATCTGATTCAGAAGAGTCCCATACTTAATCATATAATCTCACACTTCCAGAAAACCAAGCACGAAAGTCCATCCATCCAATCAATCATCACCGCACGATCTACCCACCATTCCATCTCCACCGTTCACTCCCAACAACTTCGCACCGAAACTCCAACCCCTCTCCAAGAAGTTGGAGCTCGCAGTTAGCGTGTCCAAATCGGAATCTCACAACAAACACCTCCACTCCCAAACAAAAATCCCGAATTCTCCCTCGAATCCTCCGATGGCGTCGATCGTACGGTCGACCGTGGCCGACCTGGTGATGACGTTCCTGTGGGTGATCTACGCGTCGACGCTGGGGATCCAGACGGCGACGGTCGCGACGTTCCTAGGGTTGGAGGGGAACGCCCTCGCCGGGCTCGCGATAACCACCGTCCTCGTCGCCATCCTCGTCGTCGTCTTCGAGGTAGTCGGGGGCATGCTCGGTGGGGCCAGTTTTAACCCGACGGGAACGGCGTCGTTCTATGCTGCTGGGGTTGAGGATGGGAGCCTCGTCTCCATGGCCTTGCGCTTCCCGGCGCAGGTTTGGAGTTTTGATTCTTGTTTTGGGGGTTTTTAGGATTTTTCTTTTGGTGTTTGGGAATCGAGAATCTGATATGTCAGTTGGAGTGGAATAAAGTGTTTTTATCTTGTTGGGGAATTTTGATTTTTGGGAAATTGAGTTTTAGGTACGGCCGGAATCGATAATGGAATATGCTAAGCGCAGTGATTTTTTTCCCGGATGTTGTTGGAAGGAAATTATGATTTTGTGTTTCTGATAGAGGACATTTTTTGTTTTGGTGGATTGAGGGAACGAAAAATAGATGTTTTTTTAGTTCTGTCCTGACAATTTCGGAGTGGAATGTCAGTTCTTTTTTTCCTCCTAAAAAATGCGATTTCTGCACCATACCTTAAGAACAAGCTAACTAAGCAAGGAGTAGCATCTTAACTAACCCGCACTCAATCAATAGTATCATATTGTAGAGAATTTGAGTGAGATCAATGGTTTGTGTTCTGTTGGTTTTTTTGATGGGAAATCAAAGTTTCACATTGTGTTTTCTTTTCTTTTGGAAATTTTGATTTTGTCTTGGGTGGATGGCAAATTCACTGTGGTGGTAGAGATATTCACAACATTGTCAAAATAATAGTTGTTCTTGGATATTATGCAGACTTTTCCATAGGCGGTAGCCGCGGTACTGTGATATTATTCAGGATTTCACAGTGGATTTTTTATAGAAAAAGGGTTGTTATTTAGGGTCAAATATAGATATATGATACCCCATAGGCCATATGGTTTTGGGTTCCCACAATGATGTAGTTTTGCTTTAATTTTATGAAGTTGTTTTGGAAGCTGTTGTTGGATTTTATTATTATTATTCGGACCAGAATATTATATGGAAGTAGTGGGATTAGTATCGTAAAATACCTATCAGTGATGAAGGAGAGAGAATATTTAACTAATCCCAACTGTCTATGTGGAAGTAGTGGGATTAGTATCGTAAAATACCTATCAGTGATGAAGGAGAAAGAATATTTAACTAATCCCAACTGTCTACCATCACAGTATAAACAAGATATGCTACTGTGGGAATTCAGACATTTGGCAATTATGTGTTTTCTTTCTCTACCTTCCATTGTTATTCATCTCATTTAATTTTAACATCTGGATTGAGCAGGCTCTTGGAGCAATTGGAGGTGCTTTAGTGGTTGTAGAGTTTATGCCAGCACAATACAAGCACATGATCGGGGGACCATACCTGAAGGTGGATCCTCATACTGGTGCCATAGCTGAAGGTGTCTTGACATTTGCTATTAGCTTTGCAGTCCTGTGGATCGTCCTACGAGGGCCGAAAAGCCCCATCATCAAAACCTTGTTGATTTCCATGTGCACTGTAGCAGTTGTCGTCACGGGTCATGCCTATACCGGTCCCTCACTAAATCCTGCAAATGTGAGTCTCCCTATTTTATTCTAACAATGTTGTTCTTTACATTCCAAAAACCGACTCTGTGGTGTTGTTACCTATATTTCTACTGATATTTAGAATTTCGTATCTCTTAAGAGCAGGATGATAGTAATATAGTATATTGATAACTATTCTAACATGTCAGCACGATTCTGCTATTTTATTTAATAAAAAGAAGCTCATTACTTTTCCAGACAAGGTAAGATGAACCATGTTGTCATTAACATTTTGGATTATTCATCTTCCTTCAGTTATCAACATGTCTCCCAAAATTTCGTTCAAAGTAATCTTGTCGATGTTTTTTATTTTTATTTCACAGCATGTGCTACCCTTGTACCCCGCCTTTGATTGCAGTCTGTTATCATGTGAACCTTACGTTTAACTGTCAGGATTATTTTTGCTTCCACAGGCATTTGGTTGGGCATATATCAACAATAAACACAACACATGGGAGCAATTCTACGTCTACTGGATCAGCCCATTCATTGGCTCCATTTTAGCTTCGCTGACATTCAGACTTGCATTTTCACCTCCAGCACCCAAGGTGAAGAAGGCTTAATCAGTGGACAGATGATAACTACGGGAAACTAGGATGATGAAAACTACAAATGGCCGGGGAGCTCATCTTGGATGTCTGGTCCGTATCTGTTGTTTAGGTACAAAATTGTTAGGATCATTTCATGCATGCTTATAGTTTGATAGGTAATTCGTGTTTAGTTAGATCTCATGGCTTGACGCTCTGAAGTGCAGTATGTAGATAATTGGAAGTAGTCTATTGGTTGGGGTAATCGGAGCTTCTCTGTGTGCTGTTAAAATGTTTCTTTGTGGCTTGCGTGGTTTCATATTGTTGCACTAACATTCATGATATTCAGCAACTTCGTCTTGAATTCTTCAAAATATCCCTGTAGTGTTTTTTTGGGGAATGTCTGCATCAAAACTTTATTCGTGGGATCGCGAGCTCTATGATTTATAAATATGTGATTCTGTGACCCACGTTTAAAGTTTTTTTGGTTTTCGTTTTTGAGATAAACCCACGTTTAAAGTAAAGGCAATAATAACATTTGTTTTATACACTTCAAAGAAGATACAGACTGCAACGCAGCAAGTAAAAGGTGAGACATAAAGAGTGGTCCTAGGTTCCCTGTCATGTTCTAGAAAATATCGAAAATAAAGTGCTACTAATCTACAGCCTGAAGGCAAAAGTAGTAACCCAAGGATCAAAAGTAGTAGAGGATATCTGCAGTTGTGTATTTCCTTGTAAATGCATCACCGACAAAGGGAGAATGCAAAAAATGAAGGGATTCCGCTGGCTGTAACCACCAAACAAAACTCAAACAAGCAATAGAAATTTAATATGGATTTTGAATTACGAATTGCCGAACTTTCTTCTTGCTTTTGATAAGCACTAAACACTTTGGAGTTAAATATGACATCCAACTACTCTACAATAATGAAGAACCATATCGTATGTCACACTATCCGGAGGGTACCAGTAATTTATGATTTGTGCAGATCATGGAAGTGTTTTTTTATAAGCAAGAATGCGTAAATGGTGTGTTTGAAAAGGAAGAAAAAGTAATTACATATAACATACAACAGTCTTTTACAGTTAAACATTCTCTGTTTAATTAATATACCATAATTTTTATATCTACAAACACCGTGAAGGATCAAGAGATTTCAGGCAAGGGAAGAACCATAGCACTCTATAACCTGGAATAGTTTCCAACATCTTCATAGTGATCCATGAATGTGTTATTGAACTTCTTGAAGTTGTCCATTACTTGGGGCATGTCTTCCTCTGCGGGCAAGATGGTCGTCCTCAGGTGGAAAACTCTGAAACGAAAACAATAATCATAAAGTCATGTATACAAAAGAAATATCAAGGTTCATTTAATATTATCAAGTGCCATGCTTGTTACTTGTTACATCAAAATATTTCTGGACTGAGAGAATACCCTTTATTGAGATTGATATAGCAAAATGTATAAATAAACTATGCTTTGGTGGCAGTGAAGATGACTGGCCTTTTACTTGTGAAAAAAATATGTATAAAGAAAGTAGTATATGAAACACGAAAATAAGATGCAACAGACAACGAGACCACTACATGATATCGATATCCTAAAGATTTTTAATCCTGTTTGAAAGCAATATTTAACAATAAAGAAATCTCTGTTATAACAGGCATACTATAGTGTCATCATAGATCATGCCAAAGGATGAAACATTCATACCCTTCTTTTCCTAACCTAGTTTGTTTTCGTTGTTTAGTCCTCGTGGATTTGTTCGTTAGCTTTGTTTGGATTAAACTATGTATGTTAATCAACATATACACCCAATTATTATGTACGCTCTTATTTGTATTTATTCAATTAGAAATCTAATGTTGAGTTGTAAAGTTTGAAACTTAGGATTCTCTGATACTCTTTAGTCTCACGTTGAGAAATTTGAGAAGTTGATAAATATTTATATTCCTAGGTTTCTCACACCCGTTCGAGGGGAAGAGAGAGAAAATGAGAAAATGATGCTCACACATGCATGCATGTGTGCGTCTGTCGCAGTTGTGTCAGGTGTGGTGTGAGTTTTTTTTCCCGTGTGCATTTAATTTTTTGGTTCTCAATTTTCAAAGACGTTTACACGATTGTTTCTCTAAGGATATTAAAACGAGGATTATGGAGAAAGGATTTTTTTGTATTGTATCTTATTTCTGTGTCTTACATGAGTCTATATATACACAAATAAACTGGGTGACCGTTTGATCTTTAATGCTGCATTTGGGGATGAAGAGATGCGTTCTTTGGGAAGAGATGCAACGACTTGGTGAAGAGGTGCGTTGCCTCGTTTGTTTCAACACTTCCCCTCAAGTTGGGCCCGGAAGAGATTGTAGGTGCCTAACTTGCTTATGATGGAGTCGAATTGTTGTTTACTCAGGGCTTTGGTGAAGACGTCCGCCAATTGTTCTTTACTGGAGACGTATGGAACTTCTATTTCTCCAGCTTGAATCTTTTCACGGATGAAGTGACAATCAACTTCAATGTGTTTGGTCCTTTCGTGGAACACGGGGTTGGAGGCAATGTGTCGTGCGGCGTTGTTGTCGCAAAACATATTTATAGTTTTAGTTTGAGTTTGACCCATATCGTGAAGAAGTTGTTTTAACCAAATGAGTTCGTTGGTGGTAGATGTCATTGCTCGATACTCTGCTTCTGCGCTTGACCGGGCAACAACCTTTTGTTTCTTATTTCTCCAAGTAACAAGATTTCCACCAACAAACGTGCAAAAATCGGTAGTTGATCTACGATCATGGCTCCCTGCCCAATCAACATCTGAAAAACCAATGATATTGTTAGAATTGTTGTTTTTCATCAGTAATCCTTGTCCTGGTGTTTGTTTTATGTACCTTAGAATCCTATCAATAATATCTAAATGCGATGTTCGAGGTGCATGCATGAATTGACTTACTATACTAACAACAAATGTGATGTCGGGTCTGGTTACGGTTAAATATATAAGTTTTCCTTTGGTATTGATGAATATCTCTAATAGGTTCACCGTTAGTTGGACTGGTTTTGAGATTTGCCTCAATGTGTGTATTAGCCGGTCTAGCCCTAAGTCTTCATGTTTCTTTTAACAGGTCTAGGGCATATTTCCTTTGTGATAGAAATATACCTTTTTTCGAGTATGCAATTTCTATCCCTAAGAAATATTTCAAGGATCCTAGATCTTTTATATCAAATTTTGTTTTTAGGTAGTGTTTAACTTGATTAATTTGTTCATTATTATCACCAGTAATGATGATGTCATCTACGTAGACCAAAACTATGATAATTTCTCCTTTATGATGCCTAGTGAACATAGATGCGTTAGCAGAAGATTTTAAGAAACCATAAGCAAGAAGAAAATGACTAAGTTTTGCATACCATGCGCGGGGTGATTGCTTCAGGCCATAAATGGCTTTGTTGAGTTTGCATACCTGGTTGGGAGAAGTGTTGTAACCTGGAGGGGGCACCATATATACTTCTTCTTCAAGGGTTCCTTGAAGAAAAGCATTTCTGACATCCATTTGGTAAAGTTTCCATCCTTTGTTAACTGCTATGGAAAGAAGAACACGAACAGTATTCATCTTTGCTACTGGTGCGAAGGTTTCTAGGTAGTCAAGCCCATAGGTTTGAGTATATCATTTTGCTACAAGACGAGCTTTATACCTTTAAATAGTACCATCACTATTATATTTTATCTTGTAAACCCATTTGCATCCAACAGGTTTTGTTTTACTGGGTTTAGAGATAAGAGTCCAAGTGTTGTTGGTTTCTAAGGCTTTAAGTTCTTCTTGCATTGCTTTTTGCCATTTAGGATTGCTACTAGCTTCATCGTAGTTTTTTGGTTCTAGGGTTTCGTTTATTTGGTTTAGGAAGGCCCTATAGTTTGGTTGTATTTGTTTGTAGGTGAGGTAATTCTCAATGGGGTAAGTTACTTGAGAGGTGATAAAATCATTAAACCTAGTGGGTGGACGTTTGGTCGGGTAGACCTCCTTGGGGTTGGAGCTCTTGCTTCTCCTTCGTCTCTTTCTTTGTTATTTCTTTCTCCTTGTGTATCTTTCTTCGTTATTTCCTTCTCCTTGTCCTTCTTCTTCTTCTTCTGTTTCGCTGATGTTGAACTCAGGTAGAACCGATGTGATGTCTGGACGAGATTGGGTTGTATTGTCAGTGTTGTAGTAGGGCTCTGTTTCTCTGAATATTACGTCTCGGGAGATATACATTTTACAAGACTCAGGATCAAAACATTTATACCTTTTTTTTTGAAAAGAATAACCAAGAAATAAACACTTTACAACATTGCTATCAAATTTATCTAGGCGTTTCTTGTGAACAAAGCATACACATCCGAAGATTTTAAGATGATCTATGGTTAGTTTTCGCCCTAAGAGTATCTCAAGTGGTTGTTTATTCTGAAGAATAGGACTAGGAAGACGATTTATTAGATAAGTAGCGGTTAAGACCGCGTCAGACCAAAAACGTTTGGGAACATGACTTTGAAAAGGTAACGATCTAGTTACATTTAAGAGATGACGATTTTTCCTTTCCGAAACTCCATTTTGTTCAGGGGTGTGGATGCATATCAATTGGTGTAATATTCCCCGATTTTTCAAAAAAAATTGAAAGTTGTGGCTGGTGTATTCGGTCCCGTTATCTGTCCTTAAGGTTTTAATTTTAAAGTCATACATGTTTTCAACAAAAGTTGTAAAATCACAAAAAATTTGAAAAACGTCGGATTTGTTTTTGAGTAGATAGGTCCAAGTGTTCCGTGAGAAATCATCAATAAATAGCACAAAATATTTAAAACCGTTGTTGGACTCGACAGGAGCGGGTCCCCAAATATCGGAGTGAACTATTTCGAAAGGAATGATTGATTTGGTTTTAGAGTTAAGAATGTTGGCTTTTTGGCCTTAATCTAGGTTTTGATGATTTAATTAACCTAATCTTAATTAGGATGATGTAGAGTAGCACACATATTGCATTGCACATATATAGTATTGTGCTAACCTCTACAGGTGATCAAGACTCGTGGAAGGAAGGAAATCAAGTCAAGATTTGTAATAAAGCTAAATGAAGACTTGTAATCTTGATTTTATTTTGAGTCTTAGGAACATATGTAAATTGAGCATACAAGAGTTAAAAACATATCACATACACACTAGGTTCCTTAGAGAAGTCACACACAAAATTTCACCTTATTTGGACTTCATTAGATCACCCAAACCTTAGTCGGAAATCACTTATAAACTTAAACCCAGATTTCATGTGTGAACCGGTCGACCGAACCAGTTCTCAGTTCGACCGGTTTATAACAGACTCTCCACAGTGATTTTACCGAACTCTACCGGTCGACCGGTTCTACCTTTTCGGTCGACCGATCCCGGATTTTAATATGGCCGTTTTTCTTGTCGTATTCCTATAACGGTCGTATTCGTATAAAACAAACTTAACCCCAAAATACATTCGGTAACCGGTCGAACGAAGACCTTGTTTCGGTCGACCGGTTGAACACATTTTCAGAAACCAAAATTCCCTGCTATCGGTCGACACATTTCTCGTTCGACCGATTGACCTTTGTCTCAACCGAATCCCCTTTTCGGTCGACCGCTCCATACTTTGGTTCGACCGATTCACTTAAGTAGAGTTAAGTTCTAGCTCGTTTGTCCGACCGAATATTCTTTTGTTCGACCGTTCTCCTTGAAATCAAGTGAACGGTCGACCGGTTTAGTAGTTTCGGTCGACCGGTTCTGGACAGATTTGCAGCCCGATTTTCTGCTTTGTGTATCTTGCACAAAACCCAATCAAATCTATCCCCAACGGCTAGAAAACCTTAGGAGCTTATATATAGAGGATCAAGACTTGTTGTTAACACAACTCTCCAACTTCCAATTGTCCAATTCATTAGAGAGAAGCTCTCAATCCTCAAAGCTCCCAATTTTACTCCACAAGCCTAAAATCCACACTTAGTGATCATATACTCATCCTACTCAAAGTGTGCTCAATTAGAGAGTGAATCCCACTCAGTTACAAGAGTTGTCAAAAGAAGCAAGGACTTCGGTGAAAGCCCGAAGTGTCCCTCTCGGATTGTGAGAGGAAGAATTCAAGCAAGCGAGGGTTGTTCGCGTTGCTTGTGGTGTAAAGGCGTTCTCTCCCGGCCCGGAACGGGGAGTGGTTAGTGAAGACGTAGGCGGAGCTCGCGGAGTCGAGCGGAGCTTACAAGAGAGGACTAGGACCCGGGTGGGGTGCCGAACCTCTATAAAAACCGACGCGTCTTTTGTGGTTTGCATTTTCTGTTAATTTCCCTACTTGTTTTTAAATTTGTTTCCGCTGCGTTTATTGTTTAATTAATTAGGGATTAGCTTAAAAGTGATTAGTGGACCCATAACCCACACGATCCTACATTTGGTATCAGAGCCTTGTTCGTTAATTTTGTTCTTAATCGATAAATTAACATGGCTCTTAATGCATCCACACCTTTAGAATCTTGTAAACCACCACACTTTGATGGAAATAATTTTGTTTCATGGAAAAGTAAAATGATATCATTTATTAAATCCATGAACATTAACATGTGGTTTATGATTCAAACTCCATATGAATCACCTAGATATGATTTTAGTAAATGGAGTTTAGAAGATGAGAAAAATGCATCCCTAAATGCTAAGGCTATGAATGTCATATTTTGTGCATTAGGAGATGAACTTTTTAATGTTGTTTGCTCATGTGATAGTGCTTATTCAATATGGCAAACATTAGAAAAGAATTTTGGTGAAGGAGATTCACCAACCGGGAAGAAGGGAGAAGCAAATCCTAAGGATGTAGCTCAAGCAAAGAAAATGGAGATTAACTCAACATCTTCATCATCATTAAGCTCATCCGATGGAGAAAGTGAAGATGAGGTATCCTCTAGCTCTTCTTCAAGTAGTAGTTCAAAAGATAATGCCCATGATTTTAATGAACTACAAAATGCATTTCAAAGATTATTTGAAAAATATAAAGAACTTCACAAGACTAATCAATTAGCAAATGAGCAAATCCATGATCTTAAATGTCAAAATGCATCTATCTTAGATGATAAAGTTGATTTGCTTGCTAAAATTGAAGTTCTAACTTTAGAGAATGCATGCTTGAAGGAAGAAAATTTAAATGTTAAGAATACATCATCTCATGCAATTGATAGTCATATGCTAGAAATTGACACTAATGACTTGCTTATTAAACTTGATAAATCTCATTTAGAAAGCAAACAATTATTACATGACTTAAATTGCATGAATGAAAAGGTTGCAAACTTAGAGATTCACATGCTTAACATGAATGAAAAGCATAATTCTATGATTAAAAATCTAAATTGCTTAAATGAATCTCTAGCAACTAAAAACAGTGAACTTAATGTCTTAAATGAAAATTTGTCAAATAAATTGCATAAGTTCACACATGGCAATAAAAACAATTTTTATGTTAAAAACTTTCCTATTCAAATTAATGTTAAACATAATTTTGCCATGAAAAAGAAAGTAAGTGTAGAGGTACCAAAATCAACTTGGATTTGGGTACCAAAAGCTAAACTTAATGGACCCAAGCAAAAATGGGTACCAAAATCTACACTTGTAGGAGCTTGAGGAAGAGATTGGTGGTGACCGGGTGAGCCAAAGCGTCGAATTCGAATCCGGTTGCATCACCAAATCAAGATTGGAGCTATTCAAGATTCAAGTTTGGTATAAAATTTCTATCCTTGAAATTTCTGAAAATTTAGCTCTAATCTAGTTTATATGCTAAATTGTCATATCTTTAGAAGTTCAATTCATTGAAAATCATTAACCCTATTCATTGCAAATCTTTTACCACATCCATTGATTTTAAATGTCAAATTTTAAATGGATGTTAGAATAAGGCTTAAGTTGAAACTTAATTGAATCATATCAATAGTTTTCATCTAGCCTTATTGATAGGGGGAGCTTAAATGTTATATCTTTTATTAGTGTAATGAAGTGCAAAATTTAGGGGGAGCAACTTCATTACAAGACATCCAAATTCTATGCTTAAAGTCTTAAATAATTATTATTTTTGATGGATGTCAAAGGGGGAGAGATAATTAAGGGGGTAACTTGGAATTTGGCATAAAATTAAACAAAAACTATGCACATCCATAGGGGGAGCATTAATATGCATAGTTTACATATACAAATTCCATGTATTTAGATAGAATTAAGATATCGGTTGCCATCATCAAAAAGGGGGAGATTGTTGGCTTTTTGGCCTTAATCTAGGTTTTGATGATTTAATTAACCTAATCTTAATTAGGATGATGTAGAGTAGCACACATATTGCATTGCACATATATAGTATTGTGCTAACCTCTACAGGTGATCAAGACTCGTGGAAGGAAGGAAATCAAGTCAAGATTTGTAATAAAGCTAAATGAAGACTTGTAATCTTGATTTTATTTTGAGTCTTAGGAACATATGTAAATTGAGCATACAAGAGTTAAAAACATATCACATACACACTAGGTTCCTTAGAGAAGTCACACACAAAATTTCACCTTATTTGGACTTCATTAGATCACCCAAACCTTAGTCGGAAATCACTTATAAACTTAAACCCAGATTTCATGTGTGAACCGGTCGACCGAACCAGTTCTCAGTTCGACCGGTTTATAACAGACTCTCCACAGTGATTTTACCGAACTCTACCGGTCGACCGGTTCTACCTTTTCGGTCGACCGATCCCGGATTTTAATATGGCCGTTTTTCTTGTCGTATTCCTATAACGGTCGTATTCGTATAAAACAAACTTAACCCCAAAATACATTCGGTAACCGGTCGAACGAAGACCTTGTTTCGGTCGACCGGTTGAACACATTTTCAGAAACCAAAATTCCCTGCTATCGGTCGACACATTTCTCGTTCGACCGATTGACCTTTGTCTCAACCGAATCCCCTTTTCGGTCGACCGCTCCATACTTTGGTTCGACCGATTCACTTAAGTAGAGTTAAGTTCTAGCTCGTTTGTCCGACCGAATATTCTTTTGTTCGACCGTTCTCCTTGAAATCAAGTGAACGGTCGACCGGTTTAGTAGTTTCGGTCGACCGGTTCTGGACAGATTTGCAGCCCGATTTTCTGCTTTGTGTATCTTGCACAAAACCCAATCAAATCTATCCCCAACGGCTAGAAAACCTTAGGAGCTTATATATAGAGGATCAAGACTTGTTGTTAACACAACTCTCCAACTTCCAATTGTCCAATTCATTAGAGAGAAGCTCTCAATCCTCAAAGCTCCCAATTTTACTCCACAAGCCTAAAATCCACACTTAGTGATCATATACTCATCCTACTCAAAGTGTGCTCAATTAGAGAGTGAATCCCACTCAGTTACAAGAGTTGTCAAAAGAAGCAAGGACTTCGGTGAAAGCCCGAAGTGTCCCTCTCGGATTGTGAGAGGAAGAATTCAAGCAAGCGAGGGTTGTTCGCGTTGCTTGTGGTGTAAAGGCGTTCTCTCCCGGCCCGGAACGGGGAGTGGTTAGTGAAGACGTAGGCGGAGCTCGCGGAGTCGAGCGGAGCTTACAAGAGAGGACTAGGACCCGGGTGGGGTGCCGAACCTCTATAAAAACCGACGCGTCTTTTGTGGTTTGCATTTTCTGTTAATTTCCCTACTTGTTTTTAAATTTGTTTCCGCTGCGTTTATTGTTTAATTAATTAGGGATTAGCTTAAAAGTGATTAGTGGACCCATAACCCACACGATCCTACAAAGAAAAGGTAGTCTAGTTTGTTTAGAATACTGATAAACATCACATGCTCAGAAGAAATAAATGGAAATAGCGTTTTTAAAATCAAATGAGACGGGTGTCCCATTCGTTTGTGCCACAGGACATGGTTTGGTATACTAGTGGTATGAAAACTTTTGTTCTGAGCTTCTAAAACATAAAGCCCATTGGAATGAATCCATTTACCAATCGTCTTCCCTGTAGTTCGATCTTGAAAGAATACATCATTCGGGGTGAATATAACATTACAATTTAAATTTTGTGTGATTTTTGTTACTGAAAGAAGATTAGAGGTGAAAGTAGGTATATATAAAACATTTTTGTTTACTTGATCTAATATGGTGGTTTCACCTATCCCTTTTATTTCTACTTGATTATTATTTGCAACAGTCACAAAGTTATTTGGTGAGTTCACATGATTTTTTATTTTCCTTAGTAGACTAGAATTTTCGGTCATATGATCAGTAGCACCGGAATCAATTATCCATTGATTATTATTTACATGTCTAAAGTTTTTATCTGTTTTATTGGCAGAGTAATTTCTAGAACAAGGAGATATATCTGCGCAATTACCTGAACTCTGAGGGGTGGTATGCAAATACCCGCTGAGCTGGGCCAACAGCTGATTCAGCGGAATCAGGTCGGGTTTGTTTGCGGATCCAGATCCATGTCCGGTGAGAGTTTGGGTATTGTTATCGGATCGGGTCAGCGAATACCCGGATCCGTTAGACATACGCGAGGTTATAAAACCCCGTGGATCTGACCGAAAACGAGATCCGTCTTCCCATTTTCTTTGCTCCTCTTCCATGTTAGGGTTTGCCACCACCCCATTTCCCTTTGGTCCGCCATTCCTTTTTTTGTTCTGATGATCTCCTCCTTCCCTTGTTGGTCGAAGATGAGGATGTAGGAACCAACACGAGTTCCTGTTGTGCCCGGTTTTTTTACAGTTGTCACATGTTTCCTGTGGTTTATTTCCATATTTTTTTGTCTGATTTTGGGGTTTTCCGGCGAAGAACGCCCGGGTTTCTGAAGGTCGATCCGCGATCTGAGTGGTGGTCCGACGGGATTCCTCCCGTTGGATCATCGCGATGATGGATGCGAGGTCGGGGAGTGTGGGAGTCATCGGGACTTGGCTTCGGATGGCTTCGTAGCTGCCGTCGAGTCCGATGAGGAACTGATAGATTTGATCTCGTTCCTTCCGTTCGAGTAAGATTTTTGGTTCAGCAGTCGTCGGCTCGTAGATGGCGAGTTCGTCACATCCACGCTGCAGTGTCCCGAGATACTCTATGATGGTTTGTCCTTGCTGTTTCGTCTGCGACAGATCGTGTTTTAGTTTAAAAATGTGAGCAAAGTTGTGGGTTTTACCGTATATGCTTTGAACTGCGTCCCATAGCTCTTTTGCCGAATTTTTGTAAAGGAAGATGACCCCGATCTTTGATTGCATGGAGTTGATTACCCATGACATCACAAGGTGGTCCGTCGCCTGCCACTTTTCTTGTTTTGTTTCAGTGTCATCTTTCAGTGTCATCTTTCCCCTTTCCGCTGAGAGCTAGCGTAACAGCCCGTGCCCATGACAGATAGTTCTGTCCGTTGAGCAACTGTGACACCAGTTTTGGAGCGTTTGTTTCTGGGTCCGTCATTTTTCTTGATTTTCCTTCATGGGTTTTGGATGTCGGGGTTTGTTTTATCTCCTTGAACCCCCATGAGAGGCGAAGGTGATGGGTGGTGGGTGTTTTCTTGGTTTGGTTTTGTCTGAGGTGAATCGGTGATGAGTGAGGGGCACTCTGAGATTCACCAATGATGGAAAGAGTGTTCTAGGTGGAACGATTGCTCTGATACCATATTAAAACGAGGATTAGGGAGAAAGGATTTTTTTGTATTGTATCTTATTTTTGTGTCTTACATGAGTCTATATATACACAAATAAACTTGGTGACCGTTTGATCTTTAATGCTGCATTTGGGGATGAAGAGATGTGTTCTTTGGGAAGAGATGCAACGACTTAGTGAAGAGGTGTGTTGCCTCGTTTGTTTCAACAAAGGAGAGTCTGAGAATGACGACTCGATCAAGGTGTTTTCTTTTCCTAACCTAGTTTGTTTTCTTTGTTTAGTCCTCATGGATTTGTTTGTTAGCTTTGTTTGGATTAAATATGTATGTTAATCAACATATACACCCAACTATTATGTATGCTCTTATTTGTATTAACATCAATAAATACAACAAAGTTCAACTTAATGTTCAAATGAAGCTTCAAGTACTGAACCTACGAAGGAAGTTCCACATAGATAATTTTAATTTCTGTAATAGCAGTCCGACAATTTTAGTGGAACTATGACAACTAAAAATCTACACATTTCATGATAGCAATGCTATACTCTCATTATGACGGTTACATCCAAAAAATGTCACGGTTGGTTACCACTTAACACCTCTGGATAGAGCATCAACAGAATTTCTAGTTTAGAATAACAAACCTTCTTCCCTTTCATCTGAAGTTCTGAAGCTCTGAGATAAAGTTCACCCCTAACAGCATACGCAACTTTCTTCACTTTGTCATTCAAAGATTCGTAGTCTAATTCCACGGATGACATGATGTTCTCAACACAAAACAACACAACACTAATCAACTCTGCAACAAGTCCAGATGGAAATTAAACACATCAAACCCCTTAAAAAAGCAAAGTTTTTCTGCCTTATTGCATTGGTTAGATCCCGTAGCCGAGAATTTCCAACAACTAAACTAAGCAATTTGAATATAACATCATAATCCTTGCACTTCAGGTGGAAGGAAGTGGACACAAGTCTATATAGAGCGTTATAGATTCTCTTCTCGAGCAACGTGAAAATATATCTCCAACGCTGTTTTGCACATGTGATTGTTACTATTTTCTCTGTGTCTACGCAACTCGTCCATAGATATACATGGATATCCGATACCATGTCAAATTCGGTTTACAAACACGATCGGAGCAAATTCTTATGAAAACTACGTAATTGTAGATCGGAGCAAATATAACGCACAAGAAGTTCAGCATAAGTCGCTCACCTTTTTTCGTTTCTTCTTTGTTTTTCTGTGGAGAGAACGGCTAATACTGGTCGGGGTTAAGAGAGATTAATATTATTTATAGAGAACTTTGGGTCTTTTGACGTCCACTTATTCTATTCTATCTGCTTTCTGGATTTCACGTCGTCCACATTTAGGACGGTTTTTTTCCCTCTCCCGGAAAGTTGGACAAAGGAGGAAAGGGATTTTGGTGGGCCGAAAAAATGGCTTACAATTTATTTATTTATTTGAATAATAACGATTTATTATCGGCCCAAATTTAAGCTTGTCCGTGGGATATGTTTGGAATTTTGGTTTGGAATAAGCTCAGAACTTCTAATGCAATCTTTTGTATTGTATAAAACTTATATTTCGGGAGTTGATGAAGATTGAAGGGAGCTTATAGAGATTATTATTAAGGGTCACGGTAAACTATAGCATCGGGTCCGTTTGGACTAACTCATTTTTAGTGCTACATGAGCTCTTTTATGTGCTCCAAATCGTGTTCTTCCACTCCACTTTCAAGCACAAGGGATATCAACCACGATGGACTAATTTTTGATTGCCACATTAACCCCCTTGATTTTATGAAATTCATAGACCATGGATTCAAAAGGACTCTTAATGTTGGACTAATTATAATTAAGTCCGAGCATGAGAGTGTCAAAACTCAAAACGACGACAACATGCAGTCCATGCATGATATGAACTTGTGGATTTCTTTCGAAAGTTGGGTAACGGGCCGACCCGGCTTGAGCCCGTCGGCCCGCGAAAATAAAAACTGGCCAAGTTCTGGCCCGGCCTGTCGGGCTGTGGGCTGGGCCCACTGGTTTATTTTCTTAATGTCTTGTAAACAAACGGGTCTGGCCCGTCCTGGTACCCACTTTAACTCATTAGTTTAATCCATGCATGTAACACTTGTAACTTTTAATCTCCATCTCATTGAAATCCCACAAACACTTAGCTAAATATATGATAACACCAATTATTAGGGTGTGCATGTACTAATCAAACAATTATCCCATGCCACCACCACCTTGTAAGATAAAACATTTGAGATGAATATAGAATAAGATTCAATTCGATCAAAAAATTGGTCCACTTATCTATTTATCTACGTATTGAGGGGGGTTAGTCGTTTCAATAGAAAATCACTCAAAGGTCAATTAATCGTCACATTCACCTAATGATTTCCCGATAAAATACTTAAAACTCAAGGAATAATAAACCATTGCAACGATTTCCATGCCTCACACATCAGCCTCTTTATATTACATCACGTAAACATGTTATATATTTCCATTACAATATATGGAAATAATATCAATGTTTCGTACAAATTAGCTGTATAAATTGATGGGGGGAAACTCACATTTGACACATATATAGAAACAGCAAACATCGCATATCAAGTCTACCAAAAAAAACTTGGAATCAATCTGTTGTCTTCCTCCCGCCAAAGTTCATAAACTCAACTTTTCACTATAATAGTACCTCTTAATTCAGATTATATCTTGGCAACATCCACAACCAACAAGGCGGCGGCCCGAACGGCGACTGTTGTTTGTCACGTTCGCAGAACGGCGTGAACGTTTTCTCCTTCAGATCAAATACCCCGACGTCGTGCACAAGCGTCCGATGCCGAACCAAATCAACATGATCAGTGAAATACACACAATCTTTCTTTAACTCCGGAAAGTCTTTCGTCGACACAACGACCGGATAATTATTTCCCAGAAAAACCGCGTGGTCACCGATGCTTTCCATCTCAACCCACATCTCATTCTCGATGTCCAATTTTAGGACAGTCACGCATACAGTAGTCCCGATATCGTTCGGATGGTAAAGCCATCGTTTAACGTCCCCTTCGTGGGGCGCGTTGTCGGATTCCCTCCAGAGCAGCCAGAGTTCGCCGTCCATTTCGAAGAAATAAGGACCACCTGGATAGCAACAGTACTTTGTGCGTCTACCGGAGGAGGGGTTATGAAACATGAAGTCTATTTCATGTTGACGAGATAAGGGAGGGATGTCCAAAATCACCGTTGGACCCAGTTGAGTTGAGATGTAGAGCACCTCTTTGTAGACTATCATGTCGTAGAACGGGTACTCGAGACACGTCGGTGTCCAACACTCATCGCCTTCCCTCGCGAACGCAATGCTGACTTTGTCCGAAAACGCGACGAAAACTATCGGCTCATCGTCGGGACGAGAGACAACGACGGCTCGGGAAAAGTAAAACCTCACAAGTTCTTCGAGCGAGTATGTGTTGACACGATCGCGATACGAACTTACAGTGTAGCCGATTATGTTTTTAGTTTCATCATCGAGCTCGATGTACATGATTTCGCCGGGAAGAGTGGTGAAGGACGGGAGACACATTTTCCTGTTGGTCATTATATTGAAGCAATGTAGTTCCAATACCTCGTCCACGTAAACAATCCAACCGTCTTTCGAGGAGCCTACGACGAGCGATATTGCAGGTTTCATCTCCGGGAGATGGACCTCGTAATGTTTCTTATTTAGGATGTCGTACGTTTTGTGGTGAGAGTCGTGATTCGGAGACGGGATCATAAGACATGGAGTTTGAGGCAGCTGGAAGAGTTTCGGGTACACTTCTGCGACACGATTCCATGACCGACAGATTGATCTTGCGTTATTGCGATCACTAACGGTCGTAAGTCGGCCAAAGATTACGCACAGTATGTCGACCGGCAAGTCCGACCAATCCACGTTACGATTACACGTGTCGTCGACACGAAATAAGGAGAATTTGGAAAGGAAGGACGATAAGTGTGATGCAAGAGCTTTGATGCTGTTGGACATGTTGATGTCTGCACGAGCTGAGAACTTGGAAAAGAAGTGCATCTAATGTTGGTATGTGCTGGTATTTATAATAGCGTGAAAGGAAACTTTCGGTTTCGGTTATGGAAATTCGGTTGCGTTTCTGGAAAGTATGATATTGTGTTGCTGAGTTTGTAATTAAATAATTTATCTTCTGTTCCGATTAATCCGGCTGAGAAGAGGTCACGCGGAGGAATCGGTTTAATCAGATTTTTGTTGAGATTTTTTCAGGAAATAAAACCTTGAGAAGTCTAAGCGAAGTAATTATTTTGCAACTTTGGCGCCAAAGTGGTGGGTCCCACAATCGGTTTTAATTTTTATAAGAAAAAAAATATTCTTTTCTAAATATTCCAAAACCACCTCTGTTTCTTTTTCTAATCGGGAAAAATAGATTTTTATGTATTTTCAAAAAAAAAAAGATTGCTCTATTTCTAGTTTTTAGTAATAGAACTAAACTGAAAAACTATAATCACCGTCTTTGAAAGTCTTTTGTTTGTCTTAATTTTTAGTTTTTTGTGAAAAAAAATCCTTCCATAACCTTATATAACTCTAACTTTTTCTTTGCAATTAAATGCGTAAAGAACCTTTATTAGTTGATTGAGATGGAATTTCTCCTGTTAATTTATATTGAGAGCTACGGCTACAACCTCTGTACATATGAACACAAGTTATATTTATCTTATATGCGTATCAATTGAAGTTTTTTTTATATATCAATTGCAAATTTATTTTAACACGACGACAAGATCAGGGGTACAATCGAGTGTACTCGAGGCAATCTCAAGCTCATTTAATTTCAATCCCAAGCGCAGCTTAGACGATGCTCACAAAGATCATGACTTTGTGAGCAACTCATAAATGAGTTTGTCTGCTTAGTCGCTAGCCTTGTTTACCCGTAATTTATTAACCCGGTAGCACAAATGTCACATCCTAGACCTATAGCAGAAAAGCTAGATAGAATCATATTAACATTCATTGCGACACTTGATAAAGCATCGCATGGTTTGAAAATCACGTTCATTTCACACGTACATTCCACGGTGATAGATCACAATCAACCGTCAAGTCTTAACAAAACAGACTACACGTGTCCAGGTAGAGTAATGTGAAACTTGAGGGCAATTTGCACTACAGTTTCAAAAAAAAATCACCACAAAAAGAGAGACTACTGTTCGTCGCCGAAAAATTACTTAAATCGTATTAAAAATTACCTTTTTGCCCTTAACAAATCAATTAATACTCATTTCGTCCTGTGTCTTTAAACAAGGTATTTGACTAAATTTTACTCACATTCCTAGTACCAACACCACGAAAATGTCTGGCGAAACACCTGGATCAGGCTATGTAACGGAGGCGGATTTTTTTCTTCGACTCGGACGTCTGGCTAAGACGCCTCCACCTAGGTGGAGGCGTCTAGATACGACGCCTACACCATGGTGGAGGCGTCTTAGCCAGACGCCCGTATTTTTTTAATAATAAAAATTAAAAATAAAATATAAATAAATTCTTAAAATTATACGGTGTGTTATATCAAATTATTTGAGGTTCTGTTGCAAGTTTTTCGGTGGTAACGTGGTCAAATTACAATGAGTTTTTTTGCAAGTGATTAATATTCAAAAAAATTAAGATCCAAAATCTCCGGTGGTAAAACATCCCGACTTACAAATACCACATCGACAGGTCGTTGTTGGATCTGGATTTTTTTTAATGTTGATCACTTGCAAAAACTCATTGTAAGGTGAGATGTCGGACGATCGACCGTTTGCTTCTCGGTCTACCGAACATGTTCCATGCGGATCACCGAGTTTTCATCGGTCCACCGTGATCGTAAAGGCAGTAAGTTTTTGATCTTCCTAGAATCATTGGGTCGGTTTACCGATCTCTACCCGGTTATCCGAATATTTATTTTCAGTAGCTTCGACATTTCTCTGGAAATCTCTATTCGGTGTACCGAAGGGGTATCAGTCATCCGAATATAGTAATTATTAACTTATTAATTAATTAATTTAGCAATTATCTAAATTTATAATCAATTATCTTTTTAATAAAAAAAATTAAAAAATAATAAAAAATTGCGGGCGTCTGACGGAGCCATGGGGGAGGCGTCTTAGCCAGACGCCCGTACCATGGGAGGGGCGTCTGGGTAAAATGCCCCCCCCTAGGGGTAGGCGTCTTACCGAGACGCCCATCTCCTACGCTGGGCGGCTCCGTCAGACGCCCGCAATTTTTTATTATTTTTTTATCAAAAAGATGTTGGATATTTTACCAGATTCGAGTACACCGAGGCGTCCGTTGGCTCATTACTGACCTCCAAAACATTACTTTTTATGATTATAAGAGGAAGATGAAGAGAGATGTGTGATAGAAGGGTAAAATGTCACGTTATAACAGTAGAAATGAGAGAAGGACAAAATGGTAATCTGTTGGGACGATTTAAGTAGTTTTATGACGACTAATAGCAATTCAGCCAAAGAATTATGATATAAAACATGCTTACGGCTTACCCATTATCATTTTTTTATTTGCTTACATTTATCAAAATAACAAACTTGCGTGATCTATACACTTTAATTGACACCAAGTAATCTAGCCTCACAGCTAATACTGTAATCTGTGGGAATGATCATTGATCAGAGAACAGCATGTTTGGCAGAGGCGTAAGAGTGAAATTTATGAAGCTGCACATCTGAAGGTTGCTGCTGATGCCTCTCAATGTCACCTATTGGCAATTGGTAGCTTGCATATAAGGACGGTTGTTTAGCGTCTTGGCGGCATTCGATCTTCTCATGGTTAATCACATTTGCCTGATCTGTACTCTCTGCTTCATTTTGAATTTGAACGTTATCATGCTGTGAAAACTGATCCTGCTCCGACTTTTCAACCTCCAGCCTCCGCAAGGTAGATGAGCTGAGCTTCTCTCCATTTTCTCCTCCAGGCAAAAGATCAACAATCTCTACCTAGAGAGAAAAGAATGTGTCAATGGAGATGATGTTTGTACAAGTAAAGGAGGAAACATACAAAGATGGTGATAAGAAACAACAGGAGTGACCTTATGTAATAACATGGTTTATATGAGCATACAAGCAGCAGCAACTTTATTAAGCAGCATCTAGAATCTAATTTCCATTTTTATAACTTAAAACAGAACATTCAGATGGTTGAGACAGATCTGTAGAGAAACTGCGTGAAAGAGATCAGTAGAAGACTAAACCCAAGAAAAGTGATGACTTCAGACATGTCAAAGAAGGTCATTTGTAAAATCATTTAGATTGTTGCATAGAAGGAAAACTTAGGCTGTCAACTTTCTGAAAAGATATTTATGTTAGTCACCTTAAGCTTTGATAGGCCTTTCTCAGCTCTCTTTTTGTTCACTGAAAGTCCACCCGAAAATGTTTCTTTGCTGAAAAGTAATGAAACCATAATAACAAAATGTCCAGATTAAGGAATAATCAAGTGGTACAGGTGAATTTGAACAATCACTAACACACATATGAGAAACATAGGCAACACCACAAAGTTAAATCCAGCAAGAGAAAAAAGAAGAAAGAAGATATAATTAGTTTCTTGCAAGTATGACAGATCTTTTGAGAGGGAATATTGTCGATATCGTGATCAGAATATTCGTATACATTTATAAGTTGTATGGCTTCATTCTATCATACTGATGTCTCATATCGAATTTCACTCATTATATCTTAAGGCCCTTTAACAGCATTGTTGACTTGTTGGTCCTAATGCCCACCCCCAAAGATTCCCAGTGTTTGAAAGAACACTTATATTTGGAATTTAACATAACCCAGGAATCTTGAACTGACAACAACTGAGAAAAAAATACTAACATAACTTTGAATTCATCTATGAAATCTAGTGCATCCTGTTTATATGAATATAACCTGTGGAAGATGGAAGTGCCAATTTACAAATGGGTACCCTAATAAATTTTTTACTTTGAAATTATATCTATTGAACCCATGAAACATCTTAACTTTCTTTCTGTTTCCACGACTTCAGTCATGATTTCACGTACATAACCTAGATACCGCATATAAATGCCTGTTCACTATACGATTTCAATTTTTATATGTTCTTTTTCAGTTGTTTTAAAGGGAAAACACGAAAAGTGGAGAGAAAAAACATAACTTGATCATCTAGATCATTCCAATCCACCAACAAAGTGAAAGGCATGAGTCGAATGCAATTAGAAAAGTAAACACAAGATTGCAAGAGGTTTTTGTTGAAGTTTAATAGAGCAAAACCAAAAATTACATAGTTTCGGAAAAAAATGAATATAAATGTGAAAGCAAATGAACGTAAGAACACAATAATTTACAATGCAAGAGCTTGCATCTAGTCTATCGACAGATTCTAACTCTAAGTTGAGTGTATCTTTTGATATTTATCTGAAGATCCAGCAACAATTAAATTTTTATATGTGACTATATTTTGTTTCT
This sequence comes from Triglochin maritima, assembly GCA_963682175.1. Classification (NCBI taxonomy): domain Eukaryota; kingdom Viridiplantae; phylum Streptophyta; class Magnoliopsida; order Alismatales; family Juncaginaceae; genus Triglochin; species Triglochin maritima. The sequence continues at coordinate 50,376,453 of OY821774.1, read as the reverse complement.
GTTCTCATTTAGACAAAGATGTTTACTATTTCATTTTATAAAAAAATCCTCCTCGTGATGGAAATATCAAATATGCTCATAGGTATGTTTGTAATTGAATCATGTTATAACTTAAGTGCATACGAGTAGTGACAAACCTGACAATTATAGCATCTAGTTTGTCGTCCACAATAGAAGGACCATAAGGATCGAAGATAGGCTCCACGTGCACTTTTAGCGCGGGTTTAATAAGCTGCATGGTGTACAAAAATGAAACTACGAGTATAAGGGCCGATCACTGAACTGTCAGAATCAGGAAAACAACAACAACAACAAAGTCTTTAATCCTAAACTAGTTAGGGTAAGCTGCCAGAATCATGAAAACATATCAGAAATACTAATGGTACAAACATGCAAGGCATAAAATGTGGTGTAAAGGTGGATTTTCAGCATAGGAATAGGCAAAATCAGAAGTACATCAAAGCAATCGTGCCCGAGCCACTTAAATAAGCTGAGATGCAAAAGCATCTGTACACAATCAATAATCAATGAGATCGTGTATTGGATTTAAAAAAAATAGAATTAGAATTTATTTCATGTATTTACCGCGACTAGAGACAATGATTTGAAAGGGAAACATTAAGAAGCATGGTAGATCATATCAAAAAAGCATTGAATTCAACATTCTCCTCCCTAGAATCAAGCATTATATTATAATTACAAACTGCAATTATTTTTCATAGTTTATTTATTGATAAATAGAGCAATTATATTATAATCACAAGCTGCAATTATTTAATTCATAGTTCAATTATCGTCAAGCAGAACAATAAAGAAATTCATTTTTCATCAAACTTCGGAAGATGCACAACCTCAGAATCCCAAAAAATTGGAACATTTCATAATAACTTCCACGCAACCTCCAATCAGGAACAAACAAATACAAGTAAACAAACCAAATTTACCTTGATGTAATCCTCTATGGCTTGCATCCTCGTCTCTACCGGCTCGATCAAATGTGCCAACTGCCAAAAACAAAAAAAACTACTCAAACCCAAAAAAGCAAAAAAAAAATCAAAAATCATTTTTTTTAAATCAAAACAAACCACCAACCTCCTTCTTCGTCAGCATGGCGCCGTCACAGACCCCAACAACGATCCTATCTCTCGCCAAACACGCCGAAGCCTGCAGAATCAAGTGTTAACAAGAAAAAGCACACGAAACAGAGGGAGTAGAGGAGTGGGTGGAGTTTGGCCTACCTTGAGGAGGCGACGGTGGCCGGCGTGGAGACGGTCGAAGGTGCCGCCTAGAACGACGGCGCCGTAAACGTCCGCCGTAGGGGACTCGCCGTCGCCGGTGGTGAAAGGCATCGTCGGAACGGTCGAGGACGGAGAAGGGTGTGGACGTGTGGTAAGTTGGAATAGGAAAATGGGAATCTATGCGGACGGGTATATAAAGTGGAAAGTGGGAATCAACCCGTTCTACCAACTATTCGATTCGATTTTTAAAACAAAGATATTTATACTTATTTAGAGGTGACCATGAATGCTAAGAAATTCTGAGTTATATAAGAAGAAACTTTATCAGGAAAAGTATATCAAAAATATTTTCCTTACCAACTTTAGGCGGCACCTAGTTATTGGTTTAATGGTAAAAGAAGCAAGAACATTAGCTAAGTTTTGGGATTTGTTGTTATTTTAAAGGTACTTGTAGGTGACGCAATGTATTAGTTTATCTTAATAATAATTAAGCCAAATCAATGTTACATTTTGGCGAACTTTTATTTAGGTATGTCAATGGATATCTGAAATTCTGATTAGACTGCATCCGTATTTGAAATATTTATTTCACTCAGAATCAGTCAAATATTCGTGCGGATATAGTTTTTTTATATCTGCAGGCAATCTATATATGTATTCGTATTTGTAAATTTTATATTAATACTGGATATACTTATATTCAATCATTATTTGAGTCGATGGTACCCTATTCTTATTTATTGCTAATTGGGAATGGTACAAGCAAAAAGTTGATGAAATTACAGAAATTGTCGTGCTACCTATGTAAGCATTGATTTTGATGGGGATTCGTCAGAATTTAGATAAAAATGACCATTAAAATCTTTGTCATGTTCATCCCAAAAGAAAAAAAAAATCATGATCAAATCTATATGGTGAAGAGAAAGATGGACATTCTTGTAGTTGGGGCAACACCATCAGGTCTTAATTGTGATGTGGAAGTACCACCTCTCACGGACCGATCATAATGGTTCATTTTTCTTGAAAGTTATCATAATGGATTAAATGGTGCTTTGTTCGTGGAGTTGACGGGATTAAGTGAGGGTTGGTTGGGCGCTTGCCATCCAACCACGGGATTAGAACATGGTTGGTGGTTAATGCAAACCACTTGGGACTTAAACCACGCTTCCCAATTAAGTACAGAGAGACCCACAAGTGTGTAATTTAGATATTAGGATGCGTTTGGTGCGGTACAAGTTTCATGTACTCTTCGACCGATAGCATTTAAATCAATGATTTAAAAATTACTTAATTTGTGTTTAACATGTTCGGCATATGTTACTTTAAAATAACAACCTACAAAATGGATATGATATTCTATTGACTTCTGAACGTGAATTTGTATTCAAACCCATCAGTGTGCGTAATGTCATATTTGAAGACACTATTAACCATTTTGATATGAAAAACCAAAGTTAAAACAAGTGTTGCGAAATTTTAAATTTCCTTTCGGTATGAAAAGTTTTGCAAATTGGAGAAATTTCTAAGGTAGCGTTTGGATAGGAATTCTTAGCTAAATTCCAAAATCATGTAAGAATTCAATTGAGTTTTCCAAACAGAAAACAATCTTCTAGATTTTGTAGTAATATTTGGATTTCTAACAATGAATTTGTATATAATGAATAAACTAGATTTTTGTAGTTTCTTGCAAGAATTCAAATTTTGGAGTGACATTTAACATATTACTATCAATTGTATTTATCATAATATCCTCATATTTTAATTTGATAAATTTCTAATTAGAAACTATATTTATTAGATAAATGTCATATATATTATATTTTATGATAATTTTTAACATTAGAAACTAATATTAAATATATATAATTTTTGTCGACGTTGAAACATAATATTCTACCTTAGTAAGTTTTTTCGTATCATATCTTACAATGTAACAATATATAATTAGTATTATGATATACTGATCATTTAACATTTAGAATCATGAACAATAATTTATTCCATTCAAACAAGTTTTGTTTCCCGTAAGAATCATGATTCCTACATTTTCGGTTAGAATCTGAATTATTGTAAGAATCCTATTAAGGAATCCGTTGTCAAACACACGCTAAATAATCACTAGGAATTTGCAATTTCCAATGCATTTTTCAAGCAGATATTATATATGCAAATATCACACTTCAGAATTCCAAGTTCAACTCCTATTATAGGTTTAAACGACGCATCCACGTAGATGCCTTTAAGAAAAATGTCATCTGCGAGGTTATAGAAATTGTTTACTAGAATTACTGTAAAAGATAGAATACACTTCAGCCCAAAAATACCAAAACAAGTCCATTTTCATAAGCCCATTAACCAGACGACACGTTATCACGTCTTCACATTGCCAGGCCCATTCTCTAATCCCACGTATTCCCACCAGATACGGCCCGTTTGGATTATTCACTTGTATATATGACAGTTTCTTGAAAAATCCAACTCCTGAGCCCACTAAGCCGATTTCCTGTCAGACTTAAGAATCCAGAATCTTTTATTGTCGAAGAAGTTGGACACTTAAATTGCGTAAATAATACTCAAGTGCTAAGTGCGACCCGATTTTATTTTAGAATGATCTTCGACATTACTTTTATTTGAGATTTTATCGAAAAAACTTAGAACACTCCTTAACACGACACAAGCCCGACCAATATTATTCTTCGTATCTATGTACAACAATTTATGTTGAAGTGAATCCCGAGTGAAGACAGATTGATTAAAGCTACCCGAGTACATTGTTAGTATTCTCCAGCCGGGTTCCTTTCGAGTCAATTGGTGTGAAAAGAGGGGGCTCGTTCTTGTATAAATGCTTATGTTTTTTTACTAACACCATAATATCTCTCATACGCCTTCTAGTGCTTAATTTTTTTTTCAAGATATGGTAGTTTGAAAGTCACTATTTTGAGGAATTAAGAACTAAATAATTCGAAAGACCAATATTAAATTCCTCCCATGCGATTGGCGTGTTTCTTTCTCAACAATAGTGCAACCTCATGGAGTCATGGTCATGGTTGATTGAATAGTGGATGAATCATGAATCCCATTGAAACGTGGCAAATAGGAAACCCACATGTTTCCCATGCTTCGCAACCAACCAAACTATGTAACTTCCCACACAAAATTCACCGGATAAGATTTTCACTATTTCGTAGATAAAATTACCACATTAATGCACGAGGTAATTATTAAGATGTATACATAATGTATTTTTTTGATGTACTCTTTTTCGTATCTACTCCAATAAATATTATTATCACGTGATTCCACGTCGTTGTCAGCAACTCATCCATTCCCAATCCCAAGACATGAGACACGTGTGATCTGTACCAGTCTGAATCCGGATGAGTGAAGTTTTAGGTCCGTTTGGTTAGAAGTTCTCACTTCTTCGAAGAATTCAGCTGAAAGATTGAAATAACTACTATCTCACTCTCACCGGGAGATGTTTGGCTAAGAAGTTTTAGGTCCGTTTGGTTAGAAGTTCTCACTTCTTCAAAGAATTCAGCTGAAAGATTGAAATAACTACTATCTCACTCTCACCGAGAGCTGAATCGTCGAAGAAGTCAATGTCTCGTACCACTGTAATGCCCAAAATGTCCTCCATCACCCCACACCAATGACATTATTAAAGTTTCATTTCATCTCTTTGATCTCTTCCTGTTTGGATTTAATATTAATGAGTTTGTCTTCCTTATATTGTGCACACATTTGCAATTTAAGGGTTTAGGATATGATTTTAAAATGAAGTTCATAACTAAACTAATAAGTAATTGACCGCATCAGAATATGTTACAAGTTATAATGTAAATTGTTAATATTCAGTAAAAATGAAACTTTATTAAAAACAATCAGGACAAATTATTCAGCAAAAAAAGGAAAAAGGCATAGGACACGACGAAACGTAGGGATTCTCCCACATGTTAAATAAGTTAAATCAATTTCCTAATCAATACAAATAAAGGATAATCGATCTACCACTCAACCACAAACCTACTCATCACATTTACATATCCATTTCCTAATCAATACCAAGAAGTGTGAAATTACTCCATCATCACAACAACGATAACATTAATGTCGAGTATAGCATTCAACAAATCGAAAATCTTCATACCATTTATTCTTCAAAAAATCAGAAAGAAGATAGTTTAAGGCTTTCGAAATGGGGAATCCCAACAAGGACTAAGGACTTGTTGGAAAGAACGCATACCTCTACACCCGAAGGAGAATCTTGGAAGTGTCGCCCGCGAAGAACTCCGGCAGCCGTGGTCGTAGGGGAGAAAAGACGAGGGATTCGATTGGTGAAGCTAGCCCCAAATGTGAGGTATGTGTTTTCAGAAATATCAAGTGGCCTGAATCATAATTTTCTCCATGGTCGACGCTATAATAAACATCAACATGAGGTCTTAATTCAATCGTAAATGGAGGGACAAAACGAGGAATTACCTCAAAAGATGAAGGGCAGGAATGGAAAAAATATCCATAAATAGTGACCAGAGTTGGAGGAAACACCCTCACAGCTGCTTCAAAATTCCACCTTTAACTCCGCACTTGGAGCTACGAATCTCTCCCCTGGGTGGTTGTTTGGTTGGGGCTTCGACGGAGATTAAGGTTTTGGGGGTTGGAGGAGCTTGAATCTTGACTAACCAAACAGACCCGTAGTAGGGCTCATCTTCTGAAGTTGTGATTCCAAGATAGCAAGGAATCGTGTGGGCTTGCATTTCCTATTGGGTCTGAAATATAAAAAATGTGACTTGGTAAAGAAGAGTTCGTTGCTTGTTCTGCATTTTGTTTGCAAACGAAGATATTATTATTATACGAAGAGAGAGATACTTATTAGATTTGAAATTTTAAATCGTCATGATCATTCGAAAATATGGTTAAACAATGGAGCTAATAACATAGAGTTTTGCTTTATCTAGATTCGTTGCGAATATGTTTTTACATAAAAAAGTGCGGATCATTCTATAATATTATTGGGTTAAGAGTTATGATGTCATTATTTATGTCATCGTTTACGTTTTTTATTTTATTATTAAAAATGTGGTTCCGATAAAATAAAGATACGATTGACTTCCACACTAGTAGACCCACATTTGTCCTGCGTGGGCGTGGGACATACCAGTCACATATGTGACACACGTTTGTCCTGCATGAGACACACATATGTCATCATGTGCATTGGGAAATCAACGGACGTCTAGACTATCACGTCGTAAATTTTGAAAACAAATTAAATATTTGATAAAATACTCCACGTGAATGAATCATGCCTTTATTCCTTACGAGTGTTACAAAAGACGTATTAAAAAAGGAGCTCATAAATAAATTTCCTTAGGTTAATATATTTGTCTTTACTTAATAACTCGTTTCTAAAAAGTGAGAGAACTAAATTTGTCATGGTATCGAATGGTCACGTACTCAATCTCACGGGAGTGGAAGAGTGTAAGGAAGATAAAATAAAATTACTAAAAGAGATAAGTACACGGAATTTTCCAATAAATTTAGATATCTCCACCTCAGCAACTAAATTATTAGACGTTACATCAACAGCAGACAAACTAATTTTACAATTATTTCGTTATTCTTAAATTAAAATCCCGATAAGCCTTCCCACTAATTCCCCTGAAAATAACAATTTCGGTTGTTGATAAAAGACAAAAACACACGCAATTAAACCACGATATAACTCCACCATCTCCCTCCCCATTGGCCACTTCTCTCATCTCCTCCTCCAATCCGGACCCTTCCCGAAGCCATGTCGACCCGAACCATAATATTTCCTTTTCTACCCCTCCTCCTCCTCCTCTGCTCCGTCCATCTCCTCCTCCAGGTAAGATCGTCGACGACAGGTCGCTTTTGAAATTCCGCGATCCGTTCTCTGACTAGTGGTTTTTGGGGGTTTTGATAGGTCGATGCTGCCAAGCCGATTCCTGGTTTGAGATCCGACTCGTCCAAGATTCTTCAGGTTGACTCGGTGGTCAAATTTTGAATTAAATATCTGATCTTTGGATAGGTTTTGTGGCTTGAGATGCTAACGCGAGTTGGTGGGAAGGAATTTATATATGATTTTTAGCTTATTTGTGATGATTAAGATAAAATTCGACACTATCATGTTAGCACCCGATATTTCATACGTACTTGACACGATAGACACAAATTTTATACGGATAAAAAAAAGATAGACACGAATTTTATGATTTAGGTAAACTACTCTGTGACCGAAGTGTAAACGAGACGGTTGATTGCCAGTTGTATTTTGAGATAGTTTTTATTTTATTTTAAAGTTCTTTGATGAATTTCCTCATTTCTTGTTGTTCTGACTGCTGCAGGATTCAATTGTGCGTCGTGTGAATGGAAACCCCAACGCTGGTTGGAAAGCTGAAACAAGTCCTCGTTTTGCCAACTTCACAGTGAGTTCACTTGAGTTACTTTCGTCGTTCTTTTTTCCTCGGGTTGTTTTGTTGTGATTGAAATTGTGTTGTTGGGTGGTTCCCGAATTTGGCTTGTTTTATTATAGGTTGGACAATTCAAGCGTCTGCTGGGTGTTAAGCCTATGCCCCTGAATGCAATTGTTGATGTTCCTGTGAAAAGTCATCCCAAATCATTGAAGTTGCCCAAGGAATTTGATGCCAGGACAGCCTGGTCGCAGTGTCCCACCATAGGAAAAATACTTGATCAGGTAAGCTAGGTAGCCTTTTATTTATTTGCGTTGTTTGATCTTCGAAAGTAGTTGCCTAAGTTCTTCAATCCATATCAACGAATTTAGGGGCATTGCGGTTCATGTTGGGCTTTCGGAGCTGTAGAATCTCTGTCTGATCGCTTCTGCATTCATCTTAACCAGGTTTTAAATCATTTTCATTTCTTGGACATAAACATTTTCACAGTGATATTCAATCTTTATATTCACATTACATCTCATCCCCTTTGTCAGAGTGTCTCACTTTCCGCAAATGACCTCTTGGCATGTTGTGGTTTCATGTGTGGAGATGGTTGTGATGGTGGATATCCTTACCAGGCATGGAAATACTTCGTCCAGAATGGTGTTGTCACCGAAGAGGTAGTTTCCCTGATATTATTGTCTCTGTTATCATTTACTCTCCTCATGTTTTTTTCTCCTGATATTTACTCTTTGACTGCTCCAATTGAAAATATTGACGTGTAGTTCCTTGTTGTTGTTCTCTTGCTTGTATAACGATTTTTGGTTGAATTTTTATTTGTATATTGATTTATTGGTTTTTGATTCATGATGAGATCCATCTTTAGCCTACTCATCTAATTTTGGTTTAAGGGCTTTGGTGGTTTCACTGTGGTGGTTGTGTTTTTTTTAAAGATTTATTGGTTCATGCATGGTGGTTTGCTAGAAAACTGTGCAAACATTGTTATATAACGTTATTGAAACTTATCAAAAAAATTATCTTGAGGGTTGTGTTGATATCCATGAACATCACTTGTCACCTGAAACCTGAAGATGGATAACAATATTGTTTTGCGATGTGAAATTGAGTTTGGTTACTCACTTCTACTAGTGATTATGATTAATTGATGTAATTTCAGTGTGACCCCTACTTCGACAATACTGGCTGTTCACATCCTGGTTGCGAACCTGCCTATCCAACCCCTACTTGTGTGAAGAAATGCCAAACTGGAAACACATTGTGGCAGGAGACGAAGCATTTCGGTGTCGACGCATACTATGTAGACTCTGACCCACAAAGCATCATGGCGGAGGTCTATAAGAATGGCCCTGTGGAGGTTGACTTCACAGTCTATGAGGTGAAATTTCAGCTCCTGTTTTTGAGCTTTTTATCTTGTGAAATATCACGAACATCTTTTATCTTAGATTATGCCTTGATAGTTCTACTAGGTGAAGCGTAAGAATGTCATTACTTCGACTCCTTTTTAATTGTCGTTGTTAGGAATTAAAAGCAATCCTAAATACGCAGCGGAACAAAATTAACGAATCCAATCGGCTAAACTTGAGAACAAAATGCAAATCCGAAATCCAAACCACACAAAACACGCAAGATTTAACGTGGAAACCCAATGCGGGAAAAACCACGGACGACACAACTCAAATCCACTATAGAGAAAACGTATTACAAGAGATACTTACAAGAGACGCGAACGAACCGACGAAGAAACTCGGCTCAAATCTCTCCTACCGAATCACAATGATGTTATCTCTCTCTTTTCTCTCAAGAACAAAAGTGAATAATAGGAATTAATTCTATAAACAAAAGGGACGAAATTGCCTTTATATATGAGGCCAAAATAAGTATAAGTTGCACCAAAATCGGGTGGAGTAATGTGCAAAACGTGGGCAGAACTGGGTCCAAACGGTCGACCGATCGGGTGATCCGGTCGACCGATTAAATAACTGTATCATAAACGGTCGACTGAAATTGAAGTCTCGTTCGACCGAAAATCGACAGTAACTTTTCTAGCTTGCGCGAGTGCATAATCGGTCGACTGTACACTTAAGTTCCGGTCGACCGAATTTCAACAGGCACTTTTCTCCCAACTCCTCGAACGTTTCCGGTCGACCGAATCCAAGGTTCCGGTCGACCGAAAAACAACAGTAACTTTTGTCCAACTCCAATTGTGTGCCCGGTCGACCGAATCCTAGATTCTGGTCGACCGAAAAAGAACAGGCACTTTGCTGGACAAATTCAACACACATCCGGTCGACCGATTGTCTGTTTTTCTGCACGTATACTTTAAACACTTATTCAAGGTAAACAACAACAGTCATTTTAGTAAAAGCAGTCATTATCATCCTTAGTTTGTGTCATGATATCACCAGGCTATGCTAAGTTTCTTGTGATATATTGTCACAATCACATTTCAGGATTTTGCTCATTACAAGTCTGGAGTATACAAGCACATCACCGGTGGTGTCATGGGTGGCCATGCTGTAAAGTTGATCGGATGGGGAACAAGCGATGAGGGTGATGATTATTGGGTATGATTTGTGAGACTAGTTCTGTGTTTCATGTGTTGGAAAACTCAACTCTTTTATTAATCATCTTTGTCTTTGTTTGGTTTACCTTGTAGCTGATTGCGAACCAATGGAACAGAGGCTGGGGTGATGTATGTTCATTATCATTAATCTTTAGAGCTATTTTACTGACCAATAGCGGCTCAAAATTTTCTTTTCTTCCGTTTTTGTAGGATGGCTATTTCAAGATCCTAAGAGGAACAAATGAATGTGGCATCGAAGAGGATGCTGTTGCTGGTTTGCCCTCAACAAAGAATTTGATAAGAAGCTATGCTAGTTCATATGCATCTGCTGATGCTGCTCTGTAATAAGCAATTTCAGTATTTGCTGTGTTGTCGATTGACAATAGTTGAAGGTGCTTATGTATATGCACGTTACATGCTGTTTATGTATTGTATCACAGGATTATGGGCTATCATGAAATCACATAAAATGTCTGTAGCATATATCATGATTAAGAACATTTACCTGGATATATTTCGGAAGAAAAAATAATTCTACCAGGATCTGTTGAATTGAATAACATGGCATGATTTGTTTATAATATTGCCATCAAACTGTCCAATTATTGGTGCGTGTGTGGCTGTTGCTCGGAAGATACCCAAGCTAAGGGGGAAAAGCTTTTTGATGAGCTATTATGATAATGTTACAAGTCCTATGGGTCCTATGCATCATTCATGTATCTTGCTTTCGAAGAACACTATTCGAAACATAATAAACGAAGCTGGCTAAATAGTAAATATTATCTTAATCCATAGCACAGATCTCAACTCTAAAAAATGGAGTACTTCGTGCAAAGTACGTGCCTCGAACTTTTCCGAATTCATTCCATTCATTGGCAACAAGGGAAACGATGTTCAATTATTTGATTTCTCTCCCGTCATCAACATGCCACTGGAAGATGGAATCACAGTCTTTATCTTATTACAGCTAACAATTTTTTATTCTGAAGTCAAATGGAAGGTACCCCCAACAAAAAGAGAAACTGTAATTTCTTCCCTGCACGTAAGTCTTAGTTCAAAAGGAATCATCACTATTAGAAATCAAAACTCGAATTTAAGCAATTTACGATTCTTAAAGAAGACGTCTTTCTTCCACTGTGTTCCTAGAAATAAATAAAATCCCGACTCGTCCTTCCTGTTAACTTCCTCCACAACAAAAAGCTACCCGCCATTTCTATTTTAGTATCCACTTCCCATTCAACTCCATCCCCTCTTCAAATCTTCAACAATAGAAGAAGGGAAAAGGAAGAAAAAGAAAAGCATGACATTTGAAACCCCAACGCTTCCGTCACAACTCTTCGCTCTATTCGTCACGATCTGCGCGTTTCATGTCCACCTGGTAAAGCAGCTCTGTATTCCCAATCTGAGGAGCTCTTTCTTTACATTAATTACGGCGATTAAAGCGATTGATATGATTTATTTTTTCACAGGTAAATTCTGCCAAGCTGAATCCGGCCGTACGATCGGACTCATCCAAGATCATTCAGGTTGTGGGCTTGGTTCTGCTGCTGCAAAAAAAAAAAAAAAAGATCTTCGACTTCAGATGTGTTTTTCTAGTTCATGATCCTGTGATTTCGTCTCAGGACTCGATTGTGCGGCGTGTGAATGGGCACCCCCGTGCTGGGTGGGAAGCTGAGGCAAGTCCTCGTTTCACCAATTTCACTGTGAGTCAACTCATCTCCACCTCTACTGTTCAGCTTCGGATATTGTTTGGTTGGTTTCAATTGGATGAGGATCTTTCTTGTTGGAACAGATAATCTTACTTTTGTCAGACAAGAAAATTCCTAACCCCTTTGTAAGGAGTGGTATCCACTGTCTCTTTCCGAATTGTTTGGACCATGAAAAATCAGTCGATCAATCAATTTACATAATATTGAAACATGATATATCAACTTGCTGAAGTATATTCCCACCCATATCATCCAATTGTAGACACAATCAGTAGTTCCAGCAAATTATGCAATTTAGTTGGAAGTGATTATTTCACATACGGTAGAGCCAAAGTTCTCTAGACCTAGAGTTGTGTGTGGCCACCTAGCTATCACCTAATCATTAGGTTTTTAAGAGGTCGTGTAACATCCCAAAACAGTGGAAATTTAAACAATCAAGAGATTACTCAGATAAAATCATCAACGGGAATGTTACTCATATAAATTAACAGTCGGTGCACCAATAATACAACAGAGTTTGTCAAAAGACGTGATTGCAACAATACAATGAAAAGACAGGTAAAACAATCACGACGACCTCGAAGAGTCCGATGAGGATCCTGACCCCAAAATGTGTGCGTCCGCTGTTACCACCCGACAGAACCTACTGTGGTCCTGAAACATGAATCAAACAACGATGTCTGAGTTTCCCATTAGGAAATCTCGTATGCCAATCTCACCTATATGCATGCAATAGTACAGTAAATGAATCTATCATACTAGTAGCATGTCATGTCACATCTGCAATGCATCAAATCCCTCAACAGGGTAAACGAGACCTCAGTCCAACAAAAACGACCCTCAACAGGGCCCACAAGGACACCAGTCCAGCAACCACAACGGGTCTCCCTCGAAAATCTACCGTATGCACATACGGTCTTACGGACACACGACTACTCGAGCCAAAAGGATCAGTGAAGAGCGGCCGCACTTCCGCGCAAAGAACCACGTGGTCTACACCACCTTCGACGGAGCCGTAGCCCGGTCCGTCAACATCCCAGGATAGGTGCCCAATCGGGGATCATCGCTGGCACAACATCAGCGACATCGCCGACACAACATCGGCGGTACAACAAACGTCCGACACAACATCGGACGACACAACCACAAACCGGAACATCATCGGCACCATCATCGCCGACAAAAACCTCGGGAGCATCGTCGGCACAACCTCGGCGGTACAACATACGTCCGACACAACATCGGACGGGTCTAGACCGTAGTCTGCAGGGTCATCATGCTCCACGAGCCAAGCGTCAACACGCATTGGGATCCACGATCTCTCAGGTCTGCTACTCATCAGAGAGTAAGGCAACAACACGTCACACCACGTCCAATACGGAGGTGGCGCGACCCAAGTGTCCACACTCTTCCACACGGCGGTCCCTGGGCGGCACGAGCACGTACCCACCATCACCTCCCGGCTCACGCTCTAAGCGAGGACACGAGTTTCCGTGGACAGAGTTGACACGATCACAAGACCATGAATTCAGTTCTGCACACAAACGGTCGACCGAAAGAGCCTAACCGGTCGACCGTCCCCAATAGGTTCGGTCGATCAAAAGTCTACAACGGTCGAACTCTTCTGCGCGTCACTTAAGTCCAACAGTCGAACAACAGTATAAAACTGGTCGACCGAATACGAGGTCAAAATCCGGAATTGGTCAGAATCATCAAGTCTATTCGGTCGACCGACTCAGGGGTCCCGGTCGACCGAAAACTACCAGGGTTATCCTAATAGTCTATGTTATATAACGGTCGAACAACATACATAAATCAGTCGAACAACATGCATAAACATCAAGTACATTTAAGTTCCGGTCGAACCCACGCCAAGTGACGGTCGACCGAAAACCCACAGGAAGCCCCATCTCACCAGCACACAAGCAATCGGTCGACCGCCACAATGACATCGTTCTACCGACGTTGGTTAAAGTTGGGCAAAAACACTAAAGCGGTCGACCGCCCGAAGGCAACTGTCGACCGTTGGTCGACAACAACCTTGCGTCAGCCAAGGATTTTACGTCGTTTCTCGTCGCCGACGAGGTCTCCGACATCCCACGATCGACCAAAACTTCCCACCAACGTGGGGAACAATAAAAACACATTAGAAGCCGGCATACCTCAAGACGAAGACGGAGCACACCGGAGTTCGCTCAACGTCGCCCGTCGACCTCCACCTCCGATCACGCGCGCCTCGCGTCTGTCTCCTCGACTCCACGCTCGCCTCCACACGTCGGAGTCTCCTCCACCAGCCCTGGACGTCGGAAAGAAGAAGAGGAATGAGAGAAATGGTGAGAGGAAGATGTGAAGAAGTGAAGAAGAGAGGAAATGATGGTTTTCTCCTCAACCCAACACACCAACAGTAACCGGCCCCTACACCCATCACTGTCACTGTTCACCCTCCCATTTCCCATGCAAAGCCACCACTAAACACAAGATTAGTACACTAATCAAGGTTAGGGACTTAACAGGTCGGAACCAGTCAAAGTTTAAATGGTAACAAAACATGTCTGATTAGCTTAGTTAACTCATTTAATGCGCATTGTCCATGTTTGAACTTGAAATAAGTTCAGAAGCATCTGTAAAAGAGTGTTAGAAACAATAAGGTTAAGTTTGTTGAAGAAAAAAGAATCTCCGGGATTTTTTATAGAGTTATGACTACCTTTTAGTTTAATGTTTGAATTTCATGAAAATTGTGGATCAACCAAATTTCACAAGCCTTTCATTTGTATTTGCAGATTGGAGAATTCAAGCATTTGCTGGGGGCCAAACCACTGCCTTTGAATGCTATAATTGATGTTCCAAGGAAGAGTCATGCCAAATCTGTCAAATTGCCCAAGGAATTTGATGCCAGGACAGCTTGGTCACTGTGCCCAACTATACCAAGAATACTTGGTCAACTCCTAGTCCTGGAGATAATCTCTTGCATTCTTGTTAAATAAAGTTTTAATCACTATTATCCATCATTCTGAACTATCTCTTTTTTTATCCATATATTCGCGATTTCGGTGGTTTCCTATTGATCTAAATCTGTAGATCAGGTAAGTCACCAGCCTGTATGCTCATTGTAGTTGTTTCTTTTGGATTTGAGATCTGTGAAGCCGTAAGCTTTAATTATATGTGGATATCATTAATGAAATGTAGGGGCATTGTGGTTCTTGTTGGGCTTTTGGTGCCGTGGAGGCTCTGTCTGATCGTTTCTGCATTCATCTTAATCAGGTCTCAACTAACTTCCGAATTTTTCACATGAAGAACAAATACAAATATATACTTGTTGGTGCCGATAGTTTTCCGAATTCACATAACATTGTCTCTTTTTGCAGAGCATTAAACTTTCCGCTAATGACGTCTTGGCATGCTGTGATATGTGTGGCAGTGGTTGCGATGGTGGATATCCGTTTCTGGCATGGCAATACTTTGTCAAGAATGGTGTTGTCACTGAAGAGGTAATTCTACTTTTAATGGAGTTTTTGTTTCTTTTGCCTCTTATTTAAGCATTTGGTTTCCTCTAATTTCCTTATGTTTATTCTTCTGCCTCTGGAATCGATGATGGCAACTGGTTTAATTGGCAGTGTGACCCCTACTTCGACGATGTAGGATGTTCACATCCTGGTTGTCCTGAGTATCCAACTCCTAGTTGCGAGAAAAAGTGCCAAGTCAAAGACGAGTTATGGCAGGACTCAAAACATTTCACCATCGACGCCTACTTTGTAAATTCTGATCCACGAAACATCATGGCAGAAGTCTATAAGAACGGGCCTGTGGAAGTTCTTTTCTCGGTCTATGAGGTGAATCCCAACTCTCTCTTTTTCCCCCTTCCATTTTCTCAATATCTTTTGCAATCCTTCAAACTGTAGTAGATCTTATTGTGTATTAAGTGGACGACATCATTACTTTTAGGTTCTTTGTTTTAGCAAATATCAATTACACTTATCGGCCAATTGACATTCATTAAGGTTTCTAGCTCTATGCCATTATACTGTCGCTTTATATAGTGGATTTCTAAGGAAAGTGGATATGTGATTTCTATCATCTCCAGGATTTTGCTCACTACAAGTCTGGAGTATACAAACACATCATCGGTAATTACACAGGTGGTCATGCAGTGAAGTTGATTGGATGGGGAACCAGTGATGAAGGCGAGGATTATTGGGTATGATTTTTTTGTGTAATTTTGTTTCTCTGGTAACCGAAAAACTCCCTTATGTATTGAATCGTCTTCTTTTTCTTTCTTTTTTGGTTCTTACAGCTCCTTGCCAACCAATGGAACAGAGGTTGGGGCGATGTATGTTCTTTAACAAATCCAAGACACATTTCTGATGTTTTGATTGTTTGGAACTCTGAAAATAATGATCTGGATTTTCGTTTGTAGGATGGCTATTTCAAGATGTTAAGAGGAACAAATGAATGCGGAATTGAAGGGAATGTCGTTGCTGGTATACCCTCTTCTAAAAACACAATTAGAAAGTATGGTGATAGAGACGTTGCCGATGCTTCGATGTGATTATGAAATTTCAGCATTGCTGTGTGTTATAGTGAAAGAATCTTATATTATAATTATTAATTGGTATAAAGTTGGTTGTTTCCCTGTGAAGATTCTTGTATACTTAGAATTAAAATGTTGCAGTTTGTAGAGAAACTGGAAGTCTGCAAAATGTTGTGATTGTATGATTTTAACATAAAAATACCAAATTATTTATGTTTTAAACTGAGACTACATTATCTCTGCAGCTGAGTTGTATTTGCAGCTGTAGTAGTAGGTTCACGTTTCTTCCATCGGCCCCATGCGTTCATCATGAGGCTATCCTTAAGTAACAGATCATTCTAAGGGTCATATTGGCTTACCAGGGCGATCGTTAGATGGTTAGACAGATTTTAAGGAACCACCATTGTGGATCGAGATATATGCTGTAGTTTCAGTACTACTTAAATTGAATGAACAGTATTGTTTTTCTGAATAATTCACTTCACCTGTTCACCACTTGAGCCCTGTTTGGAACAGGTCATCTTAATAATCTAAAATTGAAAAAATGTTTTTTTATAGAGGATTTGCATGTCCATAAGTTAGTTGGCTGATTCTGTTCTGCAGTGTCTTTTTCTTACTGTCCATGAATATCTTGCCTGGAAGTTTCTGGGAAGTGGAACGCAACTTGGAAGGAGAAAATCAAAAAATTCTTGTAATTCATGTTCATATATATACCATATTGTGGGGATAAGAAAAGAAAAACAAAACAAAGTGGCAAGGGTTGTTTTAATTCACAGCCCAAAATTTCCCAGGAGTCATCTACATTTGGGACGGTTGGATTGCAGTTCTAAACTGACAGTGAGTGACCTGGACACCATATTCTCCGTGACATATGGTTGGCAAATTTTTCCTTTTTCTTTTCCTCTCTACTTATTTATATCCATGTAGACAATATCCAGTGAAAATATCCAACTCTGACAAGTTCATGGAAACACCCCCAATCTCATTTAAAGAAGGGAAATGTTTGTTGAACGCAGCGCGTCACGGACGCGTTCTACGTGGACATCCATGTCAGCCCTTATGTGGCCAAAGCATGAATGTTTTTTTGTTTTTTCTTCCTGATGTCCACTCAAATCACATTAAATGCGTTTCAACTCAGCACGTTCTCTCTCTCCACCCAAATACAAATATGATTACACTCTTTCTTTCTTCTTCATTCTTTCTCTCCAGAATAAATCACCATTTCGAAGAAGCGTCTGATGCCGACTCCCAGGATTCTTCACAACGTAAGCAGCGTGAATGGGACGGTGCGAAGACTTCCCGATGTTCTTGTCAACGCTCCGTGGTGAAGACTTACGTCTGTTCAGTTTATGTTGTACATCTCTCCGTAATAAATCACCATTTCGAGTAAGATATTACGTCGAAGAAGTGTCTGATGCCGACTCCCAAGGTTCTTCACAACGTAAGCAGCGTGAATGAGACGGTCATGTTTAAGTCTTACATCTTCTTTCCGATTTACTGGGAAAATATATATTATTTTTGTAATTTGTGTGTGTTTGTGTTTGTAATGGAAATCTGAGATGCTATTTTTTTCCTAAACGTAATTCTTGTGGGGTAAAATATACAGTGGGAGATTTGTTGAGTTTGTGCGGGGGTGGCAGGGGGTGGCAGCCCCTGCGGGGGACGTGAGTCCCCCCCGCAAAGCGAGCGGACAGAAGGAGCGCGCTTTGCGGACGTTTTTTTGTTTCGACATCATATTATTGCATTCCATATATTGATTCGTTTATTCCGACAATAATGAAGCCATATATTATTCCGGACTGCAAATACACTTATTCCGGACAGCAAATACACTTATTCCGGACAACAAGTCCACTTATTCCGGACAAACTTTATGTTCCGTTTCTGGACACACTTTATTCTTAAACCGGACAACAAATACATTTATTCCGGACAACAAATACGCTTATTCCGGACAACAAATACACTTATTCCGAACAGCAAATACACTTATTCCGGACAAACTTTTTGTTCCGTTTCGGGACATACTTTATTCTTATTCCGGACAGCAAATACACTTATTCCGGACAGCAAAAACACTTATTCCAGACACACTTTATTCTTAAACCGGACAACAAATACATTTATTCCGGACAACAAATACGCTTATTCCGGACAACAAATACACTTATTCCGGACAACAAATACACTTATTCCGGACAAACTTTTTGTTCCGTTTCGGGACACACTTTTGTCTTAAACCAGACAACAAATACACTTATTCCGGACAACAAATACACTTATTCCGGACAAACTTTTTGTTCCGTTTCGGGACAGACTTTATTCTTAAACCGGACAAACATGATACGTAATCCGGACGGACATATAACGTAATCCGGACAGACAAACAACGTAATCCGGACAGACAAACAATGTAATCCGGACAGACAAACAAATTACGTATTCCGGACATACTGGTCACTTAATCAGGACATAAATAAAACGTAATCCGGACATTGATGTAACGTAATCCGGACATACTGGTAACGTAATCCGGACATACTGGTAACTTATTCCGGACAGAAATTAACGTAATCCGGACAGACAAACAATGTAATCCGGACTGCCTAATTACGTATTCCGGACATACTGGTCACTTAATCCGGACTTTGATGTTACGTAATCCGGACATACTGTTAACTTAATCCGGACAGACATACAACGGTACAAAATTACTTAATATATTTGTCGCCATGAGAAATTAATTCACAAACGATCAAGCAAAGAAAGGGTTGAATCTTATGCAATAATACAATGACTTTCAACAAAATTACATACAATGACTTTCAACAAAATTACATACAATGACTTTCAACAAAATTACATACAATGACTTTCAACAAAATTACAATGACTTTCAACAAAATTACATAGGAATAATTCCAACCAAGGACAAATACAATAATCAAGGAGGAACTCCCTCGTAATGCAAATTCATGTCCCAGTCATCGAAATCGTGATCCCCCGGTTTGGGTGCTGCAGGGTGTAACGGGGGTAGAGCCTTCTTCCTGTTGATTTTCTTAACGTTACTTTTAATTATTTTCTCAGACAAAGAAATCCGTCGTTTGCTCGGCGGTCTGCCTTTCCGTATTGTCTTATCCGGATTGAGAACGGATGTACCAGCGAACACAGGATCAGGTCGTTGCATACGTTCCTTAAGCAACTCAAGTGCCTCTACCGCCTGAAGATATCTGTCGTTTGAGTCGAAAGCGGCCTCGGCGATCCAAAGCGCACGACCCATTATGTCGTCGTGGCGACGAAGCGCATCGTTCCCCGTTATGCCGCTTTGAAGAGGAAACTTGACTCCATAGCTCCTTCGGATATCCTTCCTCCATCGGTGGACGATGTAAAACTCGGGGAGCAACGCGTTTGGACGTATTCGGGCAATAACAACATAAACGTGACAACATAGGATACCGACGTGATCAAACATTCTGCAATCGCATACCCACTTCTCATCTCTAATCTGCACTGTGAACCGTTTCGACAATGGGAGGATATGTGTCAATACATGTTCGGTCACGTTGAAGTGCAATGTGTCGTCCTCGTTGAACTCATCCTTGATGTCGCAGTACATCATCTTCTCAATTTCTAACTGCACCTTCTTGAAGACACCCACCGTATACAACTCGCTCAATTGCCTCTCGAATGGATATTTCGAAATCAATTGCGGAGCCTTATGCTGACAATCGAAATCAGACTGAGCTTCCTTCTCATACTTGTGGCGTAGTGCGAGTTCGTATTGTTGAACGAACTGCTTAAGTGTCGTCCTTGATGTGAGGTACTTATCGAAGAAGGCGTTCATACCCTCACTTCTCTGGGTTGATGCCATTCCGGCGGAAAAACAATCCCGCGAAAATGCAGGTACCCAGTGCTCTCGAATTGCATAAATGGATCGGAGCCAATTATTGTCGTGCAACTCGAAATCATCTAGAAATCCCTGCCAATTCCGCTCGAATTCTGCCGGAGTCTTGGAATCGAATACACAGTTGTTGAGGTCAAACAACGTATGCTCCCGGTACTTCTTGGGCAGCTTCACAGGGGCCTTATTCATTATGTGCCATATACAAAATCTGTGCCGCGCTTCAGGGAACACAGTCCTCACAGCCGAAGCTATGGCGCCACATTGGTCTGTTATGATCGCCGGGGGGCTTGTATCTGCACACAAAGCGGTCAAGATAAAAACATATGTTAATCCGGACAGAAATAACGTAAACCGGACAGACGTCAAGGGTAAACCGGACGAGCAAAAGACGTAAACCGGACAGACGTAAGGGATAAACCGGACGAGCAAAAGACGTAAACCGGACAGGCGTCAAGGGTAAACCGGACAGACGTAAGGGATAAACCGGATGCGCAAAAAACGTAAACCGGACTTACGTAAGGGATAAACCGGACGAGCAAAATACGTAAACCGGACAGACGTAAGGGATAAAACGGACGAGCAAAATACGTAAACCGGACAGACGTAAGGGGTAAACAGGACGAGCAAAAGACGTAAACAGGACAGACGTAAGGGATAAACCGGACGAGCAAAATACGTAAAACGGACAGACGTAAGGGAGTAACCGGACAGGCACACAACGTAAAATGGACAAAGCCGGACAAAATAAAACACGTACCGTTCATGCACGTCAACCATGTTTGGAACAACCAAATGTAATTTTGTGTCGTCTCGGAAGAGAGGAGTGCGCAACCGAGTAGGACGGACTGGTAGTGGTGATTTACCCCCACAAATGGGGCAAAAGGCATGTCATACTTGTTTGTTATGTATGTTGTGTCGAAACATATTGCATCTCCAAAGTAAGAGTAAGCAGCTCGAGACCGACTGTCGGCCCAGAACACATTTCGTAGTCTGCCTTCGTCGTCCATATCCATTACGTAAAAGAAGCGGGAATCATTCTTCTGCATCCTGATGAAATAATCTTGGATAGCTTGCGCATCTCCTGGTCCCATTTTGAGGTTTCTAACCTCGTTCACAACATTCCTGCGAAACATAATTTTTATGACAAAGCTAAATGCGTAACTTCAACCAGGTTAAGTGGAGAATAAATAACCTTAGGTCCCGCTCGTTGAAAGACAATTTATCGTGACCTCCAGCTTCGACCACAAAAGATTGCATGGTCTTGGCGGCAGATATACCGGCAGCATCATTGCACGAAATGCGTGCTCTGGCGGACTCCGGGACGGATCGTTTTTGACGGAGGAAGCGCATCTGGTCTTCCGACAGCATGGCGTGATTATGTTCGAGATCTACGTAGTTAATTACGTAGCCTCTGGATGGATTACCGGAGACCCTAATCCGCGCAGTGCATTCGACCCTACCGGATAACCTATGTTTCGGTCTACCTTCACCTTGGTTTCCGGGAGCATTACCTTCCTTTGAGCAAGTAAGAGTGACCCGTATAACAACACCACGATCGTAATGAGATTGCCTTATCTTCACACCAAAACCACAGGAATCGGCGTATGAAACGTAAAATGCTTTGGCTTCTTCGAAGGAAGGAAAATTCATCATCACTTGAGGGACGTTGGAGGCAGGAGCCGGCTGTGAGGACACATTTACGAGTGCCATTACAGTACAACAAAAATGGAGGAAGGAGAGAAGAAGGAATGGTTCGTAGGATCGGAATAACCTAGACACTCATATTTGTATCTCCGTGACGCGCCAAACAATAAGAAAGAAGACGGAGGACGTGCTGATTTGAAAAGCATTAAATGCGATGGTGGACGCATCGGGAAAATAAAACAATATCAACAAAAAATCAGGAGTAAGTAGTTCGTCTGTCCGGAATAAGTGTTCCGTCTGTCCGGAATAAGTAGTTCGTCTGTCCGGAATAAGTGTTCCGTCTGTCCGGAATAAGTATTCCAACTATCCGGAATAAATAGTAACTAAAGAAAATGAATGATGTGTGTGTCCGGAAAAAAATGAATTTAATAAAGAGAAGGGAAGAAATAGGACGAAAGAATGGAGTGATTTGAGACGCATTAATGAGGGATGGCGAGGGATGGCGAAATTTGTACGAAACGAAAAATAAACTAAACAAAGAAATTGTTTCTGGGGAGAGAGCGAACGAAAAATAAACTAAACAAAGAAATTGTTTCTGGGGAGAGAGCGAACTCAGCCGCGTCTGCTGACTGAGTTTGCAGCGTCCGTGACGCGAAGCGTTCAACAAACATTTCCCAAAAAACAATAGGTTCCATTTCCCCAAAAGCCATGTTCTCATCCACTCCCGTCCATTCCCCCAATCCCCATCACCATCCTCTCCACTAAACCCTAGCGAACCCCAAATTTGCGTCCATTTGGGGATGAAATTCGGGAAGGAGTTCCGGATCCACCTCGAGGAGACCCTCCCCGACTGGAGGGACAAGTTTCTCTGCTACAAACCCCTCAAGAAGCTCCTCAAGAACATTCCGGTTGTTCCCGGGAATGGGGAGGTCGAGGAGTGGTTCGTCAGGATTCTCGACGAGCAGCTGGAGATGTTTAATGATTTCTATGTTGATAAGGAAGAGGATTTCGTCATCCGCCTTCAGGTTGGGAGTTGAGGTTTTGTTATCTTTTTTTATTTATAATAATGTGTGTTTGGAAAAGAGGTAGTGTAAGGCCCTCTATTGTAATCCGGCCTCGCGGAAGCTAGAGAAATTGATGGGAGAACCCCTGGACCTTCGGGTAGTTCACAGCCACACAAGGTGCTTTTGCTGCAAAATGTCACAAGTTCAATTCCTTGGTGTGGCAATTCCCTCGGGCTTGGAATCATTCTAATGTCACAACCTTCTTATTTGAAAAAATAAAAATAAATGATGTGAGATATTACAAGAGAAATTGAGTGGAGATATTGGTTAGCAACTTTGAGGTTAAGCGACTCATTATGAAGTTGTTGTGACTAATAGAGCATATTATGTTATATGCAAGCATGGGAATGGGATGTATTTTACACACAGGCAATCCTTGTTTGGATTAAGGGTGCAAAGGAGACCAAGTAAGCTTAAATTTAGTTTTGAGTTTGATTTGTTAAGATTTGAATAAAACTTGTGTTTGGGGTTTGGAATTTTATTGAGCCTATTGTTAGTTGACTCGTGATCTTTGAATTTCATGAATCGTGAACAGAAAACATATGTTCGATGCTTTACAAATGGAAGTTTGAAAGTGGCATCTTGACTCTTGAGGTATGATTTTAGAAATCCAAAAACGATTAGGAAATAAAACACTAACACGGTGGACATTATTGTATATAAAATGTCATGTAGTTACCATAACAAAATTGAGTAATGCAAAAGCTGAATCGTGGCTGAACTTACTTAGATTTAGGGCTAAGACAAATCAAACCTTTTTAGGTTTGCATGATTGAATGATCCTTTTGAATATTGCATCATCTTAGTAAACAGTTGTGTGTTAGAATTTCGTAGAGATTTGTTGAAACATATGATTTGAGCAGTAAGCCTGAGCAACCAATTCCACCGATAATGAAAAATGAAGTACCTAAAAAAAGGATGAAGAAAAAAAATGCAATTGTGAGTTCACAATGACTGAACTTACCAAGGCTAGGCTTGCTAGGGTTCGTGAATGCCTAACATGGTATAGATGAGAGGAATATAAGTACATACTACCTTAATGAAGTCTTATGTTTTTTGTCTATCTTATTTTGTCTGTCAATTTTACTGCTTACTAGTGCAGGAGCTAAAAGAAAGAATAGAGAGGATAAGAGCTAAAAGCAGTACGTCTGGAGCATTTACCTCTGAAAGCGAGTTCAGTGACGAGATGTTGGAGATTAGGAAAGCCTTTGTCACAATTCATGGGGAGATGGTACTTCTTAAAAATTATAGTTCCCTTAACTTTGCAGGTACTGATGCCCCAAAAAAATTCATTTTTCTCTGGTTTTTGCTTCACAAGAGCTGGCTTCTCATGCATTTTCCGAATCGTTGCTCTTTTTTCATCATATATGTCAATACTCAATAGGACTTGTGAAAATACTGAAAAAGTATGACAAAAGAACTGGTAGGCTCCTTCGTCTCCCTTTCACGCAGCGAGTGCTCCATCAACCATTTTTCACTACAGAGCCACTAACTAGGTTAGTTCGTGAATGTGAAGACAACTTGGAACTCCTTTTTCCTTTGGAGGCAGAGGTGATTGAATCAGATCCACAACAGGCTAGCACTTCTGGCAAACCGCATGCTCCCGAGTCGTCAAATATTCACGAGGATACGATGTACGTGTACAGAAGTACATTAGCTGCAATGAAAGCCATACAAGGGCTACGCAAAGCGAGTTCGACATATAATCCTCTATCTCTTGGTCAGTTCTTCCATGGAGTGGATGGTGAGGATGTCATTGGTTCCGTAACTTCGGAAAATTCTGGTTGCAACTCCCCAACAACCTCGCAGAACGACGATAGCAAAAAGGACTGTACATTCTAATAACCAAGACGACTGAGGATGTCGTCTCTTGAAGCTATTACTTCAGTTTGTATCTGAAGAAACTGAAATAGTTTGTGTAGGCTTTGATGAACAATGTGCAGGGTGTATAAGCCGTATATTTTGTTCGTTAAGGCATACCTAATAGCTTCTTTGGAGCAGGCTTAAACTTTGTTAAGCTGGCAGGAACTGCCTTCTTTTTTCCCCATTTATAATGTTGATAGCTGCTACCATCACACCCATTTTCTCATTAATTTTTCTAGCATCTTAGGGTAATAGTCTGACAAAATTGCTGCTGGATCATTGATTCTGCCTGTTTATCAACAAACAGTTGGTAGAGTTTACAGACTGCAACATTTTTTTTTAGTTGCAGCTTTCGTATCCACTCCACGATATACAACCATTGACCGTTGTAATCTATGGGTTTTCATAAATCTACACTGGTAGAGTTTCACCTGAATTTTGGTTTATAGCTCGATAGCTCATCTCTTGAGCGGTTTAATACGTAAAATGTGTACAATTTTCGGTTATGGAAGGGCTACGGTCGTTCAAGTTTATAACTTTGCGAAGCTGCCATGGATTATGAGTTCATGACACAATATCAACGTGGAAAATGGGGTTCTGTTGCACTGCACCAAGTTGTAAATATTACAGCAATACAGTCCCAAGAGAGAAAATAAAAACGCGGTTATCCAACTATGAGCTCATAAATACTTAATTTTTTATATTAAACATAAAATCATAGAAAGTATTAAAGACATCCGAGTATCTAACCAAACACCGCACTATTTGCACATGAGGAAACTGGAAGCCCTTTTGAGATAGGGGTGGATCCAGGATTTTACAAGTCAAGGAGAAATCACACAAAATATTTATGTAGTATTTTTTGTGGTTTCATGTTGAAATTATTTCATCATCAATAGATTCAAAAACATCATTTTCTATCTACGTGATCATTCAGTCGATATTACTCATTTGATTACGGAGCTTAATTAATTTTAACAATTTTTGTAGCCGAAAATGTTCTTTCAACAGTTTTGGTTGCTACTTGCAAAGTTAAAGCTAACTTGACAAGCAAATAAACCAAAGGATGTACCACATCTAGCTTCTTTCCGACCATCTTCTTTGCAATATCCACAATGCGGCATAAATATGAAAAATATGAAGAATTCTTCACATGAGCAATGTAGTCGTCAAATTAAATTTCAAGCATTAGACAAAAAAAATCTCATTAAACTTCAGGGGATAAAAGCCAGCAAATTCACATTATACATAATCTTTGCACATCAAATGCTGAAAAGGAATCACGGGAATTCAAACACTCCATAGACAAGAGCAATTCAATATTATGAACTTAACATCCAAAAAATATCATTGAGTTCCTAAAATTGAGTATCAATTACTGCGCGAAAGATGTCAACCTTGAAATAATGAATATATGTAACTTATAGAAACACATAAAATATTTTCTTGTATGTCATTCGTGTACACGAAAGTATACAATATACTTGAATATATAAAACGTGTGGCGATTTTATAACATAAAACTATGATATTGTAGTGGTGAATGTTAATTTTTTCGAAACCCAAGACTCTTTTTTTGGGTCTTATTTCTTGTGTTCAAAAAATAAATGTCATGTCGAAGGTTGAACCCAAGATCTAATATGATCAACCACTGGGATAGAACATCTTAAACAATGGTGAGAGGCAATAATATACCATATATGTGTGTGTTTTCAATTTAGTGGGTGGACTTGTGCCCACCTAGAACCGTTCCGGGTCCACTGTTTTGAGGTATAGTATAGGATTTTTTTTAAATAATGGTATAAAAAATAAAATTAGAATAATATAAATTTGGAAAACGTATTTAACAAACTATATTTATTGAAAACGATAACTATGTTTTCATTTTCATTAAGCAAAAACGACATCAGTCACCCTTACTGAAAACGACATCACGGATGTCGTTTTTACCTATGGCAGAAAGGGACCTCCCGTCTCCCCTCTTCACCCACTTCTTCCTAAACCGTTCACCCCCCTCTCCTTCTCCATCTCTCCGGCGATTTTCAAGCTTACGATGCATGCTTCACGTCTTTCATTCGTTTTAAGGTACATTTAGCTTACTTTTAGTTAATGTTTTGCTTGATTGGTTTGAATTTGTGTGGATTGATGAGAATTGTTTGAGTTGATTGAAAATAATTTTGATTGGTTTGGATAAATTGTTTTGGTTTGAAATTAGGTTGATTGAGAATAACATATTGAAGTATATATAATTATATAATGTTTGAAATTGGGTTGATTGTGAATAACTGATGCACTGCATACATTGCATCATATGTCTTTCATTTAGATTGCTTTTATATCAATAAATGCTACTAAGGTATGTGTTTAGTCTTATTTACAGAATACAGGGACCTCAATGCAAATTATCCACATTCCGAGCATAAACGCGTGCAAAAGACTCATTTCTATCATAAAGACCAAGTTCAAGCTTATCGGGTTTCAAATGGAAATGTATCCAAGTATAAAAGCATTCAAGACCTAATTACGAAAAGAACAAGGACTTACGCACAAAAGTAGTCGGAGACTTAATTGCAAAAAGACAAGGACCTAATTGCAATTAAAGCACCAAAATATTATCTTGGAGAAAATCTAAAGAAAAATCAATGTAAATCTCCAAACATATAAAGGAATTAATCCGGAGCTCAAAAGAATGGAAAGAAATCATCCAGACGCGCAAAGGAGGATCAAATCATACCATAAACACTCAGCAAAAATCCGGAATTAATCTGACTATATTGTGCGGCGTTTCCGCCGCACAACACATACTCCATGCGACGATTCCGCCGCCCGCCTTGCGATCCGTGTGCTCCAATTTTGTCCAGTCGCGTCTGGACACGTGTACTCTCCAATTCTATACTTAGGTCTCTTGTAACAACTATAAATAGCCCCGAGAACGATGTTAGAAGGGTCCTTGGCCTTAGACCTAGTTTTTAGTTGTTGTTTTTATTTGTAGTCTTTTCTTTTTAGTAATAAAATTCTGTCTTTTATTTCTTGTTTTACTTTTCTTTTGTAATGCCTCTAGGATCCCTTCTTCCTCCCTCCATGAGTTTCTAACTCTTTCCAAAGGGTGGAGGTGACGGATTTAGGGTGAAGAGAAGAGAATAAATATTATTATTTTAAGTTCGTGATTAGTATATTTTGATTACTTGAGTTTATGTTAAATCATTTATCATGTAATGCTTCATAACTAACATGATTTATTATAAGTTTCTGAATTCTCTAATCTAAATCCTATGTCTAAACCTCCACCCGACGGAATTCACCTCTTTGTTCTTGTTTTAGTTTTAATCGTTCATGTTTCTTGCTTTAGATAATAAAAACCCAAAAATCTCAAAACCAACTTATTTCTTCTCTCCTTCTTTCCCCCAATCGAAATCACACTAATAACAAATCTCTCCCTCCTTGTGTTCGACCTGTATTTGCCACCGCTTCAACTCGGTCGTGCACTTGCGGTATAAATTTAATTCTCATCAATAACGTATTAACGATGATAAAGGTATTTATAGTTGATTCGGTTATATACTCGTTATGTAGAGATAAATTGGTTACAATTCAATATTTTTGGTATAGAAAGTATAGTAGTAAGAAATATAGAATATTTTTGGTATGAAATTGGTTTGGATTGTTTTACAATACTAACTCATGTGTTTTTGGTTAAATCTCTTTAAACGGTTGCAAAATGTCTACTTCACACGATTCTCACAGTCATGTGGACCATTCAGTCATAGTATTACAAAAGAATCATAGATCATCTTCGATTCTAAAAAATGTAAGTGTTTTAATGGAGATCTACAAGATGAAGAAGGCTCAGGGGAAACATAGAGTAAATTGGTTGCAAAAGCAGCAATCATACATTCAAGCACGATCACATCGCATAAGAGTTTGTGCAAATCGAGACACCTTCATTGCCGGAAGACCCAACTAGTTGTAAACGTATAAACATGGAGTGGTACTGACAGATTACCGTGCGATGGTTGACGAGAAGAGTTGAAGATGTAAAACTACCGAATTATACTCCCAACGGTTAGAGATCGTTAGTTGGTAAGAAATTTAATTTGTATGCTTTTACTTAAGATTTTAATTTGCTCATTCTAATTGTAATTGACGTTTTTTTGCAGCTTCACGGCTTACACGAGTTACATGAAGATGAAGATATTAACCATCTTGAAGGGATGCATTTTGCACACAATCACACGTTGTCAATAACTAAAAAATTGAAGAACAAAATCAAGGAAATGATAACGTGCTTCAAGAATGTGGATCCGTTGTTGAACTTGTCAGAATGTGTAAGCTCTCAACTAGATCGTCAAGATTCTGAAGAAAATCTCTCAGAAATATGAGTGTCACTTGATGAAGAGGACAATTTCATATTCACAGGGGTGTCTGCTTCCGATGGAGGTTCAACATTTCACGTTGGTGAAAGTTCATCATTTCAAGGAGGTGAAGTCGAAAGAGGTGACGACGGTGATATTCCTGAAGATGAAGTCGGTGGGATAACTCAAGTTTACCGTTGTCGACATTCGAATGTCCCACGACGAGGTGGGCGGACCAAAAAAGCGACTAAAGTATTTTCTCCACCTTAATTGTAATTAAATTCTAATGTTAAGAACAAGTTGATTTTTAACTTGTGAACGTGGACTATGTCTTTGGTTTTTAACTATGTTTTTAAAAACCAACGTGAGGACAATTTGATTTTTGTTTAATGAAAACGACAACACATATATCGTTTTCAATAAACATGGTTTGACAAATAAGTTTTCTAAATTCATATTCTTTTATTTTTTACACTATTATTTCAAAAAATCTCCTATAGTATATTCTTTTTTGAGGTGTTGGAGCAACGTTGATGTTGAATATTTCCTTCCTCAAAAGTTGAATACAAATATCATGCATAACGTATTATCACTTAAACCTATTATCATCGTAACCATCAAAAATAAAAAAAGAATTATATATCTAATCATATATTGATACATCAGAAGAAGGCTCCGAGAACATCTTCTTCTTAGGAACGTTTGCCGGCTGCTCCACTTGGGAAGACACATTAACGATTTCCATTGGAGTACAGAGGAATGACTACAGAAGAGAATGGAAGAAAAATGAAGACGCATCTTGAGATGAATAACAAGTTTTCTGCTGTGTGGGAGCGCCAAAATGATGAAGGAATGGAGTGATTTGAGACACATTAATGAGGGATTGAGGGAGGGATGAAGAGATGTAGACATTTGTACGGATAACCAAAGAATTGATGAATAAAATAAAAAAAGAAACTCTTTTCTGTGCTGACATGGAGAGTGTCAACTAAGCGGCGTCTCTCAAGAGCGTCCTAAAGAGCGATCATCTATCATTTTCCTTATCGTATTACCTGAACTTATTGAAATATCTCGTCTCAGAGATATTTAAAACTTAAGGTCTAATCTCGAGATTCCTGTTAAACATCATATTCGAGATTTAATAGAAGTGACAATCTGGAATGTCATTTTCTCTTGTACGATAATATTTTCTTAGGTGCCGTTTTTAGTACTTATACTTTGCTAGATAACTTTTGTAGTGTTATATCTTGATAATCTTAATTTTTTACGATTATTTCATTTTTTTATTGTATTGTAAAATTAGATTGCAATACAAATGGAAATTCTGGGCTGTGCCTGTACAGTGACCAGTGACCACTACCTCCTCCCTCCGCCCCTCGGGAGGAAACAAACATGAACCGAACCTCCCCAATCGTTGTCCTCCAAAACTTCCTCCCCATCCGCCTCTTCTCCACCACCACCACCACTCTCCCACCTCTCACCACCACTCTCCCACCTCTCACCACCATCCCCTCCGTCCTCCTCCACTGGGGCTTCACCCAAACCCAACTCACCCAAATCCTCGCTCGCTCCCCTTTCCTCTCCACCTCCGCCCCCTCCTCCCTCCACTCCAAGCTCCTCCTCTTCTCCTCCCTCCCCCTCCCCCATCTCGACCTCCTCCACCTCACCTGCCTCCCCCGCTTCCTCTCCCGCGACGCCTCCACCCTGCTCCGCCTCCGCCTCGCCTTCCTCCGCTCCTTCCTCCCCTCCGACGCCCTCCTCTTCCACACCCTTCGCCGCAACCCCTCCCTCCTTAACTACGACGTCGCCCGCGTCGAATCCTCCGTCTTCCTCTTCCGATCAGTCGGCGTCTCCGCTCCCGACCTCGCCACCGTCCTCAAGTCCCGCCCGACGATTCTTTCCAGATCCACGCTTTGCCAGGGCAAACTCGACCTCATCCGCCTCTACGGATGAATGATGGGCTGTCGTATAAGTATGTCGTTTCGATTGTTGCGGCGTCTCGGTTAGAGACGTTGTGCCAGAAAGCGAGTAACTTTGAGCGATTCGGGTTGGCGGAATGTGAGGTTTGGGAGCTCTTTGGGAGGAGTCCGAATGTTATGACGTTTTCCAGCGAGAGGATGCAGAGGCACATGGCTTTTATAATGGGGACTATGGATCTGCCGGCGAGTGTTGTTGTTAGGTTTCCGGCCTTGCTGCAGATTAATCTGGATAAGGTGCTTAGGCCAAGGTTTTTGTTGATGTGTAAGTTGGAGGAGATGGGGTTGTATGGGGAGAAGGAGAGTCCCAAGTTTGTGATTCACAAAGTGGTCAGGATGACTGAGAAGCGGTTCGTGAAGTTGTTTATTAGTTGCCATGAGAAGAGTGTTGCTGGGGACCTCATGAGATTTTACGAGGGGATGAAGGGGACCAAAAGGCTCGCGGAGTCGTCTCGGCTGAGCACCAGCAAAGCGTTTCCGTTTTGAGGTGATGGATGGATGAATGGATGGTTGTGCCTTAATTGCTTTGGTGAGTTGTTTTGTTTGGGTTTACTTCTTATTTAACAGTACAATTTTGATTTTATTCTGCTGTTCATCTATTTATTTGAAATGAAAAGTGTCAATTTTTTTCTGCAATTTAAAATTCCTTTCTACATGTCTTGGGTTTTAGACACCTTTTTTTGAATGAATTGCAACATCTTTGTGATAAATAGATATCATGTCAAGATCATATGAAATGCTTGAAATGTATCTCCATGTTAGTGGTTTTGGAGTTGATTTATAAATGCATCACAATTCGCAAGTCGTGACATTTGAAAGCTTCCTTTGATCAACCTCTCCATGTGTTACATATGATCTTTAATTTCATATAAAATAGCTAAAAGAGGTGAACAAGAAATTGATGGAATCACTCAGAACATGAGAACTCTTCGATTTTAATTATGTTGTGATTGTCATGTATTGGTATGGTGTTTTTGATAAAGAGAATATCATTAACTGCTAAGGTTGAACTGTGGTGGTCAGTGGTGTTGGTATTTTGTTATCTCTGGATTTCGAATTTCTTATAGTTAAGTATACATCAATTGGGTGTCCATTCTCAATGGATTCAAAGATTAAGGTATTTTTTGGCTTTTGGGTTACAATGAACTAAATCAATGTGGTTCATATAAGCTATTTGCAATTCTTATTTATTGTGAATCAACAGAAAGTTGTCTAGGCATCAGATCACGGGTCAATAAGAAACAACCTCTCCGTCACAGGGTGACAGTGGTATGGTTGCGTACATCCAACCCCCTACCCTGCTTAAGGTGGGAGCCTCTTTGAGGTTTGGGGTAATGTTGATGTTAGTATACATCAATTGGATTTTGCCTCACCTGGATTTTTCCTAACTAAGTATCTTTATACTAGATTTTTAAACCCTTAGATTTGTTCCAGAATATCATACAAACTGTGACACCCTGAGTTGAAATCCCGGCACCACTCCTAGTGGTGGTGGAGAGAGTGAGCTGCAACATGACCACTATCTCAATCTCACTTGATGATGTTTCCACATTTAGAAGTCAAGAAAGTTTCATGTTGTTGCAATCCTTCCACAATGCTACCGATAAAGAAAACCCTTAAAAATGTTTGCCCTTTAGGTGATAAGGTCGAGCTGTAGATTAAATGATGATGTGCTTAGGTAGGTATGTTTATGTTTTGTTCCATCAAGCATGAGTGACATGTTAGGTAGGTAGGTATGTTTATGTATGGAAGAAGCCTATTGGCTGGATTATGTTGATTTTTCACTTGGTGAATATAATTGGTCTTGTTAGGTAATGGTTGATAGGTCGTTGAATTGGTCAAATTGTATTGGGTTGGATTGGTATGAATTGGACTACATTGGTTGCGGATCCATCAAGTTCCATATCGTTGTACACCTCATACAATGCATGCTCCTTAGCCAGGCAATAAGGTGGAGCACCAAGTACAGTGATGATGTCTTGGGTAGGTACGATTAGGTCTTGTTCTATCAAGCATGAGTTACACGTTAGATTCGAAATGTGTGGACTGTGGAGAGAATCAGCTATCTAGGTTGAGTTTATTTGGCTCTGACTTATTGAACATGATTGGACTTGTCAGATAATGGTTGGTAGATTGTTGGATTGCTCATGTTGGATTGATTTGGATGGTACATTGTTGTTGTTGTTGGATTGCTCAAATTGGATTAGTACGAGTTGGATTGGATTCAATTGGTTTGAATTTGTTTGAGTTGAAGATCTGTAATGAACTGGGTTTATTGGTTTTTTAAATGTTCTGTAACAAGGCAAGTATACGATTTGCAATTTAGTGGGGCTACTTGGGTTGATATGTTGTTATTCTTGCTAAACATCCTAAGAAAGTGATATGTCAATGTGGTTTATTCAGACCTTTTGGATCTGATGAAATAAATTGAAATCCCCCCTTAAATTCCTTTATGTTAGTAGTTGACGTTATTCTCTCATGTCTCAAGAGACGTACAATTACCATTTAGATATCCATGTGTTCAGTTGATGTTGCTTCTTGCTTCGATGTTTCATTGATAGGCTTGTGTATTCTTTTCTCACCTTATTGATAAATGCTCAGTTGTGATGTTTGGTACATGGCAGATGGTCTTGTCATCTTGGTCTTTTTCTAATGATGATTTGTGTGAGCTTGATATTGTTGTGTTTCTTGTTTCACTTGAATGTGAATCACAAACTCCACGGACACTAGTTCCAAGACCAGACGTCTGATCTAGGGGTGATTTCCTAATGCCCAGTGGACAACCGATTTTATGGGCGGACAACCAGTTTTTTATTAGTAATTTGACAGATATTTGTCCCAGAAGTGGACTTCCAATCCACCCGACATTTGTTTTGGTCATCACTATTGTGGGCCCATGGCAAGGTTTTATCCAAACGTGGGATGTTGTTCCTTGGTATAAATAGCCACATTTAATCTTTTAGGTCTAAGGACACAATAAGGTTTGGAGATTCAGGTGTTTGCCCCTTTGATCTTGGTGGATTTTATCAATATTCTCTTCATCGTTGGGTCGTAAGTTTCTCAAGGTCTTTGCCATCTCCTGTATTTCTTACTTCGTTTGATAGTTGAAATGTCATTGGATGTCTCCAAATATGGCCTTTTCTTTTTCACCTCGACGAAGGATTTCCACATAAAATCTTGTATGTCGTGATTTGAACCTTGTGGGTGTAGAATCTGTTGATTGCTCTATTGGTTTGTACCTCATTTCTTAATAGGTTTTTATTGTCCTTACGTGCTGCAACTATTCTCGTTTATCTTGTTATTGCAAAATTTGACTGCTGCTTTGTTGCCTTTTTTATTGAGCTTTGTTGGCTGTTTCCCTAACAAGTTTTTTTCTGGGTATATACTTGCTGGACTTTCTTGTGAGCCCAATGGAACCCTGGACATTATCAAATTTATGCTTCAGTTTGCAACACTGACAATTGGCAACATTATCAGTCCACCACTAAATATGTTTGCACTTCGGTAAAACACTTATAAATACAATCTAAGCTTCTTCTTCATGTTAAATTTAAAAACTTGGTTTACTGATAATGAAATCTGGCTAGATGAAATAATTAATCTTAAAAAAGAGAGTCAAGCAACTTTCATCTCTTCCAACGACCATATATGTTGGTACTCGAGTTTATATCGGTTTCCCGATTTGCAAGTCGAGTAAGTTCTGACAATGCTGAAGTCTGAACACATGTTTAATTATCAAATATCACGTTCAGTCACAGAGTGTCTCGTGCTATTTAGCTACAGGTACTATTGCCACATTACTACTAAGAATATTTTCAGGCTTGGTGGTCTGCAGGATTGCTGCTCTTTTTCAAAGATTGTAGTTGTACCATGTATGATAGTGTCATTCTCTCAGCCCATCATGTTCATTGTGTTGCTTGCCGAAATTCCGCAAAGCAACAGGAAAGAACAGTTTTGCAACCCTTAACTAAATCACCGACCCATCCCCATTTTGCTGCTTTGAATTAATTTCTTGGTTAAAAGGTCAGGTAAATTTCTTATCACTAATGTTATGCCCCAATGTTAGAATTTTGTGTATTACAATTACGTCTATTAAACCATCATTCATGAAGAAGTATATCATTTTATTTCTTTGACATCATCTGTGATAGTTTTATCGTTCATAAGGTTGTGTAATAAAGCATTTTACTTTGAAAAGAGCATAATATACATCATTCACCAAGGTTAAGTATCTTTTCCCTGGTTTTGTTTTTGCATCAATATAGGACTGGTAAATGATGGAACTAGAATGAGCAAGTATTTGGTGCATTATCATGTAGCTAGATGTATCATTTTTTTATCACTTTATTAATATTTGGATGGTTTCAATCAACTTGTTTTGCAGATTATGATGCAAGGAGGCTGATAGCCCGTGCACTCTTATCGGAAAATCATGACTATGTCAATAACTGTCCCAGTGTATAAAAGTTGGTAAATGGATATTTGTGCAGCATCTTGCTGGAAAGATAGTTCTACATACAAACTTTGCAGAATAATTGGAAATGCAGCTGAAAAGGTAACATCTGAATTTCAAGTGGTGTTTACCTTTCTCATTTAGTCTAATAATCACATTCTATATTTCATATAAGCAATCACAATCTGCATGTATTTTATTTGCATCAGTTGCTGGTTTCTGATTGTAAGTGATAACGACATGATTGAGTAAAAGTGTAGACAAAATAGATATCTTAGCTTAATGGTATATTCCCATTGCTTTAATAAAGCAAAGAAAGGAACTTCATTCATATATAACTCTTGCTTGAGGTTTTTTTTTTTGTTTAGAATATTCTTGCTCGCAAAGCTTCTATTCTTTAAACAACTGGCTAATAATTTTAAATGAATGCACAGGAAAGCAAAAACTTCAGCCCTTCTAAAAGGGAATCTGAGAATTGTAGTATTTTCTTTGTTCTTAGTTTGTTTTTAATGTTCTTAACGTGTCAGTGCTTATTCAACGTTCACTTTTGTCAGATTATTGAGAAATCTGCCGATGATGGTTCACCACCAGCTCATGGAATGTCATTGAATAGGAGTTTCACTATCCCTCCACAACATGCTTATACTTTGATCTATATGGTAGCTGAATATTTTAAGGGAAAAATCATCATGCTGGCCTGCCACCCCGATTTCATTATTAGCCAGGTAAAACGCCCTAAAGCCTATCCGAGTTGTCTTTAAATTACTTGGTGTTTGGTGTGCTCCACATAGCATGTTATGATGTGCACACGGCATTACTTGGTGTTTGGGATCACATTATCAGTGCTCCTCCAATAGTGTTCCATGTCATAGATCATAGTATACCCATAACTCGATGCTTTCAAAATATTAATGTCTTCGCTAAAGTTCTAATTTTACGTCACAAAGGAGAAAAGCAAGCCATCTACAGAATTTCATTTAGGAAAAAAAACAGTTTTACTGTTTACATCCCAAAAGAGAAATGCAAACCATCAAGATATCCATAAAAATTTATTTAGAAAAAAATTTGATGAATCAAAGGTGGACCACGGTTCAAGTTTTCGATGTAATGTGATACTTCCTCTAATATTTAAAAAAGAGAGTTTATGGTTCACTTTGCCTTAGTTAATTATTTTAGCATTGTAGGTGAGATGATTTTTGTTAGGATCTTTAGGCCGGTGGTTTGTATGGAGAATGACAAATAAAACCAGTAGAAATCAAACTAGACAATCTATCAAGCACCTAACATGCATCTAACAATCTCACATACAATTAAACAAACACAAGTCAACACCACCGAATTGGAAAAAATCACGACGGAAGAGTTTCACTATGACAACGGTTGTGAGTATAAGGAGAATGTAATCGGAGATAACTTGCTCGGATTGGGGGCTAGATGATTCTCCAACTACAAGTTTTTCCCTAAATCCAAAACCCTAACTTATTGTGGCTAAACCTACGTTTATCTATTTGGTGGTTCTCTTTTCTCTTAATTTTTTTTTACTGCATTAGTGTTTTAAACAACTTAAGTATTTATAGAAGAGGATTAGGACGATCATAATTGGTTTAGAAATGTCTAAAGTGTCCTTAATGAAAACTGCTTGCGTCCAGATTTCGGTCAATCAGTTTTGGGACGATCAATTGTTCTTCACATTCCAGTAAACTCCAGCAGTTACTATCCACTTATGTTTGGTCAACCGTTGGTCAGACGGAAGACTGGATCCGAACAACTGAATAGGGATTGTACGTTGGAATCTAAAGCTCCAGTAAGTTCTTGTGAAGACTTTGTCGGGTGGACATTAGTGGATTGAATGGGATCATGTCAACTGATTTTGGGACTCCAGTAAATTTCCATTTGACTCTGTTGTATGCGTTCCGGTCGACTGAATGAGATCAGTTCGACCATCCCTCTTGTTTTCAATACTTTTTTCTAGCAATTTTGTATGCCATTCTCTCAGGCACTTGACTGCCCACGGATTACATATGAAATTCAATCTAGATCATGACAGCAATAATAGTCTTATTTGTCCCACTGTAGTTGGACAGTTACCAGTTTATGTTGTAAAAGTATAATATATGCATCATGTAAAATCAAACAGAGAATATTTCGCAACATATAACATATGCATTATTTATAATTTGTTTTATCTTGATGTCTATTGTTTGCTGCGAGGTGTAATGGAAATACATTGAACCAAGTACGTTCAGTACCGTCTCATACCTGATTAAAGCTAGGTGGTTCGCTTGCTCGTTTGCCATTCAATTCAATTGAAATCCCACTGAGGGTTCCCTCCGACAGGGTCCGACTGTACTTAATTGCGCCTAATACAAGTCCTTGGGGTTACTTGATAAATCAAACGTTAGCTGCTTCTTGAAAGTGTATAGTACTCTCAACGATGCAGACATTATTTAGGTAGAACCCATAAAGTTACTTTTCACCCGAACTGCCTCCATGTTATTGCTAGCGCTAATCAACTATGAGAACTTTTTTTTTGAACATGTTAGATCATCCTTAATCATGATCCGGACAAGTTGGTCATGAGTTTTTCTTTTTCTTCCAAATCATTTTCTCTCTCTTTCACATCAGTTTTCTCTCTCTCCAACATACTTTCTTCTCTTTCCTACACTATTCACATTTTAACCACAACTTATCTTTCTCCTTCATGTCATTTTTTTATTTCTACTGACTTTTATTCTATTCCAAAATCAATTATATTTACCTAAAACATTAATAATTCAAACAAATATATATTAATTAGCAAATAAATATTTTTATCAATAAAAAAGAAAAATACATATTTAGTTAAACCATTGTACGTAGCCTAACATAATAAAATATTACATTACTTAAATTTCATTAAAATGAAAATGCATACTAATAAAAAATAATTAATTTGCGGTTCCCCCGAATCGTTGTCACATGTGCTCGATCAAGTCAGATCTGAGGGTGAGATGCCTGTTTTTTTCACGAATGCATTCTCTGGTGTTCACGTACGTATTAAGATCGACAACACGACCGGTGGAGAACCGATTCGAACCCAAGTTGGGTGAGAGGTCATGTTCAAACTCTATTGTATCATAAATAGTGGAATATGAGTCTCGTTCGCCTTCTACTATCATGTTGTGCATTATGATGCACACAATGGTGATCTTGTTGAGCAGGTTAACGATCCACGCAAGAGCGAGAACTTTTATGATTGCCTACCGCGCCTGTAACACTCAAAATACACGTTCTACGTCTTTACGCGCTTCTTTCTGACATTGTGCAAATAATCTGTCCTTAGGAGATTGGGGCAGCGGGTTAGACTTCACGAAAGCAGTTGATGTAATTTATTTTCCGTTTAAGCGTTGTAAATCTACTTTAATTTCAATTAAGTGGTGTAATGTTGTTTAATTTCAATCCAAGTGTGCTAATATAATTTAAATATCAAACTATTTACCAAATAATAACCCAAAAAATTTAAACCAAATAATAATTAAACTCAACATCTACGACAAATAAATAAATATAACATTTTTATAAAAAAAATCAACACAATTTTTTTTTTAAAAAACGAAAATATATATAATTAAAACCAAACCGGACTTGCCACTGGTTGGACGGCCGGGTCATCGGGTTGTCAAGCGGGACGACTGACAACACATCGGTGATGTGTGCTCTGACGTCACTCCACTATGTACCTTGGGACATGTCTCAGTACAATCAGTGCAACAACTTTGAAAAGGCGACGCAGGCGAAAAGTAGATCCTGAGTCATCTGGCATAACTAGTTCAAAGACGTGATATGCGAACTATCACATCAAATGCCTTTTCTGTTCGCACGTCCCAATTCATTTCCCCCCTCAAACGACACATCATTGGGTTACGATGGGCACCGGCCAGTGGGATTTTAGTATTTTACTACTTGTGGCCGATAGATAGTCCTGAAATGATAATAATAAATACAATATCTGCTGGTATAAATAACATCTGTTATTTCTCTTCGTTTGTGTGGACACACTGCGGTCTTGTTGAGCATCGTGTGAATCGTGTCTATGAGGTCCAGATGTTAACGTCGGCATCAGAAATCCCCTTGATTGTAGGAAATTTTTGGATTGCATACGATATTGTGAGTGCTATTTTCTATTATTTAAAAAAATCATGCTAGGAGTGACTACAAAATAACATGTTGGGTGTGCTCCCAAAGTAATTGGTTCGCAATTTATATCCTTTGGTAACATTATCCAGTTAGGGACCATATAATTGTAGATTCATGTTGACTTGTGCACTTCTTGGTTGTTCTCTATATGTAAATACCAAACATCTTACAACTAAAACGTGTATACAATTAATGGTGATAAACTAATGAGAAGCGTCAAAGTTAAATCATTTTTCTTTAAAAAAGAAAGTGGAAACGTCGTTGGTGCATGTGTTAATATTTATGCGGTTTGGTTATGCGAATTACGTACGAAACGTGGTATAGTCCTTAATTAATTAACTTGTCCTTAGTCGCACCCGAAGGGATATTGCTACATTTTGTTCCGAAACTAACCTCCTTTATATCATAGTGCTCGCTTGTGCAGATTATACACGCGCCTTTCCTCCACCAAATAAATTCATAATTGGATTGATGGCCTCGTCGGTTTGTCGCGTGTGTTCAAATAAAGATGACCCAGACTGCGATTCCAACGAGTCCATTATTATATTTCATGCATGTGCCGTTAAACATCGAATCACAACTGCACAAGTATATCTTTAGAATCTAGTGGTATTTAAGGGCGGGTTTACACGTGGACAAGTAGGAATAATTGTTGATATTTCGAAATATTGTGATGGATTTTTTTTCGTGATAAATACCTTGACGGATATGGTCATATGGGCGCATCTTTTGTCAATGCAGAAACCTGTGAATTGTGATGCGTATATATGATAAATATATCTTTTAGCATGCGAACATACGTTTGGAAGAACCATTTTCCGTGAAAACAACGAAAATATGTTGTTTTATTTGGAAACATAAGATGTCAAAAAATATCAGCTACACATTAAAAGGTTGTTTGAGCAATTAGTTCCTCCGGCACGGAAGGCCGCAAGGGCCAGTATTATATATCCACAAAGCATTATGCCCATAGAACCATCGCAAATACCATACAAAATTGTGACTTTGCAAAGTCCATTTTATCACATCTTGGCAGCTAAAAATAACACCACAATTGCACCAAAATTATTTCGTTTCGGCATCCTTACCGACATTAGAGTGCTTCATGAAACACTTTTAAGTAGTTCACCAACAGACAACAAACCTAATCAAATATCATGTGCTTGCATTTTGCTATAAAAACTTAAACGAATATTTCCTCGTATCTTTCATGGACACGGTGTGCAACCAGAATTCTCCTATATTCTAACCACTCTGTAAAAAAAAAGGCACTTTTAACTTTCAAGTGACTCGATGTTTGATGGTCAATTAGTGATAGGATTTGTTCTAGGAAACCCTTCCAATGAAAATGAGACCGTAGACGTTGTTTTCACTTTTTATCCTGTTTTTTTTAAACGTCATCGTCGTGTTGACTCCCATATTAACAAATATTTGCGCGAGTCTCGTAAATATCAAATTTGTATTTGATCATCTGTTCATTCCCGGTAGCATCCAAATTCTCATCGTTTAAACATTTCTCTCTGAACATTTTATATTCCAATTCTACCTAGACAATGCAAATAATTACCATCCTATCCTATCCTATTATTACCCATTCGCTCTTATTTGAGGACATATATGCTCCCGAAAAGGGAAAAATGTGGACACACACACTCGCATGCCAAATTCAGTAATTCACCTCCACTAATTATCCACCATTCCCAAACCCATCGTTCTTCACTCCTCCAACTGAACTTCCCATTGGCCCAGAAAGAACAGAAACAGAAACAGAAACCCATCTGTACCCCCCATCGAATAATATCCCGGCATATTCCTCGTTTCCTCCCGCCCCTATCCTCCCACTCCATTCTCACTTGTTCCATCCACAAACGAACCACTAAATAACAAACCCACGCCTATAAATACCCCAAACCCCTCCCACTCCCCCACTATCTTTCCCTTTCCCTCTCGTTCTCGCTCCTTTTTCCTCTCTCCGATTTTAGGGTTTCGAGATGATTCCGATGGAGTCGGAGCAAGTGATGAACAGTCGGGGTGGATCGGTGCTCGGGAAGAAGACGATCCTCAAGAGTGATCACTTTCCCGGGTGTCAGAACAAGCGCCTCTCCCCGCAGATCGACGGCGCCCCCAATTTCAGGCAGGTATAACTTCCGCGACTCCAATCCTTGCTTTTGATCTTGTTTCTCGTCCGGTGGGAGTGGTTTTGGTGATTTGGTGTTGGTTTGACGGTGGAGTTTGTTGGGAAGTGGTTTTTCAAGTGCGTGGGATTGGTTTGATGTTGATCTCTTTGTTTTCGCTCGGTTTTTGGTTCTGCAAGTGACTTCTTGTTGATTTCGACTTTGCTTTTGTGGTGTAGTTTGTTGAGATCTTTTTTCTTTTGTTCTTGCTTGACTCCTTGTGTTCTAGAGGAAGTGGAAGGTTTTAGCGCTGGATGTAGAGCAGTAGAATTATCTTAGTTTTTAGTTTGGTTCTTACAAGTATCTTGAGTGCAAGGACAAGGTGTGAAATTATTCTTGTGGTCATTACTGTTAATAGGCTGGAAAAGTTCACGGCGTTGCAATACCTACAATTGCGGGAATTCACAATGTTCTTGATCACATTGGAGCACAAAAGGATGGAATGAGAAAGCGTGTTCTGTGGCACAACCTTCGAGAAGAGCCGGTGAGTTTGTTTTGCCATTAAAGTTGCAATGTGATTTATGCACTGGTGTTTATTTTTAGTGTAAGTCTTTTATCAGTGGCTTTCAACTAGAAAAATGATTAGCAGTTTTGATGCATTTGGTTAAGTTTTTCGGTGTTGTTATTACTTTGGCCGTGAATTAATGTATAACTACTTAATTTTCTTGTCCAAAACAGGTGGTGTATATCAATGGCCGTCCTTTCGTTTTACGAGATGTTGACAAACCTTTCTCAAACCTTGAATACACGGTTTGTTGGCAGCACAAGACTTTTTTTTGTTTTGTTTTGGATTGTACATTGCATAAACTTCATTTGTATATAAGATCAACCTGAAAACCTTTCTGTATTATGTCTTATGCTACACTTGCACTTATTAGTTTACACTTTATGGTAAGAGGATAGAACATTTTTCGTAATTGTCTTTGATGACCTGAAGCTATGATTTGCTGGAATATAGATTACCCTGTTACATCTTATATTTGTATACTAACATTATAATGCGAAAATAGGGAATCAACAGGGACAGAGTTGAACAAATGGAATCTCGCTTGAAAAAAGATATCTTGCTTGAATCTGCTAGGTATATTTTGGACTTAAGGTTTATCATCACATCAATCAGAAAAAAAGATAACCCCATGAATGTTTACTTACGTCATCCATTGAGTTACTCTTCTGTTATCAGATATGGAAACAAAATTCTCGTGACTGATGAATTGCCAGATGGTCAGATGGTGGACCAATGGGAGGATGTTAGACATGAATCTGTGAAGACTCCTTTGGAGGTATATATTTTGATGTGCAGGATGTTTGTTCCTCTGAGACTTTATGGCTTATTAGGGTTCTAAAATAATGATGGTAGGTTTATGAAGAGCTACAAGTAGAAGGATATCTAGTTGACTATGAGCGTGTTCCTATTACAGATGAGAAGTCACCAAAAGAACAAGATTTTGACCTTTTGGTAAGTCCACTTGTCATCATTTTTTGTTTTTCTTAGTTAATTAATTTATGTGTCTTTACCTAAAATCCTACAATCCTTTCTTCCCCAATCCTGCAATTGTTTATAGTTAGTGTGTTGGTTTTCGTATTCCTTAAGTATTGTCAGCCCATTGATTTGATTTCTTATCACCCTTCAGTGATTGACCCCTACTTTTGTACTTCGTAACCATTGACTGAATTTTCATATAATTATCTACTTAATTTTTTTTAGATATGTGATTTTTCTTAGAATATGTGAATTTTGGTACTTCATGTGAGCGAAACACCTCAAACACTCTTATTTTAGTGTTATATTAATCTAGATCTGTTCATGTTACCTAATGTACAATCACTATTAGAGCTATACAAGTATATATTATACCTTATGATCAAATCATTTTTGGCACCTGTTTGTTGATTAAACAGTAAATCAATTTATACTGCTTTTATGGTGTTTTAATGTGCATAAATTAGCATATTAGACTACGGATACACACACATACATGTATTCCTTAAAATATTGTGTTTATGCATAGATAATACTCCATAAGGTAAAATATCCTGATATGTTACAATTGCTTAATACAACAAAATTTTATATGTCCAACTATATTGCCCCTACTTTTGTCCAATCTTCTTTAAGATTGGAATCATTGGATTTTATTGATTATTGGAGCATGGTATGGATCTTTATGCATAGACTTACCATTTACCAATGAAGAGTTCTCCAAAGAGACTCTGTGTTTCACTTTTGTGTTAATATTTATAATGTTGGTAATATGGGACAAAATTGAAGCCAATAATCCAGTTATGGTTTCATATTAGTTTTTTTTTACTTTTTATCCTTAACGCTTCTAGAAAAGAAAGATAATAGAAGGGCGATATACAAAAACAACATATGGTTTATATGCTTAAATGACTTCACACAAAGTCCATTTTAGAGTTTATGCTGGTTTTCTCATTTCTGAGTATTTTTCTTTTAAGAAGACTTGTTTTATATCGAACTTTGATTATTTTACTCAAGTTTCATTACTTTTTTGTTCTTTGAAATTTCAGGTCCGTAGAATTTCAAAAGAAGATATAAATACAGA
This sequence comes from Triglochin maritima, assembly GCA_963682175.1. NCBI lineage: Eukaryota > Viridiplantae > Streptophyta > Magnoliopsida > Alismatales > Juncaginaceae > Triglochin > Triglochin maritima. The sequence goes on along the minus strand of OY821774.1, from coordinate 50,331,808 downwards.
AATCATTTTTAACTGTCAAATGGGTCGGGGTCGAACAACTACTGGAATGGTGATTTCAACATTAGTGTACCTGAACCGCATTGGATCATCAGGTAGGTGTGGTGCCGGCTTGTACTCCTGTAAATTTGCTCCTCACAGGGTTGATACTTCATATGTATGTATGGTAATCTGTTTTGTTGTCTTTTGCTTTGCCTTATAGTCTTTTGCAATCTTTTAATATATTTCAAGGAAGCCACTGTAAGGTTGTTGGCCTATGTTGCTTTTGTTATTGCTTCTGAGAGTACAGTATATCTTGCATGTTTGTAAGGTGATATTTACAGCACAAAATCAGTTCATTAGTTTTTCGCATGTAAGACAATACAATTGGAACAAGCATGCTGCTAATTATTTTCATTAACGATAAGCCTCTGCCTGTTAGTAGAAGAGTTAAAGCAATAACCTGCACTAGTTTCCACATTTTACATTTTTTTCCGATCAAGAAATTGGTGATGAAGTAAAAACACTTTAGTTGATGCATGGTAGGCACTATTCCTGCAATGTGCCCTGGCTTGCTGGAAGTAACCTGGTTTTCATTATTAGTACATAAAAAACGATGACAATTCATTCTGTTTCAGTAATGCCACAGAAGAATCTGGCTAGGAAGTTCCAGTCATTCTCTTATCAATCATGAATAAGTGATCACTGACAACTTGTTACGGACAAATTTTTGCATCTTGATGTGTTTTTTTGTTGATAGTTACAAATTTTCTTTAAGCTTCATTCTCTACCAAAACCTTCTCTTTTCACGTTTTAAGTATTTTAGATTTTTTTTTCAGGCATACCGAGGACAAAGTCTATTGGGCAAATTTCAGGCGGTGCGGCAAATGTCACAGATGATATGCCGAATTCCGAGGAAGCAATGCGGAGAGGTGAATATGCTGTGATAAGAAGTCTGATACGTGTCCTAGAGGTACACGAAAAGATCGCTTATTCTGGTCCAATCTTTTGTAGTAATTTTTTTAATTAACATCTCTACTATTTTCCTCTAGGGTGGAATAGAGGGTAAGAAGCAAGTGGATAAAGTCATTGACGAGTGTGATACCATGCAGGTCTGATCTTTTATAATTTTTTTGTGGTAATTGTTCTCAATCAATTGTTCCACTACCTATGATAAGTATGTTTCATGTTTTTTGGATCAGAAAATTTGTTTAAGTAATTCTTTGCTGACAATTTTAATACTTCTAGATGAATTTATCTTGTAAATAGATCTAGGAAGTAAATTTAGAAATATAAATTCTTTTTTTCTCAAGCAACTTGATGGGAATGTTTAACAGAATTTACGAGAAGCTATTGCTACTTATCGCAGTAGTATCCTTCGCCAGCCTGATGAAATGAAGAGAGAGGCATCTCTCTCATTCTTTGTTGAATACCTGGAGCGTTACTATTTCCTGATATGCTTTGCAGTCTATATTCACAACGAGAGAATTGCTGCTCGTCCCAATTTGGATAAGATCAGTTTCTCTGACTGGATGCGAGCAAGACCTGAACTTTACAGCATACTTCGCAGGTGCATACTTTGACATTCTTCCTCGGTGCCAAACCCATTAAACTCCCTATTGTTTTCTGAACTTTTGTGGGTTGAAAGTTTTTGCTTTCTCCACTCCTGTTTTGCCCCTATTGGGTTTTTACTGCTTGATTGCCTTTTTTAGTATTTCTGGGTTCTGTTGCATTTGTCATGCTTGGAAGTAAAGTTGCAGTCGACATTTAAGAGAGACACCATCCATTTTAAAATGTATTTTTAATTGTTGGTCTGATTTTTCAGATTGCTGCGAAGAAATCCAATGGGTGCATTGGGTTACTCAAGCAAAAAACCTTCTATACTGAAAATCACCGAGTCATCTGATGGTCGCCCATATGAGATGGGTGTTGTTGCTGCCACAAGGAATGGTGAAGTTCTTGGAAGGCAAACTGTTCTAAAAAGCGATCACTGCCCTGGTTGCCAAAACCTTGCTTTGCCAGAGAGAGTGGAGGGCGCACCTAATTTTAGAGAAGTTCCCGGCTTTCCAGTTTATGGTGTCGCTAACCCCACTGTTGATGGTATAAGAAATGTCGTTCGGAAAATAAGCAACACTACAAGTGCATCGCAAGTTTTATGGCACAATATGAGAGAGGAACCGGTTGTCTATATAAATGGGAAACCTTTTGTTCTTCGTGAGGTGGAAAGACCTTATAAAAATATGCTGGAGTACTCGGTAAGTTGTTGTATTAACATCTTTAGCTTGCAGGGCCTTTCCATTCCTTATTGATCCTTTCTATTTTGCTTATTCTCGATTGGTTGTCATATGAAGGACTTTCACGTTATGTGACCATCTTTTAGGAGCAGACAATGTCAATTATATTCACCAAAACTTTTGACAATGTGTATTCTCAGGGCATAGATCGTGCACGAGTGGAGAAAATGGAAGCTCGTCTCAAAGAGGATATTTTGCGGGAAGCAGATCGTTATGGAGATTCTATAATGGTAATACATGAAACTGAAGATGGTGAAATATTTGATTCATGGGAGTCCGTTGATTCTAAATCCATCCAGACTCCACTTGAGGTTTATAAATTCCTTGAAGCTGAAGGCCTTCCTATAAAGTATGCACGTGTGCCAATTACTGATGGGAAGGCGCCAAAAAGTTCTGATTTCGACATTGTGGCATCCAATATTTCCTCTGCTTCAAGGGACAGTGCCTTTGTTTTTAATTGCCAGGTATAGTATCTTTTAAGTTGAAATGTTTCTTTAGCACTAGAGTAATTCCATTATTCCCTAATTTGCTATTTTGCCAGATGGGCAGAGGCAGAACTACCACTGGAACTGTGATTGCTTGTCTTCTGAAGCTTCGTCTCGATCATGGAAGGCCTATAAAGATGATCAAGGAAGACAATTATCAGGATTCATTGGGCTTTGGATCTTCAAGTGGTGAAGAAGCTGGCACGTTTGCAGCATCACTTTCAGATATGGAAAAACGTGACAATTTGAAGAATCAGCCTCCTGTTTTTGGAATTGATGATATTCTACTCTTGAGAAAAATTACAAGACTATTTGATAATGGAGTTGAATGTAGAGAGGCCTTGGATGCTGTTATTGACAGGTGTTCAGCATTGCAGAATATACGCCAGGCTGTTTTGCAGTACAGGAAAGTGTTTAACCAACAGCATGTTGAGCCAAGAGTAAGGAGAGTTGCTCTGAGTCGTGGTGCAGAATATCTAGAGAGGTACTTCCGCCTGATTGCATTTGCTGCATATCTTGGCAGTGATGCCTTTGATGGTTTTTGTGGTCAACAAGTAATTAAGATTGGGTTCAAGACATGGTTACATCAGAGGCCGGAGGTCCAAGCAATGAAATGGAGCATCCGATTACGACCTGGCCGATTTTTTACCATTCCCGTAATGATTTGTTCCTGCTTACACATTTTGGATCATGGCTACCATTTACCCCTAAACATTAATTGTAATTGTTGATTGTATCTTATTCCAACAGGGGGATTCACGAGCTGCACATGTATCTGAGCATGATGATGTATTCACAGAAGCTGTAGTAAAGGCACGTAATGGTTCTGTTCTTGTCAAAGGGTCAATATTAAAAATGTACTTCTTTCCTGGGCAGAAGACTTCTGACTTCATGCATATCAATGGTGCACCTCATGTTTACAAGGTAACTCGTTTAAAAAAAACCTTTTATCTAGTTAATACTTTCTTATGGCATTATGTGTTATGCTTATACGAACCCATGTAGCTTGGTTAATATTGTAAGGTTATTAGAACAATGATCTGATTCTTGCCCAACAGTTACTTTGATCCACAGCCTAGAGAATATTATTTTGTCCGATATATTGTGCAATATGACAATATCAGTTACCATGTAGACATGTATGGAGTCAGTTACAATAAAGACCGTCAACGGTCAACACAGGGCACGTCACTGGAAAACAAACCAACATATATATATAAAATATATAAGATACAGACCCACGTGGAAGTCAAAGTATACATAAGAGTCATCTGTGATTACAACAAAAATGAATGTACATGTAATCACTATCTCAACAAAAGAAGTATAAAAGAGGACACAGGATCTGATCCCGGGGGCACCGTCCTCAGTTACCACCTCAAACTCTAACCCTGCTCGCTACCTGAAATGCAAACAAACAAACATGCCTGAGTTCCCTGCAGGAACCCCGTATACCAAACCTCCTAAAATACGAAAAGGAAAATTAAAGACAATGCAATGCAATACACATGATCATCCGCCTCGGACCCACAATAATGCCCTCACCGCCTCCGCGACACTGAACCACTCCTGCCACTAGGGTCAAGTCAGTCCACCGCTGCCTCACAAGGGTCAGTCGACACCACTGCTCCCCAAAAAGTGCAGGAAGGAACCCCCGGTACACGCCGCACTCCAGGAGCGAGTCAGCCCGCCGAATACACAACTCGGGTCAGACGACAGCCGCTGCTCCCCCAAGAGCTGCCAAACGCGCACCCTGCCGGAACATCCTCGGCCTACCACTAAACCCTCGCAAACTGCCCAGGGTTTACGGTACACATCCCTCACACCCCGCTCGGTAAGAGAGGAAACAGTAATACAATAATACGCCTTCGTGGAAGGTGAAATCCGTAGCTCTCAAAGCCGGTAATCAACCGTCGCTTCGGAGCCGGTAGTCGACCTATACTCAACGGATCGCGTGTGGATAAATCCACCAACCTGCGGCAGATCGGTTGACCGCTAAAAGCACACCGGTCGACCGGTCCCCCACACAGTACACGGTACTGTACAAACAAGTCTATCGGTCGAACCACGCCAACCGAATTACCGACCAATCGGTCGAACAAAAGTCATCTAGCGGTCGACCGTTTGGATGGTCTACGCTATACAATTTTATATAATATATATATCCGACCGGTCGAACCAAGGGGCCGTTCAACCGATAACAGGACTTTCCGCATTTTGCCTAAGTGATATTCGGTCGACCGGAACTGCTATACAGTTCGACCGAATCAACACAGGCACTCTACCGCTTAAATAAAATGCTCAGTCGGTCGACCGAAAGTTAAAGAGCGGTCGACCGTTTTGATGGTCAAAGCTCCCAACCGACTAAGCATCGAATGGATCGGTCGAACAAGGTTAAGGACGTTTGACCGTTTGATAAGTCAAAATCCCCAACCGACCCATTCTCATTGTGATTCGGTCGACCGGCTAAGTGGTCTCGTTCGACCGATAACAGCATAACCTCTTTTTCCCGCACAAATCTGGCATAACGGTCGACCGTCTAACGACATCGTTCGACCGTTCGCGGGTAAAAATCCATATAATAATAGGATCGGTCGACTGCCCAGAGGCACCGGTCGACCGATCGTCGTCTTCAACCTCTGAATTGGTTGAAATCCGACGGGGAATTCGACACCAACGTCGATCCCCAACACTCACAAGGCATATGTGAGTTATAATGAAGATTTGACATACCTTTTCGACGGTTGTGAAGCCTCCCAAGCTTTGACAACCTCTTCTCTTCTTTTTCCCTTCTTCTTCTCCTCTTCTTCTTCTTTACTTCTTCTCTCCTCCTTCTTCTTCTCCGAATTCACTCCTCTCACGCTCTGGATAATCCAACAATGAAGCAAAACGTTTTCAAACAAAATCTTATTTACCTATATATATCACCTTTAGTTAACCACCTCTAAATCTACCAACCTAAGCAAGCCACCTCATCCTCCCATCCTTATCTCCTCACCTCTTCATTAACTTAATTAATTAGGGTAAGTTAGGTTTAGTTTAGTTAATTAAGGTGTTTTAGATTAGGTTCTTACAGTTACTATGGATATTGTTGTGTAGCAGCCTGTGGGTGCCATCTTCCTAAAATTGTTGAGAAAGACAAACCTGATTTGCTAAAAAAGTTAAAGGTGGGTTGTGGTTTATTCCAAAGAGAAAAAAAATTGATTCAATTTTGGAACATGACAAACCATTGATGGACATCAATATTTTGGTGATCTCATGAAGGGTGATCAATAGAAATTTTCCCTATTATGTTAAGACAGTTGCATGGATGTGAATTTAATATCCTTTTTGTTATAGTTATAGGCTTTGAGATTGCAAAAGCTCATATTGTGTAATCAGCTGAACATGAATCGGATGCATTCTTTGTTTATGTTTCTATTACTCAGGCTAAAATTTATGAGTTTTTTTTATTCAGCAGTAATCCATAAGATTATACTCTATTCACCCTTTCTCAACCATCATGTAATTTAGGTCGATTGTTTAGTGTTATTTTTCCTAATTGAGTCTAACTTCTTGTTGATTTTTTATCCCTTTAAAGGTAGATGTATATCCTGTTTATAGCATGGCCACACCAACAATTGATGGTGCCAAGGAGATGTTATCACATTTGGGTGCCAATTTGATGCCTAATGAAAAAACTGCAAGGAAAGTGGTGGTCATAGATCTAAGAGAAGAAGCTGTTGTGTATGTAAATGGAACTCCATTTGTCCTCAGGGAGTTGGATCAACCTGTTGACACGCTAAAGCATGTTGGAATAAGTGGAAAAATGGTGGGTCTCCTTCGCTCTCTTTTTCTTGCCATGAAAAGGTATGGTTCACTGGAGATTAATGTTGCCTCTTTTGTCCATTTTCAGGTAGAACACATGGAGGCAAGAATGAAAGCTGACATTCTTTCTGAAGTAACACAATCTGGAGGCAAAGTGCTTCTGCATCGGGAGGAGTTCAATCCAACATCAAATCAGTCGACAGTGATAGGTTACTGGGAAAATATTTCAGAGAATGATGTTGAGACACCTGCAGAAGTGTACGCTGGTCTAAGAGATGAAGGATACAATATTGAATACCGAAGAATACCTCTAACTAGAGAAAGAGAGGCAATAGCTGCAGATGTTGATGCAATTCAGAATTGTAAAGACAGGTATATCAAGTTAACTACAGTCAGAAACCACCTGTGAAACAGTGTTTGTTATGTTATCTTCGATTCCTATTAATATTTTCTTCTGCAGACATGCAGAATCTTATATTTTTATTTCCCACACGGGCTTTGGTGGAGTTGGTTATGCTATGGCGATTACTTGTCTTGGCCTAAAAGCTGATGGAACTCGGGAAACACCAGCAATGGGATTAACAAGTTCTCTTGATGCATCGTCAAGGAATGAAATATTGGCCGAATATACTGGTGAAGAAGCACTAAAACAGGGTGATTACCGTGATATACTCAACCTGACCAGAGTTTTGATGCATGGACCCAAAAGTAAGGCAGACGTTGATGCTATTGTTGAAAGGTAGCGTTAACTTTCTTAAACTATGAATTTTTGTTTACTTTGTTGCTTGTATGTCTACTGGAAATTGCAGAGACCTGCAAAAAATCACATGTGAAGTTTTGCTCATGTCTATCACAATCTTTGTGTTGTTAGCTGAGAGACTGGACCTTTTTACTTTTCCTCTGCATATGACATAATAACTGTGTTCTCTCTATTAATAGATGAAATGAATGACCATTGCTAAAATAAAAAAGGCTGAGCATTAGATTTCGAAGCACACGAGTGATTCATTTGTTCTAAGTTTGTACTTCTTCTGTGAGCGTCTATCATTTGTTTGAGTTTAGTTGCATATACACCCTAGTACGTCTTCCTCCACATTGTGGGCATTCCTCTAAGAGTAGGAGATTTGGTAACATTTATTATTGGCTGTCTTGTCAGCGTCCATGTGTCAAATCAACGTCCTTTAATCGATGACAAATGTTGTGCTGATAATGAAAAAGTAAAATTTGGTTGACTATTAGTGGATGATATAGTGTATATAACAAAGAATGTAATTTATGTCATGTCCACTGTAATAATATCCTCCCACGTTGTGATACCTTCCACAACTTCTAATTTTCCATTTTTGGTTGAGCATATGTATTGTAGTCAATATGACGTACTCTGCTATTCTAAAGCCACATCACTAAAATTAAGTGATTTGAGTTCCTCCAATATCCTGCTTATTGTTATTCCTCATTTCCAAGTACATATATTTATTCAAACCACTGATACTTTCTTTCTAAAAAAGGTGTGCTGGTGCTGGTCATTTGCGAGATGACATATTACATTATAGAAAGGAATTTGAGAGATGTCCTATCAAGGATGATGAACATCGTTCGTATCTCATGGACATGGGCATGAAAGCTCTAAGGTTTGTCTCAACCTTCATGGATAAGGTTAACTTAGGTACTTGAAACAAGAGGTGTAGGTCAGAAAAGCAAGGCGTTTCTTAAATTTTGAAAACACAAGACAGAAAATAGCTAATAAGTCTGGCTTGGTAAATAAAAAGAAAATACACTACAGATGTTCTCTTAAATTTTGTTTGAATTAATAAACATACCACATGGATGATTGATAAAGTCACGATACGAGTTTCTTGTAGTATGCAGCCACACTTCAATGCCGACTTGCCGGGATTGTAATTTTAGCACCAATTGCCATTTGTGTTTAACTTTACAATATTTTTGCCGTCATTTGAAGTCAAACGTATCCCTTACATATTGGCTTGTTTATTTATTGGAGTAATAAGGGTATAAAAATTACCTAAATATCTTTGAGAAATTATGGAGAAAAAAAATTCAAGGTTGAATATTTTCAACACATTAGAGTTGGTAAAAGAACACGTGACTATCTAGCTTCTTCAAATGTTCTGTACGTTGAGGAGATGGGTGATCTTATGGACAATGTGCACAGTAATGTAGTATAGTAACTTCAAAAAAGGGTATCTGTTATGAGTCTCAACAAAAAAACTCCTCGACAACATTCTAAATTCTGGGATGGATTGTAGAATCTGAGAGTTCAATAAATTTATCTTTAAACTCTATGCAAACACACAAAGTTTCAGGCTGCATAAGAATCTCATAGTAAGTCAAATAATTACCTTTGATAGTGATAAATGTCTTGAGGCCTTTTTATGGGGAATCTGTTATGAGTCTTAACAAAAAAACTCCTCGACAACATTCTAAATTCTGGGCTGGATTGTAGAATCTCAGTTCAATAAATTTATCTTTAAACTCTATGCAACACGCGGTTAGGGAAAAATTAGGTGTTGATTGTATTATGCTTTAATAGTTTCATATAGAATCGTGTTCATTTCTTCGACTTCGTGATGATTCTAACTCCATGTAATCCCTGTTTGTAGGCGGTATTTCCTCCTAATTGCGTTCAGGTCATACCTCTATTCTGATCCCGAAGAACTTGGTTTTGCATCTTGGATGGAAGGCAGGCCTGAGCTAGGACACCTCTGTGAAAACTTGAGACTGGACAAGTAATGAATTCATTTACAAAAATAGTGAAAAGGAATTGTATCAAAATAGAAAAGTAGCTACGATGATATGGGGTCTTCACCTTTGTAAAAAATTACATTAGAAGATCCTCTATTGCCTCCTCATACATGTATAAAAATACAGTGGTTGAGGAATACATAGATGTCTTTACAGTAGTCACCCCTTACAATACCACAAGACCAACTGAATTTAGGTTTTTTTGTGTTGTTGTCTGTGAGTACCTTTTTACTTAGGTTGGATCATTTGGGAACCAGTTCACTGTTGAGTTACGATTGTTGTGTTAGCATGATGATGCCATGATGGTTTTGGCAAAGTATTAATGCATCTACATTTGTTTGGAGTGTTCAGCCTCAATTCCAATTTCCAATGTATCTTGTATTTGAAGATCTAAACTTAAGCTGCTAGAGACTAGAGTAATGTAATATTATCAGTCGAGCATTTCAGGTTTACTTTAGCTTGCTTTTGCTCTCCAAGGAAGAGGGTCCTGTGTTATAGCTTGCTTGCAAGTGGACGTGTCTTTGCATGTCCCCACATATACTCCGGCAAAATAACTCAAAAGGTGAACATTTAACATGCTGGACGCCAGGAAGCTTCATTTAGAACGGCCATTTTACTAGTTTGCAGCTGGTTAGCATGCCTTTAGTTAACAACAAAATTTTCGTCTTAATTGCACTAAATAATTGCATGATTACTACAAGCGTAACGTCTCAGAACCTGCATCGAGTCCGATTCGGTCCGTCATCGATGAGTTTATTGTCCTACATTATCCACATGTCACAGAATTTAAGTGAATTAGGTGTTGTAGTAGTACACTCATGTTATTATATCCACACTAATAATTTCTTATTAGTCAATATGAGATTAAATTTTAGGATGTTACAACCTACTATATTTGAACACATGACGTCATCGTCGTGAACAAACGCATCAATCAATTGACCAAGTGTTGCTAGATTTTAGATGCGACTCTCACCCTCTTAGTTAACACAGTTGATAGTTCTTACAATTATGTTTGGTCAATGTCCTGATACTATTTGTAACGTTTTGTCTCCGAATCCGCATCGAGTCCGAGTTCGATCCATCATCAACGAGTCTATTGTCCCACGACACTCACATATTACCACAAAACTTAAGTTTGTTACTATGTTATTATATCTCACACTAATAATTTCTTATCCGTCGATGCGATTTCTTATATGTGGCACAACATGCTAACTGTTTTTAACCAAATTTGTTTAAAGACAAGTACACAAAGAATCATCGGATGTTTCCGTCAAAAAATTAGAAACACACGCAGAGTCCATCGTTTCTCGAAACAAATTACCAAGGACCATTTCTTTCAATCAAACTTTTGGCAAGGAATAAAAATAAGCAAATAGTATTGTGGTTCCCAAAGTCATTCTTGCATCCTATAATAACAGAGACTCGTTTGCACCTCCATACTCGGCAGTGTTTAGCTCCGCAACCAACCTTTCTACATGGATCTTCTGGACATCTGGACGTACACCGGCATCAAGAAAATATCGGCCTAAGTACCCCTCTACGCCAAGAGGACTCATCAGTAAGGCTCCTATCTGCCCGCTTAGCCCGACACTTAATTTGGATGACACAAGCAAGCCTGTCTTACAGTATACAGCGAAGTCACAGTTGTTTTTGAAAATGCAATATGTACCAAAACCATTTTGAAGCAAGTAAATTGCTCGATGAAAGACATCCTCAGCTGAATCAGATGCAGCACGAGTACATGTTCCTGCACTTTTGACCAAAAAGAATGCCGTTGAAACTGCGTAATGGAAGAGATAAAGATGACCTCCGGATAGAAAACAATTGAGGCAGGAGATGAGAACTCCGCCGAGCGCACTCTGGCCTCCACACCTTCCACATTGAGTACCTGAGTTAGCTGGTAAGAATCTACCACTTATTTTCTCTAATATGGTACCTCTTCCAGATGGTAGACCATTTCCTCTCGTAAAATGAATTACATGTTCGTCTCCTATATATATACCTGGAAAACAAACGAGTATATACGTTCAGGAAATATACATGATGGCAACAACAAATCTTGTTGGAATAGAAAAAAATAAATCCTTATTTGGAGCTACAGCTTTATTCCACAGCACTCTTGTCCACCATCAAATTTTTGGAAATATTCTAGTCCTTCCAAGTTTCTTCTGAAGAGCATAGGTAATGCTTTACATCATTTGTCGTGGATCCTTATCTTTATAAAGCTTATGATATCACCGGATGGGCGTTAAGCAAAAGAGACTAAAGAAACCAAACATTTTTGAAATATGTAGATTACGCATTCATCTTTATTGGTCGAGCACATTAATGAAAAGAGACGTTTAAAAAGATTCTGATTGAGCACCCATCTTCCTTTATCTGACATTGTCCATCCAATGTAAATTTTACTCTTAGTGATTTTTTTATTACCTGTAATTATGTCATTGACACTATATCCATTTTCATTGTGTCAAAGATTAGATTGTTTTTTTAAACATTAGGAGCATCATGAATTATATAAAAGGATTATCTAAACGACATGTATTTCTTATCTACTGTGAAATTATAGATAGTCAGTTGCGTACAACCGACTTTCCCTTACCTTGCCTAGGTGGGAGCTTCTTTTGAGACATTAGGGTAACGTTGACGTAGATTACAAAATTATTTACTAGAGCTCAATGTGGTCACTTCGGAACTTCATGGATTGTGTGTTATCGTAGAAAAGAAAAATCAGTCACGTAGAAAAAGAGTTGTTTCTGTTGGAAAATAATTGTTAAGCATTAACGGGTAAATGCATACACGAGTAAACACAAAACTGTAACAACCAACTTAATTGGGCCGAGGAGTTGGATAATTGGACATCACATCCTAATTATATTCCCTCTCACATTCGAAATCTCTCCGACCTTTTCGATATACCACAAGAAATAAACATAACTCGTTAATGCAAATTAAGCATTCCCAAAACAGAAGCATTAGAGTTACAAAGGAATGGAAGGGAATGGGAACCGTGATGAGCATAGGTGTAAGCGGCTCTCCAGGAGTAGATGTGATCGCCGGGCTTCAAATCCCGTCGTTCGACCCGATTTGACAGAATCCACTCTAACGAACTTTTCGTTACGTTTCCACCATCTACCCCGCCTCCGGTGGCTGCCATTGTCGCTCGCTAGAACAAAGAAGAGAGCATGTTGTTGTGAATTTGTTTATTGTGTTCTTTTTTCTTAGATGATAAGATGAATGAAATGGATCTTCCTCGCAGCCATTCTAATGGGGCTTGTTTTAGTCAAATGTCTCCTACAGAGGAGAGATCGTGGACCTAATCAACAAGTAATCCTCTACAAAAACAATTCCGTTTACATCCATTGTCAAAAACAGTTAGGTTCCGTTCAAAGCTTTATTACTAAACTATCAGTAATATATATATATATATAATATAGTATATATTTATTATTAAGTAATAATATATTTTAAGTGGTTGGCAATAGACGAGACCGGAGTTAAAAGACAACCGCAACTAAGTAGTTGGTGGGTTGTAAGTTACTTTTTGCTCGCAATCACCTCATGTGGAGCGGGTTGTTTGGCATCTTTATGCTAACATGAGATTAAAATTTAAACTAAGCTAGTCGATCGGTATCACATAGTCACAACCACGGAAATAACTATTTATTTGAAAAAAAGATAAAATTTGGGAAGAATACGAGATAATTAGACTGAATGAATCAAGGGAGGGGGCTTAAGGTTCGTGATGAACGATGATGAGCATCGTCACCAGCATGACACTTCTCCACCTGCGAACTCCACCATCCCATCCATTCCCTCCCACCAAACTCCTACCCAAGCCACCATCCCTCATCCCACGACTCTCCCCTCCTCCTCCTCCCCATTCGACGTCCTCCGCCTCCTCGACGCCCTCCGCCTCACGCCCGACCCCTCCACCTACTCCTCTCTCCTCCACGAGTGCGCTCTCACCTCCGACCTCTCCTCCGGCAAACTCATCCACGCCCACGTCCGCCGCAACGCCCGCTCTCTCCGCGGCCACGACGCCCTCGCCGTCGCCAACCGTCTTCTCCTCATGTACGCGTCCTGCCACCGACCCCGGGATGCGCGGGACCTGTTTGATGTAATGCCGTTTAAAGACGCTATCTCGTGGGCTGCTGTGATTGTCGGGTATTTTGATAGTGGAGATTATGTGGATGCGCTGGAGGTGTTCGTTGAAATGCTGGTTCAAAGAAATGTGAGGGCACCCTTAACGGGGGTGCCCTGCCTGGGCGCCCTGGTTGGGCGCCCGGGCGCACCCCCGTTAACGGGCGGGGCGCCCGTGGGACGCCCGCCCGGGCCACCCGCCCGGGCGCTTGCCCGGGCGGTGGGCGTCCCGGGCAGACGCCCGGGCGTCCATGGGAGGGGGACACGTGTCCTCCTCCCATTGGTGATTAATTTTTTTTTTTGAATTTTTTTTGTTTTGATTTTGTTATTAGTGGATTGGGTATTTGTTATAAATGTGGGGTAATAATTTTTTGTAAGTAATTAAAATTAAGAAATTTCCAGAACCAATACACTGTTTAATCACGGGTGCAATATTTAATCACGGGTGCACTATTTTCAATCACGCGTTCACTGTTTGCAATCACGCGTACACTATGTGCAATCACGCGTGAACAGTGCAACAAATACATCCAAACCATCCCAACTATAAATACATCTATTTATCTCCTGATTCCTCACATTTCCTTAACTTCTCAACTTGTAGCTTCTTCTCTCATCAGTGTCGGATAATAGTTTAAACTCCGGTCAATCGGACGATGATAACTGGAATGAGACATTAAATCTAATGGACCGTGCTATTGAATTAGCCGGACAGGCTGTTTACGAAAGGACTACACGTCCTAAGCAACGTCGAAGGAGAACGACGAACCCAGATAGAGATCGTGAACTAGGTTACAGACGCCTTGTAGACGATTATTTCTCTGACAACCCTGTGTATTCTGATAGTCTTTTCAGGACAAGATTTCGGATGAGAAAGCATGTCTTCCTGCGCATCCACAATGCCATCGAAGCATCTGATGTCTTCTTCCAACGAACACCGGACGCAACTGGTAGGATGAGCATCTCCGGTCTACAAAAAAGTACGGCAGCAATGCGAATGCTAGCATATGGCGTTGCCGCTGATGGGATCGATGAGTACCTACGAATGAGTGCGGCAACATCCAGAAATGCTCTCCTCAAATTCTGTGAAGGTGTTATTCGCATCTTCGGCCCTGAGTATTTACGTCGGCCAACTGCAAATGACTTGGCACGCCTACTTTACGTTGGTGAGCAACGTGGGTTTCCAGGTATGATGGGGAGTATCGATTGTATGCACTGGGAGTGGAAAAACTGCCCAGCTGCTTGGAAGGGACAACATCAAGGACGTGCTGGGAAAGCAACTCTGATCCTTGAGGCGGTGGCATCGTACGACTTATGGATCTGGCACTCCTTCTTCGGAATACCGGGTTCATGCAATGACTTAAACGTCCTGCAACAATCTCCGGTTTTCGACGACATACTAGAAGGCCGAGCACCACCTGTTAATTATGAGGTAAACGGTGTTCAATATGATATGGGATACTATCTTACTGATGGTATTTATCCACAGTGGGCGGCCTTCATCCAATCCATCCTTCACCCTCACACCCCAAAGCACAGATTGTTTGCTGAAGTGCAGGAGGTAACGCGTAAAGATGTTGAACGCGCTTTCGGAGTGTTACAAGCGAGGTTCGCGATCATCAGAAACCCGGCTCTTGCCTGGAGCAAGGACGTTCTGTCCAAAATAATGACAGCTTGTATCATCATGCATAACATGATAGTGGAGGACGAACGCGACTGCTATGCTAATTTTGGAGATATTCGCGAATTTATGGAAGATCGTCCTGGAATTTCAGCTGAGGCAACATCGTATTCAACCGATCGTATAGCGGATATTCACGAGTTTTTTGTCAATCAAGATCGAGTGCGTGACAGGAACCAACATTTGGATCTGAAAGACGATTTAATTGAGCATATATGGCAACGCTACGGACGAGGAGCGGTTTGAAAATCGGTTAACGTAGTTGGTCATGTAGTATTTAAAAGTTGAGTTTATGTAATATGTACTGTTGTTTCTTAACTTTGATTGTAATATTTCCTATTTCAGTTTGTCTTAAATGTAACGTGGCTCCGTAATATTTAATAATAATTTCGTGATTTACCAGTAATTATTAACAATATTTCGAGTTAAAATATAATTATAATGTAATTAAACTTAGATTTATATAAAATGTATTTTGTTAAATGTTGTGTGAGAATTAAATTTGTTTAATTAAGAAATGATGTGGATGAAAGAGAGTGTAGGGTGGGTGGGGGTAGCCTGGGCATGGGTAAGGGGATTTTTTGGGTGGGTTGGGTGAGCTGACGTGGCAGAGAGAGAAGCTGACGTGGCAGAGAGAGAGTGCAGGGCGCCCGGGGGTAGCCCGGGCGCTGTTAAATATGCTCTGAGGGAGTTGATTGGGCCCGAGCGCGTTTGCGTGTTTGCGGCCCTGCGGTCGTGCGCCCTGATTGGCGCATGCCTTCTTGGGAAGTCCATCCACGGATTCGTGCTGAAGACGAGTTCCGCTGACCGTGGGATTACGCAGTCTTTGATTGAATTGTATTCTTCGGAAGGCTTGGATGATAATCATGCGTTTGATGTCATGCTTAAACAGAACTTGACTACTTCAATATTTACCATGAATATCTACTTTAAGCTTCGTCTTTACGAAGAGGTTATTAAGATTTTTGATGAGATGAAAGTGAAAGGCAAAAGGCACAATGCGTCTGTTCTTTCAGTTGTTGTCAAGGCATGCGTGAGAATCCGTGACGGAGAGCAGCCGGGACGGCAATTACATGCTGACTTAATTAAGTTGGGGTTCGAATCAGATTGGAATGTGCAGCGTAGTCTTATTGAGATGTGTATGGGAGGTGTGGGCTTTTGTGTGATGCGAGGCGAGTGTTTAATCATGGTGATGGAGAGAGAAGTGTTGAAGGGTGGAATGTGATGGTTGGTGCTTATTTGAGGGAAGGATGCTATTCTGAATGTAATAACCTAAATCTAAACACCTAAATTAAACTAAACTAAACCTAATTAACCTAATTAAGCCTTGATTAGTAAAACATGAGGTGGCTTGCTATGGTTGGAAGCTTTGGAGGTGGAGTTGAAGATAAA
This sequence comes from Triglochin maritima, assembly GCA_963682175.1. Classification (NCBI taxonomy): domain Eukaryota; kingdom Viridiplantae; phylum Streptophyta; class Magnoliopsida; order Alismatales; family Juncaginaceae; genus Triglochin; species Triglochin maritima. The sequence goes on along the minus strand of OY821774.1, from coordinate 50,315,261 downwards.
CTTGGTTTCTTCTATAAATAGGGTTGAGGTTAAGGAAAAACATTTTCTTGATCATTTGTTTTCTTCAAAGAGTGAGAGAAGTGATTTCAGAGGAGAAGAAGAATGAGAGAAGGAGAAGGAGAAGAAGGGAAGGAGAAGGAGTTGGGTGGACTTTGTCAAAGCTTGGGAAGCATCCACAAACGTCAATAATGTATGTCAAATCTTCAATATAACTCATTTATGCCTTGTGAGTGTTGGGGATCGACGTTGGTGTCGAATTCCCCGTCGGATTGCAACCAATTCAGAGGTTGAAGACGACGATCGGTCGACCGGTGCCTGTGGGCAGTCGACCGATCCTATTATTATATTGATTTGCACCCGCGAACGGTCGAACGATGTTTATGGACGGTCGACCGTTATGCCAGATTTGTGCGGGAAAAAAAGTTGATGCTGTTATCAGTCGAACGGGTCCACTTAGCCGGTCGACCGAAAAACAATGAGAATAGGTCGGTTGAGGATTTTGACTTATTAAACGGTCGAACGTCCTTAACCTTGTTCGACCGATCTATTCGATGCTAAGTCGGTTGGGAGCTTTGACCGACTGAGCATTTTAATTAAGCAGTAGAGTGTCTGTGATATTTTGGTCGAACTGTATAGCAGTTCCGGTCGACCGAATACCACTTAGGCAAAATGCTGAAATCCCTGTTATCGGTTGAACGGCCCATTGGTTCGACCGATCGGATATATATATATTATATAAATTGGTATAGCGTAGTCCATCCAAACGGTCGACCGCTAGATGACTTTTGTTCGACCGATGGGCCGGTAATTCGGTTGGCGTGGTTCGACCGATACACTTGTTTGTACAGTACCGATTACTGTGTGGAAGACCGGTCGACCGGTGTGCTTGTAGCGGTCGACCGATCTGCCGCAGGTTGGTGGATTTATCCACACGCGATCCGTTGAGTATAGGTCGACTACCGGCTCTGAGGCGACGGTCGATTACCGGCATTGGGAGCGACAGATTTCACATTCGACGAGAGCGTATTATTGTAGTATTGTTGCCTCTCTTACCGAGCGGGGTGTGAGAGATGTGTGCCGTAAACCTTGGGCAGTTTGCTGAGGTTTAGCGGTAGGCCGAGGATGTTCCGGCAGGGTGCGCGTCTGGCGGCTCTTGGGGGAGCAGCGGCTGTCGTCTGACCCGAGTTGTGTATTCGGCGGGCTGACTCGCTCCTAGGGTGGCGGCGTAGTGTCAGGGTTCCTTTCTGCACGTTTGAGGAGCAGTGGTGCCGACTGACCCTTGTGAGGCAGCGGTGGACTGACTTGACCCTCGTGGCAGGAGTGATTCAGTACCGCGGAGGCGGAGAGGGGCATTATTGTTGGCTCGAGGTGGATGATCATGTGCATTGCATTGCATTGTCTTTAATTCCTTTTTGTATTTTAGGAGGTTTGGTATACGGGGTTCCTGCAGGGAACTCAGGCATGTTTGTTTGTTTGCATTTCAGGTAGCGAGTAGCATTAGAGTCAGGTGGTGACCGAGGAGGGTGCCCCCGGGATCTGATCCTGTAGTTTATCTTCTTCTTTTGAGGTGATTACATGTTGTATATCTTTTGTTTGTAATCACAGTCAGTCTGTATATTTGATTTCCACGTGGATCTTTTATATTATATATATGTTGGTTTGTTTCCCGTGACGTGGTCCTGGTTGACCGTTGACGGTCTTTATTATTGTTTAAATTTTCTACTATTTTCGGGGACGTTACACTGAAGCTGTCGGAGTTCTGTATGAGATGATGGCTGCTGGAGTTGAGCTCGAGGACTCCTTGGTAAACCAAGTGGAGTTGGCTTGTTTGAGTAGATGAAAATGAAACGATGGGAAGTTATGTTAAAGTGTAATACATAATACATGTATATGTGATGTAAATAATGGTGGTTAGTGGTAGAGTCGTAGTTAGTCCTCACCAGTTTGAAGTTGGTATTGTATTTAGTATTCACATGTGCAAAAGAAAGCAACTTACAAGCTGTTTGGACTAGTTGACATTCTAAGCAGCTTTAGGAACTTTACTATTAGTTCTTGTATTTGTGTTTAGTCTTTTGGAACAATCCAAGACTAACCAAATTCTCTCACTACATTGTAAGCAAGTTTCAGAACTCTACTATTATTTCTTGTATCTATATGTATAGTCTTTTAGAACCAGCACATGACCGACTAAATTCTCTCACTTCCATCAACTAATGAAGCATCGCCATTTTAACCATCCTTTGTTGGATTATCATTCTCACCATGGATGGTGGCCTCCAAGTCACCAGCCCAATTTTTCTGTAATAGTATATTAAGCACGAGAATCATACTTGTTTGGTATACTATTTCAATATAATTTGGATTTGCACAAGCGATTAGCACCTCGTCCAACGATGACAGAAACATAAAACTACAAGCGTAAGTTACAAAGCGCGTCCAATATCATGCAAAATACTTACTATTGAAATTATTATATTCACATAAGAGATCTCATAATCCTTAAATTTATCAACCAAAAAAACATAGATGCATATTCACATAGAAATCCTTCTACATACGTGCTAAAATAATATGTTTCGAAAATTGTACCAACGTTGGAAGGTAAAACTAGTCAATTACAAGTTATATTTACACTAAAAGCATGTTTGTGCCAAGGAAACCACTGGAAAATGTATTTTGTGCTTAAACGGAAAACAAAAAAAACAAAAACAAAAGAAAAGAAAAGAAAAATTCTTTTCCCTTAACCAAGTTTTTATTGTTTGCGTATATAATCATAATTGTGTTGGAAATCAAATTCTATTTTTTGTGCATATTGTCATAATTTAATTGAGATAGAAACTTATATTTTCTTTGTCTTTAACACACGACTTGATTTTATTTCTATGTTTGTAGACATAAAAGATCTGGTTAAATGAAAAGTATTTTCTTTTCTCTTAATTTTCCTGTGCACAAAACCCGTCTAATAATAGATCCAAGAAAATAAGATTGTTTGAGAAATCTATTATACATACCCAAACACAAAAATATCTCTTCTAAACCTGATCTTAACATCACAAACACACACACACTCACAACCAACCAACCGCTTCGCCCTCCCAAACCCCATATATAAACCCCTTTCCCTCCACAGTCCACCTCGCTGCATCCCCCAACGCCATTCGTTCCCAAACCCGCCTTATCCCTCTCTCCTCTTCTTCTCCACTCCACTCTCCAAACCCTAACCCTAACCATGGCCTCCATTCTCTCCTCCCTCTACCAAACCCCAACCCTCAACCCCACCCCCACCTCTCCTGTCCCTCTCCCTCACCTCCGCCCCTCCCACTGCTCTCTCCGGAGCTCCCGCTCCCACCCCCCGTCGTTCGTCGCGTGTGGCGTCGCCGCGCCGAACTCGGTTTTGAGCGAGGAGGCGTTCAAGGGGCTCGGGGGGAGGTTCGGGGAGGCGGATGTGGAGGAAGAGGGGGATGTGGTTGAGGAGGAAGGTGGAGGGGAGGACGTGCTCGCCATTGCGAATTTGGGGCTTCCGAAGGTGCTCGTGGATTCTCTTCAGAATCGGGGGATTACGCATCTTTTTCCGATTCAGGTCCGGAATTCGCTGCTTGTGCTCTTGTTTTTGTGTTTTGTGCCGTGTTTAGGGTGGACAAATTGGAATTTCAGTATTCGTGGAGGTGCCTTGTGCTTGCGTTCCTGCTAGTGCTAGATAAGATAAGAGTTGTTTTGTTGCTTTTTGACCATTAAATTGTATTTTTTGGGGGAACACTAATCCACCGTGATTCTTATTAAGTTTCATTCCGAGCCTACCCTGACTAGTTTATGACGAGATGTTTTGTTGTTACTTAGTTCCATTAATATGTAAAAGTTACATGTATTGTATCATTCAAACATTACTTCCATAAGGCGAAATTCTTATTTTGGTGAAGCTAAGCCTTATATGACTCTTTTGCATTTTGGTGAGCCTGCGGAGATAGAATTGTCTCTGCATTTGTTGTTTGTTTATTTGCATGAGTAGCCCAATATTTTGTGCAAGGTTATCAAAGAGCAGTTGAATTAGCATTATGAGTATGGTATGTGTACTTCATTGTTTTCTTTCATCTCTTGCCTTTTTTACGGACACCAGTTTGGGTTAACTTGTGCAGATATAGAATGAAATATGCAATTTTAGGATTGAGAGAAATTTTGTTCAGTTAAAGAAGTTTCCTTTTCCCTATGAAATCTTAGTGATTTTTTATTCTTTTCTTCTAAGAATGTAAATTGATTTTTCTATTCCCTATTCATTCTATTCTTTCAACATTAGTTGAGGCACATATTATTCACTAATCCTTCAGACATCTGAGCATCTTTCTGCTTGATATTTGCATATTTTTAGAGAGCTGTGCTTGTCCCTGCATTGGAAGGTCGGGATCTGATTGCACGGGCAAAAACTGGAACCGGCAAGACGCTGGCCTTTGGTATTCCTATACTAAAGCGCCTTACTGTAGATGAAGAAGGAAGAAGTATCTCGAGGCAATGCTCTTTTTCTTTGCCTTTCCTTTTTCTTGAACTTATATTGTGGAGTTATACTTTTCCTTTCATTTGTTCAACATTTTTATTTCTTGTTCAACAGAAGAGCTGGGCGTCTACCCCGTGTCCTTGTCCTTGCACCTACTAGGGAATTAGCGAAACAAGTGGAAAAGGAAATCAAAGAATCAGCTCCTTACCTTAGGACAGTCTGTGTATATGGAGGTGTTTCTTATATTTCCCAACAGAATGCTCTATCTCGTGGTGTTGATGTGGTGGTAGGGACTCCAGGCAGGATAATTGATTTAGTAAATGGCAACAGCCTTCAACTGGGTGAAGTAGAATACTTGGTTCTTGATGAAGCTGACCAAATGCTTGCAGTTGGATTTGAGGAAGATGTAGAAGTCATTCTAGAAAAGTTGCCTGCTGAGCGTCAGAGCATGCTTTTCTCTGCAACAATGCCTGGTTGGGTAAAGAAGTTGGCAAGGAAATACTTGGATAATCCTTTGATTATTGACTTGGTAATGTATTTTTTCAGTGTTTGTCCATTTTCGTTCAACTATAGGATAATTGGATTGCATACTCGTGTCTTTGTTGATTTGTTTCTATCCACACACACTGACTTCAAATTCACACACTAGTATCATACAATACAACCTATGCTCCTACAAGAGTATAAGATGCAAGCTGCCATGGGTTTATAATTTCATGCAAATCTCCTAACCTGGTCAAGTTATTTAATTATGCTACATATAAGGATAGCATTTCCAATAAGTGTGGTGCAATGATTGATTTGTGAACTAGTTCGCTTGCACTTTTCTACTCATACACTTGTCCTTCACTGTCGAATACGGTCAATTTTATGTCAATTTGCTCACCAATGGATGAAGAATCCAGTTATTGTGGTCAGGCAACTGAAATATTTAGGAAACAATTATGGTGTTGGTTGTTACTTGTTCATTATGCTATAGTTAATTCCTATTATTCTTAGTTGCCTACTTCTAACTCCATTTTATGTTGTTTTTTTACCTTAGGTCGGTGATCAGGATGAAAAGCTGGCTGAAGGTATTAAACTTTATGCAATACCAACGACAGCAACTTCAAAACGCACCATCCTCAATGATCTAGTAACGGTATGTTTTGTTAACCATATCTAACTCGAATTTTGGATGTTACATACAATTTTCCATTGCTATCCACTTCTCATTGTCTCAGATGAAATTATCCAAATAAAATAATTTGCTTCTATTAGAACCTAGATCTCTAGACCATAATTCAACTCTGAAAATTAAAATTTGGTGAGTAGATGGTGAAGGTTCTTTTAAGCTTCATTATAACAATATGATTTTCAAACAAGAAGGAGAAAGGAGAAACAAAAGTTACTCATATAACTTTGTGCACCTTCTCAATTATAAAACCAATTTTGTTTTTCAAATAATTGTAAAAAAACCTTTAAACTAAAGTAATCAGGCAAATAGTTGTATCCTGGATGTATCAGGCCATATCTTGGAAGTATCCTGCCATATCAAAACGTATACATACTCAAAAAATCCCAGATTACCTACCTGATAAGTATCCAACCGTATACGAGCCATATCCGTATCCAATTAAAGTATGTTTGGAAATGTAAGGTGTTTTGGAGTATCTGTGCTTCTAGCCCATATCCCATCTACCGAAGAAAGTACAGTACTAAAAAAAATTGGGAATGGAAGTTTACACCTCATTATGCTTTTCAAGGTTCTTTAGGTATATAGGATGGTACAAACATATTGATTTGTATTATCAGTTATTTGCGGAACGAAGTTGATTTCAAGCAGAAAACCAATTGAAATTCTTGAAGAATTTGTGTTTTTCCTCGAAGTTGAAGATTCATTTTTGTTTTGGGCTTGTGTCCTTGCCTGTAAAATGAAGAGTTACTGAAGGTATTTTATATCTCATCTTTCTACTTAGTGATTGATGAAGCAGTCTAAAAGCCCAATCATTTTTTGTAAAACCTAATGGGTTTTTCTTATAACGTGCAAGAGAACCCATATCCCTGTAAATTTGTAGATTATAAATTAAAAAATCTTTCATTATTAATTTATTAGTATTTCCCCTATTTTGTTGTAATAGTGTGTTATCAGAACCAATGTACGAAAAAGTTGCTAGATACACTGAAAATGGTGTTGCATCTCTCATTAAGTTTTAAAATTAAATGGCCCATCTTTTGGAGTTTTGAAGTATTATTCTAATTCTTAGCAAATTGTTCAGGTTTATGCCAAAGGTGGGAAGACTATTGTTTTCACACAAACAAAGAGAGATGCTGATGAGGTGTCATTATCCTTGTCGAATAGTATTGCTTCCGAAGCTCTGCATGGAGATATATCTCAACATCAAAGAGAGAGAACATTGAATGGTTTTCGCCAAGGGAAATTCACTGTTCTTGTTGCAACTGATGTCGCTGCTCGTGGCCTTGATATTCCTAATGTAGATTTGGTAAGTGTTCTCTACATCATATAATATAGGATGACGAATTTATATCTTAACTTCTCTATTTTTGTCATCCGAGTGTCGTTCAGTAATAACTAATATTTGTTGATACAATGATACACCTAACGAAATCTTGTCAGCATTTTGGTAGTGTTAGACTTCCTAATTAGAATTTTGGCGCAACTTTAGCGTGCAAGTTTTTGATGCTTTGCACTGATGAAAACCATGATTCATGTTGTGATGATTTGGGTGAAAATATCAAATGATACACCAGGAAGTTCAAAAATTCTGGGCATGAAAAATAATTTTTAAGTCCGTATTTCTTAATTGGCAATAGATATTCACTGCCAAGCATATTGAATCTAAGGAAAACAATATCCATTTGTGCCTTTTGACAAGACTATCTTTTCTGTAACTGCAGGTTATTCATTACGAACTACCAAATGATCCGGAAACTTTTGTTCACCGATCTGGTCGTACTGGGCGTGCTGGAAAAGAAGGCAATGCTATCCTAATGTTTACAGGGAACCAAAGAAGAATAGTCAAATCTCTTGAACGTGATGTTGGATGCCAATTTGAATATATTTCAGCACCACAAATAGAAGAGATACTGGCATCTTCTGCAGAGCAGGTTATAGCTGCACTACAGAGAGTGCACCCTGAATCAACACAATTTTTCCGCTCGACTGCACAAAAATTGATAGAAGAGCAAGGACTGGATGCTCTTGCCGCTGCCTTAGCACATTTAAGTGGTTTCTCGCAACCCCCATCATCTCGTTCTCTCATCAGTTATGAACAGGTAGATAATTGAAATGGCAAGGATTTTATTTTCATTAGTGCTCATGGCCTTTCTAATGACCATTGGCTTGTAAGCCAGACACAAATATCATTCAGACATGTTTTGTTCTTCTTAACCATCAATGTAATTGAGATGGGAACATTTTGTACTGGTAGGTTTTTTATATTATTGAGCTGTTTTGTGCCTTATATTTTCCTTTTATCCTTTTCCGGCAGGGTCGGGTGACATTGCAATTGATACGTGATCCTGGGTTTGCAAGAGGATATTTTTCTGCTAGATCTGTCATGGGATTTCTCTCTGATGTTTATCCTACTGCTGCAGATGAAGTTGGGAAGATTTTCCTGATTGCAGATGAGAGGGTATGCTTTCTAGTTTCTATTTTCGCATTGAAGGGATGTCCCATTTTTCATTAGATGCTTCAGCTGCTTAAGTTATCACCTTCAGGTCCAGGGAATTTATGTTGGAAATTGAAGTTTCAGATTTTAGAGTATTATGTTAACTTAGATTGAAATGATCTCTTGTAATTATAGAAGCTAGTAGTGAACCATTGAAGTGCACACTGCAACGAGCCTTGAATGTTGTAGCAATGCTAATATTATAGGTGAACTGGCTTAATGATTGCAATAAATGTTAAATTCAAAAAATATATGTTTTTGTTTTAGGTTCAAGGAGCTGTTTTTGATTTGCCCGAGGAGATTGCAAAGGAACTTTTAAACAAGCAGATGCCCCTTGGAAATACTATAAGCAGGATCTCTAAGGTAATGACATCTCGTCTTGTAACTAAAATGTCAATGTTACCTGGAAATCTCTTAAAGCACGTGTCATTGGTTTAGTTCAAAAAAAATCATTGGTTTCAACTTAATGTTTTAGAAAGATGAGATAACTACCTCAAGCTTCATGTTTCCTACTGCAGTTGCCTCTCTTGCAAGATGATGGCCCACGACACGACAATTATGGTAGATTTTCAAATTCAGGAAGAGGATCCAGAAGTGGTTCTAGGGGAGGATTTAGCAGGGGTTACGGTAGTCGAGGTGGACGTGGTGGTTGGAGCTCAGATGGTGAAAGCAGATCTCGGCGAGGTGGATGGGGTGGTTGGGGTTCTGACGGCGAGGACAGATCCCGTCGTGGTAGTCGGAGCTATAACACAGATAACTGGTCGAGAAGTTCTAGGGACAGCGATGATGATTGGCTGATCGGAGGTGGACGTTCCAACAGGACATCACGATTTGGAAGTAGGGACAGGTAATGATACGTCCTTCATAGAATTGTTACTTGTTACCCTTACGCTGTCCAATACTTAGTGTTGGCCACACTTTGGTGTCTATGATGGAGTAAATTACATATTAGATGTACTTTTGCAGTTCTATTTGATCACTGTTCTTTTTCTTATGACATCTATAGGAAGCAATTCTTTAGACAACAATGTTTTGTACATTTACTTGACCCACGTTGTAGATAAGTTGTTTACGGTTTCCTTGAAGAAAACCCAGGAATTGAAGGTCATAGATGAAGTTTCTTTGATGAAAAGTTTATAGTTAAGTTACTAAGCATAACAGCATAAGTGCAGATGCTGACAAGTTGGATGCTTCCTAATGTGTTATTACATTCTGGTACTGGATCTAAATCCTTGTACCTGTTATGTTGAGTTTCTGCAATCGTTCATTTCGTCAGTAGTTGACGAATGTTTGTGCTACATGGTACAATAGGGGGAAAAAAGTGTATCCAATATGTCCTTCGAAAGTATCAAGTGTGTAATTGTCTTCCTGTGCATGCTTCAACTGTGGCAGGTCATCATACCGATCCTCTGACCGCAGAATCAACAGAGGCTATTAAACTTGACACCATATCCAGGCTTTCTTTTACACATGCTTCCTGTATTAAAGTTGGCTCCGGTTGGAAGACTTGCTGAGGAAAGCTTAAATAAACGAGGACATGACCGAAAGATCGTGATGTAAAGCATACTAAGTTATAGGCTCAGGTTCATGGTGTAGTGATACCAAAGGGCAATACAACCGACATAAGAAAAGATTTCAAAGATGGAAGTTGATGGGAACTGCAAGCGTCTGGATATTGCCGGCGTTTGTTTGGGCTGTAGCCTGTATGTGTAAAGCTTGTATTTTGTATCTGTTGAACTGTTGAACCTGACGGTCTGATAATCGTGTAATATTTTTGGTCACTGGCTTATCACGATTGTATTCTTCTCTTTCTGGTTTTGATCGTGTACGGGTTGTTGTGATCTAGCCATCTAGGCTACTTCAACTCTTTTTGGCCGGTTTGTTCCCATAAAAAAATGGCGAATTTTGATCTACTACTACATCTAACATGGTCATTATGTAGACTGAAGGCGATATCGTGTGAACATAAGGACTTGGCTTTGTGGTACCAGCTAGGTCTTTTCCTTGCTTCGGAAGATTATACAAAATGTAACCGTCTGTGAGCATTATCTAAGCTAAATCGTTAAACGTTAATCAATAAAAGAAAGACAAGCTCAAAAACTTTATCATAAAGCACATAATATTATATTGTCTGCCAATTTTAGTATTACAACACATTAGAATCGATTGATCAACCTGTTTGGCACACTCTTTAGAGGTCGACAAATAAAAAAAGAAAAAAGAAACAAGCCCACTGTTTTGAGGTCCTCCCCAGCCATCTTGTGCCCGTCATAGCACCAGCTCGTTTTCACCTACAGATTCAGTAATGCTCGGCTCAGCAACCAGCCTCTCAACAGGGATCTTCTCAACATCCCGACGTATTCCGATATCAGAAACACATCGGTTTACACAGTACATGCCGCTCGCAACAATAGTTATACCCCCAAAGCTCTTTGTCATGAAGCGGAGTGGAGGAGATATTATAGCATTTGCAGCTGCCATAATAGATCCTAACTGACCACTTCTTCCGATACTATAATTGGTCATCACCAGCAAGCCTGTCTTGCAGTATATTGCAAAGTCCTCGCAGTTGTTCTTGAAAACACAGTATGTACCAAAACCATTTTGATAGCAGGTAATTGGCACGATGAAGGACATCCTCAGGGGAATCAGATGGAGCAAGAGTACATGTTCCTCCCCGAGCTTTGGCTAAAAAGAATGCCGCTGAGACCGAGTAATGGAAGAGATAAAGATCACCTCCAGACAGAAAACAATCAAGGCATGAGATGAGAACTCCGTGGAGTGGATTCTGATCTCCACATTTTTCACACGGAGTGCCTAGATGATTAGCTGGAGAGGAGCTGAGTAGTAATTTGTCCAACATGGTTCCAGTTCCAATCTCTTGACCTTCGCCTCTTGTAAAATGAATGACCTTTTCGTCTCCAGTATAGATTCCTGAAAACCAAGTAAATGGCTATGTTATCATGGATAATAGGTATCATATATCCTAATTTGAAGTTATTGTCTCATCAAATATATGCTTCCATAGTCCAATCCGAAAACCAACATGAAAATCCAATTGAAAGTTCTTATGATTGGTTCATTTAAGTATAATAAACTCTGGAAAATTAGTAGCAACTAGATTGAATATGTTAAGGCAATTCAGTTCTTTCTGTATGATATCAAACAAATAAAATGAAAAAATAACATATCCACCAAAGATACCAGAACGTAGGTGTCATGTGGGAATACGAAAGGAAGTAATCAAAAGGCTTTCAATTGGATTTTGCTGAAGAAAGGAATATGAAGGCTTACTAGGGATAAGTTCAAAATGCAAGACACTGAATCATCATATGTGATTCATCATTGAGGATTAAATGAAACAACAGTGCAATGAATTATGTAGTAGCCCATTGCATATCACATGATGTGGAGCATCACACGTGAATATTTGGCATGTAGAAGAAATCACTCTTGGTTTATGTCGTTCTATTCAGCGATCATTTCTCATCATTTGCTCTACTGTTGGGTTCGATGAATCTATAGTGTTACCCTAGAAAGAAACCCTTCTAGTTTGGATCAAAGTCGTTCAATACAACTGCCCTCTTATTTACATGTTGGAGTAAAAGAGTCGTGTTCCATTGGGGGATCATATTCTTCATCCCTCCCTACTTTTGGATTAGGGAAGTGCATAAATTAAAATTATAAAGAACAATACACAGAAATTAGTTGAAGCATTACCAGAAGCACCAGTACCAAAAAAAAAAGAAAGAGGCAAACATTGTTCAAATACAAAATTCCGATATCCTTATGCAGCCCTATTTAGACATAACAAAAATAGTACTAACTGAATCCTCGTCACGCTAATTCCTGAACCTGCACAACCATTCCGGTGAGCAGGCGTGGCCGTAAAGTTGATGCTACACAATGCGACATGGAACATGTACGCTAAGGCGGCATTCGTTGGCTAATTTTCATAAAAATACAAGCCAATGTCTTAATCCCACAGATTCAACAACTAAACAACCCTATCAATGCATCATCAAACTTTTCGAAATTTCACATCTTGAGCAATAAAAAAAAATGAAAATCGGACGAAATAGAACAGAAAAAAACAGGTAATTTTCTACTCTCGAATTCCACGAACATGACACACACTATAATCCTCCAAAAGAACACCATGATTCTCCTCCAAATCCGGCACTACACCAAACCCTAACCACCATTCCCAGAAAACCCCTAAAATCGGAGAATATGAAGGGGAGAAAAGAGAGAAATGGGAACCGTGATGGGCGTAGGAGTAGGCGGTCCTCCAGGAGTAGATGTGGTCGGCGGGCTTGAGATCTTCTCTTCGGATCCGATTCGACAGAATCCCCTTCACCAAACTCGTCATCTTCGTTCTCATCTCATCTCCTACGCCGGACGCCATTGCCGTTCCTTGGAAGAAGAAGAAGAAGATCACGTTTTGGATTTGGATTTTTTATTTTTGCTTAATCGTGAAGGAAGGATGCGATGGATTTGGTGTTTTGGATGCTTATATTAGCGGTTTCAAAACGCACCCCACGGCTAGCAAGCAAGTGTCAAGGCGACACGTGGGACCTTATCTTTCTTGACTTTAGGATCGAACTCAGTTATTTTCTTTGAGTCAGCGTTCAGTCAGCGAAATTTCTAACCCCGTGTTTTGTTCTTTTTAAAAAATGTCGGTTCTTTAAGTTGAACGATTACTTTCCCAATAAACAGATAAAACAGTGTGCAGACCCTAGGACAGCGTGCAAACCCTTTATTCGTGCAGAGCCCACACTTATCATAATAAAATATTTGTTTTTAAGTTTTACATTGGATCAACTTAATTTGTCTAGCTTACTTTATGTGTGTATGCGGTTTACATTATGTGTCTGTTCGGTTTACTTTATGCGTGCAGACCCTAGGACAGCAAATACACTTATTCCGGACAGCAAATACACTTATTTCGGACAACAAATACATTTATTCCGGACAGCAAATACACTTATTCCGGACAACAAATACACTTATTCCGGACAAACTTTCTGTTCTGTTTCTGGACACACTTTCTTCTTATTCTGTACAGCAAATACACTTATTCCGGACAGCAAATACACTTATTCCGGACAAACTTTCTGTTCCGTTTCTGAATACACTTTCTTCTTATTCCGGACAACTACACTTATTCCGGACTGCAAATACACTTATTCCGGACAACAAATACACTTATTCTGATTCCGGACAGCAAATACATTTATTCCGGACAGCAAATACACTTATTCCGGACAAACTTTCTGTTCCGTTTCTGGACACACTTTCTTCTTATTCTGGACAACAACTACACTTATTCTGGACAGCAAATACACATATTCCGGACAACAACTACACTTATTCCGGACAGCAAATACACTTATTCCGGACAAACTTTCTGTTCCGTTTCTGAACACACTTTCTTCTTATTCTGGATAGCAACTACACTTATTCTGGACAACAAATACACATATTCCGGACAACAACTACACTTATTCCGGACAGCAAATACACTTATTCCGGACAAACTTTCTGTTCCGTTTCTGGACACACTTTCTTCTTATTCTGGACAACAACTACACTTATTCCGGACTGCAAATACACTTATGTAGAATGTTTGTCCAGTTTATGTTGGAAGTTTGTGCAGAAATGGAACAGAAAGTTTGTCATGTTTATGTAGAAAGTTTGTCATGTTTATGTACAAAGTTTGTCCTGTTTATGTAGAATGATTGTCCAATTTATGTTGGAAGTTTGTCCAGAAATGGAACAGAAAGTATGTCCTGTTTATGTAGAAAGTTTGCCATGTTTATGTAGAAAGTTTGTCCTATTTATGTAGAAAGTTTGTCATGTTTATGTAGATACAATGAGATACAATGAGAGCAAAATGAGATATTGTTGATACATATTATTGATGGTAACTATTACACAATAAGATATAATGAGAGCACAAAGACAAACAAACAATACAAACGCAAACACAAACACACACAAACTACAAAAATAATATATCTTCTCCCAGTAAATCACACACAAACAAACAATACAAACACAAACACACACAAATTACAAAAATAATATATATTTTCCTAGTAAATCGGAAAGAAGATGTAAGACTTAAACATGATTGTCTCATTCACGCTGCTTACGTTGTGAAGAACCCTGGGAGTCGGCATCAGACGCTTCTTCAACGTAATATCTTGCTCGAAATGGTGATTAATTCCGGAGAGATGTACAACATAAACCGCACAGACATAAGTCTTCACCACCGGATCCAACATAAATCACATTCGAAATGGTGACAAGAACCTCGGGAAGTCTTTGCACCACAACATCTTTGTTGCACGGTTGGAGTGCCCGTGACAGAAAAAGAATGAAGAAGAAAGAAAGAGTGTCATCATATTTGTATTTGCGTGGAGAGAGAGAACGTGCTGAGTTGAAACACATTTAATGTGATTTGAGTGGACATCGGGAAGAAAAAACAAAAAAAATTATTGTTTTGGCCACGTAAGGGCTGACATGGATGTCCACGTAAAGCGCGTCTGTGACGCGCTGCGTTCATAAATCATTTTCCTTGACTTTATAGTATATTATATGCACATCAATAATACATTTTTTTAAAACAAATCTTAGTTTTTCACTCTTTAGTTGTGAGTTGTGACCTGTGAAGTTTTACACAACTCACTCAAATCGTTGCCATTTGCCCATTCTTGATGGTTTTAATTTGGGAACTACTAAACGTCGCCCCAAAACTAATTAAATCGCCCCTTGAAATTACCAAATTGCCATTAACAATATATTTAATACTCATATCGTCCTGTGTCTTCAAACAAGGTTTTTGACTCAGTTTTACTAACATTCCTAGTACCAACACCACGAAAATGTCTCGCGAAACACCTAGATCAGGCGAAGTAACGGAGACGGATTTTTTTTTTCCGACTCGGGCGTCTGGCTAAGACGCCTGGACCATCGTGGAGGCGTCTGGATAAGACGCCTCAACCATGGTGGAGGCGTCTTAGCCAGACGCCTATACCATGGGCTAAGATGCCTCAACCATGGTGGAGGCGTCTTAGCCAGACGCCTCCACGATGGTACAGACGTCTTAGCCAGACGTCCCGTTTTTTTAATTTTTTTGTCAAATTAAAATTATACGTTGTGTTATCTAAAATTATTTGACGTTTCTTTGCAAGTTTTCGGTGGTAACCGGTCGGATTACAATGAGTTTTTTTGCAAGTGATTAAGATTCAAAAAAATTCCAGATCCAACATTTTTTAAGTTCCAAAATCCCCCGGTGGTAAAACATCCTGACTTACAAATACCACCTCGACAGGTCGTTCGGCGGTCTCGCTCCCTGGAAATTTTTTGGATTTTGAAATTGTTGGATCTGGAAATTTTTGAATTTTCTGTGTACCGAAAGGGTATCGGTCATCCGAATATAGTAATTATTAACTTATTAATTAATTAATTTAACAATTATCTAAATTTATAATCAATTATCTTTTTAAAATAATAATAATAAATAATAATAAATTACGAACGTCCGACGGAGCCGCCCCCACGTAGGAGGGGGCGTCTGGCTAAGACGCCTCCCCCATGGGGGAGGCGTCTTACACAGACGCCTGTCCCATGGGCGGAGCGTCTGGGTAAAACGCATCCCCGATGGGTAAGGCGTCTGGGTAAAATGCCTCCCCCATGGGGGAGGCGTCTTAGCCAGACGCCCCTCCTACGTGGGGGCGGCTCCGTCGGACGCCCGTAATTTTTTATTATTTTTATTATTTTTTTATTAAAAAGATGTTAGATATTTTACGAGATTCGAGTACACCGGGACGTTCGTTGGTTCATTACTGACCTCCAAAACATTATTTTTTATGATTATAAGAGGAATATGAAGAGAGATGTGTGATAGGAGGGTAAAATGTCGCGTTATAGCAGTAGAAATGAAAGAAGGGCAAAATGGTAATTTCAAGAGACGATTTAAGTAATTTTGAGACGATGTCTAGCGATTCAGTTTAATTTCACGAAAAAATAAATGTAAAGAAAGCAGTTGCAAATAACCCAAGACCTCTTCCCCACCGATCAAAATCATCTCTCTTCGAAAGCTGCACATCAAAGATCATTCATTAATCGATTATTTTCCATGTATCACCATTACTTGACATCTAATCCACACAAGACCAATTCTTCTTGCCTCCACTTCTACACTATATTGATGAATGTCGTCACATTCCTTTCCAACTACCAAGGCATATAATATAGGCAACCACTTCTCTCCAAGGTTGCCTCATCCCCATCCATCCTTTCACCATAACACACAACTACTCTCTTCAACAAGAAATAGTTTTACAATGGCAATCATGGCAGCTTCTCAAGCTCTTCTCCCTTTTCATCCTCTTCTCTTCTACTCTGGCTAGTGGCTAACGACCCCGACGTACTCCGAAATTTTTGTGTCGCCGATCTCGCTGCAAGTAAGCCAAATCAAAATTCAAATCTTGTTGCTCAACCCATTCTGGTTGTAGCACTTTTATCAATTTTTTCCAGCTAATTAAAAGCTGTCAAGTTCAATCTAATTCAATTTGTTTCTCATCGAGCATGCACTACAAAAGCCTTAGACACTTTAATCTAAAATTAAATTTTCATAATAGTAAACTCAAGTTCTTATAACTTCCACCAATGTTTTTTTCTCTTAAATAAGGAATCGTAAAGACTTATAATTGGGAATTTAAAGCTTCTAAAATTTACTACGCATGCTCGAGTGTTGACACTAAAAACAACAACATTACACATGATGAGTGATCGATCATTCTAAAATGTAGCAAAATAAGATTTGTTAAATAATAAAATGCTATACATGGTAAAGACTCTCCAACCGTTTACTTGTCTAAAACCAACCAAAATCGTTATACATGGACTGATAGACTTAGCATCAAAATCGTTATTAGTTGTTAGACATGGTAATTCATTAATCAACATGGTTGTGACGATGGCTAACCAAGAAAGAAAAGCAGTCCCAAAGGTGAACGGCTTCCCATGCAAAGACTCCTCCAACGTATCCGCCACCGACTTCTTCTACGCCGGCCTATCGAAACCCGGCTCCACCAACACAACAACCGGATCCATTATCACACCGGGCACTGTCCAGAAGATCCTGGGCCTCAACACGCTTGGTCTCTCCATCTCCCGCGTCGACTACCGCCCGGGCGGGCTCAACCCGCCCCACACCCACCCTCGCGCCACCGAGATCGTTTTCGTCCTCGAAGGCGAACTTGACGTGGGCTTTATAACGACCAGCAACCAACTCGTGGCCAAGACTATAAAGAAAGGCGAGGTGTTCGTGTTACCGCGGGGATTGGTTCATTTTCAGATAAATAACGGGAATATGCCTGCTGCTGCTGTAGCTGCATTCAACAATCAGTTGCCCGGGACACAGTCGATCGTGGCCACACTTTTTGCGGCGAGTCCGGCCGTGCCGGACCATGTGCTCACCGGGGCGTTTCAGGTTGGGACTAAGGCGGTCAGGAAGATTAAGTCTAGACTTGCGCCCAAGATGTGAAGTTAAAGTTCAGGACAATTTTGATGTCAGTGTTTTTTTTCCATATTTGAGTGTTGATTTATGCAATATGTTTATTTGAATGTAATTAAATCAACGAAGTTAAGGCTGATTTAATAAGCTTTTCGATACCTTCTCTTGTTGTAAAAAAGCAGGTGAGAAATACTACAAAGATCTTATACTTTCCATATATGCAAAAAAAATGAAAAATGTATTACTGAAATTGCAAACCATTTCGCATTTTTTTCTGAAAGCAAAAAATCATTTTGTTGTTGTTTACCTTGAATACGTGAATATTTCTGTGGGAAAAATAGACAGACGGTCGACCGATAGAAGTTCGGTCAACCGGTATTGCAGCTTTTATGTCCAAGACAAAGTGTCTGGTTATTTTCGGTTGACTAGTTTGATGTCTGGACATATCTGGATGTCACTGGACAAGGCGTCTGGACACATCCGGTCGACCGAATGTTCTTAGCTGGTCGATCATGTCTGCATTTAGAGGTCCAGGACAAGTGTCTGGACATTTCCGGTCGACCAAAGGCACGCGACGGTCGTCCGGTGAAGCTCGGGATCAGTTACTGGTTTTAAGTTCGGTCGACCGTTCACAACGGTTCTGCCCACGTTTTACACTTCTCTCCAACCCGTTTTTGGTTGCAACTAATACTTGTATCAACCTAGTATATAAAGGCAATTTCGTCTCCTTTTGTATTATCATCTTTTGTATCATCTACTTCGCATTTTTTGAAAGAAAGAGAGAGAGAGAGAGAGAGAGAGAGAGAGAGAGTATCCTTGTGTGCATTCTGTAGGAGCAAATTCAACCGGATTTCTTCGTTGGTTGGGTCGTATGTTCTGTAAGTATCTCTTGTAATTTGTTTCTTTATAGTAGATTGAGGTTGTGTCGTCTGTGATTTTTTCCGCATTGAGCTTCCACGTTAAAATCTTGTGTTTTGCGTGGTTTGGTGATGGTGACTTACATTATTTCTTGTTTCTTTCTTCCATCGGATTTGCTATTTCGTTCCACTGTGTATTTTAGAATTGATCTTATTCCCTAACACATTTCACAATTGAAAACCATCCCAAGATCGGAATTCAATGTTGGAAATTTATAAATGGATTTTTTATGCGGCCCATGATAGTGGTTTTTTTCTTCTTTGAAGAACAAGATACAGAGAGAAAAAAGAGTAGTGGATTTCATCCTTCAAGAGAATGTGTTCTAAAAGTTTTACTTTTAAATGTCAATTATTATGAATTGAATGATAAATCATTTTGTTCCTTGTTTATGTTATTCGTCTTTTAGAAGTGTTAAGGAAGAGACTATTGATCCTTAACTGTAGAGCTCTAAAAGATATTGGTTTACATAAAACAAAAGATATTTGCAATCATGCTAATTAACATGAGACATTAATTACAGAGTTAAGATTGTCGTGTTGGTCATAGATCATTGTAACTCTACAAGTGAGTGACAACACGGGTAGGCAAAAGAGGAAAATATTACTTTTGTATACCGAATTGACCTAATAAGTAAAATATTATAGAAATATGTTTTTGTGTCATTAATATTTTACTATGTCCTCGGTCCTTTGATATGAGACTTATATCCGATCACTTAAGGAGTGCTTAATTAGACTAGTGTCTTAAGCTATCAATGAGTGTAGTGCAAAGACATTAGTTGGTTAAGTATGACTTTTGTTGGAGAAGATAGTTAGTCAAAAGATTATCATTGTCCCTCTTAATTGAGTGATGATATTAGTGTGTCCCTTCATAAAACAAAGTTATAATGTGCACAATGTGATTTGAGTTAAGTCACATATTTATAACTATCTTAAAGAGATCAAAAAATGAATACTAATACAAAGATGACACAATACTACTTTGTGTGTATTCATAATATCATGAGGCAAGGGACAGACACAAGTGGTGCACTCCATCACTAAATGGATCTGGTTTTGGTTCGAGTGGAATTAAGACATCTAACTAATTGGGAGCTATAATGTGTAGCTAGATACCGCTTATAGCTTGTGATATTAAGCTCTTAATATCACTGTCAACTTAGTCTAGATCCTCCTATAGGTCACACTGCAAAAACCGGGAAACAAGAAGCTTGATTTTTGGTTCATATGATGTGTCAGGTTTCTTATAGAAAATATGACACATGTGGTGAACAAGTAAAATCAATTATGTTGTGATATATAACATAATTAGAATCATGATAAATTCATATGAGATGCATATATTATGGGGTGCAATAATTTATTATTGCATAGGATAATATACTGCATAAGTTGTGAATTTGCTAAAACCCCCCTAAAGTTCAAATTTTGTTGGAAATAAATCCAAAATTTGAAAAGGCAAAATCGGGTAAAAGTTCGGTAATCCGTTTATGGTTCGGTCGACCGAAGGTTCTGTGGATTGGTCAACCGAACGTGGAACAGATGGTCAAAATTGATTGACCGAACTTGACCAAAGTGCCTGGAGTTCTGGTTCGGTATACCGAACCAGTAACGGTCGACCGAACAATGTCAAGTTCCGATATTTTCGGTTAACCGAATGACATTCGGTTTTAGACGTGGGTTCGTCTGATCGGTTAAGAAGAATTTTTCTCCTTAAGAATCGGTCGTCCGTCTAATGCACGGTAAACCAAACGTGACATATTCGGTTAACCGAGTGTGACTCGGTAAACCGAACCCCGATCGATTTTCTGTCTTTGATAATTACAAGATTAATTTGATCGATGGTTGAATTAGCTCCAAAACTTGGTCAAACGTTTTGTGGATGCATGTAATGCATTATGGAATTAGTTTGTGAGAGAAAATGTCTAGAGAACATGACTTAAGAATAGCCATGATTGAGAGTAAGATTGGAGCCTATAAATAGGTCATTATTCTCCTTAATTATGTTAGATGTTTTTGCTAATTCTTTTCTCTCCTAATTCACCACAAAAGTCACGAAAATTCTCTTAAGTTTCTAAGTCTTTGGAAGGAGAAATCTCAGAGACTAAGGAAGGAGTTTGTAGCTAGATTCTAAGCTAGTTTGGAGATTGATTGACTAGCTCCTTTCTCTTCAACCTTGTTTAGGGTTTGGTGAACACTCGGAGGCATCCGGCGCAACGGGAAGCGACAATCGTCTTCTTCAGCATCTTCGGATCATCAAAAAGTTTTAGAGAACTTCTAGGTATGAATTTCGGAGTCTTTTGTGTTTGTTTTAATAAAATTTTGAAACTAGTTATTGAAACAAACCGATGCATGCACGAAACAAATCATAGAAAATTGTAATTGATCATTATTGTGCATAAAAATTTCGAAAATATATATGTGCAATTAAACTAAAAATCTTACGATCCTTTAGTAAAGAAAGCTGATCTTGTGGTTGTAATCATTGCTCTGGCTTTTTTGGTAGCATCATTGCTCTGGTATTCTCAGCATCCCTTAGTTACAATATCTTTTTCCCGTAAACGATGATCTTTTTCATAAGAAAATCATTCAAACGGGGAAAAGTTCTAAATCCTAATATGTGATGTTTCAGTCAGTGTATATTAGTATAGTCTTCGGTAAGTGTTATAAATAATAATTAATCTACTCACGTAAGGTGGGTTAGGTAAGATGCTACTTTTATAATTCAGGTTCCTTTACGTTCATTTGCATGCTTCCCTGCTTAAAACACCAAATTTAGCAGTATCAAGCACTGTTAAAGCAAATTTAAAGGACATTAAAGCATCGTTAACAGCGCCGTAGTTCCCAGCAATGCCCGGGTAGTTCCCGGGCATCCTGGTTTATCTCTCAATCACGTCAGCTCAAACCAACCCCATAAAATTTTCTTAATCACACCTAGAAATAACTCAAACGCCCTACATTCTCTCCCCACACGTCATTTCGAGATCAATTCTAGGCAAAATACAAAAAACATATCAAAATTTTCTAAAAAATATAAACAAATAAAAAATATATTTTCAATTTTTTTTTGAAAAAACAATTTTAAATAATTTTTAACAAATTTTAACTTATTTTTATATTTTTAAAAAATTGAACACCAACGAAGAAGAACCACGTGCCCTCAACCCCACCGACTGCCCGGACGGAAAATTGAGCAGGTGATGTGTCTCCCAAGGGTCTACGTGGCCAGGCACGCTACAGTACCACCTGGGCTACAATATGCCGTTTAGGATGGCAACATTCCACCGGAATCCCCCCCAAATGCAAATGGTTTGGTATTTTTATCCTGCTTGCAATATTTTCTCAACCAAAAGGGAGCTAATCAGCTACAACTATACTCTGCTATCAACTTATCATGTAGGTTCTTTGACTCTAAATTTCTATAACGAACTTTACAATCACAAAGGTTCCTCTGTTGCAAAGTTCAGAATGAACATAATATTTGGCTAAGCATCTAACAGAAGTAGCAAAATTAGATGTCCAATGCTAAAATAAAATGCAATACTAATAATACAATCAATGATTTTTAAGTTATATTTGCTGCAAATATGCTAAAATGGCCATATTATCAGTGGAATCACCGAATGAGATGTCCAAATAGAAAGCAAGCAATACTATAAAATATATAAAATTGATAACTTAAAATAACGAACTGAATCACATTTTTTGTTAAAATAAAATCGAAAGGATCATATTTCAATTTGGCGCCAACACAGGGAGATCGATTCATTCCTCGGTTAATATGATGTTGACCAGTTACATGTAATATGCTTGATGATTAGTAAATTTTAGTATTAAAAATTATAAACATGATATCCGTTCGACCTATAAGTTGCATTTAAGTGGATAATAGATGATCTAGACCTTTTTTGATATTGGGTATCTGCATATGCTTTTAAATTTAAAAAGATATCATTTTTCCATTCTATTCTAAAAGACGAGCTTGTGCTTAAGGTCATCAATGTTTCATCTATTTGAGTATTTCTGTTTTATGTACAAAGCTGTGATACAAAACTCATATGTTGTAAAACAGTCGTCATCTGTTATGATCCCATTTCAGTTAGATTACCAACTGGAAAGAATGTCACAGATCTTATGGAAATAAAGTACAAACTAAATACTGCTTCCGGAGAAAGAGTTTATTTCTCACGTCCTGCCTTGAGTTGACCGAGAAAACAAGAAACAGCAATATGTACATCAAAGAGAAGGAAATGCAATAAATAAGACTAAAAGGAAGATATAGGGGAGCACAGGTACTCAGGTAGCTACCCACCAGTGGCTTTCAGCTGGCAATGCTTCCGGGATCATCGGTTTGACGACCGCTGTCCCACAGCCTTCTTTGCTGAGGCGAGTTCGATGGAAATGATGAAAGATGACTTGCCTGCTTCTCGGAGATAGTGGACATCTCCATTCATGAGCCTCAGCAGTTTCCTGCAGACAAGAAGGCTGATGCCGTCCTCAGACGATTCTTCTTCGCTCCCAAACATCTCAGAAAGTAACTTATCAGGCACTCTACCACCAGTGTGCGAAATCCTTATAAAGATAGCAAGAACACGAAATTAAGAACAAAACAATCATTTCTGAGCTAAAGAATAGCTGAAATGGTTAACAAATCACTGGGAAAATACCTTAGTTCC
This sequence comes from Triglochin maritima, assembly GCA_963682175.1. Classification (NCBI taxonomy): domain Eukaryota; kingdom Viridiplantae; phylum Streptophyta; class Magnoliopsida; order Alismatales; family Juncaginaceae; genus Triglochin; species Triglochin maritima. The sequence continues at coordinate 50,291,982 of OY821774.1, read as the reverse complement.
AAGTGCACAATTTGAAGGGCCTGACCCAAACGATCTTTTACAGCATTCACACCAATCTCAACCTGTCCTCCAGACGGTGAGAATTTCACAGAGACTAGCAGGAAATCAGCAACGATCTGTTGAAGCCTCGGGCAATCTCCATAAAGTCTTTCTTTAAGGACCTTCAATGATAAATCACGACAAATTTTGACACCTTTTCCTGAGCTTGATATCATGACCTGGCTAATTGCAGTTTGCATTATGTCTTCCATGATGAACTCGGTCATATCCAAATCCAAACAACTGTTTGATATCAAAAGGGAAGAAAAGGCGTTACATCTGTATTAGTAAATTCATACAAAGGATAAGCTAAATATTTATCCACGAGGTCTACTGTAAGAAAATTAGTTGATAACTAGAGGACAAAATCAATACTTCATAATTGATCTAATGGCTTTACTCATCTCATTAAATGTAAGTTAGTCTAGGACCAGAAAAACTACCTGTCCATGATGCTTTCTAAATCCAAATCGTTGAGAATCTTATTCAGCTGATTGTGGCACTTTGCCCCAGCATCAACAAGTTGCCTTTGTTTGTTATTTAAGTCAGTATCCTCAAGCATCTGTCTGGTGTACATAATACCAGAGAGGGGATTCCTGATCTCATGTCTTATGTACAAGAGCGCCTTAAGTTTCTTCAATGCACTTTGCTCAGAAAGCCGCTGCACATGAATCACCTGCTGCAGCTCGTGGCTCGGACAATGCAAGAAACAGAACACCCCAGTGACGATGCCATCAGAATTCATTTTCTGGCTGACGGAAAGTAGACACTCGACATGCTTACCATTGCGATTGAAAAAACAAAAGGGAACCTGTTCTGTTTCGTAGCCCGTCATTGCATTATTTATGACAACACTAAGGTTCACAAGGGCTTCCTGATTCTTCAAACGACAAGAGGCCATATGTGTCCCAAAGACCTCACCTAACAGCATTTTGTCTATAACTTTGTCTCTCGTCCAACCGGAAAGCTTGGCCATTGCTGAATTCCATTCGGAGCACCAACCAAACTCATCAGTGCCGAAAATGGGAGGGATCAAAGGGCTGGGGTTCTGGACAATAGCTTTGTAATCACCCTCAATACGAGTGAATTTGTCCAAGGCCAACTTATGACTAGTTATGTCTTGGGCAACAAAACAAACACCAACTACATTTTCATGAACATCGCGACTTGCACAAGCATTTACGACCAAAATCACGGGACCCTCGTCTTTTTGTGCACCATAAGTTTTCATTTGAAATTGAACATTCTGTTCTTCCTGACCTGTTTATACAAAAACCAAATCATACATAGACTAACAGATTAATACAAACCATTGACGAAATAAATAAATAAATAAAGCAACAGGGAAATGCTTGCTTACCCTGCAATGCTAAGTAGAGCATCTTTTTCACGGTCTCTGCTGAACATTCCTCAACAAGAGTAAGCAAGTGTTTCCCAATGGCATGCTTAACGGAAAGACCTGTTAGTTCGGCAATTTTGAGATTCCATCCATTAACAAGTCCATTAACATCGACAGCCAAGATTGGCACTGTCGCGGTCTCGATGAGACGGACCATTTCATTTGTTACAGCTTGTAGTTCCATCATCCCATCAAGCTTAAGTTCGCTAATTCGAGAATCTAGTGGAGCCCTCTTCTCCATGTCCGCGGAAGTTCCCCTTAGGATAAGCTGCAGAGAGTGGATAGCATCCATCTCGAAGTCCCTCCATGGTAAGCTCCTTGTCTTCACAACTTCCAGAAAAGCCTTGAAAGACGACCTTGGGTGCATTCTCCTCCCATCATCCTCTTCCCCACGCTCATGTTTCTGACCTCCCCATCGAATCTCAGCTGCAGTGTGGGACCGAAACCAGAACAGAATGTCCTTGGAAGTGATTCGAGCAGCCGCCATTCCACAAACCGCATCACCTAGAGACAAAGCAGCAGGATAGCCAGCATCATGCAAACTATCTGTGCTCAGTCCAGTCGAATCCATGTGATTCTCGGACAGCCAGTCCGCAATCTCTCGCAATTGGTGCTCTGTCGGGCACGTCCCGAGGCGCCAAATCTTGTTCTGGTACATGAGAGCAGCACCATCACACTTGACCAGATCCATAATATTCGGGCTCTGCAATATAATTCCGAGAGGAGCATCCCTAAGCAACATGTCACACAACATAGTCTGAGTCTTCAAGATGTGCTTCTCACAAATTTGGTTCTCTAACTCGAACTCCTTATTAACATGTATCGCGAACACCTGAGCTAAGAACTCACATGCGTATCTCAAGGGAAAAGGAACGAATCTCGGAGAAGTGTTATGACAAACAACAAGACCCCAAAGCCTTTTCCTCTTCTGCTCCTCCTGACGCCCCGATTCAGGGCCTTGCTCATCGTCCTCATCGTCATTAATCACAACCGCCATAACCAACGACGCGATAGAATTCATATTCTCCATGTACTGCAAATGGCAGCTGTGAGGAGCCCTCAAGGTGGAGCCACAAAACGTGAGGTCGAACGTCAGCTTCTCATCTTGGAAAACCTTGACAGGCTTTGCACGGCAATCACAGATCATTCTTACCTTGTTCTTCATAAAGAGGAATCTGGCCGCCTGGGGAATGTCAGTTGCGGGGTAATGCAACCCCAAGTAAGGCTCCAGGCCGGGTTTCGTGACCTCCGCCAAGACCTCCCCATGATCATCCTCATGGAATTTGTAAGCCATCACTCTGTCATAACCAGTCAGCTCGAAAACCTCCTGAACCACAGTGTCACAGAGCTTCTGCATACTCCCACCAGGCAGCGCCTGCAATCGCGCAATCGCTTTTGCAGCCAATTTGTAAGACTGGAGAGCCCCAGCAGCCGTCATGGGGAGCTCGAACGGCTTGACCGGCTCGAAATCAACCACCAAACAACCAGTAACTCGATGCAGGATCGCGTAAAAAGGCTTACCAGAAGTCTTACAGTGGACTAAAATCGGATTGAGAAGCGTAACCTCCCCGAACCCCAACGCCTTCTGCAGAGCAGCAGTGCTAGAGGTAGTAAAAATCGTCCTAAGGTCGGTCCCAATTCCGAGGCTCGGGATCTCCCCAACGCTCGGAACAGCATGACTAACCATGGTGAGCATCTCCGGGGCGTTCTCGCTGTAAGCGTTGATCTTGAATGTCTTCTCGTCGATGGCGAGAAGGCACCCGAAGGGCTGGATGAATTTCCCCTTCTGGATGTGCTGAAGATAAGCGGTTACCTTCTCGGACCGGCCCGGGGAGGGGGTCTTGTGGAGGGAAACGCTTTGGGAGTAGTCAAAGGAGTTTCCGAGTTCCTCGAATTCGGCGTTGAGGCGGGCGTCTGCGGTGGTTTGGGCCACGATTCGGGCGCTGTGGCGGCTGCTCCGGTTCGAGCTGCCGGCGGACTGGGACGGCCTCGAGGACGACATGATGGATGGTTCCACACCCAAACTTGCTGAGTCACAGTCACAGTCACCACAACGGTATCAATTTGAAGAGGTCTTGTGATAAACCAAACTGGATTGGATATTTAGATAGAATGCATAAAATAAACAACCACTTCAGTTGATTCTTGATTTAGATGCTGCTGTCAAATTGGTTGTTTATTCATTGTTACTAAGAAAAGAAAGTGAGAAGACTTATTGAAAGCATAGAAAGGACAAAGTGTTGTGATTAAGGCTATAATTAAAAAGACGGTTGACTTACATGCTCAAGTGTTTTGTTTGAAACGGAAGCTGCAAGTTTTGTTTTTATTTTCCTCCGCTAAAAGTCTAAAACAACAACATGCCTTTCCCACTCCTAAGTCCTAACTGAAACTTCAAAGACACCAACGACGCAACTCAAAACAGCCTTTCAAGTTATTAAGATCTTTTATTGACGACCAACCTAATGACGGAAACCCATAACGTAGGATCCTAAGAGGGTTTGGGATTCGAGGGGGGAGTGGTGGGCATGTGGAAGACAGAGGTGTGGAAGGCAGAGGAGGAGGTGGAAGAGATGGGTTGGGGAAGTGGGAGAGGATATTAAATTATACAAAGTCTGAGCTGAAACCGGGATGGGTCTCGTGCAAATCCACAACACCCCAAACCCAAACGAGATGTCATTTTCTTTTAAATTCTTTTCTTTTCTTTCTTTTTTCTGATGTTATTCTGACATTTTACTGTGGCCACTGACGAGTTTGTACGGAAAGCTCAGAAGTTGAGTGGCTTTTATGTTGAGAAATGTTTTATGAACATGTTTTTACGAGGATATCCATGTTAGTCCTTATGTGGCCAAAACATGAATGTTTTTTTGTTTTTTCTTCCGATGTCCACTCAAATCACATTAAATGTGTTTCAACTCAGCACGTTCTCTCTCTCCACCCAAATACAAATATGATGACACTTTTTCTTTCTTCTTCATTCTTTCTCTCCAGGATAAATCACCATTTCTAGCAAGATATTATGTCGAAGAAGCGTCTGATGCCGACTCCCAGGATTCTTCACAACGTAAGCAGCGTGAATGGGACGGTGCGAAGACTTCCCGATGTTCTTGTCAGTGTTAGCATCGTGAATGTGACAATCCGGTGGTGAAGACTTCGCACCACAACATCTTTGCTGCATTGTTGGAGTGCCCATGACAGAAAAAGAAGGAAGAAGAAAGAAAGAGTGTCATCGACCGCCCCATTCACGCTGCTTACGTTGTAAAGAAACCTGGGAGTCGGCATCAGACGCTTCTTCGAAATAATATCTTGCTCGAAATGGTGATTTATTCCGGAAAGATGTACAACGCTCCGTGGTGAAGACTTACGTCTGTTCGGTTTATGTCGTACATCTCTCCGTAATAAATCACCATTTCGAGTAAGATATTACGTCGAAGAAGCGTTTGATGTCGACTCCCAAGGTTCTTCACAACGTAAGCAGCGTGAATGAGACGATCATGTTTAAGTCTTACATCTTCTTTCCGATTTACTGGGAAAATATATATTATCTTTGTAATTTGTGTGTGTGTGTGTTTGTATTGTTTGTTTGTGTGTGATTTACTGGGAGAAGATATATTATTTTTGTAATTTTTGTGTGTTTGTGTTTGTGCTTGTATTGTTTGTTTGTCTTTGTGCTCTCATTGTATCTTATTGTGTAATAGTTATCATCAATAATATGTATCATCAATATCTCATTGTGCTCTCATTGTATCTACATAAACAGGGCAAACCTTCTACATAAACTGGACAAACATTCTACATAAACAGGACAAACTTTGTACATAAACAGTACAAACTTTCTACATAAACTGGACAAACATTCTACATAAACATGACAAACTTTCTACATAAACAGGACAAACTTTCTACATAAACAGGACAAAACAGGACAACTTCTACATAAACAAGACAAACTTTCTACATAAACAGGACAAAACAGGACAAACTTTCTACATAAACAGGACAAAATATGACAAACTTTCTACATAAACAGTACAAACTTTCTACATAAACTGGACAAACATTCTACATAAACAGGACAAACTTTCTACATAAACAGGACAAAACAGGACAAACTTTCTACATAAACAGGACAAAACATGACAAACTTTCTACATAAACATGACAAACTTTCTTCCTAAACCGGACAGGAACTACACTTATTCCGGACAGCAAATACACTTATTCCGGACAAACTTTCTGTTCCGTTTCTGAACACACTTTCTTCTTATTCTGGACAACTACACTTATTCCGGACTGCAAATACACTTATTCCGGACAACAAATACACTTATTCCGATTCCTGACAGCAAATACACTTATTCCGGACAGCAAATACACTTATTCCGGACAAACTTTATGTTCCGTTTCTGGACACACTTTATTCTTAAACCGGACAACAAATACACTTATTTCAGACAACAAATACACTTATTCCGGACTGAAAATACACTTATTCCGGACAGACACATAACGTAAACAGGACAAACACATAATGTGAACTGCACACACACATAAAGTAAGTTAGACAAATTAAGTTGATCCAACGTAAAACTTAAAAACAAATATTTTATTATGATAAGTGTGTGCTCTGCACGAATAATGAGACTGCACGATGTCCTAGGGTCTGCACACTGTCTTATCTGTGTATTGGGACATGAATCGTTCAACTTAAAGAACCGGCGTTTTTTAAAAAGACCAAAACGCGCGAAGAGAAATTTCGCTGACTGGACGCTTACTCAAAGAAAATATCTGAGCTGTACAGATCCACGTAAGGCGCGTCCATGACGCCTGCGTCCGTCTATCACGGCTCTTTTAGGTTTACCCAACTAACGAAGATTAATCAGCCCCTTTGGCAATTTTTAGTCTAAGTGATAGTGAGAGAATTGTATCCTAAAGTTTGATTAGCATAGAAAGAAGACGATCTAAGTTAGAAGTTTTTCTCTTCAATAGAGAGAAAAAGGAGAACAATTTTGGCCGTAAATTCTCACAAATTAGATTTACAATCTTAGGGATACTTACCAATCCAAGTATATAGCCTAATGTTATATTCTGTTATTTTAGTAAACAATATGCTTTCTTAATTGTACTAGAAATGTAGTAAACACCACTACTATCTTTTAATTAGTCTGATCCAATGAAACTTCATCTGATTTCAACTTATTCATGTATAGAGTTTAAATCATCTCCGTAATTTTTTGGGGGTGTTTGGACAGGCAGATGAAATCATATTTGATGCAAACATCTGGATTCTGAATCCGATCATGGAATTGCAAAAAGTAACAAAAGAAGAAGAAGGGCGAAGTGAAAAGAGAATCAGCTTCGTCCAAATCCAAACAAAAAGATAGATTCGACTTCACGTGGGCACAAGTTGGTTGTAGCCGTAAGGCCATCTTTAACCCCAACCCCAAATATCTTGACACGTCAGCTTTCTCTATCTGCCACGTCAGCAAAAAACACTATGCAACCCACAACCCAACCCAACCCATTTTTCTCTTCTTAACCCCAACCCCACTTTCAACACTCTCTCTCCTCCACATCATTTCTTTTTACCTCATTTTCTATATCAACATAATAATTCACAAACTATTAAATTTATTATTTTTATAATAACTTAATCTAATTAACTTACAATAATTACGAACAACACATAATAATTAGATTTTATTAAAATTCGACAATTACATATTATAATAATTCAAAGATAAAATATTACAATACATATTACATGTTATTTCCTTTTTGTAGTAGAAATCTATGTTATGTGTTTGGTTGTTAATTTGTTTTGAAGTTAATTTAATTTATTTGAGTTTCAATTTTTTTGTTTACTATATTATTAACAAATATTAATAAGTGATACACTTTAATTGATTTATTTAACAAAAACACAAGAAAATGTAATTTTTTTTAAAAGTTGGATTGAAACATATTGAACTCGTACGAACGGCTGCCCAGCTCGCCGGTGAGCTGGCGGGGATCTCGCTGCCCCTGAAAGGTAAACACAATTTCAAATTTGATATTAAATTCAATATTGATTTTGTATTATTATAGTTAATTCAATTGATTTATTTTATTAATTATTATATTTATTTACAATTTATTTTAATTATATATATTTATTAACATATTATTTAACTAATATAAATAAAAAAAATCAAAAAAAATCAACCAACCAGGTCTGGCCACGTGGCCAGACCTGGGTCGGGACCCGGGTCGGGTCGCAGACCCAAGTCGCGACCCGACCCGGGTCCGCTCCCCATTAAGGGGAGCCAGGTCGGGGCGAATTTCGCCCCGACCCGAAAAGGGCCTCCGTTAAGGAGGCCCTAACAGCCAATGATATCTAGCCATGTCCTCCATGTCGAACCCACTGGACACGTGGAGAGATATATGTACTTAACTTGACATGGAGCTCGATTTATCGACTTGTCTGACATTTCAATAAGTCGAGTTATCATGATTTAGAGTTTGATTTTTGAAAAAATTAAAAATAAATTTAAAAAAATTTAAAAAATAATATAAATTAGAAAATATATTTTGAAAAAAAAGATTTTAAAAAAGATTAAAAATAGTTACAATAAAAAAGAAAAATAAAAATACAAAATAAAACTAAAACAGAAAACTTAAAAAAAAATTAAAAACAAATTCACGGTTCACAACCGCGATCCACGAAATTTTCAAAAAAAAAAAAATTTGGGAGGAACGGATCGCAGGTTTGACCCGCGATCCTAGTACTTTTGGAAGAATTTTTTTCCCTAAAATTCGATTTTTTGATTTTTTTATTATATAAAAAAATTACGGTGTTTCTCTTGATTTTTGTTCTTTGTAAAATAATATTTTTTTGTTTTTGCATTCATCATTCTTTAAAAGCAATTACTCGATATAGAGATATGCGTCACTCAACCAAATAAGTAATAAAGTATATATTCTACCCATAACAACAAATTTAGCTTCAAATAAACAAGCAACATGATCAATTTGGCATTTTAGGTATTTTCTTAGCATGAATGAGATTATTTTGGAGTCAAAAAAGGGGCAATGAGAGATGACATCATATGCTTGCAATTAAAAACGATGTAATTTCTACATTGATGGACCTTTATTAAATCAACTAGTAATCTTGGTTGGTGCCCTTCTAAAAGAGGACTCCAATGATGAAGTTCGCCATCTTCAATGTGTCAATAAAATATCTTCGTTCCTCACTTTAGTAAATAAAGGAGACAAGGATTAAAAAAAAAAACTCACTAACCAATAAATTACAGTGCCTCACAAAAGTAATTTAAAAAAAAAGAATGGCGAAAGCCAATAGCGGAAGGGGTACGTGCACAAGTGCAATTTCTTACAAAGCCTTAGATTCTTAATCTAGATAGCTAATAAATTATAACATTACACTATTACAGAGGTAAGTACTCAGGGTTTCAATGTTTGGGGGTTGTGTGGGAGACTGGGTGGGCATTGGGCCGACGGTTTCTATTTCAGGTTGTTATTCTTTTTATGAACCCAACCTCGATTTGTAAACGCTAAGCTTCAGTGGATTTAAATTATTGTTATATGCAGCATTGTTTTTCGGGGACATTCATCATGATAATAATTATTATTATTCCGAGGAAGAGAGAATTTCAGACCTTCTTTCTAATGGACCAGAACTTCCACCATCTTGCTTGTGGAAACTATCACAAGATCTCAATGTGCAGTTGGATCTTTAGTATTGGGCCTTGAAGTGTAAAGGATATTATGGATGCGTAACACTAGTGCAAAATAATATCGTTTCTGTGCAGAGCTGACAGCACATCTACTATAAAACCCACAAGGCCTTTATGTGACATTGTTAATTGGAAAAAAATTCAAAATAATCACCAAAAAATAAAATTAGAAGAATATGCACGTGAGAAACTTACCGTTTTAATTATACGAAGTAGGATTTTTTCAAATCCCAAAATAATATTTATAGTCATTCAAATTTGAAGAATTAAGAATAAGTAAATTAATTCAAATCCCAAAATACATATAATTTATAGTAAATTAATTTAGTATAATTAATTTAAATCTCAAAATAATATTTATAAAAAACGACATCTTAATGCTGTTTTTACTTAATGAAAACGACATCCTAGTTGTTGTTTTCAAGGTGCATAGTTTGTCAATTAAGTTTCTCACATGCATATTATTTCAATTTTGTTTATTTGGTGATTATTTTGAAAAAAAATCCTTAATTGGTTATTCAAATAAGTTTTGCATACAAGTTAGGCCATATTAGTTGATGTTTTGCCTACATCTTGGACAATCATGTGCTCTACTTCCTCTTTGGTCTCTTAAGAGTTTTAAGATTTTATGCATTAACATGTTTTCTTATTGAGGAAGCACGCATAAGCTCCAAAGGATGGTATAAGAAAATTTTAGCTACAAAAAATTTACAAACCTGCAGAAAAAAATTTAGCTGCAAAAGATTTTGAGCATATAACATTTGGTTGATTTCACTTTCGAGTTTGGACTGTTACGACTCAGTAACCTTTGTAGTAGGTTTGGACTGTTACGACTCAGTAATATACACAGAAGTATAACTATCATGTTTCTAGTTTGGCTTGTTTCTGACCGTGCTATCCAGATCAGCTCCACTTTCTAAAATTTAGACCAAACCAAGTGGATTTAAGCACAAGTTTGGGAAAAGGAAGTTGCAGCGCAAGATAGAATTTTTCCCGTAAGTACTGTATGATAATAAACATGAGCAGTTATAGCCAGTGAGGTACCAAAAAATTCAGTCTTTCATTTTCACCTATCTAGAGTCTAGACACAGTAGTGGGCCTTTTTCTCGTACTATTCTGCAAGAGTGGTTAGATGTGGTGGAACTCAATGTACATCAGTACATCACGCTGGGAAAGATATAACAAATAACTTTGTGGATACTGCAGATCTAAAGTGGGTGTGTTCTACTTTATAAAATATCCAAGTGATTCATCTCACCTTTATAATCCTCTACATCAGAATAATTTTCACATACTTAAAACTTTGCTCATCAACGTCACCCCCAAAAACTCACAAGAGACTCTCACGTTAACGGTGTGTTGGATGTACACAAGTACACAACCATATCAGTGTCACCCCGTGAAAAAAGTTATTTCCGATCGACTCAGTGATCTGATGGTTAAAACAACTTCCTGAAACCAATTCACAATGAATAAGAATCACATATAGTTTATATAAACCATGTTGATTTAATTCGTTGTAACTCAAGAGCCAAAAAAATATCTTAATCTGACTCAATTAGGAACGGACACAAAACTTTGCTCATCAAAATAATTATAAAAACGGTTCTCAAAATTTTCAAAACAATCAATCTTCTATTTCCCAACAGAAATTTGTATCGGACAAATATTCAGAACCTCTTCTGAAAGGTTTGATATTGATTTTCATGACTAATTTTTACAGTTGATCATGAAAGGCCTTGGCACTTCAGAACTCAGAAGCATTGAATGCAAGCAATGTAGAACTAAGAGAAACAAAGACAACTCCTGGTGTGTTCAACAAATGCAAAAGTTAAAAGAGAATTTTTTTACAAATATCTTCGACTATTTTCTGGTATCGGTAATACTACTTTACTATAATAAAAAAATAATCACTCTAATACTCTCAATGGAGTAACAACAGGTAACGAGTCATCAAAAGTATCACTTCAACTATAAAATCAATCACTCCAATAGCCTGAACAGAATAATAAATACCATTTTTTATAGTAAACAGATAACAATTTCATTAATATATACTATAACAAGTTAATAACAAATGCCAGGCCATAATGAACTTAAAAGAAATAAACACTCAAATGATACTTCACTGCAAATAAATTCAGATACATTTAATCTTCCATCGTAACTACAATAGCAAATGGTTCTATCAATACTACGAACAAATCAACTTCCCAAATCTATCTCTGAACAGAAAGTCCAAACTGCCGGAACATCACATCCCTCCCTATGCATAATTCCCAGCTCCTCATTGGGCAGTAATTATAGTCCAGGTGCTTATTGGAATTCTTAGATGCATATGAAGACTCACAAGTCACGAATCACAATTGAGGAGCAGTACCTTGTCAGGTTGCCCTTGGTTATTACCTTTGCGTTTGGTTACTCAAAATACACTTTATGTACAAATAAACGTATATTCTGATATCTCTGAAGGCCAAGGCTTGGTTCTATCCTCTATGAGAAGATACAAATATATAACAGAAAAAATCTAAATGGATAATTCCTACAACTGAAGCCTAAGTGTGCTAAACAAAAAAGGGTCTCAAAGAACAATGACTTATTCGTAGTTTAGCATTTGGCAGTAATGGGAGTTCTCCTAACAGCATCTCAAATGTTTTGCCTGCCCCTGCAGTTCCAAAAATGAATTGAATGGCTTGTAAGAAAAGACTTTGCCTTACCAATAAACCAATACGTTAAATTCTTTAATAGTTATCGGTAATCCTAAGAGAGACTGTAAGCTAAAATATACAAGTGAACGTGCAATTTTCAATCCTGACATTTCCAATGTAGCTTTCATCCGTCAATGTAATCCCGAAGAGGTGCAGGTATCAAAAAATTCCAAATTTATTTTCAATTGATTCTACACTACAATGTGTTCCCAAAAAAAATGCAATGTGCAGTCAAACGACGGGTGTAAACTATTTGGGTACTATACTCTCACGTAAACTAATGTCCTGAGGTTTCATCTCTATAATACGGAACATTATGCCAGTTGATCAGATAACCGATTTAATGCTCTCTTTGTGATACAAACTGCATCTGTACACAAAACTTCCTCCTTTGAACCATACTGCAAGTTGTACATCTTACTAGATGACCACTTATGTGATTGTCCAAGCTAGGGATCTAATCAATGGAGTTGAAAACGTTGAGTCCAAACAATGCTCTCTTATGGTTATTAGTTTTACTGAACTGTGTTAATCACTTAATCCACCTAAAAATATTTCTGTTTGTAGTTGCTTCTTTTAAAATTTTCTCATGGTTTCATTCTCACATTCATCTGTGACATTCAAAGCCATGTGTATGCTCTCTGCATGGGTAAGTGATTCATACTACAAAATCCATAAGGGGGCCATAAGGGAATAAATGGAAATTAAGCAGAAAGGATAGCAGTTAAATGAAATATCACAAAATGCGTTTCGTAAAAGATGACGTTCCCTTTGGTCACATTGACAACCTACCCATGATATTGGGGAAAGAGGCATCTACGAGAACTCAAATCACTTACCAAGTAATATCAACCTAGAACCTCATATTGACAGCCCAAAAATGCCCTTACATCAACTCCCACTTCTAAGCTCACGAATTCTGTGATGATTTCATTTTTCTAATTTCATGCTAATTTTTTTATAGTTATTCTTTCTAGGAGTTCTACAACACGACACACTAAGATACCGATAAAAAAAAACATGACACCCTAAGATTAAGTGTAAGGCCTTCGAATATCGTCTTTATTCTTGCACAATGGCAACAATGTGTTTTCTTCCGTTTTATATGATCTCATGTGCTATGGGATTATTGCCTAACTGGTCATGTTATCCCTTACATAGACTAAACATTTCGAAAATTAAAAAAATATAAACTTAACACACTATTTAGAAAACCCACTACACTTGCTATATCCTACAGGTTTGATCGACTCCTCCAAACGTACTACTGATTTTGGATAAATATTTTCTCGAGTTTTAAAGTTTTGACTTTTATAACCATTTCCCCGTGATTTTAGTTTCAAACCTATAAAGTTTAGGAATATTTTTATGACCTCTGACCACATTGCCTGAATGTTGCTTTAATTTCAAATGAAAAATTGCAACCCAAGGATTTTCTAATAGATGCCTCATTGTAGTAGTTTCTCAATCAAGTATGATAAAGAAAAATGGAGTAATGATGAGTTTTTCTATATATTTCTGGTACTTGAATCATGACACTCAGTTTCCTAAATGTTTTTATTTATTTCTTCCCTACAACTTTAATATGAGAAATTAGCTTCATGTATGGTTTTACATTGTGTTTTTGCCTTTGCGGTAGTTGCATATGTTTCAGGTAGAAGACGGAATATTTCTCCCAAGAGACTTATAATTTGGACCTTGGACCAGGTGGATGACAATAGATTTTACAAGCAACCACAAGTCCATTTTTGAAGGGAAGAACACGAGTCCATGCTTGAGAAATAACTTAAAGTATGGACAATGTTTCAATTATAATTCAACATTGTGTCAAAAATTGACTCTGATTCTATGATTCCAAAGATGGCATTGTGTTCGCAATTATAAATTGTGACGTGGCTAACTTCGGTACCTTCAATTTCACATTAACAAGTACCTTTCTTGTTGACTAAAATGATTAGGGAAGGCAATGTAGATGTAGGTCTACCTTTCAGTTATGAAAATTGCTGACAATTCCCTTCAAGCGCCTAGCCTTTTGTTCGTGTTCTTTTTCTGAACGGATTGATGCAACCTCTTTTGCCATAGCAGCTTTTTCCCTCTGAAATTTCTTTGACTCAACTTCCATTGCCTTGCTCAAGGTATCAACCTTTCTTGTTAGCATCTGAAAGTGTGATACATTAATGCGTGAATAACAGAGAAGCCGTGATACGAAAAGGAAGAATAACAAATGAGTAATTTATGATATACCTCAATGGAAGAATACCTATCTTTGAGACCTTGGTCTTTCTCATGGCAAGCTTTTCTTAAAGCAATAACCTCCTTCTGCAGAAGGTCATGCAGTACACCTGAAACAAAATCCTCTATCGTATCTTCCACAGGAATAGGTGGTCTCCCATTAGCGGCTTCTTTCTCTGTGTTGACCGACAAATTATTTGCACTTAACTTGTCAGCTTTGTTTTCTATGGGCTTGTCACTAAATGCATCTTGGAATTGTATTGGACAATTATCTCCATCTGATGATCTACCACCATCAAAGGACCTAGACACTCCTTTGGCATGTCTTAGTGTTGAGTTTGAATGTCTAGATATTGATGCTGATCTTATGAGAGAAGGTGTTGACTTCTTTGAAGAATGGCCATTTGATGAAACACCATTGCCAATGCCACCTATTGAAGTTAATCGAGGCGAACCATTCAAGCGAATTAGTGATGATTTTAGGCTCTCTTCAACAACCTTCAAACGCAACTGGAACTTTTCCTGTACAAAAGAGTTACTAACTGAGCTATAAGTTTCACATGGTCAGAGTAAAAAGCAGGGGGAAGTTTATCATTTTATGTTTGTACCTTAAGCTGAGCTTCTGTTTTAGCTGCACGCTCTGCAATTGACAGCTTGTCTCGAAGCTGCTGCATCTCTCCCTAGAAAGCATCACAGTAATATGAAATTCAAACCCCCTGGTTGTCACTTATACCTCATTACAGTATTAGACAAGTACCATCAAGAAACGCCGTTCTTCCAGCCATTGCTTAACAGGCATAACCTTGTCATTAGCATCTTTCCATTCGTTTGCAACCACAACTGCGACTCGGTTTTCTGTAACCTTAGCACGAGATAATGTTCTTTCAAGAGTTTTCTTTTCGCCCTAGACAAACAGCAACATAGATGTATAGCATCATCATCATTTAAAGCACATATCCACTGTAATCCATGTAGATCATATTGACAAAAAGTATCCATACACTGATACATAGTACCATGTTTACCTTTAACTCATTAACTTGTCTTTGGTAATCGCGGACAGCATTTGCAGCAGCTGCTCCGGAAAGGAGAGCCTCTTCTAGATCATGAACGGTCTGTCCTAGCTTTTCAACCTCTGCAACCTTCTGGCGGTGCATTCTGTCTAATATTTTATATTCTTCCTATCATTTAGAAGAAAGAGGATCCAAAAGAATTAGAAATAGGACATCTTTGTAAACAGACAACAAGATGTAACAGTACCTGGCATATGTCATTCTGTTTCACTAAATCCTGGTTCCTGTTTAGCAAATCATCAACCAAAGCAGCTTTTGCTTTTGCCAACTGGACCTCCTTTTCTGCCTCTACTAATGCTGCTTCCTTGGACTTCGTAAGTCTCTCTAGAGCTTTATTATCATCCAGAAGCTTTGTGTTCTGCATTGCACACAAAAAATAGCACAAACGTTAATGATTACTTCTAATCTTACAGAATGTGGACTCAATTATGACAAAGGGATTCAAACATGAAGATTTACCTCTTGTCGCAGAATTTTTATCTCAGCTTCAAGTGGAGAAAGTATAGATTCTAGAGGTGGAGCATCATCATCTTTTTGAGAAGCATGAACTCTCCTTAGTGTTGCTTCTGCTGCAAATTGTGCCGCAAGTGCTTCTTTTTTCTCTTCCATAATTCTTTTAATCTCCAAGTTCTAGACAGTCATTATTCAGAAAAAAGGTTAAAGCCATAACATAATTTTCTTCTACTAGCATAGAAAAGTACATTCATAACACGGAATGTATTAGTTAAGAAGATTCCATAAGTTCCACCTTGTTTTCAATTGTAGCTTCCGAAGCCTGGAACTTTTCCATGATCTTGGCTAGCTCCTCTGAAACCTTGTAAACACAAGAAGAGAGATTAAATTCGTCACATGAGAAAATGCTGCAATTGCACTTTGAAACCTTAAAAACTATCAGACGCTACCTCATCCAGTGCCTTCTCTTTTGACCTTTCTGTCAATTTTAATGCCTTGATCTCGCTCTGAGCCTCTGCTAATTCGCGGTCTTTTTCTGGAATAAAACCACCAACGTGTTACTTTCGAGTTATAGTACTGAATTCCCAATAAACAAATACGTTTCCGATCATCAAATATCTATTTCTAAAACCTTCACTTCCAAAACCACATATTAAAAAAGTGGATTTTGTATTATGTAGCCAATAAATGTTACCGGAATCAATCTAGTTAATCTGCTAAAGCATATGAAATTCCTTCCTATGGAAGGCAGTCATAATCTACAAATATAATTCATGCTTTCACATATTCTAAAAAACAGAAATTCAAGATTAAAACAGAAATTTCTCAATTAGAAACTTAATCCGTTATTCTTCCAATCAGACTTCGTCCAGATCCACAAACTTTCCCAAAAGCAAAACACCAAAAAAAAAAAAAAAAACCACAAGCAAGCATCATCACAGAGTGACGAATCACCTAGCACGGCCACCAAAACGATCTCCACTCAACAAACACAAAGAGAGAAACAAGGTCTTGAGAACTCAACCCAAAAGCTAGCTTGTGGGTGAGAGAGCACATGAGACTTATAACCACATGGACATGGTAGAACTTTACCATTGTGGGACTATTCTTCACAAAAGGAACACAATAGAACCACGAAAAGAGAAGAAAAAACCACCTCTGACTTCGTTCTCGAGCCGATTAAGCTCGATCTTGAGAGGATCAGATCCATGCAGCAAACTGAGGAAACCTTCCTCCTCCAAGCTCATCCTCTTTCCGACCTTCCTCCTCCCACTCGCCTTCGCCTCGCTCGAATCCACACCAACCGCGCAGTTCTCCGCCATCTCAACTCCTTTCCTCAGACCAAATTCCAAATCTCTCGTTCCAGAAACCGAACCTGGAGAATCTCTTAGCCCGTTCTTACTCAGATTCCACCATCAACTCCCCTCCGTGCCCGCTCCGGTGGAGGAATCGAACCCAAACCCTAACCGTAACCCTAGTTTTTTGATCGACGAGAAGAGTTGGAGAATGGCGAGAAGAGGGAGGAAGTGGAGAAGAAGAGTAGTGGGTGTGCTCCTGTGGTGTACAGTTGTGGCACTATAGTCGCACTCGAGGAATTTTACGTCGCACCCCTTCGAATTTTTCTGCATTTAGTAGTATGTTTTTTTTGTCCTTCCAATATGTTACGGTTTTCTTGCTGTTTTTGCGCTTTTTGCTAGACACAAACCATCATATTTTGTATTCGTCCGTGCTTTATAAGTAACTACCTTATACACAGGGTATGTATCACATGTTGAAAGTGGTACCAGAAAAACTTGATACAAACCTATAACAACAAAACTTTTTTTTTGTTTTTAACGTTGTTTGATGTGCTTGGAGAATGTAATTTTGTATCCAGGGTAAGTTTATTATTGACATTAGATCTTGTAGTTTTGATTTTGTAGCTCTTTTGATT
This sequence comes from Triglochin maritima, assembly GCA_963682175.1. Taxonomy (NCBI): domain Eukaryota; kingdom Viridiplantae; phylum Streptophyta; class Magnoliopsida; order Alismatales; family Juncaginaceae; genus Triglochin; species Triglochin maritima. Next base: position 50,274,412 of record OY821774.1, on the reverse strand, counting down.
GTTGGGTTGAATCGTCAAACTTTCGTCTACCGTGATCATGTTGATTTGTCTATCAAGCATTTTGTTGTTGATTGAAGTGAAATTTTCTTAAGTAGCCTTAGGTGTTCTATGTATTTGTAAAGTTTAATAAATATTTCTTTATAACTTTTTGTTTTTTGGGTTTTTGGCTTAATGAAAATTATATAGTAGTTGGGGCATTGATTGTTAAGTTTTATTACGTTGCGGAGATGTTGAGTTCTCGGGAGAAAAACTAATGGTAGATGTGTTGGTTTTACTTTCAACAAAATCTGCTCGACACCATCATTAGTCACCACATCACTCGATTTAGTTTTGCTTTAAAAATATTTTCGTACAAGTATAGGTATAGCTCTTAACAATTTAAGATTGCATGATTGTGTAATTATATGAACTTTCTTAATTTAAAAAAAACTTGTGAAATATATGCATGTTGCTTATTTGAGCAACCAAGAAAGATAATTAACGCAAATGTTTCAAGAGCATTATTGTAAGTAACATTATTATAACTCAATCAAACCATCGATATTGAAACCTAATAACCGAAAAATACGAGATAGTTTACGTAAATAGCCCACTCAATGTTACGGTTAAAATCAAGGACCCCACCATTCTACCGCCACTTTCCAACCGTCAGCTGCTCCCCGTTCCTCGCAATTCCGACATCGATGCGGTTACTTTCTGGTGAGCTCAAGCCAACACTCACCCAACACAACACCACAGCTCCAACGTCACCCCCAAATACACTGTAAACTTTGATTCGGCTCGCTCGACTCGAAGAATATTCGACTTTAGTTTAACTTGAAAATGAAGGATTCTAATGAAAAATTAAAAAATCTTTAAATTTGATTCAGTTCGGTAAACGAGCCGCTCGAACTCGAATTTTTTTGATACTCGACTCGATAGCTCGTTCAAATTTTTTATTGTTCTATTCACAAAAAAATTATTTGTTAATAACATAATATAATCGTTTACACCCCTACCACCGTATGTATGTTTTTCAAAGACACTTTTTTCTGTAGATTTTTCACCAACCTCAAGAAAACATTCAACACAACCCAGAAGATTAAAAAAGTATTATTAGTTCAACTTTGGGACTCCTAAGGTAGGTATATAGAGGTGGAATATCAGTTATGCCGGTCTTAGTGTTAAGTATTATATAGAGGTGGAATATATCAGTTATGTCGGTCTTAGCTCTTGATTGTTCACCATGAAAAGTTTTGTGTGATAGTTGTGACAAACCAACTGCCAAATCACATTAATATTTAGATTTGTTTAACCTTCCTATTCACGGATTAGTTTGAGTTACAATAAATCACTTTTAAATCCTTGTGAATTCCTTGACTGTGTAGATAAATTCATTAATTCCAAGACTAACTTATCTCACACCAACCAATTCAACAATGGTGTTTTAGAATCAACCATTTCCTAAACTATCAAACATGTCTTAGTTTGTACGAGAGATCTGGACCTATTTTATTCATCGAACCACAATGGTTGTTTTGGTTTGATAATAAGCCGCTCCGACTTGAAACTTCCATCATGCCTGGTTGCTGCTGTTTGGTGGAATTTCATGTTAGTAGTTAAGCCCAATCTTATTTTATTCGTCAAGATTAAATCTCAAATGGTTCTTCTGATTTGGTGGTGTCATCCCAATCACCCAATGTGAAAATCCCATCATATCTAGCTGTTTTGCAGAGGTGTTTAGAGTGTTGGTGTAAAGAATGATAGGGAAGTTATTCTAGTAACAAGCCCATAACCATATTATAATCCATCATTGCTGTCCTGTGCAGTGGAGCTGTGGAGGTTGGTTGGAATATCAAATCCTGAATGTGAGCTGTAGGATGGTGTATTATTTTGTTGATTTCAGGAAGGCATTGAAGAGAAGCAGTTGGGGCATGAAAATGTATGGGACCCTTTGAATATATTATTAGATGAGATGCCAATAGCTCATCAGTATTATTGAAGATGTTGTTGGTGGGAAGTCAACATCTCAACATGGCAGCTTAGTTTCAACTTCAACTAATGGTGTCTTCAATAAAAAGGTGAGATGAAATCAGGAATGGTTATGGTAGCTAGTAAGTGGAATGACTTGCAAATTGGTTTTGACCCTGGTAATTGTGTTCAGATCTGGCCATAACTGAATCGGACCCGTCGATTCGATCCGAAAGTGCTAGTTTCACATTACCCTCTCATGAGTTAGCTAGTCAGACTCAACTCGGGTCTGGATTAGTTCGATCGGTTTGAACATGTTCATAAAAGGAAAATAAAACTAATTATATGTCACTAATCACTTATTAACTTGTATTGAAAGTTTATAAATGTGTGGACACTGGTTTGGTCGATCGAATTAACCTATTTAATGAACAAGTTAGGTGCGACTAGAACTAACCCGATCCGACCATTTTGATTGGACAAGTCTTGGTGAATGCTGAGAGTAATAGGAAATTTCGGCAATTATCGTTTTCTTGCTCGTGATGTTTAGTGCAATCCACGTGGAGTACAATTATTATTTATTGGCATATCCATAAACGCCATGCTTTATGTCCGTAATTTTTTTAAATAATATTCATTTTAAAAAATATTCGAAAACTAATCACAAAAAAAAAAAATTCAAAACTACGCAGATCGCGGGTCGAACCCGCAATCCGTGGGCGCGAGTTCTTATAAATATGCGTTTCGTCCATTTTTTTTAAATCCAATTATTTTTTCAATTCCTCGTACATTTCTACTTCTACTCTCCACAGTTTTGAAATTGTGCCCGGTAATATTAATTTTTCTGATCCGTGTGTCTTTCCTGGTGTTATTTGAGATAATTATTTTTTTTCATTCTTATATTTATAGTTATTAATAATTGGTAATAATATCAAATATTGAAATTATACTCTCTTTACAGTCTTCAAATTGTGCCTGGTGATATCAATTTTCTGATCCGTGTGTCTTTCCTGGTGTTATTTGAGGTAATTATTTTTTCATTCTTATATTTATAATTATTAATAATTGGTAATAATATCAAATATTGAAATTATACTCTCTTTACAGTCTTCAAATTGTGCCTGGTGATATCAATTTTCTGATCCGTGTATCTTTCCTGGTGATATTTGAGGTAATTATTTTTTCATTCTTATATTTATAGTTATTAATAATTGTTAATAATATCAAATATTGAAATTCTACTCTCTTCACAGTCTTCAAATTGTGCCTGGTGATAACTTTTTTTCTGATCCGTGTGTCTTTCCTGGTGTTATTTTAGGTAATTATTTTTTTTCATTCTTATATTTATAGTTATTAATAATTGTTAATAATATCAAATATTGAAATTCTACTCTCTTCATAGTCTTGAAATTGTGTCTAGTGATAACTTTTTTTCTGATTCGTGTGTCTTTCCTGGGGGTATTTGAGGTAATTATTTTTTTCATTCTTATATGTATAGTTATTAATAATTGGTAATAATATCAAATATTGAAATTCTACTCTTTTCACAGTCTTCAAATTGTGCCTGGTGATATCAATTTTTGTTATCCGTGTGTTTTTTCCTGGTAAAATTTGAGGTAATTTTTTATTCACTTTTAATTTCTATTTATGTCACATTATTAATAATTTGTAATAAAATCAAATCTTGATATAATTTGTAATATAAAACTGATTAAAGAATTTTTCATTGTAGTTAACAAAATGCTTGCGGTAAGTGTGTACTTTGGCGGTGAAATAGTTCAAAATGCAAGTTACGGTGTAGAGTACACGATAGGTCCAAGACTTACACTTTCAACGAGCGAAAATGTAACCTTAGAAGAACTTAAGAGTTGGATATATCAAGGTTTGAATGTCGAAGAATCTCAGTACTCGATGAATATTCAATATCGTTGTAACATTGCACCAACCGGTTACTTTTTTTTAATGTGATGTCTGTATATGATGAGAATTCTTGGAGAGTAGCCTATGAAACAGCTTATTCCAAAATGGGAATGATGGAGTTATATGTACAGTTGAATCCTGTGGAAATTGAGTGGAGGGTTGAGATGTTTACAGGTAACCAACCGGGTAGTAGTAGTGGTGCAGGTTTCATATCTCAACAATCATGTGATGCAAACACCATAGCAGAAACCAGTCGACCTGCGAATAGAACTTCTGATTTCGTGCCTATACCAACAGATGATGAAGAAGAAAATGATGACGAAGATTACAATCTAGATACAGAGAATGAATCATCAGGTGAGGACGACGAGGATGCTGATGAGATTGAGGAAGATGAAGATATTGGTCCGAACGTGAGTCAGTTAAGCCAATACAACCCATTTAGAGGGAGGGGTTCGGTTCACCCTGCTAAAAGCTTTCATGATTGTTCTAGTTGGGTTCCTGCAGATACATCATTTATAGAAAGCAGCGTAATAGTTGAAGGTCCGTTAGCTGAGAATCAAGCATTCTCATCAAAAGACGCTCTGAAGAACGCAATATCGAAATGGCACATTGACAATAATCGGGAGATCAAGGTGCAAGACAGCAGCAAAACCAAATATAGGGTGAGATGTAAAGATGAAAATTGTAGCTGGATGTTGTACGCTACACGGACCAGTTCGGGTGATGCATGGTCTATAAGAAAATGTCCGTATAAGCATATATGCAGGTCCACAGCTGCCCGATTTGATCATGCTCAGCTGACTGCAAAGATGATGGCTGATATCATCCGTGAAGATGTCGAAAATAATGTCTCGCTCCCGATTAAACAGGTGTTTGGTCTGGTAAGAAAAATATTTCCAGGTGTTAATCCAAAGTACAATAAATTATGGCGTGCCCGCGAGATTGCTATTGCATACATGTTTGGAAGTTGGTCGGGTTCATATACTTTGTTGCCTCAATTGTTAAATGCTATTAAACAATCAAATCCTGGAAGTAAAGTTGTAGTTCATTCTGACCCTTTACCATGCGCTGGTGTCCGTCAGTTTAAATGTGCAGCATGGGCTTTTGGTCCTTGTATTCAGGCATTCAAATATCTGCGTCCTGTTATCAGCATAGACGCCTCATTTCTTAAAGGTAGATACGAAGGAAGGTTACTTGTTGCTGTTGGGTATGACGCTGAGAATCAACTACTGCCTCTTGCATTTGGGCTCGTTGAGAAGGAAAACATATCCAATTGGGGATGGTTTATGAGATGGTTGCGACGAGAGGTGATTGGAGATAGGAAGATATGTGTCATATCTGATCGACATGCTGCAATTAAACACATTTTTAGGAATCCCGGTTACGGTTGGCACGAGGAAGGAAATGAAGCAGTTCACCGTTTATGCGCACAACATCTTGCCGAAAACTTGCTCAAAAATTGTAAGAATCAATATGCAGTTGACGCCTTCAAGGCAGCATGCAGACACAGTAATCCGTGGGATTTCAAAGCCAGTTTGGAACAAATTGAGTATTGGAGTAAAGATGCATTACAATACATAAAAGGGATAGGGAAAAAAGATGAAACAAATGAGAATGAACCGGAGGTTCCTAGTAAGTGGTCGTTGTGTCACGACGGAGGCCAAAGATGGGGAATAATGACAAGCAATGCTGCAGAGTGTCTGAACAATGTTTTCAAAGAAGCTCGTGGTTTACCCATTTGTGCAATTGTAGATGCGACATACTATAAACTGTTGGAGTGGTTCAACAACAGAAGACAACATGCACGTGTGTTGGCACAAAGAGGACACATCTTTTCCGAGAGGGTTACACAAATATTGGAAAAATCTGCAGCAGTTGCATGTCAACATGAGGTGAAAATAACTGATTTCGATACAGGAGTATATGAGGTCATATCCAAACATGAAAGAGTGAGCAGAACTGGAGGTAGGAGGGATCGTAGTTACAAGGTGATTCTACGTGACGGCACCAGACCGAAGTGTAAGTGTCGGGGACTACAAAATACAGGTATCGCTTGCAGTCATGTTTTGGCAGTGTGTGCCGCACGTAACTACAATGCCAATGAATATACACATTCGTACTACAGTGTCAACTCTCTAGTGCACACATGGGAGGGTCACTTCGATGTTTATAATGTCTTATTTATAAGTCAAACCATATCAATTAAGATTACAAAACAAAATCATAAGATCTTAAAGTACAACCGCGAGTACAACTGAATTACAATATGAACTACTGCGTGGGAGTGAAAATCTTTGTCTTCATCTTGCGTCGGCACCCTCGACCGACTGGAGTCGCAACATGCACTGATTCTTCTTCATCATCAGAGACGACGTATGGAACCAACTCAGATTGGGGTTGAGTCTGAACAGATGAATGAGACTCAACAGGTCGAAAAGGTGACTGATTTTGAACAGGCAAATAAGGTGACTGAGTCTCGTAAACTATGGAAGGTACAGGATTTAATTCACAAGTGTACCCTTGGTCAGTGAATGGACTGAATATACCATCCAACAAATTCCCGAAGTCTGTTTGCGGCAACTGAGGGGTATCATAATTACTACCAGGTGTCTGATAAGTTGGATAATCTTCGGGAATCTGGGAAAGCCCAAACTGCGTGGGCTGCGATGGTCCTGCGCCAATGTCACCATATGTTTCAGAATATCCAAACTGGGTTGGCTGCGATGGTCCTGCGCCAATGTCACCATATGTTTCAGAATATCCAAACTGGGTTGGCTGCGATGGTCCTGCTCCAATGTCACCATATGTTTGAGAAGATCCAAACTGCGTTGGCTGCGATGGTCCTGCTCCAATGTCATCGTATGTATATGAACCTCTAAACTGCGATGAATCTGGGACAAAATCATCGTATGATGCATTGGATAACCTAAAACTATATGTTGTTTGGTCTGCAACTCTAGGTACAGGACAGTCATCACGAATCTCATTATTACCATCATCTTCAGGAATCGACTCCACATCTCCAGGTAATCCAGCATCGCACAGTACTCTTTCAAATTCGTGCACCTGATCGCAATCGACAACATCGAGTTGGTGACTCTTCAGCAACATTTTACACAGTCCCTTAGTTCCACGTTTGTACAACTGCTTAATAACAAATTTAGCCCGTTGAATACCACGTAAGCCCTGCAATTGTAGTTTGAAAATTAGATAGTAAAACACAACAAACAATAATCGTCAAAGTCGTTCAAAATACATACCATACGTCGAATACGTGGTCCACCAGGAACGTAACCTAAGTCCTCAATAGAATCACGTGGGGGTGGCAACGGCCTTTCCAAACCGAACTCTATTTGGCCTCGTATGTAGACTGTGTACATACCATTATGCTGAAACCACTGACGATACCGTCGATTTTCTCTCGGATCATATGGTCGACCTTCGTGAACAATATGCGGTCTTTCCCACATTCGTATGTAAATTTCATGCTTCGCTGACCAATCATCTCTCTGCCGGGCCGCATGTACTATCTTATCAAGTCTTTTGAGTTCTGTCCACGGATGAGGTTCTGGCGGTGGCGTCGTCTGATAAAATCCAAATTGTCTCATAGTTCTTTCTGGATAATGCCATGAAATCCAGAAATGAATAAAAGGCACTCTCGCAAGCCAATATGCAGCATCAGTAGTAAATACCCAGCCAGGAAGCGACATCATACTTTCATAATACGGCTGCCAGTTTACATGCTCATCCAACATACATTCAAATTCATTTCTGTAATGTGTAAGACAATTATGTGCGGCACTAACCTCATAAGTCTGTGGGTATTGCCACTTAATAGCAAATGGAGGTCGCGAGTCTAGGTCTTCTCCACCTAAACACTCAGCATGACCCACGTGTCTCGGCCGGGCTACGGGAAACCGAGTCCAAGACCAGTGTTGAAGAAGTAACAATGCACCACCAATGTTCCTTTTCCCAGTTTGACATGAAATAGACAAGTTGCGATATAAACATGAAAGCACGGCCGCACCCCAATTGTATACTATCGGCTTGTCCAACACCTGCAAAAATCTCAAATACATAACTGGAACACCTGTCCCAGAGCTATCAGGGAAAACCATGGATCCAAACAAATCTAAAATGAAAGCCCGTGTATATTGTGCCACTTCTTCATCTGTGGGAAATTCTGGCAGATTCCCGTAATTTAGCTGCAACCATTGCAAACTGATGCTAAATCCGGACTCTTTGAACATTTGTAGCTCATCTCCTCCTACCGTTCTTTTACCTTTTTTCATAATCTCGGCGTTTATATCAATTCCAAAGCAATTTCTAATTAACTCACGACTATCTCGATCACTGTGCCCGATTATTGGAATATCATTGATAGGTAGACCCCACAAACAGCTAACATCCTGCAATGTTAATCCAACTTCCCCAACCGGTAAGTGGAAAGTGTGAGTCTCAGGACGCCAACGCTCTACAAGTGCAGTAATCAATCTATTGTCTGTCATTGTATGTTTTATTTGGGCAAGTTGATATAATCCCAAATTTTTGAGTGCTTGACTAAAACAATCGTGGAAAGGAATTACTGGACGACATTCCAAAACAGCCTCCGGCTATAATATATTCAAATATATTGTGCACGACATTCCAAAACAGCCTCCGGCTATAATATATTCAAATATATTGTGAAAAATAAATCAATTAAAAAATTGTAATTTAAATATTTACAAAATTAACACAATATACTTTTTTTGTACTTACATTTGTGCAAATATCATTGACTCTGAACATGCAATTTGGTATTCCGAGAAGTGGGGAAATAGACTCTCTATCAACTGCATCATTATACTCACGTTCGTTTTGTACAGAGCGACTTCTACTTAAATGACTCATTTTGTCAAAACAACTGTTCATGAAAATAAAAACAGAATTACTTATAATAATTAAAAAATAATCTACTCGTACATTTCATGACAAATTGCATGTTATAGAAATAATGAAAGTTATAACAATTTAACACATAAATACAACTAATATTACAATTTTAATTTAACAGAAAATAATAAATAACTATTACAAATACTTATATTATATAATAAATTTCGTAAATGTACGTTATACAAAATTTAAATGTATATACAATTAATTTAATTATAAACAGATACATAAATACAACTAATATTTATAATTAAATATAATAGAAAATAACAAAACAATTCCAAATAATTTAAATTTAACAAAGAAATTAAATCTTAATTTAATTTATTCTTAAGTAAAAAATTTGTGTAAAATTTACCTGAGTCCAAGATAAGCTGGGAAATAAGTGTTGTGTGAGCTCCGAATTGTAGAAAAACTAGAAGAGAAGTGTCGTGCGAACCCGAGAAGATAATAAAAACTAGTTGAGATTAACTGATTTTAACTCAAAACTTAATCTGAAAACTCAAACATTAACTGAAAACTCAAAAATTAACTGAATACTTAATCTGAAAACTCAAAAACTTAATAACTGAAATAAAAAAAAAGTTAAAAAAACTAGAAGAGAAGTGTCGTGGTTGCGCGGATCGCGGGTTCGACCCGCGATCTGCGTACTTTTGATTTTTTTTTTTTGTGATTAGTTTTCGAATTTTTTTAAATATGTTTATTATTTAAAAAATTTACGGCTTTATGTTGGGTTTATAACATGATGGAATGGGAATGCAAAAAAAGTCGTAATTACTCATATAGTAAGAGGAACAATAATAGCGGGGGGGGGGGGGACCCTAAGAATTTTTTTTGGGTTAATTGTTAAATAAGAACTTGATCTCTGCATATGCTAACAGAAGTGTGTTAATTTTAGGGTTGACAATCGTGTCGTGTGTTAATCATGTCGTGTTAAATCGTATATATAAACTCTAGGTATTGCGTCGTATCCGACCTATTTAATAATCGTATTGTTAGACTTTTGTCATATCCAACCTGTTTATAATCGTGTTGCCATATTCAACCCGTTTATACACGATTATTACTTGTTAAAGACTTAAAGTGTTGTACCAAACAAATATCAACCACTAAAAGTACTAGACGATCACAATAACACTAATAGAAATCACATGCAAATGAAATAATAGTAACTAACTACTTAATACAATAATAACTAACTAACTACCTAATTACCTGATTATTTATTGTGTTTTATCGTGTCTTAATTGTGTTAATCGTTTTTGCAGCAGAAATACATATCCAACACATTTAATAATCGTGTTGCCATATCCAACATATTTATTAATCATGTTCAAATTCTCAATCCATATCCACTAAGCTCGTGTCATTTTCGTGTCGTGTAATCGTGTTTCGTATAAAATTGACAGTCCTAGTTAATACATTTTGACGATGGTTATGAAAAACTTTGAGATGTTTACAAATTTACGGGCTTTCAAATTGGTGTTGATATTAAGCCCAAATATACCACTGGGCCTGACTACTTGTGGGCTTTACACGGATCCACTAACTTTCCAAGAAATACAAATGCTTATTATGCTCTAAAGATAGTTTGACCGTCCGGTTGACAGTTTACCAAAGTTATCATTTTCTCGATTTCTTCATATATGGTCCGTTGCAGTTAGCTGTTATGGAGAGAAAAAAGAGCATTCGAAAAATAAAAAATAAATAGAGGAACAAGAACCAATTACTACATATCAAACATAACATGAATTTTTAATTGAAACTGTTCACCTCAATTTCTCAAAAATGGTTCCAACGCATGCAAAACACGTTTGAAAATCACTAAGTCAACTTAAAAATCAAATTATATTCTCCATATTTATATAGAAAAATATGTAGTTATCCAAAACTCATCCAAAACCAAAACTTTCTGTTCCTGCTGAAAGTTAGCACCAATTTGATAGGCTGTCGGACAAATACTGTAAACTTAGAAGTTAAAAAGAAAAAAAATCCAGACAAGAAATTTAAGTGTGTCCTCTTCTTCAATTGTATTTTTTTAAAATGTACTCTAACTAATTGTAGGGTACAATTTTCCATCCTTGAGTTCAACTTTTGATGTGGTTATTGCAAGATTAAAAAATTACCTTTTAACGAAACTGGTTAAGTCTATCAACCACAAGATTTCATGCTATAAGTTCATATTCCATATCATCTCATAATGATTCCACCCTATCTCTTGGAATCCAACTTTCTAATCTCAAGATGTTACTCGCAACTTCACCAACAAGAGAACACCAGCATCTGATCACAATGATCACTTTATGCTTCCAAAGAAACCAGAACTGTTTATTCCCATCTTTCCTATCCCACTTCCCACTCCTCAAAAGCTCCAAAGAATACAATTCCTCACTATAAACTTGTTTAATTTGCACTCTAATCCCAATGCTCCCAAACTAAACAATGCACCCCAAGAACTTCTTCCACCACTTTTCTTCTCATATCTACTCAATCCTACTTCTCTTTTTTCTAGCCCTTCTCTTATTCCCTCCCATTCTCAAAGCTTTTTGCTACTTCTGCCCGTTGTTCCTCTCGACCGGATCAATTATTTTCGCTGTCTATGTATTCGTGTTGGAGAGGCAAGTCTGCGGGAGCCCATCAGACGTAAATATGTGTGATGACACTAGAATTAGAATATGCGAAGATGGTGGACGGGAGGGTTGTTTTGTGGTGGACATGGTTGACAATGAGGAAGTGTTTGGAGAGTTATGTGAGGATGTTGTTAGTAAATAGGGTCATTTTGCGCTCTAAGTGTACGCAGCGGAATTTTTAAATTTTTTATTGACCAACATGACAACAGTAATTTAACGTATTTTATATATTAATAAATTGGAGCTTACTATGTCAGTAACTCTGATTCCAGATTGACAGCTTCTGTTTTAGCCTCAGCTAGTCCAGCAACTGCTCGTCGATCTACTCGTCTGTGTAGGCAAGTTCTTCGAGATCCTCACAAAGCAAATCCCAATCTTCCTGTAAATCCAGGTTGACTATTGTAACCTTGAACCTCGGTATCCACAGGATTTTCTCTACCAACGAGAATGCTAGGATATTCTCCTTTCCAGATGTAATCGAAGTGTTATTTAAAATACAAAATCTGATTTTGTATTCTATTGATTTATACACTAAGTACACTAAAATTATGTACTGTGTATTGTCTTTTTATAATCTCGTTACTTATCCAATGCTTTAAAGACAATTATTTATAGGTGAAAGAAAAGTGAGCAGTTTGCTCAAAAGACTGAAAACGATCAGAGAAAATGGAAGTAATGGGAATCATGGGAAAGTGTGACAAGTGGATGGAACATGTAGCAACTCCCATTTTCTTCCTTCTGAACGTGAGGCAACTGCCTTAATCCATTCAGTTGGGTCAGGCACAATTTCATTTCTCTCATTCGGCCCCGATTCGTTCTGGCCCAGATTCAATTCTTCTCATCTTTTAGCCCAGCTAATCAATCAGACTCCAATTCTAAATTAGTCCAAGTATAACACTTCATTTTAATTATTTAAGTCCAACTTAAAATTCAATTAAAATTATTCTTATATTATTTACAATAAATAATATTTAATAATTACATCCTTAGCTTGGTAGAGTACTTTCCTATTGTGTAACCCATAAGACCTTATATATTAAGCACTAATCAAATTAGGTTCCGGTGAAACTCCCAGACAATTTGCCGGACAATATTAATATATAAGGACGTTTTTGAGGATAAACAAACCACCTGTAATGTAAGCCTCTCGTGATGGTACGGTCCCTTCATTCACGAATACTCGAATAAGTCTAGAACTTGGTATCATGTCTGTTCCAATAACTTTATTCATTTCTTCAATTCTTCCTCAATCTTGTTAATTGATCATCGATCATATTCAAACACCATTTTGAATATATCGTAATGCATTGGCCAATGACTAACGATCAACTTAAATATGAGATGTAGAGTATTCTCTCCGACGTCTATATCGAGGAATGAATCCCGTCTTGGCTCAACTACTACTCCCATGTGCTTCATGACGTACCCAACGCATGCCGTATCTACCCCATCATGGAGTGCAAGCATTGGTCATGGTCAAAGTACATCAATTCACACATGTAGTCAGTATTGACCTCAAGTCAAAGGACTAACGTTCATCACCTTACACACCAATACTTCCATAGACATATATATAGAATTAACCAAATGGTTTCTCGGTGGGTCTGCCAACACCATCCAAGGTGTCCATGCATCCATCATGAATGACCAAGTCATTCGCAGTCGTGAGATCAACTACATTCTCTAAGAGTATGATGCAGATCACATGACAATCTTTAATGGCGTCATTAATATCCCAAATCTCAATGACCCTTTGATTGCGGCTATTTTAAGACTTACGTTCTGTCATCCAAGTTCTTACATACTTGATGATAACGTGTAATCTATGGGAACATCTTATCGAATTATTCAAACAACCAAATAATCAATTCAATAAATGCAACGCCAAATTACAATATCATAAATAATATTAAATTGAATGTGATCAAGTACATATCATCCTTATAAGTGGTTGTCTCTAGGACATACATACTTTCAGATGTCGGGGTGGCGGTTATCGGAGAAAGTACGTGTGTTCTCGTGGAGGAGCAAGCGGTGGAGCACCAGAATTGCTGGTGTTGTGAGGAGGAGAAGGTGAGGTTTGATGAGGTGGATCATTTGGCTGAAGGGGTTTGGGATTGCTACTTTGGGATGTACTCAAGATGGTATCATAGAGAGAGAGGTGTAAGTTGTTCATGAGAGAATGCTTGTGAAGTCTTCTGCTTGAATCTATCTTTTGAACAGCTGACTGCATTCATCCGATCATTCCTTTTGTTATGTGAATTAGCTTTGGTGGTAAAAGTTTGATTGGTAGTTTTGGAAATAGCAGTTGCTTCTTAGATTTTTGAAACCCAGCAAGCTCTCTCTTTTGCATCAGATCAATGCTTTGCTCTCGTATGACCTGCGTAGTGAATTTTTTTTGATATTAGTAAAAAAACATTTGATGGTTAGTGTTGAAGAAATAGTTTACATTGTTAAAAACAAAATGTGTGTAACATTCTATGATAAAGTTAAATTTAATACGTTTCACCTAAATACTTAGATTTGTTGAGATGATATACTAACCAAATTTCACCGTTAATACGTAGAGTTTTATCAATTTCAATTAATAAGGATATTCATGCCTGGTAAATAGTATGCAAGGAGTCGAGGGATGCCCATGGATTTTGAAGAAACACACGAGTAGTGTTTATAGAAATATATCACGTCATAATCTTTAATTACACCTCCTGGATTTTGTCTCGATTGCTTGTGTCTGTATTATTTTTCAGATAACAGAAAAATTATACAATTTCTATTTATGTTATCGTTCATGGTATTGTTTGCAGTTGCCCCTGATAATCATCGTTAAGTCGCTTTTAGAAATAGTGCCGCCGTTCCACAAGCAACTTTTGGATCAATGAATCATATTCCAATTCAAAAGAAAGCTACACAGTCCTATAATGCAATTCCACACAAGAAACAACAATAAACAATAAAAAAAGCTTAATCACGTCTTTTATTCGTGAAGAATCATGTCTCCTGGTGGGCTAATACTATACTGATAGCCTCTTCCACGGTGTATACAAATAATCATTTCAGACACGTATTTCTTCTCCAAACAATCAAACCGTAGAAAAACAATGCAAGGCAACATGGGCCTATAATAATAGAGGCCACAAGACCGGCCCATCAAGTTTAATGGGCTATTGGACCGGGCCGTATTTAGAAATTAATGGATGTGGTGTAAGTGCTTCCGAATTTCCACGTGGATGGTGCCACGTCGATGACCGTGCGGGTCTGGCCGTCGCTGAGCTGGACCTTGAATGAGAGGGCTTGGCCGTTGAGGTAAGCTAAGCTGTGCCAATTTTGACCCCAATTCCGGCTCATCGACAGCCAATTGGTCTTGGTCCCCTTGATCCACGTGGCTGTGACGACGCCGTCTCCGGCCACGTTGGCAATATTCACTAGCTCAAAGTAGTCTCTTCCGTTGATCGTGAACCTTAGGCCTCCGGTCCGGCGACAGTTGACCCTGATATTTGAACATTAGTTTTAGTACCTAATGTAAAAAACTGTAAAGTTCGATTATTCTAAATTTAAGATTTTGAAATGTACGTAGCAGATTTCTACACACTACCGTCAACCGTGAAAATTAAGCTAATGTAGAGTTTTAAGTACATAAAAAATGAAATTATGTTTGACTTTTATTAAAGCATATCTCTACGTATGGATGACACTTCACATATACCAAGATTGATTCGTGTAAGTGAAAATACTATTGTAATCGGCAAATTGCATCTTTTTAACTACTTGCATGCCGGCAAAACGGGCTCACTCACTTCCCTTTCATTTCCTTATAGTATTATTCTACTAATTAAATATAAACGTAGGATATAATTAAGGTATTAAATATATACGTAGGATATAAGGTAATGCCGTAATGGAGACAGGGACGTTACAAGAATTGTTCAATAAAATAACGTTTTTGTGAACATAAACCTCGTAGAGGTGCTTCAAATTATGTGTGTAATATCAAGTCAAATTTTACCGGTAAGTATGACAGAAAAATAAGTTTTTAAACTAAATTGTATAAGTATCGTTAATTAATAATCACTACGTACCTGCGGTAGTAGACGGGGACGATTCCGGCCCGGTAGATGGCAATGGTCTCCCAGGCAGGCTGAGACATGTCGAAATGCTGACGGGGAGGGTTGCACCAGCCGCCGTCGTCGTTGGGCAAGTTGTAGTTAGGAGGACAGTAGTTGGTGGCGGTGACGGTGATGTGTGTGCCTTTCTTGCACCATTGTGGGACCTTCCCGGCGTCGCAGACAATCTGATAGCACCCGCCGCAGGCCGCACCGTCGTTGAACAAAGCCGTGCTCAACGCCGCGTTCGCGATTCCGTACCCGTCGTTGTATAGGTTTTGGTACCCACAAGCACCACCTGATGAGGTCAAAATTGCACCATCTTTAATTTCCTTTTTCATTGGAGGTGAGACTCGTGTTCTAATATATTTCATGTAAAAAGAGTACATGTTTGCAAAAGTTTGAATATCTGACGTCTATTATAGTTTGTTAGTTTTCTTCTATGTTATCAATAAAAATATCTTTCGTGAAGAAAAACAATCTACTAGTGCGATCCCACAACTTTTACCTAACAATATGATTTGACTAATTAATGCATAAAATATAAGCCTCATATATCAACCCAAATTGGGATGTAAGAGTCAAATATACTTATGCTGAATCACACATTGATATATTCGATATGGATTCAGAATTGAGAACATAAAACATCTCTTTGTTTGGGAATTACTTCCTCGATCAACTAATTTGTATGAAGTCAAGGATGAAGAAGTACAAACTAAGTGGCCAATTAAGCTAGCAATAATCGACCGATAGGTAAGTTTTGTTGGCATTATCTAACCAAAAGCCATAAGTTGAATTTCTTGAGAAAATCGAACTTGTTATCTTGGGATGGCAACTAAACAACACTAAACTAAAATTTTCTGATATGCAATTAACAACAACAGCCTGAGACACTTCAAACAAAGCTTGAGAAGCATCATGTATGCCTACTTTAATTTGATCTCGACATCAGCAAGTAATTAGTATTTAAGACATACCCATGGTTCCAGTGGCATCCTTCCCTCCATAAAAAGTTGCCGAGGCTGGTTTCCAACTGTCCACTACTTTGCCAGCCACATTACTACTGCAACCAAGCAACACTAGTAGTGTTACTACAACTAACACTAGCACAGAGCCATTCCCAAACCCAACACTCGTTTCCATCTTAAAACTCTAGAAGACAATGAGACACACACCACTTTTGTCTCTCTTGTTGTAGCTTCTGTTTTTGTTGGGAAACGTTCTCAAACCAAGCCCATATTTATAACCAGGTGTGATCCCATCATGCACACCAACTAACCATCACAACTTGGATTAATATATGAAGCCTTTGATTCTTATGGCAACTAATACACCACAACTTGGCAAATACATTGTACGAAGTGGTATGTCCATACTTTAAGCCAAGTAAGCCAAGTCAACATAAACCAATCCTCTCACTATCCTTTTCTTGGCCCATATTATGAGGGTTTTGTAACATGCATAGGCCACAAAACAAGGATGGAAGAAATGCTAATTAAACCATTGTTCTTTTCTTCACACTTGTGGCTTCTGTTTAACAGTGTGTCTTGGATGCAATCTTTCTGAGTAGCCAGAGTAGGTATGTTTTGGGATCACATGGTGGAGCTGGTTTTTAGGGTGTATGTGGGCTTGGACTGGACTTTTACGTTCCAAATACACATGCATGGTGCTGGTGTAACTAACTTGCTGAGTCTGACTTGTTTGCTTGGATTTCGCAAGCAACTTTGCTGGCTTAGTATGTCATTCCATACATTTATGAAGATGGAAGTCAAACATCCTTTAATTTTATAACTAGAGTAATAAAAATTGGAACCTAACTCTTCTTTAAGCTCCTTTCACACTGCTCTAAATTGCTGTATAGTTCATCAAAGGCAAAGTTCGATGTGCAAGCATGATCTCTCTTTGATGAAAATCGACTTCATTCTCAACCTCTTTTTCTTGTCGAGATCAGCATTAAAAAACTTCCGAAACACTACTTTAATTCTGATGCAGCTCCACTGACTGAAGTCGTGGAAATGGTTCTTTCCTAGATTTGCAGATATCTTTTGGTTTTTTGTTGATCTTCCGAATTCTTTGAAGGGTTATGTCTAAAGGTTCGATGATTGAAGAACATTCTTGATATTTTAGTTCAGTTAAGCAGACTAGGATTGCTGTTAGATTGATGATAACTTATGATAAGGTTCTGTCCTTTTTTTATTTCTTTCTCCGCAACATTTTCACACGCATCATCTTAAGTACAAGATGTGTACTTCAATCATTTGCTTAACTTTGAAACCATCACTTTTCTTCAAGCACAACTCTACCCACCACATGGACATCATTCACCTCACCTCCAAGCTAATAAAATTTTCGAAATAATATAGCCTTAGATATAGTCTTTTTCAATATAACAAAGTCAACGCAGACAATGGGGGCGAAATGCCAGATCCTTTATTTTCTATCCAAAACAATAAGCAAAATGCAAGTGGAGAATACTTTTAGTTGTCTGCGTGGACTAAAAGGACAGAAGCAACTCGAAAGAAAAAGCTCTAGGAGCTAATCGTTTTGAGCTAATGATGCTAATTATTTGGACAACAATTTTAACACAGAGAATGAGAGAAAGCAAGACAAGTTGCAATAATGATCTTACTAATTCATTTTCTGTAGTGCATGTAAGTAATAAAACACGTTTTCTTCCAATCTTCAAATTTTGAACAGAATGTTGTAAATATATAGAGGTAAACAACTACAACTCCAGTGAGGAAACCCTGTGGATGTAGTTTAGTGGTATACTACAATGAAGATACACAGAAATAATATAAAATTGATAGGCCTACAAATTTAGCGAAAACACCAGTTGAATACATCCTTATATGCTGTTATCAGGTGTGCCACCTGCAGTGGTCCTCTCAAGCATATTCGAATATAAGTAGTCAGAGAAGAAAATCAACCCCCAGCGAAAATTCATTTCATTTTGGTAGAAGAATTAGGTGTGAAACTTAAAAGTAACTGAAGAAAAATGAAAATATCCTATATAATCGATTTGTAGAACAACATTGTGCAATACTACACAACTAATACATGTACAACTGTAATAGAGACTAGTTTAGCAGATAGCCACTTAATACGACACAACTAATACATGTCCCAGCCAAGCAGATACAAATTACGATGTCCATAAATTTTGTCGCCTTCTCTGTCATTGCCAGAAAATACTGATAAGCCCAATATGATCTTGTGCGACGGCCGGTTCCAACATTTGCGGAAATTAACCATCATTCTCAGGTTTCTGTCTCCAATGAGTCTGCCGAGTCATCTGAATCGGTCTTTTCAGGCTCATCACCATTCACCATGTTCTCCTCAGGAACAGCATTGTGCTTTGGTGCAGCCTTTGTCCGTAATTGTCCATTTGAAGTCAAGGAACAGTTACAATTCAAGCATGCAGAGATATCCATAAATGGATATGCGAAGCAAGGGCAAGTCAAGATTAATTTCAGGGAAAACATTCAAAAAGGACTCCGAGGGAACGAAATGTACGCAAAGATTTGGTTTTGCTTGTGTGTGGAAGGATGAAAATTATTTATATTTAACCATAAGGGGAAAAAAGTTTAAACTATTCTGTATTGTATGAGAAAAGAGAACAAATAATGACAAACTACTTCTATACATCATGCCTAAGTTTCAACATTATTTAAAGGGGAAAAAAATAAAATTGAAGTACTAGCTACAAAAGGATATTTTCTGCCGTCACCCTGGCTGCTATTAGTTCCCTTTCAACCTGCTGGACAAGCTCTGGCTGATACCAAAAGAAATTTGAGTTTGCTATAGAATGAAACCAGATTAGAGTATATAGAAGGGCAATCATAACCCAAATAGAGAGCCATACATTCAGATCAGGCTCTCTACGGAATCTCCGCCGACGAGCATCGCGCATTGGAGGAGTTATACCATGCCTATACTCGACCCCTTCTGGTGCAGGGTCAGTTGCTTCTCTTACCATGATAATCTGTGGTTGAGTAATTATTCAATGCAAGACAAAGTTCTCTATTGATTATTTTTTTTCTTCCAAAATGATGGCATACCTGGCCAACATCAGCGGTTTTGATTAAGACCTGGTCATCATATGTTTTGTAGGATTCCAGTACACAGGGAAGATCCATTAGAGAGGCTGGGAATTGATCATTGCCAATCGCAAATGTTCCAGTTCTTCCATCCTCTATGAAAATAATTCAGATGCTTGTATTAGTCCAGTCATGTTGTTCAACATGAACATAGCAGGTAAACCTAAAATTAACACGATCATATTATTTTTCTATATACATTTGCAATGAAGAAAACAATTTTTATCAGTGAAAACAATTTTTTTAAGGAAAGAATAACTCAACGGCAGGTTTTTCTTCTTCTTGGGATGGAGATATCAAGGGAACTTTTATTCTGCTAGTGCATTTATCATAGTCATCGACAAAGATGCACCTTCAAAGGGTTTTCTTTCTTTCTTAGAGATAAAAATTTCAAGTGTCCTATAAACTTCTTATAGACAGAAAGGTGTTCGGACCTTTCCACCGTGATGAAACATGCAAAAGGATTCCATTCGAATAATGTCGTGGCGCAGCTACATGTGGATCAATAGATGTGCATCAGCATAGACAATGTAATGTTTGTTTTTTTGTTTTGTTTTGTATTGATAACCAACAATGTAGTGTGTTCAGCAAGCTACACAACTAAGAACAAAAGGCTTTCATATTTTTAGTAAAAAAATCTTGACTGTGTTCCTTAACCACTACGCCTAAAGTATTATTACAATATTCTGCCAAAGGAGTAAAATTGTAACATTCGAGGACGGATGATTGATCCGATCATCCGATTATGGCCTTGTATAATTCTCAGGACAAATATTTAACCTAAAGCTAGTTCCTATGATTATGCTGATGAACTTGTATTCGTATCTTTATTTAACTAAGAAGCTGGGCTTGGAAAATTCACAGCTGCCAATTTCTTGTTACACATTTAATTAACCAAAATACTGGATTTTTTATACCATTGCTGAAATAATGCAAATAAAGAATAGCACTATGGAGTTACCATCTTATATCAGTCGGATTTTGCAAACAGACAGCCATAATAGAAGAACCACCTGTACAGCACACTACCACAACATCTATGATTGTTTCCCATCTCAGTTTCATTAGCGGACATATAAACAATGAAACAACCAACAGCTATTGCTTATGAACATGTAATGGAGCTCCTTCAACCATTTTTTGGGCCTATATACTGAGATAAATAAACCATCGGTAAGACAAATTCTTGAGTCGGGATGACTTTACTGGCTGGACAATATGTCAATGCCTACATGGTCTAGCACAGGACTAGTTACCAATGCACAATAATACTTGATTTTCCGCCAAAAGGAACAAAATTTCAACTCAATTCCACAATACTAATTTCTCTCTAGAACTATTTCCCAGTTCCTTTGTTCGCATGCTTAATTATCTGCAGTTTCAACTCCAAGAAGCTCCCAATCTATTAAACCCCCTTCATCTACTCGCCTTATCCACTCTTGGGGTGCTCACATGAAGAGAAATTTTAGATAATGAGTCAAATCCCAAACTAAACCTTTTTCTTGGCTTTTCAGAACAAGAGTGAAAGTTGGCTAAGTAAAATATCACAATCCTTGTGATTTTCAAAATATTGCTTTATTGATTTTGTTTTCGAAAGGCCTTTTTTCATCACTGGAAACAAAATAATTCGGTCAACCAGAATACAGATAACCAAACTAGTAGTCTAGCTAATAGAACCAAACACCCAACCAAAGGAAGCAACCGAACACCTTAGCAACCTTGCTTAATTGATGTAGTTTTTCAAGAATCACAAGAAAAGAGGGAATACCGTCAAATCACTTGCAATCCTGGTGTTAAGTAAAACGTTAAATCGGAGGCTATAGCTAGTAGGCTAGCAGGACTACCAACACTCCATATTAAGTGGCTAAGTAGCAATAATAGGAAATCCATATTAAGTGGCTAAGCAGCAATAATAGGAAATCCATATTAAGTGGCTAAGTAGAAATAAGATTGTCTCCATGACTACAACATCAAAAATAGCAATTCCTTTACAACAATTAGCAGGAATGCACACAAATCGAAACATCAATATATATGAATGAGCCAGTAAAATCCTTTCCTGAACAAAATGAAGTTAAAGATATTCCTAAAAGAACATATGCATCAAAACCCAGTCGATGCCTTTCCAAACATTTACGAAACCTTCAAATTGAAAAAGTCTTATATGTCCAATATACTGTTATGCAACACCGTAATTTGATCACAAATTTTATTTGCTTTGAAGCATCCGAAATGACATACAAATACTTATAATATACAACTCAATTTCCTGAACCGTTATTTACAAATGTATGTAAGGGTGTGTTCCTTTGTAGAATTTAAAGTGTAAACAATCTCCTAAAATCTTGAGTTTATCAAAAATTACACCAAGCATGAGTAAAATCATATGATCACGACTCTGATGTTTGTCTTCTTACTAACAATCTCATGTCTTTCAACTCTTGGCTTGCAGTACCACTCACACGTGGAATCCTTTTAGTCTAAATATGTAGTGCCAAATATGTATATCACCATCTGGTGCTGGTAATTTAGATCAGCTGAATGGAATTCGTAAGGACAATCCCAGGAGTTAAAATTTAAAGGGATGAAAATTCTAGGGAGGTTGGAATCCCGAGTCCTTACAAACTACGCGAAATCCCAAAATCCACAGATGGTCAACCGATTCCCAAAATCCACCATCCTCACTATACCTTTCTCGTGATGCAATTCTGAAGTTCAAAAGGAGTACAGATTCTCTGGGGATTTCCAGCCCAACGAAGAGCACAAAAACGAACTCTCGTAATCAACCAACTCGTCATAGTTTGGACGACCCCGTGCATAAAATCTCCCTCGAATCGAAACATCCTAAAAAGCAACAAAAAGGGAAGGCAAACAACGGCTCTTACGTACCGGAAAAGGACAAATCCAAGGAATCGGCGGCCGCGGAAGAAGACCCAGCGTTCTCGTTGAGAAGGCGTTCTATCCTCTCGGCGACCGACGGTGGAACGCGGAGTATGAATTGCTCTTCCATGCGGACACGACGGGAGAGGGAGAGGGAGAGGAAGGAGGGGTCGGGATTCGGGAAGAAAATGGCAGGGCAGGGCAAGGCGAGAATGTGTTAATCGGGTTGCATATGTCATGTCGGTCAATCCGGAAAAATGGGGGTAACAACTGAATTGCTTAAACATCGTCCCAAAATTACTTAAATTACACATTGAAATTATCATTTTACCATTTTCTCATTTCTACTGCTATAACGTGACATTTTACCCTCTTATCACACATCTCTCTTCGTCTTCCTTTTATAATCATAAAAAATAATGTTTTGGAGGTCAATAATGAGCCAACGGACGCCCCAGTGTACTCGAATCTGGTAAAATATCTAACATCTTTTAAATAAAAAAATAAAAAATAATAAAAAATTACGGGCGTCCGACGGAGCCGCCCCACGTAGGAGGGGGCGTCTGGGTAAAACGCCTCCCTTATGGGGGAGGCATCTTACCCAGACGCCCCGCCCATGGGGGAGGCGTTTTACCCAGACGCCCCCTCCTACGTGGGGGCGGCTCCGTAGGACGCCCGTATTTTTTATTATTTTTTTAAAAAGATAATTGATTATAAATTTAGATAATTGTTAAATTAATTAATTAATAAGTTAATAATTACTATATTCGGATGACCGATACTCTTTCGGTACACCGAAAATTCAAAAATTTCCAGATCCAACAATTTCAAAACCCAAAAAAAATTCAGATCCCCTTGCCACCCCCGCCACCTCACAGGCGAGGTGGAATGTCGTTCGCTCACCGGGGAGCGAGACCCCCGAATGACCTGTCGATGTGGTATTTGTAAGTCAGGATGTTTTACCGCCGGGGGATCTTGCATCTTAAAAAATGTTGGATCTGGAATTTTTTTGAATCATCATCACTTGCAAAAAACTCATTGTAATCCAACTGGTTACCACCGAAAAATTGCAAAGAAACGTCAAATAATGTGAGATAACACACCGTATAATTTTAATTTGACAAAAAAATTAAAAAAAACGGGACGTCTGGCTAAGACGCTTGTACCATCGTGGAGGCGTCTGGCTAAGACGCCTCCACCATGGTTGAGGCGTCTTAGCCAGACGCCTAGACCATGGTATAGGTGTCTGGCTAAGACGCATGTACCATCGTGGAGGTGTCTGACAAGACACCTCCACCATGGTTGATCTAGCTTCCGCTACTTCGCCTGATCTAGGTGTTTCGCCAGACATTTTCGTGGTGTTGGTACTAGGAATGTTAGTAAAACTGAGTCAAAAATCTTGTTTAAAGACACAAGACGATATTGTTATTAAATATATTGTTAAGGGCAATTTGGTAATTTCAAGGAACGATTTAAGTAATTTTGTGACGAAGTTTAGCAGATCATGTGTTTTGGGTAAATTGACTAGGTGATGCCTAATTTTTACCAATTATTACAGTGAGAAAAAAGGCTAAAAAGGCACTACCACAAAATCTGTAAATTTTTGATAGAAAGGGAGTATAATCTTTTTAGCTTGATTAGAAGTTTCAATCCAACTATTTTATGATCCGTTGTAACATAAATTTAACATACAATGTTGCGTATAATTGCTTCTACGACCTTTAATCTACCCACTTCGCTTCAGTATCATAAAAAGTGTACAAGGATCTAAGGTACTACGAAAAGTTGACGCAAAGTAATGGTATTTTGAACAATTCGAGTGATTTTTATTTCTTATGAAATCATCAAAAACCAACGAATATTTGTGAATTATGAATTTTAATTATGAAAATTGATATTGGGTTTTACGAAGAAGATACACATCCTAAAACAATGTATTTTGAACTATAACAATTATTTTGGAAATAGAAAAATACATGAGATGAAAAATAGTACGACTACTCCTAATTTTATCGCAACCAACGTGAATAAATTTTTTTACGACCGAGCATTATCCGACACTTATTACCTCCAATTTAGGACATATAAACTGTGATTCTGAACTAGAAGCGACCGATACTGATTTCACCGAATGTAGTTCACCCAACATCACAGTTGAAGTTCGGACCGGTGACCTCATCATGGGTAAGTAACTGATTTTTTCACTGATCGTCGGTTGTGAATATCAGGAAAATTTGGGTCCTAAAACAAAGAACTCCAAGTCCCAAAATAAGGAAGGATAAGGAACTAAGGCGATAGATAGTACACTGTACAACTCCAAACAGAGAAGTAGACATCGGCGAGACCAAAACCATGGCTTCCACCGTCTTCTCCTCTTCTCCTCCGACCACCGTCAAGCTCTCCCTCCCATCTTCCATGTCCAGCTCCTTCCTCGGCGCCCACAGACCGCAGAAGCTCTTCTTCCCGACCCAACCCGTGCCGGCCTCGTCTCTTTCGCTTCCTCGCATCGAAGCCAAAGCCGCCACGAGTAGGGAGAATCGGATTGCTCGACACAACCGCATCAGGAAGAAGGTAGATTGCTCAACTCGCTTTTCTGTTTTTTTGCTCGAATAGGATTTTCGGTTTCTCGCGTTTTGAAGTGACGAAATGGGTTTTTAGGGTTATTGAGTTTTCCCCCTCAAAGGTTATGACTTTGATGAATTTTATTGGAAAATTGGAAGAAGTTTGGTTTTCTCAACTTCTTTTTTTAATAAATTGAAGTGTTGTTTTGATCTTTTACGGTTTGAATTCACAAATGTGCCTGGATTTTTTACATTTGTATTAGGAATTTAGGACTTTATATGTTCTGGGTGCTTTAGAGTTGATTATGTTGTAAATAGGTGGAGTATTGTACATGTGAAATCAAGGGTTGCATCGAAATTGACCTAACTTACCTCGAATAGAGTAAGTGGGATTAGTCTTTTTGAAAAATTCCCCATTTTTGTGATTTCATGAGAAAAGTTTAGATTGTTGTGGGATTTGGACGTCAGGAAGAGGGTCAATTGCCTTTTTGCAGCGACGTTAAATGTCAAAATGAGTTTAGGGTTTTCATTTTTTTGTTATAGATAATTTTACTAAAGTTAGTTCCAGAAAAGATTGTGTGTGTGTCAAGAATAACATCAGTTCTGTGCCAGAAAAAAGGTCGATACCAAACTTGCCTTTGTTTCGAAATGAAGGTTTTGGTTCTGATACTTTAAATTTGAACTGGAAAATGGCTCCAGGGTTCTTGACCTTCCCAGGCATAGTGACTTTCAGAGTTTCAGTAGTTGTAGGGGAGTATATAATGTTGCATTGCTGTAATAAAAAAATGTGTGGTCGACACCGTAGGAGTTGTAGTTAATTTGAGTAGCTGAATAGTTTAAGACAAAAATCAAAGCAGCTTCTTATTAGATTATTAACTGTTTTTTCAGTAATCTATTGTTACAATAATAGATTGTGGTCCTTCGTATACTATTGTCGGCATTTGTGGGCATTTTCATGTCGTTTTTGTTGAATATTGGTCTATATTTGTTAAGGAAGCAAATCCAGGAAGAATCGGTCGACCGGATGGGATCCAGTCTACCGATCCACAACCCCAGGAATTTTGGCAATGCAGGGTTCGGACGACCGAATCGGATTCGGTCCACCGAACCAAGGATTCAAGACATTTCAGGTGCAACTGGGATCGGACGACCGAATTGGATTCAGTCTACCGTCAGAGGGCAACAGATTCGGTCGTCCGAACCAAGGATTCAAGACATTTCAGGTGCAACTGGGATCGGACGACCGAATTGGATTCAGTCTACCGTCAGAGGGCAACAGACACTTCGGAACAACGGTTCGGTAAACCGTTGGAGTGATTTTTGGTGTTCCGAGAATCTAAAGTCTGTCCAAATTGGCACGGTTCACCGATGGGTTTTCGGTCGACCGTGGGGTTGTTAGAGAATTAGTTAGTTCGTGGGAGAAGAACGTTCCCGCGGTCAACCGGGAAGGATTCGGTTAACCGAATCGCAACAGGAAGCGTTCCTGTTTAGTCAATGATGGTCGACCGAATGAACATTGGTCGACCGTCTCCCACGAATTGTTCAGCTCGATTTTGCTTAATTGTAGCTCGGTTTTTGAGTCTATAAAAGAACTTGTTTGCTCTTGGTTTTTCATAACACACAAACAACGTACAAGTGTAATATTTCATACATTGTGAGTTGAGAGATTAGGCTAGAGAAAGATCTAGAGTGCTTTGGAGGACCTATTGCCTCCATATACTTGTAATCTTGGTTGCTTCTCTTGTTGGAGAAGCGGAAGAAGGAAAGGAAACCCGCAGGAGATCCCCCAAGGACGTAGGCACGTTGTCGAACCTTTTAAATCGCGTGTGTCGTGGTTGTTTCAGGTGTGCGTTTGTGTTTGCTTGTTTATTTCCATCTTATTAGTGTTCTTGTTGCATTAAGTTTGGGAAAGGGTCCGAAGTTATTTCCGTAAGTCAATATTCGAGTGTTATGTGGTGCGTTTAACCTGTGTCGTGTTAGTACATTGTTAGATCTCCCTCCCAACAGTTTTAGTGTTATTTTGTGGGTATTTTTCTCAACCCCTTTCTTAAATATTTCGAATCCTAAGAGCGTCATTGGCATGTTGCACATGTTTTTTTACAACCCAGAATTCCCCAGCACCCACCCCCATTTTTGGACAGGTGGGTTGCGAGTATAAACTGGGGGTGGCGCACACCATTTTCACCAGGGTGCTTGACAGGATTCGAATCGGCGTTAAAATGACAATATCCAACTGCCTTAATCGGCTGATCTACACCCTGGGGGGGGGGGGTTATATGGCACGTTGCACATGTTTTTGATGCATGTGTAAGTTGTTACTTGTTAGTCAGTTTTCATGCTTAAAATCAAATGATCAGGGCAGCAGTTGATTGTTTCCCCCTCATCTTAGGTTGTCATTTCCTAAAGCTCTTAAGGGGTGTTAACCTCCACAAAATTACAGTAATATTCACGCTTTAGGACACGACTTACAAGAGTTTTAAATTGGTCTGAATGTCCCTAAAGCATGATGCTTCCTTTCATGCTGCGTTTGTTTTTCGTGAGTTCATCAATTGTTTTGTTTTTCCCCCTTCTTTCTTTAATGTAGTTGATTTAGTATCTGAACCGAATTCTTTGGCAATTGTTATACCCATTTAGGGCTGAAGAACTACCCTCACATTATATCAGCTTAAGTTGCACATGTTTTTGATGCATGTGTAAGTTGTAAGTTGTTACTTGTTAGTCAGTTTTCATGCTTAAAATCAAATGATCAGGGCAGCAGTTGATTGTTTCCCTCCTCATCTTAGGTTGTCATTTCCTAAAGCTCTTAAGGGGTGTTAACCTCCACAAAATTACAGTAATATTCACGCTTTAGGACACGACTTACAAGAGTTTTAAATTGGTCTGAATGTCCCTAAAGCATGATGCTTCCTTTCATGCTGCGTTTGTTTTTCGTGAGTTCATCAATTGTTTTGTTTTTCCCCCTTCTTTCTTTAATGTAGTTGATTTAGTATCTGAACCGAATTCTTTGGCAATTGTTATACCCATTTAGGGCTGAAGAACTACCCTCACATTATATCAGCTTAGTTGGTGGTTTTTCCTCCAAGATAGTCTGTATATGAACTACTATCAATTTTCCCATCAAGCGTAGATGTTAATTTTGTCCCTTGTCTTTTGCTTCATCCACTACTGCACAGGAATTACAATTTGTTTTTCTTATTTAGGTTGAAGGTACCTCTGAAAGACCAAGGATGAGTGTATTTCGTTCCAATGAGCATATCTATGTTCAAGTGATAGACGATACCAAGATGCATACATTGGCTGCAGCTTCAACTATGCAGAAGCTTATCTCTGAAGGGATTGAATTCACTTCTGGTCCTACAATTGTAAGCTTTTATGTGATAAAAATGTGATTCATCTTTGCACCTTTTTCATTGCATATGAGCTATCCTTGAAATTTAAAACTACAATCATTTTTTATATCCAGATCATTCATCGGTATCTGCATCAGTCTGATGTACTACAGTAGTCGACATGTCTCTTGGTTTTGAATTTGGAAATTTTAATGTGTTCTCAATATCTACTCCATCCAGCTGATTTTTAATTCCTCATTCTAGAGTTTTAATGGATAGATTTTGTTTTCGAGTTTTGTAGTTCCAATTTCCAACCTAAGATATTCCATGTTCTTTTTATTGATACACTGTAGGATAAGGATCTAATGCATCTAAATTTATGATAAAAAGAGAGATTCCTATTGATACATACAACGTAGTATAACGGTCTAATGTATCTAAAGCTTTTAAAGAGAGAAATTGTTGAATTTCAGCCTTGAATTTTTTGTGATTCAGGAAGTGGCCAAGAAGATAGGCGAAGTGATTGCGAAATCTTGTCTAGAGAAAGGAATAACAAAAGTTTCTTTTGACAGAGGTGGTTACCCCTACCATGGACGCATCCAAGCAATTGCCGATGCTGCAAGAGAGAATGGCCTTCAGTTCTGATGTTCAGGAACATTTTGTAATGAGCAGTGTTTCTTTGTGTTGGACCGCATTGGAAAGACAATGGTGTTCGTCATCTGGAAATTGTGTAGCTCTTGTAATCTCAAATTTTAAATATGATACTTTATGCTCAATTCAATGTCTTTCATTCGATTAACCAATTCTTTTTTGCATGTCTCTAAACAACATCACACTGGAAGAGTTACATCTATCCTGCTTGTTCTTACGGACATCAAGTGTCTAGAAATGTAGGTTTGATTTTCCTGTTTCTTTTAAGTTGTCAGTTATCATTGATCTCGGTTTGTTTGTTGCAGCCAATCATTAACTAACAAACATAACCTATTGACCTCAGAAGTAATAAAAGCTATATCCTCCTTGGAGTCATTAAATGTTCCCCCCTCCTGTAAGTCTTACCCGGCATTAACCTGAGTTCATTAGAGTTCCCTTCCGTGACTTGTATTTCGACGTAGTGTCAACATACGTGACATTGAATAATAAAGTGCCAGGAGACACTATCTGCTCAACAGAAGTTATAATTTTTCTAAAAAAAGAAGATTCAAGGAATACCGATATTGAATTATAAAATGCCAGAAGACAAAGTATCACAACAGTATTTATTTTTCTAAAAGAGATATAAGAAATACTGGAGCAGTCGGTAGTATCTGCCAAGTGCCAATCCGTCAATGCTGTTTATGTACAAGTATTTTGCAGGTAAAAGAGATGGTAACAGTCAAACTTTTCGAACTTTTCCTCTCTTGAAGATTATATGGTGTTGAATCTGAATTCTACAATAACAGATGTCTAAATGATGGCCCCGTCTGGAATTGTAACATTCTTCATGATTACTGTGATACCCGACCGGATGTAGAAACCCATCGATTCTCTTGTTGCCTCCTTCAAGTTCTGCACTCGCCTCATACAATGTGCTAAAAGTTAGAAGTTGTGTATAAAAAATCATATATTATAACTAACCTATGATGTTGACCTGATTTCAAAATGGACAATCTATGTATTAAGAATTATGCTCTTTTTCATATTTGATTATTACAAATGTGGGTGTTTATATAATGCTTACAATAATTCCGTTGGGGTTTCCATTTTACAAGGATTACATTTACTATTGCGATTATGAATGATAGGAGGAGGATCTTGATAGATTATTTCCTTTCTTGTTGAAGACCGTTGGAGAGTTTTCCTTTGGCGATGATGACCGTTATGTCTGAGCTGTTTCCAGTATTTTAACACTCCCCCTCAAGTTGAGTTCGGAAAGGATTGAAGGAACCCAACTTGTCAAGTATATGCTGAAGTTGTTTCTGGTCGAGGGATTTAGTGAACACATCGGCGAGTTGTTCTTTGCTTTGAATGTATGGAACTTCAAATTCTTTGGATTGAATCTTCTCCCTAATGAAGTGGCAATCCACTTCTATATGCTTGGTTCGTTCGTGAAAGACCGGATTTGACGCGATGTGTCGGGCTGCATTATTGTCACAGTACATAAGCATTGGTTTGTCGTAGGGAACCTTCATCTCAGTGAGAAGTTGCTTTAACCAGATCAGCTCGCTAGTTGTAGATGCCATGGCTCTGTACTCTGCTTCAGCACTAGATCTAGCAACCACATTCTGTTTTTTACTTCTCCATGTGACCAGGTTTCCTCCTACAAACGTGCAAAAGCCTGTTGTGGATTTTCGGTCGTGGCTGCCAGCCCAATCTGCATCAGAGTAACCGATTATTGAGTTAGAGTTGTTTCTTTTCATCCATAGCCCTTGTCCAGGAGTTTTCTTTAAGTACCTAAGGATTCTATCTATAATATCAAGGTGATGTGTGTGAGGAGTGTGCATAAATTGGCTGATAGTGCTTACAACATAAGTTATGTCAGGTCTAGTGACAGTAAGGTAGATAAGTTTTCCTACGAGGCGTTGATATTGTCCTATGTCATGAAGAGGTTCACCATCAGAGGGTCCAACTTTACGATTGACCTCAATAGGGGTGTTAGCGGGTTTGCACCCGAGTTTTCCAGTTTCCTTTAGGAGGTCTAGGACATATTTTCTTTGAGATAGAAAGAGCCCTTTTCTTGAGTGAGCAATTTCTATTCCTAGAAAGTATTTTAGGATTCCTAGGTCCTTAATGTCAAATTTAGTTTTCAAGTATGATTTAATGTTGTTGATTTCAGTATTGTTATCTCCGGTGATTATGATATCGTCAACATAGACAAGGACAATAGTAGTGTTTTTCCTATCGTGTTTAATAAACATGGATGCATCAGCGGAACATTTTGAAAAACCAAAAAGCAGGAGAGAGTGACTGAGTTTTGCGTACCATGCTCTGGGTGATTGCTTGAGTCCATAAATGGATTTGTGAAGTTTACATACCTGGTTTTGAGGTGAATGGTAACCTGGAGGAGGAGTCATGTATACTTCTTCTTCGAGCGATCCTTGAAGAAATGCATTTCTAACATCCATTTGATATAGATCCCACCCATAATTAGCTGCAATAGAAAGAAGAACCCTAACTGTGTTCATTTTTGCTACCGGGGCAAATGTTTCTAAATAGTCAAGACCATAAGTTTGAGTATATCCTTTTGCAACTAGTCTAGCTTTGTATCTATCTATGGAGCCATTGCTGTTATACTTAATTTTGTAGATCCATTTGCATCCTACAGGTTTGATTCCGGGTTTGTTTGGAACAAGGGTCCACGTTTGGTTTTTTTCTAGGGCATCTATTTCATCTTTCATGGCTTGAGTCCATTTGGGGTCGAGAAGAGCTTCTTGATAGGTATTGGGTTCTCTAGCTTTATCAATAGTATCTAAGAAGGAGTAGTGAGAAGGGCTGATGGAGTTGTAGGAGATGTAATTTTGAATTGGGTAGGTGGTTTTGTAGGTGATGTAGTCTTGCAGGTGAGAAGGCGTCCGGGTTGGCCGAGTGGATCGACGAATAGGAGTTTGGTTTAGCTCGTTGTTGTTGTCACCTGTGTTTGTATCATGTTCCTCATTCCTGTCTTGAAATTCTTCCGAGGGACATGTTTCACCACTCATGTCGAGAGTAGGGAGAGGGGATTGCTCACCAAGAGTATTAGTGAAGTTATTGTCAAAATACGATTTATTCTCAACAAAGTTAACATTTCGAGATATGTAAAGTTTATTTTCGACCGGATCAAAGCATTTGTATCCCTTCTGTCGAGAGGAATAACCAAAGAAAACGGTTTTAATGGCATGAGAGTCAAATTTGTCAATTCGATTTTTATGAACAAAACAAATACAACCAAAAACTTTAAGGTGCTCAATACTCATACGTCTACCATTAAGAATTTCTAATGGTTGTTTGTTTTGAATGATGGGACTAGGAAGCTGATTGATTAAGTAAACAACTGTTAGTATAGCTTCAGACCAATAAGTTTTAGGAACATGTGTTTGAAATAATAAAGCTCGAGTAATATTCAAAAGATGTCTATTTTTCCTTTCTGAAACCCCGTTTTGTTCAGGTGTGTTAATGCATGTGGTTTGATGAAAAATTCCTTTTTTCTTTAAAAAATTTTGAAATATATTGCTAGTGTATTCAGAACCATTATCAGATCTAAGAGTTTTAATCCTAGTGTCATACAAGTTTTCGACAAGGGAAACATATTCGCAAAAGACAGAAAAAACTTCAGATTTTGTTTTTAGTAAATAAAGCCAAGTAGTACGGGAAAAATCATAAATAAATATGATAAAATATCTAAAACCATTGTAGGACTCCACCGGTGCAGGTCCCCAG
This sequence comes from Triglochin maritima, assembly GCA_963682175.1. Classification (NCBI taxonomy): domain Eukaryota; kingdom Viridiplantae; phylum Streptophyta; class Magnoliopsida; order Alismatales; family Juncaginaceae; genus Triglochin; species Triglochin maritima. Next base: position 50,241,603 of record OY821774.1, on the reverse strand, counting down.
ATATCTGAGTGAACCAGTTCCAGAGGGTGTTTTGATCGAGTGGTGGAAACCTGAAAGGGTAGCCTGGTTTGTTTGGCTTGATGGCATGTGTCACAACACAAATCAACATTTAAATTCAATTTAGGCAATAACTGATGTAAAACAGTCATTGAAGGATGCCCCACACGTTTATGCCAAATATTATAAGTTTGAGAAGAGGTTTTATTAGCAATTAAGCAACTATTAGAGTTCAACACATAAAGTCCATTCACTATCGAGCCTTTACCAATCGTCTTCCCGGAAGTTCGATCCTGAAAGGAAACATCCACAGGTGTAAAAATAACATTACAATTTAAATCGTGAGTGATCCGTGATACTGATAGGAGATTGGAGGACAAATCAGGAACATATAAAATATTTTTACTCGTGTTGTGAAGTAGTTGAGATTGTCCAATTCCATTAATTCTAACTTGATTACCGTTAGCCACAGTCACAAATTTATTTATATTGGGATCAATACGTAGATTACTTAGTAATGTTTTATTTCCGGTCATGTGATCTGTCGCCCCGGTATCAATTATCCAAAAATTTGTAAGGCTGTTAATATTCGAAGTGCAATTGTAGGAGCTCATACCTGATTTATTACCTGGTTGACCCTGATTTTGACCAGAGTTTTGCAGGAGAAGATTGAGCTGGGCCAACACCTGGGTCAAGTCTGGTTGATGCTGTCCCGGTCCAGCCCACTGCTCAGATCCGGTTGATCTACTTGGGTCAGCGGATACCCGGTTATGCATATAAGGTGGGTCGGTCGGGTGCTCCGCGTGAGTTTCGGATATAAAACCCCGATTCCCTTCAGCAGATCCGTTCCATCCCCTTTTTTGTTGTTCTCCACCAAAGCTAGGGTTTTCGCCTCGACCGCCGATTCCTTTGCTCTCTCCTCCCCTTCCTCTGTGTCCGTCTTTGGGTGGCCGGAGATGTGGGTAGAGAAACCAGCAGCGATCGCGGCTGTGTCCCTGCCTCTTGCAATTATCGCAATGTTCATCTCTTCTTTTTCCGAAAGCGCCTTTTGTTTTTGGGTTTTGATTTTGTTGGTTAGTCGCGGCGAATGCCTGGTTTTCTGGTTTTTCGGTGGATTGTTGCATGCTTTGTCGACGTGTTTCTTCGCGTTGTACCGTCGCAACAATCTGACTGAGGGGCGGAAGCTCCGATGATGAGAGGATTTGCGATCGGAGGGTCTCGTAGCTGGGGTCGAGTCCCACTAAAAAGTGGTAGATTCGGCCTTGCTCGACACGTTCTTGGATGATCTTTGAATCGGTTGTGGGTGGTTCGTAGATTCCGAGCTCGTCCCACCGTCCCTTGAGAGCTCCGAGATACTCTGTGATGGTTTTTTGGCCTTGTTTTGTTTGCGCCAGATCTTGTTTTATCTTGAATATGTGGGCGAAGTTGTGTTGCTTTCCATATAGATTGTGGGTTTCTTCCCACAATTCTTTCGCCGTATTTGAGTAGAGGAAGAGGTCGGCGATTGTTGGCTGCATCGAGTTGAGTAGCCACGTCATCACAAGATGATCAGTGGTCTGCCACTCCATGCTGTTGTCATCGTCGGTTGGTTTCTTGGTGTCGCCGGTGATGTGGCCGAGTTTGCCTCGGCCGCTGAGGGAAAGCGTGACAGATCTTGCCCATGATAGGTAGTTGGCTCCATTGAGCAACTGAGAGGTAAGCCTTTGTGGGGTTGTCCCTTCTGAGGACATGTTTTGCTGAGGCAATAGGTAGCCGATGAGGTTTTGAGTTCGGTGGATGGGTCTATGATGAGTGGGTGGTTTCTGAGGCGAAATTCGTCGGTGATGACCGCCTGATCTGAGACGGGTTTTAGGGATCACGCTCTGATACCATATTAAGAATTATGCTCTTTTTCATATTTGATTATTACAAATGTGGGTGTTTATATAATGCTTACAATAATTCCGTTGGGGTTTCCATTTTACAAGGATTACATTTACTATTGCGATTATGAATGATAGGAGGAGGATCTTGATAGATTATTTCCTTTCTTGTTGAAGACCGTTGGAGAGTTTTCCTTTGGCGATGATGACCGTTATGTCTGAGCTGTTTCCAGTATTTTAACACTATGCAATATGGAATAACAAATACAGTTACACTAGTGTAACTACATAGAGTAATAACAGTAGCAATGATAAATAGATTACCTCAACATTTCTAATCACAACATCTCGTCCAATCCTAGCATTTTTGTCAATGATGCAATTCCTATTTCAAAGCAATGTTAGATTGTTACCAGTTATTGGTTAATAAATGAGGCCTTCATCATAGTATCTTACGTAATTTTGGTGTTTCTCCCAACACCAATCGGAACTTTTCCTTCACTAAGCAAAGACGAAATCTCTGCCAGGGTTTCATATCTGTCAGCTCCCATCATCACTGTATCCTATGGAATGAATGTGAGCATGATTATATAGAACTAGACCGTCAAAATAAAGATGAATAATAATTCTAAAATAAATTGTCAACCGAAATCACCTTCAGCTCTACCCCATAATCCAATATTGATCGAACACCAACAACAGAATGGTCAATCTTGCAGTGTCCAAGTTTACATCCATGGGAAATAATAGAACCGTTCACCTGGAGAACTATTAGAGTTAAAAGGTTTTTACAGTAATAAAGATTTTGCTAAGAGTAGAGCATATACCTCACAATTTTCGTATATTGCGGGTGGCAAATTCATGGCAGATGTGATGATTGGTTTGTCGGGATGACGCAACTTAAACCGTGGAGTCTTTAGATATAAACAACATAAACTCAACTTTTTTAGTATGAAACCTGCGGTAAGTAATACGAGGGATATAGCTAAATCCTAAACTCACCTCTTCAGTGAGTGCCAAATTTGCATCAAAGAATGCCTTAAAGGTACTTAAGTTTTCCCAGTAGTCGTCGAATACATAACCCTGTGAAGTAAGAAATTGGGACGCGGATTAAAAACTCTTCCATCATTTTCAGATAACTTCATGCTTGCTGTTCAGAGTACAGAATGTAAATTGTGATGAAAAAATTCAGGTACCTATTAGTTCAGAATAAAACCTCAAATTCCCATCTAAGATTGAATATATGATGCTGATGAAGTAACAAAAAAGAAATAAAAAGGAGTTTCAGGCGCCTATTAGTAGAAGTTTGTAGCCTCTTACTAGCATTTGAAGTATATCTCAATTCTTATGCAAGAGGCTTGCCAAAAACAGAATCAGCAGATCTTATATTGAACAACTAATCATATTATTTCACTATTATGTTTTTACTACTACTACTACTACTACTACTACTGTCCAAACTTCAAAACCCAATGTGACCTCTAACCCTCTGAACTTAACGTGATTGGCCTTGTTCCAAAGGAATACGATATGATCATTTGCATGTCTATCAAACTCATTAACCTATGAATATTAGTATGGCTGTTGATCCATGCATACTTACAATTGAAAATCAGTACCTTCACTTTATAGTCTTCAGCAACCACTGGAATGAGGTCTTCTCCAAAATCATTTGCCTCATGATGGCTCACGCTGATTGAAATGACAAAAAAAAGGTTACTGCTTTCTAAATAAAATAGAAAACTTACCAGCTGCCGAAGAAGGAATTTATTGACCTCGTTTATTACAGTCTGTCTAATGAAGAAGAAATAACTCATCATACTATTGTCAAAGGAAAAAAAAAGGTCATCTGTTGCAACTCCAGTTTTAGCACTAGAATCAAACGTGATTCTAGCTGGAATACAGTCCTTTTGTTGTTTTATGTTTTATATGTTCTGCAGCCCAAAAAAAAGTTATACTGCAAAACTTGGACCTTGTGGATCATCACCTTTATTAACTACATAAATTGCACCAGGCAAACATAAAACACGATCCTCTAACAGGTGATACATTTGCGCTAATGGTATTGTTTGATTAACACATTTCAAATGCAATTGGATTTATATTTACTTTGTACAGAGCATGGAATGAACGGTAATAGCAAAGAATGAACCATATACCTCAGCAGCTTTATCAGAACATCTTTCTTGAACAAGTAAAGTCCCATGAAGGTTAAGCAAGGGAATTGCTGCAAGCAAACATCTTTACTTGAAAAAACTTGTCATTCAGAAATTTTAGTCTACTTCTGCAACCAGAAAAAATAATATTAAATTCCAATTTTTTGTTTGTTCATGCACTAGTTTAAACATTTATGAGAGGATATTTTGGGAACTTGGGCACAAACCATGGTTCCAAAATCATTGCCCTTAGGTTTATCCGTGAACTCATGGATTCGACCATCTACATCCATTTGCAGAAGTTCATGATCCGAAGCACGACTGCAAGAAGCCAAACTTTTATTAATATCTGCAAAGTAACCAGGAAACTGAAACTAATACTAATAAGAAATAACCTGCCATCAATGGGAACACAACATACAGATATGTCAGCTTTATTGTTAAGATGTTCCTGAAAATTTTGCTTCACATAAGTCGAAATGCGTGGTGAGATAAAACCAAATCAGCTCAGTCAATTATTGAAACCGTCAATAAGTCCATGTAGTCCATCTGATACAGGTGATCTCCAGATAATACCAGAACATGTTCGATATGATTGAGCTTGGCATCCTGCAACAATACCAATCAACTTCCATAGTAACCAAGATGGGAATTCTGAAATTCGAGAATCAATTGAAGATGATAACTGAGGTCTTATTGCATTGAATAGAACACAATCACCTTCAAAATCCAGCTGAACTGTCGCACGAAATTTGTCTCTTGAGACCATAAATTTCCAAATTCTGGCATTTGCGTGGCGGCTAATACCTGTAAGTGACAACTGAACAGTTAACACATGTAACCATAGATTATTTACCTTTTTCAGAGAGAGAAAAAATATGTAATTATAGAAACCAAATAAGTTACCTACATATCTAGATGTAACATAATTAATGTACCTCAACAAATCCTCGACCAATTCCGAACTTATAAGATTGATGAATGTGACGATTAAGAGATTGGGAGTCGTATTGCGTTAGAACATATATCTGGTTCAAACCACTGTTAAGGCAGTTGCTCATTGGAATATCAATGAGCCTGTAAGCGCCACCTATGGGTACCTATACACGACATCATATGTCAAAAAACAGCACACCAAAATTAATGTTTTAAGTCTACGAAAATTCATGATACTTGTGATTTTATTGGAACCCTAACTACCTATCCATAAATAAGCCTGTCAAACAGAGTATGAAACGTTGGCTGGTTGTTAAATTAGTGAACGCACAACGTGAATTAGTTACATAATCACCGTTTATCCAGGAAAGAATAAATTAAATTCGTATTTTTAGCCAACTTAAACAGTCATTTTTATATATGAAACTTAAACAGTCATTGAACTAGTGGACCAACACATCCATGAAATAAACATTTTTAGTTTTAAGAGTTCTCCGCATTCAACAATAAAATGGCTAGAAGTCCAAACATTTTTTCTACAGCTGAAATGCTGAAATTAAGTGATGCGACTAAACAGACCAGACTTCCACTTACAGCAGGCTTAGCTCGGTGTTTGGTAAGTGGAAAAAGCTCAGGTCCAGCTTGAGTGGCAAGTACGATCGTCACAATTTTCTTTGGATCTGGTTTTTTCTGCAGAACAGCATCCGAATCTTTCTACACAAAGCCACACAAAAAAAAGTTCTGTTCAGATCTCCTTTTGGAATACAATTTCGATAAGCAGATTTCGATTCTCAAAGATCAAGAACCAAATGTGATTTTACAATTTCCCCAACTGATTTGAAGATTTGGTAAGATTTTAAATAACTTGATTATCAAAATGTAATTCCGAAACGGACTTAAATGATTTTTTCCAAGAAACAAACACAAGCTAAAATTAGTTTCAAACACAACTAGATCTCGATTCCAGATCACATTTCGCCAGATTTTGTGATTCTTGAAACAAGATTTTCCAGAACTATCAAGTTCTACCACAGATTGAGCTGAAATCGTTACCGTTGCATCGTAGGGATTGTCAGCAGGGCGGAAGCGAGCAGTAACACTCCTCCTAACAGCTCCGGTCGCCCCAACGGGTACCTTCGGGGGTCCATTCCGCGGCATTCCACCGGCGAAGAGAGACGAGGATTGAGCCGAGATCGGTGGTTGGGGGGGTGATCGGCCGGAGAACCTGAAAACTGAGGTTAAAGCCATGGCCATCGATCATATCCTCAACTGTTTCCGTTCTGGTGGTGTGAGTCTTTGGGAGTGGAGTGGGGTTTGGAAGGGGTTTATATAGTGGCGGGAGGAGAGGTGACGAGGGGTACTGAGTGCTGACGTGGGAGGGTGGCGGTTAGAGAGAGGGAAGCGGAGATTCGAATAGTTAGAGGGTTGTGGGGACCACTCGCTCGAGTTTGTTTAAGAGGGGGTTGTGCGGACCACTCTTGTGAGTGGGTGAGTCGATTTTGCCGTACGACGAGATTTGTTGAATTTTACGTAAACATTAGGTAAATAAAGAATTATCATAATTTTACGTAATAATTATTCTTTTTTTAATACCTGAATAATAATTCTTTCTTTACCTAATTTTTATATTTCATTAACTTGTTATATCATACTACTATTCTTAGTTCTTAATTTTGACGTTGTTAGATTTTCTTCTAATTAGGTTTGGAAGGTATTGTAGTTTCATAATCGAAGGATCTTCAAAGCTTGGAGTGGGATTCCTCTTTAACGGTCAGATCAAACTAGATAGAGAGAAAAGAAAAGGGGAGATATGTATAAGTGAGAGACCAAAACATCCTCACACAATACAATTGGATTTTTTAGGAAAATGATTATTGAACGCGTCCCCGGATGTGCAACTATGTCGGCAACCACGTTAGCATCATTGTTAATGGGTGAGTGGTTTCCCAATAAAGGATAATGACTTTATTTGTTTCCAAACAAATTGTGATTCTTAAAATTTTGAAGTTATCCTTCTAAAAAAGACAAGATTGTTCACATTCTGGACACGGTTGTTCACATTCTGGTCAAGTCTGGATCAAACCGTGAACATTATGAACTGAGTCTGGACAGAGACTGTGTTCAATCTGCACTTAATATGGACAGAGATTGTGTTAATTCTGGAGTGAATATAGACAAAATGTGAACAAGCATGTCCATTCTGGTGATTTGGGGCTGAGTTGGATAATCGTGTCCAGAACCGTGTCCATTCTGGACGGAGACTGTCCATTATGGACAGAAAGTGAACAATCATGTACAATCTGGACTGATTATGGATTGAGTATGGGCTTATTCTAGATGGAGATTGCGTCCATCCTAAACTAAATATGGACGTAATGTAAACAATCATGTTCATTCTGGACTGATTCTAGACAGGGATTGTGTTCATTCTAGACTGAATATTGACAAAATGTGAACAATATTGTTTATTTTTTGAAGTAACTTTATAATTTTAGTAATCACAAATTATTTGGAAACAAATAAAGTCATAATTCTTTATCATAAAACTCTCACTCCTTAGTAACGATGCTAACATGACTGCTTACCTAACTGCGCGTCTGGGACGCACACGTCCGTGTAGGAGTATATCCATAGAGTTGCTGGACCACTGTTGGGCCTGGACATGAAAAGCCCAAGAGAGAAAATGGTCTCCAACAATTACAAATTTACAACTATGCGAACAACCATTCATGTTACCATTATAACTTGTTGATTTGAAATTAAAATTTGTTTAATATTTACTAACTTACTAATTATCACAATATTCTATTTCAAAGATATAATTACAAATATAAGTATTTCCTTAGAGTGTACATGATAGATACTGTAATTCAAACCTAAAGACAAGATACTCGTAAATATTTTTAAATATCAATTTCTAAAATATATAAATAAACTTATAAACTCTTCAAATATCCTCACCATCTTCAAATAGATAAATAAACTCTTTGTTAGAGGCCTAGAGCATACGCCGTCGCCATCTTCACCATTTATTTATAGGAGTCTTTACATCCAACGGCTCTATTTATGTTTCGCAAACCGCAGTAGTTTTTTTCTCGCTACAAAAATGAAAAGAACCCTAGTTTTCTCTAGTATATATGTAGATTCTCTTCCTCGCGAAAATTCCTTTTCGTTCGTTTTCGTCTATTTTCTGCCTTTCCCCTTCCTTACGAGTTTTTTTTAATCTTCGTCCCATGATTCTTACTGGAAGTACAACAAGTCATCTTTATTTTATGTCTTTTGCTATTTTTTGTTTAACATCTTCATGCTCATTATTTTGTCACATTAGAGTAAACCCCGACATCTTTTTTTTTCTTTCTTATTAGAAACTGCAATGGCTACTCCCAAGTCCCAGCGAAGAAGTTCCATATACGTTGCGAGAGTATTTGACTCTTTTTCACGTATTATTACTCTTTTGCGATATGAATTTATTATTTTCTTTGCATGTACGAGAAAATTAGATTGCTGTCTGCTGCATTGAATAATGCAATACGTTATTCGACTACAGATGCTTATATCTTCAATGGGCTGTATGGTCTAATACTACCTTCTATCTTGCATTTGTGGCTGGATCCTATTTTAGATTTTGATAGAACGATGCATATTTTAAAATCAACCGACTTTACAACTGAAGGACGACCTTTTCTTATGAATAAAACCGCATATGAATTGAATAGATATTAGAGTGTTAACGTAAATATACCATGTCGCAAGAAGTTTGCGTTCGTGGATTGTTGCATGAAAGTCAAATTTGGCAGTACAAAGATAAGGTACGGCAGCATTTCCGTACCTTGTTTAAGTCAAAGACATGCGATCTATTTTAATGGTATTTTAAATGTTTTCCACCACGTCACGATTGCCAGATGGGTTCTTTTCATCGTGGCCGGATTCGTGATAGGAGCCAGAAGTCCACATAATATTTGTATAAGAGTTGCGAGAGGTCAACTTTAGAGTAGTTGAACGATTTCTATTTAAAATTTAAGAACATGATAACTGATACGCACAACATCTACATTTGTTTTAGTTGATGTGATCATGTGTTCAAGTAAGCCACATGAAGTAATTATATTTACAGAAGTTTATGCTAATCGTGTGAGCCTCATTCAAATTAAGCACATCAAGTGATATTGGGTAAGCTTGATTGATGCATGTTTTAACACTCACTGGACAAAGGAAGAGTTGCTTGTACGTTAGTTAACATTATCTCCAAGAGCATTCACAGAAGAACAAAAGATAGAAAGCTCCGTTAACATCATATGAATCACAGGACTCATTTATGGACAATTTGCATTCACATGCAAAACTTGGATGCTTGAACGTGGATTTGGATGATATAACGCCAAACTAATGTGTATACTGATGTTTAATTAATATCAGGTAAGTAGGGAAATTAAGTACCAGAATTGTAAATTTTTTTCTTTTCTTAAAATCCTAGAAGACCTAGTGCGATGGTGCATAACATCATGTTTGATCCCCTTACGAAAACCATTAAATTGAGCTAAGGCTCAACAACAATAAAAGATTTTCATCATATGCTATAAATTAAGGTCATGCATGGACGCATGGTCTTTCCATATGGGGCGTTTGGATGAGCCAGATTTCGGCTCCCCTACACCATGGGAGTCGCCACAATATTTGGAGGTCATCCAAACACTTTTGGGCTCATCGGAATTTGAGCTTCCCGTGCGTATCCCGGTGACATTTTTTGTATTGATGGGAAAAACTCAGTTTGTAAGCTTCTCCAGCTCCTACACCACCTACAAAAATTTAGATCATTCTACCCCTGCTGAATTGAGAAAATTCTACATTATTTTATATCATGTTTATATCTTATCGGATGACACTTTGAGAATTTCGTTTGACAAGACATCTGGAGATTCAACGAGTTTCTCGTCATCCAAACAACTCTGACTTCTGTCAGGAAGAAATAATTGTTAAGACTAAAAAACCAAGAGTTGACTTCCTACAAGAATCTAACATTTAAGAGTCTCATCCAAACACAACTTATCACATACACCAGTGACAAAAATTGGCTTTTGTTATGGGAGCTACTATTCGTCGCCGAAAAAACTACTTAAATCGTCCCAAAAATGACATTTTTGCCATTAACAAATCAGTTAATACACATTTCGTCCCGTGTCTTTAAACAAGATGTTTAACTCAGTTTTACTAACATTCCTAGTACCAATACCACAAAAATGTCTGACGAAACACCTAGATCAGGCGAGGTAATGGAGACGATTTTTTTTCCGACTCGGGCGTCTGACTAAGACGCCTGTACCATCGTGGAGGCGTCTGGCTAAGACGCATCCACCATGGTCGAGGCTTCTTAGCCAGACGTCCCGCTTTTTTTAAATTTTTTTGTCAAATTAAAATTATACGGTGTGTTATCTCAAATTATTTGACGTTCTTTTGCAAGCTTTCGGTAGTAACCAGTCGGATTACAATGAGTTTTTTGCAAGTGATTAAGATTCAAAAAAATTCTACATCCAACATTTTTTAAGATCCAAAATCCCCCGGCGGTAAAACATCATGACTTAGAAATACCACATCGCACAGGTCGTTTGGGGTGGCAAGGGGGCAGCACCCCATGGAATTTTTTTGGATTTTGAAATATTTGGATCTGATTTTTTTTTGAATTTTCATCATTTGCAAAAACTAATTGTAAGGTGAGATGTCGGACGGTCGACCGTTTGCTTCTCGGTCTACCAAACATGTTTCATGCGGATGTACCGAACATTCTCAGTAGCTTCGACATTTCTCTGGAAATCTCTATTCGGTGTACCGAAGGGGTATCGGTCATCCGAATATAGTAATTATTAACTTATTAATTAATTAATTTAGCAATTATCTAAATTTATAATCAATTATCTTTTTAATAAAAAAATATAAAAAATTACGGACGTCCGACGGAACTGCCCCGCGTATGAGAGAGACGTCTTAGACAGACACTCGTCCTTTGGGCGGGGCGTCCGGGTAAAACGCCTCCCATGGGGAGGCGTCTTACCCATACGCCCATCTCCTACGCGAGGCGGCTTCGTCAGACGTCTGCAATTTTTTATTTTTTTATATATTATTTTATTAAAAAGATGTTAGATATTTTACCAAATTCGAGTACAACGGGGCGTCCGTTGGCTCATTACTGACCTCCAAAACATTATTTTTTATGATTATAAGAGGAATATGAAGAGAGATGTGTGATATGATGGTAAAATGTTGCGTTATAGCAGTAGAAATGAGAGAAGTGCAAAATGGTAATCTGTTGGGAGTGATTTAAGTAGTTTTAGGACGACGAATAGCAGTTCAGTTTGTTATCCCATGTCCATTGGCATAGTATTTTAAGTTATTATTTAACGGAACAAATGCAGACACTCATACATAAGTTTCAAGAGAAAGATACGAAGAAAATTTATCAACTTCTTTGTAGGTCCAATTCTTGTCTCTACATTCCGGGGGAGCAAGACTAGCAAAAAGATCCAATTTTATGATGATGTTATTTCAGCATCATCATATCTACCCCTTCCCTCAAAATGTGAGGGGGGGAGTGTTGTCACTAAAACCTTGTCTCTTGCTAAACCATTCATGATTAAGAAAAGTCTATTTATTCTTATTTCTTTAATCGACTAGACTTATTCTGATTTGCAACTGCACTTATTTTCAACACGAACTTTTGTTTATATAATTTGGATTGGCCCTGACCTCACTCAACTTATGTGAGTCGCTGAGTGATGATCTCAAATATTTTGGGAAAATTTTAAAAACACTCTCATTGTTATTTATACGACATTAATACCCTTAAATATTTTATAATTCAAGTAACTTAATGAAAGTTTGGGTTTATGATATTGTGATTTTTTTGAAGAATTTAATCAAATTGTCCCTTTTCTGATTTTATCTATTCTTTACTCAATCTCATTTTAAATCTCAAACATACAAATAAGTTGAAATTTGATTCTTGATTTTGACTATCTCTACTAGAAATCTCCCACCTGCTAACCTCACTTGGTTTTTTTAGTTTTCTTTGAAGCTCTTGTTGAAGACTTACTATATTATTGATTATGAACGCCTTTTATTTTATCTCTAATCTTTCGCCAATCACGAAACCATCCAGTCTCACACGTTTCTCTAAATCACAGCTCATTACTTGCATGATAATTCATAATTGATGGATCACCATTCTAATTTATATGACATTATGTATGGAAAAAGTGGTAACTGCCGATTAACTAATCCACATGATTGGCCGTTGATGCTGGCTTAGCGCAAAGAATTTCAACTTCAAACAAAATAATTGAAGTTTAAAACTCTTCTCGATCCATGACGTGCGCTCTGGAAACAATATTTCTCCCATGTAATTCACATTTTACAATTTTTCCCTTCTCAAAAGTCAAACGGCAGCAATCATGCTCTTTATTTAGCCTACAGAAGGGCATCATATAATTGTACAATAAAATAATATATAATGCTGAAATATGGTTCATAATGACCAAATTAAGAAAAATAAGGTATCGAAAGAGAGAGCCCAACCTGAATTCTCCATGTTGGAAATTGGCTTAAATTGGTTAATACAAGAAAAATAGGGGAAAACGGTCGACCGACTGATTTTTTCAGGAACTTTTTGGAGTTCAGGAACAATCGACCGAATGGACATGCTGGTCGACCGGAAAGTTGCAGAGAGCTTAAGATAATTGTGGAGCGGTCGACTTGTGTTGGACATCGTTCAACTGAAATTATCATGAATTTTTCGGGTAACGGTACCGATCGACCGGTGGAGGATTCCGGTCGACCGCCGCCCATGTTTTGCATGTTTTCTCTACGGTTTTGAGTCTAGTATTTAAAGATTTTTCATTTTTTTCTTGTACACAACGCATCATTTGTATTTCTTTTTGAGAGATTAGAGTTAGAGAGAGTTCTTGATAACTTTGGATGACACATTGTCTCCAAACTCCTGTAATCTTGGTTGCTTCTCTTGTTAGATAAGAGGAAGAAGGAAATGAAACTCACAGATGACTTCTCAAAGTACATATGCACGTTGTTGAACCTTATAAAACGCGTGTGTTGTGGTTGTTTCAGGTGTGTGTTTGTTTATTGCTTGTTTCTTTCATATTGTGTGTGTTTTGTTGCTTATTAAGTTTGGGAGAGAAAGAAGTTTTGTTAATTCCACAAATCAATATTCGTATATTCCGCTAGTGCGTTGTAATCTGTCATGTCGTAGTAACATTGTTAGAATCTCTCCCAGCAGTCCATGCATAGTCGTTCTTGTTGTTGACACCCTATACAAAAATACATCCTTAATTATTTGTAACTTAGTCAAGCTCATAATTCAGATTATATTGAAGAATACATCTATAATTGTTTTAAAAAAGTTTACTTTTCCCATGCCAAGAAAAATTCCAGTTAACGTGAGATATGGTCTTGACGTTACCCTTGATCGTGTTGAAGTGAGTGGTATATAAATCATTCAAGTAGTGTTCTTAATCAAAGCTCAATTCCAAGAGGAAGATAGGAGAAAGTCTGCAAACTGCATGCAACAAGAACTCTATGTAGTCATTACATAGGAAGAAGCTAAAGAGAAAGGAAGGTAAATAAAAAAATTCAGATTAAGCTGCCGAGAGTTTTTTTCTTCTTTCTTCGCACTTTTAATCAATTATTGGTTTCAAGGTTTAAGGTGCACAAACCTCTCCACCACCAACGTTACAAATACACTTAGCACTAGTAATTTGCCTTAATGATTTTTGCTTTTCTTTGCGTTCACATCAATTTCCTGTGGGGATATTTTTTGGGTCTATAAGTTGTAACAACAATGAATAAATTTCTAAGGGTGAACTATATATCCTTTAAGTACGTTGGGAAAACAGTCTCATCTTGCTCAAAGAGAAGTATATTTAACTGATCCATAAAAATATTTTGGCTATCTCATTTCACACACACACACATATATATATATATATATATATATATATATATATATATATATATATATATATATATATATAATCCAGTATGATAGTTGTTAATTCCCACCACTATCCCTCGATTATTAGATGTTCTTGTATTTTCTTATACAAAAAAGATACACTTATATTTGGTCAATTTTTATGTTCGACAGTCTTACCACTCTTAAACATTACCAAATATACGATTTTTTAATTTGAAAATGCAGCCACTTGTGAATGTAAAGGCTGAGTTGGGTGTTTAATTTGAAAATGCAGCCACTTGAATATGCATTACCAAAGATACGATTTTTTATACAATGGTCGGGTGTTTAATTAGAAGCAACAAAAAATCATTAAAAAACCTGAGGCTAAAACCTCTAATTTCCCCCAAAACCCACACTTCCTCGCCTCGCCACGCCTCAGACAGGACGTGCATCCGTGCGCACGCATGTGTGGAGAATTCTCTCCTCATCTCTTTTCACCTACAAATGGTCAAGTGAATAGGATGTTTATCAACATCCTTCAATTTGTTAGCTTCACCAATGTGGGACTAAAAGTGAGGTGAGCACATGACACATGGGCAATAGTTCTTATCTTCATCTCAACATTGGATTTCTTCAATTAAGTTATTCATGGGCCTAACCTAAACTCAATAATCCAACACTCTTCAGCCCAACTCGTTTTCAACTTTACGGCATAAGATTTGTGTGCCATTTTGGGTAGGGTTGTCAACGAAGTAGTGTGGGTGAGTTTCTGCTGCCCCACCAAACTTTGGCGGGTCCGTGGGGTGGGGGCAGGATGAGGTAGGTTGATTTTTTTTTAACCGCTACCTGTCATACTTAGAGCGAGTTGGATGAGTAAAGGTGGGTTGGCTGGTAAGATGGGTAAAAAAAATCTTTCAAAATTCAGATTTGGCTAGAATTCATATCCAACAAGAAAAATGATGAAATTGAAATTAGCTAGTTGCATAATCATGGAAGAAACTTGAGTTCGCTCGTTATATTATCATGTATTGTACTTTAAACCAAAACATCTTTTGGTTCTAGAAGAAACAACTTTGAGCAAAAAATAAATTTTCATTAAAATCTCAAAGACAAAAGACAGTATACGATAATCTAGAAATTCATCTATGTTGAACAAAAACACATAAAATCAACAACCAAAAACTAATCGCACAATCATGGAGTCAAATCATAGAACAAGTTGAAAATTCGGTTTTCGGGACAAATTAGTAAAATCTTAACTCAAACCACCAATAGCATGAGTCCTAAAATTTCTACTTAAAAACACCACAATCTTTCAAAAACTCTAGGTTTAGAAGAATTTCCATTTCTTGGGCGAGGTGGGAACGGGAGGTGGCATTGGAGCGATGTTGGAGATAGCTCCGACAGTAGCAGTAGGAAGGGGAAGGTGGGGGTTAGGTTCTGGCGGGAAGGTAGGTTGCGGGGGCTACGACAACCATTAGAGCATCCCTTAATGCTGAGATTTTACGGTCGTGAATCGGTCATCCCAAGGTCATGAATTAAAAAATAGTTTTTTGGTTTGAAAACTGCGGTCGACGACCCGATCATCAAATATTTTATTATTTTATTATTTTTTTGATTTTTTTTGTTTTTGTTTTGATTTTTTTAATATTTTGTTTGAGTTTTTTTTAAATTTTTTTCCAAAAATACGTTTTATAATTGTTTTGATTTTTTAGATTTTTTTTAGATTTTTTAAATTTTTATCAAAATGGATCCCGAAATGATGTGGAGGAGAGAGGTAGGTTGTTGTGGGTTGTGTTGGGTTATGGTTAAGAGATGAATAGTGTAGGAAAGAGAAGAATGTGGGTTGAGGAAAGAGAAAGCTGACGTGGAGGAGAGAGAAAGCTGATTTTGAAGAGAGAGAACTGATGACCAGGTCGTCCAGGTCATGGTTAGTGATGGTCTTAGAGGTTGGCGGGGGCTGTGGCGGTTGATGACAAAATGAGGAATTTTTTTGTTTAGGAATGAGAACGGAAAATTAATATTAATACAAAAAATCACCGAACCGGTTGTCACTACCCATCCCGTTTAGAAAAGAGGGTTGGCGGGTAGGTATGTGGTCAGGTAAAGAAAATTTGACGGTGGTCTGACCATCCCACGCAGATTCCTAATTTGGGTTCTCAACCGATAACCAAGTACATTCATGGGAACCTCAAGCGTGTCACTTGAGAATTCCTGTATATATATAAGTTTTCCCAGTACTTAAGTTTGCATCAAAGAATGCCTTAAAGGTACTTAAGTTTTCTTCAGTGAGTGCCAAATTTTCTTCAGTGAGTGCCAAATTTTCTTTGTGAGTCATGGCAAGGTGACAATCCGCTAAACTATCGCATGGGTCATGGCAAGGTGACAATCCGCTAAACTATTCGCTACCGCTCATAATCGTGCAGAGGAATCGCTTGGGTCCTCCGCCCGCTCCGCCAACCCCGTGTCATTGCCGAGATCATTGTGAGTTCATTAACTTCTTGTCTTCTTTTCTTTGTACATTAACGTGTTTAAATTTGACTTGATTTATTGACTTCTTTCTAGATTAATTAATTTGATTTTTTTGCAACATTTTCTTTATCAATTATTTGTGTTGCGCTACCAAGTCATGTCAGAGTCGTAAGTAGTTTGAACTTTGAACTGGAATATATAATGATTCCTATAAATAAGTTGGTTGTCATTTATTCCTAAGTAGCCATGCTAATATTTGAACTATTACTAACCCAATAATAAGTTTGACATCTTCAAATTTTAATATTAAATTAAATATGAATTTAATAAGTAAGTTATAATAAGCATTTTTTTGAAATAATATATATATATATATTTTAAACCATTTCAAACTTCTTTGAGAAATATTTTTGAAACTAGAGTCGTTATTATCAAGCACAAACATGAAATCCAAATAGAACTCAACCTTTCAAATATCGAGTTTAATTTAATCCAATTCGGCATATCCATCGTCGGAGTTTAATTGATAGAACGTGATTTACTTATTTGAATTCCGGCTTTTATTACTTATGCCCTCATATTTAAATATTGGGTGAAATATGTCTTAAGTCTCTAAATTTTATTGATAACTAACGTATAGTAGTTTTTGCAAAAATAGTTCATGCAAAAATCAAATAATATCAAGAAAACTTTGTTAATTTCGTATCTACTACAAAACACGTACATAACCTAAACCCAAGAACTGGTCGGTGACCACCTCTTTGCATGCTGACATGGCAGGGCGGAATCCTACTAGGCCCGTCGGCCCTCGGCCGGAGCAAAACCTTCCTCGACACCATATTCCCGGCTCGAAGCCTTACCGTACTCGACACCATTGCGAACATCGGCCTCCTCTTCTTTCTCTTCCTCGTCGGCCTCGAGCTGGACCTCCGTTCCATCCGCCGCACCGGCACGAAAGCTCTGGCTATCGCGGCCGCCGGAATCTCCCTCCCCTTCATCCTCGGCATCGGCGCCTCCTTCGTCCTCCGAAACACCATCAATGGTGGCGTCTCGATGGCGCCGTTCCTCGTGTTCATGGGCGTGGCCCTCTCCATAACCGCATTCCCCGTCCTGGCGCGCATCCTTGCCGAGCTAAAACTCCTGACAACCGACGTCGGTCGCATGGCCATGTCGGCTGCAGCAGTCAACGACGTCGTCGCATGGATCCTCCTCGCCCTCGCCATCGCCCTCTCCGGCTCTGGCTCCCCTTTAATCACCCTCTGGATCCTCCTAACCGGCATCGCCTTCGTCGTCTTCGCCGCCACCGTCATCCGCCCAGCGCTCGCATGGATGGCGCGACGGTCCCTCGAAGGGGAGCCCGTTAAAGAAATCTACATCTGCGCCACCCTCGTCGCAGTCCTCGGCGCAGGGTTTTTAACCGACGTGATCGGAATCCACGCGTTGTTCGGGGCGTTCATCGTTGGGGTTGTGGTCCCAAAAGACGGGCCGTTCGCTGGAGTTTTAATCGAGAAGATGGAGGATTTGGTGTCGAGTTTGTTTCTCCCGCTTTACTTCGTCTCGAGTGGATTGAAGACTAATGTGGCTACGATTAGTGGCGGGCAGTCGTGGGGGCTGTTGGTGCTCGTTATATTTGTGGCTTGTTTTGGGAAGATTGTGGGGACTATTGTTGTTGCGATGATGACCAAAATTTCGTTTCAAGAGGCTGTCGCGCTTGGGTTCCTCATGAATACCAAGGGACTTGTTGAGCTCATTGTTCTTAACATTGGAAAGGACCGCCAGGTATGAGTTTCTGTACTTGATGTGTTGTTGTATATGTTGTAGCTTAACTCACAATTGCATTTCAATTGGAACTTGGACATTATATATGTTAGTTATATATGAATGAATCTTTTAGATGAAACCTATCCTAACGAATATATATGTGCAGTAAGGTTTTCGTGAAAACTTAACTCATTTTCAGTCCACACGATTTAACATAACTCATTTTAAGTCATTTCTAATTAATACAAAAATGTTGATTTTGACGTTGATACGTTAGCCAATTACACACCAAACATGGTCGCGTCTTCATTAATATATGTTTTCACGACCACATAAGATTTGAAGTTCAGGTGAAATTTTATTCACCTTAATTTGAAATTGACATGCTTACAGAACTACAATTGTTAGTTGTTACAATATTTGAGATGTTTACAAATGGCGCATCATAAGGTACATTTGAGATGTTAGATATATATAAGACAAGGTTACTCTGTTTGAATCCTAAAGAAGTAATTTTAATAAAATCATGCATGCACAGGTTCTAAACGAGGAGACCTTCGCGGTCCTAGTGCTAATGGCCCTATTCACGACCTTCATCACCACTCCAATCGTAATGGCCGTCTACAAACCCGCCCGCCGCGCCTCCCCCTACAACCACCGCACAATCCAACGCCCTGACCGCATCTCCGAACTCCGCATTATAACCTGTTTCCACACCACCCGCAACATCCCCACCATGATCAACCTCGTCGAGTCGTCCCGAGGGACCGGCAACCGTGGCATCACCGTCTACGCCCTCCACCTCATGGAGCTCTCGGAGCGCTCCTCCTCCATCTTCATGGTCAA
Organism: Triglochin maritima; assembly: GCA_963682175.1. Lineage (NCBI taxonomy): Eukaryota > Viridiplantae > Streptophyta > Magnoliopsida > Alismatales > Juncaginaceae > Triglochin > Triglochin maritima. Next base: position 50,222,614 of record OY821774.1, on the reverse strand, counting down.
CCAGGTCCGCCGCAACGGCCTCCCTTTCTGGAACAAACGCCGCTTCCCCGGGGACCACATTGTCGTCGCCTTCGAGGCGTACGAGCATCTCAGCTCGGTGTCAGTCCGCCCGATGACGGTCATCTCCGACTTGAGTAATATTCATGAGGATATTGTCACTAGTGCGCAGCAGAAGCGGGCGGCGTTGGTTGTTTTGCCTTACCATAAGCAGCAGCGGGTCGACGGCGGCATGGAGTCGCTTGGACACGGCTACCACATGGTCAACCAGAAGGTGCTGCGGTACGCCCCTTGCTCGGTCGGGATCCTCGTCGACCGTGGCCTCGGTGGGACCACTGTTGTATCGGCTAGAGAGGTTTCGTATGCCATTGCGGTCCTATTCTTCGGTGGTCCGGACGACCGTGAGGCTCTTGCTTATGGTGCCCGCATGGCGGAGCACCCGGGGATTGCCGTGCGTATAACGCGGTTTTTGCCGGAAGTCGGAGGTTCACTTGTGGGGGATATTAATGATAGTGTGGGTATCGATATGGACCCAGAGCAGAAGGCGATGGACGAATCCTTCCTCGAGGAATTGATCACAAGCAAGACTGCTCCGACGAACGTGTCGATAAAGTATGAGGAGAAGAGGGTCGCACGCAGGAGCGATGTGATGTCTGTGATAAAATCGATGGGCCGGTGCAACCTCTTCTTGGTCGGTCGTCAACCGTCGTCTGTGGGTTTGCTTGTGAGGACGGATTCTCCTGAGTTGGGACCAGTTGGTAGCTTTCTAGCCTCTTCAGAGTTCTCTACGACCGCATCTGTTCTGGTCATACAACAATATGATCCGAATGGTGAGAAGTCCTTCTGTGAGGAGGTGGCTGATATTTACGATGTGCCCGACACTCCTCTGGAGTCGGTGGCCCGGGGTGGCCGGAACAGCGACGGGAGCTCTCGTTGAGAATGTGGTGTTTCATCAAAGTGTCTATATATGGTAAACTTATAGTTTGGTCTGCTTAATTTTTCTTGTTTGCTGGTAATTGATAACGCACGTGGCTTTTGCGATTGAGTAATAGTGGTGTAAGCGAAGAAGCTGTTTTTGGTCTCTATTGTAAGTAAATAAGGAGAGCAATGTTTTCGGTTTGGTTAGGTTGATGTTGCACCGGAGAAATGTTGCATCCTTTCATGTAAATTGTAATTGTGATCTTTTATTTAATGTAAAGACATCAAAGGAAATAATAATGACAAGAAGAATAAACTTGCTTGCAGTGAATGTGAAGCAATAACCATGTCATGTATGTTTCTTCTCCCATACACTATGATGGCTGAAGTTGGACCAATAACCATCATGACATTGTATAAAGCTTTTGGAGTTGAATGTTGTGTAAGATGTCATGTACGGTATTGTGTTAATTTCGAAAAGTAATTTGTATTTAAGAGAGTTTTACTTTTCTTTTGAAGATATTCACGGTGAAACCCTTATCATCCATGCAACTCTTCTGAAGCTTATAGCTGAAGTTCACTTTTGTTGGTCCTGCTCCAACTCTTTGTTGATAGAATTATAAATATATTCATGTAATATAACGAGTTACATATGTCGGATAAATATTTCATTGGGATCTAGATAAAGTCAACGTACAAAAACATGTATAGGAAAATAACAAAAGAATGAACAGTGATCAGAGAGGACCTCAAATACCGAGTCATCGGAAGGCGACTTGACTCAGAGAAAATATCGGCCCACAAACCAATGTGTTTGATGGTCTGCCGGTTTTCTCCCAGGATAGAACAATATCATCGTCGATCAGGCGCACACCGGAGTCGACGGACCACGAAAGCAACGCAGAATCTCGCAAGAATCGGTCGTCAGAGAACTCTGGATTCGGAGACCTGAAATCGCCGGAGAGGGACTATATTCGTAGAGAGAGGATGATAATAAAACGTGTGTGTATAGGAGGAAACCGACTGTGATATCTATATGTATTTAATTTTGTAACCATCAAGGACTTAATTGCAAAAAAACAATTAACATGAGGTCCAAAAATTAAATACACCTATCACCCTGAGGCTAAAACCTCTAATTTCCCCCAAAACCCACACTTCCTCGCCTCGCCACGCCTCAGACAGGACGTGCATCCGTGCGCACGCATGTGTGGAGAATTCTCTCCTCATCTCTTTTCACCTACAAATGGTCAAGTGAATAGGATGTTTATCAACATCCTTCAATTTGTTAGCTTCACCAATGTGGGACTAAAAGTGAGGTGAGCACATGACACATGGGCAATAGTTCTTATCTTCATCTCAACATTGGATTTCTTCAATTAAGTTATTCATGGGCCTAACCTAAACTCAATAATCCAACACTCTTCAGCCCAACTCGTTTTCAACTTTACGGCATAAGATTTGTGTGCCATTTTGGGTAGGGTTGTCAACGAAGTAGTGTGGGTGAGTTTCTGCTGCCCCACCAAACTTTGGCGGGTCCGTGGGGTGGGGGCAGGATGAGGTAGGTTGATTTTTTTTTAACCGCTACCTGTCATACTTAGAGCGAGTTGGATGAGTAAAGGTGGGTTGGCTGGTAAGATGGGTAAAAAAAATCTTTCAAAATTCAGATTTGGCTAGAATTCATATCCAACAAGAAAAATGATGAAATTGAAATTAGCTAGTTGCATAATCATGGAAGAAACTTGAGTTCGCTCGTTATATTATCATGTATTGTACTTTAAACCAAAACATCTTTTGGTTCTAGAAGAAACAACTTTGAGCAAAAAATAAATTTTCATTAAAATCTCAAAGACAAAAGACAGTATACGATAATCTAGAAATTCATCTATGTTGAACAAAAACACATAAAATCAACAACCAAAAACTAATCGCACAATCATGGAGTCAAATCATAGAACAAGTTGAAAATTCGGTTTTCGGGACAAATTAGTAAAATCTTAACTCAAACCACCAATAGCATGAGTCCTAAAATTTCTACTTAAAAACACCACAATCTTTCAAAAACTCTAGGTTTAGAAGAATTTCCATTTCTTGGGCGAGGTGGGAACGGGAGGTGGCATTGGAGCGATGTTGGAGATAGCTCCGACAGTAGCAGTAGGAAGGGGAAGGTGGGGGTTAGGTTCTGGCGGGAAGGTAGGTTGCGGGGGCTACGACAACCATTAGAGCATCCCTTAATGCTGAGATTTTACGGTCGTGAATCGGTCATCCCAAGGTCATGAATTAAAAAATAGTTTTTTGGTTTGAAAACTGCGGTCGACGACCCGATCATCAAATATTTTATTATTTTATTATTTTTTTGATTTTTTTTGTTTTTGTTTTGATTTTTTTAATATTTTGTTTGAGTTTTTTTTAAATTTTTTTCCAAAAATACGTTTTATAATTGTTTTGATTTTTTAGATTTTTTTTAGATTTTTTAAATTTTTATCAAAATGGATCCCGAAATGATGTGGAGGAGAGAGGTAGGTTGTTGTGGGTTGTGTTGGGTTATGGTTAAGAGATGAATAGTGTAGGAAAGAGAAGAATGTGGGTTGAGGAAAGAGAAAGCTGACGTGGAGGAGAGAGAAAGCTGATTTTGAAGAGAGAGAACTGATGACCAGGTCGTCCAGGTCATGGTTAGTGATGGTCTTAGAGGTTGGCGGGGGCTGTGGCGGTTGATGACAAAATGAGGAATTTTTTTGTTTAGGAATGAGAACGGAAAATTAATATTAATACAAAAAATCACCGAACCGGTTGTCACTACCCATCCCGTTTAGAAAAGAGGGTTGGCGGGTAGGTATGTGGTCAGGTAAAGAAAATTTGACGGTGGTCTGACCATCCCACGCAGATTCCTAATTTGGGTTCTCAACCGATAACCAAGTACATTCATGGGAACCTCAAGCGTGTCACTTGAGAATTCCTGTATATATATAAGTTTTCCCAGTACTTAAGTTTGCATCAAAGAATGCCTTAAAGGTACTTAAGTTTTCTTCAGTGAGTGCCAAATTTTCTTCAGTGAGTGCCAAATTTTCTTTGTGAGTCATGGCAAGGTGACAATCCGCTAAACTATCGCATGGGTCATGGCAAGGTGACAATCCGCTAAACTATTCGCTACCGCTCATAATCGTGCAGATTTGCCTTGTGGTCGTGGTCACTAGAGGAATCGCTTGGGTCCTCCGCCCGCTCCGCCAACCCCGTGTCATTGCCGAGATCATTGTGAGTTCATTAACTTCTTGTCTTCTTTTCTTTGTACATTAACGTGTTTAAATTTGACTTGATTTATTGACTTCTTTCTAGATTAATTAATTTGATTTTTTTGCAACATTTTCTTTATCAATTATTTGTGTTGCGCTACCAAGTCATGTCAGAGTCGTAAGTAGTTTGAACTTTGAACTGGAATATATAATGATTCCTATAAATAAGTTGGTTGTCATTTATTCCTAAGTAGCCATGCTAATATTTGAACTATTACTAACCCAATAATAAGTTTGACATCTTCAAATTTTAATATTAAATTAAATATGAATTTAATAAGTAAGTTATAATAAGCATTTTTTTGAAATAATATATATATATATATTTTAAACCATTTCAAACTTCTTTGAGAAATATTTTTGAAACTAGAGTCGTTATTATCAAGCACAAACATGAAATCCAAATAGAACTCAACCTTTCAAATATCGAGTTTAATTTAATCCAATTCGGCATATCCATCGTCGGAGTTTAATTGATAGAACGTGATTTACTTATTTGAATTCCGGCTTTTATTACTTATGCCCTCATATTTAAATATTGGGTGAAATATGTCTTAAGTCTCTAAATTTTATTGATAACTAACGTATAGTAGTTTTTGCAAAAATAGTTCATGCAAAAATCAAATAATATCAAGAAAACTTTGTTAATTTCGTATCTACTACAAAACACGTACATAACCTAAACCCAAGAACTGGTCGGTGACCACCTCTTTGCATGCTGACATGGCAGGGCGGAATCCTACTAGGCCCGTCGGCCCTCGGCCGGAGCAAAACCTTCCTCGACACCATATTCCCGGCTCGAAGCCTTACCGTACTCGACACCATTGCGAACATCGGCCTCCTCTTCTTTCTCTTCCTCGTCGGCCTCGAGCTGGACCTCCGTTCCATCCGCCGCACCGGCACGAAAGCTCTGGCTATCGCGGCCGCCGGAATCTCCCTCCCCTTCATCCTCGGCATCGGCGCCTCCTTCGTCCTCCGAAACACCATCTGTAATAACCTAAACTAAACATCTTAATTAACTAAACCTAAACCTAATTAACCCTAATTAATCCTGCATGGAGAGGTGGAGGTGTTGGACATGTGGAGGTTGAGGTGGATGGCTTTGGTTGGTTGAGTTTTAGGTTAAGTGTGATTGGATGAGGTGTAGGTGGATTTGGCTATTTAAGGTGATGTTGTTAAGAGATAAGGGTTTGGTCGTTTCTTTCATCATTGCTTGTTATCAGAGAGTGAGAGGAGGTGAACGTCGGAGAAGAAGAAGGAGGTGAAGTAGAAGAAGAGGAGAAGAAGGAGAAGAAGGAAGAAGAAGAGGAGTGAAGTGACTCAAGCTTGGGAGGCTTCTTCAACCGTCAAAAAGGTATGCCAAATCTTCATTATAACTCACTTGTGCCTTGTGAGTGTTGGGGATCGACGTTGGTGTCGAATTCCCCGTCGGAATTCAACCAATTCAGAGGTTGAAGACGACGATCGGTCGACCGGTGCCTGTGGGCAGTCGACCGATCCTATTATTATATTGTTGTTTACCCGCGAACGGTCGAACGATGTCGTTAGACGGTCGACCGTTATACCAGATTGTGCGGGAAAAAGGGGATTTTACTGTTATCGGTCGAACGGGACCACTTAGCCGGTCGACCGAATAACGATGAGAATGGGTCGGTTGGGGATTTTGACTTATTAAACGGTCGAACGTCCTTACCTTGTTCGACCGATCCATTCGATGCTAAGTCGGTTGGGAGCTTTGACCATCAAAACGGTCGACCGCTCTTTAACTCTCGGTCGACCGACTGAGCATTTAATTAAGCGGTAGAGTGCTTGTGTTGATTCGGTCGAACTGTATTTCAGTTCCGGTCGACCGAACGAGACTTGGGCAAAATATTGAAAGTCCTGTTATCGGTCGAACGGCCCCTTGGTTCGACTGGTCGGATATATATATTATATAAAATTGTATAGCGCAGACCTTCCAAACGGTCGACCGCTAGATGACTTTTGTTCGACCGATTGGTCGGTAATTCGGTTGGCGTAGTTCGACCGGTAGAATTGTTTGCACAGTACTGTGTACTGTGTGGGGGACCGGTCGACCGGTGTGCTTGTAGCGGTCGACCGATCTGCCACAGGTTGGTGGATTTATCCACACGCGATCCGTCGATGTCAGGTCGACTACCGGCTCCGAGGCGACGGTCGATTACCGGCTTTGAGAGCTACGGATTTCACCTTCGACGAAGGCGTATTATTGTTGTACTTTTTCCTCTCTTACCGAGCGGGGTGTGAGGGATGTGTACCGTGAACCTTGGGCTGTTTGCGAGGGTTTAGCGGTAGGCCGAGGATGTTCCGGCAGGGTGCGCGCTAGGCGACTCTTGGGGGAGCAGTGGCTGTCGTCTGACCCGAGTTGTGTATTCGGCGGGCTGACTCGCTCCTTGGGTGCGGCGTGTACCGGGGGTTCCTTCCTGCACGTTTTGGGGAGCAGTGGTGTCGACTGACCCTTGTGAGGCAGCGGTGGACTGACTTGACCCTAGTGACAGGAGTGGTTCAGTGCCGCGGAGGCGGTGAGGGCATTATTGTGGGCCCGAGGCGGATGATCATGTGCATAGCATTGCATTGTATTTAATTCCTTTTTATATTTTAGGAGGTTTGGTATACGGGGTTCCTTCAGGGAACTCAGGCATGTTTGTTGTTTGCATTTCAGGTAGCGAGCATGGTTAGAGTTTGAGGTGGTGACCGAGGACGGTGCCCCCGAGATCAGATCCTGTAGTTGTCAGTCTCTTTCTTTTGAGGTGATTACATATTGTATAGCTTTTGTCGTAATCACAGTCAGTCTGTATATTTGACTTCCACGTGGATCATATTTATATTATATATGTTGGTTTGTTTCCCGTGACGTGCCCAGTGTTGACCGTTGACGGTCTTTATTATTGTTTAAATTTTCCGCTGTTTTCGGGTACGTTACAATTTGGTATCAGAGCGTTGATCTCGGCGTACTTGTCCAAAGAAACCACCTTTGAGTTAGGAGTTAGGTCTAGAGGATCATGCATGCACAGATTATATTGATATTGTCTTGTTTCCTTTGGCAGATGCCTCCTAGACGGGGGAAGGCGGTTGCCCATACTCGCGGTGAGAGTGAGACTGCGAGGGATGAGGCTTGGGAGGATGAGCGTCGGACGTTGTTCGATACGGTCGGACGTCTGACAGAGATGCTACAGCAGCAGACAGCACAGACTGGGCAGACGGGAACTGGTGCTATGCATGACCGGTTTATGCGCCAGCATCCGCCTACCTTTCTGGGGCAGTACGACGCAGAGGCTGCGGAGGAGTGGATCTTCACGATGCAGAAGATCTTCAGTGCTATTGGTTGTCCTCCAGAGGCGAGAGTGGGCCTGGCTACTTATGTTTTGGGCGGTGCTGCGTCCAACTGGTGGAGGTCCACATCTGCAGTGGTGTTTGCGGACAGAGATGATATAGCCTGGGAGGAGTTCGTTGGCGAGTTCAACGAGCAGTATTTTCCGCAGCATGTTCAGGACGAGAAGAGGGAGGAGTTTCTGAGTCTTCAGCAGGGAGACATGACCCTGGCAGGCTACATCGGGAAGTTCAACGCCCTTGAGCGTTACTGTCCCGAGATGTACGTTACACAGGAGCAGAGAGCAGGGAAGTTCGTCCGAGGGCTCCGGAAGCAGTTGAGGACGAAGGTGCTGACACATATGCCACGCACATTAGCTGATGCGGTGAAGAGTGCTACTGTTCTTGATCGTGACTACAGAGAGAACTACCAGGATGAGAGGAGGCCATCGGGTAGATTCTCTGGGCGGCCGGGAGGTCAGACTGGAGGGAATCCGGGCAAGAGGCCCCGATACGAGGGAGCAGGAGTTGCAGTACCACGATCAGAGCCTTGTGGTACTTGTGGGAGGTTTCACTCCGGGCCGTGCTTCACCCCCGGAGCATGTCATGGGTGTGGCCAGCTGGGTCACTTTATCAGGAGCTGTCCGAGCCGAGGAGCTGGGCCGAGCAGACCACCGGGTTTACCCGCACCAGGCAGAGGAGGAGGCGGAGGTAGACCACCTTTCCGACCCCAGCAGGGGCAGCGCACTGGCAGAGTTTTCACCATCCAGGCAGAGGAGGCTCGGGATGGAGGCGCTGTCGTGGAAGGTACACTTCTTGTCGCAGGTTCAGTAGCTAGGGTGTTATTTGATTGTGGCGCGACACACTCGTTCATCTCAGAGCGATTTGCGGGAGTGTTGGGCTGTACCCTTGCGATGTTGACTGCCACTTTGGAGGTCAGCACACCCCTGGGTCTGGTGGGCACTGTGGGGAGATTTGTCCCCGGCGCCACGGTTGTTTCGGGAGATCAGGAGTTTCCGGCAGACCTGGTCTTACTACCGATGGAGGACTTTGATGTCATACTTGGGATGGATTGGCTGTCCCAATATGATGTTCGAGTCTTGTGCCGTGAGAAGAAGATTTTGATCCCGAGGAAGGGTTTGCCTGATATTCTGATTAGAGGGATCAGAAGCAGAGGGGGTCGCATTATTGTATCTGCTGTGAGAGCTCAGAGACTGTTACAGCAGGGATGTGCAGCATTTCTGGCGACACTTGTAGTTGCGGAGGCAGAGTCCCAGAGGCTAGAGGACATTGAGGTGGTGCAGGAGTTCGCGGATGTTTTTCCAGCGGAGATTCCAGGTTTACCACCACACCGAGAGTTGGAGTTCGGCATTGAGTTGGTAGCTGGCACTACACCACAGTCGAAGGCTCCATACCGGATGGCACCTGCTGAGTTGACAGAGTTGAAGAAGCAGTTGCAGGAGTTGATGGACTCTGGATTTATCAGACCGAGCGTCTCGCCTTGGGGTGCACCAGTTTTGTTTGTGAAGAAGAAGGACGGATCCTTGAGGATGTGCATAGACTACAGGATGCTGAACCAGGTGACGGTGAAGAATAGGTATCCCTTACCTAGGATTGAGGACCTCTTTGACCAGCTGCAGTCAGCGAAGGTTTTCTCGAAGATTGACCTGCGTTCAGGATATCACCAGTTGAGGATCCGAGATGAGGACATCCAGAAGACAGCCTTCAGGACGAGATATGGACACTATGAGTTCTTGGTGATGCCATTTGGATTGACGAATGCTCCGGCAGCATTCATGGATCTGATGCACCGGACGTTCAGGCAGTATATTGATATATTTGTGATTGTCTTCGTGGATGACATCTTGATCTATTCACCAGATGTGGAGCAGCACAGAGAGCATCTGAGGATTGTACTCAGCATCTTGAGGGCTCAGCAGTTATATGCTAAGTTCTCAAAGTGCGAGTTTTGGTTGGACAGAGTGGCATTCCTCGGACACATTGTATCGGCAGAGGGGATATCAGTGGATCCGGCGAAGGTAGAGGCGGTGACACAGTGGAGGACCCCTACGAGCGTGACGGAGATTAGGAGCTTTGTTGGACTGGCGGGTTATTACCGTCGCTTCATCAAAGACTTCTCGAGATTGGCAGCACCACTGACGGCTCTGACGCAGAAGGGAGTCACTTTTGTTTGGTCGCAGAAGTGTGAGGACAGCTTTCAGGAGCTGAAGAGACTGTTGACCACAGCACCAGTTTTATCATTGCCGAGTGGCACGGGTGGATTCGTGATTTATAGCGACGCTTCAGGTATTGGCTTAGGATGTGTACTTATGCAGCACGGGAGGGTGATCGCGTACGCATCCAGACAGCTGAAGGTCCATGAGAGGAATTACCCGACACATGATTTGGAGTTAGCAGCAGTGGTTCACGCACTGAAGACCTGGAGACACTATCTTTATGGCGAGCAGTTCGAGGTGTTTACAGATCATCAGAGTCTGAAGTACCTGTTCTCGCAGAAGGAGCTGAACATGAGGCAGCGCAGATGGCTTGAGTTCATTAAGGACTATGACTTCACTATCTCTTACCATCCGGGGAAGGCGAACACGGTTGCAGACGCTTTGAGCCGGAAGGTGGAGGTATCAGTAGCAGGCCTATGCATTCAGGAGTGGAGACTGCTAGAGTCCTTGGCAGAGTGGAGGCCATTTGCTGATAGCTCTGAGGGCGCAGTGATTGCCGGATTGAGAGTAGAGCCTCAGACAGTATCAGCAGTGATTCATGCTCAGACTACAGATGAGGAGTTGAGCAGTTTGTTACAGTTAGCTGCCAGAGATGGGTCAGATTTCAGAGTTGGAGTGGACGGAGGTCTGAGATTCAGAGATCGTATCTGGGTGCCGAAGACAGAGGACCTGAGACATGATATCATGGAGGAGGCACACAGATCGAGATATTCCATTCATCCAGGGAGCACCAAGATGTACAAAGACCTGCAGCGGAACTTCTGGTGGCGAGGTATGAAGAAGGACGTTGCAGACTTCGTGTCGAGGTGTTTGGTCTGTCAGCAGGTGAAGATCGAGCACCAGAGACCAGCAGGACAGATGCAGAGGATTGAGTTGCCCGAGTGGAAGTGGGAGCACGTGACGATGGATTTTGTTACGGGGCTACCGAAGACACGGAGATTCCACGATGCGATTTGGGTTATAGTCGATCGACTGACCAAGTCGGCGCATTTCTTAGCTATTAAGACCACTCTTGCTCTGGAGGGTCTAGCTAAGTTATATATTGAGGAGATTGTCAGACTTCATGGCGTACCAGTCAGTATTATTTCAGACAGAGATCCCAGATTCACTTCGAGATTTTGGGAGAGTCTACACAGAGCACTGGGGACACGTCTGAAGTTTAGCACAGCTTTCCACCCACAGACAGATGGCCAGTCAGAGCGGACGATACAGACATTGGAGGACATGCTGAGAGCGTGTACACTTGACTGGGCAGGACATTGGGATGAGCATTTGCCGTTGATCGAGTTCGCCTACAACAACAGCTACCACTCGAGTATTGGGATGGCACCCTATGAGGCATTATACGGGAGACCGTGTAGATCGCCGGTATGCTGGAGTGATGTGGGCGAGAGACAGCTAGTTGGACCTGACATTATCCAGTTGTATTCAGAGAAGGTCGACGTGATTCGGAGACGACTAGCTACGGCGCAGAGCAGGCAGAAGAGTTATGCTGATACGCGGAGACGTGAGCTGACTTTTGATGTAGGAGATCATGTCTTCCTGAAGATCTCGCCTTCCAGAGGGGTGATGAGATTCGGGAAGAAGGGGAAGCTGAGTCCGAGGTATGTCGGACCTTTTGAGATATTGGATCGGGTCGGTGAGGTGGCATATAGGATTGCACTACCACCACAGTTCGCAGGACTTCACAACGTCTTCCATGTTTCTATGTTGAGGAAGTACGTGGCCGATCCAGCTCATGTGATAGAGATATCAGTACCGGAGATCCAGCAGGATTTGTCATTAGATGAGAGACCAGTTGAGATCGTGGATCAGATGATACATCAGCTCAGGAGGAGAGCGATTCCTATGGTGAAGGTCAGGTGGCAGCATCACAGTGTTAGAGAGGCTACCTGGGAGATCGAGGAGGATGTCAGGAAGCAGTATCCAGAGTTATTCCGGTAAGTCAGTTATTTCGAATTTCGCGGGCGAAATTCTTTTAAGGAGGGTAGATTGTAATAACCTAAACTAAACATCTTAATTAACTAAACCTAAACCTAATTAACCCTAATTAATCCTGCATGGAGAGGTGGAGGTGTTGGACATGTGGAGGTTGAGGTGGATGGCTTTGGTTGGTTGAGTTTTAGGTTAAGTGTGATTGGATGAGGTGTAGGTGGATTTGGCTATTTAAGGTGATGTTGTTAAGAGATAAGGGTTTGGTCGTTTCTTTCATCATTGCTTGTTATCAGAGAGTGAGAGGAGGTGAACGTCGGAGAAGAAGAAGGAGGTGAAGTAGAAGAAGAGGAGAAGAAGGAGAAGAAGGAAGAAGAAGAGGAGTGAAGTGACTCAAGCTTGGGAGGCTTCTTCAACCGTCAAAAAGGTATGCCAAATCTTCATTATAACTCACTTGTGCCTTGTGAGTGTTGGGGATCGACGTTGGTGTCGAATTCCCCGTCGGAATTCAACCAATTCAGAGGTTGAAGACGACGATCGGTCGACCGGTGCCTGTGGGCAGTCGACCGATCCTATTATTATATTGTTGTTTACCCGCGAACGGTCGAACGATGTCGTTAGACGGTCGACCGTTATACCAGATTGTGCGGGAAAAAGGGGATTTTACTGTTATCGGTCGAACGGGACCACTTAGCCGGTCGACCGAATAACGATGAGAATGGGTCGGTTGGGGATTTTGACTTATTAAACGGTCGAACGTCCTTACCTTGTTCGACCGATCCATTCGATGCTAAGTCGGTTGGGAGCTTTGACCATCAAAACGGTCGACCGCTCTTTAACTCTCGGTCGACCGACTGAGCATTTAATTAAGCGGTAGAGTGCTTGTGTTGATTCGGTCGAACTGTATTTCAGTTCCGGTCGACCGAACGAGACTTGGGCAAAATATTGAAAGTCCTGTTATCGGTCGAACGGCCCCTTGGTTCGACTGGTCGGATATATATATTATATAAAATTGTATAGCGCAGACCTTCCAAACGGTCGACCGCTAGATGACTTTTGTTCGACCGATTGGTCGGTAATTCGGTTGGCGTAGTTCGACCGGTAGAATTGTTTGCACAGTACTGTGTACTGTGTGGGGGACCGGTCGACCGGTGTGCTTGTAGCGGTCGACCGATCTGCCACAGGTTGGTGGATTTATCCACACGCGATCCGTCGATGTCAGGTCGACTACCGGCTCCGAGGCGACGGTCGATTACCGGCTTTGAGAGCTACGGATTTCACCTTCGACGAAGGCGTATTATTGTTGTACTTTTTCCTCTCTTACCGAGCGGGGTGTGAGGGATGTGTACCGTGAACCTTGGGCTGTTTGCGAGGGTTTAGCGGTAGGCCGAGGATGTTCCGGCAGGGTGCGCGCTAGGCGACTCTTGGGGGAGCAGTGGCTGTCGTCTGACCCGAGTTGTGTATTCGGCGGGCTGACTCGCTCCTTGGGTGCGGCGTGTACCGGGGGTTCCTTCCTGCACGTTTTGGGGAGCAGTGGTGTCGACTGACCCTTGTGAGGCAGCGGTGGACTGACTTGACCCTAGTGACAGGAGTGGTTCAGTGCCGCGGAGGCGGTGAGGGCATTATTGTGGGCCCGAGGCGGATGATCATGTGCATAGCATTGCATTGTATTTAATTCCTTTTTATATTTTAGGAGGTTTGGTATACGGGGTTCCTTCAGGGAACTCAGGCATGTTTGTTGTTTGCATTTCAGGTAGCGAGCATGGTTAGAGTTTGAGGTGGTGACCGAGGACGGTGCCCCCGAGATCAGATCCTGTAGTTGTCAGTCTCTTTCTTTTGAGGTGATTACATATTGTATAGCTTTTGTCGTAATCACAGTCAGTCTGTATATTTGACTTCCACGTGGATCATATTTATATTATATATGTTGGTTTGTTTCCCGTGACGTGCCCAGTGTTGACCGTTGACGGTCTTTATTATTGTTTAAATTTTCCGCTGTTTTCGGGTACGTTACACCATCAATGGTGGCGTCTCGATGGCGCCGTTCCTCGTGTTCATGGGCGTGGCCCTCTCCATAACCGCATTCCCCGTCCTGGCGCGCATCCTTGCCGAGCTAAAACTCCTGACAACCGACGTCGGTCGCATGGCCATGTCGGCTGCAGCAGTCAACGACGTCGTCGCATGGATCCTCCTCGCCCTCGCCATCGCCCTCTCCGGCTCTGGCTCCCCTTTAATCACCCTCTGGATCCTCCTAACCGGCATCGCCTTCGTCGTCTTCGCCGCCACCGTCATCCGCCCAGCGCTCGCATGGATGGCGCGACGGTCCCTCGAAGGGGAGCCCGTTAAAGAAATCTACATCTGCGCCACCCTCGTCGCAGTCCTCGGCGCAGGGTTTTTAACCGACGTGATCGGAATCCACGCGTTGTTCGGGGCGTTCATCGTTGGGGTTGTGGTCCCAAAAGACGGGCCGTTCGCTGGAGTTTTAATCGAGAAGATGGAGGATTTGGTGTCGAGTTTGTTTCTCCCGCTTTACTTCGTCTCGAGTGGATTGAAGACTAATGTGGCTACGATTAGTGGCGGGCAGTCGTGGGGGCTGTTGGTGCTCGTTATATTTGTGGCTTGTTTTGGGAAGATTGTGGGGACTATTGTTGTTGCGATGATGACCAAAATTTCGTTTCAAGAGGCTGTCGCGCTTGGGTTCCTCATGAATACCAAGGGACTTGTTGAGCTCATTGTTCTTAACATTGGAAAGGACCGCCAGGTATGAGTTTCTGTACTTGATGTGTTGTTGTATATGTTGTAGCTTAACTCACAATTGCATTTCAATTGGAACTTGGACATTATATATGTTAGTTATATATGAATGAATCTTTTAGATGAAACCTATCCTAACGAATATATATGTGCAGTAAGGTTTTCGTGAAAACTTAACTCATTTTCAGTCCACACGATTTAACATAACTCATTTTAAGTCATTTCTAATTAATACAAAAATGTTGATTTTGACGTTGATACGTTAGCCAATTACACACCAAACATGGTCGCGTCTTCATTAATATATGTTTTCACGACCACATAAGATTTGAAGTTCAGGTGAAATTTTATTCACCTTAATTTGAAATTGACATGCTTACAGAACTACAATTGTTAGTTGTTACAATATTTGAGATGTTTACAAATGGCGCATCATAAGGTACATTTGAGATGTTAGATATATATAAGACAAGGTTACTCTGTTTGAATCCTAAAGAAGTAATTTTAATAAAATCATGCATGCACAGGTTCTAAACGAGGAGACCTTCGCGGTCCTAGTGCTAATGGCCCTATTCACGACCTTCATCACCACTCCAATCGTAATGGCCGTCTACAAACCCGCCCGCCGCGCCTCCCCCTACAACCACCGCACAATCCAACGCCCTGACCGCATCTCCGAACTCCGCATTATAACCTGTTTCCACACCACCCGCAACATCCCCACCATGATCAACCTCGTCGAGTCGTCCCGAGGGACCGGCAACCGTGGCATCACCGTCTACGCCCTCCACCTCATGGAGCTCTCGGAGCGCTCCTCCTCCATCTTCATGGTCAACCAGGTCCGCCGCAACGGCCTCCCTTTCTGGAACAAACGCCGCTTCCCCGGGGACCACATTGTCGTCGCCTTCGAGGCGTACGAGCATCTCAGCTCGGTGTCAGTCCGCCCGATGACGGTCATCTCCGACTTGAGTAATATTCATGAGGATATTGTCACTAGTGCGCAGCAGAAGCGGGCGGCGTTGGTTGTTTTGCCTTACCATAAGCAGCAGCGGGTCGACGGCGGCATGGAGTCGCTTGGACACGGCTACCACATGGTCAACCAGAAGGTGCTGCGGTACGCCCCTTGCTCGGTCGGGATCCTCGTCGACCGTGGCCTCGGTGGGACCACTGTTGTATCGGCTAGAGAGGTTTCGTATGCCATTGCGGTCCTATTCTTCGGTGGTCCGGACGACCGTGAGGCTCTTGCTTATGGTGCCCGCATGGCGGAGCACCCGGGGATTGCCGTGCGTATAACGCGGTTTTTGCCGGAAGTCGGAGGTTCACTTGTGGGGGATATTAATGATAGTGTGGGTATCGATATGGACCCAGAGCAGAAGGCGATGGACGAATCCTTCCTCGAGGAATTGATCACAAGCAAGACTGCTCCGACGAACGTGTCGATAAAGTATGAGGAGAAGAGGGTCGCACGCAGGAGCGATGTGATGTCTGTGATAAAATCGATGGGCCGGTGCAACCTCTTCTTGGTCGGTCGTCAACCGTCGTCTGTGGGTTTGCTTGTGAGGACGGATTCTCCTGAGTTGGGACCAGTTGGTAGCTTTCTAGCCTCTTCAGAGTTCTCTACGACCGCATCTGTTCTGGTCATACAACAATATGATCCGAATGGTGAGAAGTCCTTCTGTGAGGAGGTGGCTGATATTTACGATGTGCCCGACACTCCTCTGGAGTCGGTGGCCCGGGGTGGCCGGAACAGCGACGGGAGCTCTCGTTGAGAATGTGGTGTTTCATCAAAGTGTCTATATATGGTAAACTTATAGTTTGGTCTGCTTAATTTTTCTTGTTTGCTGGTAATTGATAACGCACGTGGCTTTTGCGATTGAGTAATAGTGGTGTAAGCGAAGAAGCTGTTTTTGGTCTCTATTGTAAGTAAATAAGGAGAGCAATGTTTTCGGTTTGGTTAGGTTGATGTTGCACCGGAGAAATGTTGCATCCTTTCATGTAAATTGTAATTGTGATCTTTTATTTAATGTAAAGACATCAAAGGAAATAATAATGACAAGAAGAATAAACTTGCTTGCAGTGAATGTGAAGCAATAACCATGTCATGTATGTTTCTTCTCCCATACACTATGATGGCTGAAGTTGGACCAATAACCATCATGACATTGTATAAAGCTTTTGGAGTTGAATGTTGTGTAAGATGTCATGTACGGTATTGTGTTAATTTCGAAAAGTAATTTGTATTTAAGAGAGTTTTACTTTTCTTTTGAAGATATTCACGGTGAAACCCTTATCATCCATGCAACTCTTCTGAAGCTTATAGCTGAAGTTCACTTTTGTTGGTCCTGCTCCAACTCTTTGTTGATAGAATTATAAATATATTCATGTAATATAACGAGTTACATATGTCGGATAAATATTTCATTGGGATCTAGATAAAGTCAACGTACAAAAACATGTATAGGAAAATAACAAAAGAATGAACAGTGATCAGAGAGGACCTCAAATACCGAGTCATCGGAAGGCGACTTGACTCAGAGAAAATATCGGCCCACAAACCAATGTGTTTGATGGTCTGCCGGTTTTCTCCCAGGATAGAACAATATCATCGTCGATCAGGCACACACCGGAGTCGACGGACCACGAAAGCAACGCAGAATCTCGCAAGAATCGGTCGTCAGAGAACTCTGGATTCGGAGACCTGAAATCGCCGGAGAGGGACTATATTCGTAGAGAGAGGATGATAATAAAACGTGTGTGTATAGGAGGAAACCGACTGTGATATCTATATGTATTTAATTTTGTAACCATCAAGGACTTAATTGCAAAAAAACAATTAACATGAGGTCCAAAAATTAAATACACCTATCACCCTGAGGCTAAAACCTCTAATTTCCCCCAAAACCCACACTTCCTCGCCTCGCCACGCCTCAGACAGGACGTGCATCCGTGCGCACGCATGTGTGGAGAATTCTCTCCTCATCTCTTTTCACCTACAAATGGTCAAGTGAATAGGATGTTTATCAACATCCTTCAATTTGTTAGCTTCACCAATGTGGGACTAAAAGTGAGGTGAGCACATGACACATGGGCAATAGTTCTTATCTTCATCTCAACATTGGATTTCTTCAATTAAGTTATTCATGGGCCTAACCTAAACTCAATAATCCAACACTCTTCAGCCCAACTCGTTTTCAACTTTACGGCATAAGATTTGTGTGCCATTTTGGGTAGGGTTGTCAACGAAGTAGTGTGGGTGAGTTTCTGCTGCCCCACCAAACTTTGGCGGGTCCGTGGGGTGGGGGCAGGATGAGGTAGGTTGATTTTTTTTTAACCGCTACCTGTCATACTTAGAGCGAGTTGGATGAGTAAAGGTGGGTTGGCTGGTAAGATGGGTAAAAAAAATCTTTCAAAATTCAGATTTGGCTAGAATTCATATCCAACAAGAAAAATGATGAAATTGAAATTAGCTAGTTGCATAATCATGGAAGAAACTTGAGTTCGCTCGTTATATTATCATGTATTGTACTTTAAACCAAAACATCTTTTGGTTCTAGAAGAAACAACTTTGAGCAAAAAATAAATTTTCATTAAAATCTCAAAGACAAAAGACAGTATACGATAATCTAGAAATTCATCTATGTTGAACAAAAACACATAAAATCAACAACCAAAAACTAATCGCACAATCATGGAGTCAAATCATAGAACAAGTTGAAAATTCGGTTTTCGGGACAAATTAGTAAAATCTTAACTCAAACCACCAATAGCATGAGTCCTAAAATTTCTACTTAAAAACACCACAATCTTTCAAAAACTCTAGGTTTAGAAGAATTTCCATTTCTTGGGCGAGGTGGGAACGGGAGGTGGCATTGGAGCGATGTTGGAGATAGCTCCGACAGTAGCAGTAGGAAGGGGAAGGTGGGGGTTAGGTTCTGGCGGGAAGGTAGGTTGCGGGGGCTACGACAACCATTAGAGCATCCCTTAATGCTGAGATTTTACGGTCGTGAATCGGTCATCCCAAGGTCATGAATTAAAAAATAGTTTTTTGGTTTGAAAACTGCGGTCGACGACCCGATCATCAAATATTTTATTATTTTATTATTTTTTTGATTTTTTTTGTTTTTGTTTTGATTTTTTTAATATTTTGTTTGAGTTTTTTTTAATTTTTTTTCCAAAAATACGTTTTATAATTGTTTTGATTTTTTAGATTTTTTTTAGATTTTTTAAATTTTTATCAAAATGGATCCCGAAATGATGTGGAGGAGAGAGGTAGGTTGTTGTGGGTTGTGTTGGGTTATGGTTAAGAGATGAATAGTGTAGGAAAGAGAAGAATGTGGGTTGAGGAAAGAGAAAGCTGACGTGGAGGAGAGAGAAAGCTGATTTTGAAGAGAGAGAACTGATGACCAGGTCGTCCAGGTCATGGTTAGTGATGGTCTTAGAGGTTGGCGGGGGCTGTGGCGGTTGATGACAAAATGAGGAATTTTTTTGTTTAGGAATGAGAACGGAAAATTAATATTAATACAAAAAATCACCGAACCGGTTGTCACTACCCATCCCGTTTAGAAAAGAGGGTTGGCGGGTAGGTATGTGGTCAGGTAAAGAAAATTTGACGGTGGTCTGACCATCCCACGCAGATTCCTAATTTGGGTTCTCAACCGATAACCAAGTACATTCATGGGAACCTCAAGCGTGTCACTTGAGAATTCCTGTATATATATAAGTTTTCCCAGTACTTAAGTTTGCATCAAAGAATGCCTTAAAGGTACTTAAGTTTTCTTCAGTGAGTGCCAAATTTTCTTCAGTGAGTGCCAAATTTTCTTTGTGAGTCATGGCAAGGTGACAATCCGCTAAACTATCGCATGGGTCATGGCAAGGTGACAATCCGCTAAACTATTCGCTACCGCTCATAATCGTGCAGATTTGCCTTGTGGTCGTGGTCACTAGAGGAATCGCTTGGGTCCTCCGCCCGCTCCGCCAACCCCGTGTCATTGCCGAGATCATTGTGAGTTCATTAACTTCTTGTCTTCTTTTCTTTGTACATTAACGTGTTTAAATTTGACTTGATTTATTGACTTCTTTCTAGATTAATTAATTTGATTTTTTTGCAACATTTTCTTTATCAATTATTTGTGTTGCGCTACCAAGTCATGTCAGAGTCGTAAGTAGTTTGAACTTTGAACTGGAATATATAATGATTCCTATAAATAAGTTGGTTGTCATTTATTCCTAAGTAGCCATGCTAATATTTGAACTATTACTAACCCAATAATAAGTTTGACATCTTCAAATTTTAATATTAAATTAAATATGAATTTAATAAGTAAGTTATAATAAGCATTTTTTTGAAATAATATATATATATATATTTTAAACCATTTCAAACTTCTTTGAGAAATATTTTTGAAACTAGAGTCGTTATTATCAAGCACAAACATGAAATCCAAATAGAACTCAACCTTTCAAATATCGAGTTTAATTTAATCCAATTCGGCATATCCATCGTCGGAGTTTAATTGATAGAACGTGATTTACTTATTTGAATTCCGGCTTTTATTACTTATGCCCTCATATTTAAATATTGGGTGAAATATGTCTTAAGTCTCTAAATTTTATTGATAACTAACGTATAGTAGTTTTTGCAAAAATAGTTCATGCAAAAATCAAATAATATCAAGAAAACTTTGTTAATTTCGTATCTACTACAAAACACGTACATAACCTAAACCCAAGAACTGGTCGGTGACCACCTCTTTGCATGCTGACATGGCAGGGCGGAATCCTACTAGGCCCGTCGGCCCTCGGCCGGAGCAAAACCTTCCTCGACACCATATTCCCGGCTCGAAGCCTTACCGTACTCGACACCATTGCGAACATCGGCCTCCTCTTCTTTCTCTTCCTCGTCGGCCTCGAGCTGGACCTCCGTTCCATCCGCCGCACCGGCACGAAAGCTCTGGCTATCGCGGCCGCCGGAATCTCCCTCCCCTTCATCCTCGGCATCGGCGCCTCCTTCGTCCTCCGAAACACCATCAATGGTGGCGTCTCGATGGCGCCGTTCCTCGTGTTCATGGGCGTGGCCCTCTCCATAACCGCATTCCCCGTCCTGGCGCGCATCCTTGCCGAGCTAAAACTCCTGACAACCGACGTCGGTCGCATGGCCATGTCGGCTGCAGCAGTCAACGACGTCGTCGCATGGATCCTCCTCGCCCTCGCCATCGCCCTCTCCGGCTCTGGCTCCCCTTTAATCACCCTCTGGATCCTCCTAACCGGCATCGCCTTCGTCGTCTTCGCCGCCACCGTCATCCGCCCAGCGCTCGCATGGATGGCGCGACGGTCCCTCGAAGGGGAGCCCGTTAAAGAAATCTACATCTGCGCCACCCTCGTCGCAGTCCTCGGCGCAGGGTTTTTAACCGACGTGATCGGAATCCACGCGTTGTTCGGGGCGTTCATCGTTGGGGTTGTGGTCCCAAAAGACGGGCCGTTCGCTGGAGTTTTAATCGAGAAGATGGAGGATTTGGTGTCGAGTTTGTTTCTCCCGCTTTACTTCGTCTCGAGTGGATTGAAGACTAATGTGGCTACGATTAGTGGCGGGCAGTCGTGGGGGCTGTTGGTGCTCGTTATATTTGTGGCTTGTTTTGGGAAGATTGTGGGGACTATTGTTGTTGCGATGATGACCAAAATTTCGTTTCAAGAGGCTGTCGCGCTTGGGTTCCTCATGAATACCAAGGGACTTGTTGAGCTCATTGTTCTTAACATTGGAAAGGACCGCCAGGTATGAGTTTCTGTACTTGATGTGTTGTTGTATATGTTGTAGCTTAACTCACAATTGCATTTCAATTGGAACTTGGACATTATATATGTTAGTTATATATGAATGAATCTTTTAGATGAAACCTATCCTAACGAATATATATGTGCAGTAAGGTTTTCGTGAAAACTTAACTCATTTTCAGTCCACACGATTTAACATAACTCATTTTAAGTCATTTCTAATTAATACAAAAATGTTGATTTTGACGTTGATACGTTAGCCAATTACACACCAAACATGGTCGCGTCTTCATTAATATATGTTTTCACGACCACATAAGATTTGAAGTTCAGGTGAAATTTTATTCACCTTAATTTGAAATTGACATGCTTACAGAACTACAATTGTTAGTTGTTACAATATTTGAGATGTTTACAAATGGCGCATCATAAGGTACATTTGAGATGTTAGATATATATAAGACAAGGTTACTCTGTTTGAATCCTAAAGAAGTAATTTTAATAAAATCATGCATGCACAGGTTCTAAACGAGGAGACCTTCGCGGTCCTAGTGCTAATGGCCCTATTCACGACCTTCATCACCACTCCAATCGTAATGGCCGTCTACAAACCCGCCCGCCGCGCCTCCCCCTACAACCACCGCACAATCCAACGCCCTGACCGCATCTCCGAACTCCGCATTATAACCTGTTTCCACACCACCCGCAACATCCCCACCATGATCAACCTCGTCGAGTCGTCCCGAGGGACCGGCAACCGTGGCATCACCGTCTACGCCCTCCACCTCATGGAGCTCTCGGAGCGCTCCTCCTCCATCTTCATGGTCAACCAGGTCCGCCGCAACGGCCTCCCTTTCTGGAACAAACGCCGCTTCCCCGGGGACCACATTGTCGTCGCCTTCGAGGCGTACGAGCATCTCAGCTCGGTGTCAGTCCGCCCGATGACGGTCATCTCCGACTTGAGTAATATTCATGAGGATATTGTCACTAGTGCGCAGCAGAAGCGGGCGGCGTTGGTTGTTTTGCCTTACCATAAGCAGCAGCGGGTCGACGGCGGCATGGAGTCGCTTGGACACGGCTACCACATGGTCAACCAGAAGGTGCTGCGGTACGCCCCTTGCTCGGTCGGGATCCTCGTCGACCGTGGCCTCGGTGGGACCACTGTTGTATCGGCTAGAGAGGTTTCGTATGCCATTGCGGTCCTATTCTTCGGTGGTCCGGACGACCGTGAGGCTCTTGCTTATGGTGCCCGCATGGCGGAGCACCCGGGGATTGCCGTGCGTATAACGCGGTTTTTGCCGGAAGTCGGAGGTTCACTTGTGGGGGATATTAATGATAGTGTGGGTATCGATATGGACCCAGAGCAGAAGGCGATGGACGAATCCTTCCTCGAGGAATTGATCACAAGCAAGACTGCTCCGACGAACGTGTCGATAAAGTATGAGGAGAAGAGGGTCGCACGCAGGAGCGATGTGATGTCTGTGATAAAATCGATGGGCCGGTGCAACCTCTTCTTGGTCGGTCGTCAACCGTCGTCTGTGGGTTTGCTTGTGAGGACGGATTCTCCTGAGTTGGGACCAGTTGGTAGCTTTCTAGCCTCTTCAGAGTTCTCTACGACCGCATCTGTTCTGGTCATACAACAATATGATCCGAATGGTGAGAAGTCCTTCTGTGAGGAGGTGGCTGATATTTACGATGTGCCCGACACTCCTCTGGAGTCGGTGGCCCGGGGTGGCCGGAACAGCGACGGGAGCTCTCGTTGAGAATGTGGTGTTTCATCAAAGTGTCTATATATGGTAAACTTATAGTTTGGTCTGCTTAATTTTTCTTGTTTGCTGGTAATTGATAACGCACGTGGCTTTTGCGATTGAGTAATAGTGGTGTAAGCGAAGAAGCTGTTTTTGGTCTCTATTGTAAGTAAATAAGGAGAGCAATGTTTTCGGTTTGGTTAGGTTGATGTTGCACCGGAGAAATGTTGCATCCTTTCATGTAAATTGTAATTGTGATCTTTTATTTAATGTAAAGACATCAAAGGAAATAATAATGACAAGAAGAATAAACTTGCTTGCAGTGAATGTGAAGCAATAACCATGTCATGTATGTTTCTTCTCCCATACACTATGATGGCTGAAGTTGGACCAATAACCATCATGACATTGTATAAAGCTTTTGGAGTTGAATGTTGTGTAAGATGTCATGTACGGTATTGTGTTAATTTCGAAAAGTAATTTGTATTTAAGAGAGTTTTACTTTTCTTTTGAAGATATTCACGGTGAAACCCTTATCATCCATGCAACTCTTCTGAAGCTTATAGCTGAAGTTCACTTTTGTTGGTCCTGCTCCAACTCTTTGTTGATAGAATTATAAATATATTCATGTAATATAACGAGTTACATATGTCGGATAAATATTTCATTGGGATCTAGATAAAGTCAACGTACAAAAACATGTATAGGAAAATAACAAAAGAATGAACAGTGATCAGAGAGGACCTCAAATACCGAGTCATCGGAAGGCGACTTGACTCAGAGAAAATATCGGCCCACAAACCAATGTGTTTGATGGTCTGCCGGTTTTCTCCCAGGATAGAACAATATCATCGTCGATCAGGCGCACACCGGAGTCGACGGACCACGAAAGCAACGCAGAATCTCGCAAGAATCGGTCGTCAGAGAACTCTGGATTCGGAGACCTGAAATCGCCGGAGAGGGACTATATTCGTAGAGAGAGGATGATAATAAAACGTGTGTGTATAGGAGGAAACCGACTGTGATATCTATATGTATTTAATTTTGTAACCATCAAGGACTTAATTGCAAAAAAACAATTAACATGAGGTCCAAAAATTAAATACACCTATCACCCTGAGGCTAAAACCTCTAATTTCCCCCAAAACCCACACTTCCTCGCCTCGCCACGCCTCAGACAGGACGTGCATCCGTGCGCACGCATGTGTGGAGAATTCTCTCCTCATCTCTTTTCACCTACAAATGGTCAAGTGAATAGGATGTTTATCAACATCCTTCAATTTGTTAGCTTCACCAATGTGGGACTAAAAGTGAGGTGAGCACATGACACATGGGCAATAGTTCTTATCTTCATCTCAACATTGGATTTCTTCAATTAAGTTATTCATGGGCCTAACCTAAACTCAATAATCCAACACTCTTCAGCCCAACTCGTTTTCAACTTTACGGCATAAGATTTGTGTGCCATTTTGGGTAGGGTTGTCAACGAAGTAGTGTGGGTGAGTTTCTGCTGCCCCACCAAACTTTGGCGGGTCCGTGGGGTGGGGGCAGGATGAGGTAGGTTGATTTTTTTTTAACCGCTACCTGTCATACTTAGAGCGAGTTGGATGAGTAAAGGTGGGTTGGCTGGTAAGATGGGTAAAAAAAATCTTTCAAAATTCAGATTTGGCTAGAATTCATATCCAACAAGAAAAATGATGAAATTGAAATTAGCTAGTTGCATAATCATGGAAGAAACTTGAGTTCGCTCGTTATATTATCATGTATTGTACTTTAAACCAAAACATCTTTTGGTTCTAGAAGAAACAACTTTGAGCAAAAAATAAATTTTCATTAAAATCTCAAAGACAAAAGACAGTATACGATAATCTAGAAATTCATCTATGTTGAACAAAAACACATAAAATCAACAACCAAAAACTAATCGCACAATCATGGAGTCAAATCATAGAACAAGTTGAAAATTCGGTTTTCGGGACAAATTAGTAAAATCTTAACTCAAACCACCAATAGCATGAGTCCTAAAATTTCTACTTAAAAACACCACAATCTTTCAAAAACTCTAGGTTTAGAAGAATTTCCATTTCTTGGGCGAGGTGGGAACGGGAGGTGGCATTGGAGCGATGTTGGAGATAGCTCCGACAGTAGCAGTAGGAAGGGGAAGGTGGGGGTTAGGTTCTGGCGGGAAGGTAGGTTGCGGGGGCTACGACAACCATTAGAGCATCCCTTAATGCTGAGATTTTACGGTCGTGAATCGGTCATCCCAAGGTCATGAATTAAAAAATAGTTTTTTGGTTTGAAAACTGCGGTCGACGACCCGATCATCAAATATTTTATTATTTTATTATTTTTTTGATTTTTTTTGTTTTTGTTTTGATTTTTTTAATATTTTGTTTGAGTTTTTTTTAAATTTTTTTCCAAAAATACGTTTTATAATTGTTTTGATTTTTTAGATTTTTTTTAGATTTTTTAAATTTTTATCAAAATGGATCCCGAAATGATGTGGAGGAGAGAGGTAGGTTGTTGTGGGTTGTGTTGGGTTATGGTTAAGAGATGAATAGTGTAGGAAAGAGAAGAATGTGGGTTGAGGAAAGAGAAAGCTGACGTGGAGGAGAGAGAAAGCTGATTTTGAAGAGAGAGAACTGATGACCAGGTCGTCCAGGTCATGGTTAGTGATGGTCTTAGAGGTTGGCGGGGGCTGTGGCGGTTGATGACAAAATGAGGAATTTTTTTGTTTAGGAATGAGAACGGAAAATTAATATTAATACAAAAAATCACCGAACCGGTTGTCACTACCCATCCCGTTTAGAAAAGAGGGTTGGCGGGTAGGTATGTGGTCAGGTAAAGAAAATTTGACGGTGGTCTGACCATCCCACGCAGATTCCTAATTTGGGTTCTCAACCGATAACCAAGTACATTCATGGGAACCTCAAGCGTGTCACTTGAGAATTCCTGTATATATATAAGTTTTCCCAGTACTTAAGTTTGCATCAAAGAATGCCTTAAAGGTACTTAAGTTTTCTTCAGTGAGTGCCAAATTTTCTTCAGTGAGTGCCAAATTTTCTTTGTGAGTCATGGCAAGGTGACAATCCGCTAAACTATCGCATGGGTCATGGCAAGGTGACAATCCGCTAAACTATTCGCTACCGCTCATAATCGTGCAGATTTGCCTTGTGGTCGTGGTCACTAGAGGAATCGCTTGGGTCCTCCGCCCGCTCCGCCAACCCCGTGTCATTGCCGAGATCATTGTGAGTTCATTAACTTCTTGTCTTCTTTTCTTTGTACATTAACGTGTTTAAATTTGACTTGATTTATTGACTTCTTTCTAGATTAATTAATTTGATTTTTTTGCAACATTTTCTTTATCAATTATTTGTGTTGCGCTACCAAGTCATGTCAGAGTCGTAAGTAGTTTGAACTTTGAACTGGAATATATAATGATTCCTATAAATAAGTTGGTTGTCATTTATTCCTAAGTAGCCATGCTAATATTTGAACTATTACTAACCCAATAATAAGTTTGACATCTTCAAATTTTAATATTAAATTAAATATGAATTTAATAAGTAAGTTATAATAAGCATTTTTTTGAAATAATATATATATATATATTTTAAACCATTTCAAACTTCTTTGAGAAATATTTTTGAAACTAGAGTCGTTATTATCAAGCACAAACATGAAATCCAAATAGAACTCAACCTTTCAAATATCGAGTTTAATTTAATCCAATTCGGCATATCCATCGTCGGAGTTTAATTGATAGAACGTGATTTACTTATTTGAATTCCGGCTTTTATTACTTATGCCCTCATATTTAAATATTGGGTGAAATATGTCTTAAGTCTCTAAATTTTATTGATAACTAACGTATAGTAGTTTTTGCAAAAATAGTTCATGCAAAAATCAAATAATATCAAGAAAACTTTGTTAATTTCGTATCTACTACAAAACACGTACATAACCTAAACCCAAGAACTGGTCGGTGACCACCTCTTTGCATGCTGACATGGCAGGGCGGAATCCTACTAGGCCCGTCGGCCCTCGGCCGGAGCAAAACCTTCCTCGACACCATATTCCCGGCTCGAAGCCTTACCGTACTCGACACCATTGCGAACATCGGCCTCCTCTTCTTTCTCTTCCTCGTCGGCCTCGAGCTGGACCTCCGTTCCATCCGCCGCACCGGCACGAAAGCTCTGGCTATCGCGGCCGCCGGAATCTCCCTCCCCTTCATCCTCGGCATCGGCGCCTCCTTCGTCCTCCGAAACACCATCAATGGTGGCGTCTCGATGGCGCCGTTCCTCGTGTTCATGGGCGTGGCCCTCTCCATAACCGCATTCCCCGTCCTGGCGCGCATCCTTGCCGAGCTAAAACTCCTGACAACCGACGTCGGTCGCATGGCCATGTCGGCTGCAGCAGTCAACGACGTCGTCGCATGGATCCTCCTCGCCCTCGCCATCGCCCTCTCCGGCTCTGGCTCCCCTTTAATCACCCTCTGGATCCTCCTAACCGGCATCGCCTTCGTCGTCTTCGCCGCCACCGTCATCCGCCCAGCGCTCGCATGGATGGCGCGACGGTCCCTCGAAGGGGAGCCCGTTAAAGAAATCTACATCTGCGCCACCCTCGTCGCAGTCCTCGGCGCAGGGTTTTTAACCGACGTGATCGGAATCCACGCGTTGTTCGGGGCGTTCATCGTTGGGGTTGTGGTCCCAAAAGACGGGCCGTTCGCTGGAGTTTTAATCGAGAAGATGGAGGATTTGGTGTCGAGTTTGTTTCTCCCGCTTTACTTCGTCTCGAGTGGATTGAAGACTAATGTGGCTACGATTAGTGGCGGGCAGTCGTGGGGGCTGTTGGTGCTCGTTATATTTGTGGCTTGTTTTGGGAAGATTGTGGGGACTATTGTTGTTGCGATGATGACCAAAATTTCGTTTCAAGAGGCTGTCGCGCTTGGGTTCCTCATGAATACCAAGGGACTTGTTGAGCTCATTGTTCTTAACATTGGAAAGGACCGCCAGGTATGAGTTTCTGTACTTGATGTGTTGTTGTATATGTTGTAGCTTAACTCACAATTGCATTTCAATTGGAACTTGGACATTATATATGTTAGTTATATATGAATGAATCTTTTAGATGAAACCTATCCTAACGAATATATATGTGCAGTAAGGTTTTCGTGAAAACTTAACTCATTTTCAGTCCACACGATTTAACATAACTCATTTTAAGTCATTTCTAATTAATACAAAAATGTTGATTTTGACGTTGATACGTTAGCCAATTACACACCAAACATGGTCGCGTCTTCATTAATATATGTTTTCACGACCACATAAGATTTGAAGTTCAGGTGAAATTTTATTCACCTTAATTTGAAATTGACATGCTTACAGAACTACAATTGTTAGTTGTTACAATATTTGAGATGTTTACAAATGGCGCATCATAAGGTACATTTGAGATGTTAGATATATATAAGACAAGGTTACTCTGTTTGAATCCTAAAGAAGTAATTTTAATAAAATCATGCATGCACAGGTTCTAAACGAGGAGACCTTCGCGGTCCTAGTGCTAATGGCCCTATTCACGACCTTCATCACCACTCCAATCGTAATGGCCGTCTACAAACCCGCCCGCCGCGCCTCCCCCTACAACCACCGCACAATCCAACGCCCTGACCGCATCTCCGAACTCCGCATTATAACCTGTTTCCACACCACCCGCAACATCCCCACCATGATCAACCTCGTCGAGTCGTCCCGAGGGACCGGCAACCGTGGCATCACCGTCTACGCCCTCCACCTCATGGAGCTCTCGGAGCGCTCCTCCTCCATCTTCATGGTCAACCAGGTCCGCCGCAACGGCCTCCCTTTCTGGAACAAACGCCGCTTCCCCGGGGACCACATTGTCGTCGCCTTCGAGGCGTACGAGCATCTCAGCTCGGTGTCAGTCCGCCCGATGACGGTCATCTCCGACTTGAGTAATATTCATGAGGATATTGTCACTAGTGCGCAGCAGAAGCGGGCGGCGTTGGTTGTTTTGCCTTACCATAAGCAGCAGCGGGTCGACGGCGGCATGGAGTCGCTTGGACACGGCTACCACATGGTCAACCAGAAGGTGCTGCGGTACGCCCCTTGCTCGGTCGGGATCCTCGTCGACCGTGGCCTCGGTGGGACCACTGTTGTATCGGCTAGAGAGGTTTCGTATGCCATTGCGGTCCTATTCTTCGGTGGTCCGGACGACCGTGAGGCTCTTGCTTATGGTGCCCGCATGGCGGAGCACCCGGGGATTGCCGTGCGTATAACGCGGTTTTTGCCGGAAGTCGGAGGTTCACTTGTGGGGGATATTAATGATAGTGTGGGTATCGATATGGACCCAGAGCAGAAGGCGATGGACGAATCCTTCCTCGAGGAATTGATCACAAGCAAGACTGCTCCGACGAACGTGTCGATAAAGTATGAGGAGAAGAGGGTCGCACGCAGGAGCGATGTGATGTCTGTGATAAAATCGATGGGCCGGTGCAACCTCTTCTTGGTCGGTCGTCAACCGTCGTCTGTGGGTTTGCTTGTGAGGACGGATTCTCCTGAGTTGGGACCAGTTGGTAGCTTTCTAGCCTCTTCAGAGTTCTCTACGACCGCATCTGTTCTGGTCATACAACAATATGATCCGAATGGTGAGAAGTCCTTCTGTGAGGAGGTGGCTGATATTTACGATGTGCCCGACACTCCTCTGGAGTCGGTGGCCCGGGGTGGCCGGAACAGCGACGGGAGCTCTCGTTGAGAATGTGGTGTTTCATCAAAGTGTCTATATATGGTAAACTTATAGTTTGGTCTGCTTAATTTTTCTTGTTTGCTGGTAATTGATAACGCACGTGGCTTTTGCGATTGAGTAATAGTGGTGTAAGCGAAGAAGCTGTTTTTGGTCTCTATTGTAAGTAAATAAGGAGAGCAATGTTTTCGGTTTGGTTAGGTTGATGTTGCACCGGAGAAATGTTGCATCCTTTCATGTAAATTGTAATTGTGATCTTTTATTTAATGTAAAGACATCAAAGGAAATAATAATGACAAGAAGAATAAACTTGCTTGCAGTGAATGTGAAGCAATAACCATGTCATGTATGTTTCTTCTCCCATACACTATGATGGCTGAAGTTGGACCAATAACCATCATGACATTGTATAAAGCTTTTGGAGTTGAATGTTGTGTAAGATGTCATGTACGGTATTGTGTTAATTTCGAAAAGTAATTTGTATTTAAGAGAGTTTTACTTTTCTTTTGAAGATATTCACGGTGAAACCCTTATCATCCATGCAACTCTTCTGAAGCTTATAGCTGAAGTTCACTTTTGTTGGTCCTGCTCCAACTCTTTGTTGATAGAATTATAAATATATTCATGTAATATAACGAGTTACATATGTCGGATAAATATTTCATTGGGATCTAGATAAAGTCAACGTACAAAAACATGTATAGGAAAATAACAAAAGAATGAACAGTGATCAGAGAGGACCTCAAATACCGAGTCATCGGAAGGCGACTTGACTCAGAGAAAATATCGGCCCACAAACCAATGTGTTTGATGGTCTGCCGGTTTTCTCCCAGGATAGAACAATATCATCGTCGATCAGGCGCACACCGGAGTCGACGGACCACGAAAGCAACGCAGAATCTCGCAAGAATCGGTCGTCAGAGAACTCTGGATTCGGAGACCTGAAATCGCCGGAGAGGGACTATATTCGTAGAGAGAGGATGATAATAAAACGTGTGTGTATAGGAGGAAACCGACTGTGATATCTATATGTATTTAATTTTGTAACCATCAAGGACTTAATTGCAAAAAAACAATTAACATGAGGTCCAAAAATTAAATACACCTATCACCCTGAGGCTAAAACCTCTAATTTCCCCCAAAACCCACACTTCCTCGCCTCGCCACGCCTCAGACAGGACGTGCATCCGTGCGCACGCATGTGTGGAGAATTCTCTCCTCATCTCTTTTCACCTACAAATGGTCAAGTGAATAGGATGTTTATCAACATCCTTCAATTTGTTAGCTTCACCAATGTGGGACTAAAAGTGAGGTGAGCACATGACACATGGGCAATAGTTCTTATCTTCATCTCAACATTGGATTTCTTCAATTAAGTTATTCATGGGCCTAACCTAAACTCAATAATCCAACACTCTTCAGCCCAACTCGTTTTCAACTTTACGGCATAAGATTTGTGTGCCATTTTGGGTAGGGTTGTCAACGAAGTAGTGTGGGTGAGTTTCTGCTGCCCCACCAAACTTTGGCGGGTCCGTGGGGTGGGGGCAGGATGAGGTAGGTTGATTTTTTTTTAACCGCTACCTGTCATACTTAGAGCGAGTTGGATGAGTAAAGGTGGGTTGGCTGGTAAGATGGGTAAAAAAAATCTTTCAAAATTCAGATTTGGCTAGAATTCATATCCAACAAGAAAAATGATGAAATTGAAATTAGCTAGTTGCATAATCATGGAAGAAACTTGAGTTCGCTCGTTATATTATCATGTATTGTACTTTAAACCAAAACATCTTTTGGTTCTAGAAGAAACAACTTTGAGCAAAAAATAAATTTTCATTAAAATCTCAAAGACAAAAGACAGTATACGATAATCTAGAAATTCATCTATGTTGAACAAAAACACATAAAATCAACAACCAAAAACTAATCGCACAATCATGGAGTCAAATCATAGAACAAGTTGAAAATTCGGTTTTCGGGACAAATTAGTAAAATCTTAACTCAAACCACCAATAGCATGAGTCCTAAAATTTCTACTTAAAAACACCACAATCTTTCAAAAACTCTAGGTTTAGAAGAATTTCCATTTCTTGGGCGAGGTGGGAACGGGAGGTGGCATTGGAGCGATGTTGGAGATAGCTCCGACAGTAGCAGTAGGAAGGGGACGGTGGGGGTTAGGTTCTGGCGGGAAGGTAGGTTGCGGGGGCTACGACAACCATTAGAGCATCCCTTAATGCTGAGATTTTACGGTCGTGAATCGGTCATCCCAAGGTCATGAATTAAAAAATAGTTTTTTGGTTTGAAAACTGCGGTCGACGACCCGATCATCAAATATTTTATTATTTTATTATTTTTTTGATTTTTTTTGTTTTTGTTTTGATTTTTTTAATATTTTGTTTGAGTTTTTTTTAAATTTTTTTCCAAAAATACGTTTTATAATTGTTTTGATTTTTTAGATTTTTTTTAGATTTTTTAAATTTTTATCAAAATGGATCCCGAAATGATGTGGAGGAGAGAGGTAGGTTGTTGTGGGTTGTGTTGGGTTATGGTTAAGAGATGAATAGTGTAGGAAAGAGAAGAATGTGGGTTGAGGAAAGAGAAAGCTGACGTGGAGGAGAGAGAAAGCTGATTTTGAAGAGAGAGAACTGATGACCAGGTCGTCCAGGTCATGGTTAGTGATGGTCTTAGAGGTTGGCGGGGGCTGTGGCGGTTGATGACAAAATGAGGAATTTTTTTGTTTAGGAATGAGAACGGAAAATTAATATTAATACAAAAAATCACCGAACCGGTTGTCACTACCCATCCCGTTTAGAAAAGAGGGTTGGCGGGTAGGTATGTGGTCAGGTAAAGAAAATTTGACGGTGGTCTGACCATCCCACGCAGATTCCTAATTTGGGTTCTCAACCGATAACCAAGTACATTCATGGGAACCTCAAGCGTGTCACTTGAGAATTCCTGTATATATATATATATATATATATATATATATACAGGAATTCTCAAGTGAGCTCAGAGCTTAATCAAACTAAATTAAGCCCTCACAATATCCACCACTCATTTCAAAATGTAAGGTATATTAAGAAAAAAACGGTTATGCTAATGAATGGTGAGAATAACTGTAAATAAGATCCAATGGTGAGATTGTAGGGGGCTTAAACTAAATTTGACGAGCCTTCGGCTTACTAGAGCTTGACCATATATATATATATACATATATATATATATATACATATATATATATATATACATATATATATATATATATATACATATATATATATATAGTAAGGTTAGAATGAGTCCGGGGCTCAATTTGATTAAATGAGCTCCTCAAGATCTAATCATTCATTTTAATCTGATGGTTGTGAATGTTTTACTTTAAGTTAGGGTATTTAAGTAAATTCGTTGGTCTTCTCAAACCCTTCAATCAATATTACCAAAAGAAACCCAATTTCTTCCTTCTATTTTCATCACCCCTTTCTCCTCCCCCTCCAAACCGTTGTTGCTTATCAATACCACGGATTCGATGCATCTTGCTTTTTTTGGTTAATTTTTACTACTGATATCATTTTTTGGGTTTTTAATCCTGATTTCAGTTCTTGTTGTTTTTATTTTGGGAAAAATTTCGTCTTTGCTTAGATTTCACTACGCCGGATTCTTCGAGACGTCTTGCTTTTTTTGGGTTAGATGTTGCTGCTGATTTCGGTTTTGTTTGGTTTGTTGTTGTTGATTTCGGTTTTGTTGGTTTTTTGCTGCTGATTTCGGTTTTGTTTTGGTTAGATGTTGAGGTCGATTTTCAGTTTTGTTTGGTTTGTTGCTGTTGATTACGGTTTTGTTGGGGTTTCTTGTGCTGATTT
The DNA here is from genome assembly GCA_963682175.1 of Triglochin maritima. NCBI lineage: Eukaryota > Viridiplantae > Streptophyta > Magnoliopsida > Alismatales > Juncaginaceae > Triglochin > Triglochin maritima. Next base: position 50,189,027 of record OY821774.1, on the reverse strand, counting down.
CGGTTTTGTTGGTTTTTTGCTGTCGATTTTGATTTGGTTTGGTTTTTTGCTGCTGATTTTGATTTGATTTTGCTTGGTTTTTTGCTGCTGATTTCGATTTTTATTATGTGGATCTTTAATCTTGCGGTTTATTTGGGATGTGGATAAATTTTGGTAGGATATATTGGTTAAAAATTAACATAATCGTTGTTAATTTAACATTAAGTTATGCTATTTAATTTTAAATAAACAAGTATTATTTTACTGCCACTCTCCAATAACATATTGTCGAATTAATTTCAGTTCTTGTGCAGGTACATGTACATTACGATTCTTTTCAAGCTTGCACATATATTGGATTAGCTGTAACATAATTGTTATAACTGTAATATTAAGTTATGATATTTAATAATATTGAATGTTACATAAACAAATATGAGTAGTTCAGCCAGTTTTCGAATTCAATATCATACGTTTGAAATAAGTGGAATCTGATGTTATAAATTAAGCATTGTTTTTATTAATGTAGATTAGAAGTGACTCTAAAGCGTCAAAGAGAGAATGAAAATAGATGAGATTATAATGACAATAATAACAAAGGAGAACTACTAACTGAATGAAACCTTGAAGCTGAAATGGAAAAAATATACACTAGAAGTATCTTTCACATCTTTCAGATAGAGCTAAAGAAGAGGTTTATGTGCAATGTTACGATTGAAAATAAGGACGAAATTTCAGTTACATACAATATCAGCAAGATAGATGAAGACAATGGAACGATGCATGTAAGGTTCGAAGGCATTGATCATGTGTTATGTAACTTGTATGAATAAATCTATTAGATATAATATTACGTAACATTCCATTTTTATTGTAAAAAAACTTATTACTTATCACAAATGTCCTTAGGGGAGCAATTCTCCTCCATAGCTTTGGTCTCGGTGGTCGTCCCGTACTCATCCGTCCCACACACGTAGATGACATTATATCCCCGTAACTTGTATGATTGTATCTATTAGCAGTAGTATTACGGTAACAACCGTACTATCAACAAGATGCTGTAATATTATTTTTTAAAACTTAATATAAAAAGGGTATTACATTCACAACCGTAATATAATAATGTAACCATAAAATTAGTTTGTTCGTCGTAATATACTGATTTTTTTACTAAAGTCACATGAAGTGATAGATGATAGCATCATGTGTAACTAAAATTGTTATTCGTAAAAAAATTAATATTACGTTCGAAACTGTAATATAAATTTGGTGTAATAATATGATATCGTTAGCCATAATATAATGTAATTTTGTTTAGTAACGTTTCGTAAATACTAATGGATGACTGCATCATGTGTAACGGAAATTGTTGTTCGTAAATAGATTAATATTACGTTCTAAATCATAATATAATGTTGTTTCCGTAATATTAGTTTGTTAGCCGTAATATGTAGATTTTTTTATACAAAAGTTCGTCAAACTCCAAGAACATTGGTTTCAATCTATTCATATAACACATTCAAAAAATAATTTATTGAATGTGGAATATGAGAATGGAGCAAGCAAAATCTGGTTTCAGTACTTATAAATATCAAAAATAGGAAACTCGAACCATTTAAAAAAAGTAATACTAAGAATGGTAGTGAAGCCTGTTACTAAATACTAGTTGTATCTATTAGCTGTAATATTACGGGAACAACTGTGTATATTGTAATGTGGTTCTTCATATAATTTTAGGTTTAGAAACGTTTCAAAAAATGATCTAGAATTACAACGTGTAATGTAACTTGTACAATATATGTATTAGTTGTAATATTACAGAATATTCTATATTCTCTTATTTTTTATTAATATGTTAGGTTTTGTTCAACGCAATGGTTAATGAGTACCGACTATGTACGTTGTCTGTCTGTATATTGTAGCCGTAATTTGATGGTAACAACTGTAATATCGGGATGCTGCTGTAATATAACTTTACAAACCGTAATATTAAAATAGTATTACCTTAATCATACGTAATATCAAGATGAAATATTAATTTGCGAGATGTAAGATACAATAGTCCTACCCAATTTAAAAAATGGATGCCTAATAATGTGTAAAATGTAACGTGGATCTTAAGATAATTTGAGGTTTACAAACGTTTAAAAAAGAAGTAATGGAGAAGTACAACATGTGTTATGTAACTTGTATGAATAGAGTAAATCTATTAGCTTTAATATTACGGAAAATTCTATATACTCTTACTTTGTTGAATATGTTAACTTTTGTTCAACGTAACGGTGAATGAGAACAAGTTATGTACCTTGTTTGACTGAAACTATTAACTGTAATATTATGGTAAGAACTGTAATATCGACAAACTGCTGTAATATTATTAGTCAAAACGTAATATTAGAAGGGCATAACACTAAGCATAAGTAACCTCAGGATATGATATACATCAACATTCAACAGAATGATAATTTAGATGAACACTTCCATGCCAATGTTATCCACATCTATCACAAAACCCACAAAAGAACAAGATAAGGCCTATACAATAAGAAAAATTAGATCAAAATTCACATTATGGAAGACACCATCATTGTTACAGGGACATGTTCTCTCAACAAAGTTCACCTTGTCCAGCTTACACACAAAAAAACAACCCAAGTACACATCATTGGGTTATGACACTGTAGACAAGGAAGCTAAGCTGAAAGAAACAAAGAGAAAGAAAAAGAAGAGAACAAACTGAAGAGAAGGTTCCCTTTGCACGTAAAAGGAAAAGAAACTCATCCATCTTACTTTAAGAAGCTCATGTACTTTTATACTTTGTAAGCCATCCAATTTTGCCATGATTCTCTTGCACCCGCACTTTTCAACACCTTGTCATCCCCATTTAAAGCTTAAATCCGAGCAAAATTGAGAGAATAGATCTTTCTATCTCTGAAATAGATACAACAACCAGAGAATCCACAATGTTGCTAGACTAGTTAAAGAACAAGATGGGAAAAAATCAGAGCTTTGGCGAAGTTAGTGCCTGGATGGCTGGCTTTGTCACTTATGAATCTACAGAATCAGCAGAGGAATGCGAGTCGTGGCTAGTTTCCTCGCCCGAAGAATCTGATGGACTGCCCTGGTTGCTGTCTTCATTGTTTTGAGTCCTTAGTCTCCCCGACCTGGATCGAATATTTGAACCCACAGGGAATGGTTCCTGCCAGATGAAGTCGTGTTATAAAGAGCTTGAAGCCTTATAATAGGTATTACGTAGCTAGAAAAATAATTACTAGCACACGCAAATGAAATTAAATAACAACTGAATGTAAGGTTCTTTCAGGCTGTTACAATCACCAATGTAAGACGAGGGAGTAATCTGAACAACCGTACCAGGATAATAGAATTAGCAAATTAACTGACATAAAAGAAACCAAGTAACTATACCTGATCGCCAGCATTTGGACCATCTGAGTGAAACAGAATTGGACGGCATCTTTTATCCTCATTCATCAAGCTTGAATTCTGGAAATGAGCAATTAGCGCAGCCTTTCCTTGGATTCTGGCATATGCCAGTGATGCTACTTTCTCGTTGTTGATTTTTTCCCATTTTTTCCCATTAAATGCCTACATAAGTCACTAAGATTGTCACTCTACCAACACTAAGATTAAACAGCTCATGCTCCACTCTACCAAAGAAAACTTCAAAACTTAAGTGCATCCCCATATTATCGATCAAAAAAAAGTGCATCCCTATATTCAAACTGTGAAGAGCATAGAATAGAACCTTATAGAATGGAACAATTTGTTGGGGATCAATGATATTGATGAAGGCATAACCCACATTGCACTTGTTCTGAAAGATATAAATGATGTCAGTAAATACAAATAAGAACATAAATCCAGTATCATATGGACCACTTCTCTGGAATTACCTTAAAATCTATAGGTAAATAAATGAAGTCGTAAGTACCACGATGATTCTCATCAATAGCAGCCAACAACATCTTTGAAGTGTATCTGAAAAAGAAGACATCAACGGGAGTAATTGACTTTATACATGTAGAATAAAAGTCATACAGAAAATTAAAATAGAAATTGCAAGCAAAATGAAGAAAGAATTATGGACTAGATATATGTACTTGTTGGGACTTCGTTCCCAAATTAGGCTGGCGCCGAAAGCCGACTCAAACCGTACCAAAACCCTCCCTTTCCATCCCAGTAATGGTGTCAGCCTTCCGAGCCGGGACTTCGGATATCTCGCGCAGGCTCCGATCGATCCCCTGGTCGACAACGGTCACGAAAGCCACCTCCGCCTGCTTCTTCCTCACCAAGGTCGCCTGCGCCGTCCACCTCGTCAACGCCCACCTCGTCGACCTCTTGCAGAGCCCCAGGCCACTAGGGTTAGATGTTTCACGATGGGGAGGTGGGGAGGAAGGAGAGGGTTAGGGGTTTGAGGAACCACGTTTTGGGAGAGAGAGATTTGGGGTGCGTGAGTTTTGTGTTGGGTGAGGGTGAGAGGGTTTTGATTTTTCTCTAATACCAAGTTTACCCTTCTGTGAGTAATTGTGAGAATATTTTATAACCACCATTAGATTTAATTTGGATGGTAGATGATTAAGGGACTCACTTAAGCCTAATTGAGCCCCGGGCTCATTCTATAATTTCTGTATATATATATATATATATATATATATATATATATATATTCTAGTGAGTCTCGGGCTTAATTTTTCTAAATTAAGCCCCCACAATATCCACCATTTATTTCAAATTGTAAGGTAGATTAAGAAAAAAACGGTTATGTTGATGAATGGTGAGATTAACTGTAAATAAGATCCAATTGTGAGATTGTAGGGGGCTTAAACTAAATTTGATGAGTTCTGGGCTCATTAGAGTTTGACCATATATATATATATACATATACATATACATATATACAAGAATTCTCTAGTAAGTTCGGGGCTTAATTTTTCTAAATTAAGCCCCCATAATATCCACCAATCATTTTAAATTGTAAGGTAGATTAAGAAAAAAAATGGTTATGTTAATGAATGGTGAGATTAACTGTAAATAAGATCTAATTGTGAGATTGTAGGAAGCTTAAACTAAATTTGATGAGTCTAAGCTCACTAGAACTTGACCATATATATATATATATATATAGTTATGCTAATGAATGATGAGATTAACTGTAAATAAGATCTAATGGTGAGATTGTAGGAAACTTAAACTAAATTTGATGAGCCTAAGCTCACTAGAACTTGACCATATATATATATATATATATATACATATATACACATATATATATATATACATATACACACACACACATATATATATATACATATACATATACCCACACATATACATATACATATACATATATGTATATATATATATACATACACATATACACACTAGTGCAGAATTGGCTTTACTCGTCGCCCAATAGACGTCGGCCGTTACAACGGCCGACGTCTATTGTGGAGAGGACAGCATAGACGTCGGCTGAAATGGAAGCCGACGTCTATGTGACACTATAGACGTCGTCTGTAGGAATAACACATTTAACCGACGTCTATAGTGTATAGACGTCGACCTTTAGACGTCGGTGTTTTAGTACCTTGTGAAGCCAACGTCTATAGGGTATAGACGTCGGACTATATACGTCGGACGTAATGTAAGACCGACGTCTATAGTCTATCCACATAGACGTCGAGGTATAGACGTCAGTGTTATGGAACATCCGACGTATATAGGTCTTAAAGAAATCGGACAGACGCTTTTTCTTTCATTCTTTTCAGTCGAAACCCACCCAAACCCTAGCCGTCCCGTGACCGAACTCTCCTCCGCGACCATCCTCCGACCGATTCGCACCGTCTCCGGCACCGCAGCGAGCTCCCAAGCGCTCCTCCACTTCTCCGGCCCTCTTCTCCTTCTTCCTCCGTCTTCCTCCGTCTCTCTCCACATGTAGGTTTTAAGTTCGTTTTTTCTTGTTTTAAGTTCGTCTTTCTCCACATATTCTCTCTAACTTAGCCTCCTCCGCATGTAGCTTCATCGTGTCGTTTACAGCCGTCTCCTCCGCGACGTCTTCGGGAACCACAAAGAGCTCCTCCGGCAATACAACTTTTCCCTCCTCTGGTTCGTGCTCAATTTTAGATTCTTAATTTAGGATTAGTTTAGACCAAGAATCCAACGCCAAATTAGGATTAGTGCAAATATTGGTTAGATAACGATTCAATGTGGATGTACACTCTTGACATGTAGACGTGATAAGCAACTTCTTCTCGGAGTTTTTTTGCATGTGTGTTATGTGTTGATATTTGATAAACATATTCATTGGATTGATTTAGTTTGGATTGAGTTGGGTTGGTTGGATGATTTAACCAAACTTTGTTTTCATTGGATTGATTTGGTTTGGATTATGTTAAGAATTTGGTTTGGATTGAGTAGAGAAATACATAATGTGAATGTGATTAGATAACTAGATATTAGGATTTGAATAAAATTTAAGTGGATAACTAGATGTGAATGTGATTAGATAACTAGATATTAGGATTTTCTTGTTGATTTCAGGATTTGAAGAATTTTACATATTAAATTTTAAGTGGAGGTTCTGCCAAAATTTCAATAAAATTTTATTTCCAATTATTATTAATAACATGATAGTTTGTGTTTAAAATGTTTTTCTGTCAATTCAAGTAATTAGTTTTAATACTTGATTTTAATATTTTAAATGTTTATTGCCTTAATTTATTGAATTTTTAATATTATGATAATAACTCATTGCCCCCTTAAACAACTTGGCCTTTAATAACCCAAAGCAAAAGATTAGACAATATTTGTTAAGTCATTCATCATATAGGATTTGCATGCATTGTATTTTCTATTATTTACGCTTTCTGTCGTAGATTGCTGGCGTAAGGTACGTACTATCTTTCACTCATCATTCATTAGAAAGCACGCATTAGTTAGTAGGACTTGCATTGTAACAAGAGTGAGGTGAGTGTTTGTTTGGTGTGTTGTTTGTTAGATTAAGGTATGAAAAACACTTAGGGGGCAGTCACCTATAGGAGATGAGGTGGGGGATTTCATCACCCTTTCCTTGGCCCAAAAACCACTTAATAAAAGAGCCTTAATAAAATCAATTAGACGTTGGCCCCTAGGATTTTCGGACGCATTAAGGAGAGGAAACCGTTTAAGACCGTTATGGCCTGAATGTCGTTGCCCATCTAGTCTCCCTGAGATTTTAGGAACCTCCGGGTTCTTGATTTCCTATAGATTAGTGGTCTTCGATGTTTAAGACCCTTTCGGCCTGAACGTCGTTGCCCATCTAGTCTCCCTGAGATATTAGGGACCTCCGGGTTCTTGATTTCCTACAGACTAGTGGTCCTCGGTGGGACCTCGAAGTTAGGCGTCGTCTATTACTAAGGACCTATAGTGGACTTTAGGTTTGTTTTGGCCTTGATTGTTTAGTTAGATTTCTAACCTTCCTTATTCCACGCTAGATTAAGGACTTCATCTCTTCTCCTCTGAGTCATTCTTTTCTCATCTTAATGTCTCCGAATCTTCTCATCTACGTACACATTCTTTTAAATTGAAATTTTATTTATGTTCTGCAATAATAACTATCATTTTTGCCTCTGTTTAGATTGAAATGGATCGATAGTGGATAGTTTCAAACAGATTGAGTGATGAGTATGAGAACGGAGTGAATATGTTCTTAGAGGTTGCCAAAAAACATTCTAAGAAAATGAAAGACAGCGACATGGCGTATTGTCCGTGCAATAAGTGTCATAATATGTCAGTGTTGACTTTTCGGAAAATGAAAGATCATTTGTTTGAGAAAGGTTTCGACCCAAATTACAGACGGTGGATATGGCACGGCGAAAATGAATCATGTAGTCGTTCCAAGAATGATGGAGAAGATGTTAGTGTGGAAGATCACTTAGAGGAAATGGTTCAGGATATGGCTGAAAAGTTTTCGTCCAACCCCGATTTACTTGGTAATTTGTTGAGTGACAATGAGAAGCCGTTGTATAAGAATTGTACCAAATTCACTAGATTGTCAGCGGTGTTGAAGTTGTACAATTTAAAAGCTGGAAATGGTTGGTCCGATGTGAGTTTCACATCAATGTTGAAGTTAGTGAAAGAGATGCTTCCAGATGACAATGAGTTGCCAGATAGAACTTATGATGCAAAGAAAGTGTTGTGCCCTATGGGAATGGAATATAGGAAGATACACGCATGCCCGAACGATTGTATATTGTATAGGGGTGAGTTTGAAAACTTACATTCCTGTCCCAGGTGTAATGTGTCAAGATACAAAATGAAACGTAGTGGACCAAACCACAATGAAGAGGCTGATGAGATGAAAATCAAAGGACCTCCTGCTAAGATTTTGTGGTATCTTCCGATAATACCAAGGTTTAAACGTTTGTTTGCGGGTAAAGAGGATTCCAAGAACATGACATGGCATGCTGATCGTGAGAAACCAAATGATCAGTTGTTACGTCACCCTGCAGATTCACCTCAGTGGAAAAAAATAAATGTCGACTTTCCTGTGTTTGGTGAAGAATCGAGGAATGTACGACTTGGCCTCTGTACTGATGGAATGAATCCTTTTGGTAGTTTGAGTAGCATTCACAGTTCTTGGCCCGTTCTGCTTGTAATTTACAATCTGCCACCGTGGTTATGCATGAAACGCAAATATATCATGTTGTCCTTAATGATTTCTGGTCCGAAACAACCTGGAAACGACATCGATGTGTATTTAAGACCTTTAATTGATGACCTAAAGAAATTGTGGGGTGGCGGAGAGTCAGTTTTTGATTCTTATCGTCAGGAGTCGTTCGTAATGCGGGCAATGATATTTTGCACGATTAATGACTTTCCAGCTTATGGTAATCTGTCTGGATATTCAGTTAAAGGTCATAAAGCTTGTCCAATTTGCGAGGAAAATACATATTCTTTGCAACTAGTTAATGGTTCTAAGACTGTCTATCTCGGTCATCGGAGATTTTTGCCGAACTCTCATCCTTATCGTAGGTTGAAGAAAGCATTTAACGGAAAACAGGAGTTTCAGAATCCGCCAGTTGAAATCAGCGTCGAAAAGGTGTATGAACGTGTAAGGAACATTGAATGTGAATTTGGAAAACCGTACAAACGAGCAAACGACAAAAGTAGTTGGAAAAAAAGATCAATATTTTTTGATCTCCCTTACTGGAAAACTTTAGAAGTTAGACATTGTATTGATGTGATGCACGTAGAGAAAAATGTTTGTGATAGTCTTGTTGGCACTCTGTTGAACATACCTGGTAAAACCAAAGATGGATATAATGCAAGACTTGATCTTGTTGATATTGGTATACGAGCAATGTTGGCACCAGAGAAGAAAGGAGATCGGAATTACTTACCTCCAGCTAGTTATACATTGTCTAGAAAGGAGAAAAGAATTCTCTGTCAGTGTTTGCACGATGTAAGGGTTCCACAAGGTTATTCTTCAAATATCAGTAATCTTGTTGTTATGAAGGATTTGAAACTTGTGGGGATGAAGTCTCATGATTGTCATACTTTAATGCAGCAGTTGTTACCTGTAGCACTGAGATCCATATTACCGAAAGATGTTAGACAAGCAATAATAAAGTTGTGTTCGTTTTTCAATAAGATTTGCAGTAAGGTGGTCGATCCTGTGCAGTTAGACAAGTTACAGAATGAAATTGTGGTCACATTATGTCAGTTGGAGATGTTCTTCCCCCCGGCTTTTTTCGACATTATGATTCATCTTGTTATTCATTTGGTTAGAGAAGTTAAATTGTGCGGACCAGTTTTCTTAAGGTGGATGTATCCTTTCGAGCGTTATATGAAAGTGTTGAAAGCTTATTGCAAAAATCGTCAAAGACCAGATGCTAGTATTGTTGAAGGATACATAGCTGAGGAGGTTATCGAGTTTTGCACTGGATACCTAGCAAACACCAAAACTGTTGGACTTCCGAAGAATCGTCATGATAATCGTGTCGATGGTAAAGGGACACGGGGGATGAAAATGTTAAATCCAAATGGCGATGACTTAATGACAACATATTTTTATGTGTTGTGCAATTCGAATGAAGTTCAACCATACCTAAATGAACACATGAAGTTTCTAAAGGAAAGAAATCCTTTGTGGAGTGATCAACAAGTAATTAATAGTCACAATAAGAATTTCATCTCTTGGTTCAAAAATCTAGCATACAAGCGTGATGTTTCTGAGACAATACAGTGGTTGGCTTACGGTCCGCATTCTGTTGTTATAAGTTACAGTGGTTATGATATCAATGGATATTCTTTCTACACAGTTTGTGAAGATGCGAAAAGTGCTGTTCAGAACAGTGGCGTCACCTTAATAGCAGAGTCTTTGCATGTGTCTAGTTCTAAAGACAAGAATCCTGTATACGCCGACATGTCCTATTACGGTGTAATTGAAGATATATGGGAGCTAGACTTTGTTAAATTCAAAGTACCTATATTTAGATGCAAGTGGGCTGATAATAAAACAGGAGTTCGAGTGGATGACTATGGCTTCACTTTAATTGATTTTTCAAAACAAGGGTATAAAGGAGAACCTTTTATTCTAGCTTCCCAAGCGAAACAAGTCTTCTATGTGGCTGATTCGTGTGATAAGAAATGGGCAGTAATTTTGGAAGGGAAGAAAAAAATTGTATCAGATGATAGTCTGATCGAGTATGAAGAAACACCACCTTTCTCTAAGCAAGCACCTGAGTTGAACTCAGTAGATGAAGAAATAAATGTTGAGACTTGTATGTTTAGAGATGACCACGGTGAAGGTATATGGATTGAAAATCCATTAAGGAAAAAAAAACAGTAAAGGTGCAAATTTTCTGTTGTAACACATTGTAATAGACATTTAATCCATGTCTTTACCTTATTTAATTACTTGAATTTATCTTTTATAGTATAATGGCTCCGAAAAAGAAACCCACTTCCTCCGAGTCTGAAGGTTCGAAGACATACAGTACACGAGGTCCTTGTCTCATGAAAGAATTCGTGGGCAGAAGAACTAGAGACGGTAGAATTCCAATCCAGTTTGATGACCGTCTTGAGCCTTTAGGCATGCTGTCTGATAATTGGAAAAGTTTTCTGGGTAGCTTAGCGAGGGCCAAAGTTGACATTTGTTTATCCAGTTGGGCTGATGTAGATGAGAAGTTGAAGGACACAATATGGGATAATGTGCAGGTAATGGTTCCATTATAGATTTCTATAGTTTTAGTTGAACTTTTGATATATATAAAGTTAACGTGTTGTAGGAATCTTTTGAGTTCCAATCCACTGACAAGTTGAAGAAGAAGTGGATGACATACATGTCAGTTCGTTGGAGGAATTTCAAAACAAATTTAACGAACAAGTACATATTCGGAGACTACCAGGATAGAAATCCATGCGATGTCTATAACTTTATCACTCCGAATCAATGGGAGCTATTCAGAAAATCCAGAGATAGCCCGGAGTTTGAGGTATACTGAGTTTAATTTATAATATAGTAACTGAGTTTCAAAACAAACTTGTTAGTTATTGATTTTAGTGACAATCTAATAAACTTGATTTTAGGCCATCCGAGCAAAAAACCAAAAGATTAGATCTTCTAACAAGTATACCCATCGTATGTATCGAGCGGGGTACCACAAGTTGGAAGCACAAATGATGGCTGAAAAAATTGCTCAGAAGAGACAGGAGGCAATTGACTCCGGTATGAGTGAGGAGCAAGCAAGTAACATATCTCCTCCTTCTCCCATAGCTCGTTGTGATTCTTGGAAGAGAGCGAGAGTAAACTCCAGAGGGGAGTACGTCACAGACGAGTCGCAAGCTATCGGCTCGAAGATAGTAAGTTGCATCATTTATATATATGTTATTAATTCAGAATCATTAATTTTATATTGCTCAAATGATAGTAAATATTGTTTTAAACTTAGGACTCTCTGAAGTTGAGAGAATCTCAAGGCGAATTTGCTTCCGATGGTCGGAATGATATTCTACGCGAGGCCTTGGGAAACGACGAACACCCCGGTCGTGTGCGAGGGGTAGGGAGTAGAGTTGGACTTCGACAATATTTTGGGAAGACTCAACGGTCTACTTCGACGACTGGTCATACCAAATGCCAGCAGGAGATTGCAAATTTGAAGAAGTCTTTGCAGCTTCTTTCGGAGAGATTGGATCGTGCTTTGCCTACTTCTCCTACCCGTCGTAAGACCGGTTCTTCCACGGAGACTACTCCAGTTCCGCCAGTGTTCCACCATCATCGACATGATGATTTCGTGTCTCATTCTCGAGAATTGGCCCTCGTCGACGGTCCCTCGTTTGGAAAGTTCGTGGATGGATCTAGATGTGCTTTATTTGTCGAAGACCCTGATCGAAGATTGGTGGGACACGGGAAAGTTTATAACATCTCCAGACACCACTTCACAGAGGTAGGAGAGGGAGAATTGAAGGTTGCAGTTGAGAGTTGCTTAGATCCTGGTGTTTTTGTGCCATTTCCGGAAGAAGTGATTGTTACTCTCGGCGATGCTATCGGTGGGTTCGTGCGTTGGCCTAGTTATTTAGTAGAGCTAAACGACAAACATGAGGTATAGTTTAACTTTGAAAGACTTTAAACTTCAATTTTGTTAACAATTGTATTTTAACGGTTCTATACATCTTTGTAAGGTGTCAAGCCCCCGGAGCAAAGGGTCAAACAACCAATCTCCGATCAACATTAATTCGCTTCCAAGTAGGTGCAAAATGTTGTATCAATGTATGGTAGGTAGGGAGGCACAATCGTTAAGTACCTTGGAGTTGGAGGGGGATAAAGGGTTGCCTCCGGCTTTGTACGTCACCAAAGAGGATATCATGCAGTTCATGGCGATGGATTCGTTGTGTATCATGATTATCGACGTGCAAGTGAAGTAAGTGTTCTTTTGTATACAATGAAAAGTATTGAATAATTTTATCAAAACTGTAATAAATTATAATTTTTATACTTGTAGACATCTTTACGACGCCAGAAGGTCAATCTTTCCCGAGGATCAAGTATTTGGATTTATCAGTCCATCTACATATATATACGGGAATGACGATAAATCGGGTCAACTAGGGACATTCTTTAAAGAAGAAGACAAGAAATATTATCTGCTCCCTTATCATGAGAGGTAAACTTTGTAATTCAAAGTGAAATTTTATTTTGTAATAAACTTCTAATTATATATATAACACAGGGCTCATTGGATGCTTGTCGTTGTATGCTCAACGACTAATTCGGCATATTGGTTTGATCCGTTGAGGTCGAATAAACCAAGGGACTCAATAAAGAAACTTCTAAATATGTAAGTTCGTTTAGTCGTGAATAAAGTAATTCGTGGATTTTTATTAGTATTATTGATTGATATTTTAACTTGTGCTACTCAGGGCAATTAAGGTTTACAGAGCTTTAGGTGGTAGGAGAACAACCACAAAATCAGGAATAACATGGCATGGAATGAGAGTACGTTCTATCCCATTTTTGTTAATTAAGTTAGGAACAAATATTTAGCGAATTCCTATGTTTGTAGTACCGGAAGCAGGTTGGAAATACGGAATGCGGTTACTACGTGATGAGATACATGGAGGAAATCCTCGATGTGGCAACTCAAGACGTAAGTCTAACCGAGGTAATGTAGATCGTTATTCAATTGTATATTCAATTGTAGTTTCAATATTTAGTTATTAATATTCAACACACTTGTAATTTTTTGATAGGTTTTCCCAAAAAGTAGTGATCCATTCTCGCAACAAGAGCTCGATGAAACTCGCGACCGATGGGCTCGCTATTTCATCAGAAACATGCTGACGAACTAAGAGGTTCTACTGCCAATTGTATTTTTTGTAATTTAGTTAACAAGTGCACTTGTATTACAAACCTACACTCTATGCCTTAATATAATCGCCTTAATTTTAGAATGAATTAATTGCAAGTGTGTTGAATGTTAATTGTGGTTGTATTTTTGTGTTTGTGTTTGTGCATGTATGCTTGTGGATGTATGTGGATGTATGCTTGTGAATGTCAATTGTATGGATGTATGTGGGATGTATATGGATGTATGTGGATGAAATTTATAGGTGAACGAATTTGGTGCAGTTGTATGTACACGACGACGATGACTAAAAACAATTTCGTCGGATCCTATTTATTTTTTTTTGTCCAGGTTTGGGAATAGACGTCGGCTGTCTCTATAATCCGACGTCTATTCCTCTGAAGAAAGGAATAGACGTCGGCGTTCTATGTAATCCGACGTCTATCCCTAAAGTATAGGCGTCGTATGTTAGTTATCCGACGTCTATCTCTAACGTATAGGCGTCGTATGTTTTTTAACCGACGTGTATACATTAACGAATACACGTCGGAGTCTAATTAAAGCCGACGTATATCCGTTAGGTATAGACGTCGGCTATACTATGACCGACGTCTATGTATAGACGACGCACACATATACGTCGGATTGGGGTGTGCTTATATCCGACGTGTATAACCCTTTATATCCGACGTATATTCCCTTTTCTGTAGTAGTGACATATATATATATACATATACATATGTATATGTATATATACATATATATACACACACACATATACATATATACATATACATATATACATATACATATACATATATACATATACATATATACATATACATATACATATATACACACACATATATACATATACATATATACATATATATATATATAGACACACACATATATATATATATATATGTTATCTAATAAACATTAATAACATGATTAGTGGAACGTGACAATGATTCCCCAAGAAAACATTAGTCAAAAATCCATACGGGCCGGTATAAAACATTAAAACGTTCGACGGCGTAACAAATACTCCGTCGCCGTAAGCTCGACTCGTGACAAAAGCAAGGTTGGTGGACGACCCACTTCAACGAACCACATGTCCCACTACTTCCAGGAACTCGCTTTCCCCTCGTCGAAAACCAAACCACTTCGTCCCCGTCCAGCTCTAGGGTTCCCGAAACCCCCGTTTTAGGATCCCCGACGGTGCTTGCTATTTCCCGGTCGAGGTAACAAGCGGCACCTCTTCATGCGATTGGCGAGTTTGCTTGTACTTCTCGGTTGCTTTTCGGCCAAGTTTTGGATTTGATTTCGGGGGTTTTGGTTTCGGCAAATAGAAGATTGGTTTGGTGCTAGTGAGCGTTTTTTGTTTTGGAGATTATGATTTTTGGTTGGTTATTGATTGGTTTCGTGAATTGGACAAAGAAAAATGTTATTTATTTCGTGTTATTCCTTTTGTTATACTAAATTTCTAATGATGTTAAGGCGATTTTGAGAAGGGTAAAGACATTCCCAACGGTAGGGCAGTGTGTGGAATTAACATGTTATTTATGACGATTGACGAGCTTCACATGATCAAAGATTTGGTCTTTTAAAGTTTAAGATTGATGTATGTTATTTATAGTATGAGAACAAATTGGATTGTGTTTGAGTACTGAATAATGGTGCTAAGAACACATTTGATTAAGTGCCGCCCGTATTCCTTGTGTATTTAATTTTGTTAGCTTTTTAATTATAAATGGCCATATCACACTAATGAAAATGCTGAAGCCTTTTCATCTTATCTTCATTATGGAAATGGATATGAGGTTGTTATGTTGTTGGCCTCCAATAAACTATAACATGTAAGATAATACACCGGACTCTACCTGAGGTACACATTTTATAATCTCCTGACTAAGTTATGCCCGTGAATTAATATTTTCTCCTCTGCCACCTAGCATGGTTGAGTTTAAGTAGCCTTATGAAATTCTAATGAGCTTCATTTGATTCGTTGTCTTTATATAAAATAATTTATTATTTTCAACTCAGTGTTACCTATAATGTTCGGTTTTTTGTGTGTAGATACACTTATTTACTTTCACATGAGTGGAAATTAAAGTTTGCATTTCTCGGATATTATCATCCTTTGGTCTGTTCATAATGCTCTCTTTACAATGTCAATGGTTTGCCACTCAGGAATACCACTGCTTGCTCAGAAATGACAGATTCATCAGATGTGTTGGGAGTTGACAAAGAAAGCTCCGAGCAGCATTTGAGGGATGACAACGAGTTTGCTAGGTTGGTTTTGTCCGACCAGCCAAGAACTATTGAGACTGATACCATGCAGCCTTCAGGCCAAGCGAGATGGAAATCCTGCTTTTGGTGGATTAAAGTTTTCTTTGGCTTCATACTTCTTGCTGTGGCTTCTGCTATATTTATAAAATGGGGTGTTCCATTTGCTCTTGAAAAGGTAAAAGTTCAACCCTTTTTGTATTTTATTTTGTTCCATTATCTATTTTTGTTGTTTTCTGTGCTTCATCATGGTGAAATTATAGATTTCTGGGTGAGATTTTTATTGAAGCAATGTGAGGTTCAGTGATCTTCAAGTTTTTTAAAGATACCGGTAAACATGATTTTGACCTTTCCTATTCTTTCACCATGACAGGCAGCAAGTTTAGATGTTTTCTCTTGATACTACCACATCTATGTGCACTAGGAATAATTTCAAAATAATATAGGGTGAATGATATGTTACTTCCTTAACTATGATCCCTATTCATGAGTAAACTTAAACTTCTAAGAAGGAAAATCCTATTTTCCCCAAAAGGTGGATTTGTGAAAAGAGATCTTTCGATCAACATCCAATTGTTATTATCTTTGGGTCGTGTGATTTTTGTATTAATTTTGACCCAAAAAAATCCCCTAATTGCTCAAGTTGGGCAAACCATTATTCCTCATTTCATTTTGGAAAAACTCTTCTTCCTTTGAGCACTCTATGCTCTCATTCGTTCCCTTTGCATTTGTCTTGCAATCCTTTGTTTACCTGAGAAGAACCCAAATCTTTGACAACTAGTTTCTCGCTGAAGTCATTCTATTCATTATCTTAAAATCAATTGACTCTCTTGTGGTGTAAGTTGAAGCTGGAAAAAGGTTGAAAACCTATAATAGGGAAAGAGGATATTGGAAGAAGATGAAACTGATTTTTATATGCATTGTAATGTAGGATTTTATTGGGTTCATCACTTGCATACTCGTTGATCTCTGATACGGTACCCATTGATTGTTATCCTTTTTCTGGAACCGTAATTAATAAGGCTCTTACGTAAAAACATGCATGTAATTGTTTTGCAGTATAATGTAGCAAGGGATATATGTCATTGAAAGGAAACATATACAAGTAGTTAACTAGCACATATACCTTGCATTACTACCTTTTTGTATCTCCTGAAATTCTGGTTGATGTTTAACTTGCCTTGTTGTTGTGGTTGTTGTAGATTTTAATGCCCATCATGCAGTGGGAAGCAACATCTTTTGGTCGACCTGCCCTTGCCCTTGTTCTCATTGCTTCCTTGGCTATGTTTCCTGTGTTGTTAATTCCTTCTGGACCCTCTATGTGGCTAGCTGGAATGATATTTGGATATGGTCTTGGATTTGTTATTATCATGGTGGGGACTACAATTGGCATGGTATTGCCCTATCACATTGGCCTATTGTTCCGTGAACGTATTCATGTAAGTTACAATTGGCCTTTGATCTACTTCGTTGTCTGTGTTATGGTTGAAAATCATGAATGCCATTTTATGCTCCTTGTGTTTGCATTTGTTTTGCAGACATGGTTGAAGAGATGGCCACAGAAAGCAGCTATATTAAGGCTTGCAGGGGAAGGAAGTTGGTTTCACCAGTTTCGGGTCATTGCGATTTTCAGGATGTCACCTTTTCCTTACACAATTTTTAACTACGCTGTTGTGGTCACAGGCGTGAAATTCCCACCCTATTTTTGGGGCTCAGTCGCTGGAATGGTACCTGAAGCATTTATCTACATTTACAGGTTTGGTTATCATTTCCCTTTTTCAAATGCCTGAATTTTTTATCTTCTGCATCTCATGCTTCTCTATGTTTTCACTTGCAGTGGCCGTTTAATAAGAACATTAGCTGACATGCAGTATGGCAAATATCATATGACGACAGTGGAGATTGTGTACAACATCATATCCTTCGTCTTTGCGATTGTCATAATAATTGCCTTCACAATCTACGCACGTAGGGCATTAAATCAGCTCCAAGAGGAAGATTGCACTACAGATGACGCCAATGCCATTGAGCTGGGGAAGCAACCTCCATCTCGAACTAACAACTCTCGGCTTGGTTGCTCAATTGTCTAACTTAAACACACGAAAGAGACACGGCAATTCTATCTTTTAGTACGGTGTAAATTACATGTTAGAGATAACCAGGAGTGTAGCCTCATTTTGGCAAGGGGAAGGATAACATATTACTTCTGCAGTGAATGTTGCAGTGACAAGCTAATGCGTTCAGTTTAGTGAGTTTCCACATGCTGTAAATACATAACAGTATAAAGGCTTGCATCTTGCATGAACAGATGTACATGCATTAGTTACTTGGTTGTTTGGCTAATTAAAATTTGTTGCCTATTTTTTCACATAGGTAAACTGATGTCCCTTTATGATATTGGCTTCAGACATGGTTCCTTCAAGAAGTCCAAATGTACATTAAGGTTAATTCATATATATGCTTTTCGCATTCTACTGAGAATTTGCAATTGAACCCCATACGATTAATGTTACATATCAAAGTTAATTTTAGTTTAAAGTAATACTTTTACCCAAACCAGGGGAAAAAAGGAAAATCACAGTTTATAGACAAATCTACGGCAAAATAAATTCAACATTATATCCTCCACCACATCAAATAAAGGAAGAATCTCTTTAAAAAAAACTACTAACCATTTCTGTGAACATTGCATCCTTCGCAATAATAATCGTTTTTCTCGATGAGGGTCTTGATCGAATTATACGAAGAACTACCTGACCTGCCTGATTTGCTCGAATTCTGCTCCTTGGAATCACTATCAGTTGATGTTCTTCTTCTGGAGAATACATTTCCAGCCTTTCGTATTGGGTACAGCAACAAATTCTTTGCCTTCTTCGATCTGACTTTCTTGTTGTTGTTGCTGCGACTACTTTCACCTTCTTCAAATGAAATTTCTCTCTCTTCTTCTTGTTGTTTTTTTCTCTTTTCAACACCAGCAATAGTTCTGGTTCTTTGACCACTTGATTCTGTGGTGTCTGACATATGTAACCTGATGGGTCAGGTTGATGTCAAAATCTGAGAATACCCAATTCGATCAGATTTGTGGAAACGAGAGAATTGTGGAGATATCGTTGCATAACCTTTCTCTGTTGCCTTTTTCCTTCTAAGAATAATTATAATTATTTTAATGTGTTGGGCCTGACTTTTAGATGTTTTTGATGTCAAGATGGATACTACAAACATGCTGTAGAGTACAGAGAAATAAAATGCATATTGTAAATATTTACTTTTTCTTAAAACAGGAATTTAGCTCATAAAAAGAATGATAGTGTCATGTCGGTCATGGTCGTGAGCTAGGAATCGCAATACTTGTATATAAAGTGTCAAATTTTAGTGGGATGACTTTAGGATAAGAAAAGACGGATGCGTAATTAGTGCCAGTGTTTTGGTGTTGTGAACCTGTGGATTTGAAGTCAAAGAATTGGCAAAATTCTTTGTTGGACAATCAGATATACAAGTGTAAGGTGGATGGTAGTTGCGGTTTTGGTAATGAAGTGGTTATTTTTACATGATTCTCCATTAATTAGAATTGTAAGGTTAGAATCATTGTATGTAGTATGGATATATTTAAACATATTCAATTAATTTTAAAATTTGCAAGTCTAATCAGTTATAGCTAGTCTGACTGGAATAACATATTCTTATTTATTTTTCTTGTCTTTAAATTATATATCATCTAAATAAAAAATTTGTGCAGTGTGTAGCCTGCATTACCAACATGTTAAATAACAGACCTTGTACATAGGCTCCAACACTTGTAGTTAATTCCATAAAGCGGACAATTATTTGGCAAAAACAAGAATTTATCACCTGATCATTACAAAGTTGTTGAAAATAATGCTTCACCGAAGCATCAACAAACAACATAATCCAACAGTACAGATTGGCATTTCTTCCTACTAGGAAATCTCATAGGAAGAAAGAAATATGATGCCAACACCTGTCCGAATGATTATATGGTTCACTAAAAAAATCGATTTAGGTGTATCCCTCTTTTCTATGGTATTATATCAAAGTCCTTTAAGATTTTAAAAAGTAAAAAATATCCTCTGAACCTTTTAGTCGGTAACAAAGATCATCCACCAAAGTTTCATGTTAGTTCTAATGATCATGAATATCTATCTACTAATGTACAATAGGTTCTGCAAGGAAAAACTAGAAATGGTTTTTACGAATTAAGAAGTCTAATGAGATGTTTTTCTACATAACAAAGTTCAAGGCATGATTCTGATATGTGATCATATATAGTTGAGAATGATAAGCTGTAATTATATTTTAAAAAGCTCTTCTTTGTTTTATTTAAACGTTTCAGCCAAAAATTTAACCAAGATGGCTCCACAACTGTCCCACCTACCATCCAATACCACCTGTAAAGTATCCCTACTACAAGCATTAGAATAATGAGATGTCTGATCCCCTCCAAACCATGCTTTTGTTTTTCTCACAACTTGCAGAGTTGTTTCTATAAATTGGTCATTACTTGCCATTTACAACACTAGTATTACTATTATTTCCAAGTGGAAGTGCAAAGAAGTGGAGAAGCATGAAGAGAAGAAGCAGAGGGTCAAAGTTCTTGTGGGCAGTCTCTTGCGCAGGCGAAAAGAGCGTCCAAATCGACTCGAATAAGAGCATAGATGAGCTTCTGAAGAGAAGACTTGCTACGATTGTGGAGGAAGAGGATGAAGATAAAGGGGAGGAGATGTTCACTAACGATGTGAAATTGCAAAACAACAGTGCATGTTCTACTTGGAGCAGTGGGAGGTGGCCAAAGAGCAAGCTCAGCCTTCCAGCGAAATCCCGGTTGAGTCGGGTTGGTAGTGCTTATGTGCATTGCATGGTTGGATTTGCAACCAGAGGGAGCTTGATAGGGTTGGGTAAGATTTGAAATTTTGATTTGGTCCTTGTGGGTTAGGTGGTCATGTTGATGGCCACTAGTGTTTATGTTGATGTAGTGGAACCTGTTAATCTGTCTCTTACTCAGTTGATTTGATCCGTTTCCAAGTTAAAGAGCTTAATAACAAGGACTGATCAGTGATGATACTGTTCCATTGAAGATTGCTCATGTTGATTTTGGTCTCAATTTTGCCTATCTAACCTTTGACTTTGCAATTGAAAAACTTCTATCTTGATCGGCCTTATTCTATTTTTCTACAACTTGCAAACGTTTGGCATCCTCTTTTGATGTGTCTGTATGAGAGTCTACAAGAAAAGACAATTAAGGGTTCTGTTTACATGAGATACATTCAATCTTGTTCCAAACATAAAATCTACAAAATAATTTGGTTGGACGTGCACATCACACAATCAATGGACTTTAAAATGTATGCAACCAAGATGTGGTGACAAAGCAAGAACAATTAGACAAGAATGTCTGCATCCTCCCAACTGTTGCACATGGTGGGCATCTCTGCCTCCACGAATCCACAATAATGCAACTTGGAGCAACACTTCTTATTGAATGCTGCCAACTTCAATGGGGGCATCCAAGGGGTTTTGGGTAGGTGGCTAGGTGCGCAGACATCAACATAGTTGGACAGACATGAACAGGGCACATGCAATGCTCCAAATCTTTCTTGCTGGTGAATCTTAATTTCGTGTCTAACATATCTATTCATTTGTTGTACGTAAATCTGTCACTTATGTTCTGAGAAATTTGGGATCTGAAACACAGCTAATGCCATGGCAGACCTGCCAGTAACGCTTTAACCGTTTAACAAATTACCGTACAAGTCTACCATTCCATTCAATGATTGAGAATTGCACTGAAAGTTGCGTGACAGGCACGAAATCCTTCAGGACGATAAATGCATACATCAGTCCAATAACCCCTCTGGCAACCAAAGTTCCCACCAGTAATGTTTGAATGTAGGTCATTAAGGATGAAATTGTACAATCTAAGACATAAACTACTCTTAACAACATAATCTCAATACGTTCAGATGTTCAAATCAAGAATATTCACATTCCACTCGGACATTCCAATTAAGTTTGATAGTTCGGTAGATAACACACGAAGACGTTTCAAGCTGCATTTTTCTCTCGAGCTTTTGGCAGCAACTGTGTAACACCAACATCAACAGTAATCCAATCAACGCTGGTTCTCACGTCGTCTCACATATCTCGTCCTATCATTATACCTAGGCCTGTCTTGCGCTCTCTGAGGTACAGGCTCAACCCTCCTTTGTCTTTCGGGAGATCTCTGGACAATCTCCCCGTTCACATACAGTTCCGCTGCACGTGCCACAAAAACAAATTCGACAGCATTAGTAACATGGGGAAATTAAAAACAAAAAGAGCAGCACAGTTACAGAACTATAAGCATGAAATTAACAAGGCGTATAGTGTCATTTTAATTTTATAACTGAATTACCCAGAAACCACGATTATTAGAAAATAAGAACAGTCAAATGGTCAAATACTGTAATAAAGAGACCTCTTAAAAAACTAATACATAATTTTGGATTAAAAAATATCAAACAAACATTTGGCTTAATTGAAACACTATGGAATCCCTAATAAAGTATATTAAATATCATAACATGTGTGATGTGTCAACACAGCATACTAAAAAATTGCAAAAGGTGCAAAAATAAGGATCAAGAATGAATTAAGATTATGTGGATCATAAATGAGAAAAACCTTCACAAAAGCAAACAGAGGTTTTTTCAGCCTTACCCAAGGCAGGAACCACATTCTATGACTTTTGCAGAATTCAAGAATATGGGCTTCTGGGCGATCTATGGTTCACAACAGTGACATACGAGCTACAATGTGCACAAATATAAACACATCCTTACAAAGCAAATTTAACATTAAGCACAGTAATCTAAAGTTTACAGAAAGTGCTGTAAACAAGTAGATGTGGGGACTGTGAAAGCCGCTAAGCAGATTGGCAGTCAATAATCACCCCAAGACGGCCAATACAATGGGGAAAGATTGTATAAGTTGACGAGGCAGAATAAATAAGAGATCAAGTTATCGAAGAATAAAATAGAACATAACATTATATTTCCAAAAGAAAAGAAGGTAACACTGCTAAGCTATTAGATTAACATTCCAAACGATTGCAGTGTCTTAGTTAGACAATTGAAGAATAGAAGTTGTGACGGTTTACTTTGCCAATGTTATTTCTTAATTGATCTGCATTCTACTCTATTGAAAAATGCAGTATTGTGAAGAAAACTAGCTTTCTGTCCATTAGCAATCAGAGTAAGGCAAAATAAAAGCCTACTCCACCAAGATGGACTTGGGAACCTCCTAAAACTGTCATTGATTGAAACAAAATCCTCGAGTTTTGGGAATTTCAGTTTCAATTCTCATTATAGAGTCTTGGAGGTCAAGAAAAACGTTCGGGTGGGCGGCCGCCTAGGCGAATAGGCATCGCCTAGGCAACCGCCCCTTCAGGTGGTTGCCTATGCGACCGCCCGCACACCACACACAAGGGTGTGCGGTGCCGCCTAGGCAACGTGTTGCGCACAGCCAAGTGCACAACAACGGCTATTTATTTTTATTTTAAAACCCTTTTAAACTCTCCCCCTCCACTCTACTTATTTCTATAAATACCCCCCCCCCCCCTCACCTATTTCATTCTACTCCTACTCATACAACTCTTTCAATATCTAATTCACAACTCTTAAACTCTTCCAAGCTCTCAACTCCGCCACTCCGGTGCTCAAGAATTCTGACATTCAAGAAGATCCGAACGACTTAGAGAAAGACGACAATACTGAGATTCCTAACTGGACTTTAGAACAATGTGTCCAATTGAATGAGTAGGGCACTTCTACTGTATTTTTTTGTCTTCTAAATTGTATTACAAACTCTAACATTAATAAAATAAAAAACCTAAGTGTTGGGAAAGGTAGAGGGGGTGCCTAGTGAGGCTATGGTCCGTGAACTAGGTGTGCATTTGAAACCCAAACATGTAAAGTTTGTTTCTATATTTTTTGGGGGCATTTTTCCTTTTTTTATAATTAAAACCAAAAAATAATAATTAAAGTACAAACGCCTAGGCGGTTGGGAAGCCCTGTCGCCTAGGCATTACCTGAGTATTAGTCAAGAAGACCATTCAACTTTGGAATGGTTTTTTGGTTTTCATGACTTTCCATTGAATCAATAAGGATGTGATGACGTGATCAGTATGTAATATATTACTCAAGAATGTGAGGCCAGTGTTCAGGTGGACGGTCGCCTAGGCGATCGCCCCTGCTGGTGGTCGCCTAGGCGCACACCTTGTGTGTGGGTTGTGTTGTCGCCTAGGCGACTAGGTGTTGTGCACAGCACAAAGCCTTCTTCCTCTCTCCCTTCGTCGGAGCAATGATGCCGAAGGTGGTGCTGCCACCGTTGGTGACGTTGGAGCAACGACGCCGGAGGTGGAGGTGGTGCTAGGAGAGTAGGAGGAGAAGGTGGAGGTGGTGCTAGGAGGAAAGAGAGTAGTCGCCATCTTTTGTTTTGTTTTGCGGTTAGGGTTAGGGTTTGAGGAGATGAGTTATATATAAGAGGTGTGTTTGGTGAGATGAAACTTGATCATCCGTTTTTTTATTTAAAATGCTCATTCATCTCTTCCAATCATATGAATAGTTAGTGAGTTAATGATTTAAGTTTTTTTTCGAGGCCAAACATATTGATATTTGTTTCTATAATTTTTGGGCATTTTTCCTGATTTTTTTATAAGTGAAACAAAATAAAATAAAAAATCTGGGCGACCACACAAATGCCTAGGCGTTTGGGCAGGCCCAGAACTTTGGAGGCACTAACTCTCTAATAAGACTTCATGGTGATTGGTTTGCAAGAAATTTTTTAAAACTATGTCCGTAATTCAACATCAACATTACCCCAACACCTCAAAAGATACTCTCACCATACTTCCGTCATTCAATTTCTTAAAAAAATGTACCATGAAGGAGTTTCCCTACTTCTACTTCAAAAAGAAGAGCAAGTCAACAAGATGGATTTATATACATCCCTCCACTTCCAGCAAACCAACCACACCATATGGAGCGTAAAAGGTCATTTCATGTATGGGCCTTCAAGTTTAGAACATCTCTACTCTCATTAAAATACAAACCAATGGCACATCAAAAACCAATGCTACCATAATGTGGTAACGAGTGTCCATAATAAATGCTTCTATTAAGAAAAGGTGTTACTATTCCAATAGTAATAAAATACAGACATGCCATTTGACTTGCCACCTAAATTAAGGAAACTACAAGACGAAAACTACCATATTGAGCAATGAGTTCAAGAACTGCCAAAAGTACGTCTTCGAAATAAATGGTTGCATGAAAAATATGCTCAACATGGCAAAATAGCTAAATCCTTGAGAAAATTAAAAAAACATGTATTTGTAGTCATCTACGGTAGAAAGACTAGAAGGATAAAACAGTTTTGACGTTAAATTTACAAAGTTTAATGATTTTATGCACTATTAACAAGATGGAGCTCAAATATGTACCTCCATAGTCCTTGTTCTCAACATCAACATAGGAATCTGGCAGCACAAATAACACACCCGGAAGACCTGTGATAGGACATGGAATGAGAATCAGCAGATGAAGAGCACAATGGATGTTAAGCCTTCTGTAAACCTAATAAAAACATAATGCCTTCATTGCTCACTAAATGGAACATTTAATTCAGTAAACAAATCAACTGAGCATGAATCCTAATCCAGAAAGTTCAAAACTAAGCTGCCGTATACATAAAGGATAAACTCAGCAGTAGCGATACTAACCTTCAAGTTTGTTTGACGTTTCCTCATCAATCTCACAGCCAAACCCAAAGTATCGCTCACAAGAGACATTGTAGATCTTCTTCTTTGCTTCTTCCTCACTACATCACATTCATTCAAATAAGAAAACAATGAATCAATTTCAACATTCCATTTCCACCAACATAATCAGCATGTGACCAAAATTAGCACAGACAGTCCATTCCCATATAAAAGGAAAATCTAGTATAATTTTAGGTTAACAATATTCATGGGAAATGATCTCACTATGACAATCCTTTTCTTTATTGCTTAAAACTAAGCTGCCGTATACATAAAGGATGAACTGAACTCGATATATGACTGCAGAACCGAAACACATGGTTGAACAAAATCCTTTGCCTCTTGGAGTATAAGGATCATAGAATTTGTAAACCATCACGTAACCCGATCATCCGATAAAATCCAACAGCTATTAACGTGACCTACATCAATCAGTTGCATTAGACGATCTAAACCATTTGCTCGCAACCATAACAATCGCTTAAGACTCGTACGCATTCTACCACTTAACAATTTCCACAACCTAATCTACAACAATCATCCCACTAAAACGGAACCCGAACCTCACCTCCCGAGAACCTTAGCCAGGGTCTGAACATAGCAATCGATCATCTGCTGCTTAGTAGCCCCCTCCCCACCAGGCTTATCCATCACGATAAGCCAGTGCTCATAATCACACCCGGGGAAGAGTGGCGCCATCTCGGTCGGCGGCCGGTCGCTGAAGTTGGACCCGGACTTAAGCGGGGAGTAGGCGGAGTCACCGGAGCGGTTGACGCGGCAGCGGATCTGGAGGAGGGAGGCGGCGCCGAGGGCGAGGGCGGGAGTGGGGCGGGGGCGGAGGAGGGTGGTAAGGAATGGGGTGGGAGGGCGGGGGCTGGTGAGCAGATGGCGACGGGGGAGGAACTGGGAGATAGGGAAGCGGCGGAGGGACGACATCCGGGCGATCGACGGCGCGGCGGCGGTGGCGGCCATGGGATCGAAGAAGTGGAGGAGGGTTTTGGGGGTATTTATCTTGGTTTCGGGATGTTTGTGGATCGGGAATGGCAAATTACGAAATTAGCCTTGGGAAATGAGAAGATCGAGTCAGGCTTCACTCGTGGGCTTGTGGTGGACTGTGTCCGTAGCATGAGTAGATATTTGAAATCCCATCTTTTGTCTGTGTGATTTTGCGTGTTGGTAAATCGTAAGTTTGTATATTACAGTTGTTAGATCATATATTGCAAATGACATTTTCGTTTGTGTTACTTTAAGCTTTCTAGATTGAAGTTTCTTTAGCTTGCTGTTACGAAAAAAAGAACAAAAAACCTCCATCATGACTTGATCGGTTTGCATCATGAAGTTAATCTAGAACTTCATTTTAAAATTCTTTTGGTCAATCTTCTCAAACTTAAACATTCATCGTGTTTCTTCAAGGAAAATGCACTCCAACATTCAACAAATTCTTATGGTTCCTGACGTAATTACTAGAACCGCATGAATGCAAACATTGGTTACTGGAAGAACCAGCTTCACAG
The DNA here is from genome assembly GCA_963682175.1 of Triglochin maritima. NCBI lineage: Eukaryota > Viridiplantae > Streptophyta > Magnoliopsida > Alismatales > Juncaginaceae > Triglochin > Triglochin maritima. The sequence goes on along the minus strand of OY821774.1, from coordinate 50,161,581 downwards.
ATTAAGCAAACATGGTTTCACTCCTGAATTGCAACTACTATTATCCCTTACAATAAAATGTGCATCTAGTTTCACTTAAAGACACTACCTTGAACTGCTGAAAACAGAGAGAACTGTAACACTTCAAGTAATAACATTACATGGAAGGCAGACAAACTAGTACAATTGGAGAATTGAGATGCTACGAAAAATTGAGAACCACGGAGACTACAAAAAAACGTGACCTCCTGTGGACAAATAAGCATCAATTCGCACTTTAGTTGTGCTCAGCCTTGAAAGAGAGCTTCCATACTTCTCGGACATTCGATGAACCATCTGCCACTTCTGTGAGCAGTGATGCTGCCAGGACACCTGAAGAAAACAAATCAGGTGTAGACCAAAGAACATTCAGAAATTGAACACACAGATGAAGGCAGCAAGCTAGTCAAGCATTATAAGTGTGTTTTCAGATTGTATCTTAACAACACAACGGTAAGATACCGGACACAAAGTTACAATTATTGATCATTTGTTGCTTTCCAGGGTCAATTGCAAACTTTTATAAACTGCATGAGCAACGATCAGCCCATAATCATATCAATAGTGAAGCCACTAAAATAACTTAATACAGCTTCTCTCTTTGTGCCTCGAATGGAATATCATGTGATCATAAAATAATAAAATGGATCAGTGGAACATATCTCACCATCTTCATTGACAACATGCAGGAATTGTCTTGTTCCTCCACCAACCCCAAAATAATGCTTCTTCCCTGCCAGGTAAACTACGCCATAGGAAGGACGCAAACACTGCACAAATTACTTTGAAACTTAGAGCATTGCCAAAATAAAGGACTGCGATGAAACAACGGAAAGGAAGAGGAGGTCAAACGAATCATGGAAGAAGCTATCAACCTTCTTGATAAGATCATAAAGATGCTGAACAGTGGAAAGTGAATAAAACGTTTCAGCCATGAGGATGACATCATAACCTTCTTCTGTAGAGATCTCTTTATTACTGCAACTTCCATCTCCATGTTCAGAAATAAGCAGTGGATGAATAGCCTTCCAATCACCAGCAAAGAATCTCATGTTGGAGAAGACATTTGCTTCCACATCATCATCAACAGAGTCCTTAGAAGGGCAATTGTTCTCCTTTAATCGACATTTAGTAAGGTTAGATTCTACATTTGGAATAGTCAGGTTCTGTAAGACCTCAGCATTGAAATCCTGAAAATGGACAACAGCTGCACCCTGCCAGTCAGAAAAAGGATACAATCATAAGACTGTCATGTTGTCATTGTTGTGATCTCAACACCCAAATAGAAAAGCCTCATACACTTGATATTTAATAACGTAACTGAGGATGATTCCATACCTTCAGACATGTAGTGATGCCTGGAAGACCATGACCACATCCAAGCTGAAAAAAATACATACAGCAGCTAACTTAGAACCTCAAACATGAAAAGTTAAAGATTGTCCACCTTCTGATGGGGATGGTGGATGTCATGGGAAAATCTATTTCTAACTGAGTGAAAACATAATACATTGGTTTGATAATTGAAAAAAAAATCCAAATAAACCTGAAAATTACCAGCAACTTTAACCATTGTTTGTTAGTTTTTACAGACAAATTATAACAAATTCACATTTACTTGACTATATTTTATCTAAATGGCAAACAAAAAAACTAAATATTAGGTACACGCCTGTTGACACGAAAAAAATATATACATCTCAAATGACAAGAAAAATTTCTAATGATTGTCAACCAATTGTTCATCCCAAACTTGGAACTATATTGAAATGTAGACCGGGCAATAACATCAAAACAAAAATTAAGAAATTATTAAAGTGAAATTTGATGTAGCATTTTATTGGTTAATCCCTTGATCTATGTATTATTAAATTGGACATGGAAACGGTCAAAGCATGAAGAAATGTGGGATTTCATAATATTCAAAGGAGAAAATGAAATTTTGCCATAAATATATATATATATATATATATATTAAAAAAAAAGCATACGTGAAAGCCAATTCTAACATATCACTTCTCTTCCAAACCATACTCCACGTCCAACCCAACCGTTTCAAATCCACCTTCTCCATGCACCACGTCAAAACCCAAAGCAACTTCCACAATCACACGTTATTACACACGATGTCCAGCCACTTCCAAAAAAAATTCACTATAAATACCTTCATTTGCTCCGGTTAAAAAAAAAAAGGAAGAAGGATAGAAAATCAAATAGGAAACACACGATTCCACATATACACCACTCCAAAATACAATACACATACCCGACTACAAACCAGAATACACAATATATACGACCACCAAATCTCACGCCAACTCCGTGCGAAGAAGAAGGAAGAGAGGGCAGCTGCGACAGCTCCATTGATCCCAACAGCAACGCCGTTCCAACTTGCAGCAACAACGGCTCCGGTAATAGCGTTGTTTCCACAACAACTCCGCAGCGACTCCGATTTCGTCGACTCCGGCTTCTTTAAGCGTACGCAACAACTTCGGCAAGTGCAACATTAGTGTCGGTGATAGTCTCACCTTAAAATAAAAAGAATAAAAAAAAAGTCATGCCGGCCACTGTCCTATTTAGAAAGGAACGGTCTCCGGTTGGCTTCTAAAATCACGTCATTCCGGCCACTGTCCTATTTAAAAAGGATTGGTCTCCGGTTTGATCGTTTACATTTTAATAGAATAAAAAAAAGAGTCATTCCGGCCACTGTCCTATTTAGAAAGGAACGGTCTCCGGATGGTTTCAAAAAAAAACACGTCATTCCGGTCACTGTCCTATTTAAAAAGGATTGGTCTCCGGTTTGGTCGTTTCTATTTTAACAAATAAAATAAAAGGGACGCCGGAAGGCTGCCGAATTTGTCTTAGTTGAAATCAATATAGACAATGTCGTCGAGATTGACTTGAAGAAATAGAACCAATAATTATCAGGTGCAATAAAATAATTGGCACCAAAGTTCGGCTGCATCATAATCATGCACAAAAAGGAACAAAAATGGTGGACTTTCATCTGAAATCGAAACACACTTCAAATCCGGAATTAACATGGAATATACCATACATATAACTTGAAATCAAGCACTGGATCAACTAAAGTTTGTTCATTGACCAATCTTAACTTGTCAGTGTTTTTGTTATTGCACAAAGCAAAGTCCACGTGGGGAATTAATTCTAAAACATGGAATTGATTTCTTATACTTTCAAAATGATCCGCCAAGACTTAATTAACTTTGCAACACCACATAATGCGGTAAAATATACATGCAAATCAAATCAAGTGTCTGACATTTACTCGGCAAACGTTAAATCCAACAAATACATTCAATTTGCGAAGCAAGTCATGACTCTGACCATTAAATCGACTCAAATGATCATGATCAGTGTACTGCTATAATATTAAAGAACTGGAGGTACTAATTCAGGCTAACTGGCATGCATCCATGTCAAAATCGAATCAAACTTTATGAGAATAAATAAAATACAAGAAAGGTGCAAAACCAGGTATGACTTCCAAGTCGAAGAGAATACAAAGCATAGGGACACGCATATTGTCTTAATTAAATGCTTCATACAAATAAAGAAGAATTTGAACATACAATTCAAACCCTTTTCACCTAGGATGGTTCAATCTCGTAAGACAAATACTACATTGACTTGGAAATAATACAAATTAATCTGAAACTTCATGTCAATTATATTTGCATGAATGAATGTACATCCTCAAATCATAAATCAACACACTCTACGTGCATGTCCCATGCACCACATGAAAACATTTTTTTTTCTAAAGCCAATATATGTATGTTTGGTTGATTAAAGAGTGGAAGGTGAATTTGCATATCAATCCTTACGCAAATGAATTTGGACGAATATGGTGATCGTGCTCTAAAAAATTGCTGAACCATCCAATATATTGAATAATATTAAAAAAGTCCCTCTAAATGGACAAAACTCCAAATCCACCCCCAAATGTGGATAAATTGCAACGATATATAAGTTGTACCAATTGATTTGCAAAAGAAATCTTAAAATACAAATAGTCCCTTAAATGGACGAATTACAAAATCACCCCTAAATGTGGACAAAATGCAACAATATATAAGTTGTATCAATTGATTTGCGAATCGATCTTAAAATACAAAATAGTCCCTCTAAATGGACATTATCACAAATCCACCTCTTATATCAAATAGATTGCAAAAGAAACATTTTAAAATTGGGAAATATGTCAACCAACCTAAAAAATCGAAAACAAACATAAAACCTAAATATTGATTGCTCTAATAATAAGTGAGGATGCACGCCAAACTGGATCTTGGGTTCCCTCTCTCTTATCGTTGAAGTAATCAAAAACTAAAATATGGACTACCTTAGTCGTAAGTGAGGATGCACGCCAAGCTTGATCTTGGGTTCCCTCTCCCTTACTGGCGATGTAGTCTTCATTTAACAAATCAAATAAACAAAACAAAATATATACAAAACCCTCCGGGTCACGAGGCTAAACTGTCCAATATACATAAAATATTCTCCCAGTTATGAGATTAAACTAACTATTTGATGATATTTAAATATAAGAATCATCGATAATATAACAAAAACACATATACACAAATCACCTCCTAGGTTATGAGGTTAAACTAACCGCTTGTACGATATTCTAATATAAGAATTATCGTTGACAAATCAAACGTAAACCCCCTCCGGGTTATGAGGCTAAACTAACCAAAACATCATAATACCCATATCAAAAGTATAATTGTCCAAATAAATCCATATATATAAAATACCTCCTAGGTTACGAGGCTAAACTAATCTAACCCTTAGCGATATTTAGTAACGAGATAAACTAAAATCATCATACTCAAACAAAGCATGTACACAATGTTGTCCCGAACAGGGGAATAAAATGCTTACGATGTCTCCGATAATACGAGACAACATCCCATGTATACAAAATACCTCCTAGGTTACGAGGCTAAACTAACCGCTTGTACGATATTCTAATATCAGAATTATCGTTGATAAATCAAACATATATAACTCCTCCTTGTGACGAGGTTAAACTCACTAATATTTGGTTGTCTTCGTGATAAAGTTGAAGCACCAAAACATATATACAAAACCTCTTAGGTTACGAGGGTAAACTAACCGTTTGTACGACATTCTAATATAAGAATTATCGTTGACAAATCGAACATATATCACTCCTCCTTGTGATGAGGTTAAACTCACTAATATCAGGTTGTCTTCACGATAAGTTGAAGTACCAAAAAATATATAAAATTCCTCCTAGGTTACGAGGCTAAACTAACCGTTTGTACGATATTCTAATATAAGAAATATCGTTGATAAGTCATATACATATACAACCCCTCCTAGTTACGAGGCTAAACTAACCATTTGGTGATATTCAAATATAAGAATCATCATCCCCATAACCAAGTATATGCATATTTCTCTCCGTTACGAGGTTAAACTAATGTTTTGTTCGATGATCTCTCATAATGAGAGAAACTTGAACAATAACATACAAACTTAAAATTACTCTAATACATAAGAGTAAATTGCTATACACGACGGTCCCCTTCAAATAAATAAGGGAATGAATCGTCAAATTACGTATGGAATATATAAGTCAAATGATTGTCTTGGTTATGAGATTAAAGCTAACCATTGTTTGATAATCTCTCCTCATCAGAGATAAACTTGTCAAACGATGGAATATATGCTCGAATCTCTTTGGACAAAAAACTAAATTATCATAGCAAGATGATCCTTTAAATATGAAAAGGAGCAAACCATCAGGCCCAAAAAAAAACTCGAAACCAAATTGTTGCAGCAATACCGTTCCTTGAAATATAAGAAGGAATAAGTCGTCAAGCTCTGACTCTGAATGCATCATCTGTGGTATGAGCTCAACTGCCACGTTCTCCGAGTTATTTGATATATGTAATAGTTTGTGAAATATGTATCATGTATTCATCTTTTGTACACCATATAAATGTGTCAAAGTTCATGTATTCCTATATCGAATGAAATGGAATATTGAATTTATATCATTTTGTTGTCATTTGCATTTTCTTTACATAGCGTTACAAATGGTGGCATGATCGTGACAATAGAGAGGCATTCTTCTATACGAAGTTGTAAGGTGCGGAATTTCATTATGAATTCTTGAGAGGTCTTCGCAACACCAAAAATATATAAAACAAAAGAACAAAAAAACCCACGTTAAACAACGCCTAAGGCATGGCATTTAGGTGTGCATCACAATATTCAAAACTCAACAGGCAGATTTCAAATCTAAAAGAAACCTCTTCTTGTTAAGAAACCATGATCCGGAAATTATTTTAATTAACAAATAATTTATAACCTTGTTCTGAACTTCTGATGCACATTTAGGTGTTTAAACGTGAGTGACGACAAGCGAAAATAAAATTTTAAAAAATTTATTTGTGACGCATTAGGTATCACCCTTCCTATTTGGCAACTCCTACTAAAATGTTCATGTAAGAAAAGTACAAATTAGCAGTTTAGTAAAAGTAAATCTTTGTTCAATTTGTGTTCCAATCAAATGCAGTGTCGCCGCCGCCCATCACATGCATGACATGACAAGTGTCATTCATTGGATGATTTCTATCCAGTGGCTAATCATATAATGATACTTACCAAACTAGTGTTCCCCGTCCTAGAGACTCAAATAATGAGTGCATTTCACTGTTTCACATTAGTATTTTTCTATCATAGGAAACCTTGCTTTTACCAACAAATGATTCCTCCCCAAAACGACAGCCCAAAAGCATGAAAGTCAGGAATATAACTAAGGTTGATGAGGTTTCACCATAATAACTACTAATTAAAATGAGTACTTGTCGAAGTTAAGGATCAATAAAATGATTACCAATACAAAGTGAATGGCAAAGTAATGGGTTCCACCAGAATAATTGAATGAGCACTCAACAAAATAAAAACTCGACCAAATGAACATTGTTCCTCACGTATTCAACACTGATGCATATCTGAGTACTAAACGTCTAAACCTAAGCGCTAATACTATCATGTGTTGCACATTCACATTAAATATAGAAAAATCCTAAAATCAGCAAATCTAGAAGTACAATAAACGCACATAATACAAAGGTGCTTCGATTTGGATACAACTTTTCTATTTGGTGTATACGGTGCATCGCATGATGTTGGAATTTTCCTAATTTTTTATATTTTACATTTAATAGAACAGACGTGGTGATTGTAGCACAATAAATTCTCACCCATCTCTTGTTGACTAGTCACGCAATTACTAAAATGCATCTTCTATGTACCCAACCTAGTGGGCACTTGTTGCACAGAGTACTCATTCTAGAAAATATACATGATTGTTAGTGAAGACTTACATTGAAGAGCACTTTACTTTATTGGATACTCATAAGGTTGAGATTTTTTTATTTTTTATTCCCTTGAACATTCATTGTGTTGAATGTTCACTATAAAGTAGGTACTTCATACTCAAACTAGTGTGTATTAATATCTCACTAAGTTAAGTGAGTATACAACTATACGTCCTTTTCTGTTGAAACATTTTGCACTTTATTATACTTAAACCTTGGCACACGATTCATGCCTATTGGGACAATTTGGACTTGATCATTGGTGTTGGCTATTCTAAGATTATATATTCATTCTTGTCATGCTTATTTTGTTATATATCATGTGTACTTTTTGATGCCATTAGCATGAGTGTAAATAAATTATATGAGCATTAAATGGATCTCAAAATCATCCTTGTTGATATTCATTGTGATGAGATTTTTTGTAGTTATCACTGAGGACCACAATTAAGTCTAGGATAAAAGACTAATAAATGGTGTATTCACAATTTACAACAATGTTATTGTCATAGATTCAGTATGCATATCAAACCAACGGCCTCAAATGTAACCACTTTTTCATTAGAAATTTCCTTTTCTGCTCCTCAATTCCCAATATAGGTGCAGTTTTCATCCAGCAATTTACAGCAACAATTACTGTGCAATATGCTGGCAATATGCTGGTATGGGACAGATATAATGATAAAGTTATGAATTGACAACATGTAAAACTTAGTTTTTGACATTTCTAAAACACATCAGTCCTATAAAAGGGGATGTTTTTTACTACTGCATTATAATTACGGCTTCACAACAAGATCATGCATCATCTTGTGTTTTATTCTCTGCAATGAAAGCAATTTACCAAGTTAATTATGATTTTCTCAGATACTTAACATCCTAGAATTCTAGAACTCATACTACTGTAACTTTTCTTTCCACTCTTTTCCCTAAGTCAAGGGTCATAGTGTATTCACCATTTCATAGACTTATTTGAATGTGAAAGTTTGAAGCCAACCTCTAAAACTTGTTTCCCACTGAGTGAGAGATGCCCATGCTGAATTTCTGTCATAAGGCTCTTAACAAGATCAATGGACCCTTCCCATAGCTTTAACCCTCCTACACATAATACGGGAAGAAGTAAGCAACAAATAAAATGTATTTTTCAAGAAATACAAGGTCATAAGTCTTCACACCATAATTAAAGGGCGCAAAATTTAGAATTGAAACCACACACCTTCATACTTTCCAGGCACCAAATCAGAGTCGGACACTCCAAAGACATCTTTAGTATTCACTCTGCCCTTAAGACATACCAAAACACATTAGTACATATCTTAGCATCTGAAGCCAAGTCATCAAGTTATGCACTTATTTCACCTTAAACAGTGTGAGCTCTTCTGTGATGAAAACAGGGTCCACTTTCCTCGACGCTCTGGCAGCCTTTGGAAAAGAAGAAAACAACATAAACGAACAGAACAAATTCACAGAGCAAATACTACTTATATGGGTAAAACCCAACTTCTTCATTATGGTCCCCATATCTACAAACTAGAATCACCAAAGGGCAAAGCCAGCTTCTTAGCTATGGGAGACATCCTTCACCACTAAATCAAAATCAAAAACTCATGCCCAACTAAAAACAGTGACAAATTAAGGATCCTTTTGGAACCATACTTTGATAATCAGATTTTGATTTCCAAAAATCAAGTATTAAATGTTGTGTCCATCTCTAATGGAGTCAAAGACTAAATTATTTTTTGACATCTGGGATACAATGAACTAAATCAACGTGGTTCATATAAGATGTCTACGATTCTTATTTATTGTGAATTGACATAAAGTTGTCTAGGCATTAGATCACGGGTGAATCAGAAACAACCTCTCTGTCACAGGGTGAAAAGGTATGGTTGCGTACATCTCAATGTGGGAGCCTCTTTTGAGGTTTTGGGGGTATTGTTGACGTTGAAGTATTAAACATGATTTACATTAACATCTACAAACTTAAAATATTCACAGTAAGGTTAGAGCTTATGTGGGAACCGATCTGAGATTCGGCCAAATTTTAGAACATTCGATTACCAAAATGCAATTCCAAACGGACCTTACGAACTATGGAATGCAAAGTACAGGTAAATTGAAGCTTACTTCGGACGGAAGCACTTCGACGCAAGGAGGCGGCGACGGGAGGGGCTTCTTGGAGGAGCCGAAGAACCCTAGGTCGGAGGGATTGGAGCTGGACAAGGTGAAGAAAGGGTACGCCTCCTGCATCACACAACAACTGCTTGTTAGAAGAAAAGATCGGGAAGTAGGAACGAAGTGAATCGACGAGGTGTTCGTAGATATACCTTGGAAGGGTCGGAAGCCATGGCGGATGTGAGTTGAAACTTGAGTGTTTGTGCTTATTCTCCGAGGTTTATGTCCAATACGAGACCAGACTAGTTGGTGACTATGCGAGTGGGCTCTAAACTGGGATCGGCCTATGCATAAGTCCTTTTATAGGTCCATTTGGAGAAAATGTGTACTAGTGTTACCGTGTTAGGAGTTAGGACTTACGAGAAGAAATTTTGTATGATTTGAAGTTATACTTGATTAGTTTTATCTTTTGTACCGGCTAGTATATTTTTGTCTTAATTCTTCTACTTTCATCCTTTTTATACGGTTTGGGATCATACTAAGTGTTGTTTAGATGGGCCAAGATATCATGTTTTTTCATGAAAAACTGTATTATGAAAAAAAATACAGTTCTCAATCCCACTGGTCACAGAATGTTTAGATCACCCTTAATAATGCATTATGAATCTGTGTCTTAATTCTAAACATGAAAAGAGATGTACTACCTATTTCTTTGTCTCAAATATGTTTTCTTATTCATTCTTAGTTTATTATGGGTTTTTTTTATTTTTCGAAAAATGTGTTTTTCAAGCAGACACATTATTATCGTATTTTTTATAATATTTATTTTCAAAAAAGAATCATTATTTGAATTGGATGTCAACTTGAAAATTTTATTTTAAGAAATCAAAAATTTTAAACCTTTACCTACCTAGACGGGTTAAAGGCCTATTTGGATACCCTATAATACCGTGTTTTTTTTTTGGAAACTGCATTATTCAGAGAGAAAAAACAGTTTTCAATCCCATGGTGGTGTGTTTGATCACCTGAATAATATATTATAAATCTACATTTTTTTGTGAAAACATGTTTCTTGAAAAAAGATGTAGTCCATTTTTTTGTTTGAAATATGTTGTGTCTCTTCTTCTTTTTATGTTTCTTATGAAACCTTCAATTTTATCAAATATATGTGTTTTAGCTAAACGCATTATTTAGTATAATAATGTATTTTCATTGTTCGAATCGGAGATCAACTTAAAAACTACATTTTCAAAATCAAAGATTTAATTTTTTTAGTTATCCAAACAAGACCTAATTAGTCGTAACCTTTATACCAACTAATTCATTTTTTTAATCTTAGAGCATGTTTGGATAGCCTCAAATACCGTGACTTTTTAGGAAAACCACGTTATTAAGAAAAGTATAGTTTCCAATCCAACAGAGGTGTCTGATCTCATTGAATATTACATTATAGTTTAATTTAATTTTTCCTTTTGAAAAAACGTTACGAAAAAAATGTCGTAACTTTTTTGGTCTCAAATATGTTGTATTTATTTTTATCTCACAAAAAAATTGATTTTACGGAAAAAAAATTAGTCAAATACATTATTGCATCATATAATGTATTTCCAAAACACATTATTTGAATTAGATGTCAACTTGAAAAATGTATTTTTGAAATCTTTAGTTACCCAAACGAACCCTTAATCCATCCACTTTAAGAAAATAATATTTGTTGCATGTAGATCGCCTATTATGACGGTAATACTTAGGATATTTTCATTAAAAATGATCAAGGTACAAAGTGAATGTATATTAAGGTAAATTTCAAGATATATATTCGTCAAATTAAAATAAGATACAAAGTGAATGTATATTAAACATTATCGATGATCTCTATTATGACAGTAATACTCAAAGTAAAGGTGTACTTAGCAACATGTTACACGTTGCTAAAAGAAATTCTCGGTGACTTTCAATTTTCCACGGATTATCAACATTATCATCTATCAATATGGGAAATATTAATAAATATTGATTATCAACATTGTCTGTCATCTATCAATCCAGTCGATCGACGAACAATACGGGAAACTCATCCCCACCGCAAGCATACACGGTCTTCCGGTGGTGCACGACTCATTCTCACCCTAGTACATCAATTATTACTATAACATGTCGTGTACAACCAAGCAAGCTTTCAAGTTGTTAAAGATGTTTTGGGAGGTTATAAAACATCCTTCTTGATAAGGATGTTTTGGGATGCTGACTATTCATTCTATTTGTTTATGTTAATGCATAATTTCTCTTTCTCATTAATCTCTCCTTTAATCACCACGAAAATCTCTTAATAGTTTTAAGTTTTGTAGATAAACATCTCATGAGCTTAAATAAGGATTATTAGCTAGATTCTAAGCTTAATTAGAGATTGATTGACTAGTTCATTTCTCTTTAATCTTGTTTAGAGTTTGGTGAACACTTGGAGGCGAATCGGCGGACGATTCAACGAGCAACGGAACTCCAGATCTTCTGAAAGGTTTTAGAGAACTTTGGGTATCATACTCTCTCTTTTGTTTATTTTAGTATGTGTAGGAATGCATGATATTAGAATAAACATATACATGTACGTAAAATCAATGAAAATATGAAATCGATCTTGTATGTTTGTATTGATTTTTTTTAAAATATACACATACATAGGGACACGAAATCCTACAATTTTATGGGAAATTAATGCCCAACAAGTTCCCCTATCGGGTGGTATACATTTCAAAAACACGGGAAAATGAAATTTCTTCAATTGGAGTTGCTTGGTCTCAACCCGGCGGTGAAAGTTTGTAATTCCGTTTTCACATCCAAATATCAATGGAATAGCATATTCGTTTATCACCCCTTTTGTGTGGTCCATTTTAGTGACAATCCTACTCAAAAATATGTATCAGTTGCATGATCTTGAGACGTCAGAGTGTCGGTTGATCTAAGGGTTTTTGTAACTCCCAGCGACGACGGATGAACCTTTATAGGTGGGGTAGTTTTTTTGTTTCTCGATGTGTAACGTCACCCCTACGAAACAACCGTTGCAATAAGTCTATGCGGAGTGAAAACGAATGAACCAGAGCCAAAAAAAATCTTAAGTTTCTCTGGGATTTTCATCCCCCTTTGGTAGATAGGAAAAGTTTGTCATTCTTTTCGCAGAGACTTTTGGTAGATATGATTATGTGGACTTATTGTTGCCACAAGTTTCCTCAGAGATCATCGCTCCAACGCGTCAGTATTGCTCACAAAAGTCAGTAGTGCTAATACAATTAATTAATTATTTCAAAATGTTATTTCCAATTTAACTATGAGGTTAGACCTAGGTACCGGGTCGGGCCGATAACAGGCCGGCCCGATGTACTTAATGGTTTCCACACTTGATGCAACTATTAGTTATTGACTTGTGAAACAACCTATGGTGTTTTTCCATTGTCGAAAAATTACCAAATGCTTTATAAATATTATCACATAAACAAGTGACACAAACAAACTTTCCATCTACAAGTGAATCAATATTCCAAGCCTACAACAATAGAGTTATGTGGGAAAAAAAAGCTGAAATGCGATCAAACAAAATTATATAAAATAAAGAATCATATACCATAAGAGCATATGTGTCTTTGTTATACCTTTTTCTTCGTATTATTGTCTTTCTTATCCCCATTCTTGTATTTGTCATCCTTCTCGTCAACTTCATTCTATCTACCTTTATCCTTCTCGTCCTCTCCATCACTCCCCACTTTCATCTTCCTCGTCCTCTCTATCCTCCTCACCCTCGTCGTTGTCATTCTCCCCATAGTTCTTCCCATCCTAAACCCCACCATCAACTTTCATCCCTGTATTATAAATTATCATCCTCGTCTCCCATTTTTCCCATTCTTGTATTTGCTATATTTTTCATCCTCTCCACCTTTATCCTCCACGTCCTCTCCATCACTCCCACTTTCATCTTCCATGTCCTCTCCATCCTCCCCACCTTTGTTGTCGTCATCCTCTCCATAGTTATCTTCATCCTGAACCCTACCATCAACTTCTCTTTGTATTCTACATTATCAACTTCGTCTCCCTCAACCTCTCCTCCATCATCCCTTCGACATCCTCAGTATTCTTGCAACCAATCATACTGCATTGTTTGGCAAAGAGTACAGCAAATACAAGCTTCACATTTTCCATGGTATTCAGTCTATATATCAGATTCATGTTGAGTACATCACAATAATGACCATGTTTTAAGTGTTTCTTAACCAATGTATGTAGGGGACACTTCAATATGTGATAATCCACCAGGTGGGCTTGTTAATGACCAACCGGTGCTAGGATGGCTAGCCGGTGGTGAATAGTACTAGGACAGTGGTGAATAGTAACCAGCCAACGATGATGAAGGTTAGGGTGGGAAGGGTGGCTACGGTTATAACCTAAGCTCTGATACTATGTTGAACACAAAATTATAATCGAGAATGTATGTCTTATTGCTTAGTTAGTTCATCTCTCTATATATAGAGATTAGAATGATAAAATAAGAAAACAACAATTATGAAATATTAATAAGGAAAGTTATATCAATTAAATATCTAAATTTAATTATTTCTAATATCTAATATTCTAACGCACTTATTTTATGTAAAGAAACTGAAATGCATTTTGTAAACAATTCATTTGAGAATGTCAAACTAATATTTATTTGTAATTATCATTGGTTATTAAAACTGAAATGCTCATCTAGTATAGTCACCTCAACATAAATCAGACGCATTATTTGTCTAGTTGAAATATTATTCCAGTTGTAGATGAAAAGTTTTCTTTGTGTCATTTGTTTATGTGAGCACAATTATAGAGCCTTTGGTAAAATTTCAACAATGGCAAAGCACCATCGGTTATTCTACAAGCCGATCACTAAAAATTGCATCAAGTGTGGAAACAGATTCTTCACAAAAAACACATAACCCAACATAAAATGTCTTGTCATTAGGTACATTATGTTGGATGAAGTGTTTTTCGTGTGAAGTCGGTTTACACACTTAATGCAACATTTAGTGATCGACTTGTGGACCAATCTATGGTGTTTTGCCATAATCGAAATTTTACCAGAGGCTCTATAATTGTGCTCGCATAAATAAGTGATACAAACAAACTTTCCATCTACAACTACATCAATATTCAAAACTTACAATAGTAGATTTATATTAAAAATAAAAATGTGATCAAATAAAAGTATATAAAATAAAAATCATATATTCATATACCACAAGAGTATCAGTATTTTGCTATCCTTTCCCTTCATATTGTTGTCATTGTTATCCCCATTCTTGTATTTGTTATACTCCTCGTCCTCTCCACCTAGTTCAAACAAGGTGGGCTTGACTCGTTTACACCCATATTCCCAACCACCCCGACACCAACGTCCCTTCGGCTTGGGCCAATTCTCCATGAAATTTAATAGAATAACTCGTGTATTTTAAATTTTGAATTACCTCGTTAAAACTTTAAGTTGAAACTTATTATATCAAATCTAAAAATTTTAAGCAGAAAACTTGTGCAACAACAAACAATAAGTTATTTTTTTGGTTTACTTTTTATTGTCTACTTCCATTGAATTCATCTTGATCAAATTTTAACATGATGCTGCAGGAAACACCTTTCCTTAATCCTTAAAGAGGATCTTGATCATGTTTTTGTGAACTCAGGTTGCCCATACAATCATAAATTTTGCTTTGACGCGTATTTAAAAATAACAAGTCTTTATTAGAAATTCAATTTTGTTCATTGCTTCTAAGAAGGATCTCCACATTGATTTAGTTTTGTCTTATTTTAACTTCTAGTCTCGACTCTAAAATCATACTAGAAGTTTAGACTCAGTATATGTAAGGGGGGGAAAGCTTTTGAGATCAGTTGTTCTTACTTTCAAATATTTCTGCTCCAAAACGCAAACACACCTTGTTAGACAAGAAGACTCTTCAAGCCTACACAAATAAGTCAAGCCAATTACAACCCAATATGCTTAGTTACTATTAGAACAAAACTTAATTATAACTGTTGTATTCTTAGCTCACAAGTTATGTAATTCAAGTATTATAGTCTCATATTGTAAAACAAATACATGTGATATAAATATTAGACTATAAATACATTCATTCTCCTCATTTGTAAATCAAGTGAGGAAGAGACTGGGTGAGGAACATTGTTCGTTTTCTGACTTTTTGAGTACTCATGGCATTATTCACTGACTTTAATGTCCACATACTCATGAACAAAATAGTGCAGTTGAACGTAAGCATAGACATATTGTTGATATGGGTTTAACTTTTCTTCATCATGCCTCTGCACCTAATTCATTTTAGGATGATGCATTTAGTACTGCAATATTTCTTATTAATCGTTTACCATCTCGTGTTATTCAAAACAAATGTCCTTTTGAAAAACTAGTTGGGTTTAAACCGGATTATAAAATTTAAAGGTTTTTGGTTGTGCTTGTTTCCCATGTCTTCAACCTTATATGAAAAACAAATTACAACTACGATTAAAACAATGTGTTTACTTGGGATACAACTTCTCACATCATAGATATAAATGTTTTGACTTACGATGCATGTAGATTGCTCGCAATGCTATTTTATGAACATAAGTTCTCATTCAATGATGATTTTATAAGCATAAACATGTGGATTCTAGTGGTCGAGATTGTCTCTTCTATCATTCCACATTCTATTTCTGACATAGCTAATATGAATGATCCAACGCCTCCTTTATTACTACACCTCTAGAAAACCCAGATCCTACACCACGAGAAAACCCAGAGCCTATACCACTCCCTCCTTCTCCAATAGATACCACACAACCAACAAATACAACCAACCCTGCTTCCATTCATCATATGACCACTCGAGCAAGAGATCATACCAGACAACCCAAATTTTTTCTTGATTACCGAGTTTTTAATGTTTCCAAACATCCTTTATGCTTCTCATCACTAGAAGACATTGAACCCACCCGTTACTTACAAGCTATTAAGGATAGGCGTTGGCATTCAACTATGAATGATGGATATGATGCTCTGATTAAGAATGAGACTTGGTCACTTATTCCTCATTCATCTAGTGTCAATATTATAGGTTGTAAATGAGTATTCAAAATTAAACGAAACCCTGATGGTAGTGTTCATCGCTACAAAGCCCGTCTTGTTGCTAAAGGTTTTCATCAGGAAGAAGGTATGGACTTCCATGAAACATTTATCCATGTTGTTAAATCAGTCGTTATTCGTGTTATGCTAAATATTGTCATCTCTTAAAATATGCCTATCAAGCAACAATATGTGAGCAATGCTTTTCTTCATGGTAGGTGTCACCGGTCGTGTTAGGAGTCCTTTAGAGACTCTCAAATTCCAACTTTTTCGAACTTTGGCCTCGCCAAACGTTCTATCCCCGCGGGGCAGAGTTGAAAACACCAACACAACCGTACAACTCTTAGGTTACCCTCAGAGTTGGGAACTAGCGGAATAGCCCCCACAACAAGCACACGCGGAAACTAAGGTTGCACAACCCTCACAAACACCAAGCCCCAAAAACGTCCCAAATTCCCCTTTTATAGTGCTTCAAAGCCCTACTTTGTAGCACGGTTGGATGCCACCCAACCCACCTTCCTTCGGTTGCAAGAGAATAGCTCCCTATTCTCCCCCATAACTTGAGAATAATCGTGGCTGAATTAATCCATAGGAATTGTTCCCAACTCTTCCTCCACCGCAGATTAATTCCCACAAGTAGCGCCCCGTAGTCATAACCGAACCCTTCGGTCAAGGCTTGGCTGGAAACGTGGGGATCATGCTGTATTTTGCTGGAATACATGTCTTCAAAACCGTCCCTCAAAATAGGAAGTTGCGCAAGTGGGTTTGACCCGTTCAAATCCCTTGCACATCTCTCGTTCGGTTATGGACCCGTTCCTTAACCGAATCCTACTTTTTAGGAAGTGCACCTTTGGTTCCTATTTTCAAGGAATGCATGCACCACGACTTCTACTCCTTCCAAACCGAATACTACATGCAAGGAAGTCATGCGCGTATTGGGGCTGACCCATTCAGCCCACGCTTCCCTCTTCCTTTGGTTGGTGGACCAAGTCCATAACCGTCTCCACGAATGTAGCCTCCCTCCTTTGACTTGGTCTCCACGCCTTTGTTGGGCTGCCCACGCCTTGCTTGGTCACCGATCTCGGTCCTTGCTTCGCCCATGGGTAGTCCTCGTCGGCCCGCACCATCCACCACCTGTTGACCGGTATTGACTCGTGTTGACTACGATCCTCACCTAGTCTCCTTGTGCTGACCTGGTGTTGACTCCTTGTCTTTAGCCTCCCAAGCTCCTGCGCCTCCATCCTAAGCATTGCCCGCTCATGCCCACCTTCATGGCGTGCCTAAGTGCTGCCCGGGTCATGCTTAGTACATGTTCTCGCACTTCCCAAGTGCTACGCATGCGCCTCGCTTGCTGATGCCCTTAGACCTTCGCTTGGGTGTCCCCGGACTCCAAGCTTTGGTGCTTTCCACGCGCCTCGCGCTCCAAGCCACCAATCCACGCTATAGACTTTAGAACATCCGTGCCTTTGCCTCGCTCGCCCATGCAGGCGCCCCGCGCGCGCGCATGTCGCCCGAGCATAGGTTCCTCGCGCCCGTGCTACGCGTACGTCCTTGGACTAGGCCTTTCACTCCATGTTCGTAGCCTCGGCTACTTGCCTTCTTGCGCGTGCTTTGCCGCAGCCTGCCACTCGGTTCCTCCTCCACGCTTCGCCTTGCGTGTGCGCATGCCCGCGCATCTCGAACCTCCTTGGCGCTTGCCTTGCAAAACCCAGGGGGGGGGGGTACTTGGGCTACCCCCGTTGCTCACCTCACGCCTCGCGTTTGGTTTGCCTTGTGTGCTTCGTAGTTCCTTGTGATGCTCCAAGCTCACGAACCTGGCCCGGTATGGCGCACCCTCGGGCATCCTCGAATTCAAGGTGGTGACAAATCTCCCCCACCCAACCCATTCGTCGTCCTCGACGAAGAATAGATTGTGGAGATTAACCTCTCGAATCGATTGGTTACAGACCTTATCCTACAAAGGTCTTGTTGCGTCTCCCCGCAACTATGTAGGGCTTGAGGACCTCCCTTCTTGAATTCCTCCAAGAACTCCTTCCTGATTTGGATGATGTCCTCCCTCGTTGCCCCTTGGTGTCTTCGGTGCCTTGTGGGGATACACACCTCGGCCACCGTCTCCAGGTTGCACCTTACCCTTATACGCCTCTTCCTCCGATTCAGCACCTTGGCGCACGTTCCCTTGAACGAGTGCTGAGGGCGCGCCTGCCTCGTTGGGTTCCTCCTTAACCCCGCGCTGCCCAGGTCCTCCTCCTCGGGACCTTCGGGTCGCAACAATTTCGTTGCCTCGTGGACGACCCCTTCGTCCTTCTCATGGACTGGTAGCATATCTCCCCATCCGCTAGCTGGATGTCCCAAGAGATCCTCGACTATCTCTGTGTCCATCTCCCTGAACACAATAGGGCTCCATGCGCCCTCTTCCTCCTCAAATTCCTCCAGGCTCCACAAACCTACGGGTTCCCTAATATCTTTGTTGAGCTCGAGGGGCCCTGCCTCCTCGTGGCCTAGCTCCATCCCTAGGATCCCCCGCGTCTCCTGGCTTAAGGCTGCAAGGTGGCAGACTTGCGCCTCTTGTGGTACAGCCTCATCCCCCATGCATTTCACAAAGCATGGTACTGGACCTTCGGCGATAAAGATCCCCCTTAGATGAGCTGCAATTGATACCTTGGCTTGAACGAGAAAATCCATACCTAGGATTACCTTGAAATCGTCGAGAGGCACTACCATAAACGTGCCTGTGCCGCTCCAATCTCCCACATCTACTCGCGTGCGTGCAACTCCCGCCACGCTACGAGCCGCTGAGTTGACGGCCTTAATCTTAGACCCATCCTTGGTCAGCTCCAAGCCAATAGCTTTGGCCTCTGCCTCAGCTATGAAGTTGTGTGTGGCCCCGGAATCCACCATGGCGCGTAGCTTGCGCCCATTGATCACAACCTCAACATAGAGAAGGCTCCCCGAACCTTTCTTAGATCGGATGGCGTTTAGAAGTCTGAGAGAGCCCGTGCACGCCTCTTCTCCAGATCCTTCGCCTTCCTCGGCAACTAGGGCCCCCAATCTCTCCCTCTTGGGGCACTCTCGGGCCATGTGCGGTCCTTTGCAGATGAAGCATCCACCCGGCGGCTTCTTGTCTTTGCCACCCCTGGCTTGACCCGCTGGTTCACTGCTAGTCCCCCTCTTACCATGGCCCTTCTTTCGGTTGCCTCCCTTGCTTGGTTCTCCCCCGCCCTCCCTGGTGCGGTAGTCTACCAAAGCATCCGCAGCAATCAGTGCTGCCTACAGGTCTCTCACCTTCAAGCGCCTGAGCTCCACCTGAGCCCACCCTTGGAGACCTGCCGTGAAGTTGAATAGCTTGTCCTCCTCGGACATGCCCTTCACGTCTAGCATCAGAGATTGGAAGTTCTTAACGTACTCCCGAATCGTCCCTGTATGCTTTAGCTTCCTCAAGGCCTCGCGTGCCATCCACGCGGTGTTGGTGGGGAGGAATTGCCCGCGCAACTCCTTAGCCATATCTTCCCAAGCTGTTAGCTCCTCTAACGCTTCGTCGGTAGCCCGACTCCTCCACCATAACTTGGCGTCGCCAGCTAAGAACATTGCCCCTAAGGCAACTCGATCTTCTGGTGCTGTAGCCGTGGCCTTGAAGAATTCCTCCATGTCCCAGAGGAAGTTCTCAACCTCCTTCGCATCTCGGGTGCCGGTGAAGGCCTTTGGCTCGGGCACGCGCAGCCTTCGCGCTCCAAGCTTCCCTTCACCCGACTCTTCGCGTAGTTTGGTTATTTCTCCCTTGAGGTCCTCCACGCGTTCCAGGAGATAATCCTTCGTCTCCTGAACCTCCTTGCGTAGTTCCTCCTCGACCTCTCCAGACGTGACCTCTCCGTCCTCACCACGGCCTGAGATCCACGTCTCCACTTCTCTCATACGAGCCTCCAGCCCGTTGATTCTTTCGGAATTAGACATTGCTTGTGTTGTGGATGTGCGTACGTCCCTCGAACGTAGCTCTGATACCAGCTTGTCACCGGTCGTGTTAGGAGTCCTTTAGAGACTCTCAAATTCCAACTTTTTCGAACTTTGGCCTCGCCAAACGTTCTATCCCCGCGGGGCAGAGTTGAAAACACCAACACAACCGTACAACTCTTAGGTTACCCTCAGAGTTGGGAACTAGCGGAATAGCCCCCACAACAAGCACACGCGGAAACTAAGGTTGCACAACCCTCACAAACACCAAGCCCCAAAAACGTCCCAAATTCCCCTTTTATAGTGCTTCAAAGCCCTACTTTGTAGCACGGTTGGATGCCACCCAACCCACCTTCCTTCGGTTGCAAGAGAATAGCTCCCTATTCTCCCCCATAACTTGAGAATAATCGTGACTGAATTAATCCATAGGAATTGTTCCCAACTCTTCCTCCACCGCAGATTAATTCCCACAAGTAGCGCCCCGTAGTCATAACCGAACCCTTCGGTCAAGGCTTGGCTGGAAACGTGGGGATCATGCTGTATTTTGCTGGAATACATGTCTTCAAAACCGTCCCTCAAAATAGGAAGTTGCGCAAGTGGGTTTGACCCGTTCAAATCCCTTGCACATCTCTCGTTCGGTTATGGACCCGTTCCTTAACCGAATCCTACTTTTTAGGAAGTGCACCTTTGGTTCCTATTTTCAAGGAATGCATGCACCACGACTTCTACTCCTTCCAAACCGAATACTACATGCAAGGAAGTCATGCGCGTATTGGGGCTGACCCATTCAGCCCACGCTTCCCTCTTCCTTTGGTTGGTGGACCAAGTCCATAACCGTCTCCACGAATGTAGCCTCCCTCCTTTGACTTGGTCTCCACGCCTTTGTTGGGCTGCCCACGCCTTGCTTGGTCACCGATCTCGGTCCTTGCTTCGCCCATGGGTAGTCCTCGTCGGCCCGCACCATCCACCACCTGTTGACCGGTATTGACTCGTGTTGACTACGATCCTCACCTAGTCTCCTTGTGCTGACCTGGTGTTGACTCCTTGTCTTTAGCCTCCCAAGCTCCTGCGCCTCCATCCTAAGCATTGCCCGCTCATGCCCACCTTCATGGCGTGCCTAAGTGCTGCCCGGGTCATGCTTAGTACATGTTCTCGCACTTCCCAAGTGCTACGCATGCGCCTCGCTTGCTGATGCCCTTAGACCTTCGCTTGGGTGTCCCCGGACTCCAAGCTTTGGTGCTTTCCACGCGCCTCGCGCTCCAAGCCACCAATCCACGCTATAGACTTTAGAACATCCGTGCCTTTGCCTCGCTCGCCCATGCAGGCGCCCCGCGCGCGCGCATGTCGCCCGAGCATAGGTTCCTCGCGCCCGTGCTACGCGCACGTCCTTGGACTAGGCCTTTCACTCCATGTTCGTAGCCTCGGCTACTTGCCTTCTTGCGCGTGCTTTGCCGCAGCCTGCCACTCGGTTCCTCCTCCACGCTTCGCCTTGCGTGTGCGCATGCCCGCGCATCTCGAACCTCCTTGGCGCTTGCCTTGCAAAACCCAGGGGGGGGGGTACTTGGGCTACCCCCGTTGCTCACCTCACGCCTCGCGTTTGGTTTGCCTTGTGTGCTTCGTAGTTCCTTGTGATGCTCCAAGCTCACGAACCTGGCCCGGTATGGCGCACCCTCTGGCATCCTCGAATTCAAGGTGGTGACAGTAGGCTACATGAGGATGTATTTATGGTACAACCTCCAGGATTTTTGGATCATTCACGTCCAAATCATATATGCAAATTACACAAAGCCTTATATGGTCTTAAACATTCTCCTC
The DNA here is from genome assembly GCA_963682175.1 of Triglochin maritima. Classification (NCBI taxonomy): domain Eukaryota; kingdom Viridiplantae; phylum Streptophyta; class Magnoliopsida; order Alismatales; family Juncaginaceae; genus Triglochin; species Triglochin maritima. The sequence goes on along the minus strand of OY821774.1, from coordinate 50,139,171 downwards.
ATGCATGGTTTACTAGACTTGCTGACAGGTTAAAATCTCTTGGATTTAACCCCATGAAGTATGATGCTTCCTTATTTATACTCAAGCACGGACAACATATGCTTCTAATTATAGTTTATGTTGATGATATCATTCTTACTGGAAACTCTTCACACCTCATCAATCAGGTGATATCTGACATCAATACAACTTTTTCTATGAAGGATCTTGGAAACTTGAATTACTTTCTTGGCATTTAAGTTCATTTAAATAGTACAAGAATTTTTCTTTCTCACCATAAATATATCCACGATCTTCTTTTTCGCACTAACATGCATACGGCAAAACCAATTGGTACTCCTAGTTCTTGTTCTGCCAAATTGTCCAAAAATGTTGGCACACACTTTGTTGATGTTTTTCTCTATCGAAGTACAGTAGGGGCTCTACAATACATAACTATTTTACATGTCCAGATCTTGCATGTCCTGTTAACAAAGTTTGCCAATATATGCAAAAACCAACAACTAAACATTAGACTGTTGTTAACACTCCATTAATAATGGCTTACATATTTTTAAATCTTCCGGTGATTTTTTGCATGACTTATTTGCCTTTTCTGATCCAGATTGGGTAGGTGATCCAGATGAATGACAATCCACTACGGGCTTTTGTATCTTCATGGGGCGCAACCTTGTCACCTGGAAATTTCACAAACAACCCATTGTTGCCAAATTTAGCACTGAAGCAGATTTTTGGGGAGTTTCTCATGCCACCACAGAATTGATTTGGCTCCAGAATCTTCTCAATGAACTTGATTTACTGAAAATCACTATTCTTTGGTGTGACAATTTCAGCACTACCTATGTAGCTTCCAATCCAATTCTCCACGCTAGAAACCAAGCATGCTGAAATCGATTTTCACTTCGTCCGAGAACGGGTCGCGACCAAGCAATTGGATGTTCGCTTTGTATCAACACAAGACAAACTAGCAGACCTACTAACCAAACCACCTTCAGCACGCCGATTCAACTACCTCCGGTCCAAGCTCAATCTTGGCTCCACCCTGATGTACTTGCGAGGGAATGTAAGATAAGAAGACTTTTCAAGCCTACACAAATAAGCTCAGCCCATTATAGCCCAATATGCTTAGTTACTGTTGGAACAAAATTTAATTATAACTATTGTATTCTTAGCTCACAAGTTATGTAATTCAATTATTATAGTCTCGTACCGTAAACAAATACATATAATATAATCATTATACTATAAATATATGTCTCCTCATTTGTAAATCAAGTGAGGAAAAGATTATTTATTCTTCTATATCACAAGATTGTGTTCATTCTATTACACCTTAATTTGAGAAGTAGTTATGATTCTATCGTAAATTTGGAAAGTCTACTACAACCACCCTTTTGAAATTATTTTAGAGAAAAATATGAAAGATAAAGAAATAAGCAATTTATAAATATTGAAGAATGAGTTGAGAATAAGAACATGCCCCATCTTAGCAGGCCAATACGAAGAGAGAAAAAGTAGTCCCGAAAAAATAATTGGTCTTTGCAGATATTTTAAAAAAGTGTTTCTAAAAATATTCGAATATTTTATGTTAGCTAGAAAGTTTCCAATCCTTTTTTTGGGAAAAGAAAGATTCCAAACATCTAAGAAATGTTATGTGAAATTAGAAGAGATTTGGCATATTTATCGTATAACAGAAGGAAATTGAATTAGTGACTTTTTTATTTTGAATTTTGCAAAAAAATACCAAATGCAGAAAAATATTATCTATAAAACTGATTGTGTTTTATTATTGATCTGACCTGCTTTCTGCTCAAAATGCAAATCAAGAAGCTGGTTAGATTGACCTACATTTTTGGAAAATGCCGATGATAATTTATGATTTTTCAACTTTACGCGCAACACAACACATGTTTATTTTGTTACCATATCTTGAGCCAATGTTCAAGAAATCGGGACATACAATCTTTAACATTATTAATACTTTTATTTACCTATAAATCTATTTTTAGATGCAGGCTTCTGCTTGCAGCTTAATTTCCACTAATTCACAAAGCATATGTTAATTGGGTCGTGCTTTGTTGTAGGCTTGTCGAGACAAAAAGAAAGGAGAAGGGAATCTAGACACGGACGAAGATAAGCATGAAGACTCGTTGACAATTCCCGTGGATTTGTCATATTGTCATATTTATTGTTTTATATAAATTATTTTCCTGAAAAAAATATTTATTTATATTTATCTCATTACAAAATTTTGATTTTTTTAATATATTTAGTAAAAGAATTTGATAATAAAAAATGATTTTGTAAGGAAATTAGAAAGAAGTTAATGTTTTCAAAAAAATACAAAATATATTTTTATTTTAAAAAACATTTTAAATTCTTTTAAGAAAAAAATGTTTTATTAATTTAAAATATAAATTATCATAAGGGAATAGTTTAACTGTTTAATAATCAAACGTGTAACTTTAGTGATAGAAATGAAAGATAAGACAAGAGAAAAGATGAGATAAGAATTATGATTTCTCGGTTTGCTCAGTGTAATTATGCAAAAAAATTATTAAATATTAATAACAGAAGTTATCAATTAACGACGTTGGGGAAATGTAATGAGATAGGACAAGTTTTTGTTTTGTTTTTTAAGAGCACAAATAACAGCGTTCGGGCTACCCGACGTCCTACAATCTCTCTGTTACGTCAATTTCTTTTTCTGCCACGTCAGCTCACCCAACCCACCCAAAAAACTCTCTTACCCATGTCCGGGCTAGCATCACCCACCCTACACTCTCTTTCCTCCACATCATTTCTTAATTAAACAAATTTAATTCTCACACAATATTTAACAAATTACATTTTATATAAATATAATTCTAATTACATTATAATTCTAATTCACGATATAATTATTATTACTATTAATTAATTAACGATAATAATTATTCATTAATAATATTAATCACTATTAAACAACAAAAAATTGAATATTTGAAATTTGAATATTTGTATTTCCCTTTAACATATGTTTCATGTGGTTGGTTGTAGTTCATATTTCAGTATTATTAATGTATTTGTTCTTATGGTATTGTCGTATTAATATATATTCTATTTAACTTGATTTTTTTTAATTTTTACTATTAAACCATCTCAACAGTTCGTTTGGATCTTGAAAATTTTTTATTGGGAAAATTTTGAGTCTTCATCACTTGTAAAAATTTATTACCCAAATTTAATAACAAATACTTAATCCATTAATAACAAAACATCCACTAAATAGTTAAAAATTAAAAAATATCAACGAATGGGAGGGGGACATGTGTCCCCACCCGATGGCGCCCCGGGCGGGCACCAGAGGGGCGCCCAGGCGGGGCACCACCGTTAAGGGTGCCCTAACGGTATTAGCACAAATAATTTCTTGCAGATGGCATAAAGCTAATTTCCTAAGTTGTTTGTGGCTTCCAAGCAATTCACCATTATATAATTTAATTTTAAAAACGCCAAAAGCCGACTTCCTAATAAGCTATTGTACTTATCATATCTAATCATGTTTTCATGTATTTTTCTTGGACATGCACCTAAGCATATGGATACCAAAACATTTCAAAGTTTAACGTAAGAAACACACCATAATATCGTTTGCTAATTGCTTGAATGAATCCCTAAAAAGTTACGAAAATTTGTTGTATTATCAATTTATCTATCAAAAAGTCCAATAAATATTTCAATTAGGGTTAAAATAACGTAATCATAAAATTAATAAACGTTAAAACCGGGAACTACTAAACGTCGCCCCAAAACTACTTAAATCGCCCCTTGAAATTACCAAATTGCCCTTAACAATATATTTAATACCCATATCGTCCCGTGTCTATAAATAAGGCATATGGTCTTGTATATTCATAATTTATCAGTAAAAACACCACGAAAATGTCTGACGAGGGTGATGCATCGGGTGAGGTAAGCCTGGCGCGGGGCAAATTTTGGGCCGAGCGTCTGCATTAGACGCCTCCCCCATGGTGAGGGCGTCTGCGTAGGACGCCCTCCCCATGGACTAGGCGTCTAACGCAGACGCCTCCCCCATGGGATAGGCGTCTTATGTAGACGTCCTCCCCATGGGTAAGGCGTCTGTAGTAGACGCCCTTCCCTTCGGTCAGGCGTCCTACGCAGACGCCTTACCGTTGGGGAAGGCGTTTAACACAGACGCCCCATCCATGGGGCAGGCGTGTAACACAGACGCCTATTTTTTTTTTTTTTTTGATTTTGATTTTGTTTTTTTAATTTCGACATTCTTTTTGAAATTTTTTAATTTCGAATTTATTTTTTTATTTTTTTTAATTTTGATTTTATTTTTGTAGGTTCCAGATTTCGGTGGTGATGGAGTGGATTACAGTGAGTTATTTCAAACTACACAAATCTTTGCAACAATCGATGAAGCATGTAAATGGGCCAAACAAGTAGCTATCGGAGCTGGGTTTTTTTTGGTCGTGTCATCGTACAAAACAAGATCAGATAGTCGGATGGATTGTTATTTGAGATGCGACCGGCGAAATCAAATGGAGTCTCGGGATATGGATACTGCACTTCGAAGAAACACCAAAAGAAAGGGTTGCGGTTGCCGTTTCTTAATAAAAGTGGTGGAGCGACGAGATCGTGATGGATGGGTTTTGGTTTTTAATAGTGCTCACGGACATCACAACCACAGACTGGCAGTTTATCCAGAGGGTCATCGTCAAATTAGTGGTCTAAGTTCTGGGGCGAAGAAGATTGTTCGTGATATGACAGAGGCGCAAGCAAAACCACGGAACATCTTGAAGGCAGTAAAAGAAAAATTCCCGGAGGACAATCCAAATCAAAGGCATATTTATAATTTCAGAGATTACATGAGGAGGACAAAATCTGAAGATCGGAATCCCGTCCAGCAGTTTCTCTACCAAGCAGTGCAGTGTGAGTACTTACATTGGATTATGGCGGATCCAGAAACTGATGTCGTCACTCACGCTTTTTTGGCACATCCGACGTCAGTCCAGTTGTTGCGGACATATCCTTTCGTTATCTGCATGGATTCGACTTACAAGACGAACAAGTATAAGATGCCTTTGTTCGAAATGATTGGGGTCACACCAGCAAACATGAATTTCCTTATTGGATATGCGATTTTGATGGATGAATCTTACTCCAGTTATTTGTGGGTGATGGAGAAGTTGAGAGATCTGTTATTGGGGACTGTCAGCCCGACTGCAATAATAACAGACCGGGAGTTAGGCCTTATGCGACCAGTGAGAGAGGTTTTTCCAGACTCTGCTCATTTACTCTGCACATGGCACATCAACAAAGACGTATTGAATTACGCGTACCACGTATTCGGCAAGAATAAGGAGATGGCAGAGACTTTGAGGCGTGGAAGATGGAGGAAGATCATGCTTTCTACTTCAGAAGCCGAGTATGATAGAGCTGTGTATGCTCTGAAAGATTTGTATAGATCGTGGCCGGCTATCACGGAGTATCTGGACACCACGTGGTTAGTGCATAAAGAAAAGTTTGTGCTGAATTGGACGAACAAAGTCCTTCATTTTGGGAACACCACGAATTGTAGGGTCGAAAGTGCTCATTCGGCTCTAAAAGAGTGGATTTCTACATCGACTGCAGCTCTGGACACTCTTTTCGAGCGCGTCAACGCGGCTACTGAAATGCAGCTGACGAATATTCGAAACTTTCTTGAAGACTCGAGACGGCGAAATTTGACTAATTTCGGACATTCTCTATATCGTCACATAAATGGTAGAGTTTCGCATCACTGTTTGCAGTTGCTGAGTCAGGAGGTGAAGAGAATGCAACAGTTAGATGATGAAGTTGAATATCGTTGCGAGTGCGCTTTTCTGACTTCTCATGGGATACCTTGCGCATGTACCATCCGTGGATGTCTTGAATCAGAAAACGGAATTTACTTAGAGCAGATTCATTCGTTCTGGAGGACACTTGTCATTGGGGAAGGAGCCGGGAACGCAGAGTTTGTGTCTCAGGCAGCTCAAGACGCCGAACATTTTCGCAGTCTGGTTGATGAGATTGCAGGAAGTGACCCTACCGTAATTCGATCTGCCTCTCGGGTTTTATTCGAGCAGCTACACCCCGAACATTCGAATTTGAAAGAGCCTGCAGTAAAAACAAAGCTACGAGGTCGACCAAGGGGAAAGTCGACACGACGGGACCCTAGTGCGTTTGAGTATGCAGAGCGAGGTAGTGGTCGATCTTCAGGTAGTGGGAGTAGAGGTCGTGGTCGTTCTTCCGGTAGTGGAAGCAAAGGTCGTGGTCGATCTTCTGGTTCTTCGTCAGTGAGAGGAGGATCAGGTATACCATCCTTACATTTATTATTATTATTATTTTGTTATTTATTTCAGTAAATATGTATCTTTTGTTATTATATCTAACTGTATTTTTTGTTCATATTGTAGTGACTGGGCGGGCTGACGTAGACGACTTCCCATATGGAGATAGAATTCCAGGAATCATTATGCCATTCCTACACCAGTGGAATGATGTACGTGCTGATGGAAACTGTGGATTTCGATGTGTCGCCGATGTTTTCCACGGTGGTGAAGACAATTGGCAACTCGCCCGTCGTTCGATTTCAAATGAGATAGCTGCGAACCCATCTTTTTATGAGCACGTATACTACGACGGTGTGGCGGAGGCTCGTCACCGGATTAATTGGGGCGGGGGACCTTGTGGCGAGAATCACTATATGGAGACGTGGACGGACTTGTTTCCCATTGCAAATTTTTACAAGTGTGCAGTTATGTTCTTCTCTCTCGGAAATGATGGTTCGTTGTACCCATGTCTTACAGTTCTACCTTGGGAGAGTCCGCCTACCGTGACGAGACCGTGCAGAGAGTTGATTATTGCTCATTTAGGGAGTTACGCTCATTACATTCGTTTGGAATTGAATGAGGGATTCCCCGTACCTCCTATAGCGACTCTGTGGTATCAAATACGAGATGAGAGTGTTATTGGATGGGAGCTGGAGTACCAACATAGGATAGCATATTGGCAACAATTATGTAATATGTTTTGATATGTTTGTATAATTATGTAATATGTTTTGATATGTTTGTACATTATATAGTGTTGCTTTATTATGTAATATGTTTTGATATGTTTGCTTTATTTGCATTATATATAATAGTACGAAAGGTTATCAAACACAAATACAAATAATAAGGGTACAACAGATAAGCAAAACACAAATACAAACAATAAGCGTACGACATGTTCGCAAACACAAACACAAATAATAAATAATAAGCGTACAACAGATAAACAAATATAAATGCAAATACTAAGCGTACCACAGATAAGCAAACACAAATACTAAGCGTACAACAGATAAACAAATATAAATACAAATACTAAGAGTACGGTACAACAGATCAGCCTACTCATCATCCGAATCATGGTCGGAGATGCCTAACTGAGTATGCCATGACTGTATGATCTGATCCACATCTCCGCATGCAGCTCTGGCATCGTCTGGCAGCTCATCCCTCATCTGCAAGATTGGGTCTACAGCCCGTATCATCTTACCCATCCACTGCACATAACATTAACATTAGCGTACATTAACAAATTATACGGTACAAATAAATTTAGATAAAATGAAAAAATTACCAGATCGCCACACGTCCTATCTGGTGGTCGATCTGCTCTCCGGGAGGCACCACGGACGATGATAGGATGTGAGTAAGTACCGAACCAATCAAGATAACGTGCATCACACTCGGAGGGGTCGCGACTACGTCTGAAGTCGCCAAGGAACAATCGGCATGATCTCGGAAATGTCCGCCAAGTCGATTCCGCTGTAGAAGCGGGGAACCTGACGTCGTACGTCGCTGCTGTCGCAGACCGCACCGCATGCTCTGGTGTCGGGATGTCAACCGGGATCACCTGAACATATCCTAACTGACGCAAGACCCGATCGGGCATATAAGGCTCTATGATATCCCGATAACGAATAAGACCCATCAATAAAGTCCTCGGGACATCCGCTGCTGGGTCAGGACCATAGGGTAACCACTCCACCTAAAGTTTAACACATTAATAATAATACATCTTAAAATTAAATAAATGGTGTAAAGTTTGATACCTCTGATGCAGTCATCTGATCTAGCCGTGCGCGGATGGAACGCAATCGTCCATCGCTCTTGTCCTCGCTCCGGACAACCCACATACCCGAACGTGGATGACCCTCGTCGATAATCTTCCGCTCACGATGCGGGCGGAATGCAGGAAAGTACTCGTATATCCACGCCTGCAGCAGCGTAAGACAACCTGCAATCCCAGAACAATCCGCACGGCTAGCTATCCCAAGCTGCCGGTACAGGTATGCCAACGTCGCTGACCCCCACGAGTACTCACGAACGGTCTCCGGGTCCCTAGCCTCCAGTAGATCGCGTGGTCTGATCCGACAACCACTCTTGTCGACAAACAAGACGGCTCCGAGCATCAAGAATAGGTACGCCGTCAACTGTGTATCATCGGCCCGCGGAGGTCGTGCCCGTCTGCATAGGTCCTCAAGGGAGTCGATGCCGACACCACCACCACTCCATAAAGCTGTATCTCTCGCCAGACCATCAGGTGTGACACCAAGCAACTCTGCCACATAACACCTCAGCTCAGACGTCGACCCCTGAGCACTAACCAGACGACCATCCACAGGAAGTCGCAGGATCTGGAAAACATCGTGAAGCATGATCGTCATCTCTCCGAAAGGCATGTGGAAAGTGTTGGTGTCAGGCTGCCACCGCTCCACAAACGCCGAAATCAAAGGCATGTCGAGATAAGGGAACATGCTGTACGGTAAGTGCCCCAAATGCGTGGCACTAATCTCCTCTCTGATATCAGCTCTCAGTGTAGACCGCCAACCCTGTAGTGCTGTACAGGCTCTGTGCCGATTCTGGCACTTCAGAACCTTCCGATCCTCTCCGTCCCAGATCCGTCTAGCAATGTGACCCCAGAAACTAGGAATGACGCTCCCATCTAAAGGACCACCAGGCGTCATACTGCTCACGATCCAAGAATCGTCCTGGACCCTCTTCTTCTTCTGAGCGCGGGGATCAACAGTGCACGAGCTCGAATCCCCGGCCGTAAACCTCCCACCCCTACCCTTCCGCACCATCCATCCGGCGGAAGTAGAAGTACCCGCTCGACCACGTCCTCCGCTATAATCCCCCTGCCTCTCCACCTCCGGCCGCACATCATACGGGCCATCATCGTCGCTCTCGTCGTCGAAACTATCCACATGCTCATCATCGAAGGAATCATCCTCCTCCTCACGACGACGTAATGCCTCCCTCTCCCTCCTGACCGAAGCAGATATCCCCCGTCTACGTGGATGACGCGGTGCTGAATCATCCTCTAAAGAACGGAAGGCGTGTAATGGTATCGACTTGCCTCTCCCTCCACTGTGACCCGATGACTATTTATTGAAATTTTAAATACAAATTTGTTAAATTTGTTAAACTAAATTATCATATTTATCAAAATTGTTAAACTAAATCAAAATTTGTTAAACTTAATTATCAAAATTGTTAAACTAAATCAAAATTTGTTAAACTAAATTAAAACAATTGTTAAACTAAATCAAAATTTGTTAAAACTAAATATCAAAAGTGTTAAACTTAAAAAGAATTTGTTAAATTAATTTTTTTGATTTATCACTATTTATTAAAGTAATTATGATATTTATTAATTAAAAAAACAAAAAAGGCGGAGGCGTCTGCGAGAGACGCCTCCCGCAAGGTGGAGGCGTCTGTCGGAGACGCCTCCTCCTACGGGGAGACGTCTGCGGAAGACGTCTCCCCCATCGGGGAGACGTCTTCCGCAGACGTCTCCCGCTTCGGGTCGGCGTCCGAGGGAGACGCCCCCCGCATGGGTCGGGCGTCCTCGGAAGCCGCTCCCCCCATAGGGGGAGCGGCTTCCTCGGACGCCCGCCCCATGCGGGGGGCGTCTCCCTCGGACGCCGACGACTTTTTTTTTTTTTTTTTTTTTTAAAAAACAAATAAATAACGTAATGTTACCTCATACGGGTACACCGGGGGAACTGCTGGCTGCTTCCCTGGCCTCCGAGACATTCGTAATCTTGTGTAGTAGGTATAGGAAGAGAAAGTTTTGAAAAAAGAGTGAAATTGTGAGATATATAAGCAAAAATAGGAGGAAGGGCAATTTGGTAATTTCAAGGGGCGATTTAAGTAATTTTGGGGCGATGTTTAGCAGTTCAGTTAAAACCAGAATGATTTTTTTCTTCATATCCTAATTCTAAAGCTGTTACTAACACTTTAATTGGGTTTGTTACTTCATGGACCTGCGAACTCCTAAACGGGTTAAAGGGTTAGCTATTATGAGATCTGATTACCCAGAAAAGTTCATTATTTAAATACGTATTTCCCTTCCAACCTCTTATGTGCTAACATTCGTCGTGACCGGTCTGTCATGCTTAATCCAAGAATGATTCTTTTGGTGACTAGATCGTCCACAAAACGTACACACTGATTGTCTACCGCGAAAATATTCACGACCTGTATCGTGAGATGTCGCAAGGGCAGAGTGATCGGAAACTGGAGCAGCACGAGGGGTCACTGATGTAGAAAAAGGTGGAGTACACAAGCATAAACAACTACAAGGTCAGGGACTTTGTCAAAACCAATAATCGAGTCTTTCACTTGCTGATGGACCTCAAGATTTAGGCCAGAAAATAAGTCATCACTGCAATTTTATTCCGATAACAAAATGTAGTTAGGACAAGTGGATGATAAACGTCGATCTCATCTAACTCGCTGTGAGTGAAGAACTATGGTGTTGTGCGATCTCCCTGAAGATCAGAGAAAATACAACTACTCGTACAACTCAAAAACACGAGCAACATTAGATTCGTTCCCATAAGTGAGGTTGCACATCTCCCAAATGGCTTTCGCCGACTTCAACATCATCATGCTCTAGGCAATATCAGGCTCCATACTATTAGTTAACCACGATCGAACGACAACATACTCAACCACCCAATATGTATAACTCACAGCCTTCACTTTGGAGGATCCTTTGTCAAATAATGCAAACTTTTTATGCGTAAGAAGAAACTACTCAAAACTTTAAGCCCAGAATAAGTAATTTTTTCTAGTCAATTTTTGCAAAACACTCTGCAAATTATTCACCAACGAATTCACAGATGACATGATAACAACGGAAAAACTAGAGGGTTTAACACAACCCACAAACTTCATCAACCTCGACAGAGAAATAAAAGTTCAGCACTTTAACAACAACATCACCCATAAAGGCTGAAAAATTCATTGAGTGCCCATACACGAAGAAAATTGCGTGGAAAAGGGTGACAATTGTGGACCAACGACCTAAGGAATGACTGACCGGTATTGGGAAGGCTGGCCGGTGATGAACAGTAATCAGTCGACGGTGATGAGGGTTAAGGTGGGTGGTGGCTACGATTAGAATTTAAGCCCTGGTATTATGTTGAACACGAAATTATAATAGAGAATGTATATCTTATTGCTTAGGTAGGTTATGTCTCTATATATAAATATTACAATGTTGATATAAGAAAAACATTAATTACAAAACATTAATAACAAAAGTCTTATCAACTAAATATATAAATTTAATTATTTACTAATATCTAATATTCTAACACACATATTTATGTAAAGAGTTGAAATGCATTTTGTAAACGATTTATTTGAGAATGTCAAACTAATATTCATTTGTAATTATCATTGGTTATTTAAATCGAAAAATAAATCGCACATTATTTGTCTAGTTGAAATATTGATGCAGTTGTAGATAGAGAGTTCGTTTGTGTCATTTTTATGTGAGCACGATTATAAAGTCTTTAGTAAAATTTCAATAATGGTGCACCATAGGTTGTTTCACAAACTCGACTGTTATTCGTCGCCGTAAAACTACTTAAATCGTCCGTACAGATTACCATTTTGTCCATTCTAACATTTCTACTTATATAACTCTTCATTTCACTCTTCTAACACAACTTCATTTTCATATTACTCTTCTATTCACCAGATATAATGTCTCGAAGGCCATGAAAAGAACCAGCGCACATCCCGGATTACTCAAATATGATAAATTACCTTATTTATTTTAATTAATTTAAAAAATTTGAGTGGGCATCCGCGGGAGACACCCGACCCAACGGTGGAAATTAAACCTCAATCCTGGAAAAAAATTAATTTAACAAAAAATAAAAAAAAATAAAAAAACGGGCATCTGGCTAACACGCCTCCACCTAAGTGGAGGCGTGTTAGCCAAACACCTCCACCAACGTGGAGGCGTCTGGATCGAGTCGGGAAAAAAAATCCACCCCCGTTACCTCACCGGACTCAAGTATTTCGCGAGACATTTTCGTGGTGCTGGTATTAAGAATGTGAGTAAAACTGAGTCAAACACCTTGTTTAAAGACACATGACGAAATGTATATTAATTAATTTGTTAATGACAAAAAAATAATTTTTTGGACGATTTAAGTAGTTTTCCGACGACGCCCTTCACAAGTCGACCCATAAAAGTTGCATCAAGTGTGCAAACTAATTCTGTACAAAAAAACACTTTACCCAACATAAAATGTCTTTTCATTACGTACGTTATGTTAGGTCAAATGATTCTTCCTGTGGAGTCGGTTTCGTTTGATGTAACTTTTAATGATCGACTTGTGGAACCTATGGTGATTTGCCATTGTCGAAATTTTACCTAAGACTAATTTTGCTCGCATAAACAAGTGACATAAACGAATTTTCCATCTACAATTGAATCAATATTCTAAGCCTGCAATAAAAAAATTATATAAAATTAAAAATTAAAATGCGATTAAACAAAATTATATAAAACGAAAAATCATATATTCATATACCAAAAGAGTTGTGTCTTTGCTATTCTTTTCCTTCCTATTCTTGTCCTAGTTATCCTCATTTTTGTATTTGTTATACTATTCATCCACTCGACGTTTATCCTCCTCGTCTATCACTCCCACTTTCATCTTTCTCGTTCTCTCCATTCTCCCCACCCTCGTTGCCATCATTACTTCGATCATACTGCATCCTTTGGCAAAGAATAAAGAAAATACACGCTTCACCTCTTACAGGGAGTGACTCTGTTTTACAATCCATACATCAAGTTCATGTTGAGTACATCACAATAATGACCATGTTTAATTGCTTCTTCACCGGTGTATATGAAGGGCGTTTCAATATGTGATGATGCACCAGGTGGGCTTGTTAATCTCATTCTCGTCATTAGTATCCATCACACCCAAAAAGGTGGTGGCCAAAAGTGAAGAATGTTGATCTAAATCTAAACATATGTAACTTTGAATCGAGGTCATGGTCAAGAATATTGATTGAAGAACAAAATGGTCAAACTCACACCCAAGGTCAAGCCACCAACATCATCACCTTCCTCCATCGGGATGAGGAGAAGACGGTGTGGCAACCGAACTGGGAGGTGGAGTCGAGGCCGGAGGAGCAGATGAGGGACTGGGGCATGATGGGTCGAATGGAGTAGAAGATGGCGTGGCGGCCGGTCTGGGAGGCGGAGTCAAGGTCGGAGGAGTGGATGAGGGACTGGACGCGGTTGTGGATGTTGAGGTGGGGGGCGACGAGGGCGGAGGTGGAGTCGGGGGAGGGAGAGGTTGTGGGGGAGATGGGGAGTGGAGGGGTCGCGCCAAAGGGCGGCGATGACTTTTTTGGCGGAGGAGAAAGTGAAATGGCCGAGGAAGGGGAGCAGAGGTGAGGGCTGAAGAGTAAAGAGGCGTGAACGAAAAGTTAGAACCCTAGGTTTTGTAACTTTTGTTTGGTAACAAATGAATCGGTCCAACTCGATCCGACCATAGAGAAAAAATTGGCTGGTTCATTTCGATTTGCATCGGTTCAGGTTGGACTCCGATTTTTCTCCGATTTTCAGTTGGACCCACCTTGACCGTCGGTTTGGTCTGATGTTTTAAAGAGAGGTTTGAATTCAAGTTAGTTTTTTATTTCAATTTCGGTGTATTTATTTATCTTTCCAACATTAGGATGCATATTGAGATGAGATTTGCTAGTATAGTTTTTTCTCGTTATTTGGTTGGTTGTTTTAACAAGTGATACCTACGCATGTGCGAAAGTTAGTTAAAAAAAGATGAGTGCAAATCATGAGATATTATGACTTAAATCGAAAGCAAAACCAATCAAGCATAGTTTGAGATCATACTAGCAGATCTTAGGGAGTTGAAATTGATGTTAGCGGTTGGGCAATATTTAACGTAGAGATAGTTAACATCAATAATTGAATACTAACATGTGTCTCTTTGGGATTTAAAAACATGCATGTAGAGTAGATTGAATCAAATATAAAAAACAGTGCTCAAATACGTTGGAGCTCCATAGTCCATTTCATGGCTTCCAACATCAGCAAGCAGCACCTAGTAATGAATGTTATTGCTCTTCACGTTTTGCACAGTCCATTTCAGTGACATTCAGACCGGTATTTGCCGATCTGGTTCAGTAGGAAAAGCAATGCTATTGATCTTCCTGTTTTACATGTTTTTTTATCAATACATGCAACACCAAATTACGACGGTTCAAAGATGTACACATCTTTTAACAAAATTTTATTCTTTTTTTCGGGTTGGGTGGGTTGACAAAAATGGGGGCAATTCTACACAATTTTCAAAAAATTAAAAACAAAATAAAAGACCAATCATCCATAATCAACATGTCAATTTCGAATCTTAGTGGAATACCGATATATGTATAATTCCAATACACTACATCAATTTCCAAAACCAAAAAAACTAAATAAGTAAACTAATATTGGTTTGGGTGTTCTTTACAGCATGCTATATTGCTACTGGTTTGAGGTAGCGTATGTGATCGGATCGGAGATCGCCATGTCGGGTTTCACAAAGTCCGTCTAATCGGATCTTTAAAGATCCGTTAAACAAGCCGAGGAGGTGAGGAAGCCCCAAATCCCACACACACAGGTCTCGAGTCTCGACCAAAACCAGAGGATGATCAGCCTCATCGCTCAGGTGACAACCAATTTCATCAATCTCAAATCCCCTCTATCGATCGCTCTTCGATTTGGAACCCGGAATTCCGCCCAGATGTTCTGTGATTGGCAGTTTTGAGTTTGTTTTGTGCAGGAACGCCTTCTTGGCGCCGCCTTGGGTGGTCTTGTGACGAGCGGCGTGGTTCTAGAGCAGCGGAGGGGCATATACAGATCCATATCTGATGTCGGCCCGACTTCCAAACCTCACTACTTTGTGAGTTTTTGAATTCGCATTATTATTAGGATGTAACAAGTCCTCGGTTGCATAATTTGACTAACAAGATTTGGTAAATAGGCGAAAGTAGTAGAGCAATGGTTTGTTTGCTTTAGGTTATAAGGCAACAGTTTTGCTTCTTTTGACATACGTTCCAAGTGGTATTTCTCCTTGTTGGAAATGCATCCCCACAGGCTCACACTACCAGGCACAAAGTTAAAGTTTACAACACATCTATTATAACATTTTGTACTAGTGTTACTGTTTAAGTGCTTGTGTTTTAATACCGCACCACACTATGCGTTAACATGTTTTTGATAAACATTTACATATATTATGCACCAGCACCACACTAATGGTTAAGAAGAAAGAAATGTGTATTAAGGGATTAACAATTATGTGGTTTATTGAAGTTCCCACGAAGAACACTGTTTTTGCAATGGATTGAGAACTCGTTATCTACCTTGGCAAGCAACGCCAATTATGGTGTCAATACTTGTTTTACCTAGACACTGAAAAGTTTTCCATGAGAAGCACGAAAGGAGCACCCTCAAATGATTTTAATGTCAATCCCCAATTCTGAGGGAATACTTTCCTGCTTAATGTTCAGAAATAGTGTTTTTTACCCTCTAAAACTGGGCAGAATATTTTGAATGAAGATGTGCTGGTTAATAAAGCATACAACGTTGAACAGAGACTGTTTCTCATCTATCGATGCGTGCGGTTCTTAGTTTATTTCCATACTATTATTAATTAGATCCTGAGTTTATGATGGTTTGTTTGTATAGTTGTCGATTTCATTTGCGACACTACAACTTTCTGCAGTTTCTATTCAAACATATTCTTTCATAATGGCATAAATGGCAGTCAATCTCAAGTATCAACATATACTCTATATTTTCGCAGCCTAAAGAATCATTGACTGGACAGATATCCCAAGCAGATCTTGCTCATCTGTGGAACAAAACTGTGGATGGAACACTTGGACCAGTTATCAAATGTCTCAGCTCACATGGATGGTAATAGAGCAAGCTGTATCTGTTTGTTCTTTCTTTCTTCAGATTCTTATGGGAGTGCATAAGTAGTCCTGCAACCTTAAGTGGATATTGGCCTCCTCGCTGTTGCATACCACTCATTCTTACACTTTGAAGTGGTTTTATTCAGTGATTGGTTTAACATTTGAACTCTTTTAGCTTCCATTTCCTAGCCTGATCAAGTATTTGATATGCGCCTTTTCTCGAAATGGCTATAGCTCAGAAAATATTAGATGGTTTATAGTTCGGCCATGGCGGATTTCGCTTGTTGAAAAGATTAGATGGTTTATGCCTTCAAACTCCCGCTGGATCGCCCACTCCTACCTAAGTTGCTCGTACCAATTGTTGAGTAATGATTGATTTTTCTAATTACCTATTTTTCTATACCAGTTTGATGAAAATATTTATCTACTATCAGGATGTTGATTTGTTGTGGAAGTGATCCGTAAAATTAACCTTTTCTTAAATTTTTTAGTCACATGATTCTTGATGACATGTAAAGATCAATAATACTAGCTGTAACCAAATAATTTCTCAAACAATATAATGGAGCCGAAGGAGAAACAAGACAAGCGCAATTCTAGTTTATGTTTTCTAGTTGATCACAGGATTGACTATTTCTCGATTTTGTTTCCATGGGACAAGGGCTTATCAAATATAATAGAAGTGGTTTATCAAATTTGAAATCACCACAAATTCAAACTAAATGATCCACAACATTCAAACTAAACCAACGCAGAACATCTTCTGTTAGCTTGTTGGAAACGAGCTCGAACCAGCAACCAATCCAAGATCTCACCAAACACCATGTCAACTCCTTCGTTGCTCTCTCCAACTAAAAGGTGCCACATTCCTGGGTATATATTGATCCTCTTGTCCTTGCTGGATGCTCTTCGGTGCAACTCCTCGGCGCAGGCTGGGTTGCACACCATGTCGCTGCCACCATGTACGATTAGCAGGGGCGCTGTCACCTCCTCGAACCTTCCCTGTAGCTCGCGGCATACGCGGAGAAGCTCGTGGGCAGTGGCCGTCCGTGGTTGCCCCATGTAGCACTTCGGGCTCAACATGGCCAACCGCCGCTTCCAAGCCATCTGGAAAAGGAGGGCCAGAGCCACAAATGAAGTCAGGACAGAGTGCAGTAGCGCACCCTTAGAAGTTGTAGTACTTCATTGAGATAGAGACTCGTATACAAATTCAAGACGTTATTTGATTTGAACTTTGCATAAAAATTACGATTAGAAGTATTTTTTTATGACCACATGTTATATTCTAATTTAAACTAGTGCCACTACACACAAAATCTTGAAACCAATAACGGTCTAACATATATGGATACGGATATTGATCATTTATAGTCATACTCGTATCTATTTTTATGTAATGCATATCCGAATACAGATCATTTGCTGATACAAAGTCATATCCATATTTATTTTTTTAATTTGGATTTGAAACATCCACATATACAAAAATATATATCTATATTCATATAAACCGGAACTCCTTACCTTCCGTTTACCACATCTCGCCGGCGTTCTACGCGACTGCTTCCTCGACCAGGGCCTCGGGTTCTTCCCCGACGTCGGTTCCGTCGCCGTACGTCGTGAATCACAAGCGCCGGGACTTTCCGCCTCCCGTTGCGAATCGGGTTGCGGAGCCGGAGGAAAGGGGGAGCGGAGGATAGGTAGATGAAGATGGATTGGTTGTGGAAGAGGAGGAAAAGGCGTGCGTTTCGAATGGTGTGGTTGTGAACGATTCGAATGGTGATGTTGTGATGGTTAACGAAGGAGGTGAGGATGGTCTGAGGGAGGAGGAACCGACGGAGGATGATTTGGACGATTTCTTTAATCCGAGGGAGTCGATGAGTGTGATGAGCAGTAGCGACACGGAGGAGGATGGCAGTTCGCGTTGTTATGGTCCGGCTAGAAGCATAAACATGTTGAGCAGCAGCGAGTTCTACGACGCCACGGATGGTGAGCATGCTCATTATTTTGTGTTTAATCTCCACAGGATGATCTTCATTGAACCATCAAATCTTTTGTCTTCCTTTTCGTTGAGTCTTTACTTGGTTCAGGGTTTAGGCGTTGTCAGAAACTCTCTGTTTATTAGTTTCCAGCAACAGGAACTAACACGGAATTAAGGTTGACATTAGCTTAAGGGTGCAATGGTTATGTTAGTTTAGACCGGCTTATTTTGGGACCCTTTTGGTTGGGATTTTGAAAATCCACATTTCTTAAGAATCTGGGGTTCGCAAAGGTGGCATTTGGTAAATGGTAATGGCCATATGAAGCTTTTTCAGAATCAAGGTTTTACTTTTACTACCTCCACTTTTTCACAGATGCTTGGATCTTCTATGTTCTTTTTCTTTGCCACATGTAACTGGATTTTGTCTAAAAACAAAGCAAAGTATATCTTCTAGGTTGATATCCCTATACCGCTCCCTGACCTTTCAGCCATAATCCCTCATGCACTCTCCTGCCTTTGCTCCACCTTTTGTCCATTTTGACATACCAAAGTGAACACTATCTCTTTTCATATTGACCTAAAAATATTGTTTTTCAACTATTACTTGCTGGTGATAAATAAGCTCTGCAGTGGAGAAAAAATTGGGTATATCGAGAAGGATGAAATATTTTCGGAAGAAACTGCATGGTACAGTGAGAAGCTAGCATAAGAGTCCGCAAGTTCAATGAGTTTGATCTCATTCCCATAGACCTTGATGATATGATAAATATTAATTGGTACTTACTGAAATATGACACAGTAGAAAGGTTAGAAAGGGGACATTTTGCTAGAAAATCATATTAAGGGAAGAATTAGGAAGAGTGGCCATGGTATGGTTCTTGCTGAATTGATGTTACTACTGCTTCAGTGCGATTTACACCTAAATTGGGTGTTCGGGATCACAGAAAACGGAAATCCTAATTTTACAGTTTGTGTTTGGTTTTCTCACGTACTTCCCTTCCCCACTAACATGATAGACTTAAATTCATTTCCACACAGTTTAAGAAAATTTCCTTCCAAGTTCCAACCATCTCTACGACTCTTCATTTTTTCCATTGTAAATTCACTTATTTAGGACAAACTTACAAACATTTAGCGAAATGAATGATAGGAGCGAAATTTCATAAAAAAGATTGGACTTTAAGAAACATGTAGCAGTAAGAATTGTTTGTTTGAGATCCTACCAAAGAGATTGATTATTTAATTTAAGTTTTTTAAAGATAAAAACTGCAACCAAAGACGCCTTTATTTGAAAATGATATTCCTCATTTTTACCTACCCCAACAAAACGAGTTCATACCCCCACATTGCATTTTTGTATTGATTTTCATTGGTCTCATCTTACATTGTATTTTTTGGAATTTAATGGTCTTGTCTTACATTATATGGTTTGTCTTGGTTGATAATTTTGAATCTTAGGATTTTTTTCTCTATCTAAATATTTTGGTTTTATCTTACATTATATGGCTTGTCTTGGTTCATAATTTGAATCTTAGGATTTTTTGTCTCTAAATATTTTGGAGCCATTTTCTTCTCATCCAGTAATTAGGGTTTCAAGTATCTTCCTAAATTTCTCTGGCAATTTTCCTGTTATGTGATTGTACCTTGGCTATTTTTGGAATGTCTCTGGCAATCTTAGTCAGTTCTATACCTTGTTCCTGGAACTGCCTCAGAAGACTGAATTTCCGCTGTCTGTGGTTGCTGTTGCATTATTGCAGATTTTCTCTCTGATGGTTCCTCCTCGCAAGCATCTCGTTTTCATTCTAAAATTGAAACCGATCTGTGCTCCTTAAGACTCAAATCTCTTTGGGGAAATTGAAAGGCGTAAAAAACTTGAAGAATATCTGATCCACATGCAAAATCAATGGAAGAAGATGGCTTCTTATTTTTCTGAGATGGGATTATCATTTCCTCCACTTCCCACTGGATTGAATGCAGAGTGTGAAGCAGATTCAGTGGCACAACTTTATCACGAAATTATTGTTACTAAACTTGTTTCTGAGGCTGTTGTGTGGAATCTAGCACGGGCTGAAGCTGAAGAAGCTGTAGAGGCTGTCATTGAGAGAGAAAAACGTGAAATTAGTAGATTGCATGAGCGATTACAATACTATGAAGCAGTTAACCGTGAAATGTCTCAAAGAAATCAAGAAGCTACAGGTATGTATCCCTTATTTGTTTGTTTCGTGCTCCTTTTTTCATTCTCTATCTCTGAACACAAGATAACAACATACCATGCTCTTCACAAGAAAATATTCTATGGTCTTAATATATTAAGACCATGCTTTTTAAGAAATGTGAGATGGTTCTAAGGGCATGGCTTTTAAGTTTTAATGTTAAAACTTTTCTTTTGAGGAAAGAGGGCAATAAAATTTGCAGAACATTTGATTTAAGAAACGAGAAATGGTTCTCATAATTATGCAAGTTTGTTAACTCTAGGTCAAATTTACTCCATCTTACCTGGTGGTGGTATAGAGTCAAGAACTAGGAGGTGTGTTTGCTTAAAATTCCGCGTAGTAAATAAGTTTCAATATGCAATATTGTCCATGAAAGCTGTTATAGTGCCTTTTCTGGAAGGCATTAATTGTAGTATCTACTAAGGCATAAATTACATAAGTTTCAACAAACATAGTTTTTGAGAATTTATAACATTGTTATAGGCAATATGCAATATGGGTCATGACAACCGTGGAGTAAGAACACTACAAGGTTAACATCTTGAGGGGCATGAAGATTAAGTATTGTAGTCGTTTTACTTGTCCATACATGATTTGCTTTGGCAAATCACATTCTCATCAATTGTCCGGTCTCGCTTATCTATTGAAGTACCAGTTGCAATGGTTGGTTTCCACTTATAAGTTATAACCCAATTACAAGAGTCTTCCATATATATAGAAAAATGATATGCTTCAATTATTTTGCACAACAAACTTTTTTCTACTAAGGTGACGGTGTTGCTCTATTTAGACTATTTTTCATAATAACTATGTTGTTAGTTGTTTAGTTCATTTGGTTTAGCTATTTCTTAAGATTTTTAAATTTATTTAATTGGTAATGGAAAATATATTGTTGATTAGCCATTGAAACATCACACTAGATGCACTTGTGTTCTTTCTGTATTTTTGTTTGTTTTAATTTGGGATACTTTTAAAGAAATTGGGATAGCTTTAAAGTTAAAATGTTTATTCTTTTGATTTATACACTTCAATCTGTTAGCTGCACAAGCCTGTCAAGTTCTGTAGTTCTCAAGTAAGCATACTTGTGTGGCTTAGAAACTATATGGGAAGAATATGAAGTGATAAAGTTGGAAGAAGAAGAGGTTTTTCCCGATCACTAGGAGGGATATGGATCAAACTTCTTGCACCACCTAACATGAACTCTGTAACGTCCCCAAAAACATCGAAAATTTTAAAATTTTAAACGACAATCAAGAGACATCAAATCACAAGTAGACGCTACTTTTATATATATATATATATATATATATATATATATATATATATATATATATATATCATAAGATGCACCATATACAAGAGTTGTCAAAAATATGACTACAACAAATTACAATAGACATGGAAAAAAATAGTCATAATAACCTCAAATAGACTCAAAGATCTGACTCCTAAATGTACTCGTCCTCAGTCACCACCCGTTTTAACGCCTAAAAGGTCCTGAAAAAAACATAAATAACAATGTTTAATTTTCCATAAGAAAATACTGTATACCAAGCTCACCTACATGTACATGCAATATGTGACATATCTACTAGTATCATGGCAATATAAAACATAACAGTCATCTCCTCACATAAGTGTCATAAGGTCATAACATAACCGGGCATCCGAAGATACTCACTGCAGGCAAATGCGGTCATACGGAGAGTACACGACACACCCTAACTTGCGGTCACACTAGCATAAGGGATCAGTGAAGGTCGCACGCACTTCTGAGTCATCATCAAATCTGATCATGTGGTCGCAATGCCACAACCTGCCAGAGACGTCACTCTAGTCGGTCATACCCGCCAGTCGTGTCACAGTTGGACGATCATACTCGTCGGAACAACATTGGTCGAGCATATCCGCCGGAACACAGGTTAGACGTCATCTCCGTCGCCACACAGGCTAACGGTCAATTTGCTCTGAAGAGCCACATATATAGATCATGCAAATGAGAACTATAGTCCCTCAGGTCTACTACATAGGGTTTCAATGCATGTCATGAAATCATAATAGTCATAAAAGGAAATCACGTGCCAACGCGCTCGTAAACATAAACAACAATTCTGTGCACCAACGGTCGACCGGTTGGCCGTTACTATCGTTAGACGGTTCAAACCACAAACCATCAGTCGAACCAAAACATATCTCATTAGTCGAACAAAAGTTCATAAGCGGTCGACTGTTTGGAAGGTCTACGTTACAAATATATTAAACAATTCATCCCAACGGTCAAGCAGCAATGAGCTTCCGGTCGACCGAAAATAATAGGGACTTCCTACATTTTCTCAAGGCTTCCACCGGTCGAACCAAAATACAACCAATCGAACCAACATTAAGTTCACTTAAGTTATCGGTCGGACCAAATCTTAAGGCAGTCGACCGTTTAGATGGTTTAGGCCCTCAACCGACTTACTTGATCCGATCGGTCGAACGGCAAAGGAGTCCTGGTCGACCGATTCTAACAAAGTCGTCTTCTTCCCAAGAAATTAAGCACAACCGGTCGACCGTCGCAAGACATCGTTCGACCGGTGAGGGTAGAAAACGTCCAATTACACTAAGACCGGTCAACCAATACCACAATCGGTCGACCGTTCCAGTACAACAACCTAGCTGCACCTTGACATCAACAATGTCTCCGACCTCCGACGACACCCTCGACCACTCACACACCTCGTGTGAACATCTAATTGAACTTGGCATGCCTTTTTTGACAATCGATGAAGTTCCAAGTGTCGATAGCGATCACCATTTCCTTTCTCCGTATTCGGAGAACTCGACTTGTCGGAGCTCGAAACTTCACCTTCTGATTCTCCTCCTTCCTCCTCTTCTTCTGATTTCCTTTCACTCGTCTCGACCCAATTCTTCAAAGAAACTCACAAACCTCTCTTCCCAACCAACTCCTTTCCTCCTCACCCTTTCACTCTTCTTTTTCTTCTTTAGCCAAAACTTCAACTTCTCACACTCCATTCACCTTTTATAAACCATCCAACGTTCACCACAACCGCACACCTCACCTCTACTTTCCACCTAAGACAACAAAACACATTAGTGTACCTTAATCTAGATTAGTTCCATAATTAAAGTTTAGGGTTCTCACAACTCAATTGAATCTGATCCTTTTTGGTGGTTGTAGCACAATTTCTCCCTGTTCTGCTAGAAGTTTTGCATCCATGTCTGTGTCCAGTAATATTGTCTAGTCAGATTTGGAAGGGCCTTTTCTTTTAGCTTTCATTTTGATTCTGCCACACCAATAAATGTTCCACAACGTGATATACTCTGTTCTTTTCTTTGGAACATCTGATGCCATGCATGGAGTTAGATTCATAGTGTTTTACCATAGAAAGAATATGTAAGAAATAATAATAGCATTGTACCAAGCTCCCTTTTGCCTTTGCACTCGAGGAATTGATGCAACACTGCTGCACGAAAATTGTCTGCTAACAACTAATTTATCATTGTATTATCATAAGATTGTTTGATTGACGTACACATGGAAGTTGTGCCTTTCTTTTGTTATTTATGATTGTGGCTGTTAAGGGTATAGTAGTACCATTTTTGGATTTGTTGGACAAACCTGATTTCGACTTTTTCCACCCCCGTTTCTCTTTTAATAGTAGCATACAACTGTTCTTTTGAAAAAGTTACAAATGAAGGAACTTTTTTAGTACTTTTGAGTTCCAGCATTAGGTCTGTGGCTCTGTGCTATGAAGGTTCCTTGGTGTGCCAGGAAGTTTATAAGGATAGAAAATATTCATTTGGAATGTAAAGAATACTTAACCTATAAATAAATCCTGAAAGAAAATTTATGATGAAAATTACAGTGTTTTCCATCTTAACTCATTTGAGGAATCTGTTAGTAATCCACTGATTTAAATCAATTGTTGAATTTACTAGTCTTCATTTATACAAGTAGTTTTCCTTTGACCACATGAATGCCTGTACTCTATAGATATGTGTTTTGGGTTGTTACTAGTGAGAATTCCCCAGACCTTGTGTTGAATGATATACAAGATCTGTCAAAAAAGTTGAATCGGGTAGCCCTTATTCCAAAAACTTTTCATTAACAAAACTAAATAGATTCTGTCATTTGCAGGTTTAAATGCAATTTTGTTTTTTGATTTGCCTATTACTCTTTTAATTTCATGGTCACTTTAAATGCAATTTTGTTCTGCAACATCCCTCATTGGATTCTGTCTAAAATTGCAGAATTGGCTCTGTCGGAGATGTCAAAAGAGAAGGAAGAAGAGATGGATATGGGGTTCTGTTGGGTTACCATCACCATAGGAGCATCCCTTCTGGCATGTTCGTTCACACCACAAGCTAGCAAAGGTCCGCACATGCCCGATGCCAATAGGAATCCTGAAGCATCATCATCTCTGTGAAGTTTTTTGCGAGAATGCGTCTGGCCATTTTACTTCAAAAATGTTCATTAGGACGAGGATGTGTCAATTTCCCGTAAGTTTTACGCATCAAACCTTTTCGGAAGTTCATTGCCATTTACCAAAGCTAGAGATACCTCAGGAGTTGGAGTGAGTTCTACTGTGTTCCTTGCTGTTGATATAATTGTTCTTCTTTCTTTTTTTTTAAACTTTTGATGTTGATATAGTAGGTGGAGAAAAGATAAAAGGATCCCGTATGAAACATTTTCAGCATCTGTCATTAGTTTGTCAGGTGGCCATTGATATTTACTAACATAAAATTTCTTGTGGCCAAGAGCATGCATGCGTGCATGTCTCATGAATTGTACCATTTGCCAGACGGTTACTTTGGCACGAAGGGGATCTGCGTGGTCACTCTACTTTCTTATGATTATTTTGCGAGACATACGATACGAATGACCTTGAAAGTGGCGGGAGTCTGGTTCTCCCGCAGACGTGGTCTTCCTGAAGCAACATTATGTCATTGCGTAAAGAATCTCTGTTATTCACAGGCTGGGTAATGACCTCAATTATAGTGATAAGGAAAATGCTTCAAGGTTTTTTTTAACACGTCCTTTGGGATGCCCTTGACGTTGAGGGATATGATTTCTTTAGGGGTGGTCGATTGAATTTATTTTTTAGTAATATATTTAATTTGTTGATAAATTGATAACTGACAATCTAGATGTCTGTTTGTTTTTAATGCATGACAGATTTTGTCCCGAGTGAGCGTAAATGTTTTCCACGCAGGACGTGTGTGTTCTGCTTTAGAAACACAATATGTCTTGCATTGAAAACAAAATATGTTCTGTATCGGAAAGTGGATTTTCAAATAAAAAAATAAAAAAATGCAAATGAAGACATGGGTGGTGATGAGAGTAATGTTGCAAATATTTAAGTGAAATGAAACTTGGAGGTCACTGTTTTTTCGAAAAAGAAAAATGTACACAATGCTGTATTAATACAATTTTCCGGAGTATGTTCCACGTGTTTGTTCATCGTAATTAACTCTGATCATGCTAGTTTACTCCCAAGTCCTTCGTTTGTTTGGGGCATAATGGACAGGTTTTATATTTGTTTGGCAACTGCTCCAAACTTCCCCGAGCGTCTTTTTGTGACTGCATAGTGTTAAGAACAGACACAATTTTAATAATGAAAAACAACGTGAACATATCATGAAATTTCGACGACAAGGCAATCCCATTGTCGTGTTCTCGCGCACATGCAACTCTCTTTATTGATTAAATTAACAATACCTTTCAACGTTTTTAGCATTAGAAATGATAGAATCTCGTCAAACCTTTTTCTTGTCGCCGCCTCTAAAGGTTAATACGAAGTCAAAAGATTGAAAATTGGAGAATTTCGTGGCATGTTCTGTGCGGTGGCACGCACAGTACGCATTGCTCTTTTTGGACTAATTTCTGTCGTAAATGGTTGGACTGGATGGGTGGTTCCACGGGTCTCACGTGGTCACTGGTCAGGTAGGTCTACTATTTAAATTGTTTCTTAATTAATGCTTTTAAGGGTTTTAATTGCATTACAATGTAATTTGGTACCAAACAAGATCAATTAGGACATCTCTTGTTTTGTTTTGAGATAATCAACATTGGGAATTCAATTTCAACAATCTCATTTGCATATTATCAAAAATAAAACAATTTAATTTGTATATTTGGATGTTTAGGATTTAAAATGAGAAGTATGATGGATAAATAAATAATAATAATTTGGTTTAATGTGGAAGTTTGAATATAATATTCTTAATGTGGAGGTTTGCACCATTCGTAGGCGATTGAATGTCCTTTTTGGGTGAGTACTCCACCAATGGTTAACTCTGAGGTGTCAGTGAATACCTCAAACACCTTCATTCAATTAGCCCAATCATTTTTTTCCTTAATTTTAAAATAATAAAAATTAAACGTTCTAAACACCAATGTGTCACTCATAAATCAAATTACACCTCATGTTCCCACAAAATGCAGAAGCAAGAAGATTTTTGTAAAATTTTCTACCGCTAAACGCCTCCAAACATATAGCTAGTCGCATACTAGAGTTTAAAGTGAAATAAGATCCCCAAAAAAATAATCTAAATTAACGATTTCAAAAAAGTAGAATTATTATTGCAAAAATAAAATTTATGATTTCAAAAAGAAAATCTAAAATTTCTGCTGTCAGAAAAGAAAGAAAAAAAAACACTAATTGCATCTAATAGTAAAAAAAATGCAGAATCTTAATGAGAATTTAGAAAAATTATGGGAGTGGAGCATCATCCCCCAAATTATGGTTCTCTCCTACAATGTAATGATAGAACATTTGTATGTTTTGGAATGTCAAGGAGGAGAGGTCTAAAACTCCAAATTGAACATTAGAAATAGGAGTCTAAATTTGGAAGATAGAATGAAGACTAGAAATGAGATTCTCATTGTCTACATTAGGAACCACACTGTATTCGTGTATAATACAACAAATTAATCAGTGGTATGACTTTCACAACTAATTAGACGCCACAAAGGCACAAACTTAAGCTAACGACAAAATAAATAGAGACCTTCACACTTGCGCGTACAAAAATTATCACTAAGCTATACAAATTTATAATAAATAAAAAACTGTACCAACTACTAAATTTTAAGCAGACTAATCAAGTAGTTGTCTATTGGTTTCAGAAAGACTTTTTCTTGCGAAACTGGAATTAAACTACTAATATAACATTACAATTTTTCGTTGTTATCTTGTGATTCACATGACATCAACAAGTAATAGAAGGCTTGTTACTGTTAAGAATATATTATGGAATATACGTACAATATTTTCTATCTTATCTTATAATTTTTATTTTTCGATGATAAATTCATGGACGTAGACCAAAACTCATATTTCTAGCTACAACTAATGCTTATTGCTTTTTATGCATTTTCTACTTTTGCGTATATCTAGGTATCTAACCAAATTAATATATTATTCCACACCAGATGCGATATCACGTAATAAAAAATAAGGACACATAACAAATGAGAGGTTTGACTTTGACATGAATGTTTCCTTAGGTAGATCAAATTATAATGCAATTTTTTACTTCGGAAAATTCTAAATTTCTAAGTAAACGATTCCAAACAAGATCAGCTAGAAAAGAACAAGCTATCATCACTCTCCAAAACTTCCACAAGGATTATTATTGTATATAAAAGGTGGTTCCTTATTATTAGCGAACACTTTCAACTTTGCATATCGTTTACGAGTTTAACATTCTCAAAAGGCTAAGATTTGTGGAAATGTCTTTACAAGACGGTTGTTATCCATTCTGATTCTTGTCATCTTAGGAAAGTTTTTGTGGAAGTTTTTGTGTGGAACTTGAATTATGATACGAGGAAAAACGATCTTCTGTTTTCCTTCTTTCTTTCTTTTTTGTTTGATTTTCTGTTTTCCTTCTTTTTTAATAGTTGGTAGATGTTAACTTGTTAATTAATTAAGGTGCACTGTTTGTTTGAAACCGAATGGAAATCCTCGCGCATTTCCTTTCTGCTTGGTTCTTGATCAGCTCTGATATATATATATATATATATATATATATCATAGTGTAGGTAAAATAAATTTCCAAGTTACTTTCTGAGGTCATGATGATCATATAATACCTTTGAATTTCTAATCTGTTATAATTTATTATTACAAGAAGTATTACAAGAAAATGACATGTTTACAACATGTATTTTCACCACCAACTCTCGTGTGGGCACGGGATCCTTCAAATCTATAAAGATACATTACATTAAACTATCCTATGCACAGCCACCATCATTTCAAAATAGAAGAAATGAATACGAGAGCGAAGATCAGGACGAAAATTGACGGGAAAACAATAGGCAAAGACAAAGAATGTGATGTTATTTTAATGACTGTTTTTGTGCCTATCTATCAACACCTCATTTCAATTGCTTACAAACAAAGCACACTTGGTTGTTTCAAACAAAAAACAAAGAAAGTATGCAGCTGCAACCCTGGTAAAGAAAGGCAAATATGGAAAAAAGAACAAATATTTATCTTGAATTTCAATGCTACAGGAATTATGTTTGGTTATTATGAACACATTGTCAAATGAAAATGATGGTTTACGTTTTGATTGAATTCAATAAAAAACGAAGCAAAATATAAATCAATTGCTAGATGCAACTCTTGCAACTGAATAATAGGAATTTGAGTGGTATGCTCTTTTGTCTCCATCATGTTTCCATCTAGGTAAGTCCATTAATGTTTTGACAAACGTAAATTAACCGTTTTATAAATTTAAAAAAAACATAAATTAACTTATTTCCAAATATTGCAAGGCGAAGATGTAAGTAGAAAGACTAACAAATGAATGCTCATTTAGTTAGTAGTCACGGTAAGCAACATGCCCTCTCTAAAAGATATCTTGTAAGCGAGGTATTTAGTCTAACTAGGTAATTACATTCATCTAAACAACTCAAAAATATAAAGAAACCATCAATTGGATTAGTTGAGTTAGAAGATTTTAGTGTAGCGATGGAATATCATCAGTTCCATTAACATTTGTTACACTGTTGGGAATTGGGATGTCTATGATTTAAAAATAGAATGAGATTAGCGTGGATTAAGAAATGAATTAGGAGATGATTTTGATCATGAATGCAACCCACAAAAGCAAAAATGACAAAGAGAAAGATAGTTAATTGACTTATTAATGGTTGTTAGAATTGAGTGATCGACAAGTAGTGGCACGTGTGGTATTTTACCTTACTAACTTTGCCCATTCCTCCCTCCATTCCCCCCACCTACCACACAACTTCCAGTCTCTTCACGACTCCTTTCCTACAAATACCCCTTTTCCTTCCCATTATCCTCAGGGATCCAACCAAAGATCTCTCTGCTTCCACACATCCCACCAACTCCCAAACCCATTCTGGATACGAATCAACCACTCCAATGACGGTAATCAAACTCCCCATCTCCTTCCCACCCTGCCCGGTCCGGACCACCACCGTATCGCAGCTCGCAACCATGAGCTCGCCGACCCCGAACAACAACAATAACAACAACAACCAATCCGGCCCCACCAACCGCACCACCTTCTCGCCTCCTGTCTCCTCTCCCTTCCACGCCGCCGAGTCCCTTGCCTCCCGCATCGGCCTCGAGATCGCCGTCGCCGACCTCGAGCGCCTATTCGCCTCCCCTTCCAGCCCCTCCGGGGGGAATCTCCCTCCCCTTCCCTTCAACCCTCACCGCCGCCGTCGCCCCCCTGTCCGCGTCGCCTACCAAGGCGTCCGCGGCTCCTACTGCCAGGAAGCCGTTGCCAGAGCCTTCTCCGGCGAGGTCGACGCCTTCCCTTGCGACGCCGGCATGGAGTCCGTTTTCTCCGCGGTTGAGGTCGGCGAAGCCGACCGCGCCGTCGTTCCGGTTGAAAACTCCCTCGACGGTACCATCCCTCGAAATCTCGATCTCCTCCTCCGCCACGCCGGATCCGTCAAGATCGTCGGCGAACTTGTCCTTCCCGTCAACCACTGCCTTCTAACTCTTCCCGGCACCAAATCTGATCAGATCCGGCGAGTCGTCAGCCATCCCCAGGCCCTCTCCCACTGCAGTGCCAACCTTGACTCCATGAAACTCGACCTCGTCGAGGAGGTCCAGAACCCGGCCGACGCCGCCCGGTATCTCGCCGAGAATCAGATCTCCGGGACGGCCGTGATCGGGAGCGAGATGGCGGCGAAGGAGTTCGGACTCGAGATCCTCCGCCGTAACCTCCAGGACCGCCCAGGGAACTTCAACCGTTTCCTCCAGCTCGGGTTGGAATCCCCCGCCGTCTCCGGCGACGGCGAGTGGAAGACGGCCGTCGCGTTTTCCCTCGAGAAAGGCGCGTCGGGGCTCTTCGAGGCGATGTGGGCTTTCGAGACCCGGGGTGTGAAGGTGAACCGGGTCGACCACCGGCCCGACCGGTCCAACCCGATTCGGGTTTCGGGGAAAGAAGGAACCGGGTACTTTAACTACGTTTACTTATTCGATGTGGCGGGTTCGGAGTCGGATCCGGTTGTCCGGTCCGCTATTGCCCGGTTAAAGGAGGTGGCTGGGTTTGTTCGTGTGCTTGGGAGCTATACTGCCACGTGTGGAGCAGCGAGTTGTTAAAGAGTTTAGGAAGACACTTTTGTTTAGATTCATATACCTTTTGTTTTGTGGTCTCATTTGTTGATGTTGTTTGAAGGTGTAAATGCACGTTTTGAATGATCAAAGGTATCATAAGCCAATTGTAAAGATACAAAAGCACTTTTGTGTATACAACACTTGGACAGTTTCATGATGTTACAAATTTAATTATATAAGACTTGTAGATGTTTCTTTCATTTGAGACTTGGGCGATATTATTTTGCTTGGTTTTAGCTTCCATTTCTCTTTGCGGGATTTGCTATTAAACCCAATGAATAAAAAGAGGCTTATGAATCAAGTTACATGGGTTTAGAACATATAGCAAGTAATCGACAACTTCAAGTTATAATCAATTGTCAAGACAAGTAATCGAGTGTCTTATTGGCTTAAGTTAACATGACCAAACCATAGAAATCATCATAACACAACCGACGCTCCTAAATTACAGCAATTCCAATATTGTAGCCTAGGTGTAAAAATGTATTGACGAGTAAACAACCGACATTATATGTTAATAGACAATGCTACTTTTTTTGTTGATTTTTAATGTTCTATGATTTAGCCAGTTCAATGCTGCAATTGCCAATTTTTATTGATTAGGTGGGACTAACCGTCAAGTATTCCTATTAATCAGGTTCATGGATGCCTAACTTTTGGATTTTGTGAATCAGCAGGAGCTAATTTTGTAGCATTTGCCATTTGGACAGGACAAGACAAGATCTGGACCACTATTTTGATGCTTGTTGTCAATTGTTTTGGGAGAACGAAGATAATTTTAGTGGATTATTATACCCACATGTGTTGAGAATATGCTGATGCTGAATTTTTTTAAAACATCTTCATGAGCTATGGAAATTTATAACACGTAGATACATATTACTATTTCCACTCGCTGTGGGATTGAAAATCTAGAGTGACGTTTTTCAAAGGTGAAATAAGTAAAGAGTTTAATCTATTATATTCTTTTTAAAGTGTTTTGAGTTTTGGGAACACAATAAACTAATCAATTTAACATGAATTAATTACAACTACATCATATAAGTTTAATTTTCTTTTAGTAATAATTCAAGAACCAGAAAATATGCGGATCTGGATTATGAAACTTCTTTCTCTTGCCATCTCAAATGCATTTCGCTTTGCAATATTTAGGATTTTACAGTATCGTCAATTGCAGCAGTTGCACATGTTATAATACAAATCAAACACTTTATTCCAGCTTACATCATAGAATATCTAACCCTACATAATAGTTTGAAAACTATTTTCAATATAATACTTCTTGCTGACATATTTATATATTGCATCAGACCCGAAGAAGTTGGTTTGCCCATTCCAAACGTATTGCACGGCTAATTATTATTACAACTAAAAATAATGTCATCATATATTTAGAAATCTGAAGTTTCTAATCGTCTTGTCTAAACATCGAAAGTATATAATATTTTGTTGGTGGGGGTGCGTAATTATTATTTTAGGGAAAAAATATTTTAACTCATATGAGGTTTGATTGCAAATTTGCAATTACCATGCCAGTGTACCAATTATGATGCCAAATTGCCATTACTTCTTGACGTCAAAAATATTTACTATTGCCACTACAATCGAAGGTATATTAACAGACCAAAAATAGAATTTTCAATTTTTTTGTTTTGGAGGAAGTTAGTAATGCTATATGACTTGAAATTTGATAAATGAACATAAGGAAAGATAAGAAAGACAAAACTTTTGATTGTTGATGAACAGTAAGGCATGGATTCACGAACATTATTAAATTGAATAATTATGCTTAATGTGCCATATAAATGTCATTTCCCCCACCTACTTCATCAAAAACACTTGAACCACTGACTCACAAGAGATCATGTCAATTATAGGTCCTTTTCTTGACAAAAGTGTCTATAAACTGTTATTATTATATGGCCTATATTATTCCATTAATAATTAATTAAAGTCATGCATATCCATTAAGTGTGTTAGTGGGTAGTTATTTTGATGGAAGAAACTACCACACACAAAATTCTATAAATAAAGGTTTTTGGTCCCAATTGTTGCCCTAGTTAATTTTCATCATCCTCTCTCTAAATTTTCTCCCAAAATTCAAGAGGATCATCCATCATCAAGTCTAGGGAAAACAATTGAAGATCATTTCCCTAAAGTTTCGCTTCCGCTTTACGTTCTTCAAGATGTCTTTGACATCTAGTTGTAAGTATTTCCTTTATGTTATTTTATACAGAATTTAATATAAGATCTTGTTGTTTATCATGTTCTTAATGTATTAGAACATACTTATTCCTAACATTTGGTATCAGAGCCAAACTAAATTCGTATAAAATACATTATTTTATGGTCACGTCAAATATAACAACCATCAAGGATCATGTATTTGCGTCTTTTTCCTTATGGATTAATCATGTTGTTTTGATTCCCAAATCCTAATTAAGCACCACTTCAATTGTGCGTTTAGAAGTAGTGTTCATGAATCATACGTTTTGATTTCGAATCTTAAGAAAATTGAGTTTCTTAGGCCACGTGATGATGGACTTGTGGTTGAACTATTAAAATATATATACATATTTTGTAACCGTCGATGACATGTTTGTTCATGTTAGAATGTCTCGTATGTGCACATTGTGTCCATACTGTTACATATTTTATTTTTCTAGTTGTTAAAATTATATTGTTAAATATGTATTACATAGAAGAAAACATAATGTGGACATGCTTATAACGTGAGATCATGTAGGATTGTTCAGGCATTTTGGTTTTGCCTTTAAATATATTTTTTCTTTCCAATTATTACTCTAGTTGGTTATTTCTGGATTTTAATTTAATAAGGAATTGGAAATTAATGTAGATCACGTTGAAAATGTCATAAAAGTGTACTGATGTTATGATATGCATAATTATGGATACTGAAATCATACATTTTATTCCAAAAATATATATAACGTATGAACATGGCCTTATTTCATATTGTTAACGTGGTCAAGACGTTATTGATGTTGGGTTTCCTTTTTTTTGCAATTAAGCATATTAGGTTATCCATTATTACATTTAAGTTAGTTTTGGATTATGATATAATGACGTTGATCTTATGACTTGATCTTCCTACATTTATGTAATTTAGAGAAATTTAATGTCACGATATTATGAGATTCATGCTCATGCAATTCTAAATATGTTTTATGCATTTTATGAAAAATGTAAAATTATGATTATCATGTATAATAATTGACCCAACGGAAAATTATTGTACATGTTTGCCTTATAAAAAATTATTAACCATATTATGATATATTTAACGACTGATTATCGTCAATTTTACCAACTTTAATTGTCGATTTTCTTTTGTTAAATAAAATTTTGTGATGGTTATCTTGTGGTGTTAAATCACAATTTTTATGTATGATAAATCATGGACATAATTTTACCAACTTTAATTATAGACATGATTTATTTTATAAATTCTCTTATGACTAATGATTTTGTAAATCAATTTATTTTCTGCCCAACGGTGATGTAAATTGATTTATAAATGCATATTAATGTGCATGTTATTAATCGTACCAACTTAGATTAATAATTATGCAAAACGGTTATGAATTAACTGAAATATCTTTGAGTATTTAATGTTAATTTCAGTTTGTTAACTGCTAGATTACAGTTAATTAATGTTATTATGCCATTTGTTTCTCGTGTGGTTTATATAGTTAATGAAAGTAAGCATCATATTTATTTTGATAATTATGCAGCATTGAATACATCACATATTACATCACAACTATCTGGAATTGAACCCTTAATGGAACAAATTTTCTTACTTGGAAGGAGCAAATAGAAATATGTCTAGGTGTTTTGGAACTCGATCATGCTTTTCGTATGGATGCTCCCACACCTCCTACTGCCACTAGTTCCAACGAACTAAAGGCCAGTTATGAAAAGTGGGAGCGTTCTAATCGCATGTCACTAATGATTATGAAGAGTTCTATTACTCCTGCTATCCGGGGAGCAATCCCTGAAAAAGATAGTGCTAACAAGACATTTAATGCAAAAGAGTATTTGGCTTCTGTTGAAGAGCAGTTTAAGGGGACTTCCAAAGCTAATGCAAGTGCCCTTATAATGAAAATGCTCACAACCAAGTATAATGGGACTAGCGGTATACGTGAACATATCATGATGATGAGCGATATGGCCGCAAAACTGAAAGGCATGGATATGACAATTTCTGAAGGTTTTCTTGTTCATTTTATTATGACTTCTCTGCCTGCGCATTTTGGTCCTTTCAAGATCAATTATAATACGCAGAAAGAGAAATGGAAAATGAGCGAATTAATTGCTATGTGTGTTGAAGAAGAAGAAAGACTTAAAAATTGAAAAGCTTGACTTTGCACACCTTGCCTTTAATGGTCCAACAAAGAGAAAATTTAATGGTAATGGTAAGGGGATAAAGATAATGAAGGCAATTGTTGCTAAAAACAAAGCAAGCACCTGCGGTGCAAATCATGCTTTACTCCTAAATGTTACTGTTTAACGAAATTAGACATTTATTGAAGGAGTATGATGTTTTAAAGCATGACTTGTTAAAAAGATAATAAAGTTAACCTTATGATTTATGAATCCTTTTAAGTTAAGGTTCATTCATGTACCTAATGGATTGACATCTGCACCATTGTGCACATTACGAACTCGTTGTAAAATTCCACTTATGGCATTTACCTCTTGTTTCAAAATTTAGAGGATGACCTCTATATGAGTTGCATTTGAGTTTTTCATCGACTAATGGTTTTATCGATGAACATTATTGGTGTCAATAATTATAGAAGTGAAATCAAGAGAAATCATGATAATGGAAACTCATCGTCATTATGTTATCGTCGTTTGAGATATATTTCAAAAGAGAATATTATGTCTCTTTATGATTGAAATTCTTCTTACATTAAATTTTCTGATTTTTTAATGTAGTAAAGACAAGTATGTGAAAATGAACTAAAAAATGAGTTACTTGAAGTGGTATTTTTTTTAAAAATTATCCAATAATGTATGTGGATAATGTCCTACTTCAAGTCTTAAGGGTCATAATAATATTCATATTTTGCTTTGTTTCTTCATGATAACGATATCTTCCATCAGCTTTTATTGTTGGGACATCCCAAAGAATAATTATGTTGGCTGAGAAATGAAATCGTACACTTATGGATATGGTACGAAGTATGATATCCAACACTGACTCGCCTGATTATCTATGGATGGAAGCATTAAAGACAACCACACATATTCTAAATAGGGTTCCTAGTAAATCTGTCCCGAAAACACCTTATGAATTGTGGACAGGTCGAAAACCCAAATTGGGATACTTACGTGTTTGGGGTTGTCATGCTGAAGCTAAAATCTTCAATCCACAAATTAAGAAACTTGACCCTAAAACCATTAGTTGTTATTTCATCGGTTATCCAAATAGATCCAAAGGTTTTCGTTTTTATTGCCCATCTCATACCACTAAAATTGTTGAAACGAGACATGCTGTATTTTTAGAAAATGGCAAGAATAGTGGGAGTAGTGAAATTAGAAAAGTGAATCTCGAGGAAAATCGGACTTACGTTCCAATCCCGATTATCCGTGAGGTTTCAAGTTCAACACCTCTTTTGGATGTTGTAGACACAACTAATCCACTACTTAATGAAGAACCCCACACTAATGAAGCTCCTGAACTTCCTGAAGAACCTTTACGTAGGTCGCAGAGGGAGCGAAAATCTGCAATTTCTAATGATTATATTGTATACCTAACCGAAGGATGCAATATTGGCAATGGAGAGGATCCTACCTCATTTAATGAAGCCATTATGAGCGATAAATCATCTCAATGGCAAGAAGCCATGAATGAAGAGATGAAATCGATGGAAATTAATGAAGTTTGGGACCTTGTTGATTTACCAACTGGATCTAAGCCAATAGGCTGTAAATGGGTCTATAAGACCAAGACAGACTCCAAAGGTAACATCGAAAGATTTAAGGCCCGACTTGTCGCTAAAGGCTTTACACAAAGGGAATGCATCCATTTTGATAATATATTTTCTCCGGTCTCAAAGAAAGACTCACTTAGAATTGTTTTAGCCTTAGTAGCTCATTATGATTTAGAGTTACATCAGATGGACGTAAAAACTGCATTCCTTAATGGTGACTTGCAAGAGAAACTTTTTATGACACAACCAGAAGGTTTTGTCGTAAAAGGCAAGGAACATATGGGATGTCGATTAAAGAAATCCATATATGGCTTAAAACAAGCATCTAGACAATGGTATCTTAAGTTTGATGAGGTGATAACTAACTTTGGATTTAAAGAAAATGTGATTGATCAATGCATATATCTTAAGGTTAGTGGGAGTAAGTTTATCATTCTCGTCTTGTATGTGGATGATATTTTGCTAGCCAGTAGTGATTTAGACATGTTATATGAGACCAAACAATTTCTATCAAACAAGTTTGAAATGAAGGATCTTGGTGAAGCCACTTATGTTATTGGCATTGAAATTCATCGAGATCAGTCTCGTGGGATTTTAGGATTATCTCAAAAGACATATATTGATAAAATGCTTAAAAAATATAACATGCAAAACTGCTCCCCAAGTGTTGCTCCTATTGTAAAGGGTGACAAATTTAGCAAATTACAGTGTCCTAAAAATGAATTAGAACGTGCACAAATGAAGCGAATTCCTTATGCCTCAGTGGTTGGGAGTTTAATGTATGCTCAAGTTTGTACACGTCCTGATTTGGCATTTGCAGTTGGTATGCTTGGTCGATATCAAATAGATCCAGGGATGGATCATTGGAAAGCTGCCAAAAAAGTTTTACGCTATTTACAAGGGACAAAAGACTATATGCTTACTTACAGAAAGTCAGATAACCTTGAGGTTATTGGTTATTCTGATTCTGACTTTTCTGGATGCATTGACAGTAAGAAATCCACGTCGGGTTACATATATATGCTTGCAAAGGGACCAATATCATGGAAGAGTGTCAAGCAGTCTTTACGGGCATCTTCCATAATGCAAGCAGAATTTGTGGTATGCTATGAGGCTACTGCTCAAGCCGTTTGGTTAAAGAATTTTGTACCTGGGCTTCAAGTAGTTGATAGTATTTCGAGACCACTCACATTATTTTGTGATAATGAACCTGTTGTTTTCTTCTCTAAAAACAACAAATCAAGTGGTGCATCCAAATGGATTGACATCAAATATCTTGTTGTTAGAGACAAAGTCAAAGATGGTACTATTGTCATACAACACATAAGAATACGAGCAATGTTAGCTGATTCACTAACAAAGGCTCTACCGCCCAGTCTCTTTAGAGAGCATGTTGCCGGCATGGGTTTGGTAAATGTAATGTAATGTTGTTAATGACTAATGTGTATGACATTATATGTTGAAGCTTCAATGATGTGTTTGACTTTGATTTGTAAAAGTTTGCTTCTTATTTCTTGTGCACAATATTATTATTTAAGCAAACAAATTTATGAACCTAATGACTTATGTTGACTGAATTTGGAAAGATTACCAAATACCATAATTGATGGGGGTCAAATGATGACGTTAATTATTTGACTACATTGGTTTGGCTTGGTGATTCTGACTGAGTGAAGTATATGTTTTAATGAAATTATGTTGGCCAATTTTGTATGTACTTTTGTAAATGGAACTAATGATAATTGATGTTACGGCCAAGTGGGAGAATGTTATTATTATATGGCCTATATTATTCCATTAATAATTAATTAAAGTCATGCATATCCATTAAGTGTGTTAGTGGGTAGTTATTTTGATGGAAGAAACTACCACACACAAAATTCTATAAATAAAGGTTTTTGGTCCCAATTGTTGCCCTAGTTAATTTTCATCATCCTCTCTCTAAATTTTCTACCAAAATTCAAGAGGATCATCCATCATCAAGTCTAGGGAAAACAATTGAAGATCATTTCCCTAAAGTTTCGCTTCCGCTTTACGTTCTTCAAGATGTCTTTGACATCTAGTTGTAAGTATTTCCTTTATGTTATTTTATACAGAATTTAATATAAGATCTTGTTGTTTATCATGTTCTTAATGTATTAGAACATACTTATTCCTAACATAAATCACCTTAGATATTTAATATTTTGAGATCGTTTTGTTTCTTTGGAACATCAGTATCAAAC
Source organism: Triglochin maritima (assembly GCA_963682175.1). Lineage (NCBI taxonomy): Eukaryota > Viridiplantae > Streptophyta > Magnoliopsida > Alismatales > Juncaginaceae > Triglochin > Triglochin maritima. The sequence continues at coordinate 50,099,851 of OY821774.1, read as the reverse complement.
GATGAAATGATAGGTTTTGTTTGGGTGAGGGCTAAATAAAATCTAATAAGCACAACACCGATCATTGTAAGGTAAACAACACTACTCTTATTAGAAATGGTTGATTTCACAAATTTCTGAGAAGTTTATGGAACATCACTTAATTTGTATATATTTATTTGAACTTTTACTTTTACTATCATTATGACGGGGTATTAAAATATCACGTGTCTGAACTGTGACTCCTTAGAGTTTCATTTCTAGTCTATCCCAACTAATTTGGGATAAATGTTTTTGTTGTTGTTGTATGACGTGGTATTAAAAAATCCTAATAATTGGGAAATAAATAATGCACCTTGATATTTGTCTGTTAAACTCAAAAACCCAATGAATTCGAACTCTTTGGGAAATAAATAGTAGGTATACAAGATCACAAACTCGAATTAGATAATTCGTATTTATGTCCACCTCCATTACAATTGAACCAGAACTCAAATTAACCACCTTAAAACCTAATCACTGACATCAGTGTGACCACAAACTGAAATCATTAACCACACATTGATTGTTGTCACACTGATATCATCCTTGCATCATGGTATGAACGGAACCTCGGTGTTGTGGTTGGTGAGTGCGCAAATCAAAGACTTAATCCCAATTAAAAAGAAACGTGCAATCCCGATCAATGGATCGATGACCACTAAGCCAGTCCACACCAAACCTCTCCTACTTTTGTCTTAAAAAAATCATTCTTCCTTTGATATAACACAACTAATTAATGTCAATTTGTTTGTGAGGCTTTCTAGTTGGCAAATGGCAAGTGTTATCTTAGCTCGATTTTTCTTATTTGGACTCAAAAGGACAATGGAATTTACGGTGCCTTCACATTGCATTATCTTTGTGTTGATCAAATACTATTACACTTAATATTACGAAAATTAAAAAGTTGACCATCAATTGGTTCTATGGTGTAGTGGTTAGCACTCTGGACTTTGAATCCAGCGACCTGGGTTCGAATCCCGGTAGGACCTTTTTGCTTGTTGTTTTACGGTTGTGCCCACAATTAGCTAATTTGCACGTAACTTAGAGTTTTTTTTGTGACCCATAATTTCACAGCGATTCTAAATGGGAACTACTAAACGTCGACCCAAAACTACTTAAATCGTCCCTTGAAATTACCAAATTGCCCTTAACAATATATTTAATACCTATATCGTCCCGTGCCTTTAAACAAGGTTTTTGACTCAGTTTTACTAACATTCCTAGTACCAACACCACGAAAATGTCTGGCGAAACACCTAGATCAGGCGAAGTAACAGAGACAGATTTTTTTTTCCGACTCGGACGTCTGGCTAAGACCCCTCCACCATGGTTGAGGCGTCTTAGCCACACGCCTCCACGATGGTACAGGCGTCTTAGCCAGACGCCTATACCATGGTGTAAGCGTCTCGCTAAGACGCCTCAACCATGGTGGAGGCGTCTTAGCCAAACGCCGCCACGATGGTACAGACGTCTTAACCAGACGTCCCGTTTTTTTTAATTTTTTTGTCAAATTAAAATTATACGGTGTGTTATCTCAAATTATTTGACGTTTCTTTGCAAGTTTTCGGTGGTAACCGGTCGGATTACAATGAGTTTTTTTGCAAGTGATGAAGATTCAAAAAAATTCCAGATCCAAACATTTTTTAAGTTCCAAATCCCCCTGTGGTAAAACATCCTGACTTACAAATACCACCTCGATAGATCGTTCGGGGGTCTCGCTGGAATTTTTTTGGATTTTAAAATTGTTGGATCTGGAATTTTTTGAATTTTCGGTGTACCGAAGAGGTATCGGTCATCCGAATATAGTAATTATTAACTTATTAATTAATTTAACAATTATCTAAATTTATAATCAATTATCTTTTTAAAAAAATAATAAAAAAATAATAAAAAATTACGGGCGTCCGACGGAGCCGCCCCCACGTAGGAGGGGACGTCTGGCTAAGACGTCTCCCCCATGGGGGAGGCGTCTTACACAGACGCCTCTCCAATGGGCGGAGCGTATGGGTAAAACGCCCCCCGATGGGTAAGGCGTCTGGGTAAAACGCTGCCCCCATGGATTAGGCGTCTTAGCCAGACGCCCCATCTTACGTGGGGGCGGCTCCGTCGGACGCCCGTAATTTTTTATTATTTTTTTATAAAAAAGATGTTAGATATTTTACCAGATTCGAGTACACTGGGGCGTTCGTTGGTTCATTACTGACCTCCAAAACATTATTTTTTATGATTATAAGAGGAATATGAAGAGAGATGTGTGATAGGAGGGTAAAATGTCGCGTTATAGCAGTAGAAATGAGAGAATGACAAAATGGTAATTTCAAGGGACGATTTAAGTAATTTTGGGGCGATGTTTAACAATTCAGTTCTAAATTGAAAGTAATCCAATACTATTTTCACCGAAACATAATTAATTACGTTGTTGCGTTCGAAACACCCCAACCAACTCCGCTACTTTGTGTGGGGGAGTGTAGCTTAGAGAGTTATAGTAAGACCCGAGCTAATGGAATAATCTAAGTTAAGCATAACTGCGTCTGGTCACAGGCCTTTTATTAGTCACAACTGCACCTGATGCAGTAAAATAAACCAACATATTCTAATTATACCACTCTTAGTTGGAATTGGATCATTTGCAAGCTTACTACGATGTAAATAAACTCGCACACCATTATTATTGGAATCGGATCATTTGCCTACGACACAGCATTTCTTATTTTTACTTTTTTCCCTTCATTTTGACAAAATGGAACACACTCCTTACATCCATTTTTACTTAAATACAAGGATGTTTATTTGATGCTAATAATATCCACCAGCTAATGTCACTCTGGTGGGACAACATGAACTGATCTTTCCGTTGGGAAATTAAATTCCACCACATAAATCGTGAAGTTTATAGCGAGCTTTCTGGTTGATGTTGTGTTATGTAGCCATCAAGGCTAGAGGTGAGCAAAATTCGGTCCGATCTGGGCACCCGGACCGAACCGAACCGAATTTTTTCGGTCCGGTCTTCGGTCCACAAAATTTTGGAAATTCGGTCTTCGGTCCGGACCGGACCGAAAATTTAAGGGGAAAATCCGGGTTTTGGACCGACCCGGACCGGACCGAACCTATTCGGTCACGTCTTCCCGAAAATTCGGGTTTCGGTCCGGTCCGGTCCTGGACCGAAGCTCACCCCTAATCAAGGCCCCGTTTGGATGTTTGGGTAAGAATAGTGAATTTCCTAGGAAACTACTATTCATGTCCAAAAATCACCCAAACACTCCCGTTTTTCCAACAGTGTCTCTGATTTACAAAACCAAGTTTCCATAAGATTTCACGTGATTTCTAAAACTGATGGGAGTTGTGTTTTTTTAAAGTTTTTCATGAGTCTCACGTGAAAAACATTCCTTTCACCCCATCAAACTTGATTTATTTACATAGAATGCCACCAAATTTAGTTCAAAAGTGTCATTCACAATGAAGATGATGATAGAGATCATACTGAGAAATAAAGGAATTCCGTACGGGTACAACTAATTGGTGAAGCCATACCCAACAAGTCACCTTCCTACCCTCTCTACCCTATCCGGACGCCTACCCCTTCCAACCCTCCCTTCCTTGCGGTGTGGTCCAGTTGTTGCCGACTTTGTTTCTGGACGACCAATTGATACATTTTTCAATTGGTCAAGTTGTCGTTGCGAAGTAGATCTCGTGACATTTCAAAGGTGGTTGTTTTAAAAAAAAATTCTCAGCCCTTTCAAACTTTAAGTTGGAACCATGTCTCCCGATCTTGTTTTATTCTTTTAATCCCTCATATGTTGCGGAAGTGTTGTTGTTGCTTGTCGAAGTTGTTACATCCAGTCGAATTTGCCCAATAATTTTTTAGGCGGTTTATTTAATTCAAATAATGTATATACATGAAAAACTTTAGCATAAGCGTTGAGACTAATTCAATCTTTGTCGGGAAAATCAATTTTTTCATTTGCATGAAACAGTTAGTTGTACTTTGTATATTGTTGTTTTCTTCATTTTAATAAAAATTCGCTTCCAAAAGATTGGGCATTCATTATCAACCCTATATATTCTTAGTTTAGTTATGAGTTTAACATATTCAGGGGTGGTGGGAGATCTTTATAATCGAACTTCTGGTTGGATTAGTTGTCGACTTTCGTTCAAACCAGAATACCAAAAAATTAAAACTTATGTTGAACAATCCCTTATTTTAACATTGATTAAAATAAAAGGGCAACCATTTACCTGTATCAGGTGTTGTATCAGTTGTATTCTTATAATGGACTAAGAAGAACTAAATGAAATTACGAAGGAGAAGAACGAGGTAAAAAGCATTGTCTTAACAACCATCTCTTGTATTGCTGATTACATACGGACTCACCTAACCAACTTCGTAGTGCACAGTGCACCATTTACCGGGAACCAGAAAACATTAGACATGCTAAGAGGACATTGACACGTATGCTCTGACGGTTGCCGCATGCACCTAGCTACCTTCCTTAGTTTGGGGAACGGAGGGGATACTTCGGAGTCACTGGGGAGGAGGACCATGACCGCGATCTTGCCAGTGATGGGAGTGTGACGACAGAAGGGAGTGTGAGGAGAATATAGGAGTGTGAGGACAAATGAATCAGGGGAGAAGGGGGTTAAAGAAGAGGAACGGTATGGTTCTGGATGGTAAATTCACTTTGATGGGATGTTTGGTGTTGATGGTTACAAAACCACACCCAAACAAAGATGCTAAACTGCCACACAAAAACTCAATTTCACCGTCCAATCAACAAATCAGTTTCGTAGAGAAATTGGTTTGCTAAACCCACCACCCAAACATGCCTTAAATAGTATATCAAATTCTTTGTTTAGTAAGTCGGATTTCTAAATAGGAACCTTCATAACATGAAAAACCTTCATTTCAGAGAGACAAGGTTTTTTTACAGGATCAACGATTATACATCGATACTTAAATTAGTATGGAGGATAAAATAAAGGGTTAATTATAGTTTGCCTCTTGAAATGTGCTTTTGATATCACTTTGCATTTTCGAACTTTCAGAGTAGACAATTACAACCCCCTCGAACTTCCGTTTTGTAACACTTTGTCCCATTAAGTTTTAAAAGTCTATTATTTAAACACACATTCGTCGTTTTTTTGCAAATTTTTTCGTTGTAATCGGATCAAATTCCAACCAAATCTATTATTTAAACAATTTTGTTGACTATTAGAGCAACATTAACGGGGGTCGTCAAAGCTTCTTTTGCTTTTTTGTTTTGATTTTTTTTAAATGTAGTTTTAATCTTTTTTTGAAAATAAGTTTTCTATTTTTTTAGTTTTTTAGTTTTTTTTTCCAAGGTCGACCCTGAAATAATGTGGATAAGAGAGGGGTTATGGTGAGTTGTGGTTAAGAGGTGAATGGTGTAGGAAAAAGAAGAAAATGACATGGGGAGAGAGAAAACTATGTGAAAGAGAGAGAGAAGAGATAGAAAGCTGATGACCAGGTCATAGAGGCCATGGTTACACGGGAGTTAAGACTTATGAGTTATGACTCACATCTTTCTTTTTATGTTTTTTTTTAGTAATTTCACGCGTGCAGTTACGGTACATGGGTGGAGAGGCAAAGAAACAAACTATGACAATTGACATCTATAGTACAACTTATTGGAAAAAAACTCTTTAAAAAAAACCGCAACCAAAACACACTATAACTATGTGATTGGGATATTCTTTCCTAAAAAAAAAATCGCGGTGGGCTTTTCAAATTATCCACCATGCGTGCGGATGGGGGAGTCATTCTGAATTCCAAGTGTTCAGACAGAATTTCCCAAATTGTGATTTAGCACAAGTTGTAGTCAGGTTGATTTGTGTCTGGACTCTGGAGGATGTCTCTGGTGTGAGGGCATTGCACAATGAGGTGGTCAGATGTCTCGTGGTTTCGTAATTGAGATTATAAATTACATTGATTTCCAATTTGTTGTTGATTTTTTACGTTTTATGTGATGCAACAATAAAATATGACCCTGTTTCAACTCGATCATTTTTCTTCCCACTTCCCTTAGGGTTTCCGTTATGGACGTTAAGAAACGATTGACGAATACGAAGCCAACTGCGAAAGTTGTAATATCCAATATATTCTCTATTTCTATACATTTTTTTATTCCATAAAGTTAACTTTTGGTTGATTTTTGTTTATATTTTATTGTTATTTATTGAAATTACTTTTTTGCACTTACTATTGCTTTAAAATAACATTATTCCAAATGTGTCAAACTCTAGTGAGTCCAAAGCTCATCAAATTAGTTTAAGCCACATACAATCTTACCATTGAATCTTATTTACAGTTAATGTCACCATTCATTAGTATAACCGTTTTTTCTTAATCTACCTTACAATTTGAAATGGGTGGTGGATATTGTGGGGGCTTAATTTTTCTAAATTAAGCCCTCAGCTCACTAGAGAATTCATGTATTCCAAAAATTTATAATTTACGATATTATAAAGCAATATTATTCCAAATTTTGAGAAATTATCTAATTTTAAGATTTCTATACAATCCAAAATTATTAATGTCTAATTAATTGATTTTATTAAAGTTTTTGTTGTAATCAAGTGCTGAATTTTGTGATTTGTTGCGTTGAGAATCGTCTTCACGTGGCGTTCACTTCCTCCTCCTCCTCTTCTTCTCCCGCAACGTCTATTTTTAAACACTACCTTCTACGAGTTGCACGGCGTCCACCTTCTCCACACCTCCGACCTGATCATCACAACATAATATGGTAAATTTGTTGGTGGAAAGAATTAATAATAAAGTTAAATCAAGGGAATTATTATTCGTCGCCGGAAAACTACTTAAATCGCCCTAAAAATGACCTTTTTGCCCTTAACAAATCAATTAATACTGATTTGGTCCCGTGTCTTTAAACAATGTGTTTGACTCAGTTTTACTCACATTCCTAGTACCAACACCACGAAAATGTCTGACGAAACACCTGAATCCGGCGAGGTAACGGGGGCGGAATTTTTTTCCCAACTCGGGCGTCTGGCTAAACTGCCTCCACCAAGGTGGAAGGGTCTCCCTAACACGCCTCCACATAGGTGGAGGCGGTTTAGACAGACGCCTCCACCTTTGTGCAGGCGTCTTCTATGACAGTGAGACGCCCGTTATTTTTTTTGTTTTTTTTACTTTTCTGTTAAATACAAAATTTTCAGGTTCCGTTGCAAAATTTCGGTGGTGATGGAGTAGATTACAATGAGTTTTTTGACAGTAAAGAAATATTTACAACAATCGAGGAAGGTTGTAAATTGGCGAAACAAGTTGCAATAGGAGCCAGATTTTTTTGGTTATATCATCATACAAACTAAAAGCAGATAACCGGATGGATTGTTACCTCAGATGTGATCGCAGACGTGAGATGAGTTCTCGTGATACGAGTATTGCACTGCGAAAGAATACGAAAAGAAAAGGTTGCGGTTGTCGGTTTTTGGTAAAAGTGGTGGAGCGACGAGATCGTGATGGATGAGTTATTGTTTCTAGTAGCATCTATGAGCAGCACAACCACCCATTGACAGTTTATTCAGAGGGTCACCGACAGGTCAGCGGACTTAGTGCTGGGGCAAAGCAAATTGTTCGGGATATGACAGAGGCACAAGCAAGACCCCGTAACATTTTGTTGGCGGTAAAGAAGAAATTTCCGGACGATAATCCTAATCAAATGCACATTTACAACTTCAGAGAGTACATGAGGATGACGAAATCTGAAGACAGGAATCCCGCGCAGCAGTTTCTCAAAGAGGCAGTGCAGCATAAGTATTTGCATTGGATTGTGGCAGATGAAGAAACTAATGTCTTGACTCACGCATTTTTGGCACATCCGACTTCAGTTCAGTTGTTGCGTACATACCCATTCGTGATCTATATGGATCCGAATCAAAGACACATTTACAACTTCAGAGAGTACATGAGGAGGACGAAATCTGAAGACAGGAATCCCGCGCAAAAGTTTCTCAGGGAATGACGAGGACCTGACTCGTTTGCTATACTACGTACCGCGCGTAAGGGAATTGATTTCCCTTTTCCTACACGGTAACCCGATGACTATTAATTCAATTTTAAAAATACAAATTTATTAATGGATTTACTAAAATAATTAAACTAATTATTAACTTAATAATCGATTTATTTAGCAATTATCACAATTAATCAATAATCCTTTACTAAAATCGTACACAACTAATTACTAACGTAATAATCAATTTATTTATTAATTATCACAATTTATAATCAATAAACGATTTACTAAACTAATTTAACTCATTATTAACATAATATTCAATTTATTTAAATTTTATCACAATTTATAATCAATTTTAACAAAAATTAAAAAAAAAAAACCGGGCGTCTGCGGGGACGCCTACCCTACGTGGGAGACGTCTCCCGCAGACGTCTGTTCCTTGGGTCGGGCGTCCGCGGGAGCCGCCCGACCCAACGATCGGGTGGTCGCGGGAACCGCCTCCCCCCTCTCGTTGGGTCGGGCGTCTTCTGCGGACGCCTGACTCACAAATATTTTTTTAAAAATTAATTGAAATAAACAAGGTAATTTACCAGATGTGAGTAGTCAGGGGTCTCTGCTGGTTCTTTTCCTGGCCTCCGAGACATTTTATGTGGTGAATAGAAGAGTGATATGAAGAGAAAATTGTGTTAAAAGAGTGAAATGGGGAGTTATATTAGTAGAAAGGGTAGAAGGGCAAAATTGTAATCTTACGTGCGATTTGAGTAGTTTTACGGCGACGAATAGTAGTTCAGTGAATCAAATCATAATTAAAAAACACAAACACTATTAAAATGCTAACCAAATCGGATCAAAATATTCGTTACATAAAATTGTATAAGTTATTACAGAATAATACTCAAACGAAAAAGAGGAAAAAAGTTAAATTTATAAATCGTCAACCTATATCAATATGATATAAAACAACATACCAAATCTACGTTATGAATATCATGACCGTCAGCAGCTATATCAGTTGCAATTTGATTTAGGAATGACTGCTGTAAAAATAATAATAAGTCAAACCGTCCAACCCGTCAAACCGGCCCGCACCCCCATCGGGCATCAATTTTGCAACCCAGCCCAACCCACAAACCCACCAAACATAGGTTGGTTGGGTATCAGATGAAGGAAACCCACTCCGTCTCTGGTGAAAGGCATTTATTTTGGCTCGTCAGAGTTATTTGTTTGTTGAACCTAGATATGATTATCTCTAAAATCTATTAACTTTGCTAATAACCTTCTTTAACAATTTTGTCTCGGAATGGGTAATTGAGAGAGAGAGGGTAAAATATGGGAGTGGGTGTATAAATGAGGTTGTTATGGTTTAATACGAAAATCTGGTGCTCAACCAACTCAAACTTTACACCTAAGTTAACCGGTAATCGAGTTGGAAAATTAACCTATTACTTGAGAAGTTATTCGATACGTCTTTTGTTTACTAGTTTACTACAAGTAACTATTTGAGTTTTTATCATTTTTCTAATTTTTTCCATTTCCTTATTTAGGGAATTACTATTCATCATCTGTTTTTTTACTTAAATCGTCCGTTTCAATTATCATTTTGTCATTCACAATTCATGGGGATGCGTCATATCCAAATGTCCCAATTTTTATTTTATTTTTTACGAGACATAATGAGTATTAAATGGATTGTGAAGAACAAAATGGTAATTGAGACGAACGATTAAGTAAAAATCGGACGATGAATAATAATTCATTTTAACGTTTATTTATACAATATTTACAAATAATATCAAATTTCCATAAATGATAGTTAACGAATTGAGTTTTTTAATTTTCAAATTTATTCCAGTGGTTTACACAAAAAATAGAATATTAGTCGAAGGGGAACTAATTTTCCCTGGTTTCTATTTTCCGTTGTTTTCCTTTTGACCACAAAATCAATTTTCTAGTGGTTTCCGATGCACACACCCTTTAGGGCCTCATCTCGTGTCGAACTTCTATAAATTGTGATTTGTCTTGACCTCAATGGGCTTAATTTTAATTACGCCCATTGAGGTCTATCCATCACCTCTGGACCACCGTTGACTTGGTTCATTAGGACCTTAGATGAGTAGATCTTTCGCTTTAGGAATAATCACCCAAATTACAAAAAATTAAGTCATTAACCAAAACTAAAGAGTCGGCTGGATTTGCAAAATTATGCGAGTTGAAGTCCTTAAGCACAAAACGCCCGGAACTCAATAATTCATTACCGGCGCACCTCCTCTTGCGCAGTCTCGCCATCCTGGCGCCAGTGATCCATTCCCAACAGAACCACACCAAAATCCTTCCTTTCCACCCCCACTCTTCCAACACCAAACCCTAATTTCCTAATCTCCGGCCAACGCCGCCGCCTTGCGTCTGTTTCTGTCGCCTCTCTGTGTGAGTTGATCTCGTGTTTTCGCTTCGTTTTATCCGATCTGAAGGGTTTCGTTCCATGTTGACCATACAATTCGTTTTAATTCTTCGTGTTTGTGTTTGTGTTTGTGATTTGTTGCAGAGTCGTCGCCCTAGTGCCGGGCTGAGGGAGCGCAGGTGTTGTTGAATCGACCGACCATGTTCGGCTCCAGTAACCGTATGTTTCTTTCTTTTAACGTGCCATTTTTTGGCCTATTGATTCATATGTAGGGAGTCTAATGAATTGAGATTTTGGTTGATAATTAATTATTGTTTCGTGTTATATTTTGGTTGATAATTTATAAGTTCGAGCTTTGGTGGTCGAATCGAAATTGAACGATTAAGAGATGTAATTGATTCATCGTTTAGGTGAATTTCCATTTATGCTGTTTTCGAAATTGCTTTGCTTCTCGTGTTTTTTCTTCTTCCGGTTTTACGGTGAACACTGCTTTTCGGTTGGTAGTTTCAAATTATTGTTCTGTTTCCTCTTATCTGTTTTCTGTGGTTTAATGGTCAACTTTCATCTGACTTTTTTTTTTGCGCTGCATTTCTTATTTTTCGACTGTATCAAGCAGCATTTGGGCAGACATCAAGCAGCCCATTTGGTTCCCAATCTCCATTTGGACAGACGAGCAATGCAAACACAAATCCGTTTGCTCCGAAGCCCTTTGGTAGCCCTACTGCTAGTCCATTTGGTGCTCAAACGGGAAGTTCAATATTTGGTAGCACGTCTACTGGTGTCTTTGGGCAGAATCCATCTCCTTTAGCAACCACCCCTACATTTGGTGCTTCCTCCTCTCCCGCCTTTGGAAGCTCCACACCTGCTTTTGGTGCATCATCGACACCTGCATTCGGCAGTAGCTCTTCTCCCTTTGGTGGTAAGTGTATCACAGTACCAGGCGTGCTAAATAACTTAGCACACTAAATCAAATTATTTAATATATAAGCCCTTAAAGTAATATGTTTGAGTTTGTGTAACTATTGTTTCACATGTCCAAACATTTAAGTTAGTTGGGCTTAAGAAAATTTTGCATCACTACTTTTCCCACTAGAGCAATGTAAAAACTTTTTCTGCCTTCGTGAAATACCACTTCTGTAATCTGATATTTATCACGAAATTGATGGCATAAGCCTCATCTTAAGTTTGAATTTTAAGAAAGTAGGTGATATTCATCCTAAGATTACTCTTAGGCATTAATTGTTCATTAAGAGTAGACAATATCACTCTATAATTTTTTAATTAGTGTGCGACTTGTGGATTTCAAGATAGGAATACCAATGAAATGGAGTGAGTAGTTTCTATATATTGCGATAGCCTCTGCATAATTTTATACTTCCTATTATACCTCAGGTACAATATCAATCATTATTGGCTTTCTATATTTTACTAATTAGTATTAAAACATATAATTGAATATTTTTGTACCAACATTTATCAAAAGCATGTTGTTTCAGTTATTTAATCATATTTATGTTGGATTTTTGGAAGGTAAGTTAAAAGGGTATTGCAATAGTAGATATAGTGTAGCTTAATATTTTAGACCATTAAGATATGCATATATTACTGTAATATTATGTAGCCAGTTAGGTACCGTGTCGGTTCAATATACTTCTTTTCAATACAATAGAAAACAATACATGCTCCATTAGTCAAATGGGAACGTGTTAGTAGAATTTTATGATTTTATAATATTATGGGGAGACAAACAGTAATGTAAATCGCAAAGGGGTTTGCTTGGTATGGAAATATTGTAAATTTAGATTGAATTCTACGAGGGGTTGTAGTCTTATAGGTGTGTTTATTCATGTATGTATTTAATGTTCTTGTTTAATATTTATAAAACATCGCTTGACGATCATAAATCTAACATTTATTACCCCTTACGCTTGCCATAGAACATTTATTGTTTGAAATATGGAATCTACAAATTGCAGTAGTAAATGGCCTTATTTGGACTTTGATTACATCTATTAAACTTTTTCTTAGCATTAGACTTACTGTTAGATTGTCAAATGCTTCCATGTTTGGTCTTATTTCCATGTTCCCCTTTCTCATCCCCCTTTACCCTTTTTATTCTATAGGATCTTCTCTTTTTGGACAGAAGCCTGCCTTTGGTGGGTTTGGATCGACTCCTACCCAGTCAAGCCCATTCGGAGGTACAGTTCAGCAAACACAGCCAGCCTTTGGGACTAACACTTTTGGTTCCACCTCCCCATTTGGGGCTTCAAGTCAGCCTTCATTTGGCGCCACGAGCAGTCCTGCCTTTGGCTCTACAGGCACATCATTGTTTGGTTCATCTAGCCCTGCATTTGGTGCTACAAGTACTCCAGCATTTGGTGCTGCCAGTACTCCAGCTTTTGGCACTTCCAGCACTCCAGCTTTTGGCGCTTCCAGTACTCCACCTTTCGGTGCTACAAGTACGCCGTCTTTTGGTGCTACAAATGCTCCGGCTTTTGGGGCTCAAAGTACTCCTGCTTTTGGATCCACAGGCATGCCAACTTTTGGTTCCACTGCATTTGGTAGCACAGGGACAGCCTTTGGGGGTTCTAGTGCACCATCCTTTGGTGCTGGAAGCTCCCCTCTCTTTGGTTCTTCTAGTACCCCTGCTTTTGGGGCATCAAGTACTCCCACATTTGGATCCTCTGGTACTCCTGCTTTTGGCGCGTCGAGTACACCTTCCTTCAGTTTCGGATCTGCACCAGGTTTTGGTCAGTCTACGTCAGCATTTGGTAGCTCTCCATTTGGGACGACATCCTTTGGTGCCCAGACTTCTCCCTTTGGTAAGTCTTATAGCATACTTGTTCATTCTCTGTGCTAGAACCTTGTTCAAATTAGTATAATTAATCGATATTTATTGAAGAGTGATATTGCTATTTCTGTAGTAATCAAGATTCAATATACAGGAAAAAAATGCTTTTGGCTTTCTTCTTACGGAGTCTAGAAAAAGTGTACACCACTAAGGTGATATCTGTTTTGTGTTTTAGGAAGTCAGACAACAACTCCTGCCTTCGGCAGTCCAGGCTTTGGTCAGCCAGCATTTGGAGGGCAGAGAGGAGGAAGTAGGCTAGTGGCTTACACTCCTACAGTTGACACTGATGGTGCCAGTGGATCGCAGCCTGCTGGGAAGCTTGAATCTATATCAGCCATGCCTGCATATAAAGAGAAAAGTCACGAGGAGTTAAGGTGGGAAGATTATCAACAAGGTGATAAAGGTACAACCTCTTGATTACTAAACACCTGAGAGAATATTGTATCGATAAGTGCTTCTTTTAGTTGCTAGTCATGCTGAGTTGGCTACCATGCTTTAAGAAAATGTGCCATGTATATACATACATACAAAGTAAGCATATTTGTGAGGGCGGTGAATTGGTGATCATCCTTTTCTTCTTGAAATAAATTGCTGACTATGATTTTGTAACTTAGAAATGCAGCTACATGAGTGAGACATCACTTCATGCATTTAGCTTTAATCAAATTCAGTTTTCGTGCTTCACAATTCACATTGCAGTTTTAATCACATTTTTCAGATACTTATATAGGGTTTTGTATAATCCATATTACAGGAGGACCAAATCCTGCTGGACAACCTGCTGCTGGAGTTGGTTTTTCTGCACCAGCGCAGTCTAGCCCATTTGGTTCAACAGGAACTTTTGGTCAAGCACCTGCAAGTGCTTTCCCATCTTCAGGTGGGGGTCTATTTGGGCAAAAAGCACCTGTTTTTGGATCTTCTGGTTTTGGTTCTTCATCTGCTCCAGCTTTCAGCTCACCTTTTGGCTCAAGTTCGTCAAATCCTTTTGGATCAGCTTCGGTTTCTAGTTTTTCTGCCAGTTCAACACCTTCACTTTTTGGTTCATCAGTCACATCAGCATTTGGAACTCCATCCCCTTTTGGTTCGTCAACTGCAGGAGGGTCAACTCCTGCATTTGGTTCTGGTCTGACTTTTGGAAATACTCAATCGGCAGGGTTATTTCAGTCTTCCCCAGCAACTGGACAGACTCCATCGCTCTTTGGACAGCCTTCAACAGGGTTTGGACAGTTGGCAAGCACCTTTGGTTCTAGTCTTTTTGGCACACAATCAAATACATTTGGGGGGAGTTTGTTTGGGAATTCGACACCCTCTCTAGCTGCATCAACTCCCGGCTTTGGTCAATCAACTGTAAGTGCAAATACTATTGTTCCATTTCTAGTGCTAACAAAGTCACCACTTTTGGGGTTTTATTATTATTTAAATGACATGTCTACCATGTTATTTGCAGCCATCTCTTTCAAATCCTTTTCAGGCTGCTGCACCACCGTCAGGTGGTTTTTCCTTTGGCAATTTTGGTCAGCCACAACAAGGTAATAGCAACTTTTGTTGGACTTCCTGAAGATTGTCACAAAATTGGCAGTTATTCGTCTTTTATCTCTTTTTATCTTTGGTGGATTTTCACAGCTCAAAGTGGATTTGGAGTGCCAGGAGCATTTGGTCAGACTACCTTTTCGCAATCGTATGTATTGCTAATTATTAATTTGCTAATCATCAAAAAAATCAATGGAAGTACTTGATGTTGTTCCCATTATTAATTCACATTTCAATTTTAAAAAATTATAGACTTGCATTGATTATTTAAGAGGGATCCGATTGAGAATTTTAGAACTTAATAGTGTTGACATAGGGAGCTTTAATTGAGTTATGGCTGGTAAAAATTCCGTTATAGGAAAATGTTTAAGACTGTTCATATGTTTATTTTACTTTCTAGGACGTTATGACACTTTTCACGATCTATTAGATTAAAATCCCGATCGATAATTTTACTGCATTAGCCGCTAGTCTCTAGTAAATTTGTTCTCACCCGTACATCCAGTAGAATTTCTCATCATCCATTTGAGGCCAATTGTGTTAGTTTAGCAAATTATGATTAAAATTGCCTGTCGTTGAACTTAAGATGTGCCCTTCAAATTTAGGAGATTTTCTAGACTTTCAAATGTGAATCATAAAAACACTAAATGATAAAAAAGGAAATTCCCATATATTCAATAGAATTTCTCTCCTCCTGTTGAGGGTAACAATGGTGTTATTTCAGCAATTTATGATTACAATGCTCTATCAGTGAGCTTAAGATGTGCCCTTTAAAAGTACAAGTATTTTTAAACCGACCTTCATAACACTTTTAAAATGGACATTTAAAAGGCAATAAGCGAAAATCTTTAGTCCAAGGGTGTTTTTGAAATACAGTACCTCCACAAATCTCCACATAAACAGTACCTGTTCTGGTTGTACCTTTTTATCCCTGATAGGGCATTTCCTTTACGATTTTGGATCTTCCACATGTATCCCAAGTATGGCATATGATTGTGTTATTATTTAATACCTTAACTTGGACTCAAAGTTTGAATATTTTTGTCTGTTACTTTTACAAATAGAGATATTTTACTAAAATAAAATATAGTAAAGACCTTTGCAAGCTACAACACCATACGAATCATACAATGGGTCGGTCTACATAGTATATTATAAACATATGTGCATGTAATATATTGATTTTTGATTTAAAAAAGTAAATAACACCTACACTTAAATATTTAAATTACGGACTAAACAATAATTATTACTTATTTCCCACCACGCATGTTGATCTTTCAGAAACTTATTGAAATAGTAGAAATGCAACCACAACATGTGATTCTTGTTCTAAGGAGCACATCATTTGTTACGTTATGTAGATCAAGGCCAAAATTACAGTGTTTGTAAACAATTACATTCAAGTTACTGATTATTACACAAAAATTCAAGAGCTACTGATTGTTGCTCTAAAACTTTTATCTTGTTGTATCATACACAAAAATTCAAGAGCTACTGATTGTTGCTCTAAAACTTTTATCTTGTTATACTTGCCTTGAATAATCCAGCTCTGTGTCACCTAATTTTCTTTGCCCCTACTACGTTGTGATTGAGGAATTTTATTTTGTATCATACACAATTATCCATATCCAAGGAACAATAAGGAAAAAAATTATTTTACATTTCTTTTACTACTTATCAAAACTCAAAACTGCATTGATATGTCAGAGAAAGGGTAGCTATACTGATTTGGTATGACCATAAATGGTTTTTTTTTAAAATTTTGTTAAGGTGACTACATTAAAGACATCGGTTATATCATTAGGATTTCAAGTATGAAGCATATCGACCTAAAAAGAAAATACATTTTTTCTGAATAAATAGTTAGTGATGGAAAATTGGAAATTAATAGGTAAATTGGAAGACCATATCAAATGCTACGGTCAGAGGATAGGGTATTTCAATTTCAAATGGTTTTGGAAACAAAAGCAAATGGCATCATTCAATGCCACGTTTTCTGACAATTGTCGTCAATAGATTTTTTCATTAAAAACCACTATCCAATGGAGCTTTGTAACTTATAAGCTTACTACGTTTATGTACACATGAGGATTCCTCATAGAAACAATCTATTTATAGTTTGTTGAAAAGAATATACTTTGAAACAAGAAATACCATTCACACAACAATAGAAAATCCCTAGTTTTTCTATTATTTGTTTCTTATTAGTACTTTTTTATATATCTGTTAAATGTATTCCACAAGAATTTAAAAAAATAAAGACATTCGCCTAAATCATGCAAGAAACAGGAACCTGATGTAAATCATTGCATCTTAAATATCATTCATAATGACAGCCTTCCAGGTTACTTACAATAGGAACTTTCTTAGTTATAAAACAATGCTTTGAGATTACACGTGTAGCTGTGCCAGTAGCTTAGTTCCTAAAATTATAACACCATTAATCTCAAATAGGTGAAAGGTTTCCTACTATCTTCTCTTAATGGTAATGTGATACCATAATTTAAATAAAATTGAGCAGTGAGTGAATAAATATATCATAGGAAAGCTAAATGTAATGAGGTTATATGGTCACTCCCGTGTATTACTATTCCTTTGTAGGAGTGTTATGAATGTAAAATGGGTAGCATTGTCTTTCTGGATTTGCCTCTGCCTGGCATTTATTGCCTTGTTTTTTCTGTTGTAATTTTAGTTCTGTTTTTTTTGTCAGCAATGCTAATCAAATGAATACTGCAATACAAGCTACCACTTTTTCGAATCCTTTTGGAACACTCCCTGCAATGCCAGAGATGTCCATTGGCCATGCTGGCTCCTCTTCACCAATCCAGTATGGAATTTCAAGCATGCCGGTAAGGAACACAACTTTTTATGCTTGAATGCAACTGTATAAAAAAATTCAGGTACATGCATGCCTGATCTTGTATTCAATTGCTTAATTACCTCATGGCTTTCTTTTGTGTAGCACATACTCACAATGGTGTAGTGCCGCCTCTTCTTTGTAGTTTATGAGGTTCTTGTTCTCATACATTTTGCTGTATTGATTTTTTATTTTTATTTTGCTTTGTGTAGGTTTCTGAAAAAACGGCTCCATTTAGAATTTCTTCATTGTTGATTCCTAGGCATCTGTCTCAAAGAAGAATCAGGGTGCCTGTAAGGAAATTTCGTCCTAAAAGTGATGGACCAAAAGTGAGTATTTCATTTCAGGGCTATCTTAATAGAAATTCATGAGACTTGGCCTTCAAGGACACCATGCTAAATCCTAGAACTGGATTTTCCTCAAGTAATTCTTGTAAAGCAATCATTGATGATGCCGATATTTTTCCATGTAGGTGCCTTTTTTCTATGATGAAGATGAGATACCCAGTAATCCAAAGGCCGATGCTCTTTTCATTCCAAGGGAAAATCCCAGAGCTCTAATTATTCGGCCAATTGATCAGTGGCCTGCTAGGCCGACCAGTAGGAGAGAATCTTTACGGAGAAATACAACTGCTCCTATCCATGAAAATGGTAATGAAGCCTGTTATTTGCTCACTTGTGATATCCACTTATTTTCTGATGAGTTTGGAATGACATGTTATCTTTGCAATTAACCTTTCAACATCTCAGCATTTGTATGCATTTCCAGATATCATGCCATTATGCACCACATAGTTCACAATTTTACATAATACGACACATGATTTCTTTTTCTTTTTTTTAAACCAAAAGCATATCATGGAAATTGAAAATCTAGACATTTCATAATTCAGAATTTTACATACCATGACCCCATATTATTATTTTTCAAACCAAAAGACAAATCATGCAAATTGAAAATCTAGACATTTCATAGACGAAGAGAAGAATGGAAGAAATTTGATGAGGCGTAGATCAACCAAAACCCATCTTTGTTAGCATATCAGCAATGAAAATCCTAAGGTTAAACAAAGAAGTGGGTCGTGTAACATTTAAAGCAAAGGAATTTTGAAAATCTCAGTTTTTTGTTCAATTGTAAATGCACTAAAAACCCGATACAGATATTGATCTTTATTTTTTTTATAGATATGGATACAGATAACATGTGCTTCCTTTTGCATTTATCTTTTACTATTTCATCACTGTTCCAAAAAAATGCTTACATCAGTCACTGGTCAGTGATCTAAGAAGGAACATTTTTTTATGAATAATTTTTTCTTTCTAGTCTATGATATTAACGTCTCATGGTAAAAATATTAGCTTCAACATCCTTAGATCACTTATTGCAAGGGAACAACCATGTCGAGTGGATTGAAGTTCCCGATGCGTCATGATTGAAGCCAGACACTTGTATCTACACCTTCTATACTTTTCCTGGTTGATTTCGTGATTCTAATGTGGTTGTAAATATTGTTCTGCCTATCGGTCCTTGTACAAACTACTTTGTAAATCCATGTACAAATTACTTTTATGGTTTTACCTTTTATACTGAACCTCTCCTATTCTCCTGATGGCTGGCCATTATTCTCTTCCATTGGTTGTATAATTTGATGTCACTCTGTTGATATGATCATTCTTACTTCTATAGATTAAAGTAGGTGTTCTAAAGCAGCTGAATCTTCTTTTGTAACCAACCAGTTTCTGACTCATTGACTTGCTAGGTAAAGTTACTGGGGAAGCTCCTGGTTCTGCTCTGTCTGTCTCCTCTGCTGAGGCTGATGGTAGGCTTTCTTACACAATTTATTTCCCGACCAAAGTTACACATTTGTCTTCTCATATTCATTCTTTATTGCATATTCCCTGGGTATGGTTAGGGTTAGCATTGTTCCTTGAATGTTATGATTACAACAACAACAACAAAGCTTTTTATTACCAACTAATTGGGATAGGCTAGAAATGAAATACTAAGGAGTCACGGTTCAGGCACGTGAATCGTCTTCTTCCACGCGTTTCTATCCAATGCAAATTCCCGAGGAACATTCCAATCGTTTAAATATCTTTTGACCACTTCCTCCCAAGTCAATCGTAATCTACATCTTTCTCTTTTTATGTCTTCGATCTGATTCAATACCCTTCTTCTTATAGGTCCCTCTATAGGTCTTCTTTGTACATGTCCAAACCATCTCAGTCTGTGTTGGATAACATTCTCTTTCATTAGAGTAACTCCAACTCTCTTACGAATGTCTTCATTTCTAATCCGATCCATTTGTGTATGACCACACATCACCTCAACATCCTCATTTCAGATACACTCATCTTTTGTATATGTTGTCTTTAGTGGTCCAACATTCCGCACCATATAACATTGCAGGTCTTATTGTGGTTCTATAAAATTTTCCTTTTAACTTAAGTGGAATTTTCTTGTCACATAAGACACCTGAGGTTTGCCGTCATTTCATCCATCCTGCTCTAATCCTATGGTTAACATCTTCATTGATCTCCCCATCTTTTTGAAGTATGTTGTGATTATCATTTTTTATTAGCTATAGCCTTTTAGCCACGCCTCATATTCATTGAGTGTAACGACTTACATTCTGCCAACCTCAGATGTTCCTTGTTTTGCTGCTACAGGGAATGCAGTGGAAAGAAATGGTCATGACAATGATCAAAATTGTTTTTACTCGTTCAAAGGCCCATTGAAGGTGAATGGTTTTCATGAAAACCAAATTGAGAAGGGCATGGATTCGTCATATATGACGATGTCTGGAAACAGGGCTGGTGAAGCAGCAATTGTATATGAACATGGTGCAGATATTGAAGCTCTCATGCCGAAGCTTCGCCACCCAGAGTACTATACAGAACCTCGAATCCAAGAATTGGCTGCAAAGGAAAGAGCTGAGCCAGGATTCTGCCGTCAGGTGAGGGACTTTGTGGTTGGAAGGCGTGGCTTTGGAAGCATCAAGTTTGAAGGCGAAACTGATGTCAGAAGGCTCGATCTTGAATCTCTTATACAATTCAATTATCGGGAGGTCATTGTGTACAAAGATGATAGCAAGAAGCCTCCCGTTGGGCAGGGACTCAATAAGCCTGCGGAGGTCACACTTCTAAATGTGAAGTGCATCGAAAAGAAAACAGGAAGTCAGTTTACAGATGGGCCTAAAGTTGAAAACTACAAGGAATTACTCAAGAGAAAAGCCACAGAACAAGGTGCTGAATTTGTGTCCTATGATGCTGCCAAAGGAGAGTGGAAATTCAAGGTGAAGCATTTTAGTTGCTATGGGATGGGACGTGAATATTCTGATGCTCTTGTTACTGTACTTGAGGTTATCGGCAGATATGGAAAATAGCGCTGAAATTTCTAATGATTTCGGGTTTGCAATGTGTGTTGGTCGAAGTTCATATGTTTTAATTTCAACTGTATGATCTTTCATGTATGCAAATGTAGAGTTTTGTGTTTAAGATTAGGTTAATTCGGGCCGCTGTGATGGTTTGCCAGTTGTCCAGATGATTATGCTGCTGCTGTTGCTGGGTTTGATGATTCCACCTCCTTGTAGGTGGTGTTGTGTAGGGTTTTGTTTGTGGCTGATTGACTTACCTCCGGTTGGATTTGTCTTTCTGTATGATATGTCCTATCTTGTCTTGTAGAATAAATTCTGTATAGATCATTTTGAGTTTGACTAATTACAAGGCTTTACAAAGCCTAATTTAAGCGTCTTGCATTGCTTGCCATGTAAAGGAATTATTGTTCGTGTGGGTCAGGGACTCGATCGATTCGGTTCCGAAACTTTGAGATGAAAAGTTCGAATTCGAATCGGACTTGATTGTTTGTCTTATAAGTTGGTTAGCCAACTTAAATTCGAAACCTCATAAAACTATGCGCTATTACTTCACTTGCATGTAAATTTGAATTCGAATAGTCAAAATCCTTTACAATGTCAGCTTTGCTTTTCTCTATGTTTTTGTTTTTGTTGAAAAGCTATACATTTCACGTCTGTCAGGGGCCTAAATACGAACCATGGTACGGACTGCACTTTTGGCAAAAGGTGAATCCAAAGCCCACATATATCAAAACCCACTTATCGAGCCCATACACAGAATTCGGTAATCTAGCTGGGTTAGCAATCAGAATTGAAGAACGAGAGACCAACATTAGTATTCAGTACGTGTTTGAAATACGTATCATTTCGTATGTCTTATTCTATTCAATACATCCAAAGTTCCATTTTAAATGAAAGAACGGGTGTGGATCTACAGCTTCCAACATCCACACCCGTTTAGGTTCAATACATTAGCCCGTTCATGGGCTTTATTTACAAGGCAAAAGCCACACTCCTAATAAGGCTACAGTAATAACAGAATACACTGACTGCAGCCTCAATCTAACAGAATGAACTCAATTAAATCTAGTAAAGAGTTGGACGGTAGGAATCGGGTCTGGAATTTAATATAAATCTTGTACCCACGGTGATTATAGCGAGACAAATAAATATTGACAAATTAAAAACAAAACAAAACAAAAGACGAGAGTCATTCTGAATTAAAGTTTTCCATAAGGAAATTTAATCATTCTTTGTGAAAAAAATAAATGAAATTCGAGATCGTGAAACTGAAAGTGTGTAGTTGCAAACCGTCGTTTTGTTGCAAAGTAATGACCAAGTAACATACCAGTACTCTGTCTGTCCGCCGCCATCGGAACAAAACGCCTCTCGGAACCCCTTTCTACTTACTAACAGCACTTTAAGCTAAAACTATGAATGAAATTCCATGAGCAAATCAACTAGAAAAAAGCAAACCAAACCAAGAAATAACTTTCTTTCCATCGACACTTTGGACCGTAATTCCTAGCTCAGTTCAACTGTTCAAGTCTCAATAATCAATCTCGGGACAAAACTCATAATGAAATCCACACTCGCTCACTTCATAGTTGATACATATAATAAAGATATAACACTTCACACTATCCATATCAACATGAATCTGAAAACTACCTAACCAATACCACACAAAATTCCCAGGACAAAAAAGACAAACTAACCGAATAACCGACATCATCACTTCCCAAAGAGCAAGCTCATCAAGCTCCTAAACACCTGCCCTCTCCTCCCAAGCTGCTCCCTAACTGCCTTCTCATCCGGCACGAACCCCATCCTTCTCATCTCCTCCAACACCTTCCTCGCTTCCTCCCCCCTCCCCGCCTTCAGGAACGCCTCGAACACCGCCGTGTACGTCTTCACATTCGGCCTCATCCCCTTCTCCATCATCTCCACCACGTACCTCCCCGCCTCCGCCGCCTTCCCGTCCTTCGCCAGCCCCACGATTAAGACAGTGTAAGTGTAGGCGTTGGGGAGGACGCCGGAGGCGAGCATCCGGTCGAAGGTTTTGATGACTTGCTTGGAGTGGCCGCCAGCGTTGGCGTAGGCCTCGACGACAGCGGTGTGGGCGACGACGTCGGGCATGGAGGATGTGTCCTTGATGTGGGAGAAGAGCGCGAGGGCCTCGTGGGTGAGGCCGTCCTTGGACAAAGCGTCGAACATCTTGACGGCGTGGCCGGTGAGGCCATCGGTGCGCATGGAGTGGAAGATTTCCTGGAGGTTGGAGGGGTCTGTGCGGGATTTGGATTGGGGTTTGGGTTTGTTGAAGGGGTCGTAGGGGGGTGGGAGGGTGGACTTGGGGGTGGGGGTGGGGAGGAGGACTCGTCGTCGGACCAGTCGAAGGAGGCGGTGGTGTTGGTGAAGCGCGGGGTTTGGGGTGGGTCGGAAGTGGAGGAGTAGAATCGGAGGCGGTGGACGGCGGAGGGTCGTCGTCCGAGGAGGAGTCGACGGAGTCCGGCGGAAGCCATATTTGTTGGGTTTGAAGAGTTTTTCCTTTATTTGTTAGGGGATGAAATGGATGTGAGGGTTTAAGAGAATCCACCACTTGGAATTTAGAAATGTAGGATTTGTATATTTATTTTTTTCATTTTTGGTCCTTCATTTTTTAGATAATACTTTTTAATTCTTCTTTTCAATGCTACTTTTGTGTGCGTTGAAGATAGTTAATTGCATAGATAGTTAATTGCATGAATGTTGTCACAACCCTCTAAACAAAATACGAAGTAATTTACGATCGTGATTAGTTTTGTCCAAGCTATAAAACAACCAAAATGGTTGTAAGATGACCCAAAACAACAACAAATCAAAACTACCCAAAAACTACATCCTTTTCGGTATTATTCGTGATTCAACCACTTTTTATTAGGTGTAAACCGAGGATGAAGGAGTTGTCCGGAGTATTTTTCAATGCTATTGTTAATAACATATGTAC
Source organism: Triglochin maritima (assembly GCA_963682175.1). NCBI lineage: Eukaryota > Viridiplantae > Streptophyta > Magnoliopsida > Alismatales > Juncaginaceae > Triglochin > Triglochin maritima. The sequence goes on along the minus strand of OY821774.1, from coordinate 50,075,853 downwards.
ATATATGCGGCACCAATGATGAGTGTGTCATGCATGACTCATGGTCGACCATAAAACAGTAAAAACCACAATTGCATTCGACATGACCATAAAATTTGTTTATACATTTGGATAACCTTGTCTCTTCTTAAATCAATAGAAAGTACTTACAAAACATGTAAAAATATGTGAACAGAGGTACAATCTTACAACAGTAGGCCATTTCACAAGACGAAAACAAGAATTTTTTCTCTTGCTTTTGTACTTCAGGTTTCGACAACACCATTACCAAGTAAAATATGAATTATGTCCTCGAGATATCAAAATATGAATTGTGAATTATGGCGTCATCGGGCCTCGAGATATCAAAATATGAATTCTGGCTTCTTTTTTTACATGATTGCATTTTAAGCGTTAATCATGAGACAATTTCGAGGTTGCTTACTTCACAAGTTTGACCTCCGATTGAAGCGGAAACCATAACCAATTATTTATTGCTAATCATTGTTTGTGGGATTAATTCATGACTTAACGAGTAATCTCATTTTCAAACCACCCTTAATGACTTCTGTCAACTATTGAGAGACATTCTCATGAGCTATAACGTTTTCACTCCATTAGTCCGCTGTTCTCATGAACAATTACCCACACTTCGATTAAGGAGTAAGAACTCATCCAGAGGAGGCACAAACAGTAACGAACAATGAATGCTTTCTCTTGATGAAAAATTGTTTGTATACAACAAAACAGATCCAAAATGGGAATAAATCAACCACATGATCGCCAAATTCTACCTTCAAGGGATATAACCATAACAGATACATCGTCGTGATACTTCCGTCGATCACCTTGAGGGATATCCAGCAACTCGTGGAAGTCCATTCCTGAGGAAGTAAACAAGTTTGTCTTAGGTAGTGCCATGACCATTTCATTATGCATAGATATGCAAACGGATATTTTCGAATCCGATATAAAATGTATCTGAATTCCAAATGAACCTACAAAATCCGAAATCGAATCTGAATTTTTATAGCTTACCAATTTCATATGTAAATTTGAAAACATTTCAATTCGGATAATGTTCAAATTCTTATAACATTTTTTAATATATTTTGTCGTATAATCTAAAATATTTTGAAAACATGCCTTACGAGAATTATATTATAATTTTTTTTGCATTCTATTATGTTTATATTTATATAAGAATAACTTAGTTTTTTAATAATTCACCATATAAATATCAATAATCACACATATATAGGATGCAAAAATTGGTATTCGGATATGATTTGACCTATATCCGAATTCGTATCTGAATTTGAAAATCAGTAAAGTTTTTAAACCAATTTCAATTCCAAATTGTATTCGACAAGAACTACTTAACCAAATACCAACCAAATTGGATAATCGGTTACTATTTGCATCCCTAATTATGCAGGGATGTTTCTCCAGAACCGCTGTATTAAGTAAACAAGCACGACGATAATTTTGTTTTTTACTCACCATTTTTCTTAGCAGCACGAAGCAAGAGCTCCGCGATCAGGTACTGGGCTGGATCCCCTTCTGGCACATTCTCCATGAACCAGGCGACATGAGAAACCACCTCATCATTGCTGAAATATTGGTAAAGGCCGTCAGAAGAAAGCACCAAAAACCGATCACTTGAACAAAGCTGGTGATGGAGAACAGCTGGTATGCAGCTAACGTAAGGAGAGCCTCCGATGTAGTCGATCCGAAACATTTCAAGCAAAGCTTCGTTGAACTTTGGCTGCATCAGGTTTGTCAATGATTACGTAACGCACAAGATACAAATCACGAAATGTATGGTTGGAAGTGAAACACCCTTAAAAGCCCATGGAAAAGAGAAAGATTAGTGCACGGGATACCTTATTTTCTCTGAAGGCTAAAAAACACAAAATGTAAATAAGCACAATTAACTATCATAACACTAAAGTCGAACACTTGAACAAAAATTATGTAATTATGAGGTTAACTTGAGGACCGACAAACTTTAAGATCTTTGAGATACAATGACACTTAAGAACAACATGAAGTAGTTTAAGAAGACAAGACCACATTATATCACTATATGATCGTAGCCAAGTGGATGACAAAGACATTGGACTATTAGAGTCTATGACAACAAGGCCAAGCTTCTGCACAATGAGTCTATGATTGTTATCCTCATCTCATAGAGTTACATGTATCATATGTTGATCAACTTGTCTTGTTTGGCTTAGCAAACCCTCAACAAACCAAAGCAACTAATAGCAGTTTGTGTCCAATACAACCTTATTGAAAAACCAAACTGTACTTAACTAACCAAATTCGGAAAATCGTTGAGCAATGAAAACTTGATTCACAACACCAGAAGGGTGAACATCCATTTCCGATAGCGGAAACTCTTCAAAAGTTAAACAACCAAACAGGAACACTGGAACAGGATACAGCATATTGCTTCAAACTTTGTGGAGTGGCATAAAGGACAGCTCCATAGACAATATATCTCCCGGCCAAATGTAAATACCAGCTAAAATTCCATCAACATGTCATGCAGCCACAAACCACATATGACATCAAGCTACAACATTTTGCAGACTGTTATGACCACAGGTAGATTGGTGGCTCTCAACCACTTTGAATTTTCGACTCTTTCATACTGGACCTATCCTAAAAGAACTACAACAGTTGGACATTTCCTCTTACAAACTCATGCCAAATATCATTTTGCGATTTCCCAGCTTATTTGTGGCCATATGTGGATAGTTATTTTTACCATCATAGTTGTTCTATTGAGATTGTCAACTGAGACATGTCTTCGGAGATGCCAACAATGAGATATTAGGATCTTTGTTTCCAAACCGAAATACTTGAGGCCCGTGTGGGAGATTACTCATAACTCAGCTAAGGGGGAAAAAGAAGTTTAGAGAAGTTAAAGTGCACAGTACATATAAACTGACCTTCTTGAGAAACCCAGCACCAAATGCTCGAGTAACCTTCAACTGTCCTTTCACTCTATCATTGAATATAGCTTGTACGTCATCTAGATGCTCTGCTTTTATTCGCATAACCTCCTGTAGTATTTACCAGGAAATGTGATGACATGTGGGAGGTATCCAAAGTAAATAAAAACTAAAGAAGCATAAATTCCTGCTAATAGACTAAGGTCATTATGCTGGATAGACACTTTATAACTGACATGCCTATGCAATGCTTAGAAAGTCCCAAAAACTGAAGAACGTTTGAAAATTGAAATAAAACACATATCCCCTTAGGTTTACAGATAGGAGTCTGGTTGCAAGTATTATTGAGGTAGAACTCCAAAATAGTACCAAAGATAAATCCATGTCAATAGGATAGGGATAAAACGGTCCAAAATCCTCGTAATAGACTAGTAAGTAGTAATGCTACAGTACCAGGATTTGCAATTTTTCAGACTCCTACATTTATATATCAAAATCCATCAACAGTAACAAAATAAAACCTACAGAGGTGATGACATGAAGTCAGATAAATGACTAAGATCCCTTTGCTTTTTGTTATTTCAAAAACAAGATATTTGTTTTCCCAGATTCCAATGAAGGCTAGAAACAATAAGGATAACTGAAATGTGGAGATGTAAAAACGAAAATAATAAAAAAATTCAGTAAAAGGGAATATAAGAATGACCAGTTCAAGACTACTGACACAAAACCTGAAGTCAATACTAAAAGAGATGACCTAGGACAGGTAATTACATTTGCAAATGGCAGCCAAGAACAGACAACTACTAAACTGTCTGTGGGAATAAAGGGAATCTAAATTGAAGTAACACATGTTTACATTCATTTCATATTTTCATGTGAACCTTGTTTTAAAATTCAGCACGAAACGGCCTCATTTTCAATGCAAGGAATTAAGACCCCAATTAAGCTACTTTCTGACCCAGTTAAACATGAACATGACCTAAGTGAAAGATAGCGGATGTTCAAGTGATTTACCTCTTCAATGCCAGTACAGTGATCTGTGGACAGCTGCAGAGCCTTCATCCTTGATCTGTAAATAGATATTTCTCGGTTCTTGTTAACATTGTGGACCTTGCTGTTGGGGTCTCTCATTGGCGATTCCTCAGATATCCTATCCAATTCCACACGAGCAAGAGATTCCCTAGACCGATTACAAACTCTTACATCATCTTTAAGCCCTGCATTATTATGACGATCATTTAACTTCTCTTGTGCCAAAATAACACGGCTATCACCGAGGTTCATGACATAGACATCCTGATCCTTCATTAACATCACCAAAACACATGATCCCATCAACGCGAGCTCGGGGTTTTGGTCTAATGTGTTTTCTACCATTTCAATGTAAGCCTCCTCAGTGGTCTCAAGTGCCCGTGCCATTGCACGTAAGACAGCATCATGATCCACTGGCCCCGATTTGCACCTCCTAATAGCTAAAGACGAGCCTACTGTTTTTTCAACAATATGTATCTGGTCTCTGTGCCAATCATAACTCCAAGGAAACAACTTTTTTCGCAATGATTTCTGCTTTCTGTACATTTTTCTCAACTTCCCTTTGATCAGCGATTGTCTCACCATCTGCCTATGGCCAGAAGTTGAAAACGAATCATTGATTTTCTGCTTGGAATTGCAAAGGTCTTCTGACACTCCATCGTCATTTTCTCGCTTGCCAAGATCACATGAGTTATTGGAACCCGGCTCCTTGACCTTTTCAGAGCATGAAACTAGCTGAGCAGCAGGCAACGGTTCTCTGCAACAGAAGTCTTCGCTCCTCAAGATGAATGAATCCAGTCTTGTGCTACCAACTTCTGACATGGACCGAGAACCATCCACAGCATACTCGGCCATCATCTCCATCTGAAGAAGTTCATAAAGCCGCATGCTTTTTCTTCCTTGGGCTGAAAATTTGCTACTAGTGGATGAATAGTTGTTTTCCGAGACACAAGCAGAATCAGCACTTCTCATATCAACCTTGCATGAACCCACAAGGCAATTTTGGTTTCTATCGTCACCCATTTCTATATTACTCGTATCTGTAATTTGCTGACATGCCTCTTTTCTATCTTTAGCTTCCTCTTGTGGATTGTCCAGTTCTTTGTCAACTGTAACCCCCAATTCAGCTTCACTTTTTTCATCCAACTGAACTGGTACAGATTCCTCAGTGGTTATTTTCTCCGTGTCACCGTTTAAAGATTCAAAATTACAACATGCTTCTCTGGCAAAATCATTAGACACATCAACAGTGTTCCCATCTAGATGAGAAGATACACCAGATTCCTTTTCAACTTTAGCTTCGTAATCCCACAACAAGCCTTCTAATTCCTTGTCGATAGCTCTGTACAGATTACTCATGAGAAAATCAGGAGCATCAGGGCCACTGAAGCCATCATAAATTCCAACAAATAACCATCCCTGCTCTTCTGAAAGCACAACGTGAACTCGGTCTTCACCGGCCTTGCCATGTGCCCACTGCAGGTTGCGTGATTCACTATAGTCACTCTCTGATGGCCCAACCTCCACGCAATTTCTCGAAGCATCAGGATTGTATTTGCTATCTTTAGGATAGCCCATGAACTGACTCATCGGTTGAAACACACGTTGCATCCATCCACGATCCGCAAAGTGCTTTGTGAACGTACGAGAAAATGCAGTCCTCATGGGTCCACTTACACTCCTCATGAGACGTCCCAGACCGACTTTGGACTTCCTACTGTAAGCAAGAGGTGCTGAGAAATTGCTTCTGTCCATGCTTTCAAGGGGGCCAGACATGAAGGCACCTCTCTCTAAAGGCCCCGACATAAAATTTCCCCACTTATCCAAAGGCCCTGAGGCGAAACCTCTCTCAAGAGGCCCCGACATGAAGCCGTTCAAAGGTCCAGAACCACGAGGCACTGGCTGCAAAGGTATTGCTGCAAACGAAGCCGTGCTCTCAAACGAAGCCGCAGGTTCCTGCCCGTCAGTCAAGAACAACACGTTGGGGTTACCAGTTCGAGCCGTGGAGGCATTGGCGCTCACTGAAGCCCCTGATATCGTCTTGAAAGTGGTCTCCGCAAAACTCTTGCCGACTCTCTGCGAACCCAAACTGTCCTCAGCAACAACATCCTGCCTAAACGACCCGCTATTCGTCTCGGAGTCCAACGTGCTCGAATCCAAAATAAATCTTTCGGAGTTCGATGGGGTTATACCGGGGGAATCGACAATAACCGGCCGGACATAACAGAAGGAATGCCCCAGCCCCTCATCAAGGGGCTCCAAGAACTCCAATTCCACAGCATCCTTCCCCTTCCCAAAGGGCGCGAAGCACCCAACGACGCGAGACGTGCTATTCCCCATAACCGAAACAACACTACATACGCATTGCACCGCCTACTCTAACTCCGACACCGGAAGTGTAGCAACAAAATGGGGGATCCCTCTGGTTCTGTACCATGAGCAGGTACAGAAGCAGCAAGCAAACAACAGAATCTAAACTAGTAAAGCCCAAAAAACCCTTAACCCTCTGATGCCTTTCCTGTAGGGTTTGCATCATAAGAAGCAGTTTCACAGCAAAAACATGGGAAACCCTAAAAGCCCACTCACAACCAAATATTAGTATCTATTCATGGGAAAAAGCAAAACAAGCCATCACCTCATCAAACAACGAAGGATCACAGCATCACATAAATCTGTGGGTTTCAAATGGGCAACCCAAAATTAGATTGGGTGACCAACCAAGCAACCTTTTTTTTTCCTTTTTTTTCTAAAAAATTAACACCTTAAGTGTAACAGGAAAGAGAGAATCAGAGAAGTAAGAGGTACCCAGATGAGGAACGGGGATGAATCACAAAACCCAGAAAGGGTTTGGGCAATAAAGGGCAGGAGGAGGCCCAGGGTTGAGGGAAGAGGGAGGCAAGATGGGGTTGAGAAAAATGGGTTTTTTGTTGTGATGTGTTGAATCAGAGAAGTGAAGTGTATGAAGATACACCTTTTAGTTAGAGTTATGTCCCTTTATTAGTTAAAGTCCGTAATGGTTTGTTTGGTTTGAGTTCTCACTTCTTCTCTCCATGTGGAGAGAGAGAGAGAGAGAGAGTAGTCTCTTTCTTGGGGTTTTCAAATGGTTTAGGACTTTAGGTGTTAAATGAGGTTAAAATAATGGATGGGTCAGTAAATATGTCTTATTTGTATGCACCAGATACAAGTTGACTCCAGAGCCATTCAAAATTCAATTGCTCCCGTGAAAATGAAACTTGAAATTTCGTTGGGCATCTTCCTTCTGCAATTTATGTATTTTAACCGTAGTTCTTGATGAGCTTTATTTATAACAAATTCCGATTAGTTCAGAACTAAAAACTTAATTTCTTGTTGTTTGCACAAGAGATACCCGCGAAGGCGCGAACCAATCAAAATCAATTGGTAGTACTTTAAGGGCAAACAAAAATATAAACTTCAAGACAATTGACACATTTATAATGATCTATTAATAATTTAGTACTACTTAAAAGTTAAAATTTCTAGACTTCAAACTCATGTCGTCGAACTAATGCCTAAGTAAGCCAGAGGAATGGATGAGTGGAGTTAGAAAGCGGAGAGAGAGGACAAGTTGCTACTCCACTGTATCTTCTTAAATCCAATTTGTTTAATGAATGATTAGTGTGTTTGGTGGTGTTTTGGGGTCAATAGAGCAGATGTGATCACACCCCCACCATGTTGACTCCATCATCATCTATTCCTCAACACATGTCACATCATTGTCATCATCAACATCCATCTCATGGCAATCGGCAACTACCCTCCTATTGGATTAGGCTGTTGACTTCTGATTACTTACACAAGTTTGGCACTTAATTATGTCCTTGAGTGCATGAGGTTTAAGGATGATGATTAGTAAATGGGAAATGTTGCAGTCGTAGGATAGGAAACAAAAATCTCTTTTATTGATTTTTTTTTTAAAATAAAATATATGTATGCTCTTCATGGGAGAATATTCTTTTTTACTGGAAAGAGACTTTTTGAAATTTGAGAATAGTACTCGTACTTAAAACAAACTTGGATAGATTTGTCAAACATTATGACTAGTAACAACTAATTTGGGTCGAAATTGATTATTTTATTGAGCTTAAGAGTTCAATGATCACATGCAATTTGAATCGTGATTTACTGAAATGCCACACGTTGAAGACAAAAAACAAAAACAAAAAAAAACATATGAGAATTGGTGCTGTGAACAACGCAATGTGCTATTCCGTAAGAAAAGTGAATGATCTAATGTCAAATAAATAAAACATATTCTTAAAAATAAGTTTGTTGCAGATATTATGTTTGACCACTTAAACTGTGAAAACTGTAAAAAACAAACCCCAAGTTAGGTACAGAATAACCAAAGTCATAACTAGTTATAAGAATTTATTTCAATTATTGAAATTTGTAACGAAAAAAAGAGAGAAATCAAAGTTGAGAACTTCCACTAACTACTCTCAAAATGAAGACCATTCCATGAGAGTTGACTAGTGTTTTAGAATCCAATTTGAACATCTACCTGTACCGACTAAAATATAAGCATACTGCACACAAACATTTGTTTATTCCAAAGAAATATATTTAACAAGGGGAGGCATCATTTGGCCTTCTTGTATTCACCATGTTTGATTTGTATTTCCCACACCTTACATGTGACACCAATTAACTTGCAAGACATATGCACCCTTCAGAGACAATGTAGAGTTAACAATGACAAAACAAGAAGAAAGAGAAAAAAAGATGCAAATTGTTATCTGAACTGTTATTCGTTGCCGTAAAACTACTTAAATCGCTCGTAAGATTACCATTTTGCCCATCTACATTTTCTACTAATATAACTCCTCATTTCACTCTTTTAACACAATTTTCTCTTCATATCACTCTTCTATTCACCACATAAGATGTCTCGGAGGCCAGGAAAAGAACCAGCGGAGACCCTTGACTACTCACATCTGGTAATTTACCTTGTTTATTTCAATTAATTTTAAAATAAAAACATTTTTGAGTCGGGTGTCCGTAGGGGTGTAAACGGGTCGGGTACGGGTCGGGTATGCCCCTACCCGTACTCGTACCCGGCTAAATTAGCGGGTACGGGTATATACCCGGCAAAAAACATATATACCCGTACCCGTTAAGTTAGCGGGTACGGGGCGGGTAAACGGGTATAATATATATTATATAAAATATATATTATATAAAAAAAAATATAATATAAAAATATTAAAAAAATATTATATATATAATATAATATATCTTAACGGGTATACGGGTATGGGTAATGCGTATACCTGTACCCGACCCGTTTATTAAGCGGGTAAACGGGTACGGGTATACGGGTTTCAATTTTTAAACGGGTATGGATTTTTGTACCCATACCCGTACCCGCCCAGGGCGGGTGACCGGGTATACGGGTATTACTCGCCCCGTTTACACCCCTAGGCGTCCGAGGGAGACGCCCGACCCAACGAGAGGGCGGTCGCGGGAACCACCTCCCCCCTGAGGGAGGCAGTTCCCGCGACCGCCCGATCGTTGGGTCGAGCGTCTCCCTTGAACTGACGTCTACGGGAGACGTCTCCCACGTAGGGTAGGCGTCTCCGGCAGATGCCTACCACGTAGGGTAGGCGTCTCCCGTAGACGCCCGGTTTTGTTTTTTGTTAAAATTGATTATAAATTGTGATAAAATTGAAATAAATTGAATATTATGTTAATGATGAGTTAAATTAGTTTAGTAAATCGTTTATTAATTGTAAAATGTGATAAATAAAAAATAAATTGATTATTATGTTAGTAATTAGTTGTGTACGATTTTAGTAAAGAATTATTGAATAATTGTGATAATTGCTAAATAAATTGATTATTAAGTTACTAATTAGTTTAATTATTTTAGTAAAATCATTAACAAATTTGTATTTTTAAATTGAATTAATAGTCATCGGGTTACCGTAGAGGAAAAGGGAAATCAATTCCCTTACGCGCGGTACGTAGTGTAGCAGACGAGTCAGGTCCTCGTCATCCACATACACGTGGTTTTTCTGCTTCAGTTAGGAGAGAGAGATCTGTTACGTCGTCGTCAGACACCTGGAGAGTCTTTCGACGACGAGGATGATCCAGATGAGACGAGGAGTCACGACGACAGTGACGATGGGGGCCGATACGACTTGGGGCCACAGGAGGAGGCGATACATCAGTCCGGTCGAGGACGGGGGCGACACGGTGGTCCTTCAGCTGAGTGGGTCATTAGGAAGGATCGAGCTGGCCGGTTTGTGACCGGTGATTCGAGTTCGTGCACTGCAGACGCCCGAGCTCAGAAGAAGAAGAGGGGTGATGACGAGTCTTGGATCGTCACGGATATTATTCCCGGTGGTCCTGTAGATGGCAGCGTCATTCCGAGTTTCTGAGGCCACGTCGCCAGACGCATCTGGGATGGCGAGGAGCGGAAGGTTTTGAAGTGCCATAATCGGCACAGAGCCTGTACGACATTGCAGGCATGGCGTTCAGTGATGACTGAGGATATGACGGCGACCGTGGTTGAGAGTGGATTAGGTCACTTGCCGTACAACATGTTTTCCTGCATCGACATGCCGTTGATTTCGGCATTCGTGGAGCGGTGGCAGCCTGACACCAACACTTTCCACTTGCCGTTCGGAGAGATGACGATCATGTTGCATAACGTCTTTCAGATTCTGCACATTCCTGTTGAGGGTCCCATGGTCAGTGCGCAGGCGCCGACATCTGAGCTGAAGTTATATGTATCTGAGTTGCTGGGTGTCAGCCTGGAGGGTCTTGGGCGGGATAGCTCATTTTGGAGTGGCGGTGGTGTTAGTATCGACGCTGTGGACGAGTGTTGCAGACGGGGGCGACCACCACGAACTGAGGATACGCAGATGACTGCTTATTTCTTCTTACTGCTAGGCTGCGTATTGTTTGTCGACAAGAGCGCTTCCAGATTGAGACCACGCGACTTATTGGAGGCGAGGGACCCAGATACCATTGGTGATTACTCATGGGGGTCGACGACGTTGGCATATCTGTATCGCCAGCTGGGCATATCTAGTCGTGCTGATTGTGGTCAGATTACGGGTTGTCTTACACTGCTGCAGGCTTGGATATATGAGTATTTTCCTGCTTTCCGCCCACATCGTGAGCGGAAGATTGTTGAGCGTGGCCATCCTCGTTCGCGTATGTGGGCTGTCCGGGCGGAGGATAAGAGCGAGAGTCGACTTCTTTCTATTCGTAGACGGCTAGATCAGATGACTGCATCGCAGGTATATAATGTATATATCATTCACGTTTATTTAAATTTAATTTTATTATTAATGTATAAACGTTTAGGTGGAGTGGTTACCGTATGGTCCCGATGCTGCTGTAGCTGTGCCGAGGACTACATTTGCCGGCATTATTCGTTATAGGGATATCACAGAGCCTTATATACATGATCGCGTGTTACGTCAGTTAGGTTACATTCAGGTGATCCCGGTTGACATCCCGATGCCCGAGCATGCAGTACGGTCTGCGACTGCGACGATGTACGACGTCAGGCACAGCGTTTCGTCTGCGGAATCGGTTTGGAGGACATTTCCGAGACTAGGACGACTACACCTGGCCGATATGAGTCGTAGCCGCGACCCCTCCACTTGTGCTCCAGATTATTTGCAGTGGTTCGGTAGGTGCTCACATCCACTACTCGTACGCGGTATCATTCCGAGACCGGAGAGACCACTGGATAGGACATGTGCCGATGCGGTAAGTTTATATAAGTTTATATTTAATTGTAAAGTATATTTTGTTATTGTACGCTAATTTTTATTTTACATACAGTGGATGAGTAGGGCGATACGGTGTACGCAGCCGTTCTTGCGAGAGAGAGAGACGTCATGCCGAGTGAGGCGATGAGACTTGCATGTACAGATTGGGATCGCCTGATCGAGGATTGGAACAACCAGTTGGGCATTTCGGACCATGATTCAGATGCTGAGCTGTAGTTGTCTTGCTTTTACTTTCGCTTTGTTGCACTGTTACTACATTTGTTGGTATTTGCTTATGTTTATTTGTGTACTCTTGTTATTTATTTCTGACGAACATATCTTCTACATATTTCTTTGACTATCGTATTTTTTAATATTTATTTTTCACGAAAATATTTTCAACTTATTTCTTTAGATATCAAATAATATTTAAATTTAAAATACGGTAAAAGAACAACACGATATAAGTAGAAATACACGATATATTATACATTACAAAAACATTACAAATTACAATCAAAATGTACCACGTAACCGGTTCCAATACTCCATCCTACTTTGGTACTGATCCTCTCATCCAACAACACTCTCATCTCGCATTTGATACCATAAGGTTGTTATAGGAGGTACTGGGAAATCATCAAGTAATTCCAAACGAATAAAATGTCTGTAACTCCCTAAATGAGCAATGACCAACTCTCTGACAGGCCTCGTCATGGCAGACGGACACTCCCAAGGTAGAACTGTAAGACACGGGAACAACGAACCATCCGTTCCCACTGCGAAATACATGACCGCACACTTGTAAAAATTAGCAATAGGAAACAAGTCCGACCAAACCTCCATATAATGATCCTCGCCACAAACTCCCCCACCCCAATTAATTCGTTGACGAGTCTCTCTCACATTGCCGAAATAGACACTCTCATATATAGGATGTGCACCTATCTCATTAGAAATCGCACGACGGGCGTACGACTAGTTCTCCCGACCACCATGAAAGACATCGGCAACACATCGAAATCCACAGTTGCCATCAGCACGTACGTCATTCCACCTATCCAGAAATGGTAAAATGATTCCTGACAGTCTATCATTATATGGGAAGTTGTCCACGTCAACCCGTCTGGACACTGTAAGATAGGTAAATAACAATTAATTAAAACAACAAAATTAGGAGATAATATATTCAACCTCATTTAGATTACTGAAATATATTAAATAACATAACAAGAAAGATATCGACATACCAGAAGATCATGTGCCCGTATTCACGGACGATCGAGACGAATTAGACCGACGACCCCTGCTCCCACTACTGCCAGACCGACCACGACCCCTGCTCCCACTACTGCCAGACCGACCACGAACTCGCTCAGCATACTCGAAGGCACTCGGGTCCCGACGTGTCGACTTTCCCCTAGGTCGACCTCGTACCTAAGTATTTTCTTCGGGTTCTCCATAATTCGACTAATCGGGGTGTAACTGCTCGTATAAAATACGAGAGGCACTACGAATTACTGCAGAGTCGCTCTCCGAGATCTCATCCACTAGCTTCCGAAAATGCTCGGCGTCTTGTGCTGACCGATCAACAAACTCTGACATCTGGACTCCTTCTCCGATAACAAGTGTTTTCCAGAATGGATGAATCTGCTCTAAATAAATTCCATCACCTGACGCCAAACACTCGTACATGGTACAGGCACAAGGAATCCCATGTGTTGTCAGGAAAGCACACCCACAACGATATTCAATTTCATCACTTAAGTCCTGCATTCTCTTCAACTCCTGAGTCATTAACGACAAGCAGTGATGCGAAACTCGGCCATTTATATGCTGAAACAGCTGACCTATGTACTGTGCCAAATTTCGACGTCTCGAATCTTCAAGAAAGTTCCGAATATTCGTCAGCTGCATTTCAATAGACGAGTTGACGCGGTCGAAAAGAGTGTCGAGAGCGGCAGTCGATGTAGTGATCCACTCTTTCAGAGCCAAATGTGCACTTTCCACCATGTAGTTCGTAGTGTTGCCGAAATGAAAAACTTTATTCGTCCAATTCAACACGAATTTTTCCTTATGCACCAACCACGTGTCTTCCACATACTCCGTGAGCACTGGTCAGGACTTCAAAGAATCTTTCAGATTACGGACTGCTCTATCATAATCCGTCTGTGAATCAGAAATCATGACTTTCCTCCACCTTCCACGCCTGAAAATCTCTGCAGACTGCTTGTCCTTGCCGAATACGTGGTATGCGTAGTTGTACACGTCTTTGTTGATATGTCAGGTGCATAGTAAATGAGCTGAATCAGGAAAAATCTCTGCCACTGGTCGCATCAGACCCATCTCCCGGTCCGTAATTATTGCTGTCGGGTTAACAATATCCAATAACAGATCTCGCAACCTCTCCAACACCCACCGGTAATTAGACTCGGTCTCATCCTGCAGAATCGCATATCCAACGAGGAAATTCATGTTTGTTGGAGTAACTCCAACCATCTCAAACAAAGGCATCTTGTACTTGTTCGTCTTATACGTCGAATTCATACAGATTACGAATGGGTAAGTACGCAACAACTGAACTGAAGTCGGATGTGCCAAAAATGCATGAGTCAAGACATTAGTTTCTTCATATGCCACAATCCAATGCAAATACTTATGTTGCACTGCCTCTCGGAGAAACTGCTGCGCGGGATTCCTGTCTTCAGATTTCGTCCTCCTCATGTACTCTCTGAAGTTGTAAATGTGTCTTTGATTCGGATTATCGTCCGGAAATTTCTTCTTTACCGCCAACAAAATGTTACGGGGTCTTGCTTGTGCCTCTGTCATATCATGAACAATTTGCTTTGCCCCAGCACTAAGTCCGCTGACCTGTCGGTGACACTCTGAATAAACTGTCAATGGGTGGTTGTGCTGCCCATACATGCTACTAGAAACAATAACCCATCCATCACGATCTCGTCGCTCCACCACTTTTACCAAAAACCGACAACCGCAACATTTTCTTTTCGTATTCTTTCGCAGTGCAATACTCGTATCACGAGAACTCATCTCACGTCTGCGATCACATCTGAGGTAACAATCCATCCGGTTATCTGCTTTTGGTTTGTACGATGATATAACCAAAAAAATTCCGGTTCCTATTGCAATTTGTTTCGCCCATTTACAACATTCCTTGATTGTTGTAAATATTTCTTTACTGTCAAAAAGCTCACTGTAATCTACTCCATCACCACCGAAATCTTGCAACGGAACCTGAAAAATTTGAATTTAACAAATAATTAAAAAAAAACAAAAAAATGGTGTCTGTCTTAGCCGCCTCCACCATGGTGGAAGGCGTGCATCTAAGACGCCTCCAGCTAGGTGGAGGCGGTTTAGCGTTTAGCTAAACCGCCTCCACCTATGTGGAGGCGGCCTATCCAGACGCCTCCACCTGGGTGGAGGCGGCTTAGGCAGACGTCCGAGTCGGGAAAAAAATTCCGCCCCCGTTACCTCGCCGGGTTCTGGTGCTTTGCCAGACATTTTCGTGGTGTTGGTACTGGAAATGTGAGTAAAACTGAGTCAAACACCTTGTTTAAAGACACGGGACGAAATCGGTATTAATTGATTTGTTAAGGGCAAAAAGGTCATTTTTAGGGCGATTTAAGTAGTTTTCCGGCGACGAATAGTAGTTCCCAGAACAAGAGAAATCAATACAGTTGACATGATTTGATGGTCAAACAAAACCATATTTGACATTTTTAGATACAAATCCTTATTTATTTTGTAATTGATTGTTATGGGACTTTTATCGTAAAATAATACTATAAATAGATTGAAAGAATTCAGACCTTGAAAATAAAATAAAAACAATGCATTGAAGGTGTGTGGTTGGTTTGGCGTTTGAGGTGCAATTCATGTGAAGCGAGGATGGTATGTTGTCCATGAATGGAGTTGCAGTGTGGACTTCATGTGGGCATTTTTTGACTTTCAGATGGTGATGGAACTGTTTCCATCAGAAGGCATTTTGTGGCTTTTGCAATTTGCAGATTTTGGTTTATTAGTTCGACTTGTCATTTATGGAGTGGGTGGTATTTGAACTCAACTTTGTCCAATTCATGGATAACTGCATTCCAATTTTCGAAGATATAAACCTTCAAAAGCTCTTAACACATCCAAAGCTTTCCAAAGAAAAAAAACCCCTTCAAAAGGGGTTAATTGTGAATTATTTTTGACGCAGCTTTTGAAAACTAAAAGTTATACGAAATCAAATATTAGAAACTCGTTTTGTGAAGGATTGTAAGTTTATTGCTCTCATCTTCTTGGGTTCCTCTAGAGTTGTTGCTTGCACTCATTGTCTTACACCATATACTTGCCAAAAGTGTTGGCCACTTTTTTTAAAAAAAAAAATCGGATTTCATGTACACACTAGATACAATTCTGGAGAAAAATTAGAAATCTTTGTCTATGTTAACTTCACCAACACAAACACGGCACTTGGAAAATGAACAATGACACCTAATAAAAGTGATAAACTATATCAATTTAATAATCAAGCTCTTGACCAAGTAGTCAACTTCATGCAATCGGTGTCCCTGTTAAAATTCCTGACTCATAACAAACAACCGGGCTAACCATTAGAAGGCCAATTAAAGGTATAAACACATCAATTCCATGCAACTGAAATTCTGCAGCTACACTTTCTATCCGAATGCTAATCATTAGAAGTCTGTACTTATAATAGCAAGACCTACTTAACAATCTTCAACTCATTACATGTAGGTGGGGGGAAAATTCAAAGAATTTCCACTGCAAAGTCAAGATTCTTCATTGCTTCCAAGAGAAAACTGCAGTATGTTATGCAATAAATCAGGGGGCAATGGACAACAAGACAAATCATGTTTTTCCCTTTTTCTCTTCATGTACCTTAAGTTAGACCTACTATACAGTATACCAATGTAGCCAGTCCCCATCATCCATGCATATCTATCATCATGCCACAAGTACATTACATGCATGCCATCCATGTATGCATGTCATGGAAGTAAAGAAATGTGAGTAAATATATTTATATGTATTTTTTTCTTCAAAAAATAAGAAAAGTGGGGGACACAGGCCAAGATCAATTCCACAAAATAGCACCAAACCCCATCAATTGACCAAATCAGAAGACCACCCACCTCACCACCACCCTTTTGTCCTCTTTTCAACACCAGAGACCACTTCGAAAACACACCCTTTTTTTAATCCTCTTCCCACCAGAGGAAGCAATTCCCAGTGGTGTGGACAAAACACTAACAAAGTTTAAACATGAAAATATGTTAGACCATGAAAGAGGTGGCTGGAGATGGGCATCCAAAGTCTATGCTTGGGAGTTTAGTGTTCTATATTTTACTATTTCCTTTCATGAGGATACAATAAACTATTGTTCTTCTTATGACCAACAGAACCATATACCTATTAAACAAAGACCTATCATGGGAGCAAAAATCAAAGCCAAGAATGGGTGTTTGCCTATCTTGTGTGAGAGAGAGGGAGTGGGGTTGGGGTCTTAAATTGGATTCTCACATCCTCCCAGACCACTAAACTCATATTTGTTTTTTTTGGTCGGTGAAGTAGTTTCATGACCTCCATCCGTCTACGGGTCCATTTGGATCCACATATTTAAGATTGCGAATTTTTAAAAATTGGATTTGTCAAAAATGGCAGGTTGACTACTTGGTTGAATTTTTATAAAAAGGTTCAAAAATTCAACCCTTATTCTTATTAATTAGATGAAGAAATAACATATTGGTGGGTCAAACTCATCCCACACAGAAAACCCTTTATTTAGGAGATGTATTATTATTATTCCTACTTTCCTATTTATATTTGTATTTTTTAAAGCTTTATATCACCCTTTAGCATGGTGTTTGTATAGGACAACACAATATGACATGTAGTAAGATATTTCAAGAAGTAATAAGTTTTTTTCTCAAAAAAAGAGAGTAAAAAGTGCAACTAATGAAGATCTTAATATGACTCATGCAGTTCTTGGTTAATTTTTTATTCAATCAAAGATAAAACCTCATCGTATCATAGAGAATTACAAAAGATTTGGAATATGACTTTATTAGATATAGTGGTCCAAAAAATGTCAAGATTAAACATGTTAAAGACTAAAGGATGCTAAGGTTCTTTGCACCACTTTAAAGTTTAAACTGCTTGGGTGATTCTTGAATAGCCAGCAGGCAATTTCTCCCTCTTTTTAGTTTTTAGTACTCTCTTAAGGCGTACTGAGACCATTTTGTTCCAAGTTAATGAATGAAACTTAAAGAATGGTTGAGATCGTGATTAGTATAGGATAATCAAATCAAATAGGTGGGAGAAAACTCCAACAAGGCAATGAGACTGGTCGGGTTATTAATAAATTCTGGACCCAAGTGCAATTAATATATTTGGAACTGTTGACTCCAAATCTCCAATCCTTACAAGTCACAAGAAGTTTGTTGAAGATGTAATACAGAAACAAAAATAAATGGGTCTGAACCAATTGTTCCTACATCTTGCTTTCTGGAGTCTCAACCTAGGTTACTTTGGAGTAGAAAAGGATTGGTGTTCTATATGCTTTTTTATATTAAAGATAATATGAAATATGCCACATGTCAAAATCTAGAAGATGGGGTCCACAAACAAAATATCAAGAAGATAGTGATGGGTGTGATGAATTAGGTGGTAGTGTCATTGAAAAAATTAAAGTCCCATGGAAATTGAAATAAATTTCCCTCCAACAGAAGTCAGCACAGGCTTTAGAATTTGGCCCTACATGTTAATTCTACGCTATGTTTAGTAATACTTAAAGGACTATTATAATATGGACAATCTTGTTTTTCAGCAAGTATTTAATAATTTACTTTTTATTCTTTAGTTGACAATTGACGTATGTAAAGCTACAATTCATAATTATTCTACAGAGTTATTTGAGTTTATATTTGGACAACAGTTTTTCTGCTATCAAGTCATGGAGAAAACATAAAACATTTGTTGCTATAATTTAAAAACAGAGCTACTTATGTTTTTTATTGTTCTTTTCACATTCCACAATCAAGAACTTCACAACACCATAATTTAAAAAAACAATATCTTATTTAAACAGTATCAATAACCAGAGCAGTAATCCTTTTTTTCTATTTTTGTGATTCACCATAGCCTAGATTAGGAAAAGGTATAACTAATTCATATGTGTTACCAAAATTTGAAGTGTCCAATGAATTGTCTCCCTAGATAGAGTAGCTGCTTAAAATTTCAAAGTTCCATCCTTTTGATATAAAAAGTCCTGAATTACAAAGATGTTTCTCTGGATAGTCCCATAAGAATGTTTTAAAAGCTAAAAAAATAAACATCTCCCTCGTAGTCGAAGTTTCTGCCTAGTTTTCCATTAGTATTCTGAATACGAATTTTCTTCGATGGATCTTTTCCGTGGAAAAAGAGAAAGGAAGTAGAAACTGTTAGACGATATAACAGTATCCCAAGTCTGGTGCTAAAAGTGACATCATAAGAGGACCTAAAACTAACAAATGCAATTAATATGAGATTCTTAAGGTTTTTGGTTAATTCCTCAAAATAAAATACTTTTTAAAAAATGAAAAATATAACAAGCTTATATTGCACTGAAGGACCAAGCAAAGGCTGTGTAGTTGAACTTGAATGTGAAGGGTTTAATGTCAAAATCAATTAACATCATAACCAGTCAACCTTGTGCTTATTATGCAGCAGTTGTCGGAATCTTATTCCAAATGGGATAGGAAAGACCAGACGCCCATGGGACCAAATGATACAAATGTAGGATTGTAGATACAAGTGGATCAGATATTTTCCTTAAATCTTCGGATTAGATATTTTTTAAGGTTCATCTAGAGTTGTAGCTCGTTTGAGTGGATCAGTTCAAGATTTTAGTCTCAAGATTGATTTGAACACGCTCGCAAGCAGCTTACAAGGCTTGTTAACTCGACAATGAGTCCAGCTTTCGATGGTTTATCCTTCTCAGACGTATCATGTCCAAAATTAAAAACAAAAACAACATACTGTAAATGTCTCATTTCACAATAGGAACAACAGTATAACACCATGTACATGGTATAGTTAATTTTTAAAACCATAGTAACAGATATCCACTAATTGTTTTGAATCTTGATAGAAAACCTTGCATATCACAAGGAACAATAAAATCTTGAGTTGAACAATCTGAAAGTGGAATTCAAACTCAGGAATGCTTATCACCAAGAAGATTGTGTCCACTGGATGAACAATCACCATGTCTAAAGTCCATTGACAAAAAAACAGTACCTAACCTTCGGAATGATATCTCATACCACCTCAACAGCTCCAGCCAATCCACTAGTTCCACCAGCTCACATCACTAAATGGAGCAACCCAGGAGGCCAGGAGTTAAAAATTAGAGATGATCCCCACTAAGGCCACTATCTCTAGTGCCTTCTATAAATCACGCATGAGCTATAACCGAACCAAACGGTTATAGACTTGGTCAACCTTGACCAGAACATGGGGAACATGTTGGCTGGTTCGGTTTTTCTCCAAAACCGAATGCACACGTTGGAGAGGCATGCATTAGTGGGGCTTGACCCGGTCAGCCCACTCATGCCACCTCCGTTCGGTTATGGACCCGTTCCATAACCGACTCCTATTTTTAAGGACAAGCATAACCGATCCCTACTTTTAAGGACAAATATAGCCGATCCCTATTTTTAAGGAGAACAATTTTGGCCAACCCAAATCTTCCCCGATTCGGTTACGGACCCGTTCCATAACCGAATCCTATTTTCAAGGAGAGCTTGCCCAACCGTTCCCACACGATCAGCAACCTCTCTTGACTCGTTCTCAGCCCTTGCTGACCCACACACATGTGTCTTGGCTTCCCAAACATCCGCGCCTTCAACTCCTAGGCATTGCCTGCCCACGCACGCCTCCAAGGCGCCCCTATGTGCTGCACGGGCAATGTCTAGCGCGTGCCCTCATAGCCACAGCCCCACCTCGCGCTTTTCAAGCGCATTTGGCTGCCCGCATGTGAGGATGCACTTCCCAAGTGCCACGCTCGCGCCATGTTTGCTGATGCTCCTTGACCTTCGCTTGGATGTCCCCGGACTCCAAGCCTTGGTGCTTTTCTACGCGCCCCGCGCTCCAAGCCACCAATCGTGCTATAGACTTTAGAACATCCGTGTCTTCACCTCGCTCGCCTATGCATGCGCCCCGCGCGCACGCATGTGGTCCAAGCATAGCTTCCTCGCGCCCGCGCTACCACGCACGTCCTCGGATTAGGCTTTCCACTCCATGCTCGTAGTCTCGGCTGCTAGCCTCCTCGCACGCATTTTTGTCGCTGCCTACCACTTGATCCCTTTCACACCTTGCCTCGTGTGTACGCATGCCTGCGCGTCTCGAATCTCCTTGGCGCTTGCCCTGCAAATCCAGGGGAGTACTTGGGCTACCCCCCGTTGCTCACCTCACGCCTCGCGTTTGGTTTGCCTTGTGTGCTTCGTAGTTCCTTGTGATGCTCCAAGCTCACGAACCTGGCCCGGTATGGCGCACCCTCGGGCATCCCCGAGTTCAACCCGGTGACAAATCTCCCCCACTCAACCCATTCGTCGTCCTCGACGAAGAACAGATTTGGAAGATCACCGCCTCGAACCGTTCAGACCTTATCCAACAAAGGTCTCGTTGTGCCTCCCCACAACAATCGTAGACCAGAGAACCACCCCTCTTGAGCCCTCTCAAGTACTCCTCCTTGAGTTGGGTGTCATCCTCTCTCGTAGTCCCTCGACGTCTTCGGTGCTTTGTGTACATACACATCTCAGCCACCATCTCCTGGTCACCTTTGACCCATATGCGTTCTCTCCTCCGATTCAACACCTTGGCGCGTGTTGCCTTGAACAAGTGTTGAGGGCACGCTCGTCTCCATAGGTTTCTCCTCAAACCCGCGCTGCCCATGTCCTCTCTTGGACATTCGGTTGGCAACCTCATCGTTGCCTCTTGAGGATTGACCCCGTCATCCCTTACATAGGCCTCCACATGCTTCTCCATGTCGGCCAGAAGTAGCTCCCCAACAAAGCTGCAGTCCTCTCCGCCCTCGGATGACCAGCGTACCGCGCGTTGTGCATGCATTGCAAAAGCATGCGTCTCAAGTCCCTTGACTTTGGCACGGGCCTGCTCCGTTTGGCCCAGATGATCCCATCATCTTTCCGGAAGTGTTTCGTCAAACCTTCCTCAACATGTGAACTAGTACACTTGCAATCAGCGTCAGCTTGTGTAGCTCTTCTAATTTTGTCAAAGTTGTCCCCCCGGACTCCTATGACGATCTCCAAGATTGCCTCCTCCCCCGCGTCTTCGGTATCCCCCCTACTAATCGCGTCGGCAGCCTCGATAAGCCTCCAAGGCTTACACTTGAACACGAACTCAGCTTCGGTCAAGTACTCAGGCCATCTTGCTTGCTTCGGCGTTAGATTATTAGTGTTCTCAAAACAACTACAAACCGTGTTGTCCATATACACCTCGAAACGCCCTCCCAACAAGTAGACTCCCGGAGTCTCTACGCAATACACGACTTTGGTCAGTTCCCGTTCATGCATGGTATCCCTCCTCTCAGCAGGACGTTGCTCATAACTCCCATAAGCAACCAGATATTCACCTTGCACTAGAACTCTCCCAATAGTCGGTAACATCACAGCCCTTGCCCCGTGCAAGAACTCCAACCCAAGGATGATGGTGAAATCATCCATAGGTATCACGAGAAATCGATACATTCCCCTCCACGCATCGATCTCAACGTTCTCCCGAATAGCCCCCGCTAGTCGCGCATCTTTGCTGCCACCAATCACCACACGCCCTCTCCTTTTGTCTACCCTAAGACCATGAGAAGTGGCCAATGCCTCGTGCGAGAGATTGTGAGATGCCCCCAAGCACACCAATGCCCCCGCGATGTGTCTTCTGAGCCGCATCTCCACGAACAGCAAACTTGTTGTGTTTCCTCCTACACGCCGCCGCATCATCCCCATGATGTCGCGTGTCCACGTTGTTGTCCCGAGTCCCCAAACTCAGCTCTGATACCAGCTTGTCACCGGTCGTGTTAGGAGTCCTTTAGAGACTCTCAAATTCCAACTTTTTCGAGCTTTGGCCTCGCCAAACGCTCTATCCCCGCGGGGAAGATTGAAAACACCAACACAACCGTACAACTCCCTCGGTTTCCCGCAGAGTAAACAAGCACAAACGAAAACGCACACAATAACAACGTTGGCGGAATTAAACTCTTTTATTCCCATAAACAATAGAATTACAATCCCTAAAGGGGTGGAGGAAGGAAGGAAACAAACACAAGGACCATTAGAAACCTTATCCTAATGGTGGCGCCCTTTCCACAGGTTGGAGGTGCACCCCTATATATACATGTTGTGAGCCTCCCACTACATGTACTTCGTGGGAATCCATGATCCCCACTACACCTCTAACTCTCCTTTGGTTGTGGAGGAGTGGGGCAAAACCGAATGCCCACTCTCCCCACTAAGGCCACTATCTCTAGTGCCTTCTATAAATCATGCATGGGCTATAACCGAACCAAACGGTTATAGACTTGGTCAACCTTGACCAGAACATGGGGAACATGTTGGCTGGTTCGGTTTTTCTCCAAAACCGAATGCACACGTTGGAGAGACATGCATTAGTGGGGCTTGACCCGGTCAGCCCACTCATGCCACCTCCGTTCGGTTATGGACCCGTTCCATAACCGACTCCTATTTTTAAGGACAAGCATAACCGATCCCTACTTTTAAGGACAAATATAGCCGATCCCTATTTTTAAGGAGAACAATTTTGGCCAACCCAAATCTTCCCCGATTCGGTTACGGACCCGTTCCATAACCGAATCCTATTTTCAAGGAGAGCTTGCCCAACCGTTCCCACACGATCAGCAACCTCTCTTGACTCGTTCCCACATGTATCTAGTTTTATTTTATGTGAAGCCAAAAGATTGAGAAAATCTGCTGTAGGGCTCATGCAGCTGAGGCTATGTTCTGAAGGTCCCTGAGCTCCATTTGGAAGGATTCTAGCCATGTGTGTGGAGTAGCTTATCCCTGGAGGTCTTTGATTGCAGACCTGTTGCCACATAAACTGAAATCTAAAACTAGTATTTAAGAATGTGTTTGTGGAAGATTGGCAGAAACCAAAAGTATTAAGTATTAGGTGTCACCTGAATGTCAACATCTGATTGGAAATTGCATCATGAAGAATCTGAAGATTTTTTCCCAACACTTCGAATCTTGCAAGAAGAAGATTAACCATTCATGTTTGACAGATCCTGCAGAATTTCTCTTCTGAATTACTTTTGACAATATCTAAAGAGAAGTATAATAGTAGCATTAGGAATAATAATTCTAACTTCCTTTGCAAAAAAAAAGCAGGTCCATGTTCAGATGGTCAACAAAGTGTCTTATACAAGCTTTTAACCAGTTACATCTCCATATACCCTGTACAGATAAACCTAGACAAGACAAAAGGAGAATTGCTCGTGACTTTCAGAAAAGCAAAAGATAAAGAATTGCAATTTGTCAACTACTGTCTTCCAAACCAAGTATTCCCATCAAATGATGGCTTAACAAGGATACACAAAATCATATAACAATGATCTCCTGTTTCTTTAGCCCATCTACCGAACCTCCAATCACTTCCCACTTTTAAATAGCCATTGCTGAAACTCTTATTTCCAGAACTATCAGATATCCATATGGAATTCACTATGAAAGCATAGCAGCTTGATCGAGTGGTAGTGATCAATCTTTGTCACAGTACAGCCTTGCACATGATCCAAAGCAATATACCCATCATTCCCTATGATGTAGCCATGATAGACCCAGGAATCTCTTATGCGTAGTTCTGGTCCATTACATGATTACAGTGCGTTCATAGAAATTTGTGATATAACAAAATGTTTTGAGAACGCCCACCAAAAGAATAAGAAAGAGAACCATAGATCAGTAATAATGCGAGGCACATCTATCTACAGTCCAAAAACTTATCAAAAGAAGTTACAAAAAAATGTCCACTGTCCAAAAGAAAATGCTCTATATTATGCGGATAGAGGAATAAGACGGACACCGGACACTTTCCACATTTTACAGTTGCAACAAATCAACAATAGAACCCATCATTTTTTCATGAAGCTTAGCACTTCACTGCACCAGTACAGGCTTAAGCCGCTTAACAATTATAACTGATAGCTGTTTATGGTGCGGATTTAAACTAAGAAAAAAAACCAGGAATAAAAAATTCATGACAGAGATATGTTACCCGTTTACCCTTTTAAGTACATCTGTAACTGCAATAACCTTCTACTATGAGCAAAGACATCTGATATCCCACAACATACATAAATTGCATACTGTTTCTTCTACATAACAAAATCACAGACAGTGTTTACCTAATGAATCAATAGAATTGTAATCTCTGTAGTCATCTACAGTAATCATGTCAGTTGAGTTGCACAAAAAGAATGTCTAGCCCTGGGAGACCTTATCGATTCTTCATGGTAAGCAGTGGAGTCCTATCACTAGACATCCAAGCCACAGATTATCTCTTCATAACTCTCACTAAGGGATCTGAAGTTATCTATACATCCAACTAATTATATAGCTTTACTTGTGCAATAGAACTTTCACCTTGTTACAAAGATAAAAAGATAATTTCTTCTACCATCCCTCCAAACTCGTTACAGAACTACCATGTCAGTAGCCACGCATTGCAAACCACCATCGATATGCAAATTATGCATTCTTGGACAAACACAGAAAGAAAGAAAAGAGAGTAGTTACGTTGGAAACTTATATCTGGTGTCAGGTTTACAATATTATTATTATTATTATTATTATTATTATTATTATTATGCATGAACTTCTGCAAGAAAGAAGATGCATCCATGTGCAACTGGTCAACCAAACGTACAAATACAAGCTCTAAATAAATTTACTTCTACCCATGAAGCAAGACTCGAAAAAAGATGTACGTGGACGTGGCCATCATGAAAGTAAAGGTAGAGTGAATGTTGTACAAGTTGAAATTGTTAATTATGTTTCGAATACAGGCTGTCTGGTTTACTCAATCCATAATATTGTTCCAAATTAATTATTATTTAATCCAACTTAAGTCTCACAAACTACCATCTTTCACAATTCACTGTTTAATTCTTGCCATGTCGGATTGCATGCAAACTTTATTCATATAGAAGCATCACGTGAAAATGATCATTATTGTCGAAACATCCCAACACACTTAGGATTTTATTTTTTCACTAATGTATGGTGAATCCACCAGCCAACAGACCTGGATGGCACGTGAAAAATTCATTTTCTTTTTACAATTGTTACATGATGTAGAAAAAATCAATGATGTACAATAACATTAGTTATTACTAAGGTAAAGTATGAGCAACTTCTTGGATTCTTAGAGCTTCTTTTCGGATGCATGAAAGGTTGTTTCTCACCTCCTTGCAGATTCTTCCTTCAACTAGACGAACAGGCAACCACAATTTTGGCTCCAGCTCCACAACATACGAAAGCAAGGTACAGAACTGTTCTGATCCAAGAGTTAATTTATCACCTATTTCTTTATCGTTCTGCATAAAAGAAGTACGACTTAATTTTTTTGTTTGAAACTCTTCATCTTTCACCTAACTTTAACATTTCTGACGGCAATGACATTTACGCAAGAGGGTTTTAATACGTTAAGTTTATGACATATACAGGCTATGATGTCTCTACACATTTCCATTGTCAAAGGTAATGAACAGATGCAGGTTGTTTCATAAAACCTCTCTTAAGCAATGAAAATTCAAATCTGGTAGAGGAACTTTCTTGGCATGTAATTTGAGTGATTATATGCATATGTTTTATGTTCGCTCAGGTCAATACAAAGCAATGTCAGGTATCAGATTATATATTGTCTGTTCTTTAGACCTTAATCCATGTATTTCAGGGTTTTTTGAAAATCATTTCTAGTTCCAGTTGATTTAGACTTCCCATTTCTGACTGTTGTGCCCACAAGTCGTCTATCAACGCTAAGGCACCTATAATGCTTCTCTCTGCACTGATCATAAATTAGCATCAATAATGCAAATCACATACAAGACTTACCAAAGAAGTTGAGTAAAATGTGCTCCCCTAGAGCCAACTAGGGAGTGGTTCCGCCAGCCTACTTTGGTTTTGGTTTGATTGGTGGTTCTGCAGGCTTACTCTCACTAATCACAAGTATACTTCTTCTAGACAGTACTAAATGTTTCATTTGTGTTTGTGTTATGTAAAGTAGACAATAAATTTGTTAGAAAACAATCCGCAAGAACGATGAGTAATCACATAAAGTGAAATTTGTTTAAGTTGTACTGATACATATGTTATTGCATATCTATATTACTATTGATAAGTATTAAAGTGCTTCACTTAAAGAGAGAACCTAATTAAACTGCAAGGTACACCAGCTGAGAATTATCTGCTCCGAAGACGATAAAAGCATAGTCATGTAATGAAACAAGAATCTAATCAATGGTTTATTTTAATGAACTATCATAAAATAAAATATCTGAAGTTAAATGAGATGAAAAACTAAATACCTGTAATATTGACCATTTGCCTTCAAAAATCTGAAAGTCTCCCTTCACCATTCTGAATTCAATATCCCTTCTTCGACCAGAAGGAGAAGGCTCAAGCTCTTTCTCATAGCAATCTAGGATTCCTTTGGCGTTGAACTTCAATCCCAGTGCCAAGTTCTGCTGACCAACCTGTACTTTGAAGTCAAATTCAGAAGAGCATCATAAAAGAGAGACAATGACTACAAAAACCCCCTTAAATTAATAGAAATATAATATAACGAAATTTATACTTTAAAGTTGTAATCATGGAAAACATGAAACTGACATGAATTTTCTAATTTTCCATTGAGGTTTCTTCCAGAAATATGTTTCAGTTATTGCCATTTCCTCTTTAGAGTATATATTCTACAAAAATATAAGTATTATTGATCACTGGTCAGATGTCCTTTCTGTGGTAGAGTGTACATATTTAACTTCATGATACTGAATGACTATCTTTGGAGAAGTGCGGGAATGAAAATTTGGGATTTGACAAGATATGAATTGGGTTTATGACACCTTAAAATAGAAACCTAAGGAGGGCATCACAATTCAGATGTTGACTAAGATAGAATGAGATCACTAAAAATCATATCTCCAGGAAAGTACAAAAAGTCAAGGATGCATAAAAATTATCCATTTAAAAACAAGATATAATCTTTTTGCATCTTGCATGCAACCATCATGGGAGCTTTCGAAGGGAATATTCACCAGATGGAGATAAAATCTATATATTTGGATGAGCACCACGATTTTACAACTCATTTCATTGTTGATACAAAATATCACATGATTATTTCAAAATGTAGGTTTGCATCCAATTATTCCAATATATGTAACAAATCACACAGAGCCCTTCTGAAATAAGTCAATAAACTACACAAACACGTGTCATTTTAAACAAATTAACATTGTTTCATAGTCGGCGGGTGCAATCACAAATGAGTTCCCAAAGGCAGTGTATGGTTTTATTGAAGAAACTACAGTGCCTTTGATAACTTTTAATGTCATTTACCAACAAAAAGATATACATTTAGTGATTTAGGTTATTTTCGACAACTATGACTCCTATTTACATGAAGCCCACAACCAAAAAAAACCTTCACCTTTTAAATTAGTCAAGAAAATTGTTCACTTCAAAATATAGTATGGGCAAGACTTATTTTTTGGAAATGAGTTCCAAGCAGACTCCAAAATTAGCTTGACTTTTGAGTAATTCGTAAAACTCAAACGTGGTAAAACTCAAGTTCTATATACCCAAATCCAAACAGGCCCTAG
The DNA here is from genome assembly GCA_963682175.1 of Triglochin maritima. Classification (NCBI taxonomy): domain Eukaryota; kingdom Viridiplantae; phylum Streptophyta; class Magnoliopsida; order Alismatales; family Juncaginaceae; genus Triglochin; species Triglochin maritima. Next base: position 50,047,213 of record OY821774.1, on the reverse strand, counting down.
CCTCCAAGTACTAATCAGTCTCTTGTCTTTTAGGAAATCAACCCAGAAGAATATCTAAGTAATCATACAATTAATTAAAATACCAACAAAAAGATGAATTAGAGAAAGAAAAGTTTGTAAAACTTAAGACATTCAACTAACCACAACAGATTCTACAAACTAATCTACTCATCTCTATCAAATATATAACCATTTGACACCAATATCGTAATGTTCCATCGCCACGCCCATGAGCCCATTGTCCCACAACAAACTACTAAGTTATCAAGAAACTTAAGTTGGAATGTGTGGACTACTCACGTCCTTATAGTCTGTCGGACTATGTTTTGGGTAATACGAACATACATGAATAACTTTAAGCTACTCCAGATAAACAAAAACCCACATTACAATCCAACCAACCAAACTTGTAATACTCTAGCGGTTCGGCATGCTTTTGCAACACGTTGTTAGCTTAGGAAACCAACCCAAAATATTTCTAACCACAAAATTACTTGAAAAAACACCAACAAACCGAATTAAAGAAAAATAGTTAGTAAAGCTCAAGATCTCCAACTAATCACAACAAATTCTATGAACTAATCCACTCATCTTTATTAACTAAATAATCATCCGATACCTAAGTAACTAACATTCAGCAACTCCAAACAAACAAAAACCCACATTACAATCCAACCAACCGAACTCGTAATACTCTAGAGGTTGGACATACTTTTGCAACACAAAGTTAGATAATAGCGCAAGTTGATCAGCAGAAAGCACCTGAAAAAGCTTGGCGTAGTTGTCCCTCTTCTCGAGAAGCTTACAAACGGACAAGCTAGGAATAAACTCGGCGAGCCCCTCATAATCCGTTAGCACGCCCCAAACCGTCTCGAGCTCGGCGTCGACGCCCACGCTGGCCCGCACTCTCCTCCGGTTCCTTGCCACCTTCACCACCTCGATCTCGATTCCGTCCCCGGACTCCGCCTCCTGCCTGACCTCCTCGGAGGGTCCCGACGGTGGGTCGGAGGAGGGCGAGGCGAGTGCGGGTGGTCGGGATTTGAGGGGGGAGGTTAGGGTTCTGGCGGGGAAGGAGAGGGATTGGGGATTAGGGTTTGGAGGGAAGGGGTGGGTGTGGTGGATTGGGGAAGAAGAGGGGAGTGGGATGAAGCCGAGAGAAGTGAGGGCCATAGCGAGTTTGTTGGTTTTGGGCCGAGTCTGAGTTGTTAATTGGACTCAAGTATTAACTCACTCTTTTTTTTCTTTTTCCTTTTGGAAGTAAGGATTAGGAAACTCCTACAGTCCTACTCTCCCTTATGCTTATTAACTTATTTACATTAATTTTTCAAAGGTTAATCACAAGTTACTCCCTCAATTATATTTCGATTTCATTTTACCACTCCCAAACTTTAATCATGACATTATATTACTCAAAAGAATCAACACAATACATCCGGTCGATTAGAATTGAGAAGATTTTGTCGTTGTTGTTTCGAGCATACGATTCATGGGGAAATAAGAATATGGATTTTGGTTTTAAGAATGAGTGATTGCCCTTCTCCGACCCTTATGACCCAACTAGAGAGCAGACAACTAATGCGTTTCACTTATGGAGTAGGGTCTATGTTCGGTCCACGCCCCTGGATGTTGAAGGTGTCCTTGGGGTGATCCCGTAGTTCCTACGGGGTGGTGACAATGAGGTCGGTATCATTTTTAGTATTTAGCCTATTGTATCGTGGATATTAACCAATATCTAGACAATAGAGTTTGAGTTTGTGATAGATAGAAACATTTGGCTTGAGATTTGATTTAATTGAGAATATTTGACAATGTTACGGAGAGAATGCAAATTATTAATACTTTTGTAATATGTATTTTAATTTTTTAAGCTTTAATTATTGTAATATGTAGTTGTCAAATATTAATTATCAATATTTTTTGTGATTTTAATCGTAATGATTGTTATTTAATTACATTAAGTAATTGTAAAAATAATTTATTTTGTAGTTTGTGGATTTTTGTGAAAGAATAAAAAATAAGGTAAAAAGAAAAAAAAATGTGGAGAAAATATAGTGTTGACAAATGAGAGAGGGTAGTGGAGGTTTTTAGAAATAAGTGGATTAAAGGACGAGTCACGATGGCGTAACAGAGAGACAAATGGGAGAGGGTAGTGGGTGCTCTAACAACCAACATTTTTTAATAATCACGTCATTTTTTAATAACAAATTAATAACAAATTCTAAGACCATCATTTTTTAATAATCACGTCAATAACTATGTCGTACTATCTTATCCAAGAAAGAAAAAATTTCATGCGTCGTAGCTACTATAATAACAAAAGAGTTTCACTCGAACACTTTAGGCACTAGATGAGGGACGTGAGTGCATTTATAAAGTCAACTTATCCGAATAAGCAAATTAATCCGAATAAATCACACCATTATATTTTTTCTGTTATGTTCCTGTCGAATGAGCCTAAAAAACCGAATAAGAAACTCAGCATCTTAACCAATCGACATCTCCTTTTATTCCAGAAAATTTGAGCCACAAACAAAGCAATGGAAACTAGTGTGGACCCACAAGTCCATCAACGGTCCTGTCCATGATCTTAAGAAGAATGTATATATATATATATAGAGAGAGAGAGAGAGAGAGGTCTCTATTTTGTCTCTGGATATGGTTAGAAGTAGAAGTAGAAGAAACATAAGGTACTAAACTGCCTCCCGCTAAATTAGAAGTTTTTATCTTTCTTTCTCTCTTTTTTGTTGGCTTTGGTTCTGTAGTGAGGAGGAGAGAAGTGAGGATTGTTGTGTTTTTTTCCTCTTTTTTTGTTCTAGAGTTTAACATTTGGTGTTTTTGTTGATGGATTTTGCAAGTTTGGGGATTATGGTGTTTGGGTGAGAATCCAGGAGTGGTTTTTCTTTGGTAATTGATAGAAGTAATTTGTTTTTTCTCAAGGATTTGTTTTTTAGTTTTGTTTGGGATGAAAATGTGTAATTTCTCAACATGTTGTGTTTTATTTCGTCTTCTTACAATTCATGAAATGGTAAAAGGTTGAATTTTTTACTTTGGGTTTTGTCAGATCTGCTGTAGGTTTGGGTGAGGTTTATTTTCGTTGATTTTCTTTGCTTATCAGAATTTTGGGGAGATTAGCTGTTAAATGTGGTTATTAGGTTTGGAGAAGACTGCTGATTTGTCATGCCACTCTCCAATTTTGTTCCCGCCACTAGGGCAAAGTTCGACTCAATGATGGATCCACCTTCTTCCAAGTGAGTTTTCTTCTTCTCTCTCTTCTCATTTCAAGTCTTATTGCTGATAGCTTTAAATGGATGAGTAAAGGAACGTATGAACTTAGTGTAAAAATGCCATTCTAACGAATAAATCTGTCGGTACAGCAGTCGGGATACAGAATTCGTCGAACTGCTATGGGAGAGTGGGCAAATTGTGATGCAGGGGCAGTCCAGCAGACCTAAAAAATCTTTGTTCTCAAACGCCTTCACCAATCACACAAAGGTATTTGAAAAAGATAATAGGAATGCAATTGCTCCAAGGATTAGCCAGTTTGGGACGGTAGAGCCCGTCAATGGAATTGAATCAGATGCCGTGGAGGACGAAATAGTGCCTTGGCTTAATTATCCGATCGACGACTATTGCTTGGAGCTGATGTCTGAGATCCCGGGGGGCAACAAAAACACCTTGCCTGCCCAAGATATTTCAATGCCATCTGATAAGAGCAATGATGGATACCGTCATGTAACCGAAAATTCACTTAATTTAGATCAACCTGCGTGGCCAAGAGCGCCCTCCACAAGTTCACACCTTAGCAGGCTTAGAAATGGGCAATTCAGCCAGATGCCACCACAATGGCCGAATTCAGAAGATATTGGAAAATCCAAGATTTTAGATTTTGCTGCAGCAAGTAATTCAATTAGTGTTCACAATCCCCTGCGGAGAGAAGCATCGAAGCCTGAGGCAAGCAGACAAGTGCTGGACTCCTTGAAGCGTATGCCACCACGAAGTTCTAGTCCAGGATCGATGAACTTCTTGCATTTCTCAAGACCAGCTGCAATTATGAAGTCCAATCTCCAAAGTAATGACAGACTGAAAAGTAACGAGATGGCGTCGACAAGCACTAGTTATCCACTTGGGTCTACCATAATAGAGCCTTCTGGTGGCATGAAGAGCATTTCAGGGGGGAAATCGAGCGCAGTTTCCGGCAAGGCAGAAACAAAACCAACTTCTCAACCCTCAGTGGACCTTATATCCACTAATAACGCCGAGGCTAAAAATCGGAAAGAACCATCATTAGAGAGGAACTTAAGTACCAAATATAATAAAGGGCTTCCTGTCAATGTCCACACTCAATTGGATTCTGCTGTGAATCCAGAAAATGCGAGAAACGACATAGAAAAGGTGCCTGGACCCGCTATGGTATCATCTTCAGTTTGTTCAGGTAATGGTGTTGCTCTGACATTCAATAATCCCAAGAGTGGAACCAAGAGAAAAATCCAAAGAGGAGAGGAGTCCGAATGCCAAAGTGAGGTAAAAAAAGAAGAAAGCTTAAATTTACTATCAATAAAAAATGGCAGTATATGTTATGGTTGCTATATTCTTTTGAGATTCTTTTATGCAGGATATTGAAGATGAGTCTGTTGGTGTTAAAAATCTCGCTGTTGCTCGGGGCGCAACAGCTAAAAGAAATCGAGCTGCTGAAGTGCATAATTCATCAGAAAGAGTTGGCACATATGAAATAGATTCTTCAATTTATTTATTTGTCTATTCTTGAGTTTTCTTATGGGTCTAAAACTAGCTCATGACATTATATTGACAGAGAAGGAGAGACAGGATCAACGAAAAAATGCGGGCATTGCAAGAACTCATACCCAATTGCAATAAGGTAGCTATCATCTTTACTTTAATTTGAATCACTTATGTAATATGTGAGTACTTAGAATATCGTTGTTCAAGGTGGACAAGGCATCAATGCTAGGCGAGGCCATCGAGTATCTTAAAGCGCTTCAGCTCCAACTACAAGTATAATTTCACCGATGTTTTCCCTTTATGTTGCGTCAAACACTCTTAACTAATAAGATTTTTGAAATTATTCATTAAACAGATGATGTCCATGGGTAGTAGGATGTGTATACCTCCAATGATGTTATCCCCAGGGATGCAGCCTCTTCACCCCCCTCACATGGCTCACTACGCCCACATGGGAATGGGAGTGGGGATGGGGTTTGGCATGGGTATGGGTTTCGGTATGGGAATGGTTGACATGAATGGTTCTCTAATCCCACAAGTTCACAGGCCTCAAGGTTTGCCCGGCATGCCCATGGCCAACAACCTTTCAATGTACGGTATGCCCGGGCAAGGGCAAGCAGTTATGACTCATGGAATACCATTGGTTCCTCAACCAATGCAGTTGACAAGGGTGCATTCTGCACCTGAATTACCAAGAGTTGATCAGGCTGCGAAGGCAAAAGAGCAGCAGCAAGCAGCACAGAAGGTGGAGGTTAGTGACTCTTACATGGCTACATCTATTCAAGTTTTCGTCTTTTGTCTTGACTTGTGAATCTCAATTGCGTATCTGTATTACATCATGTCTCTTTAGAATTATTTTTTTAATATTTGGGAAATTCATCTGTGATGGTCTTCTTAGCTTATGGTTTTGTTTCATTGAAATTAGACAACCAAAGATTACTTTGAGGAGTCATCCAGTGGGCAAATCAATAATCAAATGTCGAACAGCACTAACGAGGATATCAATTCCTTTACTGAGAACGGAAATTCTTCATCCGGCACAAGTGAGCAACTGACAACTTTTATATAGCATTCCTTTGTTTCTTCTTTTTTTCCGTTATTTTTTTTACGTCAAAGCCAACTTATATAGCGAAACACCTACTTTACAGGTTGTAGTTGATGAGATGGATGGATATGCAGGGATAAATTCTTGGCATGCCCACAGCCCACTACGAAAAGAAATTCGTAGCGTGATTGGGTAATCATTTCATTAATACATCTGTATTTGTTTGGTGTTACAAGTAAGAAGCTGCGGATCTGGAGTGAACTAAAAAGAGACGTCAGGACTCAGTACACATTATTGTGCTGCCGGAAAAACTTCGCTGAGCGATGTAAGAGGTTGTGGTCTGTACTTAGTCTGCGCTTTAAGTCTTCATAAGAATTTCATCGAAGTACAAGGAAATTCTTGGTTCTTTTCTGTTTTACTTAATTGTTTTCTGGTAAGATGAGGTTCTTACACCAAACTCTTCTATGCATCAACTATGTTGATCAATCTGCATGTATCAACAAGAAATTTAAATTTCTACTTTTGAAGAATTTTATATAATCTGCTCAGCATTCAGAAAGTATTGAAAAATGAAAAATACAGACTCTTGACTCTAATAGTAAATTTGCTTATTAAGTAGCTGGAACTGTTGATGCCTAATTGAGGGTCTTCTACATATCAGGTGTTATTTGGAAAATGTTTGTTGAACGCTCGCGTCACGGACGCTGCTAACCCAGTCAGCACACTCGCTGATGTGGACAACCCAGTCAGCAGACGCGGCTGAGTGCGCACTCAGCCCAGAAACATTTTTCCTTTCTTTGTTTAGTTTATTCCTCGTTTCGTACAAATTTCTCCATCCCTCATTAATGCGTCTCAAATCACTCACTTCATTTTGGCGCTCCTACACAGACTGAAGACTAGTTACTCAACATCCGTCCTCCTATTTTTATCCCTTCTGTTTATTAATAAATTCATTTTTTTCCGGACACACACATCAGTCATTTTCTTTAGTTTCTGGACTAGCGCATAACTCATTCCGGACACAGTTACTATTTATTCCGGACAGTTAGAACACTTATTCCGGACAGACGTACTACTTACTGCTGATATTTTTTGCTGTTGTTTTATTTTCCCGATGCGTCCACCATCGCATTTAATGCTTTTCAAATCAGCACATCCTCCGTCTTCTTTCTTATTCTTTGGCGCTTCACGGAGATACGAATATGAGTGTCTTGGTTATTCCGATCCTACGAACCATTCCTTCTTCTCTCCTTCCTCCATTTGTGTTGTATTGTAATGACACTCGTAAATGTGTCCTCACAGCCGGCTCATGCCTCCAACGTCCCTCAAGTGATGATGAATTTTCCTTCCTTCGAAGAAGCCAAAGCATTTTACGTTTCATACGCCGATTCCTGTTGTTTTGGTGTGAAGATAAGAAAATCTCATTACGATCATGGTGTTGTAATACGGGCCACTCTTACTTGCTCAAAGGAGGGTAATGCTCCCGGAAACCAAGGTGAAGGTAGACCGAAACATAGGTTATCCGGTAGGGTCGAATGCACTGCTCGGATTAGGGTCTCCGGTAATCCATCCAGAGGCTACGTAATTAACTACGTAGATCTCGAACATAATCACGCCATACTGTCGGAAGACCAGATGTGCTTCCTCCGACAAAAACGATCCGTCCCGGAGTCCGCCAGAGCACACATTTCGTGCAATGATGCTGCCGGTATATCTGCCGCCAAGACCATGCAATCTTTTGTGGTCGAAGCTGGAGGTCACGATAAATTGTCTTTCAACGAGCGGGACCTAAGGTTATTTATTCTCCACTTAACCTGATTGAAGTTACGCATTTAGCTTTGTCATAAAAATTATGTTTCGCAGGAATGTTGTGAACGAGGTTAGAAACCTCAAAATGGGACCAGGAGATAGGGGTGCACATGGGTCGGGTTGGGTCGGGTTTGGGCTTCAACCCGACCCAACCCGAAATTTTCGGGTTGGGAAAAAACCCAACCCAACCCGAACCCGAACCGGTTTAGGTTCAACCCAACCCGACCCGAAATTTTCAGGTTGGGTCGGGTTGGATCGGGTTGAACCCGAATTCGGAAATTTTCTCCCAAACTTGGTCGGGTTCGGTCGATCGGTGCTTAAACGGTCGACCGGTGGCTTGAACACCCGAAATTTTCGAGTTGGAAACGGTCGACCGAGTGATGTTCGGTCGACCGGTTTATTTGGGAAAAAATAAAAAAAAATAAAAAAAATAAAAATCGGGTTCGGGTTGGGTTGGGTCAACCCAACCCCCTCAACCGACCTGAAAATTCGGGTTATTGATTTTCCCAACCCGACCCGAACCCCTCCCCAACCCAACCCGACCCGAACAGTCGGGTTCGGGTTGGGTTTCGGGTTGAACCCAACCCATGTGCACCCCTACCAGGAGATGCGCAAGCTATCCAAGATTATTTCATCAGGATGCAGAAGAATGATTCCCGCTTCTTTTACGTAATGAATATGGACGACGAAGGCAGACTACGAAATGTGTTCTGGGCCGATAGTCGTTCTCGAGCTGCTTACTCTTACTTTGGAGATGCAATATGTTTCGACACAACATACATAACAAACAAGTATGACATGCCTTTTGCCCCATTTGTGGGGGTAAATCACCACTACCAGTCCGTCCTACTCGGTTGCGCACTCCTCTCTTCCGAGACGACACAAAATTACATTTGGTTGTTCCAAACATGGTTGACGTGCATGAACGGTACGTGTTTTATTTTGTCCGGCTTTGTCCGTTTTACGTTATGTGCCTGTCCGGTTACCCTTTACGTCTGTCCGGTTTACGTTTTTTGCTCGTCCGGTTTATCCCTTACGTCTGTCCGGTTTACGTTTTTTGCTCGTCCGGTTTATCCCTTACGTCTGTCCGGTTTACGTTTTTTGCTCGTCCGGTTTATCCCTTACGTCTGTCCGGTTTACGTTTTTTGCTCGTCCGGTTTACCATTGACGTCTGTCCGGTTTACGTTATTTCTGTCCGGATTAACTTATGTTTTTATCTTGATCGCGTTGTGTGCAGATACAAGCCCCCCGGCGATCATAACAGACCAATGTGGCGCCATAGATGTGGCTGTGAAGACTGTGTTCCCTAAAGCGCGGCACAGATTTTGTATATGGCACATAATGAATAAGGCCCCTGTGAAGCTGCCCACGAAGTACCGGGAGCATACGTTGTTTGACCTCAACAACTGTGTATTCGATTCCAAGACTCCGGCAGAATTCGAGCGGAATTGGCAGGGTTTTCTAGATGATTTCGAGTTCCACGACAATAATTGGCTCCGATCCATTTATGCAATTTGAGAGCGCTGGGTGTCTGCATTTTGGCGGGATTGTTTTTCCGCAGGAATGACATCAACCCAGAGAAGTGAGGGTATGAACGCCTTCTTCGATAAGTACCTCACATCAAGGACGACACTTAAGCAGTTCGTTCAACAATACGAACTCGCAGTACGCCACAAGTATGAGAAAGAAACTCTGTCTGATTTCGATTGTCAGCATAAGGCTCCGCAATTGATTTCGAAATATCCATTCGAGAGGCAATTGGGCGAGTTGTATACGGTGGGTGTCTTCAAGATGGTGCAGTTAGAAATTGGGAAGATGATGTACTGCGACATCAAGGATGAGTTCAACGAGGACGACACATTGCACTTCAACGTGACTGAACATGTATTGACACATATCCTCCCATTGTCGAAACGGTTCACAGTGCAAATTAGAGATGAGAAGTGGGTTTGCGATTGCAGAATGTTTGATCACGTCGGTATCCTATGTTGTCACGTTTATGTTGTTATTGCCCGAATACGTCCAAACGCGTTGCTCCCCGAGTCTTACATCGTCCACCGATGGAGGAAGGATATCCGAAGGAGCTATGGAGTCAAGTTTCCCCTTCAAAGTGGCATAACGGGGAACGATGCGCTTCGTCGCCACGACGACATAATGGGTCGTGCGGTTTGGATCGCCGAGGCCGCTTTCGACTCAAACGACAGATATCTTCAGGCGGTAGAGGCACTTGAGTTGCTTAAGGAACGTATGCAACGACCTGATCCTGTGTTCGATGGTACATCCGTTCTCAATCCGGATAAGACAAGACGGAAAGGCAGACCGCCGAGCAAACGACGAATTTCTTTGTCTGAGAAAATAATTAAAAGTAACGTTAAGAAAATCATCAGGAATAAGGTTCTACCCCCGTTACACCCTGCAGCACCCAAACCGGGGAATCACGATTTCGATGACTGGGACATGAATTTGCATTACGAGGGAGTTCCTCCTTGATTATTGTATTTGTCCTTGGTTGGAATTATTCCTATGTAATTTTGTTGAAAGTCATTGTATGTCTGTCTGTATTATTGCATAAGATTCAACTCTTTCTTTGCTTGTTCGTTTGTGAATTAATTTCTGATGGCGACAAATATATTTAAGTAATTTTGGTTTGTTGTATGCTTGTCCGGAATAAGTTATATTTATGTCCGGATTAAGTTACAAGTATGTCCGGATTACGTTATATGTCCGTCCGGATTACGATTCATCCATGTCCGGAACATAAAATTTGTCCGGAATAAGTGTATTTGCTGTCCGGAATAAGTGTATTTGTTGTTCAGAATAAGTGTATTTGTTGTCCGGTTTAAGAATAAAGTTTGTCCAGAAACGGAACATAAAGTTTTTCCGGAAGAAGTGTATTTGCTGTCCGGAATAAGTGTATTTGTTGTCCGGAATAAGTGTATTTGTTGTCCGGTTTAAGAATAAAGTGTGTCCGGAATAAGTGTATTTTCTGTCCGGAATAAGTGTATTTGCTGTCCGGAATTAGTGTATTTGCTGTCCGGAATAAGTGTATTTGTTGTCCGGAATAAGTGTATTTGTTGTACGGTTTAACAATAAAGTGTGTCCAGAAACACAATATAAAATTTGTCCGGAATAAGTGTATTTGCTGTCCGGAATAAGTGTATTTGTTGTTCAGAATAAGTGTATTTGTTGTCCGGTTTAAGAATAAAGTTTGTCCAGAAACGGAACATAAAGTTTTTCCGGAAGAAGTGTATTTGCTGTCCGGAATAAGTGTATTTGTTGTCCGGAATAAGTGTATTTGTTGTCCGGAATAAGAATAAAGTGTGTCCGGAATAAGTGTATTTGCTGTCCGGAATAAGTGTATTTGCTGTCCGGAATTAGTGTATTTGCTGTCCGGAATAAGTGTATTTGTTGTCCGGAATAAGTGTATTTGTTGTCCGGAATTAGTGTATTTGTTGTCCGGTTTAACAATAAAGTGTGTCCAGAAACGGAACATAAAATTTGTCCGGAATAAGTGTATTTGCTGTCCGGAATAAGTGTATTTGTTGTTCAGAATAAGTGTATTTGTTGTCCGGTTTAAGAATAAAGTTTGTCCAGAAACGGAACATAAAGTTTTTTCCGGAAGAAGTGTATTTGCTGTCCGGAATAAGTGTATTTGTTGTCCGGAATAAGTGTATTTGTTGTCTGGTTTAAGAATAAAGTGTGTCCGGAATAAGTGTATTTGCTGTCCGGAATAAGTGTATTTGCTGTCCGGAATAAGTGTATTTGTTGTCCGGTTTAAGAATAAAGTGTGTCCCGAAACGGAACATAAAGTTTGTCCGGAATAAGTGTATTTGCTGTCCGGAATAAGTGTATTTGTTGTTCGGAGTAAGTGTATTTGTTGTCCGGTTTAAGAATAAAGTTTGTCCAGAAACGGAACATAAAGTTTTTCCGGAATAAGTGTATTTGCTGTTTGGAATAAGTGTATTTGTTGTCCGGAATTAGTGTATTTGCTGTCCGGAATAGGTGTATTTGTTGTCCGGAATTAGTGTATTGATAATTTATACATGTCCTTGTATTGATAATTTAACCCAACACCAAATGTCCTTGTATTGATAAATCATTCAAATAGTCTATGTAATTTTAACATGTATACATGTATAACTTTGTAAAAAAAATTAAAACATCCAGAGTCGTTTATTGTTGATCGCACATCCCAGAGTCTTCGAGTAAGAAATTGGCCAAATCGCCTCTAAAACGGTGAATAACCTTGCTCTGCTTCGGCTGAGTCGGATCAGCATTCTCCATCAAATGCTTCATCCAGTACAAAACGTATGGCCCGCAGTCGTTACTCCCCGGTTGCTGTCGTTGGCTACCCTTCCTCTCAACTCTCAGCGGCCACTCGACCTTCAACAACCCTCGCCAGAATCCCGCTATCTTAGACGCGGTGCATTCATGAGTTCCGACTAAACGGTTAGGATTGTCACCTCTTTTAAGTGTGCGGGAGTGGCTGTTGTACTGAATGAACTCTGATCGAGGTCCGTGGGCAACAAACAGAGTCCAGTGGCCGACCAAACAGCATGGCTGTGCGATGATGACTTCCTCCACATTTATTCCTTCAATTTTTGGGAGTAAATAATCTTTCCTTATATCTTCTCCATGTCCCTCCACAATCATTTCCGATTCGAAAGATGATAAGCAGACCACCTTTTGTTGCCCTCCTCTTCTGAGGAGTACCTCAATTAGGCCATCAAGAGTTTCGTTGGTGAATTCTGTTTTTGCCGAAATTATTTCCTTCAGATCACCCCTGCTGATATTGCTCAGAACCCCCCTCCAGATAATATCTTTGGCTTCTCGTTCGGGAGCCGTTGCATTCAATAAACGACGTACCTCATCATTGGTCAACGTTCTCAAGGCGGTCGCATCCATGGGCGGCCAGTTCATCTTTCGCTGTTTCGTCGGCCTCGTATATTTCTTCACTGGCTTCTTCGGCCCCTTTTGTTTTTGTGGTGCCCTCCTTCCTCGTCTTCTCTTCCTCCGCTTCTTCTCTTCCTCCTCCCTCGTATTCCTCTCTTCCTCCGCTTCTTCTCATCCTCCTCCCTCTTCTTCCTCTCTTCCTCCTCCCTCTTCTTCCTCTCTTCCTCCCTCCGCTTTTTTCTCTCTTCCTCCTCCCTCTTCTTCCTCTCTTCCTCCCTCCGCTTTTTTCTCTCTTCCTCCTCCCTCCTCATCCTCCTCTTCTTCTCTTCCTCCTCCCTCTTATTCCTCTCATCCTCCTCCATCTTCTTCTTCTCTTGCTCCTCCCTCTTCTTCCTCTCTTCCTCCTCCCTCTTCTTCCTCTCTTCCTCCCTCCGTTTTTTTTTCTCTTCCTCCTCCCTCCTCATCCTCCTCTTCTTCTCATCCTCCTCCCTCCTCTTCCTCGCATCCTCCTCCCTCTTATTCCTCTCATCCTCCTTCCTCCTCTTCTTCTCATCATCCTCCCTCTTCTTCTTCTCTTGCTCCTCCCTCTTCTTCCTTTCTTCCTCCTCTCTCTTCTCCCTCTCTTTCTCCTCTGTCTTCTTCCTCTCCTCCGCCTCCCTCTTATTTCTCTCTTCCTCCTCCCTCTTTTCCCTCTCTTCCTCCTCCCCACGGACTCTCAGCCTACGACACTCTTCTTGAGAGATCCGGAGTTCTTCCTCCAGGTTGTTAATTTTAACGGTCGCCTCCCTAAGTGCTGCTTCGGCTCGCAGCCAATTCGTCTTCACCTCACTAAGTTCCAACTCTTGTAGCAGTGGGTCACATGGAATGCTGCATTCACTGAGTTGTACCCTTGGTAGAGTGGATGTTGAAGGTGTTTCCTTCGAGGCAACCTTTGCTGCGGGAGTTGCTTCTGTAGTAGGAAATTGATCCTCTGACAACAGTGAATGCTCCCGTGCATTGAGTTTTGGGGTGCCCTTCAACTCAAATTGACCCGAGTAAATCCGGGACAAGTTGATGCCTCGATCTTCCCATTTTCTAAGGATTTGGCGTCTGCTAAACATTTCCGTCCAACACTTGAACCGTGGAAATGCTGACCGGGGATCCCCTAATTTGAACTTCTCGCAAAGCCACACCTGAAAACAAGAATGAGTTAAAAACCAGAAACATAACTTCCCCAGGACAGACACAACTCTTATTCCGGACAGACGCAACACTATTCCGGACAGACACAACTCTTATTCCGGACAGACGCAACTCTTATTCCGGACAGACGCAACACTATTCCGGACAGACAAAATACTTATTCCGGACATAAACCAACTCTTATTCCGGACAGACGCAACACTATTCCGGACAGACAAAATACTTATTCCGGACATAAACCAACTCTTATTCCGGACAGACGCAACACTATTCCGGACAGACAAAATACTTATTCCGGACATAAACCAACTCTTATTCCGGGCAGACGCAACACTATTCCGGACAGACAAAATACTTATTCCGGATAGACGAAACTCTTATTCCGGACAGACGCAACACTATTCCGGACAGACAAAATACTTATTCCGGACAGACGCAACTCTTATTCCGGACAGACGCAACACTATTCCGGACAGACAATCTCAATACGTATTCCGGACAGACGCAACACTATTCCGGACAGACAAACTCTTATTCCGGACAGACAAAATTCTTATTCCGGACAGACAAAATACTTATTCCGGACAGACACAATACGTATTCCAGACAAACAAGATACTATTCCGGACAGATAAAATACTATTCCGGACATACGTAATACTTTTCCCGGATAACCTCAAGACACTTATTCCGGACAGAGACAACACTATTCCGGACAGACACAAGACTTATCCCGGACAGACAAAACACTTATTCCGGACATAAACCAACACTACTCCGGACTGACACAACACTCATTCCGGACCAAGATGCTTACTTGTAATACGACAACGCAACCATACACGTAGCCCTGCTTCATAGAGAAGTTCCCTGACAATCTCCTCCTCGAGAGGTCCCGTTGGGCTTCCTCCAGTCCTTCAACCAAGAAAGTGTGAACCGCATTTGCCCACGCATATCTCTTGAGGCGCTTGAGGTTCTTAAGGTGCTTCATGTACCACGCTTTACTTCGCAGTGATCCATCGAAGAACAAAAAATGATTGAAAATCATAGAAATAAGGAGTCGGACGTGCTCCTCCTCCTCGCCCATCTTGCTCGTGGCGGTAAGATGACCCAGTAGTTGGGTGTTGTCGAGGTTCACCCCGTCACGTTTCTCTACGTACATTGCTTCCATATCCACTCTCTGCCCATGTGCTCTTAGTCCAAGTAGAAGGGCGACGTCTTCTACCGTAAATGGGACCACCCCAGTGGCTATTCTCAGACCGACTTCAGTGGCGTCGAAGTGTTCGACGAACCAACCCAGTATCTCGTTGTCAGTTGTGACGTGAGGAAAGGAGAGGAAGTGACCGAAAGGCGTCCGTTGGAAGACATTTTTCTCCTCCTCCTTCATCCGGTCGAACTGCTTGTGAAGGGCCGTGAAACCGCACTTGGTTTCGCGGAAGTAGTACGTGCTTCCCTTAAACCACCAAAAAAAATTGTTAGAGGTCAATAATGAACCTTAAAATGAACCAGAAAGAACGTGGTTGACACAACACCTGCGCGGCTACAATTTCAGGAGCGATGGATGTTTCAGGTAGAGAAGGATCCATTTTCGCCTTGTTATAATTTTCGTTCAACTAAAACAAGAATGAAGGTTTTGGATGAGCGTATGGAAAGGAACTCCGGCTGAAATGGGGAATGGAAAAGGAGAAGACTTGGGAGGAAAGTTACTCGAATGTTGTCCCGCCGCTAATGATGTACGTGGAGTTTAACCGTCTAATCGTGATTTCGGGAAATGAACCGTCTAATCGTGATTTCGGGAAATGAACCGTCGCACCCAATAATTCGTAATTTACTTTTCCCCGCGCAGAAGTTTTGGCTGACTGGACGCTGAACTGACAGCTGACTTGTCCGTCCACGTAGGTAGCGTCTACAAAGATATAAAAATTGTGTTTTTGTTTGAAGCATCGCATGCTACAGGTTGAGGCCGAATGTTTTAGTTGTGGTCTTCTAGGTAGGAATGAAAAGGCCAATTTTTTTAATTTTTTTTCCATTAGTTGTGGTTAAATTTGTGGGTCAGGAAGTTTCTTCTGGTCACATTCCTATCCAGAAGACCACAACTAAAGAAAAAATATATTTAAAAATTGGCCTTTCATATGATTTATCTATGAACCAACTTGAAAAGAGTTCAAATGGAGTACACAAAAGAGAGATGAAGATGCTCTGGTAAGCCTTTGCTAGTATAATTTATTAAAAACAAAAAAGAAATGAACTACCAAAATATAATCCGATGATCTTGCAAAATGGTTTGTTCAAGTATAGTATAAAAATTGAAGGAATGGAACTGATTTTACATTTTTTGCCAGATAAGGGAACTGGATTGTGAAGTTCTCAATTTCTGTCAACCAATGAACCAATCCATTCAAAGTTCTGAACTTAAAACTCTAGTTGTACCAATCACGTAGGAAGTAGACTTCTAAGAACTCAAGTTCTAAACTTTCCTGGACTTCCCGGGTACCAATCGCACCCTTACAAAAAGTATTAAGCATAATTTACATTGGTTTCACTCAATCACACGCAATGGTCCTTTTATCTCAAAATCCTGGGTTAGTGTAATCTTTGATGCCTAAAAAACAAATTATCCACTTACAAGCGACAAGCACGCACCCACGAGAAACTGAGTGATCTTCGAAATGGCTTATGCGGCCTCAAGTCTGAGCTTCGTCAAACTTTCACTCAGAATATCGGCTGGTTCTTGAAGCTCTGTTTCCTTTGACTCAATGGTTGCAGCAGGCTTTGCTGTTTGATTGGTAACATCACCATTGCCTAGTTCCAGTTCTAATTTACCGAATTCCTCTTCAAGTTCCTCGTCTTCTATCCCCATGTGTTGTAATGGCATCGACTCTGCAAAAAGAGGATAAATGAAATGATATGAAGTAAACTTCACTCAAACCCCAGCGCACAATCTGAACTCTTTTTTATCCTGTAAAAACCACATGCCTGTCCCTAGTCTAGGTTTTGAATGGGAGTGACGGCAGATTTATAGGCTTATAGCCAATCTATTACTACTTAAATATCAACCAACAGTGTAAGAAGTAAATATGAACATACCTAGAGCTCCCTGTACTTTATTCTGTGATGCAACAGCTTCCTCAAACTCTTGCAAATGGTGGTGAACTTCCTCTATACTGATCTTGTTCTCCTTGATTGCCTGAGTTCCAATTTGGATGGTTTCTGAAACCTACGGTCACAGATTAACATAAAATCTCCTGAAAACAGGTATTCGATTGCAAAAATGAATAAGTACGTAGGTGACCGGTCAGTAACCTTCTTTGTGGATTCAGCATCAGCAATGACACTGATGACCTCTTCAACTCGATCCAGAAGTGAAGATAATAACTTAACGAGAGAAATAAAGAGAAATTATCATATACAAAATGAGTTCTCACCTTTCTAAAATTGATAGAAAGTTGAATTTTGTCTATTCTTCTCAAAATACTCTAAAATGAAATAACATGGTTAAAACATACATGAGTATTTTGGTGATATGACCATACAATTTTCTCTCCTAACTTATTTGTATCTAAATAAGAGAAAATAAACATGATTTTTTATTATCTTCTTTCCATTTCTTTTCTTTTCTCTACTTTTCTGTCATTCATTGTTATCCAAACACATCATTAGATTTTATATTAAAGATGAGTTTCCCACTTCCACTAAAAACTATAGAAAAGTTTTAAAAAAAACATATGAAGTCAAGTCCTAAAAACTAAACTTAAAGTAATTGGCTTGCAGAAAAACTTAAACAAATGTTGGAAATTGAACTTTTCATATGAGTTTTGGGTAATTGGTTCCATAAGTTTAAAGACTTCCGGAAATTATATGAGTGATTTTCCCATTTCCACTCAACAACGGGAAGAAATCTGATTTATCTTAAATTGTTGTTTTCTAGTAATATCAAAAAAATAGATAAAATTTGATAAAATTTTAAAAGAATCATGAAAAAATAATAATTAGAATAATATAAAATTTAAAAAATTATTTGACAAAATATAAGTCCTATAAATAACACGTTTAATATCATTTTTATTACATTAAAAACGACATCAACGAATGCAGGGATTTGAATTACGCTTCGAAGGAAAAGGATATCTCGGATAACATTTTTATTAAACAGAAAGGCGTATGGACGAGAAAATGGTTCTTCGGCACCCCTCCTCCCTCGATTCCACATTTTTCTCTCCTCTCTCTCTCTCTCTCTCTCTCTCTCTCTCTCTCTCTCCGCCGGGCACCCATTTTCTCCTCCCTGTCTCCGGCGATTCTCAGGTAGGTCTATTCTCCTTCTTATCTTTGAAGTTGATTCGAGTCCTTTTCATGTTGTGGTCCACATCATCTAAGAAGCATTGAAGGAGAGAGTATGAGAGTAGCAATGGAATGTTGTTTGGCCTGTGATGATGCCTTTTGGAAGGTTATCTGATGGTGCAATTCCGAATTTGGTTGTTATTGTTATCGTTGTCGTTATCGTTGTTGTGTTTGTCTTGGAATTTAATCACCTTATCAATATCATATGGTTTGGTATGGTTAAGATTTAAGAATTATTGGCTCCCTTCTAATTTGGTATGGTAGACATGTGATTGTCTTTTTATTCCTAATAATGCGTATGGAACTAAAACGAGAGTGATTGATGTATTTTAAAAACAATTAAAATGTCCTTTTTTTAAGATGGTACAAACTACAAAAATGAAAATGTAAGCACTTGCAGTAAGAGTTGGAACACAATTTGTAACATGAATTAAACTCAAATACTTAATTTTCCCCCGTTTTTCTTGTTTTAATTTTATCTTACCTCCCAAAAATCCTGATCTCCTACACTACAAGATGTAAGAGGTGTATAAGATTTATTTTGCTAAAAGGTAGCGATGCATTAGATTATTAATGATATTTTTGCGTTTATAAGATAATTTGTAGTTTTGTACTGTTTATTTATTACAATTTGGGCAACACTATATAAATTGTGGGGGAAAGTTTTGCATTTCCGGTGATATATTGCTTGTGATGGTAACACTAGACTCATTTTTAAGTTCCTATTTTTGGCTAAAAGCACTTTTGTGACTAGATATTATATTTCCAAGCATGATATAGATTATAGAGTATATATTCATCCTACCTCCTAAGTCATACAAGAGTTTAGGGCTCTACTATTGGACTGTTAATATGCACCGACATACAATATTGTGATAGTAGACTCATATTCTTATAGTTCCCAGCAACTTCTCGGCAACCCAAAATAATGGCATTTTCTTTGAATTTTGAACTAGTGTATATTAATTAATATATACCCTTTGTGTGGTCCATCTTTTGTTAAACTAGACTGTACTAACATTACAATGTGACCGGTTTTGTGAGCATATCAACTGGATTGTCATCGGTACCAATCTTCACCGTCACCACACTTCCTTCTAGGATCATCTCCCAAATGAAATGATACCTCACGTCAATGTGTTTGGTCCTCTCATGATGCATTTAATCTTTCATCAAGTGAATGACATTATGGTTGTTGCAAATGACGCTAATTGTATTCTAATCCGAACATAACTCTGCATATAATCTTTTCAACCACAAAGGTTATTTGATGCCCTCGGTTGTTGTCATGTACTCGCCTCCATAGTAGACAGAGCCGCAGTATGTTGCAGACTCGCCTTCTAGCCAATTGCACTGCCTCCAACTGTGAAAACATATCCGGTCATAAATCTTCTCTTGTCACGGTCGCCCGCATAATCAGCATCAACGTACCCCATCAGAGCATCTGCGAACCTCCCAAACTCCAAAGACCATTGGGTGAGCCTTTTAGGTATCTCAGGATCCACTTCTAACAATCTCCATCCCATGCTGTAGTAGCTTGTTTGAAGATTTATCTTGGTTTGCTAGTACGAATTTGTCAGTGGAAGCCTGGAAGGTTATTGTCTGACAATCCAAGCTAAGAGAATATTTATGCAACAAACCTAAGATGATTCAGCAAGTGATTTTACTGCAATCATTATCCACGTTCATTTTTTTTGCAGACTCATTTCTGATGGTGCATGGACCTGGATAAAGCTTCATTTCTAGATCTTCATGATGGCAGAAAATGATTCTAGCGTTCCTAAAAGGTTAGCACATCATGGAACCACTCAGCGTCACTTTGCTTTTGTTGTCGTAATTCATAATTTCTCGTGACACATGTTTCTTCTATTTCTACATTATACTTCACTAGGGTGAGAATACAACATGAGAAAATTATTTAAACGTTATTTCAGATATCTGACATGATTACAAAACTCAATCTCAAATACAAACCAAAAACATGTTCCCCATACAAATTTTAAAGCTTACAAATAAGTATTAGAAACTTAATTTCATAATCACAATGACTTACTCCATCAATCTAATTATAAATTACATAATACAACACAAAATATTATTTGGGTATCTCTTGCATGTCTTCATTCCTGAAGAGCATAAATGCCTTTTCATGAATCTTCGCTATCATCAAGATGCACAAAAACTGATGCTTCACATCTATACATATGCATCCAGAGATGGTTGCAAGAACAACACTTTTATAATGTTCGACAAATCACAAAAGATCTAATAGCACACAAATAGCACACAACACATCAAACAACAGTCATACAGATGTACTTCAGCAATCGCATGACTATACATTGGTCTCTTTCTTCTCCTCCGTAGAAGAACTCTTCGAGCTTGGAGACTTTCCCAAAATCTTCTTCTTCACCTTTACAATCGAGTGTTTGACCTTTGAGATAATGTAGGATGATTGATGTGGACTCTTAGATGTCTGATCTTGCTTAGGAATCTCCTCGGGTACCTTTGGATTATTAACATCTTTCATAGTCTCTGTTGAAGATATGTCGACACTTTTATCAGTCAATTCCATCTGTTCTTTTACTTTCTCCAACGTATCATAGTCTACTTGTTCAGATTTTTCTTGCTCCACTGGAACCTCTAATTCGGAAACATTTATTGGTTTGTCAACAAAACCATCTGACCTTTTGTCATTCTCATCTTTGGCAACAACATCTGATGTCTCGATTGTATTTTTCGTGTCACCTTCTGTATCCTCCTGTTCTCCTGTTTCAACACCTTTACTAGCTCCAATTGCATCAGAAACAACTTCAGTTGCAACTTCTGCAGGTGAAAGCGATACCACCAAGTCCTCGATTTTGCTTGGATCAGCTAATTGGGTGATTTCTCCTGTCGTGGTTTCTAACTTTTGTAATCCTTCGACAACTTCACTCTCGATTACACCTTCATCAGTAGAACGATCAAGTGAACCATGCTCAGCCGTAACATTTGTGACCAATTCACCCACCTGTTTCTCAGTTTGACCCGTGCTTCCATTAGCATCTTTGTCAGACTTAACATCATTTGATTCAGGTTCAGCTGCAGGTTCATTTTGTTTATTAAGCTCAGTAGTCTCGACACCAACAAGTTCTACAACTTTGGCCAAATTTTCATTTGCATTCGAGTCTTCTTGTGAAAAATGTTCTCTCAGTGAAGAACAACTCTTAGAAACTTCATTTTCTGCGGTCTTCACCACTTCAGATGTCTTTGTGTCAGCAGAACCTATACCATCTGATGGAAGAATTGGAGCTTTTTCTGGATTAACTACATTTTCAGATGTTAAAGGAGAATCACTGGGCGCTTCTAAAGATTGCGCAGTATCAGTTTGAGGTTGTTGATCTGCGGGCTTACTTGCATTTTCAGCAGTCTGTTTGAGACTTTCGCTCGGCACGGATCTTTCTTCAACAACTTCAGTTTTAGATTCAGAACTAGTTGGAGTACTATGCTTCTCCTCTATTGAGATATTCTTCACTGAAATTTCAGTTTTAGAGTCTTTAGTGTCCTCCATTGTCTTCTCTTTCATTGGCATTGTCCCATCTTTCATCTCAGACACATTTTTAGTTGAGTCAACATCTTCAGAAACCACTGTTGTATCAATGTCTTTTTCTTCTTCTTTTAACTTAGCAGTGATCTCACCTTCAACTTTTGGAACACCAGTCAGACATTCAGAACCTGATTCTGCTTTGATAATGTCTTCCTCAACTTTTCCTGTATCTTGATAGCTGGAGTCCTCACCATCCACTTCAATGTTTTTCTGTCCCTTGAGTGGTGATGGCTTGTTTTCATTTCTGAGAAATTTTCCATTTGATTCAGAACTTCCCAAATCCACATCCTTTTGCTTCTCAACTTCTTTTTCTGAAACCTCTGTTGTGAAGGAAGCAATGTCATTTTTGGTATCCTCGGCAGAGACCAAAGAACTTGGATCCTTTTCTGCTTCTATTTTGCTTTTGTCCCCCTCAACCGGAGCCGCTTCGTCTCTCTTTTCTTGCATCTTTCCATTTAACTCAGTGGTGATTACTCCTGAACTTGTTGATTCCACTTCATTGACTTTATTGTTGCTTGATGGAGTTTCAATCTGTTTCTCAACTTTTGCAACGCCAAGAGGTGCTTCTGAACTGGAGTCCTTACCATCTATATATAAATCTCCTTCAGCTGGTTTTTCCATCTCTTTTTCTTCAGCTACACTGTCTGGAGGAACAATTACATCCTCACCTTTTTTCGCAACAGAAATTTCCTGCTCATTCAATAGCTGCGAATTTCACAATGTTACGGGTTGTGATCAATAAATGAAATTTAGTAAGTCTTTTATAGGATGGTTTATGGTTAATCAGTTGTGGTCCCTAAAGAACAGGATGTTGTAAACACTTATCATGAAAGGGAATTACTTGACAATCCATTCCACTACGATTATAGGAGTAATATATCTGCAACAAGTGACACTTTTTTACTAAAGAAAGAACATAAAAATTTTGGCTAGAAAAATATCAATTGAAAGTTGAAATCTGTGGAATTTTAGGTGGAGTTGGACCTACAGGACAAGAAGTTTATGTCCATCCATCAACAATCACCATGCTTCGATTATGATTATGCAGAAACTATAAATGTAATATGATTACAGAAATGGAAGGATCATAAATGTCATCCATCATGATTTCCTTAAATGTAAGGACCAAGGAAAAAATATTACATTATCCTAGCTTGTGAACCAGATCAGGGACGACATAACATGTAATGAAGTTTCGTCTTCTTTAGCTAAGTTAAGGTAAGTTTCAACAAACAAATGTAAACTGAATCTTTTCCGGTATTGCTGGGCGAAAGATAGAGTTCCCAGAGGGTTTGTATTTAAAGGAATATTTGAATAATTATAGGGGATTTAAGCATTATCAAAGTAATAAGATCAGATGAATTTTGTATTACGTCTAACCTTTTCAAAATTTTATTTATCCGAAATTGGATATTCAAATAGAAAATAATTATGTTTAACTGTTTTTACTTTTTACTGTAGAACTTCAATTTTGACATTGAGATGATACCCTTATATATTTTTTTAACGATTTTACCCGACATTAAATAGTAACATCTACCTTTTTTTAGGATATTAGAAGAACTCCATCCATCAAGTAATGGTACCGCCAAAGCCCTCAATACTCCTCTCTATCTCTTCTAACCTTGACACTGATCTGTTCATGCTTTGTTTCCGTGTATGTTGATCATCTTGTCTAGTATCCTAAAGCAAATATTTTTTCCTCTTGATCGTCCATCACATTTGTTGCTAATGTATCTCTCTCTTAATGGTGAGGTTGGAATTTTCACCTAATTTCTTCACACCTTTGTAATCAAATATTACAAGGCAAGTTGGATATATGCTCAAATACTTCATCTTGAGTGGGGAATTGGGGATGTTAAAGCTTAAAATATATGTTTTGATATTGTATGATTTTATATGTTTAAGATATTACCTAGTCGTCAATGTAAGTAATGTCTATTTCCTTTATTTTTGTTTCCGTTTTTCAATTTGATTGTACCATCTCATCCACAAGTAGGGTATGTAATTAGGGGTGCAAACTCTCTAGACAAAAAATTATTTCCTTATTTCTGTATATAGTCCTGTATATGCAATACAGTTATACAGATGTAGATAATGTTTATTTACAGATATGGAACGTTCATATTCATGTTCTCAAAAAAATGCATACAACAAGGAACTGTTCCCAAGTTGGTATCTTCAAGATTACAGAATGATTCCCATATTTTGAACTGGTTTCCTTTCATCAAAAGTCTGGGATATCCTTTTTTACAGAGTTAGAACTTCTGTACTTCGAATAATCAGCAAAAGAAGGATAATAAATACATATAGTATTTAAGTGACTGGATTAGAGTGCTATTCAAGCTTACTGGTAAACTTAAAACTCCACGAAAAAAAATAGTTTATTACATAGATACTCTGATGCAGATGTTTTGTGTGATATATATAAATAGAATTTTTTCAAGGAACATGCTATTTGGATTCAGAAATCAACAAGAACAAAGGAACTGAACATGAACATCACAAGTAAAAACCACGTCAATTACCAATCACCTTGACACAGTTTCTTACGAAAAAAAGGGGAAAATAAGAATGGTCTACTTTTCTCCAGATATTTCAGTTACTTATTTCCAAAGTAGCTATACTACCACCTTCAACTTAGTACATAAAACTAGGCATACCAGAAAACAAAACAAGCATTGGGTGATGAGGAAGACTTACTTTCTCAGGAGCTTGTTGTGCTGCCATAGTCTCACTCTCCATGTAACCAAAAGCAAGTGAGGCCACCCTAAGCTTTCAGAGGAGTGAAGTAGAGGAAGAGATAACTGAAATAAAAGTGACAGTATTGACTGAAGCAAACACCCTAAGTTATAAAAAAGAAGGATCACACATAGACAACATTAGCTGGCATGAGTGCTACCTATGGCTCAATAAAATAGTGAAGGCATAATGCAAAATCTGTTAGGAGGGGTCATGTCCATTTTATATATTCTGGGATGACCCTATCAAGGGTTAGATACATATGATTGGTTCCTCTAGTTTGTAATTCTTACCTAACTTGATTCAGCATACTTTGTTTTTGTTTTCCTTTTTTGAAAGATTATTATCACTCAAGCTTATAAAACTTTTTTTATAACATAAGATTCTTCCTTGATTGAGTTTTGGAAAGAGTTATTTGTCCACAATCCAAAATGTTATGAGACAGCGATTGGAGGGTGCTTGGGATCCCTCAGGGTTACTTTCAACTAGCTGTTGCCTTTGGAGCAAGGGGAAAAAACAAGTAGTACCGGCAGTATTTTAGATAGACGAGGGCCCTCTTGCTCAGTGCAACTTCCCTGTCCTTATCTTTTTTCAAAGGCAAAAGTTAAGAGAAACAGCACACCCACATGCACCTTTTTTGTGATTCAGCAACCAAACACCACAAATTTCCCATCCTCGGCATTAACTCATTTTCAATTAGAGATAAGTAAGAGGTGAAATCTGCTTAGATTTCGAATTTGTATATCTTAGACAGTTAAACTTTAATTAAATCTTTATTCATCGTTCGATATAGCTTTCGGAAATATATTATATGCTTAATTGAAGAGTGTGTCCATCTCTACTTGCAGGTTGGAGGTTCATTGAACAATCGCTGCAACCTGGTCCATCTCTACTTGCAGGTTGCAGGTTACATGCCTTTAGACAGTTAAACTTTAATTAAATGTATGTCCATCTCTACTTACAGATCTAATTGAACAATATATTATATGCTTAATTAACTCATTGAAAATTCATCATGTCTACTTGCAGGTTGCAACTAAACTAAACTTAGTGACGAAGGAAAAAGAATTTGATTGTGTTGGAAGAAGGTTCTTTTCTTCTGATCTTTCTTTTGTTTGATAAGGTCATTCATCTGAACCTGACAAGCTCTTTTCCATCCTTTAACATTTTTAATATATGATCTGTTTACTTTATTTTACAAAAGTCAATACTTTTTCACAAAAAAGTGGCAAATGAGTATGGAGGAAGTTGCAGACCAGTCTAGCAAGGAAATTGTTTACTTTGTCACAAAGTTAAGAATGTAGTGGTGGTTATGATCATAAAACATTTCTATTATTTTAACATGATTACTAACAAACCCTATTATTAAAGCATTGGATATTCTACATTGTCATAATCGAAGTGGTAATATTTCCACCCTTGTGGTCTTGTGGACCCTCTCCTGCCCAAGCTAGTCCTTTATTGGTTGGATTTTGTTTCTGGTTTCTGTCGTCATGATGTGTCCAGAGCTGTACTTGTCGGTTTTTGATTGCTTTGGTTATGTTCTGATTGGTAACTACCATGTTGATCAACTTGTTACCCTTATATATAAGTAAATATTATATCCTTTCATTGCCATTTAGTTTTTTAGCTTGTTTTTTTGATAATTTTGTTGGATATGTTTTGGAACGGTTTGTTGGCATGTTTGTTATCGTTGGAGCCTGGAGGTGATGTATGTCATCCTTTTTTACCAATCATGTGGGAATGATCACTGCAATTCTAACTCCGATTGTTCAACTTTCTTGTCCCCAACAATCACGACAACTACTTTGCATATGATGATGTTGACACAAAAAAAATAATCTCAAATCAAAATAATTTTTCTAGTAATCGTCGACCAATTGTCGTCCCAGCTTAGTAGAAATTGGAACTCTATCGAGATGAGACTAAGCAACAACATCAAAATGAACATTAAGGAATCATTAATCTTTTGATATATGCTTATCAGTCTAAACATGGAAATATAGTCAAAACATTAAGAAATGTGAAATTTCACAATATTCAAAGAAGAAAATGAAAATTTTCCATTGAGAAAACAGAATAATAATTACAAAGCCATGCATATCCAACGTGAATAACTTCTATACATGCAGCATGCTGTGTTGAATAGGCACGTATAAGTTTCCATGCATAAATATTTGAAAGATTAAAGTCCTCAACTAACTCTCCATTATTATACATAAACAAATATGGATGGATATGGTCAAAAATATATGAACATGACTTGTAACAATGTTTTCATACGAAAGCATCAAAACCCAAACGTGGCAACATGTGGCAACCGTTCCACACGATCATACCCATAATCTCACCCATCATCACACGTTCTCCTCCCACTTCTATTTCTCTTCCTCTATAAAAGAACATAATATACATATACCCAAAAAAAAGAGACTACAGACCAAAAAAAAGGGAAGAACGGGACAGACCAGAAAAAGGGAGAAATTGTGAAAAAAAAGAGTAACCAGAGAAGAAAACGGAGGGAGAAAGAAAAGAGAGAGTGACGTGAAGGGAGAGGAGACCCAGTTTGGTTCTTTGTTGTCGGTGAGGAGAGTTCGACGCTCCTTGCGAGAAAGCCGTCTTCGGTCTTAGTAATTCCCTTGACTCCGGCTCCTTTATTCCAACTCCGGCTCCGTCGATCCCAACAACAGCAACACCGGCAACAATTGAACAACTCCGGACGCATAGCTTCGACAACAATTCAACATCTTCGGATTATTCCAACGAGCACGTCCACAACTTCGGCAGGTGCAACATTAGTGTCGGTGATAGTTTCACCTTAAAATAAAAAAAAAAGAATAAAAAAAGTCATGCCGGCCACTGTCCTATTTAGAAAGGAACGGTCTCCGGTTGGCTTCTAAAATCACGTCATTCCGGCCACTGTCCTATTTAAAAAAGGATTAGTCTCCGGTTTGATCGTTTACATTTTAATAGAATAAAAAAGAGAGTCATTCCGGCCACTGTCCTATTTAGAAAGGAACAGTTTCCGGATGGTTTCAAAAAAAACACGTCATTCCGGTCACTGTCCTATTTAAAAAGGATTGGTCTCCCGTTTGGTCGTTTCTATTTTAACAAATAAAATAAAAGGACGCCGGAAGGCTGCCGAAATTTAGCCAAAAAATAACAAATACTCGAACCAAATAAATATAATGGTTCTACATTTGATACAAAAAATAATGATAATAACCAAAACTTGATCAAATTGGCTTATATCAACATATATGATTGGTCACTACCGTAATATTATGGTTCCATATGGACCCAATATGAACGGTAAAAATTAAACGAAGTAACTGACTCAGGAAAGTTTACATAGTCAAAACTTGTATACGCCCAGAAACATGAATATTAATGGGAGGAAATAAGAAAAATATATATATGTTGAAACGTATATTCAAGTGGATTTGGTTCACTCGACTAATGGAAAACTTGGATAACCGAAAGAAATATGTGCAAGGTTATTTGTTATTGGTGTTAGAATAATGATTACACCGAGACCGTTTGATTAATAAATTAATTTGGAATCAAGTCTGGAACTCATCAGACATGAATCGAAACGCCACTTAGAAATCAACATCTTGGTTTCTTAAGATTCAAACACCATCGTACGTTCTGGAACATTGCATAATCCTGCCACCGTCGTTTATAAATATTAAGTTAATAAATACAATTATATTGTCGACATATATGTGGGTTTTACTTTCTGTTAAAAGGTTAATTCTTCTATGTCCTAAGTAGCCTTCAGACTTAAACGTGTATGGAGCCATGAAACATAGCCATCAATAAATACCATTGAGAGGACAATAGAATATATATAAATAATAATAATACAATGACAAGAATAAAAGTGGGAAAGGAAACTGGTGGCAATTTTCCTTCACGTACGTATACCTGCCTGGAGCCATGGATCTTAGCATGCAAGTGGGGTCCTTTTGCACATTAGGTCCAAATTAGATCCAATTATAATGCAAGTCCCCATGTAAGACTTAACCTAAAGAAAAGAAAAAAAAAGACAACACCGTAATAACACAATGGTGAATTTACAACTTAGTCCCCTTAAAAGGATGAATCACAAACTCACCCCTAAATGTGGATAAATTGCAATGATATATAAGTTGTACCATTGATTTACATATTGATCCAAAGTTGTAAATTGATCCTAAAATACAAATAATCCCTGTAAATGGATAAAACTACAAAACCACCCTTAAAGTTGGATGAATTGTCAATCCAAATCTTTAAAGTTATAAAATATGTCAACCAACCTAAAAATCGAAAACAAACATAAAACCTAAATATTGACTGCTCTAATAATAAGAGAGGATGCACGCCAAGCTGGATCTTGGGTTCCCTCTCTCTTATCGTGGGAGTGATCAAAAACTAAAATATGAATTACCTTAGTTGTAAGTGAGGATGCACGCCAAGCTTGATCTTGGGTTCCCTCTCCCTTACTGGCGATGGAGTCTTCATTTAAAAAATCAAATAAACAAAACAAAATATACACAAACCCTCCGGGTCACGAGGTTAAACTGTCCAACACACATAACAAATTATATAAATAAAATATTCTCCTAGTTATGAGTTAAACTAACTATTTGATGATATTCAAATATAAGAATCATCGACAATATAACAAATACATACATATAAAACCCCTCCGGGTTACGAGGCTAAACTGACCAAAACATTATAATATCGATCAAAAGGATAATCGTCCAAACAAGTCCAATAATACATACACAAACCCTCCGGGTCACGAGGTTAAACTGTCCAACACACATAACAAATTATATAAATAAAATATTCTCCTAGTTATGAGTTTAAACTAACTATTTGATGATATTCAAATATAAGAATCATCGACAATATAACAAATACATACATATAAAACCCCTCCGGGTTACGAGGCTAAACTGACCAAAACATTATAATATCGATCAAAAGGATAATCGTCCAAACAAGTCAAATACATACATATAAAACCCTCCGGGTTATGAGGCTAAACTAACCAAAACATCATAATACCCATATCAAAAGTATAATTGTCCAAATAAATCCATATATACAAAACACCTCCTAGGTTATGAGGTTAAACTAACCGTTTGTACGATATTCTAATATAAGAATTATCGTTAACAAATCAAACATAAATCCCTCCGGATCATGAGGCTAAACTGTCCAACACACTTAACAAATTATATACATAAAATATTCTCCCAGTTACGAGATTAAACTAACTATTTGATGATATTCAAATATAAGAATCATCGACAATATAACAAATACATACATATAAAATCCCTCCGGGTCATGAGGCTAAACTGTCCAATACACTTAACAAATTATATACATAAAATATTCTCTTAGTTATGAGATTAAACTAACTATTTGATGATATTTAAATATAAGAATCATCGACAATATAACAAATAAATACATATATACAAAACACCTCCTAGGTTATGAGGTAAAACTAACCGTTTGTACGATATTCTAATATAAGAATTATCGTTGACAAATCAAACATAAATCCCCTCCGGGTTATGAGGCTAAACTGACCAAGACATGACGATATTGATACCAAAAGAATAATCGTCCAAATAACATACATATATACAAAACACCTCCTAGGTTATGAGGTTAAACTAACCGTTTGTACGATATTCTAACATAAGAATTATCGTTGACAAATCAAACATAAATCCCTTCCGGGTCACGAGGCTAAACTGTCCAATATACATAAAATATTCTCCCAGTTATGAGATTAAACTAACTATTTGATGATATTTAAATATAAGAATCGTCGATAATATAACAAAAACACATATACAAAACCTCCTAGGTTACGAGGCTAAACTAACCGCTTGTATGATATTCTAATATCAGAATTATCATTGATAAATCAATTATAAATAACTCATCCTTGTGATGAGGTTAAATTCACTAATATCAGGTTGTCTTCATCATGAAGTCGAAGCATCCAAACACATACAAAACCCTCCTAGTTATGAGGCTAAACCAACCATTTGGTGATATTCCAATATAAGAATCATCATCTCCATAACCAAATATGTACATAAATTTCCTCCATGTTATGAGGTCAAAAACCGACTAGATCGCGGTGATCATAATAAAGACAATCACCAAACCAAATCTAAGCAAACAAACTAAATTGCCATACACAACGGTCCCCTTCAAATAAATAAGGGAATAAATCGTCAAATCACGTATGGAATATATAAGTCAAATGTTTGCCTTAGTTGTGAGATTAAAGCTAACCATTGTTTGATAATCTCTCCTTATCAGAGATAAACTTGTCAAACGATGAAATATATGCTCGAATCTCTTTGGACAAGAAGCTAAATTATCATAGCAAGATGGTCCCTTTAAATATGAAAAGGAGCAAATCATCAGGCTCCAAAAACTCGAAACCAAATTGTCGCAGCAATATGGTTCCCTGAAATAGAAGAATGAATAAGTCATCAAGCTCCGACTCTGAACGAGACTCCATACAAATGCATCATCTGTGGCATCAACTCAATTGCCATGTACTCCAAGCTATTTGATATATGATAATAGTTTGAGAAATATGTATCATGTATTCATCTTTTGTACACCATATAAATGTGTCAAAGTTCATGTATTCCTATATCGAATGAAATGGAATATTGAATTTATATCATTTTGTTGTCATTTGCATTTTCTTTACTTAGCGTTACAAATGGTGGCATGATCGTGACAATAGAGAGGCATTCTTCTATACGAAGTTGTAAGGTGCGGAATTCCATTATGAATTCTTGAGAGGTCTTCGCAACACCAAAAATATATAAAACACGAAAGAACAAAAAACCCACGTTAAACAGATGAATTGACATCTTTATGATGACCATATAATATTGCGTATTTGGTGATGGTTTCAGAAGAGAGTCGCACAATTAGATTTGTCACTTACAGATATTGCAAGGTTGCCTAGTTTCCATTTCAATCCAAAGAAAATGTTATCCTTCTGAACCAGTTTGTGTAAGATGGTCTCATAAAGATGACAATAGAAATTTGCAGTGAAGCATACATAATTTAATTCATCATATGCAAATACATATTTCTGAATCATACACTTAACCAATGAATTGAAAATAAACTGAGGGTTATTCGAAGGTTAACCAAACAATATCATCAAGACAATAACTGTAGAACATAAACATAGAATGGCAATCACTCTATATATGTTCTGCAACTCACTAAAACATGTTAGACACAAACATATGCACAAGAAGAGCTGCAGCACCCAAAATGATTGAGCTATATCCGAGATACGCTATTTGCGCCAGACCTCGTATTAGCAGGAGAAAATGCAGAAACATTCATAGGCAAAGAACCTGAAAACAAAGTCAAACTATAATATTATTGGTGGATGAAACTAATTCTAATCAGATTCATGGGTTTGGCCGTTTGGGGGTACTTATAGTTGTAATTAACCCAGCCCATTCGTAAATGATCACTTTGTCTTTCAGAACAATGTCTAAGCACCAACATACATACAATCAAGTCATCTTCAGCATTGATCATGTTTTAAAAATCACAACCATCATTCTCCCATCCACATAAGTACAATTTTTATTCTCACAATCTTTACACTTCACTCCTCAATTGTGATTGTAACGTCCCGAAACAGCGGAAGATTTAAAATTTCGAAATAACGAATAAAACTGACAACTCAAGGCGGGAACGTCACTAATATATGAATATATAAATCCGGGTGCACCCAAAATACATGGAGTTTACAAAAGGTGTACAACTACAATCCAGATGAAAGAAATGAAAATACAAGTAGTCGTACGATCTCGCAAATGCCGAAGAGGATCCGACTCCAAAGCGCTCCGTCCTCGGTCACCACCCACCGGACCTACTGCGATCCTAAAAAAAATGCAACAACAATGCCTGAGTTTCCAGAAGGAAACCCCGTATACCAACTCACCTATATGCATGCATCACATAATGATCCTATCATACTAGTAGCATGTCATGGCATCAACAAATATGGAAAACAGTTCCCCCGAAGGGTAAAATAGGACATCAGTCCGACAATCAATCATCGGGTCTCCCGAAAAGACCTACTGCAGGCACATGCAGTCTAGTAGCCCGCGACATCGCACCCCCCACACGCAGCTACACTACACAAGGGTTCGGCAGGGAGCCTCTGTCACGTCTACGCGCCGATAGAAACAGATCTGTAAATCTCAGTGGTCGGGGCCACAGGGACCAACGGGGCCGTCGCCCGGAAGGTATAACAACATCATCTCGGTAGGTGCCCAGCCGAGGAAAACAACAAGCCGGCACAGCCTCGGCCCAACAATCATCATCGCCGGCACAACCTCGGCGGCATCACCGGCACAGCATCGGTGGTCCATCACAACGTCCGGCACAGCATCGGACGGTCCAGACCGAAGTCTGCCAGGTCATCGGGCTCCTCGAGCCGCGAACACCAACCGCGCCGCTATAAAAGCAGGGCAGCGACCTCCGTAGCCCCAAGGGCCGGTAGTCACCTCACCCAACGCCAGTTGCGTGCCCGCACAACACCAACACTGGGATCCGCGATCCCTCAGGCCTGCTATACT
This sequence comes from Triglochin maritima, assembly GCA_963682175.1. Classification (NCBI taxonomy): domain Eukaryota; kingdom Viridiplantae; phylum Streptophyta; class Magnoliopsida; order Alismatales; family Juncaginaceae; genus Triglochin; species Triglochin maritima. Next base: position 50,014,224 of record OY821774.1, on the reverse strand, counting down.
ACAAAGTGCCAACAAACATCTCAAAAGTCACGGTCCATACATGGAGGTGACGCGTCCCGAACACCCACACTCTTCCCAACGGCGGTCCCTGGGCAGGCACGCATCACGCGCCCACCGTCACCTCCCGGCTCACGCACAAGGCGAGGACACGGGTTTCCGTGGACAAAGTTGGCATTCACAACGGGACCCAGGAATTCAGTTCTGAGCAGATTCGGTCGACCGAAATAGTCTAACCGGTCGACCGTTTTCACGAGGAATTCGGTCGACCGAAAGTCTGAATCGGTAGAACTCACTGCTCAACACTAATTCCCCAACGGTCGAACAAAAGTCTAAAACCGGTCGACCGAACGAGGTCAAAATCCGGAGTCTGGTCAACATTAAATTCCACTCTATCGGTCGACCGACTCAGGGGTCTCGGTCGACCGAAAACAGACAGGGTCAACCTAGTATTCTACGTCATCAAACGGTCGAACGTAAACATACTACCGGTCGAACAAACATGCAATCGGTCGAACGCAATATAAATCGGTCGAACAATTCAAACAATACTAATCAGTACACTTAAGTTCCGGTCGAACACAACAAGGACCGGTCGACCGATAACAGGTAGAAAATCCCAACTCACCAGCAATAATGCACTACCGGTCGACCGCCCCAAGGCATCGTTCGACCGGTGAAGGTTAAAGTCGGGCAAACAGTGCTGAAACGGTCGACCGCCCGAAGGACCCGGTCGACCGTTGGTCGTCTTCAACCTCGCGCCAGCCGAGGTTTTACGAAGAACGCGTCGCCAGAGAGGTCCTCGACCTCCCCCGACCGACCAACAACACCCTTCCACAAGGGTGGGCAACAAAATCACACTAATGAGCGGCATACCTCAATAACGCCGGAGAAACGCCGGAGCAACGCTCGCGCCTCCGCACCCGCAACCTCCTCCTCGCTGCGACCTCCTCACGCCGGAGCCTCCGCGTCGTCTTCCTCCTCCACCGCTGGCCGAAACGCAAGGGAAGGAAATGTGAGGAAGGTGGTGGAAGAATGGAATGGAAAAGAGGAAGAAGAAGGAGTTCTTCTCCTTAAAAACCCAAGCCAACACCCCCACCATACCTCCCATACACCCCCACCTTACCTCTACACCCTACTCCATACCTCACCCATACCTCTCTCTCTCTCCAAGTCAAACCACCACCTAACCACCCCTTAATCCACCCTAAAAAGGGTTAGGGACTTAACAGTGATATTATCTCATTACTTTTCTTTCCTCCACGTCACTTTTTTCTCCATTATTTTATGTTTTTTCCTCAACAACTAATATATAACTTAATTCATTTACATCACTTAATGTAATTAATAAATAATTTGGAAAATTCAATACAAATATTATTAATGTATTACAATAACTTAAGCTACAAATAATTAAAACATGATTAAATAAATTACATTCTCATTCATCATTTCGTCCAAAATGATCTCGTATGTTCTCGACCAAGTCATTCTTCAAAGTCAAATGTGTAACTTTTTTTATTAAATCAACTTTATGCAAACAACTGTATAAGTAAAATTTATTTATTAAATCAACTTTATGTATTGTTGTTTAAATGTAATTTTAAGTTGCTCTTTAAAATATTATGAATTTTAGTTACTTCTGTTGTATACTTTTTGTTTTAGAAAAAATATACTTGAATTAACTTATAATTCCTAAATGTATTAAATTATTTTCAATAAACAAAATTAATTAGATTATCAAAATAAATTAATCTTAATAAGTAATAACAAACCCATTAACAAAAAACCAATAAAGAAAACCGAAAAATATTTTTTAATGGATGGGACCCACCCATGCGCAACAGTACCGGTGCGCCCCCATTCCAAGGGCGCACGGCAGGGATCCCCATTGAGGGGATCATGCACCCATGTATGAGTGAGTTTTTACCCCCACTGAGGATGCCCTGAGAGACATAACTTCATGTACATAATCAAAAGGTAAGAAAACCATAAAAGTGGATAACAAACCTCCTAAAATGGTGATTCCTATGTTTGTGTTTTTCAACCACCCAATACACCAGGTTGCTTTGTTCTGACTTTTGAGTATCAAACATTGGTTGAATTATTCTTTTGCTATAGCTTTCACTCGCTGAGGAATTGAACAAAAAAAGAAGTAAAAAGAACAACATCAAGTGGAACAATGTGTGGTTACTTACATCTTCATCCAGTTGTAATAGATAATCACGAGGTCCCAGATTCATGGTGGCCTTTCCTTCAAAGGTTAAGAGTTACAGAGGGAAACACATCTTCCAACCTGTTAAGACATAAAACCAGAGCATATCCACTTAACAGACTGATTCTTACTTTTACAGATTGCAAGATTCAAGATATGTTTGTACAATCTGCAGTGGTTTTTTGAGACTTGTAATACATAGGTGCATGCAGAGACACCAGATCAGGTCGAAGGGTGTAGTTTGGAAACTCACTTAGTTAGTATGGAACAATAATTATAGGTAGTTTGCAGCTTAGATTAGTGGATTATGACCTTCTAATTGCCTATAGTAATATTGGTGCATGAGAGGCATCGAGAATTATACGTCCAATCAAAATATTTGACCCTCCTAACTTAAATTCTAGCCCAATGAGCCCCTAGGTGTATGTTACAAGAATTAGGTATGTATTTTTACTACCAGTTGAATGTATTGCGTATAATGAAAACTATCGACAAGGCATAAACTTTACTGTAACAGACTGCACACGGTGAATCAGTGATTTGAGGAGCAACCTTACCTTTTGGTAACGTTGAAGCACCATGAATTCCAAGGCAGGGATAAGTTCCTTCGAAACATATAGAAGATCATTTGATCGAAACAAAATGAAGGTAAGCCACTGTTGCCCCTGTGTCGAAGAGAGTTCCTTGTCCATTTACGCCTCGAAAATCAGAAGGAGAAACAGGTAAAGGTTGTCAGTTAACAGCAATGCTTTGCATATTCACATGATAATGTGGCCTGTAAGTTTCAAAATACAAGAGGAGATCAACAAAATCACAAATGCATACTTATCAAAGCTTAACTGAAGCACATTAATTTTTTATCGAAGTTGGTATCGAGATGAGCAACGTACATGTTTGGGATAAGCAGAGTATACACGGTACCTGGGGCAATAATCTCGCCCATAACCAAGGTGCCTCCACCATCTTCTGTTCCTTTCAAGCAGTGAGAAAACACTTTGGGAACCTTTCCAGCAGAAGAGAGTTGAGAAAACACTGACAACGAGCTCTGCCCAAATCCAAAATCCCATCGCGAGCGGTATTGCTAAATCTCCCTGCTCGAGTGTCGCTGCATCTGAAAGTCGTCGTAAAGTCGTTGTGGTAGTAAACTCATATTCTTTCTCATAAGTCAGTCTTTGCTTTAATATAACAGTTTCATACTGAACTTCGACATTGCAACGAATGTTTGAATTGAACTTTACCCAAACATTACTTTGGCCGAGGAGTCACGGAAAATCGAACTGTCAGCAGTGATCCAAATGGTTCAAAGTGATCTGCCAACAACACACAAACAAACAAAAAGAATAGATTGTGAAACATTGGTGATCCAAAATGAAATGGTTGGTAGTAGTTGTTATATCGATATCACTTGAAGTGGGACAGCCACTGCAGGATGCGCAGCTGACCCAGAGGACATCGCTTCCCGTATCGATATGAACGGAAAATTCTTGTGCTGGGTTACCCAATCTCACTTTGGTGTAGTACAACCTATAATGTAAAATTGACAAGGCTTCAACACATATATGAGACCAAATAAAGTTCACTTAATATCACTCGAATAATTACTTGTAGCACATGGTTTTTGTCGTACCTGGTGAATGAAATACCGAACAAGTATAATTTAAATCCATACTAGTACTAGCAAATCCTAACAAAATGAACTAAAATATTTTGTAGGATATATTTACCCGAAGGTGAGGGGATCATGAGAACCATTCACTGTGAAGTCAATCACACTGTTTCTGAAGGTGACATTCGCCTTTAACGACAACAATCCACAGTGCGGAAAGGCCCTTTCGAGGGCCATTGTCGTCGGAAAACAGACAACGCAAGAAGTCATTGCAATCAATAGGAGAAGAAGTGGTGGTGGACTCATTTGGTGCATATTTGGAGAGGAAGAAAACATTAAAAACTTACAAGATAGAGGAAAAGAACGCAAGTAGAATTAACTGTAACAAGTTTTGGATATGATGGCCTAACTGAATTGGTACTTATAAGAAGATTTTTCATGAATGGTCAAGTAAGTCATCTCCATTCTATGGATGTGGTCCATTTCTGCAGCCTCGAGACAAAGATGGTATAACAATTGGTTAATTCCGGGTTTGTTTGTTCTCTCCCACTTACTGGCGGCTGCACTGTTCATTTATGGTGCTTGATATCTCTTCAATTATTCCCACTTGCTTTATTAATTTTGCCTTTTTATGCAGGTTAAGGTTTTGATTAAGTTGCAATTTTGGGTATGACTTAAAAGGTTCGTTCTCCTGTCCTGCACAAGATAAGATGTGATGCGGCGAAAATGTAAAATTCGGATGCATACGTTTTTAGGATTCTTGATTTTGATTGTGGTCCCATAATCTTGATCTATATATTGATACACGTAAAATAAGCATTCGAATAAAAGTAAAAACAACCTTATAAATCTATGTTGTACTTCAAAATTGACAATGACCGATTAATGTATATTGTATTAATTGCATCCAAGTAGAAGGTAAAATAATGGGTGTATCAGATCAGCAAACTTCCTTAATGATTTCATGGTCAGCTTAGATTCGAGGGAACTCCATAAAATGTGTTTTGGTAGTTGGTGGATGTTGATTTGATCAATTTAATTAAAGGTCGCAAGATGTTTGAAGTGGGAGGAGAACTTGGGTCTCCCTTTCTTGCTACTTCTTGTCTTAGCTGTGATACATGTTATTTTGCATCATAATATATCAAAATAGCATCTTCTTGCAAGCTGTAACGTAGAACAATAATCATTCCAAAACCATTGGAGGTGAAAAATAAAATTGACAAAACACATTTTTGTGGTGAAAGGAATCCATCAGCTTTTATGTCTTCGTGTGAATGAATAAGGATTACAATATTTTAAAATTTGATTGGTCCAATACACTGGAATTTCATTGCCAATTTTCCTAATACACGGACATTAACATCACCGAGGGTCTTGACAACTGAATCAATCCTTTCTAGCACAAAGTAAACTTCATTAGTCTTGCATCCATTTAATAACTTAAACCCATTGGAAACGATGTTATCCAAATCAGATTCTTTGAAGTCTGTTTCCAGGAAGCTTAAATTTGGATTTAACTTAGATTTTAGCTTCATCTTCTTGTTGAATCAGGAACCAAATTTTTAGGAATAAAATTCTTGTGTAAACATATTTTAGAAATAGATTCTTCACTTTATCAAATTTTATGGAATTTTACATTCCACACTAGTTTCAAATAGACCCTAAGATCATTATTTTTTAAAAACTTTACTATATGTATCGCTTGGAATTGGAGTAATTACAGAAAATGAGAAAAACATGGGGAAAAAATCTTATTCAGAAAATTTCCCTCTTATTAATTATTCACCTTTATTTCGTTATCCAATACCATAGAATAACACATTTTTATTTCAAAGTTATATTCCCATGAGCAAAAAAAATAAAAAAATCGAAAAGCATACACCCGCCACCGAAGTTAAAAAGTAGTTAGACCAACGGTAAAATCCATACCTAACTCACAAATTCTCCCGCCCCTCCACTTTGAGCGACCGTTACCACTCACTTCACAGCCATGCATGGAAGCTGCCACGTTTCTCCATTCTCTTCCACTCCCCAAACCCTATCTATCCTCCACTCCCTACCCGTCACTCTCCGCCGACGCCGTCATGTCCATACCCGACCTCAACCCCCTCCCTTCCCCTCCTCTGCTTCCGCCACCCAACGACCAACAAGGTAGGCGTTGTAACTTGCATTGGTGGTTTAATTCTCTCCTCTTTTGGTTACTTCTTTCTTTTGCTTGGGGTTTGATGGCTGTGTTTTGTTGTAGAGGATAGTGATGGGGATCTGTTCACGGTTCCGGAGGTGGAGAAAAAGGTGGTGCCGGAGGTGGCGGGAGGGCAGTGGGTGCGGAAGGGGCGGAACGCCGCGGATAGGGAGTATAGGAAGCTCAAGAGGTTGGTTTACTTGTCAACTCTCTTTTGTGGTTTTATTGTCGTTGGTTTTGTTGGTGTTTTTAGTTTGATTATTATGTAGATGGTATACTTGGTTGTTTGTTTCAGACAAAACTGAACTTGTGGTTAAAACAAAAAATAGAGATCTTGTTTGAGTTAGATGGATTTCACCCCCAAATAGGCTCTCAAACTCAAGGTAATTGAAGGTATCAAATATGACCTGACTAAAATTCAAGTTTGGCTCATTAATTCAATCCCCTTCATTTTAGTAAATTTTCAGCAAATGAAAACTAAGCTCCTACCTGGAATTACAGATTTTCCATCCGTAAACTTCCTGTCTTCTGCTGATTTGAATCGAACATTATCAGGAATGACTGCTTTGTTGATATTCATATTGGTCTTATACTGGGGGAGAGTTGCATGAATTTGAAGTAGCAACTCTGAATGATTCCATACCGAATCAGCACATCAATGTGCAATTTATTTTTCTTGTTATGTTTCTATATTTACCTAGTAATTGAGTATTCACTTTGTTTTATGTGCAACAAAATCAAACAGATTTAGTCCATTGTATAAAAAAAGACCATTATCTATCTCGTTAATGGGCTTCACTACATTTATGCAACATAGTCTGGAAGTTCGAATAACTGACAAAAATCCTATAGATACACCGTAATTAGTGACTGGATGATCATAAAAAGTGTGTATATGCTCAAGGATCTTAGTCTTCTATCACCGTATATTGTACTAATCAAAAAATGCTTTCTCTCTCTCTGATTTTGGTTCCTGTGGAAGAGGTAGCAGTCTCTGCTAATAAAATAAAGGACAGAAGTTAAACAAGTTCTAATACAAATCTTTCTCCGTGATTTGAATTTCCTGCTCAGCTTCCACTAGATATTTGTATCTTCAACTAAATGTAATGTGCTGAGTATCTTTAATTTCAGCTAAAAATGCTCTGCAATCGACATGTACTTATCGTAATTTACAATTGCAGGTTGCTCAGGAACAGAGTTTCAGCCCAAGAAGCCAGGGAAAGAAAGAAGATATATGTAACTGATCTGGAATCGCGAGCCAAAGATTTGGAGGATAAGAATTCCCATTTGGAAGAGAAAATTTCAACTCTGATTAATGAGAACACGATGCTTCGGAAGGTAGTTATCCTCGATCTATCGCTTGCATTATTTTCATATAGAATCTACTGTTACAGTTTATCGCCTTATGGTTTCAAAGTGATTTTATTATCATGGAACACTATTTTTTAAAAATGATAATACGATGACTGTTGAATAAAGTAACAGATTGTTATGGGAAAAAACCGTAACAACATATCTCGCTTCCGCCATACTGCATCTGCAAAGAGGTGTTTATAACTATGAAATATTTCCTGATTGTTTTAGTGACGAGCAGGTCCTCATGAACCGGAGGCCTAAAGTTGACGATGAAAGTTCTGATCCTCAAAATGATTGACCATTTAGAAGATCCATGTCTGCCACTCCTACTTAGTACTCAAAACCAACTAAATTTTATTTCTTCAGGATTCTATTTTTCACAAAGCATATGAAGACATCCAAAAGTCGTTTATATATTTTGTACTTCCTCTATTCTTTTGGATATATATATGTAATCTTCTAACAATTATAAAGTTAGATAGCTGCTAAGGTAGGTGCCTCGCATCAAAGGAAGATCAAGTCAAACATCTTTAACTACTCACCAAAAGATCATGTTAGTTTGGGCATTGTTATTGCTACATTCATTTTTGTAAGGTTCTGGAAATGGTTCTATATTTCTATAAAAAAAAGGGCGTTCTACGTGCAGGAAGAGCTAAATAAAACTATCATAAATTGACAGTATATGGGAAAAAATTATGAAACTGATAAATAACTGTACTTCTATTCTTTTATATGTTCTAATAAAGTGTTTGTAAGGGAAATTGAAGCTTTATCCACTATTTTTGAATGTGCTGTTTTTCTTACTTTTGTGACATTTTTTGTACTAATTTTCAACAATGGAGTATGATGTTCCATCAAAAAGTTACTGCTGAATTATCTCAAAATTTTCTGCTAATTCTTTTAGCTTCCAGTCCCAACTCTTAACTTCTGCTTATGGCTTTGTTCTCTCTTTGAGAAGTAGAAGAATTAGCAGGCAAGATAAAGTAGATGGGCATATCTGAAGGGCATCTATTAGCCAATTTCCAGAGGTTATGTATTGAACATATCACAGAGACATGGGCTGCTATAAACATGCATCTGGCCGATGAATTTTCAAGAATAGATCTTTAAGTGACTTTCTTAACATGCTGAGAGGCAAAAATGAATCAATTTGCATTGACCAATCCAACATGATTTAAAAAAACACAACATAAACACAAACAACAAAACAAATAATTCCTAGACATTGAAGTACTTAATATTTTTAGTAAAAAATCAGAAAAACCAGTTCTTAAACTGCAGTTATGGTTAGGGATACAGCGTCCAATAGTTAAACAACATATCAAAGATGATAGAAGACACAACAACACAAAGTAAATGGTTAAGGTAAAACTTTTCTTATCTGCATCTACCAGTGGCAATCATGAGAAAGAATCTACTATAACAAAGTACATATAGTGTACCTGCAGGAATAACCTCTCTCAAGCTTAAAACAACAAATCTCTCACTCTCTTTAATAGAACCAACTTCTGCACACCTGTAAGACTTACACAAGAAGGACAACTACTAGGGCTTTGTTCTCTTCGCATGCATGCAATCTCCATGTCAAACAATGTTATAGGATTTTCACAACTGGGCCACTAACACACAAGGAAAGTCTTTCAAAGACTATGATTGTAACTCCCAGGACATATGGTCTGCAATGGTATTATCAATTGAGAAACTGGGCTTCTAATTGACAAATGACTTCTTAACTAGTTAATTTGCCTTTTATTTTGGACCAATTAGCCATGTATCTAAGTGAACTATCGGTACAGACCTTGACTCCTGTGCTGGTTTCTCCTCTTCTTGGGTTTGTCTTTCTCATTTTATCTACACTCGTAAGGCAACTCTTCTCGACCAATTAGTTTCTACCCAAGTAGTTCAGTGAATCTACAAGACTACAACCAAAGCCTTTAACAGAATCTGTCCTACTTAAGAGAAGTATTTGCGTGGGCTGGTGACAATTTCTAAACTTGTCAAAATTTGTCTGCACCATTTTCAATCAAGATCAGAGATGGGCAGATTAATGGTTTGAAAATGACTTCTTTACAACATAAAATGGTCAAAGCAAGAAGCTATAGTGAATAAGTGAAGTTAGGATTCCCCACTTGCTGATCACATCATTCTTTATCTTTTGACTTACTACATAAGACGAGTTAGTGGCCACAATATTCACTTGTGGATTACATAACTACCGCACAATCCACAATTCCTGTGTTGCTGTATTGGCATTCCAATTATTGATTCTCATTGGAAAAACTTAGGGTAATCAAATTCAACACATTTCAAAAGACTTGATGGGGTCTTTATCTTGGTGCAACTTTTGGTTCCAACATTGTTGCAAATGAAGCATAATTAAACAACATTGCTCCACTAAAGTTTCATGACAAACAAGTAGCTAAAGACCACAACAATTTCCATCATCACATCACTTAAGCTTATCAAAATCAGCAATATTTATAGATTGTACGTAGCGTTTTATCAGTGTTGATTAGTGTTGGACAGAAACATTTGGTAGCATCTTAGATTCACATATTCTATGCAGCTTTCATTTTGTACTATACGTTGCACTTTAATCCATTAATAAATACCATTAAAGTGACAAACTTGTTTACGGATTAAAACCAATACCAAATACGCAGCGGAATCGAAATAACAAATCCAATTGACGGAAATTAAGAACAAATGCAAATCCAAAACCAAACCACACAAACACACAAGATTTAACGTGGAAACCTAATGCGGGAAAAATCACGGACGACACAACTCCAAATCTACTATAAAGAAACGTATTACAAGGAGATGTTTACATGAGACACAAACAACCGGCGAGAATACCTGGCTAAATTGCTCACACCGAATCAACAAGGATGTTCTCTCTCTTTTCTCTCAAGAACACAAAGTAGACAATAGAAATTAATCTTAATCTCTCATCTAAACAACAAGAGACGAAATTACTTTTATATAGTAGGCCAAAAATAAGTATAAGTTGCATCAAAATCGCGTGGAGAAATGTGTAAAACGTGGGCAGAAACTGAGTCAAACGGTCGACCGAACGGATGCTTCGGTCGACCGATCCTCTAACGGTATCGCAAACCAGCTTTTACCGGTCGACCGAAAATCGACAGTAACTTTTCTTGCTTGTTCGAGTGCATACTCGGTCGACCGAATCACTTAAGTTCCGGTCGACCGAAAACCAACAAGCACTTTTGCCCAGCTCCTCGTGTGTGCTCGGTCGACCGAATCCTAAGTTCCGGTCGACCGAAAATGACAGACACTTTTGCCCAGTTCCTTTTGTGTGTCCGGTCGACCGAAAATGGACAGACATTTTTACTTGACAAATCAAAACACACATCCGGTCGACCGAAACACTCATTCCGGTCGACCGAATCTCTGTTTTATTCCACGAATACTTTAATAACATATTCAAGGTAAACAAAAACAAAACCGATAGTTTTGGGTACTAATAGTATTACCGGGCAGCAGCGTAATTGTCATATCATGCATGATTTGTACAAAAATTATACATTTGGTCAAATGAAATGATCTATGTCAGCATCATTTCATTTTCATATATACCATTAAGATGACTTCTCTATAGACAATCTTAACCATCAGTCGTTTTCTCTGTAGAACCATTTTGCCGATAAGTTATATGCTGAGGGAACCATAATCGCATCATCATTTCCAGTCGTGTTAAATCAGAATTTTGGCAGTAACTTCAGGTTATTTTCAGTAATCCATGCTCTGGTGCATGAAACATGCAGATGACAATAACAGGGCACAATTTATCAACACAGACTATAACAGGACACGATTTATCAAGAAAGACAATAACAGGACACAAATGAAATAATTTGATGGAAAATTAAGGATTAGACATCATGATAGCGTTTATAAATGTAACAGCTGGTTTTGATTAAGTTTAACAGACCACATGGCTGTTGCTCCTTGATTAATAGGAAAGGACATGCCACCTGCACTTGTATTAGTGATAACAAAGTTGCTGACTTCCTATGTCAAACTTAATGATGTTATGCATGATCTAAGCTTGGATTAATAAGAACCATCCACGGGTCGGAGATTAGCCGACCATCAACTCCAAACTTAATCTCTTCCTCCTAGCGAGTTTCCTTTGTAGCACACTTTTGTAGTATTCATAGTTTTCCCTTTCTTTCTATGAGTAATGTATGATAGACTACATTTTATATTTTTTACAAAAAGAAATGCAATTTTGGAGGCTCGACCTCCCCCTTTTACTTGCAAAAAGAAAAAAAAGTTTATTTTCTTGATCAAACGAGGGAAATTTAATCTTCTTGCAAAATAACAGTTATGATAATGATAACGTTAATAATATTAAACGACATTACACATCGGAGCCATAGTTTTGGTATCATTCGATGCAAATATGTTTTCTCTTAATAATTCCCAAGTAGCCAGAATTATTTGATATCTATAAGTAAGGCAATAAGTTGGAATAAAGTCCTTAATATGAAATTATGTCTGTATTCTGTCTTCCCTTTTCAACGAAACAAAACTATTGTTGAGTTGCATAAATACCCATTGAAATAGAAAGGTGGTTGAGACATGCAATAGTGTTTAAGATATTAAATGGACAGACCTTTCACGTCTCTTTCTGTTCTTCATCTTTCCTGAATGTAATCATGAAAAACTTCTTTTATCTTGTTTTGATCTAAATATCTCTAACATTTTTGTATGGCAAAAGACTTTACTGTGGTTTATTACTTTAAGAGCTTTGAAAATCATCATATTCCATTATCTTATATTATGCAGAACTACATTTCGAACAATCAAAATGTTAAGTAAATAGTGAACTTCCAGACATATGTACCTTTATCCTTTCCATCCTAATATACCAAATATGTTATTATTACCGCGAATTATGGATGTTCTGTTGGAATATTGAGTTTGGGCTAGGCCCATGAATAGCTCAATTGAAGAAATCCAATGTTGAGATGAAGATGAGAACTATTGCCCCATGTGTCATGTGCTCACCTCTACTTTTTAGTCCCACATTGGCAAAGCTAACAAGTTGAAGGATGTTGATAAACATACTATTCACTTGTCACTTTGTAGGTGGAAAGAGAGGAGGAGAGAATTCTCCACACACACGCGCGCGCGCGCCCGTCCCGTCCCGGTCGGGGCGTGGCGTGGCGTGGCGTGGCGTGGCAGCGGGGGATTTGGGGGAAATTAGAGGCTTTAGCCTCAGGGTGATGGGTGTATTTATTTTTGGACCTCAAGGTAATTGTTTTTGCAATTAAGTCCTTGAAGGTTACAAGAATAAATACATATATATATATCATGACAGTTTCCTCCTAAATAATACACACGTTCTATTTTCCCATCATCTCTACGGAAACCGTCCTTCTCCGGCGATTTCCCTTCCCCGAATCCAAAGTTGTTCACCGTCTAATTCTTGCGAGGTTTCGCGCTGCTTTCGAGGTCCGTCGACTCCGGTGTACGCCTGTTCGACGGTGAGACCGTTCTATCCTGGGAGAAAACCGGCAGACCATCAAACGCACTGGTATGTGGGCCGATATTTTCTCTGAGGCAAGTCGCCTTCCGACGGCTCGGTCTATGAGGTCGTTTCTGATTCATGTTTCTTCGTTTCTTGTTTTCCTTTACATGTTTTTGTATGTTGGCTTTATCTGGATCCTTATGGAATATTTATTCGACATATGTAACTCACTGTATTACATGATCATATTTGTAATTGTATCAACAATCTCAGAGAAAATATTGGTAATTATGTCGTCTAATAATTCGTTTGCGCCAAAAGTGGACATGTCAGGCATGTCGGAAAAAATTTCCGGGCAGAATTTCAAACGTTGGCAACAACGTATGAAGATCTGGTTGACCGCTATTGGTTTAGGTGACGTAATTGAAAAGGCTTTCCCACTTTCTGAAACTGAAGATCCCCAAATCAAAGCAGCACAAGATCTGTGGATAGAGAAGGACAAATTATGTCGAGGTTGCATTCTGTTGGCTTTGTCCAACGTGCTCTTCGATGTTTATAGTTCGTCCTCCTCTGCTTCTGTGACTGCAAAGGATTTGTGGGATGAGTTGGATAAAAAATATAATACTGAGGACTTAGGTCATGAAAAGTATTATGTTGGAAAATTCCTGAAGTTTCAAATGGTGGAAAGCAAGTCAGTTACTGAACAAGCTCATCAGTTTATGATTCTAATCCATGGCTTAAAAGAGGCTGACATGAAGCTTCCTGAGAAGTTTCTGGTAATGTCAATCATTGAGAAGTTCCCTCGATCCTGGGAGGACTTCGGGATGTCTCTAAAGCATAGGAGAGGAAAACTAACTATGGATGACCTCATGGTTGCTATTGCAATCGAGGAGGAACATCGGGGTGAAAAACCAGTGATGCCTGTAGAGTTCCAACCAAAGGCAAACGTATTAATTGGATCCTCATCTAAGTCACATTTTAAAGGAAAACCACAACCTATTAATAAGACTAAACCCAAGGTCAAAATCCAGAAAAGGCCAACAAACAAACCATGTTGGAATTGTGGACAGGTTGGGCACTGGGCTAAGGATTGTCCATCCAAGAAAGCCAAACGCCAACAAAGGTACCACTGAATCGACTCCACATGTCAATGTATTGACTGAGGTGGATGAAACCAACAGTAAGTTTGTTTCTGTTAATCCTCATGTTTTTTCCATTTATGAACCACGTGAGTGGTTGGTTGACACTGGGGCTAATGTGCATGTATGTGCTGACAAGTCCATGTTTGTCTCTTACCAGCCTGTTGATCGTAGATCTGTAGCGATGGCCAATGGGAATGTTGCAAAGGTGCTTGGAATTGGACGTATCGACTTGATGTTACCTTCAGGACGAGTTCTTTCTCTGCACAGGACGCATCATGTGTCTGCTGTTCGTCGTAATATTATTAGTGGTCCGTGTCTGGTAGTTGAGGGTTATGAAGTAACATTTAAATGTAACAAAGTTGTGATTACTCTTTCTGGTACTTTTATTGGCAAGGGGTACTTGTCTTGTGGTGCTTTTTTAATTCATGTTGAACCTGCTTTTTTACATCGCTATTGGTTTAGGTGACGTAATTGAAAAGGCTTTCCCACTTTCTGAAACTGAAGATCCCCAAATCAAAGCAGCACAAGATCTGTGGATAGAGAAGGACAAATTATGTCGAGGTTGCATTCTGTTGGCTTTGTCCAACGTGCTCTTCGATGTTTATAGTTCGTCCTCCTCTGCTTCTGTGACTGCAAAGGATTTGTGGGATGAGTTGGATAAAAAATATAATACTGAGGACTTAGGTCATGAAAAGTATTATGTTGGAAAATTCCTGAAGTTTCAAATGGTGGAAAGCAAGTCAGTTACTGAACAAGCTCATCAGTTTATGATTCTAATCCATGGCTTAAAAGAGGCTGACATGAAGCTTCCTGAGAAGTTTCTGGTAATGTCAATCATTGAGAAGTTCCCTCGATCCTGGGAGGACTTCAGGATGTCTCTAAAGCATAGGAGAGGAAAACTAACTATGGATGACCTCATGGTTGCTATTGCAATCGAGGAGGAACATCGGGGTGAAAAACCAGTGATGCCTGTAGAGTTCCAACCAAAGGCAAACGTATTAATTGGATCCTCATCTAAGTCACATTTTAAAGGAAAACCACAACCTATTAATAAGACTAAACCCAAGGTCAAAATCCAGAAAAGGCCAACAAACAAACCATGTTGGAATTGTGGACAGGTTGGGCACTGGGCTAAGGATTGTCCATCCAAGAAAGCCAAACGCCAACAAGGTACCACTGAATCGACTCCACATGTCAATGTATTGACTGAGGTGGATGAAACCAACAGTAAGTTTGTTTCTGTTAATCCTCATGTTTTTTCCATTTATGAACCACGTGAGTGGTTGGTTGACACTGGGGCTAATGTGCATGTATGTGCTGACAAGTCCATGTTTGTCTCTTACCAGCCTGTTGATCGTAGATCTGTAGCGATGGCCAATGGGAATGTTGCAAAGGTGCTTGGAATTGGACGTATCGACTTGATGTTACCTTCAGGACGAGTTCTTTCTCTGCACAGGACGCATCATGTGTCTGCTGTTCGTCGTAATATTATTAGTGGTCCGTGTCTGGTAGTTGAGGGTTATGAAGTAACATTTAAATGTAACAAAGTTGTGATTACTCTTTCTGGTACTTTTATTGGCAAGGGGTACTTGTCTTGTGGTGCTTTTTTAATTCATGTTGAACCTGCTTTTTATAATCGCAATGCTATTTCTGTTAAAGATGTGTCTTCTCCTGTTGTTTATTCCATTGAATCTGGTGATGTTTGGCATAAACGTTTAGGACATGTGAATTATCAATGTTTGAAAAGAATGATGAATTTAAATATGATTCCTAGGTATGCTATTGAGAATAAAAAATGTCAAGTGTGTGTACAAGCTAAACAACCGAAAAGACCGTTTCATTCTGTGACTAGAAATACTAGTATTTTAGATTTAGTACACACTGATACTTGTGAATTCAATGGCATGTTAACTAAGGATAAAAAGAAATATTTTATCACTTTCATTGATGATAGTTCAAAGTATTACTATGTTTATCTTTTGAAAAGTAAAGATGAAGCGTTATCTAAGTTTCTTATTTTTAAGAATGAAGCAGAGACACAAACTGAAAAGAAACTTAAGAGGTTGAGATCTGATAGAGGTGGTGAATATACGTCCAACCTGTTCGAACAAGTGTGTCAGGATTCTGGCATAGTTCATGAGGTGACGGCGCCGTATTCTCCACAATCTAACGGAATTGCTGAACGGAAAAATAGAACATTATCTGATATGATTAATGCATTATTAGAGAGTTCAGGATTACCCAAATATATGTGGGGAGAAGCTTTGAATACGGCTTGCCATATTCTGAATAAAGTTCCTCAGAAACTTAAGGAGGATAGTCCATTCGAACTCTGGTGTGGTCGAAAACCTAGCCTTAAATATCTTAAAGTTTGGGGTTGTTTTGCAAAAGTGTTAATCCCTGAACATAAGAGGAAAAAGCTTGGTCCCAAGACTGTTGATGCAATATTTATCGGATATGTGATTAATAGCTATGCGTACAGATTTTTGGTAATCAAGTCCGAGATATCTGGCATAGATGTTAACACAATTGTTGAATTTCGTGATGCCACATTTTTTGAGGATGTATTTCCCATGAAATCTGGAGTTCCTCAACAAGTTTCTTCTTCAGTTGATCCTTCTACGTCTGGTTCCATCCACGAACATGTGGAAAGGATGACAAATGTGGGGGCAGATTTGTCTATTACCGATTTTGAGTCTTCTCAAACTCAAGTTGAAATTGAACCTAGAAAGAGCAAACGTTCTCGAATTGCCAAAGATTTGGGAAGTGATTTTATCACATACCACATCGAGGGTGATCCTAACACTTTCAAGGATGCTATGGCTTCATCTGAAGCAAAGCATTGGAAAGATGCAGTTAAGGTCGAGATGGACTCTATTGTCTCTAATGGGACATGGGAGTTGGTAAATCTTCCTCCAGGTTGTTCAACAATCGGATGTAAATGGATATTCAAAAAGAAATTAAAACCAGATGGTTCCATTGATAAGTATAAAGCCAGATTAGTTGCCAAAGGGTTTAAACAAAAGGAAGGAATAGACTATTTCGATACCTATTCTCCACTGTCTCGTATGACTACTATCCGAGTGCTCTTGGCATTGGCGTCTGTATATGATTTTACAATCCATCAAATGGATGTAAAAACTGTTTTTCTTCATGGTGACCTTGAAGAAGAAATTTATATGGACCAACCTGAAGGATTTGTAGCTTCTGGAAACGAGAACAAAGTTTGTAAACTTGTTAAGTCTCTTTATGGACTTAAACAAGCCCCAAAAGCTTGGCATGAGAAATTTGACAAAATTATATTATCATTTGGATTCCAGGTTATTGATTCTGATAAATGTGTCTATTGCAAAGTTCAAAGTAATGCGTGTATTGCATTGTGTTTATATGTTGATGACATTTTACTGTTTGGATCTAATTTGAATATAATACATGAAACTAAGTCCTTCTTGTGTACTAAGTTTGAGATGAAGGATATGGGTGTTGCAAATGTGATCTTGGGTATCAAACTGACTAGATCAGTTGATGGTATTTCCATATCTCAATCTCACTATGTTGAGAAGATTCTTGAGAGATTTGGCTATACGAATTGTAGATCTGTGAAAACCCCATATGATTCATCAAAACCTTTGTACAAGAACAAGAGTGGTGTTCCAGTTTCACAACTGAGATATTCTCAGATTATAGGTAGCTTGATGTATCTTGCAAATTGCACACGACCAGATATTTCATTCTCGGTGAGCAAACTTAGTAGATACACAAGTTGTCCTGATCGTACTCACTGGGAGGCGTTGGATAGAGTACTTAAGTACTTGAAGGGTACTTCTACCCTTGAGCTGCATTATGGGAAATTCCCAGCTGTACTAGAAGGGTACAGTGATGCAAGCTGGATAGCCAAAAACTCTGGGAGTAACGGTGTTACAGGGTATGTTTTTACTCTGGGTGGTGGCGCAGTCTCCTGGAGGTCTACAAAACAGACCATATTGTCTCGATCTACATTTGAGGCTGAACTTTGTGCTTTGGATACAAGTGGAATGGAAGCTGAATGGCTGAAAGGACTCCTTTCTGAATTGCCAATGACTAGCAAACCAGTTCCTGCAATATCTGTACATTGTGATAGTATGACTACTATTGCAAAGTTAAGAAGCTCAAAGTATAACCACAAACAAAGGAGACACATCCAAGTCAGACTGAAGTCTGTAAGGGAATTGATCTCGGAAAGGGTGATAGCTGTTGATTTTGTTGGTACCAAAGACAATACAGCTGATCCTTTCACCAAAGGACTTGATCTAGCTCAAGTTCTGAAATCCAAGTTGGGGATGAGACTGAGACCCATTACATGACTCATCTAGAATGGCAACCCAACCAATCTGAGTGGAGATCCCACGAAGTTGGTTCAATGCGGTAATAACAAGTTCTTGAGTGAGTCAAGTGCAACTCATTGGTGATACATTGTAGGTCATACATTGTATCTGTGTCAATACCCCAAAGAATGGATATGTTGCTGAAACTGCAAGTTTAGTAAGAGTGTAGACTCTGAATGGGTTCAAGTCTTTGAGACAAGATGTTAGCAGTGCATCTTTGGAGAAGCCCAACTATGTGAATGCAATTGTGTGGCCGCAATTAGAGGAATGGGGGTCATTCCTTGAAAGCATTCATGAAACAGGATACGGATGCATGGCCGTAAAGCATCAACCCTGTAGATTGCAGCATAACCTGCTTAGTGTTGTTCTCAATGGACATCTCCACACAAAAGGTTCAAGTTCAAGACTTCGTTTCACTTAGTTCCTGTGGGGGTAAAGTTGAAGGACTCAGGTCGTGGTTCAAACCCGAAAGGTACCATTACTGAAAGCACTAGGCTGCAAGGTTTGGTCGCTCGATCAACAATGGATTTGTGGGGGATTGTTGGAATATTGAGTTTGGGCTAGGCCCATGAATAGCTCAATTGAAGAAATCCAATGTTGAGATGAAGATGAGAACTATTGCCCCATGTGCCATGTGCTCACCTCTACTTTTTAGTCCCACATTGGCAAAGCTAACAAGTTGAAGGATGTTGATAAACATACTATTCACTTGTCACTTTGTAGGTGGAAAGAGAGGAGGAGAGAATTCTCCACACACGCGCGCGCGCGCCCGTCCCGTCCCGGTCCGGGTCGTGGCGTGGCGTGACGTGACGTGACGTGACGTGGCAGCGGGAGATTTGGGGGAAATTAGAGGCTTTAGCCTCAGGGTGATGGGTGTATTTATTTTTGGACCTCAAGGTAATTGTTTTTGCAATTAAGTCCTTGACGGTTACAAGAATAAATACATATATATATATCATGACAGTTTCCTCCTAAATAATACACACGTTCTATTTTCCCATCATCTCTACGGAAACCGTCATTCTCCGGCGATTTCCCTTCCCCGAATCCAAAGTTGTTCACCGTCTAATTCTTGCGAGGTTTCGCGCTGCTTTCGAGGTCCGTCGACTCCGGTGTGCGCCTGTTCGACGGTGAGACCGTTCTATCCTGGGAGAAAACCGGCAGACCATCAAACGCACTGGTATGTGGGCCGATATTTTCTCTGAGGCAAGTCGCCTTCCGACGGCTCGGTCTATGAGGTCGTTTCTGATTCATGTTTCTTCGTTTCTTGTTTTCCTTTACATGTTTTTGTATGTTGGCTTTATCTGGATCCTTATGGAATATTTATTCGACATATGTAACTCACTGTATTACATATCTGCAATTTCACTAGCAATATGCCATTGTGTATTTGTGTGGTTTGTCTGTTTACATTTGTTTGAAGAAAAGAATTATAGTTTACTTTTTTGTCTCTAATTCTACTTCTTTTAGTTCCTGAAACTTCTCAAGCTTTGAAAAATCTAGATACAATGATTATGGTACTCTGAACAAGGAAGAAAAACTGAAATAAACAACAAGCAAACGTGGCAACAAAATGTCAATAATCATGAGATATTATAAAAATTACATGATAGTGAGTGTTACTCTATAGACAGTGTTCTTTTTCATTTTTCTTTTCTTATTGAGAAATATTTGTTGGTGTGGGGTAAATATGATGATAGACGTCTTCATATTCCTGCAGGGCTGCAATGCTCATGAATTATTTTTGATCAAATGAGAAAATGAATGCAAATAATAAAGTTTAAACAAACCATATTACAAGCATAAGAAAATTATAGCAAACATATAGATAATCCTTTCTATTAAATGAACATGAAAAGTCCTAAATTGAAACATAAATGAAATATTAATGAACACAAGTTAAACAATATAAGAATATAAACAAGAAAAATGGACTGTTTTACTAAATCTATTGTCTTCTAATTAATAAATCTAGTATAACACCTTCTTGAAAAAAAGAGCTTTGAGATATGATTAGTTTTCAATTTCGCCTAAGGGTAAAAAAATTGATGCTCACCAATGAATGGGGTTTTAGATGGAGACGCCAACAAACAACAACCAAGCATAGAATTTTCTTCTTCTTCTTCTTCTTCTTCTTATATTTCTAGACAAGCCGAGTAAACTAAGCTGACCATGTAAGAATATCGCCAATTGGATTCGCAGTTGAAGGTTTCCATATATACTTCTCTCTACGACTACTCAATGATAAAAAGCTTTTCTTAAGTTGATTTCACAGATTGTTGTGTCTAGTCGGTGGATTAACTACCAAATGTGCTTCCAAATTAAATTGTTGTTTGAAGTCAATAAATTAACTACCATGCTATATCAGTGTGTAACGTAGATTGTTTTCAACACATCGTAATCTTGATTTGACAAACGACAGCGAGGCTAGCTAAGACAAATATGCTGTTGTAATGGGATTGGTTTAAGCCAAACCCTTACATAATTACATTCATGAATGCATGCATGATGCCTGGTTTTAGTTTGGGATTAATTAGAATAAAACAAACGATTATTAGTGATTGGAGTCCTCCCATCTCTCTTGTTAGTGACTCATCCTGTCGCCTTCCTTGGTTGTTGTTGACTCGGGTTGGGTCTTCACTCTTCTAATCAGCATCCCATATTATTTTGTATTATATGCTGATGATCATTCTACCACTTCATTACAATATTCCAAATTTCTTTGAACAATTTATTTTAGACGGAAGGTCCATGATATATTTTAAATTAAACATATCTTACGATTTTCTTTGATGCAATTTTTGGCTTTGCCATAATTTTGGGCTACCAGTGTTGTTCATCCATCACCGATCATCGGTCCGAACGATAACAATGGGTTTGGGAAGGAATTTTTTTATAAAAGTTTCGCGTATTAATAATCATGCCATTATGAATTTCATGAGAATCGTAAATAAAGTTAGACTTCAGGTATTAACATCAAATTCAAGATGCCAGCTTACCCCATCTTTGTATCGTCAAATCCAACGCAATTTGTCAAATAGAGGGGTAAATGCAAATTCTACATGGAAAAGATAAAGGGCTTGTGGTGTTTCAATTTGGTGTCTACAAAGACCATATGCTAATTAAATACCAAATTGTGAACATTCACTAGTGCAGAAAAGTCCATATACGTCGGATATACAGGGGTATAGACGTCGGATTTCGACGGTCCAAGTACCCGACGTCTATTTTCCCGTCGTCTATTCCTTATTGTATAGACGTCGGCTATATACGACCGACGTCTATACAGTGTATAAACGTCGGCTATATACGACCGACGTCTATTATATGTTAATTAACAAAAAAATACATTGGAACGTATATCGGGCATTCTGCACTCACATTAATCAAGCCCAAGCTGCCCAAGTGCCCCAAGTGCCAATCTTTTGACAAATAACCACGAATATCAAGCTCATCATAAACAGGTGCTCCAAGTCGTTCGCGTTCAGCAGTAAAGGAGTGGTGGAGTACATCAACCACACTAACAAAAATAAATTCTCCGATGTGGGACTAAAGTATTACACCCAATAGACGTCGGATATTTATATTGACCGACGTCTATTCATACAACATGACCTATAGACGTCGGTCATGCTATACATCCGACGTCTATACATTGAAATAACAATAATTAATAAAAAATACGCCCTATAGACGTCGGCTACCATATACAACCGACGTCTATACATGAGTTAATAGTAAAAAAAGACGTTGCAACCATTTGAAGCCCAAGTTGTCCAAGTGCCCCAAGTGCCAATCTTTTGACCATTAAATATATATATGTATCTCACTTGCATTTTGTAATGTGGTACCAAACTACCATTTAGAAGTAAAGGAGTAGTTGAGTACTTCAACTCCACCAATAAAAAACTTTCTCCAATGTGGGACTAAACATGTCACCATACACACACATGTGTACAACACACATGTGATAGTTATAATGATGTAACTATTATTACACAAAATAATCCCCATAAATTATTACACAAAATAAATCCCAAAAAATTATGTTATTTCTTATACAAAATAAATCCCAAAAAAATGTGTTAATTCTTACACGAAATAAATCCCAAAAAAAATGTGTTATTTCTGATACAAAATAATCCACATAAATTCTTATACGAAATAAATCCAAAAAAATAAACAAAAAATATTTTCTTCTTTTAGGAGGTATAGACGTCGGTTATACTAAACAACCGACGTTTATACAAACCTATAGACGTCGAATGTCCAAACATCCGACGTCTATACCAATAGACGTCAGATGTTTTTATATCCGACGTCTATTTGGTGACGTCTATTGAGCATTCTGCACTAGTGATTATAATTTATTTGTAGGAGTCGAAAGCATTTACTATCTTTGATAACCACCGTCATTTCCATGACTCAAATCCACTTCAAACTATATTGAACCCTCAAGATAAACCTACAGTTTTTATTTATTTATTTAGATAATAGGTAGTTTTGTACCAACGATCGACTATATAGTATATATACATAAAAATTGGAAAGGCAAAGTTTACGCGGCCGACCCGTTCCGTTCATGTCCTCATCTCCCCTTAACGGGGGAGATGACCGGGTCATCCCTGACTGGGTCGATGACCCGGGCGTTGAAACGCTCGGGTCGTTGACCCGGTCATTAAATAAAAAAAATTAATTTTTTTTGTTTTGATTTTTGTTTTGATTTTTTTAATTTTTTTGTTTGAGTTTTTTTTTTTGAAAATACGTTTTATAATTGTTTTGATTTTTTAGAATTTTTTAGAATTTTTTTTTAATTTTTACCAAGATGGACCCCGAAATGATGTGGATGAGAGAGATAGGTTGTTGTGGGTTGTGGTTAAGATGTGAATAGTATAGGAAAGAGAAGAAAGTGGGTTGAGGAAAGAGAAAGCTGATGTGGAAGAGAGAGAAAACTGATTTTGAAGAGAGAGCTGATGATCGGGTTGTCCAGGTCATGATTAGTGATGGTCTTGGTGGAAGCGACAAAAAGACAGGAAAGGCGAGGTGGAAATCCAGCTGTAAGAGTGGCCCACACGTGCAATATGCACGCGACAGACCGGTACGGACTTGTCAGTGGGGCCTCTACCTTCCTCTCCCCATCATAAGTCCTAATCTCGATTGGATGCATATGGTGTGATGGATTAGATAGATGGCTTATTGCTTCGTTGACGTGCGTGATTAGGAAAGACACACACACAACTGGGTTTGTAACCAACTGAGATGATATTTTGGCATGCTTCCAATCAAATACCAATGGTTAATAATCAGACTGGATTTCTAATCTAAACCAATGGAAGAACAATGGATGGGAAAACGAGGAAATAAATTATTTTAATAGTAATATTTAAAAATTCTATCTTATACAACTAATAACTTAGTAATCCAAATCTATCATTTTTATGATTTTCACAACAAAATACTTAAATTTCAAAAATCAAGGATTTTATTTTTCACAGCAGAATAAAAAAATCTTGTATCACCATCGTTTGTACTCGTAAAAAATTAAATGTGTTGATTTTTGAAATTTAAGTGTTTTGCTGTGAAGATCATGGAAATGACATATTTGGATTATTATATTATTAGATTATATACGGTAGAATTTGTAAATATTATTATTAAAATAATATATGTATTAACGACGTTAACGTAAAAAGTAACTAGAGTAGCATGTGGGAAAAAGTAATGACATCAATGAAATCTGTGTAGTTTTTCAGTAGTAGTAATAGAAATAGTTATGAAGTGACGATAGAAACAAAAATATAATATTTTAAAATGACATGCAAGCGAAGAATCTTTTATTTTTTGAAATGTTGTTACCAATAATTGTCATATCATATGAGCTCAACGGTACAAACGAATTCAACTTAAAAAAAATTAAGGGACTCAATTGGAACAAAAACGAACTCCAAGCACATTTGCTCCATCTATGTATGACATATATTCCTCCAAACAATATATAACTCTCTTCCAAGACCTCAGGGGTCCATCTACTTAACTGAATGTAGGGCTCCAACTCCAAGCATGCATGTGTGCTTGTAAGTGATTCCAGACCACATTAATCCTCCCATTCTATCCACATCTCTTTAAGGAGGGGCTATGAAGGAATGCCATGAGCAAATGCATGTACACTTTCTTTAATGGGTTGGCTTCCAGTTCATGTGATGGGTGGAGGGCCAGTGGTGTCTGGGATAAGTTTGGACAAAAACCAGACATAGAATTTGCAGCTTGCAAATTTTTGTTCTGCTGAACTGATCCAACAGTTAGCATTTGGCTTCCTAGGTGCAATATTGGAGATGTACGTACAAAATTATTGCTCTGCTCTACTATATATGAATCGATCGGCTTACCTCATCAAATACCTGATGCATGCATGAGCTGCGGTTAAGACCACGGGGAACGAGAAATGTTTTGAAATCTTGGAAGAAATAATCTCTCAAACACCATATGTGATATGCAGAATGTGAAGTGCAGATCAAAATGTGGTGTTTCAGGGTTAATGTTGTGTTTGACGCAAGTTGTATCTAGTCATAGAGTTTTAGTATATTTCTGGGTTATTTATGCAAATTACCTAGATGAGTGATTTTTTGTTAACGTTGGAAGAAATAATGGGAAAGAGATAGATTGGTGATTCAGGTGATCACTCTACTTTCGTCCCGCATCAATATATGGCTTTTTAAGTGTGATTTTGAGTTGCGTTTAACCATTGTACGGAGGCATTAAGCGACACTTAGGATTTCTTTCAGTCAATCGGAATCCCTAACATAATAAGTCTTCGTCGTGGTTAATTCTTACGTCATGAAAAGAAAATCGAAGCAAATATATGGCCATACGCTTATTTAAACATGCAAGAGACAAACTTCGGCTAAAGGCAAGAGTATGATCGGATAAGTTTTAATCAAAATTTCTATGGCTATTGCATAGTTGTCTTGATTCCACGACAACTTGCCTTACGTGTGCTTGCCTTTTTGCAAATCCCAAAGGCATCTTCGGTTTATCTTTTCAAATAACTCAATGTAATAGACGAACAAAAAACAATGATTGCCGTCTAATATATCTATTTATATTGGGCCATGATAGGACAAATAATTTCCAGGATAGCACATAGCGCTAGGCTTCTTATATTAATTGGTCTAGTATCATGGACGTACATTCTTACGATTTCTTCTCTAGAATAAGAATATCCGATAAACTACAAAGTTTTTTTAATTTGAGATATATTATCACCACTTGGGAGGAAACACCCAATGCTTTGACTTTGTAGTAAATAAGCATACATGGATTAATGGATCACCCATGCGATGACGTGACGTAGTATAAACTAAACAAAATTGTTTTTCAGGTCATATTGTACTTTCATAATTGCGGGGCATTTCTGTAATTTTGATATTTTCCAGGTGTACTAGTGTAAAAATCCCAAACAAAAGAGGTAGAACTTTTACCATATGTATCCTATAGTTTGACCATATTTATAACACTTATTTTATGAAGAATATGAGGTTGGTGAAGCGTTGTCCTGTTATATATTTGGGGTTTTATTTAATGAATTATTATTCGTTGTCGGAAAACTACTTCAATCGTCTGTTCGAATTACCGTTTTGCCATTCTCTCATTTCTACTTATATAACTCTTCATTTTACTTTCCTACCACCATTCTTTCTTCATCTTCCTCCCATAATCATCAAGAGAAATGTCTCGGAGGCCAGGAAAGGAGTCAGCGGACGCCCCAGTGTACTCGAATCTGGTAAAATGTCTCATTTAAATTAAAATTTTAAAAATAATAATAATTGGGGTGGACGTCTGTGGGACGAAATAGCAAATCCAATTGAAGAAGAGCAACACAAATATATCTCCATTTCACAATCAACCAATCACTCAAGCTTGCAAGACAGAAAGAATTAACGTGGAAACCCAATGTGGAAAAAATCACGGATGACACAAATCCAATCTACTATAGAGAAACAAATTACAAGAGATGCTTACAGAACACACGAACCAACCGACGAAGAAACCCCGGTTGAATTTGCTCCTACCGAATCAACACAAGGAAGCTCCCCCCCCCCCCCCCCTCTCTTTCTCTTTCTCTTTATCTCAAAATGCATAGTAAATGATACTAAAGATGATAATACAAAAGGAGACGAAATTGCCTTTATATACTAGACCGATACAATTATTAATTGCACCCAAAAACAGGGTGGAGAGAAGTGCAAAACGTGGGCAAAATCGTTCTGAACGGTCAACCGAACGGTGAACCGGTCGACCAAACTTAAAACATGTAACTGATCCGGAGCTCCACCGGAAAACATGTGGCTCCACCTGAATCGAAGCACCATTTGACACATGAGTCGAAATAACAGTGTCTTTCTTGAAATGTAACATAGCAAGTTCATTAAAGACAACATTTCTTTCAATCATGAGCTTCTGAGATTCCTTACACCACATACGATAACCCTTCACACTCAAATCGTAGCTAAGGAATATACACTTCAACGACCGAGCATTCAACTTTCCTTGATCTACATGTGCGTACCCTGGACAACCAAAGACCCTCAGCTTGGATAGATCTGAAGCTCCACCTGACCAAACTTCTTTTGGTGTTTTCATATTCAAAACGTGTGAGGAGAACGGTTCACTAAATAACAAGCGGTACACACTGCTTATGCCTAAAAATTCTTAGTTTGGTCAGCATCCAGAAGCATACATCTAGCTCTCTCCAAGAGAGTTCAATTCAAATGTTCCACTACTCCGTATGGTTGTGGGGTATGACGAACGGTTCAATGTCTTACGATTCCTTCATCTTTGCAGAAATCATTAAACTTTGAGGAACAAAACTCCAA
Source organism: Triglochin maritima (assembly GCA_963682175.1). Taxonomy (NCBI): domain Eukaryota; kingdom Viridiplantae; phylum Streptophyta; class Magnoliopsida; order Alismatales; family Juncaginaceae; genus Triglochin; species Triglochin maritima. The sequence goes on along the minus strand of OY821774.1, from coordinate 49,986,989 downwards.
ACCATTATCCGTCCTTAATATCTTAATATTCTTCCCTGTTTGATTTTCAATCATAGTCTTGCAGTGCTGAAAATTCTGAAACACATTACTCTTTTGTTTCATAATATAAACCCAAGTCTTCCTGGAGAAATCATCAATAAATGTGAGCATGTAGTGAGCTCCACCTTTTGATGGAACATGTGAGGGTCCCCATAAGTCAGAGTGGACGTAATCTAGAGTGGTCTTGGTGGTGTGTTTCGGTGCAGAGAAACTAACTCTCCTTAGCTTCCCTAACACACAGTATTCATAGAAGTCCAAACTGCCAATTTTCCGACTTTCAAACAAACCACGTTTGTTCAACACCGTCATGTCTTTCTCGCTCATGTGCCCCAACATCATATGCCAAAGTTGGGCATTTTTCTCACCAGACAACGATGACGCCACAACTGTGTCACTCACCACAGTTTCTCCTTTAAGCATATAAAGTTTACCGGACCCAAGCTTCTTCCACTTCATCAGAATAAGTGATCCTTTGGTGATGGATATGCAATCATCATCACCACTGAATTTGTAGCAATTTGCCGTCAAACTACCTACTGAAATCATATTCTTATCCGTCTTAGGAACATGTCGCACATCTGACAAAACTTTGACCAAGCCATCGTGGGTCCTCAATCTGATAGAGCCAATACCTTCAACCTCGCACATGTCACCATTACCCATCACAACCATTCCACCTGACACCAGTTCATGTAGGATTTCATGTTTAATTATACATATATATTTTCGAAATTTTTATGTATAATAAGGATCAATTACAATTTTCTTTGATTTATTTCATGCATGCATCGGTTTGTTTTAACATCTAGTTTCAAAACTCTATTAAAACAAACAAGGGCTCCGAAATTCATACCTAGAAGTTCTCTAAAACTTCTTGAAGATTCGGAGACGTTGGGGATGCTCCTCGCTGCGCCGGATGCCTCCGAGTATTCACCAAACTCTAAACAAGATCGGAGAGAGGGAAGCTAGTCTCTCAATCTCCGATAGGGTTTAGAATCCAATTACTAACCCCTCTTTAATTCCCTTGAGAAGATGATCTCTTAAGAACTAAACTAAACTTAAGAATTTGTGGAATTTTCGTGGAGAATTAAAGAGAGAGATTTTGCATGAAAAGCAATATTAATTAAGATGTAGGAAGGCAATGAGATAACCTCTATTTATAGGTTCTCTCCAAATTACCTATTCATGTGCAACCTCTTGCCCATGATTTCATGCAAAATTCCATCTAACCATCCATTATTTATTAATAAATAATATTAGCCACGAATTAAATCAATTATGGACAATTCCATGCATGATCTAATTAATTCTCAAATTAATTCTGCATAAACCGTCTGGACCGGTCGACCGTTTTTGGAGGTTCGGTCGACCGCTCGAACCAGTTTCGGTCGACAGTTCAATAGCTCGGTCGACCGTTCGTAACAGGAACTATTCCATCGCAATGTTCGGTCGACCGACCGATCACTTTCGGTCGACCGTTCGAACAGATGAAAATTCCCTATTATCGGTCGAGACATGTCCGGTCGACCGTGCCCTACCGGTCGACCGTTTACTGCTAACCGGTCGACCGTTTGAGCACTGTTTTGCAGACTTGTCAAATTTCGGTTTAACCCCTACAAAATTTGACATTTCGGGATTAGTAGTAAATCCACAACTTATGTAACATATTATCCTATGTAATGATCAATCATTACACCCCATAATATTTACATCACATATGAATTTAATTTAGATTCTAATTATGTTATTAATCACAACATAATTTTGATTTTGCTTGTTCACCCCATGTGTCATATTTTCTACATGAAACCCGACACATCTTATGAACTCAAAATCCCCATTTCTTGTTTCCCAGTTTTGTGGTGTGACCTATGGGAGGATCTAAACTAAGTTGGCAGTGATATTAAAGGCTTAATATCACAAGCTATAAGCGGTATCTAGCTACACATTATAGCTCCCAATTAGTTAGATGTCTTAATTCCACTCGAACCAAAACCCGATCCATTTAGTGATGGCGTGCACCACTTGTGTCCGTCCCTTGCCTCATGATATTAAGAATACACACAAAGTAGTATTGTGTCATCTTTGTCTTAGTATTCATTTCTTGATCTCTTTAAGCTAGTTATAAATATGTGACTTAACTCAAATCACATTGTGCACATTATAACTTTGCTTTATCAAGGGGCCCACTAATATCATCACTCAATTAAGAGGGCAATGATAGTCTTTTGACTAACTACCTTCTCCAACAAAAGTAGTACTTAACCAACCAATGCCTTTACACTACACTGATCGATAGTTCAAGACACTGATCTAATTAAGTATTCCTTAAGTGATTAGATATAAGTCTCATATCAAAGGACCAAAGACACAGTAAAATATTAATGACACAGAAACACATTTCTATAATATTTTACTTATTAGGTCTATTCAGTATACAAAAGTAATATTTTCCTCTTTTGCATACCCGTGTTGTCACTCACTTGTAGAACTACAATGATCTATGACCAACACGACAATCTTAACTCGGTAATTAATGTTCCATGTTAGTTACCATGATTGCGAATATCTTTTGTTTTATGTAAACCAATATCTTTTAGAGCTCTATGGTTAAGGACCAAGAGTCTCTTCCTTAACACTTCTAAAAGACGAATAACATAAACAAGGAACAAAATGATTTCTCATTCAATTCATAATAATTGACATTTAAAAGTAAAACTTTTAGAACACATTCCCTTCAGTTCATAGGATGGAAACCAATGCTTGTTTGGAGTTAAGAGGAATATGTTGCCTGTGTCAATCACCCAACCATTGGAAGCCTTAGACGAACCTGTAGCTGCCAATACAAAATCAGAATTGGACTCGGCAACATTGGAACCTGACTGATCACTACTACAAGAACCCCTCTGTTATGACATTCTGATATCTTGTGACATTTCTTCTTGTCGTAATGACAAATAATATCTTGGTCCTTCGACTTGGTCTTAAAGATGTTCTTTGAGGAACTCATCTCTTTTCCCTTACCACGAGCAACCAGTGATTCACTCTTGCTCGAATCAGAACCATCAGACCTCTTCTCCATATCAGATTTGGAAGAGAGTGTGTTTTTTGACATCCGCAAGAGAGATGTCGGTCATGTTGTACACCATTGTCTCCACGAAGTGATTATATGAAGAACTCAACGAGCAAATTAAGCGGATTGATTGATCCTCGTCAGAAAACCTTGCATCCACCTTCTCAAAATCCATGATGATTGCATTAAAATCATCTAGGTGTTGCTGAAGAGAAATACCTGAATTCTCTTGAATAGGAACATCTTCTTCTTCAAGATAATCCGGCTCGCAAGTGACTTCTTCATGTAGCCTTCCTCTAGCTTATTCCACAGACTTGCAACTGTCTTCTCTTTCAACACCTTTCTCAAAACTTCGTCAGAAAGAGACAATTTAATAGTTGACATCGCCTTCTTGTCGTGTTTCAACTTATCTTCTTCGTACATTTCTTTTGGCAACGACTCCATGCCCTCAAGGACGTCCTTCATCTCTTGCTGCACCAGAATTGTGTGCATCTTGACTTGCCACAAACTGAAATTGACATCTCGGCTCAATTTCTCAATCTTCCATTTGTTTGTCATGTGTATTTGAGAAAACGGTCGATAAAACCCAAAAATTTGGACCAAAAAAGTTCTGATACCAGTTGTTAGGGAATACGATCAATCCCAAAATATGCAGCGAAATGAAATAGCAAATCCAATTGAAGAAGAGCAACACAAATAATGCAAATCACAATCAACCAATCATGCAAGCATGCAAGACACAAGGAATTAACGTGGAAACTCAATGCTGGAAAAAACCATGGACGACACAACCCCAATATACTATAGAGAAACAAATTACAAGAGAGACTTACAGAACACACGAACCAACCGACGAAGAAACCCGGTTGAATTTGCTCCTACTGAATCCACACAAGGATGCTCTCTCTCTTCCTCTTAAAATGTCAAAGTAGATGATACTAAAGATGATAATACAAAAGTGGACGAAATTGTCTTTATATACTAGGTCAATACAAGTATTAATTGCACCTAAATGGGGTGGAGAGAACTGCAAAACATGGGTAAAATCGTTTTGGACGGTCGACCGATTGGAAGGAACGGTCGACCGAACTTGAACTGTAGCACGATCCGGAGCTCCATCGGTCGACCGTCGCGCGCCTTTAGTTGACTGGAAATTTCTAGGTAATGTCACAACACTCCAACCGGTCAACCGGAAATTTCCAGACACTTGTCCCGGACCTCCAAATGCAGACAAGGTTGACCAACAAAGAATATTCGGTCTACCGGACGTGTCCAGATGTCTTGTCCAGTGGCGTCCAGATATGACCAGACATCAACCGGTCAACCGATTGAGAAAGACCAGTCGACCGTCTGTCTAATTTTCCCCCAGAAATACTTAATTCAGATATTCAAGGTAAACAACAATTTGCCTATTACGTGTTTGAAATTGATTAGGATAATGATATGTCCATAAAACTACTTTCTTAGCAATATAAATATATATATATATATACAGGAATTCTCTAGTGAGCCTAGGGCTTAATTTTTCTAAATTAAGCCCCCACAATATCCACAACTCATTTCAAATTGTAAGGTAGATTAAGAAAAAAACGGTTATGCTAATGAATGATAAGATTAACTGTAAATAAGATCCAATGGTGAGATTATAGGAGGCTTAAACTAAACTTGATGAACCCTAAGCTCACTAGAGCTTGACCCTATATATATATATATATATATAAACAGTTGATTTAAAAAACACTCTACAAGTCAAAGCCGAAGCAAAAGCTTTAGACGATGGAGAGAGAGCGAAACATCACACCAATGGTTTTGTAGGTCCCATTCCTACCATGTTCACGTCCAAAACCTTTCCATGAATATTAATTAACAACAATTAAGTTGGAGAAAAGAATCACATGATCGAAAGAATACGTGCGGAGGGGCCACAAACAATGTCATCTCGTAGACGTTAGTGGATGACTTTAATTTCGGGTCATTTGTTGTGTCGGTGGTGAGGTCTCATTGGTGGGAAGCAGAAAAGAATTCCAATGAAACCATAGGGTCCCTGTGACTTTATGGTGTAGAAAGAAATGTATGGATTGGATTGGATTAGATGCCTTTGGTTCCTCCTCTTCTTTTTGTGCATGCAAATTGCAAACTATTGTTTATTATCTAGGAACAAAGGCATGTGACAAGTGAAAGAAGCTGTGGTTTCATATGTTGTGCGAAAGAAATATTAGAATTTCAAACATTAGAACATGAGCGAGGTTAGGGGAGTGAGTCATATTCCTAATAATCAGAGAGGATTTTTTCAATTGACTTATTAATTTCGATGCAAATGCAGTCAACCGTTGTAATTTCAAAATAAATAAAAAATACATACATTTTAAAAAGTTGTTTTGATTTAGTTCATTTTAATTCATAATGTTAGCTAATAGTTTGATTTTTGACTGATTGGAAATAAACAAAGGAAATGAGAGAAAAACGTTTGAAAGAATATTAATTTGTTGTGATTTCAACTAATTGAAACGTGCTAAAAAAGAAAATAAAACCAAAAAAAGCGTAATAAATGGAAAATTAAAATTCTAAGGACCACTTTGCAATGGTCTTTTTTAATGTGAATATATGTAAGCATAATTGTTAACTAGGAGAAGTAAGCCCTTTAAGAAGTATTATTATTGTTCTCGTTGTTAGGTAATTAAGCATGCATGCATATATGTCATCCTAAAATTCTAAGCATGCATGGGTGCAATTAAAAATCTCATCCTAAAAAGATTATTTGTTCTTTAGTAAAACCATATGTCAGCTTCTTCGATCAGCATTATTCTTGCATTCTTTGTCATCTAATTATAAACATGCACATATCTTTTCCTTGAAATACTTTCCTATATTTAGCCCTACAAGAAGAGTCTATTCTAAATCATCCCAATGGAGAGTTAAAAATCAATTACTTAATTATTTCCGTATATATTTGAAAGAAAGCCTTTTTGGTAAGCGAAGCTGCGAAATGATGCAATATGTATGAAGTCACAATGATGATGATATTACATGTTTGCGAAGATATTTTGAGCTGTGTATTAGTTGAATAACTCCAGCTTGAAAAGCATGACTGCACACAACTGTGAAACAATAGATCATTTCCCCCTAGTTATATATCATTTTGAATTTTATTATACAGTGCTGAGAAATATGATTTTTTTTTTAAAACCCCCACAAATATGAGTTTTTTTATAAAGAAAAGAGCAAAAATATGTTTTTTCCCTTCCAAAATGGTTATAATTTGAAACCTCCTCTTAGGAGATAAAATCAATCGTAAAATACGCAGCAGAACAAAAATAACGAATCTGATGGAGAAAGAAACAAAAAATAATGCAAATCACCAACACCAAATCACGCAAGACACAAGATTTAACATAGAAACTCATTGCATAAAAAATCATGAACAACACAAACCTCAATCTACTATAGAGAAATGAATTGAACGAGAGGTTTACAGAACACACGAACCAACCGGCGATGAAAACTCAGCTGAAATTGCTCATATCGAATCCATAAGGATGCCCCCCTCTCTCTCTCTCAAGAATGAAAAATAGACATACTAAAAATTATTGTACAAAGGATGACGAAATTGTCTTTGTATACTGGGCCAAAAACAAGTATTAATCGCACAAAAACGGAGTAAAGAAGGTGCAGGTCGTGGGCAGAACTGTTTTGAACAATCGACCGCACGGGTGCAATGGTTGACCAAACTTAAAGTGTAGCATGATCCGGAGCTCCACCGGTCGATTGTCGCGTACCTTTGGTCAACTGAAAAATTTCAGGCAATGTCACAACACTCCAACTGGTCGACCGAGTGAGACCTACCGGTTTACCGGAAATTCCCAGACACTTGTCCCGGACCACCAAAGGCAGACAAGGTCGACCGACTAAGAATATTCGGTCGACCGGACGTGTCCAGATGTTTTGTCCAGTGACGTCCATATATGTCCAAACAACAACCGGTCGACTGAATGAGAAATACTGGTCGACCAAAAATAATCAGGAACTTTGTCTTAGACGTAAAACTGCAATACCAGTCGACCGAACTTCTATCAATCGACCGTCTGTCTAATTTTCTCACAGAATACTTGATTCACATCTTCAAGATAAACAACAACACCGTACACAAAAATTAAACGGTAGATATCAACTCGTGTAGCTTAACATTAAACGGTGCAACTTATAAATTTTTGGAAATTTTAACCACTTTATTCTAATTAAAATTTAACAATTTACCCGCTTTGTTGGGACCTGATCATTTCTGTTCTTAGCTATCAAAGTCAGTGTTCCTTCCCAGTTGGTACTGAAGCTTATATTTGTCAAGATGCAAATTTTGTTAATAAAATCATATAAACACTTACTGTCATGTTAATTTTTACCAGTTGTTAAATTTTGAAAATTATAAATAACAACTAAGTTTGTACTCATAATTAGCAAACACATATCAAGAAGGTATCTAGCTGTATACCTATAATGAAAACCTTTTTTCTTACTATTGCCATTAATTAGTTACCTCACCATTAAAGTGATTTCTCTTAGAGGTATTTAATTTGAAGAGTGAGTATATATGTAGTAATGCAGTTAATGTTATGTCCATCCAATAGAAAAGTCTCAGTACTCGGCTATATTTGACAATTGTAGTAACAAATGCATGCATATATATGGTAGTAGAGCAGAAAAACCAAAACGGGTGCTTACATACAGTTAATTAATGAGTAGATCAGTATATAAACTAGATTCCCGAAAGAGATTGATTGATAATGACAATTAGATGTTGTTATCGTCATACAAAAGGTGGTTATTTAACACCCCAACTTTGTAAAAACTTTACAATACAAAAATGGTGTACGACATCAACTGAAAACGATGCACACTAACCAAACCAAAAATGTGTAGAAACATGTACAGAGTTGGCATTACATGTCTAAAGTAGCTCTTTTAAGTGTTCAGCCTTAACATTGATCTTGAGCTTGATTAAACCACGCATGAGGCTACCAAACTAATTAAATTTTGTGCACGACATTCAGATGATTGATCAGATAATGTCATTTCTAATCACTTGAATAAGTTTTGTGATTGGGACTGGTTATACACTTAGATAGTCTCGTGATTGCGACTCGTCGAATTCTCCCAAGGGATCTGTAGAGATCTTCTGTAACGTCCCGAAACAACGGAAGATTTAAAATTTCAAAATAACCAACATAACAGACAACTCACGCGGGAACGTCACTAATATATATAAATATATAAATCCGGGTGCACCCAAAATACAAGGAGTTTTCCAAAAGAAATACGACTACAATACAGATACAATGGAAGAGAATACAAGTAGTCGTACGATCTAGCAACTGCCGAAGAGGATCCGACTCCAAAGCGCTCCGTCCTCGGTCACCACCCACCCGGACCTACTGCGATCCTGAAAAAGATGCAACAACAATGCCTGAGTTTCCAGAAGGAAACCCCGTATGCCAACCCACCTATATGCATGCATCACATAATGAACCTATCATACTAGTAGCATGTCATGGCATCAACAGAAATGGAAAACAGTTCCCCCGAAGGGTAAAACAGGACATCAGTCCGACAATCAATCATCGGGTCTCCCGAAGAGACCTACTGCAGGCACATGCAGTCTAGTAGCCCGCGACATCGCACCCCCCACACGCAGCTACACTACTCAAGGGTTCGGCAGGGAGCCTCTGTCACGTCTACGCGCCGATAGAAACAGATCTGTAAATCTCAGTGGTCGGGGCCACAGGGACCAACGGGGCCGTCGCCCGGAAGGTATAACAACATCATCTCGGTAGGTGCCCAGCCGAGGAAAACAACAAGCCGGCACAGCCTCGGCCCAACAATCATCATCGCCGGCACAACCTCGGCGGCATCACCGGCACAGCATCGGTGGTCCATCACAACAGTCCGGCACAGCATCGGACAGATCCAGACCGAAGTCTGCCAGGTCATCGGGCTCCTCGAGCCGCGAACACCAACCGCGCCGCTATAAAAGCAGGGCAGCGACCTCCGTAGCCCCAAGGGCCGGTAGTCACCTCACCCAACGCCAGTTGCGTGCCCGCACAACATCAACACTGGGATCCGCGATCCCTCAGGCCTGCTATACTACAAAGTGCCAACAAACATCTCAAAAGTCACGGTCCATACATGGAGCTGACGCGTCCCGAACACCCACACTCTTCCCAACGGCGGTCCCTGGGCAGGCACGCATCACGCGCCCACCGTCACCTCCCGGCTCACGCACAAGGCGAGGACACGGGTTTCCGTGGCAAAGTTGGCGTTCAAAAAGGGAACCTGGGATTCTGTTCTGTGCCCCAACGGTCGACCGAAAGAGGTGATTCGGTCGACCGGTTCCATAAAGGAATCGGTCGACCGTACTCCTATAACGGTCTACCGCTGCGCTCAAGACAGAACCCCCAACGGTCGAACCAAGGTCTAAAACCGGTCGACCGAACGAGGTCAAAATCCGGAGTCTGGTCAACATTAAATTCCACTCTATCGGTCGACCGACTCAGGGGTCTCGGTCGACCGAAAACAGACAGGGTCAACCTAGTATTCTACGTCATCAAACGGTCGAACGTAAACATACTACCGGTCGAACAAACATGCAATCGGTCGAACGCAATATAAAATCGGTCGAACAAACATGCAATACTAACAGGTACACTTAAGTTCCGGTCGAACACAACAAGGACCGGTCGACCGATAACAGGTAGAAAATCCCAACTCACCAGCAATAATGCACTACCGGTCGACCGCCCCAAGGCATCGTTCGACCGGTGAAGGTTAAAGTCGGGCAAACAGTGCTAAAACGGTCGACCGCCCGAAGGACCCGGTCGACCGTTGGTCGTCTTCAACCTCGCGCCAGCCGAGGATTTACGAAGAACGCGTCGCCGGAGAGGTCCTCGACCTCCCCCGACCGACCAACAACACCCTTCCACAAGGGTGAGCAACAAAATCACACTAATGAGCGGCATACCTCAATAACGCCGGAGAAACGCCGGAGCAACGCTCGCGCCTCCGCACCCGCAACCTCCTCCTCGCTGCGACCTCCTTACGCCGGAGCCTCCGCGTCGTCTTCCTCCTCCACCGCTGGCCGAAACGCAAGGGAAGGAAATGTGAGGAAGGTGGTGGAAGAATGGAATGGAAAAGAGGAAGAAGAAGGAGTTCTTCTCCTTAAAAACCCAAGCCAACACCCCCACCATACCTCCCATACACCCCCACCTTACCTCTACACCCTACTCCATACCTCACCCATACCTCTCTCTCTCTCCAAGTCAAACCACCACCTAACCACCCCTTAATCCACCCTAAAAAGGGTTAGGGACTTAACAATCCACCCCACTTAAAAGGATTTCGTCCCGAAATCACAGCAAGTACTCACCGAAAAGCTCTGGATACTGCCTTCTGACATCCTCCTCGATCTCCCAAGTGGCCTCGCGCTCGCTGTGATGCTGCCACCTGACCTTCACCATCGGAATGGTCCTCCTCCTGAGCTGGTGATCCATGCGATCAACAATCTCGACCGGCCTCTCCTCGAGCGACAAGTCCTGCTGAATCTCTGGCACTGCTATCTCAATAACGTGAGACGGATCTGCAACGTACTTCCTCAGCATCGATACATGGAAGACGTTGTGAAGACCCGAAAACTGCGGCGGCAAAGCAATCCGGTAGGCAACCTCTCCAACTCGGTCCAAGATCTCGAACGGCCCAACATACCTCGGACTCAGCTTCCCCTTCTTCCCAAACCTCATCACACCTCGGGCAGGGGAAATCTTCAGAAACACATGGTCGCCCACCTCGAAACTCAGCGCTCGTCTGCGTCGATCTGCATAACTCTTCTGCCTGCTCTGTGCCGTGGCCAGTCTCCTCCTGATCACATCCACCTTCTCTGCATACATCTGCACGATCTCTGGCCCAACTAACTGCCTCTCGCCCACATCACTCCAGCATACCGGTGATCTGCAAGGCCTCCCGTACAAAGCCTCGTACGGTGCCATCCCAATACTCGAGTGGTAGCTGTTGTTGTAGGCGAACTCTATCAGCGGCAGGTGCTCATCCCAGTGCCCTGCCCAATCCAGTGTGCATGCTCTCAGCATATCCTCCAGGGTCTGTATCGTCCTCTCTGACTGCCCATCGGTCTGCGGATGAAACGCTGTGCTGAATCTCAGACGCGTCCCCAAAGCCTGCTGCAGACTCCCCCAAAATCTGGAAGTGAATCGAGGATCTCGATCGGAGATGATGCTCACTGGCACTCCATGCAACCTGACTATCTCCTCCACGTACAACTTAGCTAGACCCTCCAAAGGCAACGTGGTCCTGATCGCTAAGAAATGCGCCGACTTGGTCAGTCGATCGACTATCACCCAAATCGCGTCGTGGAATCTCCTCGTCTTCGGCAATCCCGTGACAAAATCCATCGTCACGTGCTCCCACTTCCACTCAGGAAGCTCAATACACTGCATCGGTCCTGCTGGCCTCTGATGCTCAATCTTCACCTGCTGGCAGACCAAGCATCGCTCCACAAACTCTGCAATATCCTTCTTCATGCCCTTCCACCAGAAGTTCCGCTGCAGGTCCTTATACATCTTCGTGCTCCCCGGATGAATGGTGTATCTAGCTCTGTGTGCCTCCTCCATGATGTCATCTCTCAGCCCATCAACCTTCGGCACCCAAATCCGACTCCTGAACCTCAGACCACCATCAACCCCCACACTGAAATCTGATCCATCTCTGGAAGCCAACTGTAGTAGACCAGCTAACTCCTCATCCCCCTGCTGAGCCTGAACCAACCGTGAGACAGTCTGCGGCTCCACCCGAAGCCCAGCAATCACTGCTCCCTCTGAGCCCTCTGTGAATGGTCTCCACTCTGACAAAGCCTCGAGTAACCTCCACTCCTGGATGCACAGACTCGCAACTGAAACCTCCACCTTCCTGCTCAGCGCATCTGCAACCGAATTCGCCTTCCCCGGATGATAGGAAATGGTGAAGTCGTAGTCCTTAATGAACTCGAGCCATCTGCGTTGCCTCATATTCAGCTCCTTCTGCGAGAACAAGTACTTCAGACTCTGATGGTCGGTGAAGACCTCGAACTGCTCGCCATACAGATAGTGCCGCCAGGTCTTCAACGCGTGAACTACTGCTGCTAACTCCAGATCGTGAGTAGGGTAGTTCTTCTCGTGCACCTTCAGCTGCCTCGAAGCGTACGCGACCACCTTCCCATGCTGCATCAGAACACAACCCAAGCCTATCCCGGATGCATCGCTGTAAATCACGTAGCCTCCACTGCCACTCGGTAGCGTCAGAATAGGTGCTGTCGTCAACCGCCTCTTCAGCTCCTGAAAGCTGTCCTCGCACTTCTGGGACCAAACGAACTTGACGCCTTTCTGCGTCAATGCTGTCAGCGGCGATGCAAGTCTGGAGAAATCCTGGATAAACCGTCTGTAATACCCTGCCAGACCTACGAAACTCCTGATCTCCGTCACGCTCGTCGGGGCTCTCCACTGAGTCACTGCCTCGACCTTCGCCGGATCCACTGAAATCCCATCTGCTGACACAATATGCCCCAGAAAAGCCACCTGATCCAACCAAAACTCGCACTTCGTGTACTTGGCATATAGCTGCTGATCCCTCAAGATGCCAAGCACAATCCTCAGGTGCTCTCGATGCTGCTCCCTGTCAGGCGAGTATATCAAAATGTCGTCTACGAATACAACGACAAATCTGTCGAGGTACGGCTGGAAGGTCCTATTCATCAGATCCATGAATGCTGCAGGCGCATTCGTCAGTCCAAATGGCATCACCAAGAACTCGTAGTGGCCGTACCGCGTCCTGAAGGCTGTCTTCTGAACATCTGCCTCCCTGATCCGCAACTGATGATAACCCGAACGCAGATCGATCTTCGAGAACACTCTCGCCGTCTGCAACTGATCAAACAAATCATCAATCCTGGGCAAAGGGTACCGGTTCCGAACGGTAACCTTATTCAGCATCCTGTAGTCGATGCACATCCGCAACGATCCATCCTTCTTCTTCACGAAGAGCACAGGCGCTCCCCATGGAGAAACACTCGGTCGAATGAACCCGGACTCCATCAACTCCTGCAATTGCTTCTTCAGCTCTGTCAACTCTGCAGGTGCCATACGATACGGTGCCTTCGACTGAGGTGTCGTACCCGCTACCAGCTCGATGCCGAACTCGATCTCTCGGTGCGGCGGTAACGCTGGAATCTCCGCTGGAAACACATCCGGAAACTCCTGCACAATCTCTATGTCCTCCAGTCTCCTCGTCTCACGATCAGGAACTACCAGCGTGGCCACAAACGCTCTGCATCCCTGCTGTATCAGTCTCTGTGCCCTAACTGCAGACACAATCAGACGACCCCCTCTGCTCCTCGCACCTCTGATCAGAACATCTGGCAAACCCTCCATCGGAATCAGGATCTTCTTCTCACGGCAAAAGACCCGCACGTCGTACCGGGACAGCCAGTCCATCCCCAGTATGACGTCGAAGTCCACCATCGGTAACAAGACCAGATCTGCCGGAAAATCGTGGTCTCCCGAAGCAACTGTGGTGCCGGGGAAAAAGCTCCCCACAATGCCCACCTCACCCATGGGCGTGCTGACCTCCAAAACCTCAGTCAGCAGCACAGGGGTCCGACCCAACTCGCCAGCAAACTTCTCCGAGATGAAGGAGTGAGTGGCGCCGCAATCAAACAACACACGCGCTACTGAACCAGAAACTGAAAGCGTACCTTCCACGACGGTGTTGGAGTCCCTCGCCTCCTCAGCCTGGATAGTGAAGACTCGCCCGGTCCTCCTGCTCTGGCCCGGTGCAACAACTGATCGGCTGCCTCCGCCTCTGCCTACTGCTGGTGGTCCCGGCCTCCTGCTCGGCTCACCCTGCCTCTGAGGACAATCACGGACAAAATGTCCCATCTGACCGCATCCCATACAAGCTCCAGTCCGACGGGGACACTCCTGTCCTGGATGGAACCTCCCGCAGTAAGTGCACGCTCCAGACTGACGTGCTCCTCCTCCATCAAACCTGGGCCTCTTGCCCGGGTTCCCTGCTCCACGACCAGCTACTCTGCTGCCGGTGCTCACTGGCGCCTTCCGCGCCTCCTGAATACACTCCCTCTGGTCCTGCTCTATGATCGTAGCATGCTTCACCGCATCTGCAAGGGTCCGCGGCATGCTGTTGATCACCCGAGATCGAAGCGGCTGTCTCAGTCCCTTCACGAACTTCCTCGCCCGCTGCTCTGGGGTCACACAAATCTCAGGGCAGTAACGCTCCAAAGCGTTGAACCTGCTGATGTAGCTCGTCAGTGTCATGTCCTTCTGCTCCAGTGACATGAACTCCTCCCTCTTCTGATCCCTGACATGCTGGGGGAAGTACTGCTCATGAAACACCTCCAAGAACTCCTCCCAGCTCACATCCACACGATCATCAAACAACACCGTGGACGTAGATCTCCACCAGTTGGCAGCCTCGCCATCGAACACGTAGGTGGCCAGCTCCACCATCCTCTCAGGTGCTACACCAATAGCACGGAAAATCTTCTCCATCCGGAAGACCCAGTCCTCTGCAACCTCTGGGGCCCTCCTGCCATCAAAAGTCGGCGGGTGCTGACGCATGAACCGATCGTGCTCAGCCCCCACTCCGCCCTGGGCGCTCTGAGCTGCCTGACGCTCCAGAAACTCGCCCAACCTGTCCCACTGAGCACCCGAAGTGTCGTCACTGGGATCACGATCGCGTGGAGAACTCCTCACGCGCCTAGGTGCCATCTGTCACCACAACAATCAACAGATAAGCAACAATGCATGCATGAGCTACGAAATTAATGCATGCCTCTAGCACTACTCCTAAGGGTGGTTCTTTAGACGAAGACACAGGAATCGACCGCTCTGATACCAAGTTGTAACGTCCCGAAACAGCGGAAGATTTAAAATTTCAAAATAACCAACATAACAGACAACTCACGCGGGAACGTCACTAATATATATAAATATATAAATCCGGGTGCACCCAAAATACAAGGAGTTTTCCAAAAGAAATACGACTACAATACAGATACAATGGAAGAGAATACAAGTAGTCGTACGATCTAGCAACTGCCGAAGAGGATCCGACTCCAAAGCGCTCCGTCCTCGGTCACCACCCACCCGGACCTACTGCGATCCTGAAAAAGATGCAACAACAATGCCTGAGTTTCCAGAAGGAAACCCCGTATGCCAACCCACCTATATGCATGCATCACATAATGAACCTATCATACTAGTAGCATGTCATGGCATCAACAGAAATGGAAAACAGTTCCCCCGAAGGGTAAAACAGGACATCAGTCCGACAATCAATCATCGGGTCTCCCGAAGAGACCTACTGCAGGCACATGCAGTCTAGTAGCCCGCGACATCGCACCCCCCACACGCAGCTACACTACTCAAGGGTTCGGCAGGGAGCCTCTGTCACGTCTACGCGCCGATAGAAACAGATCTGTAAATCTCAGTGGTCGGGGCCACAGGGACCAACGGGGCCGTCGCCCGGAAGGTATAACAACATCATCTCGGTAGGTGCCCAGCCGAGGAAAACAACAAGCCGGCACAGCCTCGGCCCAACAATCATCATCGCCGGCACAACCTCGGCGGCATCACCGGCACAGCATCGGTGGTCCATCACAACAGTCCGGCACAGCATCGGACAGATCCAGACCGAAGTCTGCCAGGTCATCGGGCTCCTCGAGCCGCGAACACCAACCGCGCCGCTATAAAAGCAGGGCAGCGACCTCCGTAGCCCCAAGGGCCGGTAGTCACCTCACCCAACGCCAGTTGCGTGCCCGCACAACATCAACACTGGGATCCGCGATCCCTCAGGCCTGCTATACTACAAAGTGCCAACAAACATCTCAAAAGTCACGGTCCATACATGGAGCTGACGCGTCCCGAACACCCACACTCTTCCCAACGGCGGTCCCTGGGCAGGCACGCATCACGCGCCCACCGTCACCTCCCGGCTCACGCACAAGGCGAGGACACGGGTTTCCGTGGCAAAGTTGGCGTTCAAAAAGGGAACCTGGGATTCTGTTCTGTGCCCCAACGGTCGACCGAAAGAGGTGATTCGGTCGACCGGTTCCATAAAGGAATCGGTCGACCGTACTCCTATAACGGTCTACCGCTGCGCTCAAGACAGAACCCCCAACGGTCGAACCAAGGTCTAAAACCGGTCGACCGAACGAGGTCAAAATCCGGAGTCTGGTCAACATTAAATTCCACTCTATCGGTCGACCGACTCAGGGGTCTCGGTCGACCGAAAACAGACAGGGTCAACCTAGTATTCTACGTCATCAAACGGTCGAACGTAAACATACTACCGGTCGAACAAACATGCAATCGGTCGAACGCAATATAAAATCGGTCGAACAAACATGCAATACTAACAGGTACACTTAAGTTCCGGTCGAACACAACAAGGACCGGTCGACCGATAACAGGTAGAAAATCCCAACTCACCAGCAATAATGCACTACCGGTCGACCGCCCCAAGGCATCGTTCGACCGGTGAAGGTTAAAGTCGGGCAAACAGTGCTAAAACGGTCGACCGCCCGAAGGACCCGGTCGACCGTTGGTCGTCTTCAACCTCGCGCCAGCCGAGGATTTACGAAGAACGCGTCGCCGGAGAGGTCCTCGACCTCCCCCGACCGACCAACAACACCCTTCCACAAGGGTGAGCAACAAAATCACACTAATGAGCGGCATACCTCAATAACGCCGGAGAAACGCCGGAGCAACGCTCGCGCCTCCGCACCCGCAACCTCCTCCTCGCTGCGACCTCCTCACGCCGGAGCCTCCGCGTCGTCTTCCTCCTCCACCGCTGGCCGAAACGCAAGGGAAGGAAATGTGAGGAAGGTGGTGGAAGAATGGAATGGAAAAGAGGAAGAAGAAGGAGTTCTTCTCCTTAAAAACCCAAGCCAACACCCCCACCATACCTCCCATACACCCCCACCTTACCTCTACACCCTACTCCATACCTCACCCATACCTCTCTCTCTCTCCAAGTCAAACCACCACCTAACCACCCCTTAATCCACCCTAAAAAGGGTTAGGAACTTAACATCTTCTTTGGTACATCAGCGCGAAAGTGGTAAGTTACATTTCACGTCGCTACGGTTGATGCTACTGGTTTAGCTTCAAATTAGTTGCATGCATGTTATTTGAGACCATGCAAATTAAACCCAAGAAATGTACGTCTATTTCTATATGCTTTTCAGCTTACTGTGTCTACTGAGTTTGGATGTGATTTTCAGTAACGTGGATTCACTAAAAACAAAAGGTTTCACTAAACCTCACATCCAAATACAATCCAGATTTCCGAATAATTGGTTTCTGGTAAATCCTTGGTTTCTTGTAAATCCCTGGTTTCTTGGATTTATACTGAGAAATCAAAAACCAACCTTAAGTGTTTTTCAGGTTTTTGAAATAGTAAAACTCCAAACAATCAGTGATGGGTTTGATTTCTTAAGAAACCATGACACCCAAACAAGTGATGATTTCTCTACCCGTAACACAAGAAATTTCATTGTAGGTTATATTTTTAGTTTCACAAGATTTCCGAAAAACAACATCACTACCAACACACATCCAAACACAGCCATCATAGTCTTCTAGCCAGGTGCATTATTTCTGTAGCACCTATACATGGTTAGCTGGGCCTCCTATATTGATCAAGTTGCGATCATCCTACTTGCAGAATAAATAATATTTTTATTTGGTATTGATTTAGTGGGTAGCATTTTTAACGTGCATGATTGAAATGGTAGCGATTTGGCTAGGTTAGTTGGTTTTTTGTTTGTTAATTATTTTTTAACGGATATATAACATTTGGTTTCCTCAATAAGTGGAAGGTATCGTGTTTTTGCGTTTGACCAGACAAATAACCGTATAACTACGTTGGCATGAAATTGTTGTTAGATAATCAATACCCCAAACTCTACAGACAATTAAAAGTAGTGTTTGGGGATGATGCCCTAAGTCCTTTTCACAATAAAATCCTGCGAAGTGATTTGTTGAAAAGTTAAATAATGACATTTACATCTTCTTACGGATAATTTCACGAAAACCCCTTCAAATTAGTAAAAATATCATAAGTATTAATCTTTAATTTTTTTGATATTTGAAATACTAAGAGATTACCGGGGTAAATGGTGTTTAGCGTGACAACAATGAATAACTGGGAAATCAGAAAACTTGATGTAAAAAACGTCTTCTGATTTCATTGTTGTTAGGCTAACTTGTGGTCAAATATTGATGTCGAAGGCATCTTAAGAAACTTCTACCCTGTGCCAAACAATCTCCAAGAAAATAGTTTTGACTGATTATTTCAACTCATTGGGATTGTTTTTCGGTAGTTTTAATTGTAGACGTCTCTCTCTCTCTCTCTCTCTCTCTCTCTCTCTCTCTATTTCTCTTACTTCTTGTGGCCCTATCATTTCATTAATCAAAATCTATGAACAATGTGTTCTCTAGAATATTACCACCACAAAACCGACCCTGTAGTCCATTGTCGCTTCAATTAGGAAACATAACTATGATGGATAACAACAAAAACACGATTCATATTTTATGTGATCGATGTAGATTCGAGGAATTTTCGCCAATGGAGGCCAGGACAGGCTCAGACAGCTAATGCCTCTTAGTACCCCCAAACTACTATATCTTGTTTGTTACCAAATCCACAAGAATCATCTGCGTTCGTCCAATTGATTCCCTTCCAAAGTTCAAACCATTTTTCTTTTCCACGCTCAAAATCACTGTCCTGCACATATTTTCCTGTCCTCATTGCGTCTCAGCTTTGATTCTAGCCAGTGACGGGTCCACATTAAGGCTGGAAACCGTAGGGTCCTAATTTTAAATTTAAAAAGGTTGGGTGCAAAATGCAACGAAAACAAACATGTACGAAGTTATGTACTTATATCATTATATGTGAACATAACAAGGTATTAACCGGGTGAACATAACAAGGCGTTTGGTAAAATGGGAAGAACATAACCGGGTGAACATAACAAGGTATTTACATGACGATCAGTTGTTGTCGATCACATTGATTTTGTGCTTGTCCATTCTTTCGGTATTGCAAACTGATGTTGGAGAAACTCACGAGACTATGACAAGTTGAGAATCTTGTATAGAAATTTTTATTAACATGATTAGTGTCAAACCTCCATTTTTTAGTGTATAGTTTACAATGAGCCACATGCACCCAATCATGAACCTCTCTCTAATCATTGATGGGGAGGAAAACTAAGGGAACCAAAATGGCACTGCATGGGGGATTGGGGGGTTTTAATTATGATTTTTTTAATGGTGGTGTTATTCATCTAGGTTGTTGATAAGATTAAGGTGGATTTGGGTGCCAGAAGTTGGAGATTTGGTTTTGCAATGCTCTCCCAGTTATGGGAATCTAGTAGGAGCAATGATGTTGTTATTGACATCAAACTAGTATAAGGTGTGGTTATGGGAGTTTTGGTTGGAAATGCAAAGAGTGTTGTTAAGGGATGGTTAATACTATGAGTACGAATGATTAGGACCCTGGTTTTGTACTGATTTTGAGAAGATGCCTTTTTTTTTTCTTTTGAAGGTGGCTAAAGTCTTTGAACTTTCCATCCAAGCATGAAACTTTTTGAAGGATCATGTGATGTGAAGCAGAGCTCAACCAAAAAAATAAAAGCTTAATTACCATGATTTTGTAACTGTAATTCCAACTGCTGTCAACCTTTTACTTTCACTCCCTTGATTAGAATTCTTCAAAATTGCCACCAGTTGAAAGTTTTCTCTCTTTTAGCCTACCTTCACCTCGAATCCTTCCATCATTTCATATATAGACCATCAACTCTGTCTAAACAGACTGGTTGTGGTGACATAGCTCGAGCATGTAATAACTTAATATACTTTTCTGCTCCATCCACTTTTCCACCACCTGCCTTAATCTTAGCATAACTTGAGATACTTTTCCTTTACACTATAATTCTAAAGATTACCTGACAGTCAGTTACAAAGTTACAGTGGCGCCAAAAACGGTTAAATTTCTTTCAGACAGAAACACTTTATGCTGTTCCATAAGTAACCATGTACTGGATGGTAACTTAGAAGTAGAGCATCAGACCATTATGGACCAAATCAATCCAGTCTTTTGTCCCACCAATGTCCCAAAAAGATTTAGTCCCAAGACTTGGATTAGACACATGCAGCTCACATTGTTTAATCTCACCCCACCTCAGCTCATCTTCACCAGAGGAGGAGAAGACATAAGAAGGTGGTGGAATGGGAAAAGTGTAGAAGTAGAAAAAAGAAGACCCTCAACCCCACTTTGATGTTGACATCTCTAATTCTCCTTCTTATGCCCACCTCCTCTTTTTAGCACACCCCAATCCTCCCACAATCCCATTCCTCTCCTCTCTCCACTTGCTCCCTCTTCGGTTGTTCGGACTTCGTGGTCGGTTACTTGAAGATAAGAGACGTTAAGCGGGCAATTGCGGTATTAAGAGCGTGCGATTGGGATGGGAAGGCACTCTTGTTGCTACAAGCAGAAGCTGAGGAAAGGGTTGTGGTCTCCTGAAGAGGATGAGAAGCTTCTTAGGCACATAACCAAATATGGGCATGGCTGCTGGAGTTCTGTTCCGAAACAAGCAGGTTTGTTACTCTTAATCGATTTTTCGCTTGTGGGTGACTCAATGCAGGGATTTTCAAGTATTGGGTCCTCATTGGATTCTCAAAATATTTGTTGGTTTGTTAGTAATGAGGGGGTTTATGGGATTGTAGGCCTCCAGAGGTGTGGAAAGAGTTGTAGGCTGAGGTGGATTAACTATCTTAGGCCAGACCTGAAAAGAGGCACATTTTCTCAGCAAGAGGAGAATCTCATAATTGAGCTACATGCTGTGCTTGGCAACAGGTATGTCACAAATAATTCGTCCAAACTTTGCTATGTTTTTGGAGTTGACCCAATTGAGCAAAAAGGTTTGAATTGTGAGGTCAGGTGGTCTCAGATTGCTGCCCAATTGCCCGGGAGAACTGACAATGAGATAAAGAATCTGTGGAACTCGTGCATCAAGAAGAAACTTAGGCAGAGAGGGATTGACCCCAACACCCACAAGCCTCTATCCGAGTCGGAAACAAACCTCGAAAAGACGGCCACCGACACCAGCAAGTCCACCGTCTCCGCCGTGGCCCCACAACCAATTCCTGCGGACACCTTTTCAATAGACAATTCCCACTCAAAACCCACCTTGACTCCAACCAAGGACCTCTTCCACACCTCCGGGGACTACTTCTCTCTAAACTACTACACACCCGACTCAGGCGGGACCCACTCCGGCAACCCTTTATTGTGGTTCAACTCCGGCGATGTGCTCCAAACTCCGTCAACCTCAATGGGAGTCAAGTCCATGTTAAACCCAACCCCCACGGGGATCGGGTTCTCCGGCGCCCACTTCTGGGACGCTCCGGCCACCACCACCACCACCTTCGGATGGCCCGAATTGTCTTCAGCAAAAGAAGCCCAACAAGCCATTGGTTTGGGAGAAGACGCCGAGGAATTTAAGTGGTCGGAATTCGTCCACACGGTTGCCGGTTCATCGGGCATCGGAGGAGGGCAAGGTGAACCGGGTTTCGCCGGAGAAGTGAAGTGTGAGGCTCAGTTTGGTGGCTTTGATGGTCTGAGTGAGTGGCAACAAACACACCAACAACACCAACACACACAAGTGCAGGTTTCAGACATGTACGGTAAAGATTTCCAGAGAATCTCTGCAGCTTTTGGACAGTTATAGTGCAGCCCGATTGGCAGGATTTATTGGAGACGTTAAAATTAATTTGGTTCAATAAGGTTTTCATGTTTTTTTCTTTTCTTTTCTTTTCTTTTCTTTTCTTTTCTTTTCGTTTCTTTTTCTTTTTGTTTCACAGGTGTGAGTGTGTGTTGTCTCATAGTTTTCTGTTTGTGTACATAGGATTTGATGGTATAGAAGAAAAACAGAACTCTCATGTTAATTCAGAATAAAGTTTGGTTTTGCTATTGTTTTAGCTCTTGATTATTTCAAGTGTAGTGAGATATTAAGTGGTTCTGTGTTTTTTTTTCTTTTCTACCGACACTTTGGAGAAGTTAACTTTAGTGATACTTTCTAAAAGTTGGGTTTGAATTCTGTTTGAACGTAATGGAAAGGTTATGATTTATTTATTTTTGAACTAAAAACTTCCTGAAATAATCTTCTGATTTGGATTTTACAATTTCGAACCTTTAGGTACATAAGAGGACCATACCCTTAAATCAATATAGTTTTTTCAACATCAAATTTACGGAGACATATTTTCATCGTTTTTTTTTCTCTTCAACCAGCTGCTTTGTACCATGAATGAGAAAGTTTGAAATTTAGTGGCGACTGGTGATGTCATTTGTTGGTTTTTTATAGGAAGTTGATGTACGTACGTGAATGTCAGTCAGGAGCGGCAATACAAAGTCCCAAACCAACACAGCAGCAGAACAGCACACCATCTTGATTAAATAGGCTCGTGAATGGACCACCACTCCAATTAAACTCGTTGGCTTGTCTATACTCTATAGTAGATGTTTGTTCACGAAAACAGGGTTTAACTGCTCTGAGTTAGAAGTGGCTGAATGCGTACGTGTGTCATAATTGAAAGTGGTTTGTACGTATTCTAATTAAACCTCTCTGAATGTTACTCACTTCGCTGAAATATAATCATTGGTCGTGGTTACATGAAGATTGAGAATCTACTAATTGAGATGAGCCGATTGGGTGGAGATTTTAAATATCTTGAAATTCTTAAATAATATAGCACACTTGATTACAGATGAGATAATGAACAGAGTAACAATAATAATACATATTATATGTCAACATATAAGTCGAGTTCAACATATTAGTGAGTTAAAAGTAAGATTACTTTTGGTCAATGGAATCGTGAGTTGTGGTGTTCCTTGCAATATTTTCTCTATTAGCTAGTGAATACTCTGGGAGCTCCACAATGAGACAAGGTTAGTTTGTCATCAAAGGGTCCGCATTGGTGTTTTCTCACTTTTCATTATATGGTATCGTTAGAGAATAACCTTATATTTAAGAACTTAGTAACATTTGTCTTGATTAGAATATTGTTGGGTCACCATTGTACTAATTACAAATTTATTTTAAGTTAGATATGTTTTGAGATTACTCTCGTTAAGCGATTTGCTTGATCTTATCATACTTCTTGTGGGTGATTGAACGGTCTTCGGGTCGAATCGCTAATAGTTGAACCAAGAGTAATTTTGTTGCTCAAGAATCTCTAATGAAATAATTAACATGCCACTATTGATGGTACTGTTTATTGGTGCATTACGTTATTCAACATGCGTTGGTAATCTCCAAGCTAACAAAATACCACATCTGATTCAGGACCATATATTATATGATATCCTGTCACTTTCTTCAACAATTACCACAGCACTTAGGAAACTGATTGTATTTGTCTGATTTGAGGATAAGCACAAATTTCACCCCTCTGATTTTAATTAATGATAACGAATTCAAAAACATACTTCAATTATTCTGACTTTGTTAGTCTTACCAACCCTCTGCTACCAAACGTACTTAATACTATAACATGTTGAGTAGAAGAGACTCAAAGATAAATGAAATGCAAGCTTGTATTTATAACAACTAATGTTACAATACTACAACTTACACTTACACATTATCTACCTTGTGAGACACACTCACAACTACTCTTTCTACTACACTCACTCTTATATAAGACTCTACTACAATACACACACATTAGCTAACACAACTACAAGACTCTCTCTTTATAGTGGTGGAGACTAACTCTTGCTTAGGATACTTAGAATGGAGGTTGATATCTCCTATATATAGTGGTAGATGGAAGTGTGTAGAGACTGATGAAGTTTCTAGAGTGGAAACTTCTAGATATGATGGAGAAATCTAGAGAAATAATTCTAGAGTAAGAAAACTCTAGAATTGGGTCTCTTGGATCGGGCCTACTTAGATAATATTTCTCTCTTGGGCTAGGGCTTAGATTTGGATTTGGGTTGGTGTTGGATTCTTAACACTCCCCCTCAACACCAACCCCATCGGGTATCATCCATTGCTTGCTTCTTCATATGTGACACGTTTCTTGATATCTTCTTCTCCTGCTAGGGCTGCATTTGCGTACCTTGGATTTGGCTTCCTTTCTCTGTTGGACCGTCGTATCTTGCTTCCAGATTCTTCTTTGACCTCCATCTGAGATGACCGAGTCTCCTCTGAACTCTTCCCATATACTCCACTCTTCCAATGATCTTTAGAGTATTTTGATGGCTTTGATATGCATTCTTCATATTCTTCTCCTTCATCGCTTGAATCTTGCTCACAAAGCTTCTCTTGTATCATGCTTCCCAATTCTATAGAATTTGGAAGCACTACCTTATCTGAGGACCACCAAGATGAAGCTTCATCGAAGATCGCATTCCTTGAAGTATGACATCGATCGGTTGTTGGGTCGCAGCACCTCCATCCTTTTCTCTCATTGTCGTACCCAACAAAGATGCACCGAATTGCCTTCTTGTCAAACTTACTTCGTTGATTGTCTGGTACAAATACGTAACATACACAACCGAACACGCGGAAGTGACTTACAACGGGCTTTGTTTTCCATAGCTTCTCATATGGTGAGACAAACTCCAACCTTGCTTGTGGTAGTCTGTTGATTATATGTGCCGCTGTTCTCATGCATTCTGCCCAAAATCTTGCAAGTATATTCTTTGTGTGCATCATGCTTCTACAAGTATCTGCTAGATGTCGATTCTTTCTCTCAGCCACACCATTTTGCTGAGGAATGTTGGGGCATGTTAATTGACGTCTGATATTGTGCTCCTTTAGGTATGTTGCAAACTCCTTGGATGTGTATTCACCTCCATTATCAGTGCGCAAGCACTGTATACGCCTTCCAAGTTCTCTTTCAACCTTCTCCCGATACTCTTTGAATTTTAAAATGACTTCTGATTTTTCTTGAAGAAAGTCTACCCAAACATACCTTGAGTAATCATCGATGAACGTCACCATGTACTTAGTCCTGCTAATGGATGGATGTTTTGCCGGTCCAAAGACATCTGAGTGAATTAACTACAGCGGCTCTCTTGCTTGAAAGCTTGATTCTTCATAAGGGAGTTGATGAGTCTTCCCATATTGGCATCCAGCACATACTATATCTCCAACAATCTCAAGTTGCGGTAGACCCTTTATCATCGACTTTTTCATCATTGCCTTTAGTTTGTGATAGCCCACATGTCCAAGTCTAGCGTGCCACAGATCAACAGTCTCGTTCTTTCTTGCTTTGTCTGCATATGCTGATTCTACAGACATCACGTACACAGACTCCAGCTTTTGTCCCTCCATGATTGGTGAACCAATTATCTTGAGAGTTTGGAACACCCTCACATCTTCTGGTCCAAACAAAACATACTTCCCGGTTGATGTTAGTTGGGACACAGACATGAGATTCTTCTTCATACCTGGCACATGGTAGACATTCTGCAGTTGCACTTGATTTGGGCTAAATCGAGGCACCACCACTGTCTTCCCGATGTGAGTGATTGGTAGTTTTGAGTTATCTGTTGTCACTACAACTCTACCACCTTTATACTTAGACAATTTTTGTAATTTCTTCTTATCTCCTGTCATATGGTTGGCGCAACCGGAGTCCACGATCCAATCATTATCATAGTCAATTCGCACTGAACTTGTGCTGACTGCAAGAGCATGCTCCTCTATCGTTGCCATAGATGCCTCTACGTCCCATTCTTCTTCGTTGTCACACTCCTTGTGACTCTGTGTTGCAGCATTTCCTTCTGCAATCTTCTTCTTCGACCAGCATTCCCTCGCAAAGTGACCTCTCTTGCCACAGTTGTAGCATTTGAGGTTCTTCTTCATTTGCTCCCTTTTAAGTGCTCCCCCTTGTTGTGAATTCCTCCGCTCTTGTTTCTTAGGGCCACCATTCTTTCTTCCACTAAAGAGAGCTTCTTCTCCACTCTTCGTAGAAACTCTTGTCATCTTCTTGGTGAGAGTTTCTTGATTGACAAGTAGACTTTCTAGCTCTGAGATGGAAGGAGGAGTCGGACACCCTTGTACGGCTGTGATAAAGGCACTATATTCTGGCCTTAGCCCATGGATAATAATCCTCCTCATCCTGGGCTCACTAATTCTAGACTCCGAATCTAATTGAGATATGTCACGACAAAGCCCTTTCACTTTTGTAAAGTATTGGTTAACGGACATACCTCCTTGCTTAACAGACATCAACTCATTTTCCAAAAGTTGAAGTCGGGCATCATGCTTTTGCGTGAAGAGCGACTTAAGTGTGTCTCATACCTCCTTAGGCGTAGTAGCCTCACGTACATGCTCAAGCAAACCCTTCTCAATGGTTGCCCTGAGCACGTACATGGCCTTCCCAGCCTTTTGTAGGATTTCATGTTTAATTATACATATATATTTTCGAAATTTTTATGTATAATAAGGATCAATTACAATTTTCTTTGATTTATTTCATGCATGCATCGGTTTGTTTTAACATCTAGTTTCAAAACTCTATTAAAACAAACAAGAGCTCCGAAATTCATACCTAGAAGTTCTCAAAAACTTCTTGAAGATTCGGAGACGTTGGGGATGCTTCTCGCCGCGCCGGATGCCTCCGAGTGATCACCGAAACCCTAAACAAGGTTGGAGAGAAAGGAGCTAGCCAATCGATCTCCAAACAAGCTTAGAATCTAGCTACAAACCCCTTCCTTAGCCTCTGAGATTTCTCCTTCCAAAGACTTAGAAAACTAAGAGAATTTTCGTGGGTTTTAGTAGTGAATTAGGAGAGAAAATAATTTCTGAATTGTGTGTCACAATTAGGGAGAATAAGGACCTATTTGTAGGTTCCAATCTTACTCTTAATCATGGCTATTCTTAAGCCACGGTTTTATGACAATTTCTCTCACAAACTAATTCCAAAATGCATTATATGCACCCACAAAACGTTTGACCAAATTTGGAGCTAATCCAACCATCGATCAAATTAATCTCTTAATAATCAAAGGCAGAAAATCGACCGCTGTTCGGTTTACCGAGTCCCACTCGGTTAACCGAATTTGTCACGATCGTTTAACCGAGTACGTGACGGATGACCGAATCTTAAGGAGAAAAATTCTACTTAACCGATCGGACCAATTCTCGTCCAAGACCGAGTGCTATTCGGTTAACCGAAAATATCGGAACTTGATATTGTTCGGTCGACCGTTTCTGGTTCGGTACACCATACCAAAGTTCCAGGCACTTTGGTCAAGTTCGGTCAATCAATTACGATTATCCGTTCCACGTTCGGTTGACCGATCCATAGATCCTTCGGTCGACCGAACCATAACGGATTACCGAACTTCTACCCGATTTTGCCTATTTCAAATTTTGGATTTATTTCCAACAAAATTTGAACTTAAGAGGGTTTTAGCAAATTCACAACTTATGCAATGTATTATCCTATGCAACAATAAATTATTGCACCCCATAATATATGCATCTCATATGAATTTATCATGATTCTAATTATGTTTATATACAACATAATTGATTTTACTTGTTCACCACATGTGTCATATTTTCTATGAGAAACCCGACACATCATATGAACCAAAAATCAAGCTTCTTGTTTCACGGTTTTTGCGGTGTGACCTATGGGAGGATCTAAACTAAGTTGACAGTGATATTAAGAGCTTAATATCACAAGCTATAAGCGGTATCTAGCTACACATTATAGCTCCCAATTAGTTAGATGTCTTAATTCCACTCGAACCAAAACCCGATCCATTTAGTGATGGAGTGCACCACTTGTGTCCGTCCCTTGCCTCATGATATTAAGAATACACACAAAGTAGTGTTGTGTCATCTTTGTCTTAGTATTCATTTCTTGATCTCTTTAAGCTAGTTATAAATATGTGACTTAACTCAAATCACATTGTGCACATTATAACTTTGCTTTATCAAGGGGCCCACTAATATCATCACTCAATTAAGAGGGGCAATGATAATCTTTTGACTAACTATCTTCTCCAACGAAAGTTATACTTAACCAACCAATGCCTTTACACTACACTGATCGATAGTTCAAGACACTGATCTAATTAAGTATTCCTTAAGTGATTAGATATAAGTCTCATATCAAAGGACCAAAGACACAGTAAAATATTAATGACACAGAAACACATTTCTATAATATTTTACTTATTAGGTCTATTCAGTATACAAAAGTAATATTTTCCTCTTTTGCATACCCGTGTTGTCACTCACTTGTAGAGCTACAATGATCTATGACCAACACGACAATCTTAACTCGGTAATTAATGTTCCATGTTAATTACCATGATTGCGAATATCTTTTGTTTTATGTAAACCAATATCTTTTAGAGCTCTACGGTTAAGGACCAAGAGCCTCTTCCTTAACACTTCTAAAAGACGAATAACATAATCAAGGAACAAAATGATTTCTCATTCAATTCATAATAATTGACATTTAAAAGTAAAACTTTTAGAACACATTCCCTTCACCTTTATCTTCCACTTCCTATTTGCATCAGCATTCTCTACAGGAGGTGATGTGGTTTCATTCCCAGCAACAACTTCCCATAGATCTTGCCCTTGCAAATATGGTTCTATGTAAAGACTCTGATTGACATCATTTCATGCTTATATTTGTATCTTATATCCATTATCTTACACCTAAGCAATGCTACGTGACGAGTTTTATGTTTAGTTTTCAGAAATAAAGAGGTTTGAAGAGAAGAGCCATGAAAGGACCCAAAAGCAGGAAAAAGGACTTAATTGTGAGACCTGGGGACCAAGATGCATGACAGAAGGACCTGATCGTAAGACAGAAGGACCTAAGAGCAAACCAGGAAACTCCACACCATCATGGGGACTATTTTGGCAATTCGAGTCGGGTCAGAGCTCCAACAAGTCAAGTAACCGCATCAAAGACCAACAATACCAGAAAGAAAAGCCCACAACAAATTCCAACACGATCCGAAGATTTTGGACCGCTAATTGGCGGTCCATATTGCTCAGGATCCGTCGAAATTTCTCCTGGACTTGTATTAATGTTCGTTTAGGCTATTTTTGGTATTGGTTTAGTCCCACATCGGGGGATTGTCCCCGATTAGCTTTTTCCATGCTTATAAATAGAACTCTTCACCTTCCATTGTAATTACCCATTGTTTGGTGGCATTCTCTCTACTAAGGAGTGAGCCTTGAAGCAATAACTCAAGGTGGAGAAGAATGCTACCTTCAATGTGAGTCATTGTTAATAAAAGTTTATTTGTTTCTTTTAATCTTGTTTTGTTATGTTGCTTGTTTTGTGTGGGTTGTTTTACTTTGTTTAATCTCTTCCTTAGTAATTTTAGTATCTTAGTTAAATGTTTTCTTTACTTAGTCTAATCAGTAGTGTAATGAGTAGTGAGTAGTTCCATCCCCATTTGGGGGGTGGAGAAATATGTGATATAATCATGTAGTGTATTAAGTGTGTGTTATCTTTATCCCTTGAGCTTTATATGATTTTCATAACCATCTAATGGGTTTTCACTCTTATCTTTGATATGCTAATGCTCTTGAATGAAGCTTAGCTTATGCTTTGATTAGTGGACCTATTTTATGGGGAATGATAAGGTTAGGATATGGATGAAGTTAATATTGGAAACACAATTTGTAGTGTATGTACTCTTGTTGCCTTTACCTTAGCTAATGTCTTGTATGTTTTAATGATGTAGTGAAATCTTAATTCATGTAGAGGCATAGTAGGGTATAGTCTTTATACTTGAGTTCATGTAGCTTCATTCCAATTATTGTCTTGTATGTTTTAATGATGTAGTCTTATCTTAATTCATGTAGAGGCAAAGTTGGATGTAGTTTTATGATTTCATCCACTACATGTTGTGAGGAGCTTAATGAGCACACACACACTTCTTTATGTTCACATTATTTCTCTACCCCCTTTGGGGTTTAGTTTTCTTGCTTCTTTTCCATTTCCATTTGCATCTTAGTGTAACCAACCTTTCTTCCCTTTCTTTACCTCTCGCCTTCGCACAAACCAAGTGTCGACACACCTCCCAGTGGACGACCCGTATTTGTCACCGCTTCAACGCGGCCGTGCACTTGCGGTTAAATATAAAACGATCAATCAGACTCCAATACCTGTAGTTTTCGCCATTGAGCTTCTCGATTCCGCCGCATGGGTTTGATAAATCCGCCATCACCTTTTGGTTTCGAACTAATCGAACCAACTCCTTTAGGGTGATCTTCAACTCCTCCAACATGGCTTCGACTTTGTGGTTTTCGACGGACGATCACCACAAACACGGCTCTGATACCAATTGTTGAGTAGAAGAGACTCAAAGATAAATGAAATGCAAGCTTGTATTTATAACAACTAATATTACAATACTACAACTTACACTTACACATTATCTACCTTGTGAGACACACTCACAACTACTCTTTCTACTACACTCACTCTTATATAAGACTCTCTACTACAATACACACACCTTAGCTAACACAACTTCAAGACTCTCTCTTTATAGTGTTGGAGAAACTCTTGCTTAGATACTTAGAATGGAGGTTGATATCTCCTATATATAGTGGTAGATGGAAGTGTGTAGAGAGTGATGAAGTTTCTAGAGTGGAAACTTCTAGATATGATGGAGAAATCTAGAGAAAGAATTCTAGAGTAAGAAAACTCTAGAATTGGGCCTCTTGGATCGGGCCTACTTAGATAATATTTCTCTCTTGGGCTAGGGCTTAGATTTGGATTTGGGTTGGTGTTGGATTTTTAACATAACATCCATCTAAAACAGTTAAGGCCATTGGATCAGTACTTAATCTGATTAATAAACACAAATTCATCCATTCACACAAGAAGTTCTCAAAATGCAACTGTTGCAAAATCACATCTAACCATTAAATTGCAGTTAATGGAATTTACTTTAATTTTTGGATAAAAAAAGTAATCATTGTATTTTCTGAGGTGTAAACTACACGAGAAAACAAGAATGTGAGGTGTGACAACCAATAGCACCACATTGATCATAACATATGCCATGGGTTACACTCAGGGCCGTCTCGGGAATTTTTGAGGCCTTGTGCGAAAATAAACAACGAGACTCCTAAATTTGAAAAAAATTGTCCTCCTAGTTTAAATAATAAAAATTTCACTAACTTAATGCAATATTAATTGAATTTTTTTTGTTTTCTTAGCAATATTTGAGACAAATTTATCAATGTTTATGTGTTAACACTAATTTTATTCGCAACCCAATAAGCCCATGTACAATTTTTTTTTGTTTTGAGGCCCCTTCAAAATGAGACCCAGAATGAGACCCGGAGCAGGAACTCACCATGCTCCTGCTATTGGGCC
Source organism: Triglochin maritima (assembly GCA_963682175.1). NCBI lineage: Eukaryota > Viridiplantae > Streptophyta > Magnoliopsida > Alismatales > Juncaginaceae > Triglochin > Triglochin maritima. Next base: position 49,955,369 of record OY821774.1, on the reverse strand, counting down.
GGGCTTGGTTATACTTATACTTATCTATATTTCTCCAGGCGCTACATGTTCTCAAACACTCAAAACCTGTATGTAGATTTGAAAACCTAAAAACCAATACAAAACCTAACTCATATGCAGTAAAAACAGACAAAATGAGAAGATACATCAGAACTCAGAAGTGAAGTATTTATCCACAATTCCAAATATATGTAGTCTTCTTCCATTCCATGTCTATCCATCCATGTACTTGAAGTAGTTCATTTCATCACATGCAAGAACATTCCCTGCATGAGACCACTGACACATATCTAACATCAACTGTACACACAGTCCTGCCCTGCTCTGGATCATACATACACACTTTGCTTCTGGGATTCATACTCACATGCATGCAAAAGTAATAATTGCTTAATTGCACTGGTTCTAGAATGTCAAACTTGATGTTCCAAACATGATTTTTTAATGCACGTACGCTTGGCACCGACATGTATTCGGGAATCTTAATATTTTGACATTATCACTAGCGAAGACTTATAAACATGAATTAATTTTTTGTCTGTATTGTTAATGTTTTGGGGGGTTTGAAGATTTGAGGTGGATATGGAAAGATGAGAGCACATGGGGGCAGCCCAATGGCCGCCGGAGACAGCATTGGAATGGCATGGATTGGACTGGGAATATATGTGTTGGGAAGTCCAGCAAGCCATATTCATGATTATTCATTAACATGAATAATAATTTTATAAAAATATCCATTTCATGATTCATTACAACTAATTAATAACTAGTTCTATGTCCTGTTTGTTTCTGTTCATCCAAGCGCATGTGGAATACACGCTGGAAGTGACAACTGTTCCTCGTATTATCATCTTTCTTTTTCTTAAAGTGCCGATTGAATGTTTTGTTGTGCATGAATCATTGAACCGTCGTGCACATCAGTTTGCAGCAATGTAAAAACAAATAGAACTGTAAATCTAAGAAAACATCTAGAATCTTACAACAATTTTCCAGACTGTTTTTGATACTTGATGTGTTTTTTTCTCTTTAGATGTTGCGTACATTATATATACTCACGTAAGGTTGTACAATTTACAAAATCAATACAATTTGATATTCAAATTCTATTTTACTTGAATAAGAATTTTGAATTCTACAGAACATAAGTCAAATGACGAGGTGATCATCTATCTCATAAAGAAATGATACTTGAACCCAAGACACACACAAACACATACACATTCAATCTGCAGATGTGACATTGTTATGTATGTATGTATGTTCATTAATTATGAAGAAAATGAGATGTAGTAATGAAATATTCAAAAATTATGGATAGTCATATATATGATGAGGTGGAAGTGAATAGAAGAGTTATTGTAACTGCAATCCAAAGAGAATAACCACCCATACACTATTGGAGGACGGAGGAATTGATGACATAAAGACAAAAAAAAATGTAGAGAGATCATAAATTGGATAAAAAAAAGCATTCATAGATCTTATTCATATTAATGTGGGCTTTATCTTTGACTGAGATGAACTAAATTGAACTACAACTCAACAACATTGCATTAACACCTATTGACTTGTCGTATTTATCAAAACAGACTTTATTATTTGTTTGAATATACTTTTCCGGCCTTCCTTTGTATCTCTCTAGATATTTTATCGTCTTCCATTCTATTCTCTTTTCCTAATTTCTGCCCAAACATACTCAAAATTGCATTCCAACATGACACTGTTGAAATTTGTAATCTGAAACTATTATCCAATGATTGTATATCACGAAAAAATGCAAATCACATCCACAAACACTAAGCCACTTACACATCTAATTTGGAAAGAGAAAAAAGCAGTGGATTACGTTTAATTCCTTCCAACAAATTTGACTGTATTTTTGGATTTGAAACATTGTAATATTAATCTCACATGGTAAAACCAAATAGTGTTAGCATTATTATGTATTAGATTCGTTCTACTATCTTAAACGACCAAACAATTTCGAAGGTACCATAGAAACTTAACTGGTTATTGAAGACCCAATCCAACTATAGTGTCCGTGCTTAATTAGATGCGAATAAATATATCTGGATCGATCATATGCATGCAAAGGACTATTGACAAGATAGTTTCACATTGCTAAAATAAAATAACGTAAATCTCTCTATGATGGAGATGGATTATCCTCCACCAAATTTTCATCAAACTGATTTCCCTTAACTACGTTTCTTTCTCTCCTAATTTTGCAATCAACAGAAGTAGTAGTCCAACATAAGCTGATGAAAGCCAAGACTTTGCTCTCTTTCAAGATAACAGTACTGCTCCCCTCTCAAGAACTACAATTTTACATGTGATAAACGTGTAATGTTGGACCACTTTAATTCACTTGCTTCTTCAGACTTGCTCATCTCTAATTAATGAACTCAAACATCTCGTTCTGATCCTGACACTTCAATTGGAACAGAAGCAACATGTAGCACTCACTCTGTTCAACATGACCACCAAATTGAATTTTAATAAACAAAATTATCATCATGGTCCTACAGATTATACTTGGGATTTTAAATAAGATCGTGTCTCATGCACGAAAATATAGTGTTGAAAAAGTTGTACTATAATTTAGTTAAAGAAATGGTGTTGGGTATCTAATGATGTTGGATGCGAAAAGTAATTTGTTTGTTATGTTAACAGTAGTTGTCATGGATGAATTAAAGAACAATGGATATGTCGACACGCAATCACAAATTATTGATTAATATTATACGTGTTACAATTTTTGAACCAACGCAGAAAAAGAGTTCGAGGCCCCATTTGGGAGATCTTACGTGAAAGTGGTTTTGCTAAAGCTACTTTTGGAACGTATTGGGTTAGTAGTGGGAGTGATTAATTTGTAGATGTAAATGGTAAAAACATTGACGAAATCTTCTGTTAGATTTTTGGTTGTGCCCAGTGTGGTGTGTGGACTGGAAAAGTGGAATCATTAGTCGCAACTCACTGCATGTCTGCAACTGTTAACTTAGAGACTAGACTAGAGAGAGTGAAGTTCACTTCTATGTACAATTAAAATCATTTCTGTCGTAGAGTAAGTAGCCAAATAAGAAATTTAATCTTGTATATATTTATTTTCTATGAGGCATTACAAATTGAAACGGTTAAACTAGCCCAAGAAGGTGTCGTACCCCTTAAACCTAAGTGTACTCCAAAAAATAGCCGATCACCTCAAATGACGGTCGACATGTCAAAACATCCAAAATAACACCATTTGCATCGGTCGAGTTGCTTCAATTCGCAACGGTTGCAAAGTCTAGCTTCTTATTTGATCAAACAATAAATGAAATTAACGGTCTAATCTTAGTGGGCCGAAAATAAATTTGCTCGTTCCTATACGTTTGGGCTGCTCAACCCAATATTTAATGGGTCGACTACGTCAAAGTGTCAAAAATTACATTTATTATTTCCTACAGTTTCGGGTGAATGGGCTTCTAATGGGCCTGAAGCCACCCAATATCACTCGGAACTTTTGAAGATTTTAACGTCGAATCTTCAATTCCTAATACACTAGTTGAGCCAAATTAATACGAACAATTAAAACTTTTTCGAATAATACACCAACACCGTATCATAATTTTAACTAACTCTTAACATGCACATAATCGTCACATGTTAGATTGGAGAAAGTGGGAGACATGGGCAAAGAGACAAATTAAGGAAAGTTCAGTTGTTATTAAACCATATGCTAATCATTCTTGACGAGCATTCGTCCATTAATGTCATACAACCAAAATTAACAAATTGCCGAAATCAAATATAGTTTCTGTACAAAACTTGAGAAATGAGACGATATGAATTGGTAGAGAATAAACTTATAGATACTATGATTCTAATAAGAAGCAAATTCGAAAAACGTCGTTTAAAGACGACCAAAAGCGACGTCTTCAGTTCCATTACGAGTTTTACATATATTCAGACCTCATCAGCAATATTGTCTATATATATATATGAATTAATGTACAGAATGAAATAAATTCATCCTAGTCAATCGTTCTTCGTTCATTCACGCAGGATAAGATCGTGTAAATGCAACCAAGATAAATTTTTGGTTTTCTTCCTAAATCTTTTGATTAAAAAATGTTACTTTGTGTTTGTGGTTGAGCTGTGTTTTTTTTCACGATGATGTCAACTAGCTAATGTCTGAGTGCCACATGCATATTATTAAAAGAACCGTGATAGAGGGACGCGCGCGTCACGGACGCGTCTTACGTGGATCTGTACAGCTCAGATATTTTTCTTTGAGTCAACGTCCAGTCAGCGAAATTTCTCTTCGCGCGTTTTGGTCTTTTTAAAAAACGCCGGTTCTTTAAGTTGAACGATTCATTTCCCAATACACAGATAAGACAGTGTGCAGACCCTAGGACATCGTGCAGTCTCATTATTCGTGCAGAACTCACACTTATCATAATAAAATATTTGTTTTTAAGTTTTACGTTGGATCAACTTAATTTGTCTAGCTTACTTTATGTGTGTGTGCAGTTTACATTATGTGTTTGTCCTGTTTACGTTATGTGTATGTCCGGAATAAGTGTATATTGTTGTACGGAATAAGTGTATTTGTTGTCCGGAATAAGTGTATTTGTTGTCCGGTTTAAGAATAAAGTGTGTCCAGAAACGGAACATAAAGTTTGTCCGGAATAAGTTGATTTGTTGTCCGGAATAAGTGTATTTGCTGTCCGGAATAAGTGTATTTGCAGTCCGGAATAAGTGTATTTGTTGTCCGGTTTAAGAATAAAGTGTGTCCAGAAACGGAACATAAAGTTTGTCCGGAATAAGTTGATTTGTTGTCCGGAATAAGTGTATTTGTTGTCCGGAATAAGTTGATTTGTTGTCCGGTTTAAGAATAAAGTGTGTCCAGAAACGTAACATAAAGTTTGTCCGGAATAAGTGGATTTGCTGTCCGGAATAAGTGTATTTGTTGTCCGGAATAAGTGTATTTGCAGTCCGGAATAAGTGTAGTTGTCCAGAATAAGAAGAAAGTGTGTCCAGAAACGGAACAGAAAGTTTGTCCGGAATAAGTGTATTTGCTGTCCGGAATAAGTGTATTTGTTGTCCGGTTTAAGAATAAAGTGTGTCCAGAAACGGAACATAAAGTTTGTCCGGAATAAGTTGATTTGTTGTCCGGAATAAGTGTATTTGCAGTCCGGAATAAGTGTATTTGCAGTCCGGAATAAGTGTATTTGATGTCCGGAATAAGTGTATTTGCAGTCCGGAATAAGTGTAGTTGTCCAGAATAATAAGAAAGTGTTTCCATAAACAGAACAGAAAGTTTGTCCGGAATAAGTGTATTTGCTGTCCGGAATAAGTGTATTTGTTGTCCGGTTTAAGAATAAAGTGTGTCCAGAAACGGAACATAAAGTTTGTCCGGAATAAGTGGATTTGTTGTCCGGAATAAGTGTATTTGCTATCCGGAATAAGTGTATTTGCAGTCCGGAATAAGTGTATTTGCAGTCCGGAATATTATATGGCTTCATTATTGTCGGAATAAACGAATCAATATATGGAATGCAATAATATGATGTCAAAACAAAAAAACGTCCGCAAAGCGCGCTCCCTCTGTCCGCTCGCTTTGCGGGGGGGACTCACGTCCCCCGCAGGGTCTGCCGCCCCCTGCCACCCCCGCACAAACTCAACAAACCTCCCACTGTATATTTTACCCCACAAGAATTACGTTTAGGAAAAAAATAGGGAAGAACATTCACGATGCTAACGCTGACAAGAACATCTGGAAGTCTTCGCACCGTCCCATTCACGATGCTTACGTTGTGAAGAATCCTGGGAGTCGGCATCAGACGCTTCTTCGACATAATATCTTGCTAGAAATGGTGATTTATTCTGGAGAGAAAGAATGAAGAAGAAAGAAAGAAAGTCATCATATTTGTATTTGGGTGGAGAGAGAGAACGTGCTGAGTTGAAACGCATTTAATGTGATTTGAGTGGACATCAGGAAGAAAAAATAAAAAAACATTCATGCTTTGGCCACGTAAGGGCTGACATGGATGTCCACGTAGAGCGCGTCCGTGACGCGCTGTGTTCATAAATCATTTTCCTTATTAAAATCGTAGCTTCACTTTCAACCTTGCTAACTCCTCCAAAATATTTCCAGCCATTCGTGAACTGAGACAGCAGAGATAGAATTCGCTGGTTCAAATATTTGTAAGCAAAAACTAATTAACAACTGGCCAATTCAAATTTTTGTGCCAAAATAGACATTTATAGTTAAACAGATGCTGAACATTTATTTCATTTTAGCTAGTTAGTTAGTGTTGCCCATATTAAATGATATGTCTTACTTGTTAGGTTTTATATCGTCTTCTTTTTTCTTAGATAGCACATTATGTAGCCAAGTAAATGTACAATTTTAAAAGGAAAAATAAGTTAGTCAACAAAAATTATGTCTACGTTCGTAAATTTATCAAAAATATATCTCAATATATTTACAGATAATATAAAGTAAATTGCAAAATATTAACCTCTAATCATGAAAGAAGTAATTATTGAAATAAAATAATACTTACAAAACATTAATGACGTTGATGTAACAATATGCTATTAACTTCTCGATCCAGTCAGCAATGGATAAGATTGTAGGATATTAACGTGAAACCCACCACAAAAAAAAACATTTTCCTTGGGGTATTATATAATTATTAATTTCCATTATCTTCCTTCCAAATCATGCCTACTCCGTGGTTTTACTTTTATATATGCATATGTGGTCGTAGTTTGTGATTATGACGTCAACACAATGACTTGCACATATAATTAAATATGAAAACTATAACATTTAAAAGACCAGAGACAATATTTCTTTCTTGACGGCGCCATTGCCTTGCATTCATGGACCATTAGTATTCCGAATCTATCATTTTCAGATGGTTATCATTGTTTTCGCTTCATAGTGGTACAAAACATACTCCATTAATCCCAAGTGATTAATAACATGAAATGATGAGAATAACCACTTAAATTATAACACACATGTTGTAGTTGAACATCAACATCTCCTAACCCACCTTTTTTCACGTTCGTTGCAATGACAATAATTCATAATGAAAACCACTCACGCTCGATCAGGTTAAATAAATGAAGGGACCGATTTGAATCCTTTCGCGCACATTAAAAAAGAAAAGAAAAAAATAACTACTTCAAGAGATGAAGTTAAAAAGAATATAATAATTACAAACTACTGCAGTAATAATGCATTGCAAATTCTTTTTGATCAACGAACTCAACATTGAACGTGAAATGTAATATTAGTAACACAACGTTATGTGTGACCTTTCAGGACAAGTTGTTAAAACACATAAAAATTGCATCTTGAAGTAAAACCTATACTTAAATTCAGTACCTCGAGATGTCCATAATTTTAATTGGACAAAATGATGTTATAATTTCTACGTGCAGTACCTATACTCTTACTCAGTTTTATATTTCATTTTAGAATCCAAATATACTCGATCTTTTCTCCAATGAGTTATATCATTTTACATTATCGGTCAATTTCCAATTTTTATTATCATGTTTTAACTACAAGTTTTGTGGAGGATAATTAATTTGTTCCAATGACAATGACATGTCAAAATTCCCCGTTGACCCTACCACGATAGAAGATGAGCTCCAATTGTTTAATTTGATGTCTCTTTTCCACCAACTTTTGACACTTGTGTTGGAGGTTGGACCGTAAATGGGTTGGATAAAATCCGTTTAACCGTCCTAACCGAATCGACAGGTAGGATCATAGGTTGTAAAAATCATAACCGTTTAATAAATAGACGGATAAGGGTTGTGAAAATCATAACCGTTTAATAAATGAGCGGATAAAGTTACATTATTTAACCCGTCTGTTTAACCGTGAAACATAATGAATATATATAATATTTTATTACATATACTTTATACATATAATTATTTGTATTATTGTCATTATGTGTGGAGGTTTGATGTTGTTTTATATGAATTTGTAGATGTTTAGATTATGAATTTTTGAAGGTTTTGAACTTTTGATTATAAAATTATGGATGTTATGATGTTTTTAACAAGTTTGACAAGTTTTTATCCATTTAACCATTTACCCAATTCTTATATCGATTTTAGTATCCATTAAGTTTTAACCATATAACCATTTAACTGCCCAAAACCGTTTAATTAAATTAAACGAGTAGGTTCATGGGTAGAGGTAAAAATAAACAGGTTTCAAACCGAACCCCGAACCGTTTAATTAGGCGGGTATGGTCATAGGTAAACCATATAACTGCCCACGAACTGTCCATTTACAACCCTAGTTGGAGGAGATGCTTCTCATGTGATCTCGTGCTTTGTTTTTATTTTTTTTCATTCATATATCAACATACATAGATCAGCAGCAAAGATAATTCACACATACTAGGTTGCGACTTTGCATCTGACAAACTTGATTACAAGTTAAGTGATTGCTGATCGTGTGCTCGACCTTTCAAAATGTATTTGTAACTTCTACTGTCGTTGTAAGAAAATAAAGTGTCACAAGTTGATGATTAACTAATTAAAACAAATACTAAGTAAGATTAAATCATTTGAAAAATCTTTAATCTTAAAATAATCAAGAATACGTATCAAATCTCGGTTGAGGTTGATGCATTTGTATGTTTAGGATTTAATTGATTCGGGTAGAGTAGACATACAAAAAAATAATTAAAATAGATTAAAAGAATACCACCGCAAAGCCAAGTAACCAATCAAATAAGATGGTCCAACCACAACAACCTCGACAAAGTTTTTCCATTTAAAGCCGGAACTTAGGAATTAAAATAGCTAAAGAACCCTCCACGTAATCCATACCACAACAATAAACAACTCAAGTCCTTCCTCCAAAATAAAATAGCGAAGCTTATCAAAAAAAAATCCACATTTTTTTTTGTGGAGAAATTTCTACAGTTGGAGTCGGCTCGAGACACGTCTCTCTTTGGAACCAACTCCAGTTGGCCACTTGGGTACGTGTTCTGTTTTGTGGCGGTAGTTTGACATGTCAGGTTTGGGTCTTGTCGACTTCCGCCATCCACGTGTAAGCTTTGTCGTTGTCGGACAGACTGCGGGGGGTTGTGATGACGTGGACGACACTTCATGTCCCATTTCTGCGTCTTCTTCCTTCGGGTATTTTACTTCTCTCACGTAAATACTATAGTAAAAATCCATTCCATGCATTACGTGATTTACTAAGATGTGAATTTTTTTTTGCAAAGTTTTGTAATTTTTAGAAAAATGAGCGTGATTTTGCCAACTTCTTTTTAAAAGTAATTTTAGATGACATTTTTATTCTGAGGAACATTTAAGATGACAAGATAGAACATGAGCTTTCCCTGTTCATTTGGAACTTTATGCTTTTGTTTCGTTGACAGGGTGGCATGTGAATCTTTTGTATTCACGTATATACTTTAAGTGTGTGGTTGTTAAGTAAAGTAATTTCGATAAGATTGGATTTATGAAGAAAAAAATATTTTTTTGTTTCTTACTTTTTTTATATTTGTGAGATATCTCGTGCACATGGAAAATGGAACATGTTAATATTTTTTTACCTCCCTCCAATTATATTAGTATGAGAACCGGGTATCCACCTCAAAACCAATTGGTGAAGAGGGGAGGGACCCAAGGACTTATAAGTTCAGGAGAAGCCCACATTCTCCCGATGTGGGACTATCTCTCACACTCCCCCGCACGCGTGTATCGGAATTTTTTTTATCCGTGTACACGAGTGGAGAAAAGGTCTCAACCGGGTAGAGTGCGCAGCGGAAGCTCTGATACCATATGAGAACCGGGTATCCACCTCAAAACCAATTGGTGAAGAGGGGAGGGACCCAAGGACTTATAAGTTCAGGAGAAGCTCACATTCTCCCGATGTGGGACTATCTCTCACAATTAGTACTACACAGTAAGTGGAATGTGATTTTGCCATCAAACTTAATAATTAAAAATGAAGTTTGCTGATTATCAAAAAATAATTATATCGGTAGGGGATTAATCTTACAAATATAAGAGGTAAATGAGTAAAAAGAACTCCTTCCTGGTATATAAATATTTAAAACAATCATTCATTTATTTATGCATGAAAAAAGCAAGTGGATAAGTAAGACACCCAACAAGCCATCCCCACATATCACCAAAAAAATTGAAAGAAAACAAAGTCTCACATCCCTCCAACCCCACAACACTTAATATAATCATAGTGGACTGTCATCTTCACCATCCACTAATCATCACCCCTTCCAACTCTATAGATACATTCTCACCACCACCCCTTCCCTCACTAATTTAAAACCAAACACAACTCCTCCATCCCAACACCAACCACATCATGTCTTCCAACCAAACCGCCATCACCGCCTCCGACCGCCTCAGCGCTCCTCCGGTTATCCGAAAGACGAGAAGCTGCCGCGACCGGTTCCTTGACAAGGCGTGGGATATGAGAAGGTGCAATAGTAGTGGTAACAACGCGAAAGGCCACGTCGGTGATGTTGAGTGTAGATTGATGGTCAGGCCACGTGGGAGGGCCGGAAGGCTTTGCATGGACATGGAGGAGATCAGGGCTTGTAGGGATCTTGGGCTGTCGTTGCCGTGTGATTGGACGGTCGAGATTGCCGGTGGGGACGGTAGCGGTGACGGCTCCTCGCCTGTCTCGGATTGGAACATCTCTAGTCCTGGTGCGTATCAACTTACTTAACACCAATGATATAATAACGGATTGACTGGATTCATAAGATTATAAGTTTAACAAAATAGAGTCTTAATTTTGTTACGTACAGTTACAAAAAATGTTGTTTGTCAAGAAGGTTTTTAACTTTTTATGTGGTTTACGTAAAATAAAATTTGGCGCTTAGTACTTCGTTCTTCTTAAAAAATATGTTAGGTAAGGGTGATATGTACAAGATCATGATTTTAGATGATTTTCAAAAATTAAACGTTACCCATTACAGAAAAAGGTGGACAAATTATTGGGTATGTGCTAAATTTTGGTATTGATATGTGCAGGTGATGATCCAAGTGAAATAAAGGCGAGGCTCAAGGTTTGGGCACAAGCTGTGGCTTTAGCTTCATCATCTCGTCTGAACAACTGAAGCCCACGGGAAGGAGCACTTATTGTGTTCCTCAAATAGCAATCTAACTCTTGAACCAAGACATTTTTTTCCATCTATCTGTAAATACGTACGTGTAAGATGGTTGGAGATAGAGGAAGGACAACAAAGGAGTTGTTTCTCCTTTCCTTTTTGTCATGAGACTACTTATAGGGGTGGAATTTTTAAATGCAACAATGCATTTGTGTAAAGGTTTGGTTGAGTCTTGGGAAACGAACATTTTCAAGAGTTGGATTGTATTCTCTGGTGTATTATAGTATGAGCCGTCATGGTTAATTGTGGCGTCAGAATTGTGAAACGGGATCTCTTGTTAGATATGGTTGGGATGCTGCTTTGAGCTTGGAGTCATTGATGTGTTGTAGCAAATGAGAAATAATTTGAATAAGAAATAAAGCATTCTTGATAATTTAATGTTCAATGTGAGGATTGTGATGAACATATAAGAGCATTGCTTTGTAAAGAAAAGATAAAAAGACCAAACAATGTGTATCTCTGTCGAATGTCGACACATGTTCAACACTTTGAAATGACAAAAGAAAAGAGGACCGAAGAAGTTAACACAATAATCTCTCGTGGAATCCTTCAAGAACACGACCATAAAAAGAACATAAATCTATGATGTTCTGTGATCGATCTGCCTTTAAGAAAATTCTAAGTCCTCATTGATCGACTACTCCACTAGGTTAATACATTGCTTGCCGTAGATCAATTAGTCGTTAGAGTCTTCAGCGAGTCTCTTGTGCTAATATGTATCAAATTTTGTTCAAGCTTCTCCTCCATATATTTTTTTGGGCTCAATATAGGTATTTATTTATCATTTACAACTCTTACATTTATCAAATTAATTTGGTTCCTTCAACTAATTTGGAGCCTTCAACTAATTAAGAGGTCATTAGGATTCAATATAAAAACCCCCCAAAGTGATCTAAAGCAAAGCTTCAAACTCCAATAGCAATTCCATGGGGATCGTATGAAGTCATGTTTTTCCTTCTTCAATAGCTCTGGTTGTTGGATATCTGATTAATAAGCACAGCAGCACAGGGAAGAAAAGTAATACTAATGAGTGGTTGATGTGTAACCATATATGGATAAACATGTGGTGAGTGACATTGTAAGATCCCACACTAGCCATTGGAAGTTTAATGGCTGAGGTGGATAAACCTGTCAACTATATCAGTTACTATCAGTTACATGTCAGCAAGACAAAAACAATATTTAATTATATTTAACGTGCAGCATACACAAAACAAGTGTGGAGGATGGATGCTATTGTGGTGGATGATGTAGGACATAGTCTGTGAGATGAGATCGCAGCAGCATTTGCACGCAGTTGGGAGGTCTGAATCAAAGTTATCATTGGATTCTTTGAAGATGTGTGTTTAATCAACTGCACTGTTGATCTAAATTTGACCTCTTTACTATCTAGTAAGTCTACATCCTCTAGAAGCTGAGTACAAAATATACAGAGCCAAATAACAGCACATAATTTTTGCACCAACAGAATTTAGAAAACTGAATCTACATTTCTTGTGACAAAGCAACTCACAAGTCAGAAACCATTGTTGGCTCCATATGATTCTGTCCATCGAAATTGAAATGTATATTATGCTGGTAATATTCAATCTAGTACAATCCGATATGCGGAATACAATGAAATGTATTAACCGTGATTGAATGGAATATTCAATCCAATATTCAATCTAATACAATGAAATGGAATAACCATGATGAACCAGTAAGAGACATCATTACTACAGGTATGCAGAAGCAGCAGAACTGGAGCTGAAAGCCAACGTTCACTTGGTTCATGCCGGTTGTCTTGTGAACGGAGATTTTATCTTGCTCCAGTGTGAACTCATGATCTTTATTATACTTGATCAACTTAATTATAAAAGAAATCTAATATGATTGAGGTGCCAACCAATGAAGTATTGCAAATCAATTTATGAAGCTGTTGTATATTAATTTGGGACAATTTTATCCCCTAGTTGATATTATGGCAGGTTCTGTCACAAGGATATGGGCAGTCAAATGCCCTGAACTCGGAGCGATCGAAGTACCAATTGCCTACTGCTTGCGCGATCCTCTGCACATTAGATCAAAAAAATATTAGATATACAAGGATGAAGTTTACTGCGACCATGAATCTCGGCAAGGAAAATGTAGACCGGCAGAACCATCAAAATCTCCAGGACTTGCACTTCTCATTTTTAGCATATCAAGAGAAGGGAAAGCATGGTTTCAAAAGGTCATTTAAAAGTTAAAAATTTGATCAAGACCACACAGTGTAACATCCATATAAAATCTAATATTGCATTAGTGCCACGGTCTTGTTGGTCTAACCTTTACAGTATTGAGATATTGAAATATTAATTTGAAATTTTTTATCAAAAGGATGCTCTTAAAAGATGAAATTCCCTTCTTTTCAAATAAAATATTTCTTAAGTTTCATCAAAATTTTGAATGCTTGGAAACACTGTGTTGTTGTTTACCTTGAATAAGTGTTTAAAGTATACGTGCAGAAAAACAGACAATCCGTCGACCAGATGGAGTGATTTGGTCGACCGGATGTGTGTTAATTTACCCAGCAAAAGTGTCTGTCGTTTTTCGGTCGACCGGAATCTTGGATTCGGTCGACCGGGAACACATCTGGAGCTGGGCAAAAAGTTACTGTTGTTTTTCGGTCGACCGGAACCTTGGGTTCGGTCGACCGGAAACGTTCGAGGAGCTGGGAGAAAAGTGTCTGTTGAATTTCGGTCGACCGGAACTTAAGTGTACGGTCGACCGATTATGCACTCGCGCAAGCCAGAAAAGTTACTGTCGATTTTCGGTCGAACGAGACTCCAATTTCGGTCGACCGTTGGAATACAGTTATTGGATCGGTCGACCGATGCACCCGATCGGTCGACCGTTTGGACCCAGTTCTGCCCACGTTTTGCACATTACTCCACCCGATTTTGGTGCAACTTATACTTGTTTTGGCCTCATATATAAAGGCAATTTCGTCCCCTTTGTATTATCAGTTAATTCTATTGTCCACTTTTATGTTCTTGAGAGAAAAGAGAGAGAGAACATCCTTGTGATTCGGTAGGAGAGATTTTGAGCCGGGTTCTTCGTCGGTTCGTTCGCGTCTCCTGTAAGCATCTTTTGTAATACGTTTCTCTATAGTGGATTTGAGTTGTGTCGTCCGTGGTTTTTCCCGCATTGGGTTTCCACGTTAAATCTTGCGTGTTTGTGTGATTTGAATCTTGGATTTGCGTTTTGTTCTCAAGTTTAGCCAATTGGATTCGTGTTTTTTGTTCCGCTGCGTATTTGGGATTGGTTTTAATTCCTAACACACTGAATATAAATGATTGCTTTAAACCTGCATGCAAATTCAGAATTTGACCGGTTCCTAAAGATACTTCTAGTCTAACCTTATGACCATAATATATGGTTATGAGGATTTGTCTTTAGTAAAATTTGGTGGCCTTACCATATAACGAAGTCTAGGAGAATTGTTTGAGTACCATGTCTCTTGAATTTCAGATTGACAATGAGCAAAACACGAGTTCAGGTACACTCCGTTTTTCCTGTTATGACTAAATCCTTTCAAGGAATTGAGCATGTGGTTTCTGAAATCTGCATCAATGAGAAGAAATAGTAAACCAGAAGTAGAAACTGAGGACAAACATAGTTCAAATGTAGAAAAAGATGGAATGAAACCTTGGAAAACCGAAATCTGGGATGGCGAACAGCTGGCAAGTCGTCTCTTGCATGCTGTCCATTGCCCATGTGGATCAGCTGACGGTGGAACGATGGATTCAAGAACCTAAAATTACAGGATTGGATGATCAGGAAGTGTTTTTCCATGTGTTCGCCTTGAGCTAAAAAAATAGCAACCGTACATGCATGTGTACTTTGAAGTACTAGAGAAATAAAGTTCGTTTTTGGCTGAGCCTTTCAAATCTTAATGCATGCCACACCCACACTGACTGAGTGATGGCAATAGCCGAACGGCTTATTATTGGGCAAGCCTTTTCATCTTACACATCAGTTACATGTTTCTAATTATCAAAAAGACAGAAATATAAATAGATTGGAAGCTAGAATTACCTGCCAAAAGTCATATGCTGCATTTAGAAGAAAAAGTGGTGTTTGCACATGGTCCACTAGGTTCTGTGGGAAGAAACACTGCAAATAACAGCAAATTTTCAGATGTTTAACCACTATAGAATCACAAAAAAGTTATTTTAGTTTTAGAAAAAAACTTACCAATGCTGGATGCATGCGAGATGTACAAGATCGAGGTAAGTTTTTTGCCACTCCCTGTGATAAAATATTTTTCCAGGGAAAACATTTTTCATATTGCATCCACCAAAACAAGTAGTATCGCTACCATTTGAGTTACCTGTAGGCTTACAACACCCTCAAATAGATTTCTGATGGCACGAATACCAGCTACATCCACACTGTGATACCAAAAAAACACAAAAAAGGAAAACAAATGTATAAATCACACTGTGATTTCTCGTTGGAATTTAGAAGTGATATATTTGTATTCCGGAAACATGCCATACACATCAAGAAAGTATCCAGCATCTGCGACACATTTGACTCTAGTGTGCCCAGGAAACATTGACCGGAAGTCATCACAATGTAATATTGTTGAGAGACCCCCAGCAGAACAACCAGACAGAAGAGCCTGAAATTGGACGCATGTGATTAGAAAGGAATCGGTAAAAATAGACAAGAATGCTTTTGGAAATTGAAAACAACCAGTCCGGCGTAACGCATTCCTTGAGCCATAAGTTCCTCCATAGCAGCTGCCCAGATACGTTGGCCTCGGAAAAATAAGTTTCCATCCTGATTGTGGTTCAAAGGAGCACAAATTGAGCCGTAGGCAATTGTAGAATTAACTTATAGAAATTCCAACACTCAATTATAGTCATTGGGAATATTTCAAACCAAACAACTTAATTCTCTCACTTTTTTTCTCATATTGCAAAAATCACCCTCACCAATTCTGACAACTACATAAAGCAATTTTCAAAATCCAAGCATATAGCAAAGAATATATTATTATATAGAATTTCAATAAGTTCAATAATGACATAAGAACAAGGCAAATTTCAAATGTTAAAACGATTAGCTTATCGACAAATAATCACTACATATACCCAGAATGCAAGAGTTCAGACCTGATAATGGCCTTCACCACTAAACGATGCACCATCGCAGTATCTGACCTTCACTCTGTTCCAATTATAAAAATCTGTCGATGCATGAAAATCAACAGTGTCATAGAATCCCAAGAAGGAAATAGAAATCGAACAGAAAACAAACAAACAGTATTTATGATTTTTGGGGTGCTTTTACACCTGTGCAGGAAAAATAACTACCTCGACTAATGATATAAGCACTTGTGACCAAGTGAAGAGCAGAAAAAGGGATATTGGGAAAATTGGAAGACAAGTAATTACTTTTTAACAGGCAAACTTTAATAATTGTGCTTCTGCAATACCGAAAAGAATGAAAAAAAAATATTGGTGGAATGAAAATTGAAATCTGAGAATTACCAGGATTTTCTTCGGGTTTATTACTTAATATTCCAACAAAAGGGATTTCCTTCTCCATGTGATATGATGAACCATGATTTGTTCCCTTGCGATAAACGCATGTCCTTCTGTTATTACACCACCCTCCTCCCTATGAACAAAATGTTTGTGAAACAATTTCAAAAACAGGGAATTTATGATGTTTAACATTGGGAAAACATAGAAGGAAGATCAAAAATCATTAAAAATACTCTAATCTTGAATCCCAATGGTGGCACCTCTTACCCTAAAAAAACATAAGAAATGGGTAAACAAAGCTGCAAAAGACAACAACAAAAAATCAACCTCTTAAGAATTTTGTGTTGCTTAAAAAAGTTTAAAACAAGGGTGCCACCAAGCAAAGCAAAAGACAACAACAAAAAATCGACCTCTTAAGTTTAAAACAAGGGTGGCATAAAGCCAATTTAGTTGTTTCTTGGTGACACCCAAGCAAATAACCCTAAAAACAATAGTAATGCATCAGAAATTTCACTGTCTCATAATAATCGCTTTTCAGGTGTATTGAATTCAAAATTTGGAAATGAAATTCACAAGATCTCTGAATTCAAGAAACGTATATATACACGTACATGAAGGGAGTGGATTATTTTCACATCAAGAAGCCCTTGAGAGTCCGATATTTGAAATATATATGAATTTAGCAGGCCGAAGCAAAAACAAGAAGGCACAAAAATGTGGAAAACATGTAGTGGCAATAAGAGTCAAGATTCCAGACTAACTTCAAATTTGAAGGAACATCTTGTGAAATTGTTTAGTATGAATGTGTCTTCAGCAATAAAAACTCGGAAGATACAAGGATTTGGATTAAAAGAAACGTCCTGATACATAACTTTGCGGCACATCAGAATCGTTTTTGCAAATAGTTAAGTGTCTTACCTCCAGATGGACAAGCCAGTTTCTTGCTCCTGATCCATATCCACGATGCAAGTGGTAAGCGGGCGGGCTTCCATCCAAGCAGACTGAAGCATCAAAAGTTCCATGTAAGAAGTTGCTGAATATTTAACCCCTAGTACGGCATGTCTAAAACTGCAAACATTGTACTAATATCAACAACAAAGCTAAAATTTTAATTTACTATAATGATATTCATTGATGATTGATGTGGTGGTTATAATATAATATAGCTATGCTTTAGTAGCAATACGATGGGAAACAAATACTTCTTACAGGAAAAAAATTCCAATAAATGCGCAGAGGAAGAGGTTGCAAATGAGGACTGATGTTGAAATTTAGTACAAGTTTAGCTTCATATCTACCCCGAAAGGTACAAGCTTTCTGA
Source organism: Triglochin maritima (assembly GCA_963682175.1). Classification (NCBI taxonomy): domain Eukaryota; kingdom Viridiplantae; phylum Streptophyta; class Magnoliopsida; order Alismatales; family Juncaginaceae; genus Triglochin; species Triglochin maritima. The sequence continues at coordinate 49,937,352 of OY821774.1, read as the reverse complement.
TTTGGGAAGCGGGAACAGGAGGAGGGAATAATACAAAAATAAATACGAATGATGAACACACCAGAAGTTTTTTTTATTACGGTAGATATCATTGCATTAAATATTTGGAAGCTGTAGAGCACAATTTCCAATCAAAATATTGTTAGAGATAGTCCCACATCGCTTAAATGTGGAATTTCTCTGGACATATAAGTTGAGGGGTCCCTCCACTCATTGCCAATTGGTTTTGAGTTGGATACCCTGTTCTAATATGGTATCAGAGTCTGGTTAAGGTTCAGCGGTCAGCTTGACACTTCACCTTTTGTTCCCACGCGTAATACCGGTTACGTGTGCGGGGGAGTGTTAGAGATAGTCCCACATCGCTTAAATGTGGAATCTCTCCTGTACATATAAGTTGAGGGGTCTCTCTCCTCATTGCCAATTGGTTTTGAGTTGGATACCATGTTCTAATAAATATTACATAGTTAAAGTTTGCGGTAAGTCAGGTAGCCGAAAGGAAATAAGTCTGGCTAACACACCAGAAGTTATCATAAAATCAGCACCAGCAGAACTAGCAACAACAAAAATAGTACTGTTGAATTCAACTTTTCTATCTAATCTACTACCAATTATAAAAAAACAGAAATACTACTATAGTAGTACTAATGAAAGAATAACCTCGTTTAGTATTATCTTACTAAAACAACAATATAAAAATATATTTGGACTAAGCAAGGAGTGTCACATGTAAAGGGGCAAAGCAAAAGCAGCTATTACATCTCGCGGAGAATGATTACACTAACCGTGGAGATCTAACAAAAACAACCCAAGACTTTATAATACATCAAAAACAAAATAACCAAATCCAAACCAATAATAAGTTAATAACACAACAATAATAAACAATCATTACAACATCAAATCATCTTAAAACAAGAAACCAAAAGAAAAGAAAGGAACAATACCAGCTCCTTTGGCGGCAGCAGATTTGATGAGAGAGATACCAACCATGAGACCACTTCCACTCATCCTATACGCATCCAAGGACTCCACTGTTGACACATTCCACCCTCCCTCGAACCCCTCCACCCCTCCAAGAACCAAACCAACCAACCCAAGAACCCACAGAGCTCCCATCTCCGACCTCCAAACGCAAAACGACGACTTACCCAATAGATAGAGGGCCCGGGGGAGTCGGAGAAGGGGGTAAAGGAGGGAGCTTGGGGAGGGTGGCGGGAATGGAGTGTAGAAAGTGGTCAGAAGCGACAGGAACAGGGGAGTTTGGAGGTGCACATGTTGGGGGGGATTTGTTTGTTGGATGGAGTTAATGGTGGTGTTTGTTTAGTTTAGAGGGGGATTTGGGATGGTTGGAACAGGAACTGGTGTTTGCTTGTGTGTGTGTGTTGGAGTGTGTGGAGTGGCACTTTTGTCGTCTAGAGAGAGAGAGAGAGTCAAAGAGGGAGGTGAGTGGCAGAGAACACGAGGTGGGAATCTAGTTGGGGGATACTAATTAATGATTTTATTTATTTATATAAAATATAATTAATGACTTTTGTTCTTTCGCCTGCCACTCATACCGATTTTTTATTTGTTTTTATATTTATGATCCAGTATTCTTGGATAATGGATACAACTCTTATTCGAATAGATACACTGTGATGATTTTAAATAGAAGTAGGTTCAACATTATTTTCTTTTCACTAAAACATCTGTTAAAGTTCAAATGGTTGCATCGAGAGAGTGAAAAAACTCTGTCTCTCTCTACCGTTGAATCACACCCGGAAGGTGTCATGTAAGAGAATTTTTTGGTACTCATATTTTAAATACTTTCTAATAGTTTAATGGTTGATATGGTGTGTTTTTAGAGAATTTGAAAATTAAACTTTTAATGGTGTTTAATTATATATAGTTTTACTAGAATATAGAGTTACAATTGCACATATGCTTTTCCCGATTGCTGTATATGCGACCATTTTGGTAAGGTAAGGATGTGAAGACTGCAGCAAAATGGAATAGGTAACTGGATAATTGATTTTTTTTAAACTAATTTATTCATTTGATTGTCAATAACATTATGGTTAATCGATTAGAAATTTAGAACATGCAAACTTAAAGATATAAGCATAAGCTTGTGTGAGCACCTTTTGGAATGAGAGTAAAAATTAATGGGGATAGATCTTAGGGTGATAATCAAACGAGTAGTATTTTAGGAGGGTAATAATAACTTATTCATATGCTTGGTATGTCATGAAATTTTTCATAAGTAATAAATCAAACTTGGAAAAACTAAACTCAATTCGACCAAATTAATACAAATTGGACAAGCATCCTAAAATGTCATAAATTTTCCTCGTGACATTTCCCCCCTATTTCCCCAATCTCAAACGCACCCTCCCTAACTAGATGTTTCAATTTATTGTGTGATTTTCAAAAGTTCTTTTGTAAAAGTTGTGCTAAAAACACTTCTCAATAGATCAAAAGTCAAAACCATATGTATACCTAAGCTTTTCATAAGAAGATTAGTAGTAGATGTCGGGAAGCAAAGTAGTCCATCGGGGGTGCTTTTCCAGTTCCCTCGAAAGATTTTTTTTTCTAATTCCACATTACCGATCATCCAAAGCAAAGCATGGGTTAAAGTCCACCAAATATTCTTTCCAGTCTAGATATCTTCCAATCTCCTCAAATATGTCCAAGGAAAGAAAGTGGGTTATAAAGCAATATAATTCCTCAAACTTTTCTTTTCTTTTCTTTAAACCCAACATGACCCTTTTGTAATCAGAAACTACAATTTACTAATCCTAACAAGTAACAAAGCCAAAACCAAAAAAAACAACTAATGGTCATCGGCTCTTACTCACATGAAATGGGTCCTATTGTACCACTCTTACGTAGAAAAATCTTAAATCTTCTCACGTCTGTTTCGTCAAGAGAATCTGCGATTTTAAAAGCCATTCGAGCTTTTGTCTGGAAATATATGGTAATAATAATATAGAATATAAGTATGGATCAAATCTCAAGAGAAGTACTATTCCTTCGTCACTGATGACTGATCGACCATGTGTGTCAAGCGATTAGCGTCCAATGATGGGGTTTAATCTAGAGACGAGGGTCCCACGAAATATCTAATTCACCGATAATTAAGGAGAGATTAAAGCATGTTTGGGTTGAAAATGAAACGAGGAGAGGAAACAAATCTAGAGAAAAATAGTCACCGTACAAATTATAATTAAGAATTACATATTTTTCCTTGAAATTAGATTAAAAAAAGAAGAAAAACATGTGTAATAATTTCTTTTGTTACAAAGTTGCTCTTCCTTGTAAACCCAACCAGCATGAGCCTGAATTTTGATAAACTGCCTATATATATATTGGTTCGCCATGGAATTTAACCTGTTGGATTTTCGATATCTTAATATTTCGCCCTCAATGAATTTTCAACCTTTCTATATTTCGACCCCACTGAACTATGATCTTTTAGATATTGACCCACTTAGTATTCGTTCTCCAGACTTAAATTCCCGACACCATAAAAAAAATACCTCTAACAATTGTTTTTTATAATATATATTTATAACAATAGAGAAAGGTCAATTATTTGAAAAAATTCACGTCAATCGAAAAGGTATTATCTATTTCTGACTGGAATCCAAATGGGTCACGGAAGTGACCTGAAGCAACTTTATAGTGGTGTCGGTGAGATCGAAGTGAAGTGTTTCATTTCATGCCGAATCCATGACATTCGCCGATGAGATGAGATTAGATTAGATGATCACTAAATTGTGATGTCGCTTTCGAAGTCGGAACACACAAGTGGACACTCCATGTGACCGTGAAATCAAAAACATGTAATTCCCATTCCCAACCATAAAGTTCATTCATTTAACCACTTTATATGCCCTAATTTTTTTATATAATAAAAAAAATTAAAATTTCGAAATTTAGGAAAAAAAAATTCTTTTCGAAAACTAGGTGGATCGCGGGTGGGAACCGCGATCCGTGCCCCCACGGATCGCGGTTCCCACCCGCGATCCGTGCTTCCCGCCAAAAAAAAAAAAAATTAATTTTTTTTAAAACTTTTCTGTTTTATTTTCTTTATTTCTGTTTTTATTTTTTATTATATTTATTTTTAATCTTTTTTGAAATATTTTTTTTTCAAAATATGTTTTCTAATTTATATTATTTTTAAAAAATTTAAAAATTGTTTTTAATTTTTTCAAAAATCGACCTCCAAATCACTTCGATAACCCGGCGTATTGAATTGTTAGGGTATTTTATACAATAAAAAAACAAAATTTCTTTATCAGAATAATAAATTATGTACAACTAAATATTAAACAAATACTAAAATTAATTAAAACAAAAAATTGGAAACGTTGTCAAAAATTCGTAGGATGTACACACATTACAAACATGTTTGGAGGTCGATACAGCAAAAAATTTAAAACACAATTAAATTTTATTAAAAAATATTAAAAATTACAAAACATATTTTGAAATCAAATATGATAAAAAACATAGTTAAAACGATTTTAAAAAAATCAAAACATCAAAACACTACGACTAAAATCCGGGACTTTTTTTATTTTCTTCTGTTTTTTGTTTTTTCGGTTTTCTGTTTTAGTTTTTTTTCCTTCTGTTTTTTCTTTTTTATTTTAATTATTTGTAATCTTTTTAAAATCTTTTTTTTTCAAAATATGTTTTTCTAATTGATATTATTTATTAAAAAAATTTAATTTTGTTTTTAATTTTTCAAGAAACGACCTCCAAATCCTGTCGATAACTCGACGTGTATTGAATTGTTTTGGTATTTTATACAATATAAAAACAAAATTTCTTAGTCAGAATAATAAATTATTTACAACTGAATATTAAACAAGCCATAAAACTAATTAAAACAAAAAATTGGTAACATTGTCAAAAATTCGTAGGGTGTACACACATTACAAACATTTTGGAGGTCGATACAGCAAAAAATTAAAAACACAATTAAATTTTTTTAAAAAATATTAAAAATTACAAAATATATTTTGAAATCAAATATAATAAAAAACATGGTTAAAATGATTTGTAAAAAAACAAAACATAAAATCAAAAACAATAAAAGAAAATAAAAAAAAGTCACGGATTTTAGTTGTAGTGTTTGATGTTTTGATTTTTTTTAAAATCGTTTTAACTATGTTTTTTATCATATTTGTTTCAAAATATGTTTTGTAATTTTTAATATTTTTTAAAAAAAATTAATTGTGTTTTAATTTTTTTGGTGTATCGACCTCCAAACATGTTTGTAATGTGTGTACACCTTACGAATTTTTGACAATGTTTCCAATTTTTGTTTTAATTAATTTTAGTATTTGTTTAATATTTAGTTGTAAATAATTTATTATTCTGATAAAGAAATTTTGTTTTTTTATTGTATAAAATACCCTAACAATTCAATACGCCGGGTTATCGACGTGATTTGGAGGTCGATTTTTGAAAAAATTAAAAATAATTTTTAAATTTTTTAAAAAATAATATAAATTAGAAAACATATTTTGAAAAAAAAATATTTCAAAAAAGATTAAAAATAAATATAATTAAAAATAAAAACAGAAATAAAGAAAATAAAACAGAAAAGTTTAAAAAAAATTAAAAAAAAATTAAATTTTTTTTTGGCGGGAAGCACGGATCGCGGGTGGGACCCGCGATCCGTGCCCCACGGATCGCGGTTCCGACCCGCGATCCGTGCCCCACGGATCGCGGTTCCGACCCGCGATCCACCTAGTTTTCGAAAAAAAAATTTTTTTTCCTAAATTTCGATTTTTTTTTTTTATTATATAAAAAAATTACGGTTTATATGTGGTGGTTGCCAGAAACATAGATAGCAACAGCGATATTACCTTTTCAGTTTTTCCACACAACACATGTTTAAACGCTACTTGTGTAAGTTTATCCAGAAAAAAAATATTGAACCCGGAAAATACTGAAATTGTTAGTACAGATCGTGGAGCGGTTTTGGAATTGGTAAAAAAAGAAATACCAAATTGTAGTTGCTTTGTAAAAAAAATTACATTTAGAGCTGATCTCGTGGGCTTAAAAATATCATTGGACCCAACCAAGATGCAAGTTAGAGGCCATCTGTCGGTCTAGCATCACAATTGGATCCTTAAATTCCTTCTAATTTCCAATCAATCCATCATCATACTTCTATTGTGAAACTTGAAGAGTGAGATTATGAATAGCATAGAAATACCAAATACTTTATTTAGTAATTGGTAGTTTGTATTATAGTACCATGATCTAAACTCTACTCATACAGTTGTGTTTACAAGGACATATAAAGTTTTCAATCAGAAACTAAGAGTCAATCCAAAAGAGCCATAATTTGTTAGCGTGGGTAGGACTGAGCAACCAGTCCGACCTGGACTGGAACCAGATCGGCTCTGGACCCCGGATCGAAGACCGAACCGGTCCAAAATCAAGTTTTTACCTTAAATTTAAATATAAAAAAATCAGACCGGTCCGGATCGGAACCGAATTGGCTCCGGATCCCAGACCGAAGACGGACCGGTTGGGTCCGATCTGGACCGAAACCTGGGCCGACCGGTCCAGTCCTGTCCGGTCCAAAAAATCGGACCGGACCGGTTGTTGCTCGGCTAGTCCAATATGGTGAGAGATAGGGGTGTAAACGGGGCGGGTAATACCCGTATACCCGGTCACCCGCCCCGGGCGGGTACGGGTATGGGTACAAAAATCCATACCCGTTTAAAAATTCAAACCCGTATACCCGTACCCGTTTACCCGGTTAATAAACGGGTCGAGTACGGGTATACGCATTACCCGTACCCGTTTACTCGTATACCCGTTAAGATATATTATATTATATATATAATTTTTTTTAATTTTTTTTAATATTTTATATGTTATATATTATATATATTTTATATAATATATATTATATTTTTATATATTATATATTATACCCGCTATACCCGTTTACCCGCTCCGTACCCGCTAACTTAACGGGTACGGGTATATATGTTTTTTGCTGGGTATATACCCGTACCCGCTAATTTAGCTGGGTACGGGTACGGGTAGGGGCATACCTGACCCGTACCCGACCCGTTTACACCCCTAGTGAGAGATGTACCTAATTTTTGCACCTACCCTATTTTTGTTGCTCTCTCCACTAAAATTCAGTGGAAAAACCATTAACATTTTGCATTTGTGTACCTAATTTAATGTAACATTGGCATAAAGTAGTAGGTATAGAAACGAGTACCAAAAAAGAACAAAAAACAATGGAGTTTGTGGGCTTTAAATTTGGCTCTAATATATAAGAGTAAATTAGAGTCAATAAGTTTAACGGCCCAGCCACGAATAACCGGATCCTATACGGGCGGTCGAATAATATAATCGGATCCAAAATCCATCCCCAAAACCCTCGAAGGCGGGAAGCGTTGTCGTCGACTTCCCCTTTCTCCCCCGACACAGCAGCGATGGGCATAAAGGTTAGATTTTTTTGTTTTTTTTTTGTTTTTGGATCGATTTTTCTCTAATTTTTTATCTCCCCAAATCCGTACACTTCCGTCGTGATTTTGGTTGTTCTTCGACGGTTTCTAGGGTTTGACGAAGCTGCTGGCCGACAACGCCCCGAAGGCCATGAAGGAGCAGAAGTTCGAGAGCTACTTCGGCCGCAAGATCGCCATCGATGCCAGCATGAGCATCTACCAGTTCCTCGTACCTATCCTTCGTTTCGTCTTTTGTTTTTCGGTTGTTTCGAGTCGAAAAGTTTGATATTTTTGGGGTTTTAGATTGTGGTGGGGAGAACTGGAGCGGAGACACTCACCAACGAGGCTGGTGAAGTCACAAGGTGATGCATTTTTTTCTTATTAATTGAATGTTAACTTAAGGAGAGGAAAGAAGAGAAAATTGGATTTCTCTTGTTTGGATTGAAATTTCGAGGAAAGATTGGCTGTTGTGCAAATGCACACTTCGACCATTTCCTTGACGACTAGTGGAGGAAAATTTAAGAAAATCTGTTAGTTTATGGAGAATTGAGGGTAGAGTCTTTTTTACGAATGCATGCTTCAATGTGTTCCCTAGGACTTTAGGGAGAGAGAGAATCAGAAATCACATCATTTTGTGGGAAAATCATAATTTCTTTTCTCTTCTTTATTTGCTATTTTTGAATACCCTATGTGTCCAAGTGCCTAAATGTGGATTTTTTATCACATTTTGACGGAGTTGTTGTGTCGGATGCAGTCATTTGCAAGGGATGTTCACTCGAACCATAAGGCTTCTGGAGGCTGGAATTAAACCAGTGTAATTTTGTTGTTGTTCTTGCTCTTTTTGTTTTGGACGGTTGTCTGTGGTAGTATAATTATAAAAATCCTTTTGCTGATCTGTTAGTTATAAATGGCAGTTATGTTTTCGATGGGGCACCACCAGAATTGAAGAAGCAGGAGTTGGCAAAAAGGCACGCTTATGTTCAAAAATATCTGCTTTGGTATGTTTTCTGATGTATCTGATTGTTTTTGCTGTGCTGCAGGTATTCTAGGAGGACTGATGCAACTGCAGATTTGGCAACGGCTGTTGAGGTGATTAGCCATCCTTCAAAACCAAATGATTCTGCTTCCTGAGATTATCCTTTTTTTCCACTTTTGCTGGACTACCTTTTCTTTGCGATATGGTGACTCTTTGGTTTATTTGTGTGATATGACAGACTGGGGATGCTGAGGCGATTGAGAAATACAGCAAAAGGACTGTGAAGGTCTAGTTTTTTATAATTTTTTCCTACTCGTCCTTTTAGGTGGCATGTGAATTTTTTGCCAGGAAGTCTGTAAGTGAGTACTGTGAGTTATTACGTTGCAGACCACACTTACTACTTTTTTTATCGTTACAACCTTTGATCTTTACCTTAACAAAGAATAGTCGCTTATTATTTTCGCAGGTGACTAAACAGCATAATGATGATTGCAAGCGGCTCCTTAGATTGATGGGTGTTCCTGTAGTTGAGGTTGGTTTATGACTTAAACTTGTCACCTCTGGCTCTGAGGTTCACCAACTAATAGAAAGATTTGTTTGGTTGCTCCCAATGTTTAGATTATGTGAATTGTGAAATCATGTCAAACTATGCAGACTGAATTTGTGAAACATTTGTGTGACCGCATATGTTGCATATCACCGCGTGTAGCATTTTTTTCCTCCTTATTTTCAACATCTATGGATTATTAGTTTGATGAAGAACCCTATTCAGTTTGTTGGATAATTGCTTTTTACAGTGGGACTGTGACTTAGTCATACTTCAAACTTTATAACAATGTTCTCATTTCTTTTCCTACCCTTCAGGCTCCTTCAGAAGCAGAAGCTGAATGTGCTGCACTATGTAAAAGTGGGAAGGTGAATAAGAAAAATAAAATATAGTATCAATCTTGAACTCAGAAGACGTTTAAGGCAGTTTCTGTAATGTAGGTGTATGCTGTGGCTTCTGAAGATATGGATTCTCTAACTTTTGGCGCATCACGGTTCCTTCGTCATTTGATGGATCCAAGTTCACGAAAAATTCCTGTCATGGAATTTGAAATTGCAAAGGTTCGTCTTTCTCTTTTTTCAAAGTTGATATTTGCAATTTGCCAGGCCCTCACGTTTTCCTTTTAGGTTTTGGAAGGCCTTGAACTCACAATGGATAAATTTATTGATTTATGTATTCTCTCAGGTTGCGACTACTGTGATAGTATTAAAGGTATTGTTCTCATGGTTACTAGAAACATTTCCCACCAGTGAATGAATTAGTTATATAATTTTTCATTTTATCTTTGAATTTCTTCATTGAAGCCTACTTAACATACAACATTACACTCATGATATTATCATTCCAATTGGGGTCGTGTCTTTGTTGGTTTACCTCTGTGAAAGCTCAGTTTGAGCCCCTCGTAAATCTACAACTTAATCAAAAGTAAACATTTGTTTTCAGCTTAATCTAGAAAGCAGGGTTGTCTTTTGCACTAGAGCATGATAAACACAGTCATTCATTTATCAAAATTTGGCGTTGACTAAGATTGCTTTATATAGTTTTTGATTTAGCTACCCTGAATAGAATAAATAGCATATTGCCTTTTTAACTTGGTTATGAGAACAATTGAGTTGGAATTGTATGCTGCATCTTGCTTAAACTATATGCTCCGGATGGATCCATCCATGGTTTCAGCTTCTCTTGGATGAAGTGTGTAAAGGATCGACAAACCAACAAAATGTGGTGATGGTGAAGATTGCCAAGTGCCAGCATGTTCACTGAGTATACCCCTTTGAAAGTTTAATTTTGGAAATATATTTTTATTACTAGTAACCCGATGAGAACTTTGATTATGGATTCACATGATATTCTCTATAAGTGAAAATATGTAAGCATATGTTGTAGAAGATTCATTGCCAATGGCTTGGCATGGAATTGGAGTCTGCTTCATTTTTTTTTTGTGTAACACATATTTTAATGTTTATCTTCCATCAGGTATTGGCGGCCAAACAGCTTTGAAACTTATCCGTCAACATGGGTGTATTGAAAATATTTTGGAAAATATAAATAAGGAAAGGTAAAATTGCTTAGGATGCATTTCTTTTGGAAGTAGACATACTTGATTTGAGGTTTTTCGTTGTTCTTGTAATTTTGTTAAAATGTTAATTTCAAATGAATCTATTACTTGGTTCACTCCAACCTTAGTGAAGACCTTTTTTTTAGGGTTAGTTTATCCTTTTCATGATCTATGGTTTTGATCCAATATCCGCCTAGGTTTTGTTTTATCACAACAAGATTCTTGGTTTAAAATAGTATTCTCTCTTAATTTTCTTTGACATCATCTCTATCAACTTTCATCTATAACTCTATCATATTTACTTTGTTATCTGAGGAAGTTATGGGCTACAACAATTGTTAGAATGAATAATCCTTAGTTGTGACATTGCATCTGCTTGGTTAACCATTGATAACACTTTACTGGTTTGGATTTTAAAGCAAATGGTTGCCTTCAAGTAGAAGCCATGCACCTTTACATTGTTATGTACTGATAAAAAAAACTTCACATTGTTATGTACATTTTTTTTGCAGGTACCATATACCTGTGGAGTGGCCTTATAAAGAAGCTAGATGCTTATTCAAAGAACCAATGGTGTCTTCAGATGAACAACAACCGGAGCTCAAATGGACGGCACCTGATGAAGAAGTAATTGTTCTTTTTACGAACTTTGGTTTTGAGTTGTCTTTTGTCAACAAGTTTTGATTTATATTCAACACTCAGGGTATTATAACGTTTCTTGTGAATGAAAATGGGTTCAACAATGACAGAGTGTCAAAGGTACTGGTTTATCTTATATGCGAGGTAGAGATACTGTCAATTAGTTTATTGTTTATGTTGTGGAAAGGTTGAATTATTTTACGAGTTCTACAGGCAATTGATAAAATCAAAGCTGCCAAAAACAAGTCTTCTCAGGGGCGGTAAGTTAAAATATGTGTAAAACCATTCTTTCTGATATTTATGTTCATTCCTTTTTCTCAAAAATCAAATTTTGGTTTCATTTGTTTACAGAATGGAGTCATTCTTTAAGCCAACTGCCAGTGTCTCTGTACCTCTGAAAAGAAAGGTGTGTGTTTTCAATAATTGCTTATGAAGAATATAATCTGTTTCTAAAAATATTGAATCTTTTATCTTTTCCAGTTTCCATGAATAAACTTGATTTGCGTTTCCATCTTGCACTGAACCTATGTTATGATATATATCATTGCTACATATATGGTGTCATTAATGGACAATCGAAGGAAAAACGGAACAATTTAGAATGAGTAGGCTTGTGAGTTGTGATTGACAACAACATATAACGTCATTATCTTGCACTTTCATTACCTTCAAAGCTGCAAAATTATGTACTTGTAAATATGAGACACGTTACTGTGATTTTATGAAACCTGATTATATTTGTTTTGTACTGAACATCCACCCCATGAAATTGCATACCTCGACACTTCACCCCCTCTTGGACTTCAGAAATGATAATGTGTATCCCTATGAATAGCCTGCTGAGTGTTTTGAGTGTGGTGTCGACCAATTTCACAGCCCTTTTGCAAGTTTGATTTGTTTGTACTTTTTTTGTTCTCTATTCTCTGCTGAGAACCATCAAAATGGCTCATAAGATGAATGCTCACATCTTGTTTACAATTTGTCAATGTAACCTTAATTACCCTGTTTTTGCTGTTTTCCTGATTGCCATTTTCTGTTTTGTTATGTGAACTATATGTGATAACTTGTCTCATTCTCCATGTGATAACATTAATCTTGTTCATGCATCTCATACCTCATATCATCGATGACATGTTCCAAAAATTTTTGGAGGTTGATTTTGAATTTGTTCTCAGTGTTTGTAACATAAGATTCAGTTGATGTGGCATGTATATATTTGGAAAATTAGTTACATCCGTATATCTCATGAACAGGTGCCTATACTTCATTTCCTTTGGAGTTGATATGGTTCTTCTGCTGCGAATATATGCTTATGATATCACAGTTCTACAATTTAAAAGAAATTTTATTTTTCACATATTAATGGGAAGAGGAAATAGATGTTTGTCCAAATATACTATGATTGTATGGCTTGATTTATTTTGTGCTTGTGCGGTCACGGGTACAGGAAAAAAGATGTGTACTTGGTGATTTCAGATCACAACATATTTCTGAGAGCTTCTTGCATCTTCATGGTTGCTCAATTATTAAAGGCTTTGGTAGCATTAGCATAGACCCCAATATTCAAAACCTGAGGTTGAAATGTTCTACAACATCATTTGGGGGTTTTCATGGTGTTCTCTTCTGCAATTGAGGATTACTCTTGTAGACTTTCTCGGAGCTATGAATGTTATGGTCAAGTCTTCTTGATCCATCTGGCAATCCTTATTTTCTTTCTGGCTGTTTACTTTTTCGTTGGAGAAACTAAACATCCTGACGATTGATTCCTACGAGGGACTTTACATATTGCAGTATTTCCTTTTGTAAATCTCATTTTAGGGTTTATACTAATCAAAATAGTGGCTGCTTTGCTATATTATCTCCTTAACACAATAAATTTTTCCATTATGTGGAGAACTTTTCATTTGAATATATTTGGCTTTATGCTCGTCAGAATGTTAATCATTTTCATTATATTTAGAGAAATTAGAACAGTTATTGGTTTTTAATTATCATATTCACTAAATAAGGGGAAGTGGGTTGGATTTTAGATGGTTTTCCACAATTAGCTGATGAAATGATCTGGAACATTATGTGACTTGCCACATTAGAAATGCCGGTTCTGATCTATAAAAATATTGAAGTCTGAACCCAGTATTATATGGTCTTATTTGACTAAAGAAACAGTGGAATGAGCTCTTATAATAGCACAATTTCTTTCAGGATGATGTTGTCTTTGAGCGTTTGATTATGTTTATGATACTAGATTTCTGACTGAATATCACCATCACTTTTGTCTGAGGGCATTCTTCTCAGTTTGTTATTGCCATTTGCTAAATCAAATTGTGGATGTAGTTTACTCCTAATTTAGATTTTGAATGATGTTCTTCGTCTTGCTCATGTACAAGTACTAATGATGCATTGTTATGATTGCCTTTTGACATGTCATCCTTTATTTCTTACAGGAAACAAACACAAAACCAGTGAAAGAAGCAAGCAAGAAATCGAAGCCCGCTCGTGGCAAGAAGTAATTGAACTGAACTCGCGTATGACTAATGTTTACTTGCATTCCAATATGTTCAAACAATCAACATTTGCTTGCGTAGTTAAGTTTTTGGATTTTTTCTTCTTCTGAAGAAGCAACTGAGTGGGATCTGAGAAAACAGTCACTTACCGATCATATGAGGATGCAGGAGAGAAAATGTGATACACACTATGGATCTTCCAATCGTATGGTCTTCCAACATGAACTGCTAACCAGTTAATTTATAGCCGTTTCATTTTATTAGCCTTAGCATGAGGATCTTCCTTAGTTGTAAGTTGTAACCGATGAGATGTCTCTTGGTTCATTTTTTCTGTGATTTATCTACCAAGGCAGAGGTATGTTTTTTGTGATTATTTATGCTGTAATTCTCCTCATGGGATCCTGGAAAGCCTGCTTTAAGCAATAAAATATTTTCTTTCCGTTGATGTTGCAACTAGTGTTGGTCCGTTGATGTTGCAACTAGTGTTGGTTTCTTGTTTCAAGGTGATTAGGTGATGCCCACCTCTCGGCTAATGGAAAGGTCCTCAAGTGAAAACAAGCATTTGCTAACCTTATTTATTATGTGGACTGCATATAGTCTTATATTCAATCTTAAATTACGAGTCTACCAATCGACTTGGATTAGTTATTTGCAGCTGATATCAACCGTGTGATCGTGTTACTTCAATGTGTCTTCCAAGAAGCTGCTAGTTTCACATTATTTTCTCTTTTAAGATAAGACTATATTTTGTAAGAGACTGACAGAGAATATTAAGCAAAGTAATAATATAGGGGAAATATCAAGGGCTATGTGCTCTTAGGGTGATGAAGCCATCATGTGGAGATTATAAAATGATGTATTTTCTATTCGTTTCTTAGCTTTTAAGTCAAAATGAAGTTTTTGGGAAAGCAAATAGCTGAAATGAGATGGTTACCTCTTTTAATATATTTCGTTATTTGTCCAATTGTCAATAGTATAAAACTATAACAGAATTCTTTTTGAACGTTTAGTATATTATACGGAGTTTAGTAGATTCTCCTGTTTGCTATGGGATTGCCAAGTCCATTTATACTTCATACCTAATAATAAATAATATTGTGATAAGTACAGAATTACGTTTCTGGACAATGACATTATTCATACTATAAAAGACCAAACATATAAAAGAAAGAGAATAACATTCCAAGAAATGACTCGGACATACAATTCTTGATCATGCACCTATGCGATGTGACTTGGACCCAGATATTCTAACACGAAAAAATTCCAAGATCGCAAAGTCAAAAAGTGTCAAAACAAAATCAAACCAAACTAACTTCGGAAATGAAATTTTAGTTCTTCACATTTTAGGCGTTCATAATTATAAATAAGTTCGTGGATTAATTTCGGTGTCTGCAATGGTTGATGCTGAGGCATACTTATTTACCACCTTAGACAAAACAAAAAAAAGTCAAAACTCTTTGATTTATTCATCGTTTTGGTTTCATTAACAGTCCCAATAATTTAAGTTACATCATTCCAACTTGAGACATTGGCCAGAGGGAACATATTTTGTTCTTTCTTCCCTTTGAATGCGCATCAAACACGAATATGCGATGGTTTCTTGTTATTATTATTTTTTCTCTAACCTTAGTCACGAATTATGCTGTAATGGAACATTACATGGGGATCGCATCTACCAAATAGACTTTTTAAATAAATATACCTCCAAACCAACTCAGAATAACTCTTACTTTTATGTTATCCTTGTGCTTTTAAAATAAATCTTTTTACCAGGGTAATCCGAATCTCAGAACCTAATTCCCTTGTCACTTCATTCTTTGCTATAAAAAAATTTATAATAAATCTGAACATGTAACTCACGGGTCACAAACTCATGATTCAAGTATTCCTTTGTTTAGGTTCATCCAAGACAAAATGATTTTTAATTAAATCTCATTTATTCCTAATGCTTAATATCTACATGCTTTAAATTTGTCCGTTGAGTGACAATCGGACTATTGGATGAACTATGAAGTGAATATTTTGGATCAAATATAATTATTTTCATTATAATTACACATTCTATATATTCCAAAAATTAATTAATTCCCCCTCCCCCCCAGGCCGAAGCATTGGATAGACCACCAATGAAAAAGCTCAGATGGATTTGCTTTATTTGGACGTGTTATGAAGGTAGTGTTGGAATTAATTTATAGAATTCTTAATTACAGAAAAATGGGGAGAATCGGTCAACCGAATAACTCCAGGAGCTACAGGGGCTCGAATCTGATCAGATTGGTCGACCGATTCTGGGAACACGGTCGACCGAAAAACGTCATGAGATTTAGAGCCCAGGATTGATCGAGATTCGGTCGACCGGTGCTGGGTACACGGTCGACCGAAAAGCGACAATAGCTGCAAGATGAAAATCAGCATGCATATCGGTCGACCGGCGTTGGATACACGGTCGACCGGCGTTGGATACACGGTCGACCGAAAACGTCCAGGAGCTTCAGGCACTGCATAGAAGCGCGGAACGGTCGAACGACTCGGGGTGAGTGGTCGACCGATTAATGACAGTTACGCGAACTAGCCGAAAACCGGTCGACCGTTTTCCGACAGTTATGCACGATCTGAATGATTTACTGTACGGTTTTAGCCCCTTATAAATATGTTTTTTGCCATAATTTTGTAACACAACATACAATACTTATTTCCTTGAGAGAGATTAGGCTAGGAGAGATCTAGAGTGCTTTGTGAGACATTGCTTCCAATCGTTTGTAATCTCGGAGACTTCTCTTGTTGGAGAAGAGCTTAAAGGAAAGAAAACCCGCAGGAGACCTCCCCAAGAACGTAGGCATCTTGTCGAACCTTGTAAAATCGCGTTTGTCGTTGTTTGCTTCAGGTGTGTTGTGTGATTGCTTATTATTTCCATCTTATTCGTGTTTACTTGTTGCATTGAGATTGTGAGAATGTCAGAAGTTAATTTATGCAATCAATATTCTATATTTGTGGTACGTGTAATCCGTAGTCGTGTTAGTACATCTTAGATCCCCTCCCAACAGTCAGAACCACTCATTCATGTAACGGTGATTTCTCTGTAGAAAACCAGTGGAGTATCTACTCATACTTAATTCTGATGACACAATCTATCTTCAAATATCACAATACCATATATATATATTCAGATATGTAATCACAATTCACAATTGGAAAAACCACACCATTGTGGACCTTTTCTTAACATGTAAGAAGTAATAGACAAAACTTGCTGTCTGAACAAACCAATTAAGGGAAGACTCGTACTTTAACTGCCAAACTGTTCGATCAGATATTATTTGCTATTCTATATTCACACAACCAACAGATATGCACCACAAAACATGAACCACTTGTGGCCACATCCATAGCTTTTCACACACACACACATATAATCCCACATGTTTTACACTAAAATATATTATATGCATACATGTCAAATGGAATGTGGTTGGAGACTCAGACTTTGCATTCCAATTTCCACTTGTCACAACCCAAGCTTGCTTAAGACATGGCCTAAACGATCCAATGGTCATTGGTGTCTTCATCTACTCAGACATCCAATTTTGAAGCACAAACAATTGCTATCATTCCTACTGTTGGTTTTGATGGAAACCACTTGCAGAGTGGAAGGTTAAAATAAGCAAAGTTGGTATATTAATATTCCACAACCTTAATAAAGAGATTTGGTAATTTCATATTTGTATAAATATGATATGTCCACTTAGTATTGATGTTGATGCCTCCAAAAAGAATACGAATTATTCCAAATGGGTCCTGCTAGAATGATATAAATAGGACACCATGGAAATTGAGTTCTTCATTGGAGAGTTGTGTTTCTTGTGTTTCCATTTATTTTAAGGTATTGTTTTTATGTCTTCTCATGTTCTTATTCTTTTCTTCTAAAATACTCACATTTAACTTCTGAAGTGGGCAAAGAATTAATGGAATTTTGACTTCTATAATGGTTTTTCTAGCGACGGTCTGAAAATCTTCAGTTAAGAATCATGATGAATAGATGTGGTTACTGATTATTTAAGGCAAAAATCTTTCAGGTTTACAATCTCAACATGGAAGCTACAAGAAGATCCAAGTATGATTGCCTGTTCTTTGGTAAGTGACATCAACTAATTCAGTAATCTGAGGAAATAGAAGCTATTGTATGGATTCATGACGAACATGTTTGTATAATTTTTTGGGTTTTTGAGATTATTTATGTTCTAAAAACTATTTTTGTGTATGTTTTATTGGTTTCAGACATGGATGACACATTGTACCCAACGAGTACAGGCCTGAACTTGGCTTGCAGGAAGAACATCCAAGGTCAACTCAAATCTAGACCAATCAAACCATGTCTTCTTTAACAAAAACATGTTGATTTTACAATTTGAAAATTTCTTATCGAAAACTTTGAATTTTGGTTAATTACTTCAGATTTCATGCTTCATCATCTTCATATTGAGGAAAGCCAAGTTCCCAAGATGTGCTTAGATCTCTACAAAGAATTCGGAACGACGATGGCTGGTCTCAAGGTAATTCCCCAGTCCACCATAAGTCCTCTTCAGTGTCAATTTTTCTCTTTTCAGATATTTTTTCTAATTTTTGATTTCTTGGGTCATACAGGCACTGTGTTATGAATTCGATGACGATGAATGTCACGCGTATATTCATGGAAGATTGCCTTACGAGAAGTTGAAACCTGACCCTGTCCTCAGGAACTTACTACTCTCCATGCCCCAAAGAAAAATTGTATGTTGCAACAAAAAAAAGTTTGCTGAATTATGAATTAAGTTCCTTCAGAGTTCAGTCAGTTAGACCAAAAGTTAATGATCATGTTGATTTGTATTTTTCAGATTTTTACCAATGCAGATGAAGCTCATGCTGCAAGGGTTCTTAAGAAATTAGGATTGGAGGATTGCTTTGAGGGTGTCATTTGCTTTGAGACTCTCAATCCACCTTTGGCAACAGATATTACAGTCACTAATAAAACTAAGACTTATGACAACGGTTTTTTCACCGACAGTGATAGTGATTCGGATTTTGGGATTAATGGCCAGAAATCAAGAATCTTATGCAAACCATCTGTAGAAGCCATGAGAGCTGTCATTCAGATAGCCAATGTAGACCCCAAGAGAACCGTAAGATCATTAAGAACAATTTGACTAGTTTTATGATTATTATTTTATGTTGCTGAAAACAAATCCAATTTATGGGCTTTTTTTTCCAGATCTTTTTTGATGACAGTGTTAGAAATATAGAAAGCGGAAAGGCTGCTGGTCTACACACTGTATTGGTAAGAAATTTTATTTCAAACAATGAAAACGATTGTTGGTTTTGATTTCAGTGATCATTTGTACTAATGATCTGATTTGTGCTCTGGAATGTAGGTTGGGAGTTCAGTACTTCTACCGGGGGCCGATATTGCACTTGAGAGCATTCACAACATAAAAGAGGCTCTACCGGAGATATGGGAAGACGAAGATCAGTTCGAGCCAGTTGTTGTTGCATCAAACACGGTCAAGACTGTCATCGCATAATAAACCAGATTATAGTGGTTTTGCGATGGAGTTTGTTGCACTGATTCAGCTATTAACTTGATAACACATCAAGGAGAAATAAAATAAAGTATGTAATGAGTGCTTGATTGTAATGATGCTTATGAGTTATGACATCATCGTTGGTGTTTGAGGAGTGGTGAATATGGTATAGAAAATGGTTGCATGAAGCTTTTACATATGTTTCTGGTGTCACTTGCATAATGTTTTCTGGTGTGAATTGATGAAATTGCCAAAAGAACAATTGAAAGGAAAACAAATGTCTGATAATACTGTAAGTATATCAAGATTGTATGTAGTTAACATGATATATTTTGCTCTAGCGGTCCAGCCACTATAGCGATATCAAACCTTCATCAAAAGTTACGATTTCAGCACATAAATCGTTTCTTTTCATGAGCTTAGAAGCTCTATCTCTAACAAAATCATTTGCTTACTTCTGAGTCAATTTCTTCATGCTCTAAATTCCTTGGATGGTTCGAGTTTCAGCCTAGTGTACCGCTTTTGACTAGATAACGATGGATTGATTTACAACTACAATCACAATGTATAGAAAAATAAATCAAATTCTATAGAAATACTTATAACTTCAATCATACCAATTAAATATCTTACTGTGCATCATGAATAGGATTGTTCAAGTTTTTCAAATTGCAGTTTCTAGATAAATGATACGGTGAAAGAACAAAAAATAATTTTTTTTAAAAAATAGGGCCCAACCGGGTTCGAACCGGTGACCTCTTGATCTGCAGTCAAATGCTCTACCACTGAGCTATGGACCCATTGTTGCTCTTCCGTCACTTAACTCTGAATATCAACATTATTGAAGCAAATATGAGCTACCTGGACATCATCATGCATTCAACTACTCCATTATTATTATTATTATTATTATTATTATTATTTCCATCAGTGGTCAACCAACACCATGTTCCAGAACACTTCGATATCAGTAGTAAGTTCGACCACGGCTTCATTAGAGAAATTCAACCAAGCTGTTTGCATAGAAAGCATTCAACCAACCTGAGAATTTTGTCGGCGCTTGCAAGTAGAAAAAATGTATTTCACATGTCCATGTTACCAGTACATTTACTCTTTTTCGCCACAGCTTAGTACAGTGCTTATGATATCTCAATTTATTCAAAAATAAACAAAAAGAATTTAGAATTCCCACATAATTAGATGAAATTATTACACTGAACAAGACAAGTTTTGGTAATCTAACTGTCTTGTTTACATGGCGAAAGTCTTTTTCTTATGAAAAAGACTGTCGCTGCAAAGCTGGCTCCCCTTTCAATTGAACAGCTGCGAAAACGCTACTGTGGACAACCATATTTCCAAGGCTATCATTTTTTACCTCTTTGAAGCACCTAATCTCCCCAGTGGTCCATAACGGCTCTGGGATAATATGATTGTTTTGAACAAACATCACCAGCACAAGAATTTTTCTGTTCGACAATTCAATCTCGACCCCCCCTTCTCTTCTTTAAGCGAGGTTATGCCAACAGGATCCTCCATCTCCCGACCAGTTTTTCAGAGACCAAGGTCATTCTCACTGCATTATCCAAGCTATGGTAGAACTTCAAGTTCTATTGCTGCACACAATCTTCACAACCCAAGTGACCTGTAATATACCACGATGAAGAAATGTTAAGGGTAAAATAAAGAAACTTATAATATACCACAATGATGTTATAGATATATCAAACATCACAATAACAATTAAAAAGGTTATAAATAATTTGGTCGTACGAACTCAACAAACAATGGCTTCCATGAAAAATTTGATATAATACGAAGGAAGAGAAGTTCTAAAGATTCTCTATCATGTAAATTGTAGAAAATTCAGACGTATAACTAACAGTTATAACTACAACCATGTCACTGGCCTCATCAACCATTTCTTAGGAAATTTCGATGCCTTTAAATGTTGAAATAATTTAGAAAGTGCCAGAGAAAGGTAAAAAGTTACCCATTCCTCAAGTAACCGAAGCTCATAATACAACTACAAATCAGCAAAAGGCAGCAACAGCTCCTCGGCTTATTTGTAGTGTCCAGTTCTCAGGCATCTGATGCCTTCAAACAAAAAGAAAACTCACAATGTAACAGATATAAAGCATACACCAATCAAATATTCATATAAACATATATTGAAAATACAAAGTAAACAAACTCCACTTAATTCCTTAATACCTGAAGTTCAACAATCAAATCTACGTTGACACCAATAATCCTGCCTTCGTAAGTCCAACGATCATCACTCGGAGTGTGCATGCAGTAGGTGGAATACCAAATCGGCACATTTCATAATATAATTGTAGTGCACAAGGAGCATTTCGCATTTGGAAGAGCACCAGAAGTACAATAGTGTAAGTCGTTGCATCAGGTATAGGTCCCTGACTGGTCATCCTCCGAATGTGTAGAATAGCTTCACCTACCTTCCCAATTTTGCAATAACCCTTGATTAATGTAGAATGACAAACAACATCAGGCTTGTAACCTTTAGCGACCATCTTTTCAAATATTTTCATTGCTTCACTCATTTCACCCACCGAACAATACCCATTCATGAGTGAATTACATGCAATAAAATTAGGATCACCACCGACTGGAATTGTATTGAATACTTGGGTCGCCTCTTTCAAATTTCCCAATTTACAGTGGGCATCAATGAATATGGTGGCGGTAACTATATTTGGAGAAACACCCAATATTTCCATTTTAAGAGCAAGTTTATTGGCATCTTCAATCTTTTGTTGCTCCAAGTAGCCAAAAATCAATGTATTGTAACAAGCAAGGTCAGGCACAATGCCACTAACCTCCATGGACTCAACTACTTCAATAGCATGATCCATTTGACCTGCAAGACAATATCCACGCATCAATATGGTGTGAGGAATGACATTAAGCCTTCCACACCTCTTGATCATCAATTCGAATAACTTTTTTGCATCTTCCATCCAACCCCTTATACACAAAGAGTCCAGTATGCTAGAGAAAGTGACCATATCAGGATGGAGTCCTTTCAAGGTCATCTCGTCAAACAGACACATAGCCTTACCCATGGCTCCTTCTTTGCAAAGACTGTCTATAATGATGCTGTATGTAGCAACATCGGGTTTACAATGACTTCCATGCTTTGCCATCTCATAATGCAAATTAAGGGCCATGTAAGTATGGCCAGCTCTACAGAGCCCCTTGGTAAGAGTTGCATATGTGATGATATCCGGATGGCATCTCATCTCAGGCATTCGTTCAAACAGCCGCATTGCTTCAGCAATCCGGTTTGCAACACACAGCCCGTGAATGAGAACAGTCAAGATCTTGGTGTCCGGAAAGCATCTGTTTTTCACCATATCATCGACTATCTCCAATCCAAGTTCAACCAAACCAGCCTTGCAACAACACTTCACAAGACAATGGTACACAAAAACATTCGGTAAAATTCCATGTGCAACCATACGCCGGAACACATCCAGCGCATCCGACAGAGCCCCATTGTTGCACAGACCTTCAAGAAGCGTAGAATACATGATCGAATCCGGCGCACAACGACCACCCAACACAACCATCTTCCCAAGCAAGTCCACAGCCAATACATGATGCCCGACATCACAAAGACCCTTAACAAGAGATGTACATGTGACAACGTCCGCCTCACATCCCATCTCAGGCAACCTTTCAAACACCTCCACAGCATTCCTCACCCTTCCCTCCCAACACAAGCCACTTATCAGAGCATTGAAAACCGCAACATCCGGCTGACATCCACGTTTAAGAAAACAACCCAGAACCCCCAATGCATCATCAACCCGACCCACACGGCAAAGCGCGGCAACCACCGAACCGTAGCAAACAACATCCGGCGAACACATCATACCAGACATTCCGTCGAACACCTGGAATGCACCAACCAAACAACCATTCCTACAGAACCCATCAACCAAAGCACCAAACACAACAACATCGGGCTCACACCCGCGCTTCAGCATGTCATTAAAGAATCCCAACCCGACATCGAGCCGGGCGGTGTGGCAGCAACATCGGATTAAAATAGAATAAGTTTCGGCATTGGGAGAGAACCCAAAACCGGAATCGGGGTTCTGGAGGGATTGGGAGTAGAAAGAGAGAACCTTGGTGAAGAGGCGCGCCTTCATTGCCTTGGCGAGGTTGTAGTTGAGGGCGTGGAGGTGGAAAGGTGCTGGCTTTTTGTGGATCCGGGGTTTGTGATGGGGTTTGCGAGGTTTGGGGGCGGAGAGGAGGAGTCGGCGGAGCATGGGTCGGCGGGCATGGTGGTGGTGGTGGTGGCGCCGGAGAGGAAGGCGGTAAAGGTGTTTTATGGTTATCAGGATTTTGAACCTAAGGAAAAAAGATCCAACGGTGGGAGATGTCTTTTTGGTTTTTAAGATGTGTGCCCGTTGATTAAATAGTTAGTTTGATTGGATCATGTTAGAGAGTTTAATGGGAAATGTTTGGGTTTGATTAAAACTTAAAAAGGTTTTTGGATTGTTGGGTTAATTTTTGGTTAAGTGGGATACATATTATAAATCTCTTGCATTCTACCATCCTTCCATTTTTTGCGTCAACTATGATATATTTGTGTATACAACTAAAATTTGCAAATTAACAATTTTTTTAGAGTATATTCTTGTTTCATGTTGAATTTTAGTTTTATTTAGATGTGTTTATATTGATATCATTATGGATTTGTGGTTATTGGTTTTCTAGAAGTTTTGGATGGCATAAAACATAGTTTGTACGGGCGTTAGGGATTTCATGTATATGTATATCATAAACTTGTCTACGAACACACTCTAGACAATGTTGAATTGAAATCTTTTCTGAGTTCGTCACCGTATTGTTAATGTATATTTTGTAGCTTGTTAAAAACGAAAATTTTAAACTTTCCTTGACAACAGTAAGTTTAATTAGTAGCTCAAGATGTTATATATACGATCATATGAATTGAAAATTCCCAACCTAGCTTAGACTCGTTAAACAATTTCTTGTTCAATTTATCAACATCACAATAATATAGTTGGTAACATTCTTCTCTTAGGGCTGATTGCACACTGCTTTCTTGACTTTTAATTCAGTTACAAGTTGCACCTTATGTCATTTGAAAATAAGCAATTATCCTCTTGATTTTTGTGATTTTGGCAAGTTACTTTGCCCTCTCTATTTTCTTCTTCTCGAGTTGTCCATAATTTTACAAGATAAAGAATGATAATGAATAAAAATCGAAGGAATGTTTGAGAAAGAAAGAAAAATGATGAAGAATGATATTTCATCATGTAATTTAAGGTTAATTTGAAAGAAAAATTAAAGAGTGGTATCTATTTCCAAGAGATAAGGGTGTAAAGTACAACTAGGTCAAATATCAGAAGACAACCCGCATTTTTTTTGCTTTGTAGGATGAGAGTAGAATTCTTTTCCCAACTTTCAAAATTTTGAGACTCCGAAAATGTTTAAGTATAAAATCAATGGCGCTACGTGAGATTGTAACTTGACGTTCAATTACAATTACATGGTTTTAATTGAAAAAAGCAAACGATTTTAACAAAGAAATATGCTATTGACCAATATATAGATCCACCATATCCTATTCCTATGTGTGAAATGTTCTCGCAAAAGTTGTATGAAATGATTCTAGTGCCTTCACAAAAGTGGAACGCCAAATGAGAAGAAGGAAAACCATAAAAAAAACATATTTTTCTTCTCCTAGTGAAGTTTGTTTGAGTTCAAATTTCAAGTTCTTTGTAGTTTTACCAGTGCTCTTACCAAGATTCTTTCTTCTAACACATTTGAGTTCTTAGAAAGTGTTAAGACCACAAGAGTACTAGGGCCCACTCATGTGGTCAAACCCACTTAGTCCATTGTATTAGGACAAACATTGATTAAGTCTATTGTAATTATCCTCCAAGTTATGTAATTAGATAAATATTAGTACCATAATGTAACACAATCAAATGTACTCCATACCTCTACTGTATATACATACATCAACCTCATTTGATATTCAAGTGAGGAAGAGTTTCATTTTGTCTACTCAATTTGCTTGAAACATTAAAAACTAACTGTTTTCTTTCTTTCATCTCATTCCAACTATTTTTCGGATAAAAAAACTGAATTGCTAAACATCGTCCCAAAATTACTTAAATCGTCCCTTGAAATTACCAAATTGTCCTTCCTCCTATTTTTGCTTATATATCTCACCATTTCACTCTTTTCTCAAAACTTTCTCTTCCTATACCTACTACAGAAGATTACGAATGTCTCGGAGGCCAAACAAGCAGTCAGCAGGTCCCCCGGTGTACCCGTATACGGTAACATTACGTAATTTATTTGTTTTCAAAAAAAAATTGGTCGGCGTCTGAGGGAGACGCCCCCTTCATGGGGCCGGCGTCCGAGGAAGGTGCTCCCCCAGCGACTTCCGAGGACGCCCGCCCCATGCGGGGGGCGTCTCCCGCGGACGCCCAACCGTAGCGGGAGACGTCTGCGGAAGACGTCTCCCCCAAGGAGGAGGCGTCTCCGACAGACGCATCCACCATGCGGGAGGCGTCTCTCGCAGACGCCTCCACAATTTTTGTTTTTTTAATTATTAAATCTGATAATTACTTTAATAAATTGTGATAAATCTGATAATTTAATTTAACAAATTGTTATTAAGTTTAACATTTGTGATATTTAGGTTTAACAATTGTGATGATTTAGTTTAACAATTGTGATAATTTAGTTTAACAAATTTTGATTTGGTTTAACAATTGTGATAATTTAGTTTAACAATTTTGATTTAGTTTAACAATTGTGATAAATATGATAATTTAGTTTAACAAATTTAACAAATTTGTATTTAAAATTTCAATTAATAGTCATCGGGTCACAGTGGAGGGAAAGGCAACTCGATACCATTACACGTCTTCCGTTCTTTAGATGATGATTCAGCACCGTGTCATCCACGTAGACAAGGGATATCTGCTTCGGTCAGGAGGGAGAGAGAGGCATTACGTCGTCGTGAGGAGGAGGATGATTCCTTCGATGATGAGCATGTGGACAGTCCCGACGACGAGAGCGACGATGATGACCCGTATGAGTTAGAGCGCCCGGAGGTGGAGAGGCAAGGGGAGTATAGCAGAGGACGTGGTCGAGCGGGTACTTCTACTTCCGCCGGATGGATGGTGTGGAAGGGTAGGGGTGTGAGGTTTACGACCGGGGATTCGAGCTCGTGCACTGTAGATCCCCGCGTTCAGAAGAAGAAGATGGTCCAGGACGATTCTTGGATCGTGAGCAGTATGACGTCTAGTGGTCCTTTAGATGGGAGCGTCATTCCTAGTTTCTGGGGTCACATCGCTAGACGGATCTGGGACGGAGAGGATCGGAAGGTTCTGAAGTGCCATAATCGGCACAGAGCTTGTACAGCACTACAGGGTTGGCGGTCTACACTGAGTACTGATATCAGAGGGGAGATTAGTGCGACGCATTTAGGGCACTTACCGTACAACATGTTCCCTTATCTCGACATGCCTTTGATTTCTGCGTTTGTGGAGCGGTGACAGCCTGACACCAACACTTTTCACATGTCTTTCGGAGAGATGACGATCATGCTTCACGATGTTTTCCAGATCCTGCGCATTCCTGTGGATGGTCGTCTGGTTAGTGCTCAGGGGTCGACGTCTGAGCTGAGGTGTTATGTGGCAGAGTTGCTTGGTGTCACACCTGATGTTCTGGCGAGAGATACAACTTTATGGAGTGGTGGTGGTGTCGGCATCGACTCCCTTGAGGACCTATGCAGACGGGCACGACCTCCGCGGGCCGATGATACACAGTTGACCGCGTACCTGTTCTTGATGCTCGAAGCCGTCTTGTTTGTCAACAAGAGTGGTTGTCGGATCATGCCACGCGATCTATTGGAGGCTAGAGACCCGGACACCGTTCGTCAGTACTCGTGGGGCTCAGCGACGTTGGCATACCTGTACCGTCAACTTGGGATAGCTAGCCGTGCGGATTGTTCTGGGATTGCAGGTTGTCTTACGCTGCTGTAGGCGTGGATATACGAGTACTTTCCCGCATTCCGCCCACATCGTGAGCGGAAGATTATCGAGGAGGGTCATCCACGTTTGGGTATGTGGGCCGTCCGGAGCGAGGACAAGAGCGATGGACGATTGCATTCAATCCGCGCACGGCTAGATCAGATGACTGCATCAGAGGTATAAAACATTACACCATTTACATTTATTTATTTAATTTTAATGTGTATTATTATTAATGTATTAAAGTTTAGGTGGAGTGGTTACCCTATGGTCCTGACCCAGCAGCGGAGGTCCCGAGGACTTTATTGATGGGCCTTATTCGTTATCGGGATATCATAGAGCCTTATATGCCCGATCGTGTCTTGCGTCAGTTAGGATATGTTCAGGTGATCCCAGTTGACATCCCGACCCCAGAGCATGTGGTGCGGTCTGCGATTGCAGCGACGTACGACGTCAGGTTCCCCGCTTCGACAGCAGAATCGACTTGGCGGACATTTCCGAGATCATGCCGACTGTTCCTTGGCGACTTCAGACGTAGTCGCGACCCCTCCGAGTGTGATGCACATTATCTTGATTGGTTCGGTAGTTACTCACATCCTGTCATCGTCTGTGGTGCCTCCCGGAGAGCAGATCGACCACCAGATAGGACGTGTGGCGAACTGGTATTTTTTCATTTTATCTATATTTATTTGTACCGTATATTTTGTTAATGTACGCTAATGTTAATGTTATGTGCAGTGGATGGGTAAGATGATACGGGTGGTGCAGCCATTCCTGCAGAGGAGGGATGAGCTGCCGGACGAGGACATGAGAGCTGCATACGGAGATTTGGATGACTTGATACAGTCGTGGCATACTCAGTTAGGCATCTCCGACCATGATTCGGATGATGAGTAGGCTGATTTGTTGTACCGTACTCTTAGTATTTGCATTTATATTTGTTTATCTGTCGTACGCTTATTATTTGTATTTGTGTTTGTGTTTGCTAACCTGTCGTATGCTTATTATTTGTATTTGTGTACAAACATATCAAAACATATTACATAATTATACAAACATATCAAAACATATTACATAATTGTTGCCAACATGCTATCCTATTTTGGTACTCCAGCTCCCATCCAATAACACTCTCATCTCGTATTTGAAACCACAGAGTCGCTATAGGAGGTACGGGGAATCCCTCAGTCAATTCCAAACGAATGTAATGAGCGTAACTCCCTAAATAAGTAAAAATCAACTCTCTGCATGGTCTCGTCACGGTAGGCGGACTCTCCCAAGGTAGAACTGTAAGACATGGGTACAACAAACCATCATTTCCGAGAGAGAAGAACATAACTGCACACTTGTAAAAATTTGCAATGGGAAACAAGTCCGTCCACGTCTCCATGTAGTGATTCTCGCCACAAGGTCCCCCGCCCCAATTAATCCGGTGACGAGCCTGCGCTACACCGTCGTAGTATACGTGCTCATAAAAAGATGGGTTCGCAGCTATCTCATTTGAAATCGAACGACGGGCGAGTTGCCAATTGTCTTCACCACCGTGGAAAACATCGGCGACACATCGAAATCCACAGTTTCCATCAGGACGTACATCATTCCCCTGGTGTAGGAATGACATAATGATTCCTGGAATTCTATCCACATATGGGAAGTCGTCTACGTCAGCCCGCCCAGTCACAACAATATAAACAAAAAATACAGTTACATATAATAACAAAAGATACATATTTACTGAAATAAATAACAAAATTATAATAACAATAAATATATGGATGATATACCTGATTCTCCCCTCATGTTTACAGACGAAGAACCAGAAGATCGACCACGACCTTTGCTTCCACTACCGGAAGAACGACCACGACCTCTACTCCCACTACCTGAAGATCGACCACGACCTCGCTCAGCATACTCAAACACACTAGGGTCCTGTCGTGTCGACTTTCCCCTTGGTCGACCTCGTAACTTTGTTTTTTCTGCAGGCTCTCTCAAATTCGAATGTTCGGGTTGTAGCTGCTCGAATAAAACCCGAAAGGCAGATCGAATTACGGTAGGGTCACTTCCTGCAATCTCATCAACCAGGCTGCGAAAATGTTCGGCGTCTTGAGCTGCTTGAGACACAAACTCTGGGTTCCCGGCTCCTTCCCCAATGACAAGTGTCCTCCAGAACGAATGAATCTGCTCTAAGTAAATCCCGTTGTCTGATTCAAAACATCCGCGGATGGTACATGCGCAAGGTATCCCATGAGAAGTCAGAAAAGCGCACTCACAACGATATTCAACTTCATCATCTAACTGTTGCATTCTCTTCACCTCCTGACTCAGCAATTGCAAGCAGTGATGCGAAACTCGACCATTTATGTGACGATATAGAGGATGTCCGAAATTAGTCAAATTTCGCCTTCTCGAGTCTTCAAGAAAGTTTCGAATATTCGTCAGCTGCATTTCAATAGCCGCGTTGACGCGCTCGAAAAGAGTGTCCAGAGCTGCAGTCGATGTAGAAATCCACTCTTTTAGAGCCGAATGAGCACTTTCGACCCTACAATTCGTGGTGTTCCCAAAATGAAGGACTTTGTTCGTCCAATTCAGCACAAACTTTTCTTTATGCACCAACCACGTGGTTTCCAGATACTCCGTGATAGCCGGTCACGATCTATACAAATCTTTCAGAGCATACAAAGCTCTATCATACTCGGCTTCTGAAGTCGAAAGCATGATTTTCCTCCATCTTCCACGCCTCAAAGTCTCTGCCATCTGCTTATTCTTGCCGAATACGTGGTATGCGTAGTTGAATACGTCTTTGTTGATGTGCCATGTGCAGAGTAAATGAGCAGAGTCAGGAAAAACCTCTCTCACTGGTCGCATAAGGCCTAACTCCCGGTCTGTTATTATTGTAGTCGGGCTGACAGTCCCCAATATCAGATCTCGCAACTTCTCCATCACCCATAGGTAACTGGAGTAAGATTCATCCATCAAAATCGCATATCCAATAAGGAAATTCATGTTTGTTGGTGTGACCCCAATCATTTCGAACAAAGGCATCTTATACTTGTTCGTCTTGTAGGTCGAATCCATGCAGATAACGAAAGGATATGTCCGCAACAACTGGACTGGCGTCGGATGTGCCAAAAAAGCGTGAGTGACGACATTAGTTTCTGGATCCGCCATAATCCAATGTAAGTACTCACACTGCACTGCTTGATAGAGAAACCGCTGGACGGGATTCCGGTCTTGAGATTTTGTCGTCCTCATGTAATCTCTGAAATTATAAATATGCGTTTGATTTGGATTGTCCTCCGGAAAATTTTCTTTTACTGCCTTCAAGATGTTCCAAGGTTTTACTTGCGCCTCAGTCATATCACGAACAATCTTCTTCGCCCCAGAACTTAGAGCACTAATTTGACGATGACCTTCTGGATAAACTGTCAGTCTGTGGTTGTGATGTCCGTGACCACTATTAAAAACCACAACCCATCCATCACGATCTCGTCGCTCCACCACTTTTATTAAGAAACGACAACCGCAACCCTTTCTTTTGGTGTTTCTTCGAAGTGCAGTATCCATATCCCGAGACTCCATTTGATTTCGCCGGTCGCATCTCAAATAACAATCCATCCGACTATCTGATCTTGTTTTGTACGACGACACGGCCCAAAAAAACCCAGCTCCGATAGCTACTTGTTTGACCCATTTACTTGCTTCATCGATTGTTGCAAAGATTTGTGTAGTTTGAAATAACTCACTGTAATCCACTCTATCACCACCGAAATCTTCCAACGGAACCTACAAAAATAAAATCAAAATTAAAAAAATCAAAAAATTCCAGGCGTCTGGATTAGCCGCCTGCCCCATTTGTGGGGCGTCTGTGTTAAACGCCCTCCCCAAGGGTGAGGCGTCTGAGTAGGACGCATGGCCCAAGGGAAAGGCGTTTATACAAGACACCTTACCCAAGAGGAAGGGCGTCTACAGAAGACGCCTCTACCATTGGGTAGGCGTCTGCGTTAGACGCCTCGGCCAAGGTGAAGACGTCCTACGCAGACGCCCTCACCTTGGGGGAGGCGTCTAATGCAGACGCTCTGACCAAATTGTGCCCGGCACCAGGCTTACCTCACCGGATGCATCACCCTCGCTAGACATTTTCGTTGTGTTTTTACTGATAAATTATGAATATACAAGACCGTATGACTAATTTATAGACACGGGACGATATGGGTATTAAATATATTGTTAAGGGCAATTTGGTAATGTCAATGGACGATTTAAGTAGTTTTGAAACGACGTTTAGTAGTTCCCTAAAAACACTCGTCATCTACCAAGCCCAACATTTTTTAAGCGCACCCAACTAACACAACCCAATCAAACGACTTTTCGTTTTCTCATCTACATCGTTCAAACATACACAGATCAAATCACACAGTCATCTTTAAAAGACGTTTCATGTATAAATTGTCTAATGTTTGAAGCAAATTGAGTAGGTAAAACGAAACTCTTCCTCACTTGAATATTAAATGAGATTGAGGTATGTATTTATAGTATGAGGTATGAAGTACATTTGATTGTCTTACAAATATGGGACTAATATTTATGTAGTTACATAACTTAGAGGATAAGAATACAATAGACTTTATCAAAGTTTGTCCCGATGCAAAATATGACCATATGGGCTATAATTGAACTGGACCACATGAGTGGGCTCTAGTTATCTTGTGGTCCAACAGAATGAAGAATCACTCGTTATGAATGCATGTTAGTTCATTCTAAGTGTAGGAATTACAGCGAGAGAGAAGAAGTAAAGGAGAAGCAAAAAACTTTAGGGAGAAAAATCTTCATGCCTCTTAGAGACTGTTTTAGGTTTGTAACCTTATGGCTAATCTTATCTTATCATAAACCAACAATTAAATAAGCATTTAAAATGCTTAAATCCTGAAGGTGCAACAGCAAACACAGGTCCCTGTTAGTTTTGTTTAGGTAACATGAAATTAGAAACACATGTCAGGCATTCACGTAATAACCGAAGTGATTGAGTTAGCAAATGTTAGACTAAAACCTTCAATTCCACTTCTTAATTATATGATTATTATATCTCTGTCATTAGTCATTACATATGGGGGTGCCACCACGTTCTCCTCTTCTACCATTGTGCTGCATGTTCGGTGTTCTCTCCGCATCACAAATCCGTGTCAAATCGAATCCATCGTCTCTTTTTCACTCTTCCATGCCTTTACAGATGGGGTATTTTGCTTTGCGCACAAGGAACAGAATATGATTAGTGATTAGAATCGGCTGCTTTGCTGGTTTCATCTTCTTGGAAATATTATAAAAATTATAATCCCCATTACTGCCTCCGGATTCTCCATCTTTCGTTACTGATAAATTAATAATTATGGATGATAATCGCTCTCAAAAGATACAAGCAACTATGGATGATAGTTACTGGACGTTAATGTTCTCATATATATATATATACATGAATTCCCAAGTGAGCACAGGACTTAATCAAACTAAATTAAGCCCCCACAATATCCACCACTCATTTCAAAATGTAAGGTAGATTAAGAAAAAAACGGTTATGCTAATGAATGATGAGATTAACTGTAAATAAGATCCAATGGTGATATTGTAGAGGGTTTAAACTAAATTTGATGAGCTCTGAGGGTTATGCTAATGAATGATGAGATTAACTGTAAATAAGATTCAATGGTGAGATTGTAGGACACTTAAACTATATATATATATATATATATATATATATTGAGATGTTGACATTTTTAAGTCAATAATTTTCTAGGCATTTTGAAATATCAATAATGAGTTTATGTTCGCCGCTATTTCACTTGGTTTTGATTTCCACGTATAAAGGTGCACACTTGGTCCAGTAGAAACTGATAGTGAATCTAAAGTTAGATGATAGGGTCAAATTCATACAACTTGGGTTCAATACGATTCTAATTTTTCTAATACCGGAAAATTAGGTCAGGTTCGATTCCAAGGAGATAGCGTCACTGGAACTGACATGAGCAGTTGGAGGTATACACACACATTAGTAACAAAATATGTAATTTTGTAACTATAGTTGTTGATTTGGGGAACATAGATACTGTGAATGTTGTTCTGATGTAACTTCAATAAAAATTGTTGTGATTGGATTGATTATAAATAGATATTGTTAATCTGAATTTTAATTTTGTTTGAATGGATATTTGTAATTAATTTGATAATACAAGTCAACACAAAATTGGCGTCATCCAGTTTCCAAACTAAATATAGTAAGGTAGATCGATTCATTCCAAAGTCATCTGGTTATATTTGATCCCCGGGACATTGTGATTGGTACCTAGAAATGGTAAGAAATTTAGATCTTCGTTTCACTACATTTTAGAAAGAAAGTTGAAGAAGTCGTTGTATTGTATATTTTTAAGTAACGAATTTTTTTTTCTGTAACTCAAATTTCAATCTTTTAAAATAAGGTTGATTACAGTTTGTCCATCTTAAACTATGCATTTGATATCATTTTTTACTAGTGAACTTTAAAAAAATAACAATTATCTTTTATACCAATTTAACACAAATTACAACAAAATTTGACATCCAATTGAATTTGAATTTTCACTTAAAATTAGATTAATGAGTTTATTAGGTATACAACGTAAAAAGTTGTCAAAAAGTTGTAAATGTACGTTTTAATAATGATCTTTTAAAGTTAGGTGAAATATTATAAAATGAAAATTTAGATTTACATATCAAAGTAGAGTTGAAAAGACAAATAGTAATTAAACAATCAACACACATCCGAGAATTAAGTTAAATACTTCCCCAGTAACAATAATCCGTGGACATCATGTCATCAAGTACGTCCACCAGGAAATCCGAAACACGATCCCAACGAATCCTCTGGTAGTACACACACACAGTCATCCATCAAATCCATCAACTTTACGCACAACAAATCCAACTCCACTACTACTTCTTCTTCTTCTCCCACACGGATCAAATAAATCTCCCCATACATACTTCCCTGTTAAGCAATAAGCATAGCATAACCCGAACTCTAGTTAATCAGGATTAGCCCACCGACCCACGGGTCCCCAGCCTGGCTGGCACAGTCCCCACACGTGCCTCCAATCCAAAAACCTCACTCCAAACTCCCAACCGTCCAGATGCTTCCAAGTGGCATATTCCACTTTCCTTTGTTTCCTCTATTAATATCATCACTGCCGGAACCAATCCATAATCATCACTTATAACACAACTGTTTGTTGTTTCTCGTCTGTCTGTCTGTCTGTCTGTCTGTCTCTGGTTTATTCGGTTTTTTTTTTTTGAGGATAACTGAAGTAAGGAAAAGTAAAGAACATCGATGGCCGACGTGGGAACTGCCACCTGCGTGGATATATTGTTGGCCATCATACTCCCGCCTCTTGGGGTCTTCCTCAAGTTCGGATGCGAGGTAGTCTTAATTATATTTCATTTTTCTAAAATTTACCATATTTTTTATAGTGTTTTTACGTGTTTTAAGTGGTTGTTACTTTACCATTTGAAGAAAATAAACAAGTCAAGTCACACTTTGCTTTTTATTCTGATGTATATGTTCTGGGTTTTTCTTCAACTGCAATTACAAGTTCAGATCCGCCGATATCTGTCTGGAATTTTAAATCCATCTTGCGGAATTATATGTTTTTGCTGGTTTAATTTAGACGATTGCAGAGAACCGTTAAAGTTAGAAAGATCTGCTCTTTCTAGCAGTCAAATTTAAAAGTCATAGATAGTATCAAACATATTCTTTTTTTGTTTTTTATCAATATTTAAATACTACAAATATTTATAATAATAATAATAAGTGGTTTAAATTGGTGTTGTAACAGATGGAGTTTTGGATCTGCCTTATATTGACAATTTTCGGCTATCTTCCTGGCATCATCTATGCTGTCTACGTCATCACCAAGTAAAAAGGTAAACAAATATCAAAATATTTGATTTATTTCTGAAGGGGAAAAATGTGCAATTTGTTAGCATGGTTTCATATCATATTGTCTGATTTTACAAACATGACTACTTTTCAAAAACAAAAAAAACATCTCCGTTTTAGGCTGCGGAAACAAAAAAATACTATGCAACCTACGATTCAACTCAAATATTTTTCACATCTTAACTACAATTCCACTTTTAACATTCTCTCTTCCTTATTAATTTCTTTAAAAAAAAGATCAACCCAAATTTACCACGTGACCAGACTCGGGTCACGACTTGAGTTTGTTGGCCGACCAGGTCACAACCCAATTAGGGGTGCCCCTGGTTAAAGGGCGTTGAGTCAGGTCGATCCGACCCCAAAGGCCATCGGTTAAGGATAATGACACTAATGTTATTCGTGAATAAAGTAATAACCAAGTTATTTAAGCCATATTAATCAGAAACTTCGTTATTGCAGGAATGGCAAAGGACAGTCAGATATTTGTGGGAGTAGATTGTTCTGTTGGAATAGTTGGTGTTGCGATCTTGTCGTACTGTTGATGGATTTCTGTCTCTGTTGTTCTCTACTTTATATTTTGTAGTTATGTGTTGAATGATTTGACTTGTCTACAACCTCTCCATTCCAACCACTCCTCTTCCATTTCTCCAGATGTTGTCGTTTCCCAGCAAATTTGTATGTGGAATAAATTAAACTTTGGTTTGTATTAGCCTGTTTGATACTGTTGTATGTGTAATGACTGATATATTAATAGTCAAGTAATTATTACGTACTTGAACATCTTGCTTAAAATTAGACATGTGATTTCATAGTAATGTGGTTCCATCACCGCATATCGAAGGTTCTGGACTTGAAGGGTCAATACAAATTCTCAATGACACTTGTAAGAAAAGAGAATGAAACACATAAAAACTTTGGCAAGAAATAAGAATGAAGTTTGTATACAAACTTTGACAAATTTTAAATAATCACTTGATATGGATAAATAAAGGTAAGTAAGTCCACCCACTTTCTCACCCTCTTTCTCACTTTTTAATCACTACTCGTCGTGCCTCTGTCGGATTTCTTTCACTTTCAGTGACTCCACCTGAACTCCTCCTCGGATTTTTCTGTCCCGATCGAGCATCGTGTCCGTCCATGTAGTCGTGCCTCTGTCCCGATCGAGCATCGTGTCCGTCCATGTAGTCCATGTAGACTTGCAGTTGCACCGGGAGTAAGTTAGGAATATGAAAGTTTGGTTTTGATTTCTGTTTTACGTTTTCTACTTTTTTGGCTTTCTAATTTTGTTGTTCGAGGCTTTTGTTCTAATTTTGTTGTTCGAGAATACATCTTTTTAGGTACTTCAGCTTCTTATGAGCTGCTTTCAACTGAACATCCCTTGGTATCTATTTTTGTTTGGGATTTCGAAAGCAAAACATGAATATGGGATAAGGTTTGTGATCCAATATACCGAGATTAGTATGTTGGTTTGTTGTTTCAATGGTTTCAGCTATTCCAGAATGTTTTCTCAGTAGGTTTATTCCACCGACCTATAATATTCATGGCTAACATCACGTGATGTTTATAACCAGGACCTTGCTTATATCTGTAATAAAGTGCCAAAATCCAAAAAACAATTCTTCCCAACTCTTTCCTTTATGTTCCATGATTTCATTAAAATTCCCAACTCTTGGTTCTTCTACTGTGAATTCCATGGACCAAGAGAAGTTACGAGGAGGACCTCATGCTCGACGAGGATTTGAGTGCAAATGCACATACGTCCAAAAAGGAACACCCATGCCCAACATCGGTGGACGAAACGCTAGCTGAAAATTCCCTTCCTTACACTTATCATTGTTTTCTAACTTGGTTTTCTACGTAAACAACCATTAAAATAGATGTTACAATTTATGTTTGTTGAAATAGATGTTACAATTTATGTTTGTTGAAGAATCATTTTTACTCCTATTTTATTCTTCTTATGCCGTTAGAAGGTATTTAACTATTTGGGTTGTCGCCCGGGACGTAATGGAGTAGTTAGGGATGAGTGCATGAAGACATATGTTCTAATTCTCTCTTTGCATGTCAAACGTTCCGGTGAAAACGATGTGAACCACTTTCGGTTTAGAATTTCAGCTCATCTAATCCAAGTGGAAGTGGAAGCGGATGTAGAGAAAATCTGAATAATAATGATAAACTATTTGGGTTGAAGATGTACACTGTTTTTATTTCTACCATTTGCAAGTGCTAAGTCATCCTTTTCTAGTTTGATGATAAGTACAAAACTTTAAAGGTATTCCAACCTACTGATGTGTGAAACAATTAAACTGTTTGTAAAAAGAATTTTGACTATGGGTGCAATAGGTTGGAATACTTTTTGTTGAGCTATAAAAGTGTGTTTTTCGACAAATCACCATGTGTCAACAGAAGGTTGGGGAATTATTAAAATAAGTTTATTTGGTTTCCCCTTCTCACAGTGAATGTTAGGTTTTGAGTACTTTGTTAACGCGTCTGATTACATTGTTATGATATTATGGTGGGTAGTTTTCTTTGTGTTTTTCTAATAATTTAACATTAAAACCTATTACTTTTCTCACTCCATTACTTTTGAAACACATCGCAAAAAAACAAAGTAGCAATTTTTTTAACCAAATTAACTGACATTTCAAAATGTGTGACCCGGATAATAGCATCAGGAGATACTTATTTAGGACACACAATTAACAATGACTAACTAGATCACATTAGACCTAGAATCAGGCCCTGCTGGCCCGACACGACGTTCCGATGGGCCGGGCCGGGCCAAAGTTACGACTGTCGTGCCGTTTTAGGCATGACACGACCCTGATCACATTGGCTACGTGAGGATAGATTTGAAGGTCAAGTATTTTCACTTCACCAAAACAATTAGATTTACGTAAAGATCAAAACTGCGTATTGTTTAAATTTATGAAAACTGTTTTTAGTAAACTTTGAATAAAGTTGGTATTTCCAGACATTAGAATGAGTATTTTATGTCCAATAAGATTAACTTTTCGTAAACATAATAGTTGAAGATGGTAACTACAAAAAACATTAAGAGCATTCTCACTCACTGATGGTATATTTAAAACAATGCCTCCTCGTTTAACAAAAATACAAAAAAAAGTTACAATACATACGATGAGCATCTTCTGCAAAATGTTGAGTTAGTTTTCACTTTGGATAAACAATTTTTGTTGTGTAAAATTTAATTAACGTCGAGTTTTTCCACGTTGCTAAAAAAATGAGAAGCAAGTTACAATTTCCTAAATTGCACTTTGAACTTGATGGCTAGAAGAATAAATTACAAAATCTAAATTGTGTGTTTTTATCTTGATGGTTGGGTATTTGTGTGTAACCCATTGGGCACATATGTATAAAATTGCGTCACTTAACATTTAAAGGTCACGTATTTCCTTAACAATTCTCTAAAACAATTGCACAAGCAGCACAACCAATGAAATTACCCAAACATTCTAACTAAAATATCCATATAAGTCCATAGTAATCCGAAAGTTTGTTTCGGAAAACACTCATATTGCTCGGTCTAATTTGAAGGATTCCAAAGAAAATTTAAAGTGATGTTAAAAGTGGTTATACACATTCCAAATATTTTAGATAAGATTGTGATTGCAAATGTTAAACCGAGTTTCACATATAAAAATACAATTAACAGATAAAAATATTGCAAATATTTTAGATAATATTATTATAAAAATATTGTTTACATATTGCAAATATTTTAGATAACATTATTATAATTAAAATAAAATAAATGACATAGGTATATTCGTGGAAAAATACTGTTAATTCGAGATAAAATATGCTCTAAATTATTGTTGATGTGAGAGACACGAGTTTCTCGAGTGCCACTAGAACGTAAGATTAGTTAAATCATGGTGGTACTGGAAGAACCGAAGGAACACCTTCCGATCTATTTTTTTCAAGAATAAGTAAATATATACGACACTTTCAGTTGCTCCAATGAATTAATAATTATTAAACGAAATCAACTTTATTGTGTTAAATCATATAGTTTATAGAGTACTAACAGAACGAAACTGACAAATAAGAGAGTTATTAAACTTTTTTGTGTTAAACCCTAAAAAGGTGTTTTTAATATTTCACTATATTTTAACTGGAATGTTATTCGTCGCCGTAAAACTACTTAAATCGTCCTAATAGATTATCATTTTGCTCATTTACCCTTTCTACTTATATAACTCTTCATTTCACTCTTCTATTCACCAGATATAATGTCTCGGAGGCCAGGAAAAGAACCAACGGACACCCCGGACTACTCACATCTCGTAAATTGCCTTGTTTATTTTAATTAATTTTTAAAAAAATAAAATAAAATTTAGGTCGAGCGTCGAGGGCGGCCTCCGGAACCGCCTCCCCATTGTGGAGGCGGCTTAGCCAGACGCCCGAGTCGGGAAAAAAATTCCGCCCCCATTACCTCGCGCGGATTCAAGTGCTTCGCCAGACATTTTCGTGGTGTTGTTACTAGGAATGTCAGTAAAACTGAGTCAAACACCTTGTTTAAAGACACGAGACGAAATAAGTATTAATTGATTTATCAAGAGAAAAAGTCATTTTTAGGACGATTTAAGTAATTTTCCGGTCACAAAGTATTAGAAGTAAAATAAGTAAAATAAGTCCAAACTTGTTTAGTTTGTTCTCCTGTAGCTAAACAGAGAATAGAACTGAAAGAAAGGCCGGCCCAAACGTTTTTATTAAGTCAAAGGCCCAAACGATTTTAAGTAAAAGGCCCGAACTTTAAAGCCCACAAATCCCTGTCCTAAATCGAAAATGTTTTTTTGTTGTTATTTTGTAAGAGAGGTTTCTAATCTCTTGCATACTTACTTTTCTGTATTTATTTATGTGTTCTTTCTACAAAAAAATGAAGCAACGAGAATTGAACAACACCATACATGAAAAAATTCTTTACTTCCAAAAAAATAATTTTTTCCATTATTGAAAGTACCCCATTTTATACATCATATTCTTTCCAAAAAAAGAAGAAGTCATATCTCGTGTCACATTTGATTAATTGAGGCACTGCACATTATGATTTCTATTTAATTCTCATAACTGGTTTATAAGGATAAAATTTTGAGTCACTGAAAGTTGTCCTCTACAGCTGCATCAAAGTTGGTCTTAGAACCTTCACCAACCCAATTAATCTTTGTTGGCACGCGATTCCTTATCAGAGAAACGTTTTTAATCTTCTTGAAAGACAATTACAAACTCTGTCTGTCCATGAAACAATGGTAACGTGCTTTTATTCAATAAGTAAGATTCTGCATGCATATCAAATAGACACCTAAGCATTTGTAGATTGATTTGAGTCTGGATTTCTTTAGAACTGGATTAAAAACTAATTAATGGAGATCTTACAATGTTATCAATTTGCATGTTCAGTGTCACCAAAGATATCTCTAACTGTGATTTGTATGAACCAAAAAGGTTCCTGCAAAAGGAACAATATGAAGTTGTAATGATCTACTTAGGAGCCATCTAGAGATAAAGAAAAAGTTGTCTCAATGCTTTAAAAAGTTTGGTAGATTTTACTGTCAAAGATCGAATGGCTAATCATATCAGGCTAGTATTGTTTGCACCACAAAAATTAAAGTTTGTAATAGTATATTATTATGAAATAATTTTGAATAAATTGTCCTAAGAAAATTGACTGATTGACATGTTGTCATACTCTGTAGTGTCGTTTGTAAAAAGGTGGAGTTCACAAACCTAAACAACTGCATATCCACCCTTTTTCTTAATCTTTCTTAATATTACAGGTGGATTTTTAAGGATATTAACATCAGACAATGTTACTGAAATGGAGAAAGAGAGTGCTTTTGTAATGTGTGCAATTGTGTGTATGTTGTAACTGGTAAATAAGTAAGTTCAGTTCATCTGGAATGGATTGTAGAAACCTGATATGTCTGCGCGCTTTTGGTATCTGGATTGTAGTTTTTGTTGAACTTGTTGAGCCTTTTTTCCAATTAGGATGAAATTGTGTTTTTCTGATATATAAAACACCTTAAGATATTACCACTTCAATTTCAATATCATCTGGGGGGAAAAAATCGAGCTTCAGTACTCTTATTTGATTGGAAGGGGAGGAAAATATGAGTAATCATAGGATTGGAAAATTAAACAGGAATTAGCATTGAGATAGATAGTGCATGGCTCTTTGATTTATGTTATATGTGAACTTGTTTCTATATGGAGTTAAATTTGGAGGACAAAATTTTATATTATAGAGCGCGCGAGTAATTACTACTAATATATCAGTATGATGCTTAAATATGAGTTCACCCAACTCTGAAACAAAAAAACAAGGCTTGAATCTTTAAATATCACTCGAATGGAGAAGAATCCTTCGGAATCCATTTTAGATTATTGGAAGTATGAGAACTGCAAGGTACAAGTTGATAGCATAAGGCCATTATTCCTAATGAACATAAATATTTCTCCAAAGATGGCTACCAAATAGACAATTAAAATAAACATAACTTCATTCCAATGTTATCCCAACTAGAACAATAATGCTCGGAGTTGTCAACAACCCTTATATCAATAACAATGGGTTGTCTGGGTTTAAATCCTGGCGAAACCCTAATCAGAGATCCCCATAATCTCCACACATAAACTCTAGTCCTAATCACAAAATTAATCATTGATTGCCCATGATTTTTCTTCTTAATATAGAATCAATCCAAATCCATTTCCCCACCTCTCCTCCCTCCCTTCCTCTAGTACTTAAACCCTCCCACTCCCTCCCCTCTCCTCACCCTTTTATTCCTTCTATATATCCACAATTAATTTGCCAACTTTTATTATTATTATTATTATTATTATTATTATTTTGTTGTTGTTGAATGGCACGAAAGAAGGTGAAGTTGGTGTACATACAAAACGACTCGGCCCGTCGAGCAACATTTAAAAAGAGAAAGAAGGGTTTGGTGAAGAAGGTAAGTGAGCTTAGCGTCCTATGCGATATCGAAGCGTGCGCCATTGTGTACGGCCAATACGAGTCGACACCGGAGGTTTGGCCTTCCAACAACCAGGAGGTTCTCAGGATCCTCCAAAGATTCCGGGGCATGCCGGAGATGGAGCAAAGCAAGAAGATGTTGAACCAAGAAGGGTACCTCCGGCAAACCCTAGCAAAGACCAAGGACCAGCTGAAGAGGACCGAACGCGACAACCGCGAGGCCGAGGTCATGGTTCTCATGAACCAATGCATGGCCGGGAGAGACATCCGGGATTTGACGTTCGAGGCCATCACTAGTCTCGGGTGGTTGCTCGAGTTGAAGCTTAAGATGGTGCAAGATCGGATCCAGTCTCTAAGACCCACCAGAACTCTGGCTGGTGGTAATGATAATGCTAATGCTAATGCTAATGATAATGATAATGATAATGATAATGATAATGTCAATGTTAATGTTAATGGATTGGCCTCGGCGGTCGAAATGGGTGTGGCCAACATGGACCTTGGACAACTGGATGCTGGGATGGAGATGTGGAGGAGGCAAGAAGCTTTTGTGTGTAGCCCTCAGTTCTTCTGGCCGGCCGAGGAGGCGGTCGTGCCGCCGCCTTTCGGGGACGGTGGTAGTGCGCACTTTCAGGGTTATGGGGATCATAATAACCCTTCTTGGTTGGATAATTACTTTCGCAACTGAGATTCATTTCGACCAAAATCATTAAGTTTCTTTGTTTTTGTTGTTGTTGTTGTTGTTGTTGTTGTTGTTCTCATGCATTTCTTTGTTTTGTGGAACTCATCAATGTTAGCTCGCTCAATTGAGTGTGTAAAAATAATGAGGTCATGTAATGACTTGTCTAATAAGGTTTCAACAGCTTTTAATATGGATATTTGTACAGT
Organism: Triglochin maritima; assembly: GCA_963682175.1. Taxonomy (NCBI): domain Eukaryota; kingdom Viridiplantae; phylum Streptophyta; class Magnoliopsida; order Alismatales; family Juncaginaceae; genus Triglochin; species Triglochin maritima. The sequence continues at coordinate 49,894,199 of OY821774.1, read as the reverse complement.
ACTAGTGGTTCAATTAGCATTTCAATATATGTGTTCTTGTTTAGTGGTTTCTGAGGATTATATCTGTTATTAATGTTTGATAGCATTGGCGGATTATATCTATCTTTACAGTTCGGATTATTAATTTCCTGCTGAGCTGTTGTTGCTATCCAGTAAGTGGTCAACTATTACATCCAAACACAAAATTCTTAATGTCATGTGAAGTTAATTGAAATTCTGTGGTTATAATGTTCAGTGAAAAAATATGCATGTATATGAGGTAGAATCTTAATCTTCAAATACAGATTGTGGTGATTAATGAGAGAATTGTCTTTCAGCGTCTTCTATTTTGTTTTGAGCTCTTACATTGATTTTGCTTCCGTCTTGGAAATTACAGTTCTGATGGTCATTTTTAGGAAATTAATTTATAAAAATGGTGTAATTAAATAGGTCCAACTTGAATTGCAATATAATTGTTTATCTTTATTAATTGTATTTTCTAAATTGAGCTTCAACACAAAGTTTCCTTAGAAAAGATCGACACCAAAAGTCGCTACGGTTGTCAAATTTGAAAGTTCTACTTGAATAGTTGTTTGGGATTGGATGAACATATATGACATTTATATCCTAAAATGTCAGGGCTACATCGCGTCTTACTTATAGAACTTCTATGTAAAAGCAAATGTTTAGGACTCTCAAGAAAAGTGGTTTTTCTGGTAAGGCTATTTATAATTGTCGGAGCTAGCTAGGATATTTATAATTGTTTTACTATCATAAAAAATTAAACATGTATTTAACAATAAAAATCAAGATATAGTTGCATCATAGAAATTTATATTTACAAAAAGAAATATAGAAATTTAATTTAAATTAGTCATTTCACAATACAGTAACTAAATATATTTGTCAAAATTCATTTTTTTCATTGCAATCCTACTATGTTACCAAATTGTATGATACTTAAACCGCCATTTTCATATCTATAAGAAGGCCGCAATAGGCATTTATCCGAAAACCATAATCTTGCCAATTAAACATGATTTTGTGGGATCATAAGCCTTGGTAAATAATCAATTAGGAGGTTATCAAGAGGTTTCAGCATGTAGATTAAATACAAGCGGATTCTCTAGCGATTTCAAAAGATTTTACTTGACTAACAACACAATCGATACAAGACCACGGGTTTTACCTTTTTAACCTTCATTCTCGTAATTACTAGACCAATACCCTTCTTCTTAGTTTTTGCGTTGTACCTAATAACCTCACGTTCTTTGCTTATTCTCATACCGTAAATGACTACAAATTACATGAGACTAAGACCGTAAATGAGTGGTTATAAGGTTTACCCATGACCATTTTAATCTAATAAAATGGTTTGTGGCTCGGTTAGAAACTCGATTATTTTTACCTCTACCAATAATCCTACCCGTTTTATTTAATTAAACTGTCTTATGCGGTTAAATGATTATATGGTTAAAACTTAATGTATACTAAAATCAATATAAGAATTAGATAAATAGTTAAATAGATAAACTGTGTCAAATGGATAAACGGATAACAAACTACACTTGTAATACTTACAATACATAACATCAAACATTTATAAATTTATAATCAAAATCTCCAAAAAATTCGCAATCTTTGAATTTTTGGAAGTATCTTTGAAAATAATAATACAAAAAATTATATGTATATAGTATATATAACAAAATATTATATATATTCATTATGTTTCACGGTTTAATGTTTAAACGGAACGGTGAAATCATATATCATTACCCGTACATTTATTAAACAGTTATGATTTCACAATCCTTATTCACATATTTATTAAACGATTATGATTTTTACAACTCATGACCCTATCCATCCGTTTGGAGAAAACGGTTAAACAATTTTGACCTTATCCATTTACTTGTATTATTTGATAAATAAATTACTAATCAAGTATAATTTCAATTCGTACCGGTTGATTCTACCCCGTAAAATTGACAGATGTTACTCTAGTTGATGTTTGAAGTGGGATCCCAAATCATTGGATCGAGAACTTCGCAACGAATGGTAGAGAATGGTTTTTCGATGTTAGGTGTTGGTTTGCCAAAATATGTTGTTAGGGTCTAATTGTGGATTGCCAAAATATGTTGTTAGGGTATGATTGTGGACCTGACATATGGGCTGAAATTGGGTTTCTGAGATGACGAGTTTAGTTGGATTGGTTAACTGAATTATGGGCCGAAATGGGGAGTCATCTCACATGTGGATTCTTGAAATAAAGAAAAAAAAAATCCTTTAAATCTTTGCAAAAAATAAAATAAAACCCTTTAGATGTAAAATTTAAATGTACAAGTAGCATCTTCTTACAAGTTGAGATTAAAGTTTAATTAAAGAGGTCTGAAAGTCATTGTGATTTTGGAAATTAAGAAATATGAGAAGCGAAATCTTTCACAATTTATTTGCAAATGTTCAGGTAGATGGAGCTTGTCAAAATTTTATGAGCTTGTCAAAATTATAAGCAATGATGTGGGCCTAAATCTAAATGGGAAAAGTTATACCAAGACATCCTCACACTGTCACACATAAGACGGATATATAACAAAAACTTCATAGGATTTCCAACAAAATCTCCTTGCAAATAAGTGCAAACTAATTAACCAACGACTTTACAATTGAGGGGCCACAGATGGAAACCAAAAATCTTTGATGCTATGTTACAAGAAATGTAATTGTAATTAAGAAACCATCATGATGTGGAGTTGCAAACATTAGGCCTAGACTTGTCCAAGATGGACCACATAACTCTCACGTCCTCGTATGCGCACGCCATCACCTCCCCATGCAAGTTCACTACAGGAGATTCACATTCAACCACATCTGCAATGGCATTTCACTTAATCATCATTAATTAGTTCAAACTTCAACAACAACAACAACAACAACATGCTTGATTAGAATCATGCAAGTTCGATCAGCTCGAAATCGACCGATTTTAACATATCAGTACTTTTTTGAAATTTTATATATCAGTATTCAGTACTTTGGTGGGAGATATTGGAATTCGGACCTCCAATGAAGTACTTGATTCTTGTTGACAGCCTATATATTACATGTAATATGTTTGCACGTGTAACTTTTTCACTAGATCTACATGAGCATGCATGTGTTGAAAAGATTATTTTTATCGAAAATTTCATTCTAACTCAATCTAAAGATACAACTTAAATGTTATAAATTTGATTCCTAATTTTCAATACTTGAATATAAATGACGTACCAACTAAGTTGACAGTTGACCCCGATACGATCAGGGTGATTCAAACTTTTTTTTACTAGCATCAAATGAATTTTCAAATGGGCATTGTTGGGTTACATATCTCAAATAGATCTCTTCATTTTTCCCTATGGAGAGCACCACACTAGTATAGAATTGACATGATAATAAACTATAACAACGACATTCACATACATTTGCATGCATGGATGGATGAAGAACAAATTAACCTTCTTGGGTCTTCTTCTCCTTGTGTGGTGGGTTGAGAAGAGTTCGAGCCTTCCTAAAGGGAGATGTAATGGTCTTGACCAAACAACCCATCTTGCCTTGCACCTCCATCAGACCCTACCACAAGCACACATGTGTTCTAGGGTTCTTATATATATAGCCAGCAATGGTGGAAGAGATGGTTAATTAGGTGGGTTGTAGTTCATGCAGGAGGCAAGATCCGATTGAGATGGGTTTGTCATCAGCCACCACTTGCTTCAAACCACATGGACCACATTATCCAACATAATTCTTCAAGAATCTTTCCAAGTTTGAGTTGTTCCAGGCTTCATGTAATCATGTTGTTAATTGTCACGATCATCGTGCAATTTGGATTGATCTTCTTGTGATTTTCAACAACTTCGTGGGCTTTTATGCAAGATGTTATCCAATCACGTAATATCACTTGTGTAAGTACAAAGCAAAATGTAGTTAGTACATGATCTTATCATGCTAATATGTCCGTTTTTGAACAACTTGGTTTAATTATTTTGTTAATTGTCATGATCAATTGATCATCATGGAAGATGGACCTTCTTGCGATTTACAGTAACCTTTTGGAATTTTATGCAAAATTGTATCTTTTTTATGCACATCCCAATGACGTAATCACTTGTATAAGTACAGAGCAAAACGTAGTTACACGTTATTATCAGGTTAATGTCCGTTTTTAAACAACTTCGTTGGTAATGCTGTTATTAAATAATTTTCTCATACGAAAGTGCTGCGAAGGTCCGGGTTCTTGTGAACGTTGTACATAATCCATATAAAAATAATTTTATTCTGTCGACCTCAATATAAAACTCAAATATGATGTTATGTGATGTTAATTATCCCCTCGGTATGAGAATCACTGTGCTGAACCCCAAAAATTCTTAATCCAAATTCATGAATCGAGATATGCTCTGCCATTTATAGACAAATTCGGTGCTAACATGAAGTTCCACGAAAACTCGAACTTTAGTTTAATTAACTTAATGGTATTATAGATATGTTAATGTGTAAGAAGCATGATGGGCTTATAATGATGCTCCTTCTAAACACAACAATGTCTGATCATTTGCATGTGATTGGTCCTGAGAGTGTACTCCTAATGTCAGCCATATGCCACCAATAATCTTACCTAGCTCATATTTTTTATAAAACAAAATTTCTGAGTCACTAATCTGAACCCCAAATTCCATTTGCCTTTCGTATTGGAGATCAACCATTGAAGTAGGGTGATTAAGCCTTCATTCATGTATGTGAATATGGCTGTCAAGTTCTGTTCGGGATCGATAGATCGTTCGATGTTCGTTCGATTTTGCTCCCATTTTGCTCGAAGTTGCTCCGATTTTACTCGAATTTGCTCGGATCGGTTAGTAACAAGCCAAACACGAGCAGACACCGCTCGCTCGATGCTCGCTCGGTGCTCGCTCAATTATCGCTCGAAATCTGATTACTATATCCAATTATTTGATTAACCTGAATATTCTATCCAATTACCCAATCAGTAAAGTGTTAAACTCATTTAATAAACTAATTTATCAAACCCAACAATCTATTTAACAAACCAAACCAAAATACCCATAAGTATAAAAATCTTATTAGTCCTAAACTTTTTGTTTTCCATTAATATTATTTCTTTTCTTTTTCTCATTGTTTTCTACACCAGAAGTTCAAATAAATTAAGGTTTTGGGGTCAGGTTAATGATCTTATTTATAAGATGTTGATGTTATGAGTTGTCCTATAATTTAGAAGATTGTGTTTGATTCTAAGATTGTGTTTATTTTGTTTGATCCAAGTGTATAATCTTATTTGTAAGATGTTGATGTTGTCGTATACTTTATAAGATTGTGTTTTATTTTGGGTGTTAAATTTAAAATTGTGTTAGTAATTATTATATTTGTCTTAAGTAATCTTTTAATTTATTTGTTAGGACAACAATATTAGCAATTCAATACAAAAAAAAGTTTATGTTAATGAGCCGCTCGTGAGCAGGTCGAACCAAGCACGAGCAGAATTTTCCACTTGAAACCCTTAACAAGCCGATCTTGAGCAGGTTGAGATCGCTCGTTTAGAGATCGATTACACCCCTAGATGTGAAGAATCTAAACCAAATGGGGATTAACATGGAAGGATATATATTATACTTGAGATATTAATATTGGCTATATATGTGTGGTAAAAACGCCTGAGATTCCAAATTAGGAAGAAATGGTGCATTGCAAAGTGAGCAAGAAAATTTGATATGATCCACCCTTTTCCTAAGAATTTTAGATACCGGGAATTTTTGTTGGTCTGAATTTGAAGTTGGAGTTCAAGAATAACTTAAGTGGCATACATATATACATTAATGTCAAATGGTCAGGATGCGTACGTGTAGATTTAAGTGACAAGACATGAGATCCCAATTATTCTTCAAACTCCCAACAGTGCCGAAAAATTAGCGGCTTCCATCGATTTGGTTCGAATTTTACCGTTGCTCGTTGGTCGCGTGGTTCGTCCGGTGCGGAGGAATAATCACACGTAGATGTGCTCTTTTATGAGCAATGATTGGTGGAGATCTTAATTTGGACTAGTGAATGACATTGATATGATGGTAGGAGCTAGGTTTAAGTTGAAGAAGCATCACAAGTTTCTTAATTTGGATTAGTAAGGAAGTTTATCATTAATATGATAGATTAGTGACATATCATATATATGATATGATGGTGTGGTATGGTATGGTATGGAAGAAGGTTAATTCAAGTTGAAGAAGCATCACAACTCGCAACTTCTTCATTTGGATTAGTAAGGAAGTTTGTCAAGGAAGATTGACAGATTAAAAGTGGTTTGTGGTGATCAGATCAAGCTAGCCGGGAGTAGTGGTTGAATGTGAAGGTGAGGTTTGGGTGTAGGTTTGAGTGGGATGCAGCTGCACATGATGAACTTGACAAAGATCATGTAAAGGGATGGGATCTTAGAAAAAATGAGACATATGTTGGTACTAAGTCTCTCCACCATCTATGTAGTTGGAAGAAAAAAAAGAGAGGATGGTAAGCTCCTAGATGGAGACAAGGTACTCTCATAGGCAAGAATTATTGGGAGAAAGGGACATTGTATCACTAGTTGGTTTCTTCAGTTGTTGTGGAAAAATGGAAGGTTTTGGCCCTCTACTCTACCCAACGGATGCCATTTAATTTGTCAAAATAACAATTAGATATTTATCTTTCATTTTGGAAAAAGAATAAAAGCTTAATGATTAGTTATTTTGCATTTATCTGTATATCTTAAAATACATCAATTAATTGATTGTAGTAGTGAAATAAAATAAATAAATAATTTTGGAAATAAGTTGAGAGCAAAATATACATGATGAAGATTAATATGGATAAAGACTTTCTATGGTTCCAAAAATAGCAGGTAAAATGTTTTAATTTTGATGATGTCACAAAAAGTTTTTTTACATGATGAAAAAACTTGAAAACTCCATGAAATAAATGCCTCATAATCCAAAATACAACCCAATTATGCAACCAGTCATTAATCCAGTGAAATTACATATTTGAAAGGAATCAAGGAAATATTGGGAGTATAAGAAATTTATAAGTATTGTAATATCTTGGGTAGCTTTTATCTAGAATAGGAAGTTTTTCCAAAGTCTTAATTATTATTTTTATAAGTATCAACCTTGGGTTTTCCCCCACAACTTTAGATTTTGAAATGACACAATATTCCCTGAGTTGATCGTGTTGGACCAAATTAATTAACTCACAATGATTTGAATCCTATTTGACTAACAAAATAAATTGCTACGGTTGCTATTAATTAATCATTTCGACAGGGTATTTTTTGTTTTTACAAGAAAGCTATATATATATTGAGAGATAAATGTTTCAATTTATTTTTCTTTTGGGACATAACGTGCGAGAGTTCCACTCGGTAACTTTTTTCTAATTATCTGATAAAGGATTCAAGTCATGACGTGCATGAGAAAATATATATCTGATTTAGATTCAACTAGCTAGAACATGTAAACCAAGGGATATCTCTAGACAAATCTAGTTTATATCTAAAGGAGCATGCATCATCTAATCTTTGAACTCACAACTTAACCAAAATCAACAAGCTTTTCAGCGGATCGATTTGATTCCAGGATAGAATTCATTCATGCAATTGAACTAACAAACATATGACCATGAAAATATATTATCTCTCTCGTCACAAAGATCATCAAATGTGTAACTTCCATAACAAGCAATTACCACAGCAGAAACATGTAAAACGGCTATAAACAGTCATCTATATATATATGATATCATATGATCACACAAATATAATATAATAACAAAATAACCACAAATTTCATCCTCTACTGATATTGTCGTGATTTCCAATATATGCGTGATATATAGTTTATGATAATATATAAGTGATAGATTCCAATGATTATTTACTTTCAACAAAATTTCATGAAAAATATGTGGGTAGAGTTTGTGAGAGTATATAACTACAGATTCCAATGATGATTTACTTTAAACTAAATGCATGCATCCTCCTGGAAAGATTAAAGAGTGAAGAAATTAAACACCACACACTATACGCAGAAATCACGTAGCTGTAGTTTAGCATAGCTAGAGAAGTAGATATGTGATTTCAGTTAGAATAATGAGGATTAATTAAATAAGATTGAGATCTCTCAGAAATCTTATTAGACTTCAAAATATCCCCACAAGCTGTACATGGAACATATGCTTTAGTAGGTTGGTTACGTAGTAGGTTTTACTTAGAAAGAACACCTCACTTGCTCCATAAATCAAAATTTCCTTGTTTGTTATATTCTTTCACACAAATAATTGCAAGCACACCGTTTAATTACTTACATGAATTGACATTGATTCTTGTCCAACCCACTTGAATCCCATTTTTTCCTTGTAACGATGTGGATGTTTCCTTTGTGTTTGGAGAGTGACCGAGATTAGGCAGTGCCATGATCAGTGTGAATTAAAAGAAAAGATTCATGAATGGATAAACACGTTTTTCTTCTATTTTCCATTACATGCATGCAACAATATATATATATATATATATATATATATATATATATATATATATATATATATATATATATATATATATATATATCCCAATCAATGATATCTTAGAGCTGCACTATATATACTTCAATTATCACTTCCTGTTGTTGATCAATTCTATGATATGCCATATTAAAAGAAAACGATCTACGAAAATGAAGGATAACGAGGGTTTAAACTAACCAAGACAATCAACAATTCAACACCCATGATTGGAAAAAAAAAGTTTGATAACATTGATATGAAAATAGTTACTATGAACACACCAAGACCCATACAAATAAAGCACATTTATAAATTAATTAACCTAAAGAGGACAGAGATGGAATCATCACCATCACCAGATGGACACCACTAATCACCACAACTACTGCGACATTAAACTCAACATTTTACCTAATTAAGTAAGTAATTAACACACCATCGATCCCAGAGGAGTAGTAGCTATAACTTAAGCATTAACCGCATGCATGTAACCTTGATTAAGCCTTGACACTCTGCCACTCCGGGTCAGTGTAGCTCGACTTGTGGAACCTCTCTATGAATGCGCTCGCCTTCCGGTCGATATCCGGTTCACCGACCCACCTCCCCCTATCCTCGTCGCTCGCCCAAATCCTAGCATTGTGTCTAGGCTCCTCCTCAATCTCCCGACTGCGCGACCGCCCCGCAAAACTAAAGAGCATGGCAAAGAATGACTTGGAAGAAGACTTCCTCTTTCCCATAATTAACTCAAACAAGCTAGCTAGATATTGATGAATTGGAGAAATGGACTATATATATATATATATATTTAGCCAATTAAAAACACTAGCTTGGATGGCTTAGCGTACGTTTTGCTTGCTAATGGTGGTGTTAAGTGGTGTTGTGGGACTTAGGAAGGAAGGGGGGATGGAATTTATATAGGTGGGAGGAGAGGCATTGATGGATTCCAGACCATTTGCCATTGGGATCTTTTTGGATGGTGGAGGGGAATTGGATGGGAAAATTGGTAGATATTTCGTAGCTCGCATATGATACCAGTGCATTCAAGACATAACTTTGACTGGATTTGCTTTTTCTAATCAAACACTGATTAGTTATATTCTCTCGAATAATTAGTAGTCTGGCATGAGAAAAATGTAGTCTACTGTATGTCATCAGTTTCTAATGTGAATAGTAATTTTAATTTTTTGGAAATAAGTCAGTAGTATTAGCTACTATTACATGCACCGAGACACTTAAAACGGCGGTGGATCGATTTGTTGGAAACAAAAAACTTTTGTTGGTAGACGTACAAGGTTTATCTAAATGCTCATGTTTATAGTTTGGAATTCATTAATTAGAGTGAATAATTGTTTATATATTAAAATGCATTTGTAATCCATGTAATGTACAAATCAGCTATAGTTACATAGAATTGTAGGGGATTTATGCTTGGACAGGCAAGTGCGCACAATTATTGAAAATTATTTCTTTTACTTTTAAACTTGAAGCTTATTAACTAACATACAGTTTATTAACTAACATACACATGATGATAAGCTTTTTGCATGCTAAAATTTAGGCATTAAAGGTAGTTAGAGTGTTATTTTTATAGATATTTATGTAAATGCTATTTGTATCATTGTATTTTATCTACATCGGGTTAAAAAATTAAATCCGCGTTATTGCTTGCATAAAAGTAGCTTTTGGAATATACGTACGTGTCTTCTATTAAGACCCTTCTCATCTTCATTATACTCACACGTTTAGAGCACAATTAACAGGTGGTTTGGGGGTCCACCTGTTCGTAGATCATGTCGTGGTTAGGTTTTTTTTTAGTTTTTTAAGTTGTGTATATAATTGTGTTTAAATGATTTGGGGGTATTATTTTGTAAATAGTTGGGTATTTATTAAGATTTATTAAGTTAGGTAAATAGTTGTGATTTTTTTCTTCAAAATAATCACTAAGAACGAGTAAACATGTGAGTGGATCAACATTTGGAATAAAATAATAGAGTGTCAAAACAAACTCACGTCTCCCGCACAGGGGCTGCCCCCTGCCACTCCCGCACTCGTAATTAAACTTATAGACTTAACAAATCTCCGACTATGTATCTGCTAATTAATATATATTTTGTTTGAACTATTAATGTTTTGTGTAAATATAATTGATTTTGGAATATAATAAAAGTTAGTAGAAATAAAAGATGACGTGAATGAGAGAGATATATTGTGGTTAAGATGTGAATAATGTTGGAAAGAGAGAAAATAAGTTGGGGATATAGAAAACTGATATAGATGAAAAAGAAAGTTAATGTGAAAGAGAGAGAAAATTCATGATTACGGAGGGTCTTATTCTAATTTAACACAATCATTGGTGCTTAACAAATTAAACTTGATAATTGAGAGGTGGAGCATAAAATCAAAGATGAAGATCACATTGAGAGTTTAAACGATTTTAGTGGACCCAATTAGTCCCACGTGATGCCAAACAAGGTTTACAACAAGAACAACCAAACCATAAACAACAAAAACCATTAGCTGGAAGTCGATTTCTTTGGGAAGAAGGGAGAAAATTTCCATGAATAAACAAAGGCAAAGTTGATGGTAGTGGTGATAAAGGAGTGGACTGTGCTTCCTCTTGCAGCTGTTTGGTGTAGTACCAGTAAGTGTACCTGGCTTGGTGTCTTTTGAGCTTTCAACTCATAAAATTCTCCTCTTCTCCCTCTTCTTCTAGCATAAAATGTAAGCTGTTCCACTTTAGCAAGGCTTCTTAATTAGGCACAGATTAAAGCTCTTCTTTTTATTTGTCTTCCTTATTGTTTTTTAGATCTTTTGTCTTTAACAAATGCTTTTTTGACATGATTAAGTGTGGCATTGGTATGTTGATTATGGTCAAGAATTCATAAAGTTTGGCATGGTTTGGTGAGTCACTTAGGAGATGTTTCCCGTGAGATGCTCTAATCATATGGATGTTGGAAGTGGGGTTGAGTAATTTCGATGTTCCAAAGTCTAGTAGTTTGGTGGTGGATACAAGGCTATTAAAGAATGTCACGCATTCTTCCTCTTTGAGCAATGTGATGCTATATTTTTTTTCTACATTCTAAAAAACACACATGAGTGACACGACCAATATTATTTTTCGTCTACGAGGGTTCAATATGGGTTGAAGTACACATAGGTCGATCGATAAGTTCGGATGCTATGTCAAATTTAATTAATCTACTACCTTAGTTAGTCTAATGTACATACGCTGATTGGATTGAAGTAATTCCTGTTCATTTTTACAACATATTTACAATGAAACTGTTCTTCTCATTTTGTATAAATATTAGAGAAATAACATAACAAATGGTCCAATAATTAAGTGCATAAAGGTTGTTTTATTTCAAGTAAATTTTTGTACAGTTGTACAACTACACGGACCAATGATCACCATTTCTTATTATAGTTCTACTCTTGGAAATATGGGATTTAGCTGTCATGCAACCTGAAAAAAAAAAGAGGCAAGAATGGGGAATCTATTCAAAAAGTAACTTTTGAACAAAAATACAGAGATTGTTGTAAGATGAAAGAAATCTGGCAATGGTGTGGAAATCGTAAGATTCGTTTGTTTCAATAATTAGACGTTCCAGAGGGATTCATTTTGTTGCTTTAATTATATTAATTAATAAGTAACCCAATCTCATTCCATTTCCTTTTCTGAAAGACATTACGAAATTCTAGTCTTCCTGCATTGCTATAATTAATTAAGGACAAGTAATGTAATGGTGTGCATTTAATAACAATGACATGAAGGTTACAAGTTGAGAGGAAGGTCACTAGTTCTGTCGTTCTGAGTAGTGGGCTTAAGTCTCCTTTTTAAAAGTGAAACATGAGCAAGTAGAAAGATTTGTAATTATCTTTGTAGGTGTTGTGACAGTGTTACCCGGCTTAAATTTGGGTAAGTTTGGTCGAATTCATCTTATCAACATAATGGATTATGTTAGTTAGTGATTATTTCAAGTTGTAGCAGCATTTAAGTACTCATTGGGTGTCCACACAAAGTGTTGGATGATGTTAGAAAATAATCTCCAATCGAAGGATTTGTGTATTCTCTTGGGTTATAAATTGAAAGGTCATTTTACACATTATTTATTGATTTTGAGTTATACTCGTACTTCAATGGACGAGCATACCTTAGCAATTGATACCTAAAATTTTGGTCGAAGATGAGGCAAGACTTTACATAGAATTATACAAATGATTGCTAGAGGTTTATCTGACCTTGATAACATCTCAATTGTTGACCCATCTCATGTTATGTCTCTAACCTTTGATTAACGGCTAATGGTGATTAGTGTGTGGGTTTGCATGGGGAAGGGAATGAGTGACGGGTACTGTATATGAGGTGTAGGGTGATGGAGCAGGGGTGGTGTGATGATGAGGGTGTTTTGGGATTAAGGAGAAAACCCTACTTGCTCTCTCTCCCTCACGTTTCTCCTCTGTCTTCTCTCTCTCTCTCTCTTTCAACCTCAGACCCAAGCTCACCGGCGACGGAAGGAGGTGTTGCGGCGAGCGAGCTCAGGAGAAGCGTGCGCGAGGCTCAGGTGGTTGCTGAGGAGGACGCGTGAGGAGGATCTTCAACCTTCTCCGGAGATCGCGACTTGAGGTATGCCGGTTCTTAGTGTGTTTGGTGGTTGCTCACCCTCGTGGGAGGGTGTTGTTGGTCGGTGGGGGAGGTCGGAGACCTCTCCGACGACGTTTTCCTTGTAGAACCTCGACTGGCGCGAGGTTGAAGACGACCAACGGTCGACCGGGTCTCGTTGGGCGGTCGACCGATGAAGTGTATTTTTGACTGCCTGTTGTGTTTCGGTCGACCGGTTCCTTGGGTCGGTCGACCGGAACTTAAGTGTACTGGATATTTATGCTTGTTGCGGTCGACTGTTATATGACTTAGAAGTAATATGATGCACTAATAGTTTTCGGTCGACCGAGACCCCTGAGTTGGTTGACCGATAGTTTTGAATTAATGTTGACCAGACTCTGGATTTTGACCTCGTATCGGTCGACCGGTTTTATACTTTCGGTAGACCGTTGGGAATTAAGTTTTGCGCAAATAGTTCGACCGTCGCAGACTTTCGGTCGACCGATTCCCTTGAGGAAACGATCTACCAAGTTGCCTTTTTCGGTCGACCGTTTTTGCACAGGACTGAATTCCTGATTCCGTTTAGGATGCCAACTCTGTCCACGGAAACCCGTGTCCTCGCCTTGTACGTGAGCCGGGAGGTGACGGTGGGCGCGTTCCGCGTGCCTGCCCAGGGACCGCCGTGTGGAAGAGTGTGGGTGCTCGGGACGCGTCACCTCCATGTATGGATCGTGACTAATATGATGGATTGATTGGACTCATTGTAGAGTAGCAGGCATGAGAGATCGCGAATCCCAATGTATGATGATTGTGCAAACACGCAACTGTCGTTGGGTGAGGTGACTACCGGCCTATATGACGACGGAGGTTGCTGCCCTGCTTTTATAGCGGCGACATTGGTGTTTGCGGCTCGTGGAGCCTGATGACCTGGCAGACTTCGGTCTGGACCCGTCTGATGTTGTGTCGGACGTATTGTTGAACCACCGATGTTGTGCCGGTGATGCCGCCGATGCTGTTCCGGCGATGATGATTGATGAGCCGATGTTGTTCCGACTATGTTGTATGATGGGTTGATGCTGTTCAGGCTATGTTTTCCTCAGCTGGGCACCTACTGAGATGATGATTGATGGACCGAGCGACGACTCCGTTGGTGTGGTTTCGACCACAAAGTTACAGATTTATTTCTTATGGCGCGGACCTGGCGGATGCCCCTTGCCGAACCCCATGTTTAGTGGAGCTGCGTGTGGGGGGTGTCGCGTCTTGCTCCGTTAGACCGTATGTGCACACGGTAGGTCTCCTCGGGAGACCTGATGATGATTGTCGGACGGAGGTCATGTGTTACCCTTCGGGGGAACTATTTTCCTTACTGTTGATGACATGACATGCTACTAGTATGATAGGTTCATTTGTTCTACTGCATGCATATAGGTGAGCTTGGCATACAGGGTTTCCTTATGGAAACTCATGCATTGTTGTTGCATCTTTTTCAGGACCGCAGTAGGTCCAGTTGGGTGGTGATCATCGGGCGCACGTATCTTGGGATCAGATCCCCTATTCGGACCACTGAGGTCGACATGATTACGTTTATCTTCTTTTGTTGTTCTGTTGTAATCATGTATCGTTTTGACAAACTCTGATGTAATATAGTGCACTGCTTATATGTTTTATGAGAAGTAATAGTCTCGTCTTTGATTATTGAACTCTGTTGTCTTGATTATAAATTTTTAAATTTCTGCTGTTTCGGGATATTACATCTCAGCTAAAGCTACATTTGTTACGGTGGAGGTTATGATTAATAAGGAAAATAAAAGTTTTAGGAGTCATTTATTAAGTGTTTTGGAGACGGGGGATTCGTGTTTGTTTTGTGTTGGTTGGTACTGACTAAGATTGGAGGAGATCTAAACAAACCAATGCAGTTTGGAGTAGAATAATGTATTTGTTTCGTGCAAATTGCTTGCTGACAATCTTTGATAACGATGATTTCAATTAGAATGACCGAAGTCATAGACATAAGACTAACAAGATGTAATTTGAAATGATTTCATTCGAGTCAAGGTGGGATATGATCGTTTAAAATCTAACACTACAAAAATATAAACTGTAAACTATTTTCCCCCATTTTTTATCAGAAAAAATACTCTTTTAAGTTTGATTAATTAATCAAGAATTTTCTCAATTAAATACAGGAAATAATTTCTAAAGTAAAAAAGAATCACTCACTACCTAGGTATTTCACCCAATTATTCATCGGCCCGAAAATTAATTTATAACCCAATGTGCTTATCCCCCTAAACGTTTATTCTTTGCCTATAAAACTATTTAAATATCCGAGTTAGGTGAAATCAAATAACGGGTAGACATACCTATCATAAAACTTTTGAAACACCATTTTAAAATTCCAAAAAGATTCACTTTCTACGGAATCACATTCATATGCCGACTTATCTTATGATTATGCTGCCAACCTTGCCTTAAACACCTAATTAATTAATCTCCAACGTCAAATCGTTATTTGACAAGATATATATTTGGAATGAGGCATTTGTAGATGTGGGCCTGAATGACCAAAACAATTGAAAATATGGAGTTCTTTTTGGTGCCAATCTTCGATCTTGAAATTTAATAACATAAACAAGAGAGAGTGGTGTGTAAGGAACAAACTAAGCTTGGTTGGAGTACTGAAATTTATGCTTAGGTTAAGGTCAAATGAAGTAAAATGCGTTTTTTGTGTTCAATTATTGTTTTATTTTTCTTTAAACTTTTTTTGACGTGACGTTTCAGGAGATTTTAGATAAGAAGGTATCAGGAGATATTTAGGGTGAGTATTTCGGCAAGTGTAGAAAGATCATGATTCCGAATAGATGCATTACATTTGTGGAACCTTAAGATACCTATAAAATGATGAAATTTTATCAAGAAGTACAGTTCTTTAGTAAAACAAATTTATGATTGAACAATACAAACTTGTATGATAATTATAAATAAATTACACGAAAATTTTCAGGTTGAATCATTCTTCTGGACTAATGTCTAAACCAGTCTAATAATATTAAAAGAGTATATTGTTTCCCATCCATAGGAACAATTGAACTGTGAAGATGACCATAAACCCTAATGACCATTTCCTTGCCCTTAATGTCAAATATGAACTGGGAAGATGCTAAAGCAACAACACCTAAATTAACCATTTTTAAACCCTAATGGTGGAGTGGTGTTTCCTTGGCTTCAACCTTAAGCAACACAGTAACAACCCGTTTTGCAATAAAAAAAAGTCGAAAAGACAAGTCCACACATTTTGTAATTGTCACTGACATTACATTAATTAATATATATTGTGGTATCATTAGGCTTTATGCTGAATGGAGCACTTGGGTTAACATCAAACACATGGTTAACATGCAGCATTTCATTCAAAACTCTTTTTAACTTTGTAGAATGGGAAGTACAGTGGAAGTCATTTTCAGATGGAAAAGAACACTTTCAAAAAAAATCTAATCGTGTATAAATATAGTTCGATAATAGAATATATTATCGAACTAAAAGTTGGTGGGGACTATTATTTGCGGTGCGATCTCATTTTACACATCACGGCCTATTTAGTCAATTTTGTATTTAAGAATCTAACGGGCTTTAGAGCCCAATAAGGACCCGTTTGAGTTATCAAGGTCCACTCCTTTAATCATTTAGTGGATCCAATAACATCCAAAACATAATTAGGTCCCTCTGGTAAATACTTAAGCATAATAAGTAAATTTTGTGTAAAGATAACAACGTTTGTTAGTTGGAACGAAATGATAACATCCTGACTTGATTGAGTCTCCCCTACAAAATCGCAGAACGATTTTATACCTTTGAGTACGTAGAATAACTTGTGAGAATGAAGATTAAAGTTAGACATACAATTTCATTATTTTTAGTTTCGAGGTGGTCTCTAATCTGAAGTCATAAGTGAAAGAGAGAATCTGCAATTTACTTTTGAATATATCATCAGAGTTAAAAATCTGATTTTAAGCATCACATTACTCAATTCAGTTTATCCAAACATACTTGAGATTACTATTAATGAAAGATTGTTTCACTTGAATTATGTTATTATCCTACTGTTGGTCATATTAGGTCGGGTTTGGTCGTCCATGGGCATGTAAATTGATACCCAAGACGCAAAGCAAAGACAATCTCTTAAAAACAATTACGCAAACTCAATCCTTGGAAGTATTCATGAGATATCATCAAACATTATATGGAAATTTGGCAAGACGTGGGACTCCACAAAACCTCATGCATTTAGATCGAGTTTTACAAAATTCTATATTTATGGGATCTAGACAACTGGAACGACTTCTGATTTTATACTCAGACGTTATGCTATATGAATTATGTATGAAATCCTACACACAGAAGTTAATTGAAATGTAATTACTAAAATCTTTGTACAAAAGATTACAAAATGTCCGACGAAAAATAAGGGTTCAGTTATTAACGAGTCAGTGACGTGCGCGAGGCGTCCGTGTGTGGGTGACGACGAACTCGTAAGTCTGCAACCATCCATATCTTGAGAGGGTGACGAAGAGATTGAATAGGCAGTGAGACTTCATCTTCCATTCCATTCCATTCCCATCTCTGCCTTTTTGTGGGATAATAAACAGACAGTGAAAGTTTCCACCTTGGATTTGTCCACTTCCACCATAATAAATCCATTCCCTCTTCCTTTCTCCAATCCGACGCCTACCCATGTCTGGATTCCACGCCGTCGACAACACCCAAGGTCAAAGCTCCCTCCTTTCCCTCTCTCTTTTCTTGGATCTTGCCTTTTGTTGTCGAAAAACGACCAAAGATCGTGCCTTTTTGTTGTCTTTGTTGTGTCCTATTCCATTGTTGTGTTTTTCGATTTGGGATTTTGGGTTTGGATCTCAGTTTCGTTGGGTTTTGGCAATTGCGAATCTTGGGTATGATTGATTCATGTATCTTTTGGTAGATTCTGTGATGTATGTTCATGCATTGGGAATTTTGCAGTTTTTTATGTTTCTTTTTCGATACTAGACTAGATTCGTGATGAAGTTGGTGGTGTGGTGGGGTCTTTTGTTGCCATGCCTTTTGGCTGAAGATCCGTACCTGCATGTCCAAAATTGTTAGCTTTTACTTGTTTTGTTTGAGATTCTGTTGTTTGCCTGCAATTTTTTGTTTGTTTGTTTCGGTTGTGTTTGCTATGTGATGGTACTTGGTGGTATTGGTCCAGTTGCCCAATTGATGTTCTCCGCTCTCCAAGATCGAAAAATTATCCCATTTTGACTTTCAAAGCATAAATGATGCTACACTTAATATGCACTAAGCTTTCCCTACTGTATGACTTAGGGGGTGTTAGTAGCGTGGAAAGTGACGGAAAATGATTTTCGGAGTCAACCGGAAAGTAAAGGAAAACAGAATCCAGTGGAAAACAGTTTCCCTTTAACTGAATTTTGTTGTTTGTGCATGTGTCAGAAAGTGATTTGAGGAAGGAGAATTTCTGTTGTTTGCTCATACTTCTTATGTCCATTGCGACGGGTCGGTCGGGGGTTTTCGGACGCCTCCTGAAAACCTAACACAATGTAAAAATTCCAACAGTTTGGATAAGGAAAACTGACGACCGAACTAGTTTCGGTCGACCGAAATAAGACTTCTCAGAGTGAACATAAACGGAAGACCGAACTAAGTTCGGTCGTCCGAACGAGTCAATACAGTTACGAATTCGGTGGACCAAAATATGTTCGGTCGTTCGTTACAATCATTTCGGTGGACCGAATGTTTGACGGTCGACCGAAAAAATTCGGTTTCCGTGAGTTTCCGACCTCAAAGTGACGGAAAACTCAAAGAAAATTTTATACATACCACAGAATCCGACGGAACCCATGTCTCCGTGCACAAACAACCTCATTTCCGGAGTCAACCGAAATCCAAATTCTGTTTCCGTTGGATTCCCTCGGAATCCAATTGCACAAACCCCCCTTAATGACATACCATCTTTTTGAAATTTGAACCAAATAAGGCCGACTCGATCGGTAAAGTGTTGGATTAACCAAGACCAGAGATCGAATTCTAGGTTCGAGAATATGAATTACATGTTATTTGATTAACATTATCAGATTAAAATGCTTCCCTTCTTGCTCGATACAACGATAACCTCCTCTTCCGACTCGTGGGAGTATACAACGAAAACATCCAGACACATTGTCGCGTCTTCCCTTGTATTCATTTCCTCAGCTTCTAGAGGAGAAGCTGTTAGAAATTGGAAAATGAGAGTTTGTGCTTTATTGGTGGCACAAGTCTCAAATTTACACTTCAACATTATCCTTGGAATATTTATTTCTTTTTTTACTTGATAGTGACAATGTTCTTCCAAAGCTTCTTTTTATGTCAATTTCATTCTTCTGATTGTGTAACTGCTACAATACTAAAACGCTTTTCTGCTTCTTTGACGTGACATTCTTTCTTGTATGTCTCTTAAAAAATTCTTCCACGCTAATAATTCTTATTGGGTTTTCATGGAACGTAGTCTCTTCTCTTTGTTAGAACTGGGTATCCAACTCAAAACCAATTGACATGAGTGGAGCGACCTTTCAACTTATATGCACAGGAGAGAGTCTACATTTAAGTGATGTGAGACTATCTCTAATACTCCTCCGCACGCGTAACCGGGTAATTTCTTCCGTGTCACGCGTGGGAAACAAATGGTAAAGTGTCAAGCCGGCCGTTGGACTTTAACGTGCTCTGATACCATGTTAGAACTGAGTATCCAACTCAAAACCAATTGACCATGAGTGGATGAACCTTTCAACTTATATGCCCAGGAGAGAGTCCACATTTAGGCGATGTGAGACTATCTCTAACACTCTTATGCATCTGGGGTCAAATGCATCACTTGCGGAGAGGATATAGGCATTTCTATTTTCATATTTGTATTGGAAATGCAGTTACATATATAATGTACATATCCTAAACAAACATGTATAGACAAAATGGATATGGATGAAAGTTAGAAATGTGTACGCTGCGGGTGAAATCCCAAATGTCCCTTTTAATTAGATTGGATCAAAGTTATGTATAGGATGCAAAGTAGAATATTTTGCAGAAATTTGTATTTATCCCTAGGGCAGGTTGGGGTTTGGACAAATGCTAAATCCTATATCGCAGATAAAGATTCTTATATCATCTGGATAAGAAAAAGTGATATCACTATCCTCAAAATAATAAGATACTATTACAGTTTACTGACAGTTAGTATGTAATCATTTATATCAATCGTTATGTTAAACAATTTCTGGAAAATGTATACCAGCTCTTTTTCCCATTGACATCTTTTTTTAAGGGAATTCAATTGTTTTACATCATTATTATCTTTTGTTTTGACCAAGAAATTGCTGATATTTTTCATACAATTTTTTGGTGTTTTCCTGTTCGCTGTTCGACCATTTTTTAAAATTTCAACTATTGGAGTTTATGGGACTCTGGGAATCTTGGCTCAGTTGGCTCCTGGATGCCTGTTGCATGTAACCTTCTTTGGCACAACTAATTAATGTTCCCTCCTATATTTTAGTGGTGGAGACCAAGGATGGGACCATTTCTGTTGCATCCGCGTTTGCTGGTCATCAGGAAGGTAAAAGAATTTACAGTCATATTTGAGTTATCTTAGTGTAAGCTTGGCTGATAAAAATAAAGTCTTAGCCTGTAAGGCATATTTCCCATAGAACATTTTGCTGCTTGTGTTACAATTTTTGTCAGCATTTCTGTTGTTTTTATTCTTTTATTTCAGAGCTTATTTATTGTATTTCTTAAACAAAATTCCTTTTTAGAAAGGAAATAAACTAATTTTGCTTTCTACATGCTAGCATGAAGTCACTGTTTTGATATCTTTTACTTAATTTTGTCATCGGCAATCAGCTGTCAAGGACAGAGATCACAAGTTCCTGACGAAAGCAGTTCAAGAAGCTTACAATGGTGTAGACTGTGGTGATGGTGGTCCTTTTGGTGCTGTTATTGTTCAAAATGATGAAGTGGTTGTAAGCTGTCACAACATGGTTTTGAACCAAACCGATCCTACTGCTCATGCGGAGGTGACTGCAATTAGAGAGGTAATATAAGTGACTAGTGGATTTCTGCACGTTTGTTTTCCTACTGCACAGTTTACTTTGAAAAATGTAGTTATACGTCTATTTTTCTACATAGCTTACTGAAAAGAGTCACGATGTAGGAATTTTCCACTGTTTTTCTTTACCTCTCTTTTCTCGTGTGATACTTATTTGTTACCAAAACAAGAATTTGTTTCTTATTGGAACGAAAACAGATCGAATGCTAAATCTTCAAGTCAATGTCAAATACGTAACATCATAATTTCATTAGACTTCAATGCAAAATGAGTTAAGGACATTCGTTCGTGTAACATCCAAAAAGGCTTCTGTTAGTTTTCGTGTCTCTTTATTTTCCTTTCTGTTTTTCATGTTAACATTTTATATAGCAATCTGTCATGATTTTTTGGCTATGGTGAACTTGCACGCGGATATCACTTTATATTGTGTGTTTTTGACAAACTTTCCGGAACTAAAATAACTCTGATAAGTGATTACTGAACCATTTCCGTATCAGATTGACTGATTGGCAATTTAACTCAAACCAATCCTCTTTGTCCATAATGTTTACATGATATAATAGCCAAAACATCATACCAGAACAAGGTATGATATTTCGGCTAAAACATCATGTGTCAGTACTGATGAAAAATATTATATGGTCTGTGGGAGCACTTAAAGTCAAGAAAAGGATCAAGAATGGCCATCAATGAACACAAGTCCATTTACAAACTTCTGCCCAAATAAGGAGCACATATAACACTAGATTGAAAGACTTTCAGCAAGATTAATTTGCACTACTTGCATTTGTGATCACAATCGGCATACCTCGTAGAAAGATATGTTGTACCTATAACATGTATGAGGGCTCCACAATACCATATAAAATCCCTCAGTGCCGAATAGCTTGGCTGGTTTGGAGTTTAACAACTATTTTTTCAATCTTTTTCTTTGCACAATGATGAAGTTCCTTTTCTTGGGGTTAAGACTTAAAACTTTCAACAGAAAAGAAAATTATAGAACTTCAAGTGACAACATAATATAAATCAGATGAGGCTTATGACTTCTGAACAGTACTTCATGCTTTCAAAATTTCAAGGTATTAATGCACATTTTTTTCGACTACCGACTTTGTGCTCTTTGTTCCAGCTTCTGGAAGTGCGAGAAAAGTCGCTCATGTTAGAATAATAGTGCCTCTATGTCCAGTTTATGCAATGTTACAAACAACCCTTTTCAATGTATCATCTAGAACATACCATCATCTCCTTGTTACGTATACTTAATGTAATGTGTTTGTTGGTATTTCTTCGAAATCAAGGCATGCAAGAAGCTAGGACAGATTGAACTCTCCGACTGTGAAATATACACCTCTTGCGAACCATGCCCGATGTGCTTTGGTGCAATTCATCTTTCACGAATTAAAGTGAGCTGCTTTGTACTTTTCTCCATTCAATTCGATGGATTAATATTAGTATCTCTTACCACGAGTCTATTTCTTACGGTATGTAGAGATTGGTATATGGAGCCAAGGCTGAGGCAGCCATTGCGATTGGCTTTGACGATTTCATTGCAGATGCCCTGAGGGGTACTGGTTTCTACCAGAAGGCTCAGCTGGAGATTAAGAGGGCGGATGGCAATGGAGCCATAATTGCTGAACAAGTGTTTGAGAAGACGAAGGAGAAATTTCAGATGTACTGAAGCTGAAGAGCTCAAACTTGGGTTCTCTCCCTTCATTGTTTCTGCTTCCGCTTCTTACTGTGCACATTAATAAACTGAATTTACCACACAAAAAATATCCACTGACATTGTTCTAATGAATTTATTTGGCAAATGCCAGCCAATGAACACATATGTTCACTGAAAAAACTTCAATTTTTTCTTATTTGTAAGAGTTGAGTCTCATCTTTCTTTTCAGAAGCCATACCCGTTTTAATTCATCATTTTTTTTCTTTTCTCTAAGGGTGATTTTATATACAGTTGATGAGAAAATACTAATAAACAGAAGAAATTAACTTGTTTTTTTTTGAAATCTTTGATGTTATTGGTGGAAAATCATGAGTATCTTTTTCAAATGATTAAATAAAAATAAATATATGTAGCATAAAAATAGAAATTAAAATAAATTTATTAGTATTGAGTATTTAGAAATAAATATTACAGTGTTTTGTTACAATTACATTAGAATCGCTTAAAACATCAAAAAACTTATTTGCAATGTGTTAATTACCTAAATTCTTTTTCAAAAATTAATTTAGATATGAGATAAATTTTATATTTTGAAAATAAAATATTATTTATAGAGCAAATGTTTATGTATTTTTTCTCACTAATAAAATGCGAAAGTTTTTCTCTCTCTTAAATATACTTACGTTGGATTTTTTAACCATTGGTTGTCAAAGCATTAATATTTGAAACTTTGATGCTTGGTTCATGAGAACAAGCTGTTGCTGGCTTATTAGAATACTTTTATATTTATAAAAGTTATCACAAAATTATATCATAGGATTATGGGGGAAAAGTTTTGACCTAATAGTCCTGCTGTACTCTGTAGCCTATATGATAAAAGATTATTTGAAAACAAACTATCTTGAAGCCTTGAACTATTCCAATATAGCTAGCAAGTAGCAAAGTACCTACCTTCTTGATGTGAACATGCCTATACAAATTAAGACTATCCACTCCAGCATCAAATCCCACCTCCAAATTTAGAACTAAGAAACCTCATTATGAATTTATGATTTCTTTTTGGTAGCACTAGTTATGGCCTTATGGGACTCCTTTTTTATTTAAACTACTCTTCAATCAAGACGTACGAATGCGCAGGTTGGGATTCAATTCCTGACTTTGAATATCTAAAGACTTAGGATATTATGGGATTGCCCCATCATTCACGATCTCAATTTTTACCATAAAAATGTTATCTAGAGGTTAGAACTTAGAATTTAGGTGAGATAAAAGCATCTTTTTCTTGAACATGTAGTCACATAAATAACTTATTTATTATAGCAGCCTATTGGACTGTTAGACGCCATACGTTTTGATTTTAGTTCTTATCAACTTTAATTTGCTCTATTGAAAAACATTGACATTTTTCAGTACGAAAAACACACACTAAAGTTCACACTACACATTCTTCTTTGGTAGTTAAGGTTATA
Organism: Triglochin maritima; assembly: GCA_963682175.1. Classification (NCBI taxonomy): domain Eukaryota; kingdom Viridiplantae; phylum Streptophyta; class Magnoliopsida; order Alismatales; family Juncaginaceae; genus Triglochin; species Triglochin maritima. Next base: position 49,869,786 of record OY821774.1, on the reverse strand, counting down.
TTTTTTATAATAATTTAATATTAACTACGAAATAATTTGATAATAATATTTTTGACAGTTAAGGTTATATCGATTACCTCCGAACATCTCTAGAATGTGATGACAGTCCAAGTCCATTGTGTTACTGTTACATAATACATATTTTTTAATATTTTCTTCCCTTCTCTTGGTTCATGGTTCAAACTTCAAAGCCCTGGAATATTCACGTGCCTAATTGTAGACTGAGATACATCCACGAATACTAGACATCTTTTCCTTGTTTAATTTGCTTGTTTTAGATGACACTTTTAAAAGCCAGACCTTTAATATGATAATACATCATATCACCCTTTTCTCCCAAGAGCTCAACTCATTCTGTCAAAAGTTTCAAAGATATTCTTTCCTCCAGAGAAAAATATTGATTAGTAACAATTTTCAATGGACGCCTTTTGCAGTGTTGGAAGTAAATGGTGACCACTTGAGTTTGTCATCAAGAAACTTGGGGCCAACACTAACTGTTGGTCTATTATGGTCTACAAATTAAGCTGAAAGCTCTATGCTCAAAAGAGAACAAAACAAGCATGACTCAAGCTATAGAAGCTAAGATCATGGAGTGGGATCCATTCTTGAAATAATTTGCTTATTGGTTGAAACAAAATCCTCTCCTCCCAACACACACACAAATATTTACCTAATATGCCCTAATTAACCACATCTCTCGATCCACTTCGTTGAGAATGGATCCCAGCTGATAGCATTGGTTATTAACATATTGACATTGATCGAACTAGGGACACATGCAGGCATTGAGTCACGAATGTATTTAAAAATAAGTTATGGTGAAATGATATCTAGACTGGCCTTGAGTCTCAACTGATAATCAGCCAATAATTCGTGCATGACCACTAAATCATGGTTATAAATACCTTTAGTTACACCAATATGTCAAAAAAAACCAACCAAATTGATGGTGATCTTTTTTCTCATTCCCTGTAAAGTCAAAAGGTTGGAAAATGTTGCGACCACAACAAATCCCTTGGTAAGAGGTTTCGTTGAGTCTTGCTCATTTCAGACCTAAAGACTTGAAAAAGGAGGTTTAATTAATCTTGTGGGAACCATATTGATGGTTGTCTTTTATCTTACTCGCTCTTTTTTGTGGGTCTAAATTACGTCCAAGTCTAAATTCCTTGGACCTGAGTGAATCGTACAAGTTGGAATTTAAGGTGTATAGTTGCGTTGTGTCAGTTGAAAGCTTGTCTTTGTCCATTACCTTCAATAGTTGGGAGGACTTAGCACGGAATGTTGAAGATGAAGGATAGATGAGTTTTTTGTGTTTATTTATTTTGAAACTTATGAGACTTGTTCACATCAATTTCTTACAAGGATCTTCACAGATTGCTACTATCAATTTGTTGGTTTGAAGCGGGCGAAACTACTTTTTATTCACTGATTGAATGAATTCTACCTTATCCAACTGCCAGCCTTTGCTCTCCCCCCCCCCCCCCCCCCCCCCCCAAAAAAAATGTTAATTAAATTTTTTTGATGACTTTAGATACAAACGGGAAAATTAGTCTTTAGCTATGTTTTAAAAACCGGACCGAACCGGCGGTCATATCGGGTTGGACCGAGAATCGGAGCTAGACCGGTTCGGTCCATGAAAAAAACTGTTGGCTTTTTAGCCTTAATCTTTATTTAGTTTTGATGATTAAGTAATCTAATCTTAATCTATATTTAATCAATCAACCTAGACAATCAAAGTAAGCAAACATGAATACATGCATTGCATATATATTCGTGTACTTGCGATATTCTTAATAGGTTGATGAAGAATCAAGCTAAGGAGCTTGGGGACAAGAAGATAAAGACTCAAGACATGTAATCAAGCTTTGGACCAATATGTAATGTAGTATAATTTGAGTCCTAAGGATTAATGTAAACTTGAGCACATTAGGATTTTGTCCCGTATCCCCACGGTTAACCGAATCCTTCTCAGTAAACCGAATCTTGTAGAGTTCGGTCCACCGAACACCTTGCGGTCAACCGTGTAGAATCTTTTAGGTGTTCCCTGGAATAACCACCTCGGTATACCGAACCGCCTTCGGTAGACCGAATTAGCCTGGACCGGTTTTGGACTTTGCTCCAACGGTCGTATTTAAATCTTGACCTAAAGCCAAATTGACTTATCCATATTCGGTACATCGAACTTCATTCGGTCAACCGAATCATATTGTTTTAGGAGACCAACGACTATTTAACTTGACCGTTATTGGTAAACCAATCTCCCACGCTTTGTCAGCGCAATTCCCGCGCTACTTCGGTCTACCGAAGTATACACGGTCAACCGAACTTGAGTAGATCAGAGCCCAATCAATTCTACTGTCCACCTTGGAACGGTGAACCGAATGGACTTCGGTGAACCGAATTTAATTAGGGCTAAATAGATAAAAGCTACTGGAGGTTGGTGAACGGTGATCCGATACATAATCGGTCAACCGAGTTCTTTGTTCAGACCAATGTTTCGGACTACCGTGTGGATAACGGTCGACCGAATCTGTCTCGATTTCTGGCCGAGCTTAAGTCACATTTTGCTTTCTCATTGGTCCATTCCCCACCAACTCCCAAACGGCTAGATGAGCTTGAAGGCTTATAAATAGGACCTCATTTGGTTGCTTTGGACATCTTGAACACTTCCTATCTATCCAATACTCAAAGCCAAATCATCTCCATCTTCAAGCTCTCAATCCACAACACTCAAGCCTAAACTTCACCACTTGCATATCCAATTCCATATCATATCCAAGTGTGCTCAAGTATAGAGTATTAGTTAGATTGTGATTCCAATTTCTTATTCAAGAATCACCAAGTTGTAAAGCTTCGAGGAAGCTCCCTCTCGGGTTGTGAGAGGAGACACGAGCGAGGCGAGGTTGTTCGCGAGGCTCGGTGTTGTAAACGGCGTTGGTCTCGGCCCGGAACGGAGATCGGTTAGTGGAACCGTAAGCGAGGCTCGGGGGATCGAGCGAGGCTTGCGATGAGGACTAGGACCCGGGAGTGGGTGCCGAACCTCTCTAAACTCCGGTGTCGACGAATTTGTGGTTTGCAATTGTCTCTTCCTTAATCCTTCGATTAGTATTTTTAATTCCGCATTTTTCTATCGATTAGAGGACCATAGATCCTAACAAAAACCACTCCCCAGCTGAACCGGAGCGGACAAAAAACCGAAAAAACCGATCGAACCGTTCGATTTTTTCGGTTTTGTCGGACCGGGTTCGACCAGTTTTCTTTTATTAAACAAAAATTATAAAATCAATAATTTTCCTAATTTTTTAATTTTTCCACCCCCGCCTCCTCCAATCCCGACTCCACCCCACCTCCTCACTCCTCAGTCCCGACTCCACCTACACCTCCTCAGTCCCGACTCCACCAGTCCACCTCGTCTTCTGTACTTAGTCCCAACTCGGTAAAATTCAAACTTTTTGGGTTTTTTTAATTCTTAGCATGTGTGGTTAATTTTGTTGAATGATTGGTATATGTGGTTAACTGGATTGGTCACTGAAATGATGATATTTAGGGTATTAAAAATATTCTTATAGTTATTTCTGTTGGCTTTTTGGCCTTAATCCGTATTTTGATGATGTAATTAAACCTAATCTTAATAAGGACATGTAGATTAGCACATGTAGTATAATAGTATACATATTGTATTGTGCTAACATCTACAGGTGATCAAGACTCAAGAAAGAAGAAAAGTCAAGTCAAGACATGTAATCAAGCTAGGATTGAAGACATGTAATTTTTCCTTTCTTTGAGAATTAGGAACTTATGTAAATTGAGCATAACTTAAGCTAATATGCATGCATTCACACACTAGGTTCCTTTTAGGAGTCACACACAAAATATCATATAATTTGGACTCCATTAGATCACCTAAACACCTAAAACATTGGTCGCCAGTCTACCTGAGTTCGGTCGACCGTTCACCTTTCGGTCGACCGGTTATACACATTTTTTGTTATACCAGACCAATCCGTTCAACCGATCACACATCTATTTAACCGATTACCCAGACCTGTTCGGTCGACCGGTAGACCTTCGGTCGACCGTTTCGTTTGCTATTTCTGGTAAAAATACGACCGTTTTATTTGTCGTATTATACAACGGTCGTATACACATTTTTCTCAATATACACCCCCATATACTTTAGAACCGGTCGAACAAACTACCTTATTCGGTCGACCGTTTCATTCGTGAAAAACCCCCTGCTATCGGTCGACACAAGTTTGTCCAACCGATCAAGATTTCTCTTTACCGAACCCAGTAGTTCGGTCGACCGGTACCTGTTCGGTCGACCGTTGACCTATAGAACTTAAGTGATTCGGTCGACCAGTACCTATGTTCGGTCAACCGATCCATCAACAGACTCAAGGGTTCGGTCGACCGATACACCTTTCGGTCGACCGTTTCTGGACAGATTTCTGAACCCGATTTTCTGTTTTGTGTATCTTGCACAAAACCCAATCAAATCTTGTCCAAACGGCTAGAAATCTTTAGGAGCTTATAAATAGAGGTTCACACTTAGTTTTCCATAAGATTTCACAAATCCAAAGTGTCAAACTTATAGTGAGATTTTCCACAACCTCAAAGCTCCCAATTAGTGATTCCAAAGCCTAATTTCCACATCCTTCATCATACATTCATATTAGCATCTGTTGTGCTCAATACTAGAAGAGTGAGTTCCACTCCAATTGTTGTCAAGAGAGCAAGGGTCTTGGTGAAAGCCCAAGACAAAGTGAGCAAGGGTCTTGGTGAAAGCCCAAGACAAGAAGTAGAGATTTCGGTGAAAGCCCGAAGTGATCCTCTCGGGTTGTGAGAGGTGGTGCCAAGCTCGGCGAGGGTTGTTCGCGAGCTTGAAGACTTGTAAAAGGCGTTGCTCCCGGCCCGGAACGGGGAGGCATAGTGAAGACGCAAGAGGAGCTCGAACGGGGATTCGAGAGGGGTTTGCAAGAGAGGACGTAGGCGCGGCCGAACCTCTGTAAATCCGACGCGTCTTTGTGTGGTTTGCATTATCTTTCTTTCTCTACTTGTTTGTTTATTCCGCTGCGCATTTGATTGCTTAATCAAGTAGAGAATTGTGGATTAGCTTAAAAAGTGATTAGTGGACCCATAACCCACACGATCCAACATTTGGTATCAGAGCCTCGTTCGTTAATTTTGTTCTTAATCGATAAATTAACATGGCTCTTAATGCATCCACACCAAATGAATCATTTAAACCACCATATTTTGATGGAGATAACTTTGTATCATGGAAATCTGAAATGTCTTCATTTGTTAAATCCATGAACATTAACATGTGGTTTATGATTCAAACTCCATATGAATCACCTAGATATCATATTAGTAAATGGAGTTTAGAAGATGAGAAAAATGCATCCCTAAATGCAAAAGCTATGAATGTCTTATTTTGTGCATTAGGAGATGAACATTTTAATCTTGTTTGCTCATGTGATAGTGCTCATCATATATGGCAAACATTAGAAAAGAATTTTGGTGAAGGAGATTCACCAACCGGGAAAAAGGGAGAAGCCACTCCAATGGATGTAGCTCAAGTTAGATGTGAAGAAATCAATTCAACATCTTGTTCAACATCAAGCTCATCCGATGGAGAAAGTGAAGATGAGGTATCTTCTAGTCACTCTTCAAGTTGTAGTTCAAGTGGAAAATCATCGCATTCACATAAACTACAAAATGCATTTCTGAAAATGGTAGAAAAATGTAAAGAGCTTCATGAATCAAATAAATTAGCAAACAAGCAAATAGATGAGCTTAAATGTCAAAATGCATCTATGTTAGATGATAAAGTTGATTTGCTTGCTAAAATTGATGCTCTTACTTTAGAAAATGCATGCTTGAAGAATGAGTGCTTAAATGATAAATCTACCTCATCTAATGCAATTGAAAGTCATATGCTTGAAAATGACAAAATTGACTTGCTAAAGAAACTAGATAAATCATATCTTGAAAGCAAGCAAACTTTAAATGACTTAAATTGCATGAATGAAAAAGTTGCAAATTTAGAGATTCACATGCTTAACATGAATGAAAAGTATAATTCTATGATTAAAAATCTAAATTGCTTAAATGAATCTCTAGCAACTAAAAACAGTGAACTTAATGTCTTAAATGAAAATTTGTCAAATAAATTGCATAAGTTCACACATGGCAATAAAAACAATTTTTATGTTAAAAACTTTCCTATTCAAATTAATGTTAAACATAATTTTGCCATGAAAAAGAAAGTAAGTGTAGAGGTACCAAAATCAACTTGGATTTGGGTACCAAAAGCTAAACTTAATGGACCCAAGCAAAAATGGGTACCAAAATCTACACTTGTAGGAGCTTGAGGAAGAGATTGGTGGTGACCGGGTGAGCCAAAGCGTCGAATTCGAATCCGGTTGCATCACCAAATCAAGATTGGAGCTATTCAAGATTCAAGTTTGGTATAAAAATTTCTATCTCTAAAATTTCTGAAAAATAGCTCTAATCTAGTTAATATGCTTAATTGTCATATCCTTAGAGTTTAATTCATTGCAAACCATATACCAAATTCATTGCAAATCATATACCACATCCATTGATTTTAAATGTCAAATTTTAAATGGATGTTAGAATAAGGCTTAAATAGAAACTTAATTGAACTTAACTTTAATCATACTCATAGTTTCCATCTAGCCTTATTGATAGGGGGAGCTTAATAGTTATATCGTTTATTAGAGTAATGAAGTGCAAAATTTAGGGGGAGCATCTTCATTACAAATGACATCCTACATTGAACTCAAATAGTTATATATAATTGTCAATGGGGGAGAAATTTAAATTCATATATTACATTGATTATTGCATTTTGTTTTGATGGATGTCAAAGGGGGAGAAGTAATAGATTAGGGTTACTTGAAATATACATGAAATTATCAAGAAAAACTATGCACATCCATAGGGGGAGCATTTATATGCATAGTTAACTTATACATGTTTCAAGTATTAGGTTGGTTTAAGATATAGGTTGCCATCATCAAAAAGGGGGAGATTGTTGGCTTTTTGGCCTTAATCCGTATTTTGATGATGTAATTAAACCTAATCTTAATAAGGACATGTAGATTAGCACATGTAGTATAATAGTATACATATTGTATTGTGCTAACATCTACAGGTGATCAAGACTCAAGAAAGAAGAAAAGTCAAGTCAAGACATGTAATCAAGCTAGGATTGAAGACATGTAATTTTTCCTTTCTTTGAGAATTAGGAACTTATGTAAATTGAGCATAACTTAAGCTAATATGCATGCATTCACACACTAGGTTCCTTTTAGGAGTCACACACAAAATATCATATAATTTGGACTCCATTAGATCACCTAAACACCTAAAACATTGGTCGCCAGTCTACCTGAGTTCGGTCGACCGTTCACCTTTCGGTCGACCGGTTATACACATTTTTTGTTATACCAGACCAATCCGTTCAACCGATCACACATCTATTTAACCGATTACCCAGACCTGTTCGGTCGACCGGTAGACCTTCGGTCGACCATTTCGTTTGCTATTTCTGGTAAAAATACGACCGTTTTATTTGTCGTATTATACAACGGTCGTATACACATTTTTCTCAATATACACCCCCATATACTTTAGAACCGGTCGAACAAACTACCTTATTCGGTCGACCGTTTCATTCGTGAAAAACCCCCTGCTATCGGTCGACACAAGTTTGTCCAACCGATCAAGATTTCTCTTTACCGAACCCAGTAGTTCGGTCGACCGGTACCTGTTCGGTCGACCGTTGACCTATAGAACTTAAGTGATTCGGTCGACCAGTACCTATGTTCGGTCAACCGATCCATCAACAGACTCAAGGGTTCGGTCGACCGATACACCTTTCGGTCGACCGTTTCTGGACAGATTTCTGAACCCGATTTTCTGTTTTGTGTATCTTGCACAAAACCCAATCAAATCTTGTCCAAACGGCTAGAAATCTTTAGGAGCTTATAAATAGAGGTTCACACTTAGTTTTCCATAAGATTTCACAAATCCAAAGTGTCAAACTTATAGTGAGATTTTCCACAACCTCAAAGCTCCCAATTAGTGATTCCAAAGCCTAATTTCCACATCCTTCATCATACATTCATATTAGCATCTGTTGTGATCAATACTAGAAGAGTGAGTTCCACTCCAATTGTTGTCAAGAGAGCAAGGGTCTTGGTGAAAGCCCAAGACAAAGTGAGCAAGGGTCTTGGTGAAAGCCCAAGACAAGAAGTAGAGATTTCGGTGAAAGCCCGAAGTGATCCTCTCGGGTTGTGAGAGGTGGTGCCAAGCTCGGCGAGGGTTGTTCGCGAGCTTGAAGACTTGTAAAAGGCGTTGCTCCCGGCCCGGAACGGGGAGGCATAGTGAAGACGCAAGAGGAGCTCGAACGGGGATTCGAGAGGGGCTTGCAAGAGAGGACGTAGGCGCGGCCGAACCTCTGTAAATCCGACGCGTCTTTGTGTGGTTTGCATTATCTTTCTTTCTCTACTTGTTTGTTTATTCCGCTGCGCATTTGATTGCTTAATCAAGTAGAGAATTGTGGATTAGCTTAAAAAGTGATTAGTGGACCCATAACCCACACGATCCAACAATTTCTACGTTCGGAGTAATGTGGTTTCAGTTTTACATCATTTATTGATTATTTTTCTTCTTCTCATTTTTATCTAAATAGAAACCAAGTGTTCTCGGTTCGAAAATATTGAATATTTTATTTAAAAATTATTATGTGTTTATCTATAAACCGGTTCAATCGGTCGAACCGTCGGTTGAACCGTCACTATGGAGTCAGTTCGGTTCAACCATCGGTTCACGAAATGCTGATGTCATGATGACGTCATCATCGGTTCGACCAGGTTGAACCATCGGTTGGACCACTTTGAACCAAACTGAACTGTTTTCGGTTCACTCTTCAGTTCGATTTTTAAAACATGGGTCTTTAGTGGTACAGGGGCAGATTTATTATAATTATATAATAAATCACAAAACTTTTGATTATTATGCAATAATTGAATTATAAATCACAATATTTCCAAAAGATAAAATAAATCACAAATCTTTTGATTATTATACAATAATTTAATCATAAATCACAATAGTTTTTAAAGGACTAGTTGTATACAAATCAAGCTCGTTTTCCATCAAGTTTCTTCGATCTTTTGATTTTGTGTTTACATTACATCTGATGAAACATATTAGCAATTACACACACATTATCGCATATCTTGCAACAAAAGGACCAAAACATTGTCAAAGCCATGACTTTGGTAAAACTATAAAAAAAGAATTGCAGGCACTTAAAAATAAAAAGTGTGATAAAGGAAGTGCACTCATTTTGTGTGAGGTATAAAATTGTGACCGTTATTATTGATGAACAAGTTATACTTGATAGCTGACCATGCAGAAGAGTTCAAGAAATCATAAGTCTTCGTTATTATCGAGTTGAGTTGTTTTACTTTGTCATAGATACGCAACTTCAAGACTTGAACAGTTGTTTCAATGAAACAAATACATAATTAATCATTTGCATGTCGTACTTAGATCTAGTTCGCTTAGCAGAATACTATCCTAATGAATTCTCCATTATAGATTGTGTCAGACTTCCTGATGAGCTTTATATATACGTATATCTTTGACATATGTAGCTCGGATGACTTTTGTAATTTGAAAGGAGTTGATGCTTTAGCAGAGAAAATGGTTGAGAAAAAAATACTCTATATTTTTGGTTTACTTATCACTGAGATTGACTTTAATGCTTTTGGTCGCAACTTCGTTAAAATGTCATTTTTTGCAATGAATATTGTTAATAAATCTTTGCACAATTGAATGAAAGATCATCGATTGAATGCCAATTTGGTAGCTTGTATTGAAAAATATTTACTTGTAAAGTTAGTATGAGACAATCGTGTATCGTTTTCAAAATATGAAAACTTGTCGAGATCGTTTGATATCTTCTTTACATTTCGGATGGTACTTTTCAATACCTTTACATTTCGGATCGTTTTCAAAATATGAAAACTTGTCACTCCTAAACGAAAATCCTGGTTCCATCACGGATGGTACTTTTAAAGAATGTTATAACCGTGGTATTTTAATTAATTAGTTGAAAGATATTTATGAAGATAATAAGCTTTAATCCCAAGTCTTCCTAGCTAGCATTACAATCACATGAGATGCTTTCATTTACCAACTTTCTTCTGTTTTTCTTCTTTTTCTTTCTTCCTCCTCTCATTGTCTCGATACGGTTGTATTGGTTGACTCCAAACACGTTACATGTGACCCACCAAAGACCTCAATCCCTATTACTATTGGTCTCCTCCACTTGTTCCATAGGATCATGACATATATAAGCTGTCTAAATAGGATGTCGACATAGAAAATTATGTGTTATGGGTTAGATGTTTATAAATCATAATCCTCTTGTAGAAAGTAACGCAAGTTCCATTTCTTGTAAATTACCTGTATCTGGGTAAACCTGGAAATTATTGTGAAGGTATTGAAAAATTAAAGTTACAATTCTTGTGAATTAATCTGTTTGTCGATTGACGTTGCCATGGTTGTGAATTTATCTACTAAAAAAGAGTACACCACATTTTATAAGAAAATTATTGATGGAGTTTTCAACATAATTAAATTCTGTTAATGCTGTAACAGCAGAGAATAAGATGATTCCTAAGTACAGAAGATATCAAGATAGTGTGAATAGGATAAAGTCCCAACTTCGATTTTCTGTTTTAATTTTTTAAGCATATATTTTTAGTCCCAACCTTAGACGAAATTTAAAATCCCAGGACTAGCTTTTGCTAATGACCAGAATACAAATTCTTTAGTTATCAGGGAATGACCACATAAATATACGCAGATGCATGCAGCAAATATACCAATAATGATTATCGCACAAATAAAAGCATGAGTTTTGTCTTGTTATTTTAACGAAAAAAGTAGAAGAGGAAGATCTTGAATTATATCAACAATAATGTTGCTAGATTAAGTTAATCTTAACATAAGCTTTTTGAAGGTTCCATTAAATTATCACGTCAAAACACGATCCGCGTCTACTGGAATTTGATTTTTAGTATCTGAACATTGGATGGTCAAAACATATCTTTTACGGTTTACCAATTATAAAAAGAAATTGAACATTTCGACACAGATCCAAAAATGGACATCTATCTTCTTCGTAATTTATTGCCTACGATCAAAAAATATTATATTCTTTTTTAATAAAAATTAACCACGGCTAAAATTATTTCATTAATTTTAACTAAAATCATAAATAATAAAGTGACAGTTAATAAATAATTTTACTGACAGTATACTGGTCCTTTATTATTATTTATTAGTGATACCACAAAAGTCTCTCATGTAGACGCATCAAGTTCATACTAATTACTAAAATCCAAAATTTTGCTTTCCTCTTGAAGAAGTTAGGTCTGAAATCAAGAAGGAGATATATCACTGAAGTCTCATAAAGGCTGTCAAATTGTATTCAACTTCACGAAATAAAAGTTGTCACGACCAATAACAAAAGAAACTTTAAACCACTTAACAAAAGAAACACAAGTAGCTATTAATTACTTAAACCATCTCATGAGTCATGCCTACACTTCTTCAACGGATCTAATTTTACCTAAACTTGCATGCTTGGTTCACTGAATTATATTTCACTACTTGGTTAATTAAAGGATGTAATAACTTTGTAATCCAATTGCGGTGGTAATACAATTGCACATTTTTCAAGATAATCAGATTACGTCACTGAAGGTCGTAATCTAATTATATTATAATGTAATCAAGTCATTTTAAATTACTCAAATATTATCATACGGTCAAAACTCAACATCGATATTGTCGGAAGTATGTTAGAGTTTCGACAAGGTTTTTGGACATTTATCAAAATTAGTTTTTGAATTACCTTGCAATTCTTATGGGGAATTCCATTGTTACCTAACAACGTAGTTTTATTACATGGAATCCAAATAATTGGAATGTAATCTAATTAGGTGGAACTAGATTCAATATAATCCAAGTACGGTTAACCGAGCATGATCTTAAATTAATACGATAACATTAATAATTACAACTTATTTCCAAACCGTTTCACTCCTGACTTTATTTGAACTTATCCAATATTTCTCTCAACACAAAAACAACTTTTCCATTTATTATTAATCATTCAAACATCCTGAAAACGCAAGAATTAGCGAAACCATTAAACACATCAACCAGTACTTAACGAGTCTCATAACCATCTCTGTCCAAACCAAATTAATTAACCCTAAAACCCCCCACCACCCAATCAAATAAAAATCCCACAACTCTCCAAAATTACCCAACATTAGTCCATCTAACAGACCCTTAAGACTACACCTGCCAGCAAATCAAAGTGTAAAGCCCTAATCACTTCGAAAGTAGCCAATTAACAAAACTAAACCCTAGTAAAACAGCATGCAATTAGAGAGCCTAAGTGGGACCAACCGAGTCATGCCTATCTGACCAGATCCTATTCCTCTGATCGAACCCCTTCTTTACCCCACACGTCAGTCTCGCGCCATCCTTGCCTTTTTCAACCATCCCTTCTCGGATCTAGTCGTACCACCAACTTAATTATTTATAAAAAAGGGTGGGTCTTAATTATTTTGTTGCATTAATTATAATTCTACTTTTCTTGACTCCTCCTCTTAGTTGTAACTCCTTTGGTTAGTACTAGTTATGGATTACGGCCGTCCGGGGATGGCGAGGGACGAACCGGAGGTTAAGACGTTCGACTTCTTGAGCTTGGGCCCACCGTCCGACGGCAAGAAGGATGAGAATATTGTTGGTGGTAACGACTGTGGCAATAAAATCAATGTAAGATCGATTAGTTGCACTAGTTCGTTAATTTATTTTCTTTGTGAATTTTCGTTGGAGTTCACAATTTGTATGTGAGTTTTTGTTGTTGTAGACGAGTCTTCGGCTATCGAGGGCGACCCACGAGGCAAAGAGAGTGGAGGCGGGTGAGGAACGGATATCGCCGGCCGAGGTTCGTCGATCGGTTAGGGTTAATTGATTTGATTTGGGATGATATATATATATATATACAAGGGTAGTTAATTTGATTTTATCGATCGATTGCTGTTGATTAATTTATTATAGATCGAGGAGATGCGGGTTAAGCTCGAATTGGCGTTGAAGGAGAACATCAAGTTGAGGGATGGGTATGAGAAAATGAGGATTGCTTACAACAGCCTCTACGAGCATGCACGTTCTATCATCATCGACCAGGTGATTTATTAGCAGATTAATTCTTTGATTATTTTCTCTTTGGATTAATTTTACGTTCTCGAGTTGTCTAGATTCTGGATTGTGTATCGGTAACCCTAATTGCGATTATGATGATTTAATAACTAATCATTTAATTTAATGTGTATATGAAGTGAAAGATAAACCTAGTTGGTTAATTTTAATTAGTATATCTTCAAAAACTATTTTTTTTCTTCCATTTTTTAAGAAAAGTCAAGGTCAAGAAACTGGTCCATAGGAAAAGGAGCAATATATATTTGAACAGAAGAAGAAGAAGCAAAAGTGTTTATAAAAATTTAAAACTAATTCGAAGAAGTTGAGATTGAATTTTGAACAACTAATTAACAAGCAGGGTCCAAAGGAGATCAACGGCGCCAGTGGCCCACTTACCCCGGCCACTCCATCGGCCCCAAGGACGATCGCATCCGTTACGTCAACCCCCGAGCCGACCACCCCTAATGGATCGTCCGGAGGAAAGCGCAGCCACGACAGTAGCGAGGTTAACGTAGACTACTCCAACGAGCGTGGTAGCTCTGGATCACAAGGCTTGAACTCCTCCAGGCCCTTAAGGATTACCGAGGCACCACCGGAGGTGGATCTGGTTGAGGTCGAGGCCCCTAACAAGAAGGCCCGAGTCTCCGTTCGTTGTCGTACGGATGCTATCACGGTCAGTCATCCATCTACTGTTTTTTTTTGTTTCGCTAATTACATTTTGGTCACAACTTAATTTGTTTGATAGTGTGATAGTTTAAATTTAAATTCAGAGGAACAGAAACTATTTTAAGACGAAAGGCCACGGTAACTGATCGTTTATATATATATCCATCCCACGCTTGATCTTTTCTTGCAACGATTGGTTACGTTCGGTTGGTCATGTTGGAACAATTAACTTCTAGATTCAAGAATCCTTTGTAGTTAATTACAACGAACCATTTCATAACTAATTTGATTGTTTTGGGGCGATTACATTTGTAATTAAGGTGAATGTGGATTATAAACTTGTGTTGGCCAAGGGTCTTAGGATGACTAGATTAGTATTTAACATGCATTGCCGTGATGGTTTGCTACTCTCCAGTTTCAGTTTAATATTTACTAATTATTTAGGGATGTGATTAATTATATGCCTGTTTGATATAATCTTGTGCTTGTTATAAAAACATATATGAGGGCTGATTCTTAATTTCTGTTATCAATAATCGTAATACTAATATGGTTGGATTCAGATGGTTGACGGGTGCCACTGGAGGAAGTATGGACAGAAGATGGCCAAGGGAAATCCACGTCCTCGAGCTTACTATCGTTGCACTATGTCCGAAGGCTGTCCTGTCCGAAAGCAGGTAATTAGAGTTGACCATCCAAATCATTTTCTTTGTCCTAGTGTAGGTATAGTGTTCGTCTTTGGTTTTTCCAAGTCAAGTCCTAATTTGATCTTCAAACGTCTTACACTAATACATAAAAGTCATTAGCTAGCTTTGCGTGTGGTGTTAGTGTTGCTAAGCTTTCTTGCATGTCTTCGCTTCAAACGAAAAACGTGTCATGTTGTGATAAATGAAGTCTTGGAAGAATAGTTGTGTGACGTTGACTATTGTTGATGATGGAGACTATTGTATATATCCTGAGATTACACTATCAGCTCATCATCTGACTCATGCAAAATTCCCACCTAGGCTACATGTTAATTTATCCGAAGTCTAATCTTTCTAGAGTTCAAGGTTGTTTTGTGTACTGACAGGCCACCTGTCACGGTATTTTTGCATTGGTTAAATAATACTTAAAATAAACGTTCCAAGTAGAGGTGGTCTATCTATGTTCTTAACAAGATGACCAAGATCTATCCACTAAGTTTGTCTCTTCTTTTACGTTGACCCTTTTGTAGCTTATACAGTGAATATCTGATGTATAGTCTTTCTGTAACTTACGTCTAGGGGTGGATTAATTGAGTGTTAATTATGTGTGCTTTAATAGTGGACAACTGATTGTGCAAATGACAATCCTTCACTTGTAGTGAAGTGAAGATAGTGTGACTTTTTAATTTGATAGCTAAATTTATACCATGTAATTGATTTTTAATTTTTGAATAATCAACCACCATTGCTTTTAGTTGTTGTCACTAATAGTCGCTACTCGTAGAAAGTTGGTTTTGAAATAAATGTAATATAAAATCATCTACTAACAAATATAAATTGCATCTTGAAGTTTAGTTTAAAAAAAAGCTTAAGCTAACAATAACAAGTCACTCGTCGATCAGGTGCAAAGGTCGTCGGAAGACAACACCATCCTCGTGACGACATATGAAGGCGCCCACGACCATCCTCTCCCTACGACCGCCATGCCGATGGTTCAAACCACCACGGCCGCCATCTCGTTGGTCCTATCAGGCTCAACCACCTCCATAACCCAAGACTCCCTCAGCTGTGGCCTCCAGCTTTCTACCCTGCAAGCCATTGCGGCCGTGACGTCCCTCTCCGCCTCCGCCCCCTTCCCCACCATCACAGTCGACTGCACCAAGGGCGCGGTGCCCAACGGCCTCCTAAGCCCCCAGCAGCCCCTACTCCCCCTCCCACCCGTACCGCCTCAGCAGCCGAGTGCCCTCTCGGTGGAGAGCGTGACCGCCGCCTTAAGGGATGATCCCAACTTCAACAACGTGCTTGCCAATTACATTACGTCAATGATCAAGCCGAATCAGACTGATAACGAGGCGCCTAAGCTGCCTCCTTCGACAGCTTAGCATCTCAATCGGCTTAATTACTCTTTTCAGGAAGTCGTGGTTTACGTCCGTCCGCATGCATGCATGTTGGTTTAGTTAAAATTAAAACTTGGACAGGAGGTTTAGATTCGGCGTCTTTTTATTCTCGGATGCATGGTTTGTTTTGATTTTGTTAGCTAAGACTAAGAGCAACATTATATATGCTCTTCGTGTTTGCTTTTTTGTGATTAGGAGATTGGTAATGTTTTGATGACTCGTGAAATATATCCGTTATAATTTGTAAAGTCATCTTAGCTTTCTCAAAGTTTTGGAGATCAATATGCCACATATATGATTGAGATAAGCTAGTGGAGATGCGCTATTATGAGTTTTTCTTAGTTTTTATTAGTACATGTTGCACATACCCATGTGTATAAGGTATTTTACTTTTAAAGTAGGAATGTGTGCAAAATTTGAGGTATTGTATGTTTATCAAAAAATATAGAAACGACAAAAGTCATAACAGGAGATCCCAGGGAGTTTCCTACTATCTACGAGGAGGAGAAATGAATTGAATACAATTAATCCTACCTATTCGATCACATTGGATTTGTTGAGATGCAAATGAAAGGACACAATGTAATTTGTTGCAAATCTGTTTCATTACCTTGTGATAATTATAATAATTTCTTTTTTAAAAGTTTGTAATAACATTAATATGTGAGCAGATGGGAATAGTTAGGTGGTTAATCATGATCCTATGTAAAGGTCTCGATCGAATCCCAAGCTTATACGAGGATTGGTTGTCGTTGTAAACTGGATTGCTCACCCTTGTATTTGCATTTTCCAACGTGCAAATGGACACAAGGGCGGGTCCAGGTTTTTGTAACATCCCGAAACAGCGGAAATTTAAAAATTTATAATCAAGACAATGAAACTCAATAATCAAAGACGGGACTGTTACTTCTCATAAAACAAATAGCGGTGCACCAAATTACATCAGAGTTTGCCAAAAACGATACATGATTACTACAGAACAACAAGGAAGAGAAATGTAATCATGTTGACCTCAATGGTCCGAGTAGAGGATCCGACTCCAAAATGCGCGTGCCCGCCGATCACCACCCAACTGAACCTACTGTGGTCCTGAAAAATCTATAACAACAATGCCTGAGTTTCCAGAAAGAAACCCCGTATGTCAACTCACCTATATGCATGCATTACGCAATGAACCTATCATACTAGTAGCATGTCATGACATCGACAGAAAGGAAAATAGTTCCCCCGAAGGGTAAAACAGGACATCAGTCTGACAGTCAACATTGGGTCTCCCGAGGAGACCTACTGCAGGCACATGCAGTCTTACAACACGCGACATCGCACCCCCCACACGCGGTTACGCTACTCAAGGGTTCGGCAGGGAGCCTCTGTCACGCTTGCGGGCCGATAGAATAAAGATTTGCAAATCTCTGTGGTCGGAGCCACGAGGACCAACGGGGTCGTCACCCAGAAGGTATAACAACAACATCTCGATAGGTGCCCAGTCGAGGAATCAACATAGCCGGAACAGCCTCGACCAAACAATCATCATCGTCGGCACAACCTCGGCGGTATCACCGGCACAGCATCGGTGGTCCATCACAAACGTCCGACACAACATCGGACGGGTCCAGACCAAAGTCTGCCAGGTCATCAGGCTCCACGAGCCGCAAACACCAACTGCGCCGCTATAAAAGCAGGGCAGCGACCTCCGTAGCCCGTAGGCCGGTAGTCACCTCACCCAACGCCAGTTGCGTGCCCGCACAAACATCAAACATTGGGATCCGCGATCCCTCAGGCCTGCTATACTACAATGAGTCCAATCAATCCATCAACTTAGTCACGGTCCATACGTGGAGGTGACGCATCCCGAACACCCACACTTTTCCACACGGCGGTCCCTGGGCAGGCACGCAGAACGCGCCCACCGTCACCTCCCGGCTCACGCACAAGGCGAGGACACGGGTTTCCGTTGACAAAGTTGTCATTCAAAAAGGAAACCAGGAATTCTGTCCTGGGCCCAAACGGTTGACCGGAAGAGGTGATTCGGTCGACCGGTTCCAGAAAGGAATCAGTCGACCGTACGCCTAATACGGTCTACCGTTGCGCTCAAAACACAATCCCCAACGGTCGAACAAAGGTCTAAAACCGGTCGACCGAACGAGGTCAAAATCTGGAGTCTGGTCAACATCAAAATCAACGCTATCGGTCGACCGACTCAGCGGTCTCGGTCGACCGAAAACAGACAGGGTCAACCTAATATTTCTACGTCATATAACGGTCGACCGAACGGAAACCAATGGTCGAACAACATGCATAATAAAATCCAAAATACTTAAGTTCCGGTCGACCGAACACAAGGACCCGGTCGACCGAAACACAACAGACAGACAATAATACATGCAATCGGTCGACCGCCCGAAGGGCCCGTTCGACCGTTGATCGTCTTCAACCTCGCGCCAGCCGAGGTTTCACGAAGAAACACGCCACCGGAGAGGTCTCCGACCTCTCCAGGCCGACCAACACCTCCCCCACACTTGGGCGAGCAACCAAACCACACTAATGAGTTGACATACCTCAAACGAAGACGGAGTACGCCGGAGCCTCGCTCGCACACGTCGCCTCCGACACCTCCCCGCGCGACCTCCTTCTCGCGACGACCTCCTCACGCCGGAGCCTCCGAGTCCTCTGGTGCCGCACAAGGAAAGAAGAGAGTGAGGGAGAGAAACGTAGGAATGGAGAGAGAGAGATCAAAAAACCAAACTTAAACCCAACCCTCTCCCCGCAACAGTGCCCGCAACCCTACAGCCCTCAACCCATCACCCTCCCCTCATCCACAGTGCACGCCCCCTTCTCTTCCCATGCACACCACACTTCCCCATGCAAAACACCTCCTTAATCCATGATTAACCCTAAACCGGGTTAGGGTTCTAACAGTTTTTGTGTGTGGAAAGACAAGGGTGTCATGATTGTTGGTTTTTAGATCATAATCTATATTAATTTTGATGATTAATCAAACTAATCTTAATCAATCAAAGTGAGTAAACAAGATTACATGTGTTGCATACATGTATACGTATAATAATTTTAATAAGTTGATCAAGATTCATCAAGAGAATGAACATTAAGACAAAGACTCAAGACTTGTAATCAAAGCTCAACGATTAAGAATTATAATTTTTTATTTATGGTGTAAATAGAATCATATGTAAACTTGAGCACTAGAATTCTGTCCCGACCAAGTTCGATCAGCCAAACCTCCAACGGTCTACCGAGTCTCCCTGTAGTAAACGATATGTTGCTCTCTAGAATTGTCCAGACAGACGACCGAAACACCTTCGGTCGACCGAACCAATTTTGGACTTTGCTTCAACGGTTGTATTGGAATTATGCTTTAGAGCCCAACTGCATTGTCCAACTTCGGACGATTGGACTTATATCGGTCTATTGAATCATCTTAGTTGTAGGCACCCAACGATTATTTCCACGTGTTACATGACCGTTGCACTCAATGACTATTTGAGCATTAACTGTCAGTGCAAATTCCGCGCGAACTTCGGTCATCCGAAGGGTAGACGATTTACCGAACGTGAGTAATCAGAGTTTGACCAATCTTACCGTCCACCTTGAAACAATGAACCAAAATTAAATATGGCGAAATTAAAAATAGTTACTGAAACTTGGTGAATAGTGATCTGAACCCTATCCGGTCAACCGAATGCTTAAATTTGACCAATCAAATTAACCTGTTTCGGACTACCATTTTCTACACGGTCTACCGAACAAGCTTTGAATTCTACCCGAGCTTAATTCACATCTTGCTTTTCATTAGTCCAAATCTCACCAACTCTCAAACGACGGGTAGAGCTTGAAGGCTTATAAATAGGGTCTCATGTCTTTGTTTTAGTACTCTTTAACACTCCCTAGTGATCCATACTCAAAGTCAAATCCTCTACATTTTCAATCTCTTATCTTCATACACTCTAAGCCAAACTTCACCGTTTGCAATTTTATTCTAATCATATATCCAGGTGTGCTCAAGTTAGAGTGTGTAATTAGATTTTGATTCAACTTTTATATCAAAGAATCACCAAGTTGTAAAGCTTCGAGAAATCTCTATTTTGTAAGAGGAGACATGAGCAATGCGAGGTTGTTCGCGAGACTCGGTGGTTGTAGAAGGTGTTGATTTTCACCCGGAACGGAGATCGGTTAATGGAACCGTAACCGATGCTCAGAGGATTGAGCAAGGTTTACGAGGAGGGCTGGGTCCGGGTGCGATGCTAAACCTCTCTAACCTCCAACATTGTTTTTTTTTGTGGTTTCCTTGTTCTTTACGCTTATCGTTTACTTAACATTTAAATTTCACATTTAGTTTGTGATTAGAGGGTCGTCGATCTTGACAATGATTATCATTGTTTCATCCCTTCCATATAAACTACGCAAGTAAGAAGAAAGAGAGAGAAAAAAAGAAAAACAAAGAGAAAGAGAAATAAGTTACATTGATATTTGATTTATCTTCGAAACTTAAATTGAATAAAGAAGGAAAATGAAGAGAAAGTTTTACTATTTTGATTTTTGAGTTGCTTGTGATTATTCAAAAATAAGAAATAATGTATTTTCGTTGTATAAATAAGGTTGAGTTTACAGTGGGCGGTGGTATGGTAGAGGAAAAACTCATCCAAATCCGTCCAAATTAAAAAAAATCCAAACGTGGGAAAATCTTGAAAACAAAAGGGAACTACTAAACGTCGCCCCAAAACTACTTAAATCGCCCCTTAAAATTACCAAATTGCCCTTAACAATATATTTAATACTCATATCGTCACGTGTCTTTAAACAAGGTTTTTGACTCAGTTTTACTAACATTCCTAGTACCAACACCACGAAAATGTCTGGCGAAGGACCTAGATCAGGCGAAGTAACGGAGGCGGAATTTTTTTTCCGACTCGGGCGTCTGGCAAAGACGCATGTACCATCGTGGAGGCGTCTGGCTAAGACGCCTTCACCATGGTTGAGGCGTATTAGCCAGACGCCTACACGATGGTACAGACGTCTTAACCAGACACCTATACCATGGTCTAGGCGTCTCACTAAGACGCCTCAACCATGGTGGAGGCGTCTTAGCCAGACACCTCCACGATGATACATGCGTCTTAGCCAGACGTCCTTTTTTTTAATTTTTTTGTCAAATTAAAATTATACGGTGTGTTATCTCAAATTATTTGACGTTTCTTTGTAAGTTTTCGGTGGTAACCGGTCGGATTACAACGAGTTTTTTGCAAGTGATGAAGATTCAAAAAAAATCCAGATCCAATATTTTTTAAAATCCAAAATCCCCCGGCGGTAAAACATCTTGACTTACAAATACCACCTCGACAGGTCGTTCGGGATTTTGAAATTGTTGGATTTGAAATTTTTTGAATTTTCGGTGTACCGAAGGGGTATCGGTCATCCGAATATAGTAATTATTAACTTATTAATTAATTAATTTAACAATTATCTAAATTTATAATCAATTATATTTTTAAAAATAACGTGGGGCGGCTCCGTCAGACGCCCGTAATTTATTATTATTTTTTTATTAAAGAGATGTTAGATATTTTACCAGATTCGAGTACACTGGGGCGTCCGTTGGCTCATTACTGACATCCAAAACATTATTTTTTATGATTATAAGAGGAAGATGAAGAGAGATGTGTGATAGGAGGGTAAAATGTCGCGTTATAACAGTAGAAATGAGAGAATGGCAAAATGGTAATTTTAAGGGACGATTTAAGTAATTTTGGGACGATGTTTAACGATTCAGAAACAAAATAATATCTTTTATAAAAATTGACCCAAAAAAATGCAAAAGTCCCAATTCAAAAGTACAAGTAGAACCATGATGAACCATGATTTGGGCGAAAACCCAAATTTTGTCCACCAAACGGAGCCGACTCTTAAGCCCAAATCTCAACTCGATCTCCGGCGATCTCCGGTGCGATTCCGACGCATCGGTCTCTCTCCAACAATTCGATCCGGACTCCAACGCGTAATCGTCGAAAACTAGGGTTCGTTTCCGTTACACTTAGATTCCGCTTTCTGAGGTGTCTGGAGTCGTGTCGTGTCGTTTGTCTCGATTTCGCTTCTGTAATCTTGTAGGGTTTTGATTGCGGGTAAGAGAAAGAGGAAATTCCAAAGACTTGTTTTTTTGGTTAAGTTGAATCTTAGCGGTTAATTATGTGCTATTTTGTAGCATAGTTTTGAGTTTCCGGTGCAGATTTTAGTGTAAAAGAGAAAAAAAGCTACGTTTTTTGTTTCCTTCGATTTGGGTATTGCTTTCTGATTCGCTGGTTAGGTGATGAAATTTAACATTGTTCTTAATTCAATGCTTTACTTGATTTCGTTAGGGTTACGATAATTTTCTGATTTCCAAATTACGGGCCTAGTGGTGTTTCTCTTGATAGTTGATATCTACTGTTTTAGGTTTTTGAAGGAAATCAGGTTGGACTATTTTATTTTATTTTGATAAACCCTAATAAGTTTTCCCCTCCAAAATTAGCCCCTTCATATATGTGAACTTCCACTGAATTCAGCCACCAAAGTTTTGGCCTATTTTGTACAACATAATTCCAAAATGGCCATATCATAGTAATAGATAATAATGTCCCGTGCGCATTATCGGAGATCCAGATTAACTCTCTGCCGAGAGTCCAAAATGCCAACATTCCAACTTGCTATCCTTTATTTATGAATATCAGTATTCGAAGTTTAATAGTCTATATTTCTTCTTTGCTATAGTACTAATTTGTGATCTAAGGGGAGTGTTAGGTCAACTTGCGTAGTTGTGTGATTTTTCAGGTTGTAGTTGTCATATGTTCTGATACTTTCGAATTTTGCTTCCATCCATCACCTTCTAGGTTTTATTTTCGGGATTGTGGAATTCAGGTTCATGAAGTTCCAGATTCTAGATTTGTATTTGTCTTGGGACCATTTATCAGTTTGTCATGCAATTTATTCCTTGTTTTGATAATGTCAAGTGGCGTCGTTTATTTGCGGGACGAGTCAATTTTGCAGGAAGAAATTTTAGCATATACCCCTTATATATGTCATAGTTGAATGTAATGTCTGTCGTGTAGTTTTCTTGTTTCTATTCTATGAAACATAGTATAATTGGCAATCTGGAGTTCTTCTCCATGGAATTGGTTTATCTGTGATTTTTCCACTCATGTTGATGTGATGGTTAAGCATTAGTCTTGTATTAGTGATGTTTCCTTGAATAATTTATGCCTAAAATGCATAGCATTGAAAGATCATATAAAGTTATCATGTCAGCATGACTCGAAGAACATGGTTACCTTTTAGCACAAAGTATGGTATTTTTCTGTTTCTTCTGAAATAACTGCTAAGTTCTTTGCGAAAAAACAAAAAAACAAAAACCCTGCTAAGTTAGTATGTTTAGGTCACATGAGTTCAAAAGGTTGAAAATATAAGACATGGCAGATGGGTCGTTAGGTGCATTTTGAAAGATGACGAGGCATCTCATCTAGTCTTTATATTTGCGTAGGTTTCTGAAATAGTGAAAGATTTGTTGTGGCCTTCGTTAGCAACAATTTTTGTTGCTCAGAATATGGTGGTCATTGTATGTTGTCATTTATGGGATGTTTACTGTGCTGTCCTTCGCTAGCAACATTTTGCATTGGTCAGCATATAGTGGTCATTATGTGTTCTAAATTATGCCATGTTTACTGTAAATAAGTCCTTTGCTCAGAAGATATGTTGTGATGCTTTTCTTCTGAAACATGATGTTAAATCATGCACGTCTTATATGAGAACTAGTGGTTGCTATCTTGATACCTGCAGTGTGTCTGATAATGTGAAAAACCACATGCGCATCAAAGGGCTTTTTCATCAATATGCGCACACCAAAGACTGGTGCTACATTGAGATTAAGTGATCAAGCAAACCTCCTGAATTTGAGAAAAATACATGTAAATATACGAGGGGAAAATCCTATGTTTGTATTCTAGTTAACTTTAAACTAAGACTTTGAAACCGTAAAATTTGCCAAGTAACAATGTTAGTAGTTTAATAGTGTATCACCCTTTTGTAAATTATCATGGATTTTTTCAATGTTGTTGCATGCTGAGATTTTTTAAATATACGTGTTCGTACTTTATATTTGAGCTCATGTGTGCGCGTTGTATATGCCTTCTGTATTTGTAGTTGGTTCAATATTCAAAATGCAAGACAAGTGGCATAATGGAAGAGAACATCCCCTCGGTCATGACAATCAAAAAAGAGAAAGGGAAGAGGTAAGATGTTATTGAGTATTTATAGTTGGAAACCCCATCCTTCTCGTAACAAACTGATGTCAACTAAAGTTTCTTCTACAACTTATCATTAGTACAAGGAATATGTTCCCTTTTCCAAATGAGGAAAGAACAAAATGATAACCAAATCTGCTACAACTAAATTGTTCCAATAGAAGTTAAGAATATGATGAATAGGCTAATGAAATTGTACGGACATATGAAAATAATTAGATGAAATTTCGCAGTTATGATGTTACTATGGTTGCCTTTCTGATGCACAAATAATTGTTTGAAGTTCATTCGTTATTGGATGTGAAGTCACGAGTAGCAGTTATTGAAAATTCGAAAGCATGGACTTGGTATGAAATAAACATTTTTGTAATGATTGAATTTTGTGACTTCCTCCAGCAGGATTTGGCCGACGACTTCAGATTACCAATCAATCATAGACCTTCCGAAAATCTTGACGTGGACAATTTGGAGCAGGCTTCTTTGGATAAGCATCTATCATCATCAAATATAGGTTTCAAGCTTCTTCAAAAAATGGGCTGGAAAGGGAAAGGTCTTGGGAAAGATGAACAAGGTACTTCTATTGAAGGGTACTTGGCAATCAGCATGTGTTGACAACATTTGTTTCTATGAACTTAGGATGTAAATATATCATGCTTTTATACAGTTGCTTCAATCGCATTTGCCTGTTTACGTTGTAGAATCTGAAAAAATGTTCAGTCCGTTTAGCAATTGTTAGTTTTTGTGACCACAATTTCCTTTTTGTGTTAAGCTTTTGTTCTTAATTCGCTTACTGACTCCTAAAGCCTAAAGAAATTTATATTGGAAATTTGGACCATGGTTTTCAGAACCGAACCGGACGTCGAACCGAAATTCTCAAAGGTTCAACCGGGGTCGAACCGGTTGAACCGGTGACGTCATAAATAATTAGAGAAAAAAATATTCTGATTTAGAGAAAAAGAGAACAAATGAAGAAAACAAAGAGAAAAACAGAACAAATGAACCATGGTTCGTATAACAGAAAGAAATGAGAAAAAGAGGGAAAAATCTAATTTAGAGAAAAAGAGAACAAATGAAGCGAACAAAGAGAAAAAGAGAACAAATGAAGAGAGGAAGAAATATGAACATACCTGCGAGGTCCGGCGATCTCCGGCGAGGTGCGGTGAGGTCCGGCGAGGTCTGGCTGGGCATCTGGCTGGGGGTTGATCAGCTGTGGGTTGTGGGTGTTATGGGGTTAGGGTTTGTTTGTGAGTGGGTTGAGGGTGGGGTAATGGGTTTGGGTAATTGGTTTAAATAAACGGGTAATTGGTTAAGGTAATTGGTTAATATAATCGGATAATGGTAATCGGGTATTCGGTTTTACCGATTACACAGAACCGGGGTTGAACCGGACGGTCGAACCGGTTCGATCAAAAATGCGGTTTTGAGGGAGGTACCGGACCGGACTGGTCACCGGTTCGCGGTTCAACCGGTTGAACCGGCCGGTCCGGTTTTCATAACCATGATTTGGACAACAACAACAGCAACAACAAAACCTTTTAATCCTGAACTAATTGGGGAAACATTAGAAATTTTGAAACCGGTCAAAAAAAGAAATTTTGAATGGGGATGTTACATAGTCTGCATTTGCCCCCAATTTATTAGTTATACTGGCCACCTGGGTCTGAATTTGAAGTATCTAATTTGAGATGATATTTTGAAGAGGTGTCCGGGAAAAATAAATTGTCCCTTTGTAAAATGGGATTCTTATATGCAGCTCCACTGATATTCAACATAAGTAGAGGCAGGAATTAGAGAGTTCCCATATCAACGATGAGATTAACTTGGTCAAGCATTAGATGTTAGCCACATGTAACTTCCATATACAAAATGGGCATTCCTTAATAGTTTAATACGGTACTTGAATCAGCTTTTTTTCCCTTCTTTGGAAAGATTTTGTAGGCAAAGCAACTAGGTAAGTTTCATTAGAGTGAGTTGTTATTATCATTTTCAATAAAGCGGTACATGAATACATCAACTAAATCTAGCTTAAAAGATTATCCCCTTCTAGTTTGGGATATTAAAGGCTCTGCTGCTGCTTCTGTTGTTGTTTTGCTTAAAAGATTATATAAAATGTAATACTTAAATTCATATTAAATATTGGAGTGACAAAGGGCACTCATTTTGATTGTGTATAGAATATATGTTATGATCTAAATGACTATTATTTTCTCCCACTTGTAATTGTACCACTTCCGCAAGTTAAACCTCGCAAGTGCCTGAAATTTTCAGTGTATAGTCTAAGGTGTGCCTTTTGAGCTGCTTACAGGAATAGTAGAGCCTATAAAGGCTGGAATCAGAGATCCCAAATTAGGGGTTGGGAAGCAGGAGCAAGATGATTTCTTCACAGCTGGAGAGAATGTTCAGCGACGTAAACTGGAAGTCGAATTAGAGGAGAGTGTCCATGATTTAAAAAAACGCGAGGTATGTTCATTTAATTCTTTTGAAGGCTAATGCATGAATACGCTAAGAAACTGCATATGTATCATAAGGTCTCATGTAGCTTATTTGTGTGGCTTTTGATGGGAATGATTTGTCATAAAGGGAACTTCAACTTTCTAGGGTCTTGAGAATTTCGTGCAGTTTTTATTACTTGGTGGCTTCTACTGCCTTCTTCGTGCCAATGATGAAAATCCAGGTCGTAGCTGAGCGTGAGCAGAAAATTCAATCTGAGGTGAAGGAAATCCGGAAGGTGTTCTTTTGTGAACTCTGCAACAAGCAGTACAAGTTGGCCATTGAATTTGAAGCCCATCTGAGCTCCTATGATCACAACCACAGAAAGGTGGGTATCATTTCCCTTTTTGTATTAGTCTTCTCATTCACGGTTTTATGTTTCCAAGTTATCAGAGAGGTTTTTTATTTTTATTTTGTGAGCTGAATCCTTAAGATTACATAATGCTGAACATAGGTTCATATATTTTTTTCTTTTTGGCTGAGTCCTGTAGATTACATAATCAATAGAAACTATTATGGTTTGTTATTTTCGTTCTTTTATATATTTATTGGATCTTAATGGCCTCCACTTGAATAACAACAGGTTATAGTTCTCACTATTATCTACTCTTATGTGCAGAGATTCAAAGAAATGAGAGAAATGCATGGTACCAGCAGTCGTGATGATAGACAAAAACGAGAGTTGTTGCGCCAAGAGAAGGAAATGGCAAAATTTGCTCAAATGTAAAATCTCGTTTTTATGTCAAGAACTTTCCCCATCTATGTGATTATGTCTGCACCTTCCAATGCATTTCTTCAGAATGTGTTTCTAATTCTTATGGTGCAACTGAATCCAGGGCTGATGCTCAGAAGCAGCAAAGGCGGCAGCAGCAGCAGCAGCAACAAGAACAATTTGTATCTGCTCCAGATTTTGGCAAAACTGATGCTCCTACAGTTGTTAAAGTAAATGATCAAAGGAAAGCACTGAAATTTGGGTTTTCGTCTAAATCCAGCACATCTAAGGTTAGTAAAAAATACTTCTTGGAAAAGATGGAAATTGTTGCTTGCCTACTTGCTGGTATTTTTTATTCCATGCCAACTTTAGGTCACTTAATTCCACGACCCAAAATAGCCCGTATCTTCATTTATGACCATTTTCCTTTGTTCCACCCATGCTATTTGAAGGACCCATAACGTTGACTGAGTATTTTCGTAGTGGTCATTGCCGTTGATACAGATATCAAATTTGGTTCCATTCACAACCCTACATTCGTTCTGGGGTGTTATTCTCCACTTTTAGGTCTATGATGTTCAGTTGAGCTTCAATATCATGGTAAAAAATATATTCCGTGCCTAAAACATCTATTGGATGTCAACTGACAACTGGGGTATAACTACCATACAAATATCAATATACTCCATATACAAAGTTTCAATACTGATATAAGATATACTGGTCCAACCATCTTTTGTAAAAACGGGACGACAAAGTAGAATTACGTTGATATTGCAATACTTTATTCTAGCCTGCAATGTTATGTTGGGGTCTACACGAGGTTAACAATGTTAAGCATCAAAAACATTTCCAAGTTGAATGCAAATGAAAATATGAAGTGATGATATAATGAATTCAAATTATAATGTATAGAAATATATTTCTTTGAAACCATTTTATGGTATGATTCCCATATTTATGTCTTTGGAGTTCGGGTATTCGATAGGAGTACCCCTAGGTACATATCAGAAGTCATAGACATTTAGTTTCCATACCTCAAGAAGTGTTGATCTGATATAGGTAACTCAAGGGCCTATAATGATCAAGCTTTTCTAGTGCTCTCTTAATTGAGCCCAGAAATAGGGCATTCTTTGATGCTTTTGCTTGTCTGGGCAGCTACATAGATGATTTTCAACTCCTTACAGAATATATGTTTATGTGTCATCTTATTATTTGCAAGGTTAAAAGAAACATTTCTGTGGTGAAAGATTAGTTCTTCCGTGCACTTAACAAGTTAAGATGTCTGTTATGCTGGTCTTAAACTATATTTGTTGATTGATAATCATGGCGCCTCTCTGTGTTAACAGAAACTTGCTTTCTGTTATTGAACTGCCTTCATTTTCAGAGAGAGAAAAATCATGCTGCTTGTGTTTGTTTGTTTGCTGAACATGAAACTTCTCTAACAAGCTCATCTTTTGAACCTCACTCGGGTCCAGAAGGTGGCACCTGGTCTGGTCTCGAAGAAGCCCAAGATAGCCCCCAAAATATTTTCTGTATTTGGAGATGATAGCGATGAAGAATAGCAAGCAGCATAGCGTCGGAGAACAGATAAGACCAAAAGCCCTAGATCAGTTTGAGTACACGGGCCAACGGAAGTTTGTTCTGGTCTTCTTTCAATTATTTTACCCCTTGGCGAGCAGAGATGCATGCAGGTGGGCTATGTCGGTTGTCGTCAGCGACATGCTATCTTTTCACGCTGCATATGCGTGAAACACTGCTAAACTATAATCGTGCTCTTCTGTTTTTAATCTGTACTTATAAGTAGATATGGCCGTTGTAGCCATCTGTGCTATGACGATGCTGAAGTTCATGGGTTTTTCTTGTAATTATCATTTGCGAAGCCTGTTTCCTTATTATTATTATTATTTTAAGATTCCTGGTTGCTCCGGTGCCTCAATTTTGCGGTTCCTTAAGTTGTACTATTGGATTTGCTGACGGTTAGAATGGACATATTAGTATTTATCAGCTGTCTTTTTGGTGATCCTCGTAATCAAATATCATTATGTACATCTTCTGCACGACCCAAGCTTTTGCAAGATTCACAATCTGATTTTATATTTTAATTTGTTGAGTTTTTCTAACGTCCACATGTTATCGTGCAAATCGTGCCACTCAATTACAAGTAATAACTGAAGACTTATTATGGGAGCTTTCATCTCATCGGTTACTCACTTTCGCACGAAGATAAAGTGACTAGAAAACAAACTTCACAAAGATCCTTTCAGGCGCTGCCAATTTGTCTTGAATAGTACCTCTAAATTCCAATACGATGGCAAGTTACGGTTTTTCGGGGAAAAACTAAGGTACCGTTTGGATAAGATTCGTAGTTTGGATTTTAGCAAATATTCGGTAAGAATTCAAACGTGCTTCACAAACAGAAAATCAGAATATGTAAGAATTTCTGATTCTTTAACAATAAAATTTGTATAGAACGAAGACGTTCAATTTTTATAGTTTCTTTTAAGAATCTAAATTCTGAAGTGACATTTGTTGATACAATTACAAATATGATAATTTAAAACAGTGGGTTACATATGTTGAATAAATATTTTGCAAGGATCCAGATAAATTCAACATACAAAACATGAAGGGAATGAGTTCTAAAAGTTTTACTTTTAAATGTCAATTATTATGAATTGAATGAGAAATCATTTTGTTCCTTATTTTTGTTATTCGTCTTTTGGAAATGTTAAGGAAGATGCTCTTAGTCCTTAACTGTAGAGCTCTAAAAGATATTGGTTTACATAAAACAAAAGATATTCGCAATCATGGTAATTAACATGGGACATTAATTACCGAGTTAAGATTGTCGTGTTGGTCATAGATCATTCTAGCTCTACAAGTGAGTGACAACACGGGTACACAAAAGAGGAAAATAATACTTTTGTATACCGAATCGACCTAACAAGTAAAATATTATAGGAATGTGTTTCTATGTCATTAATATTTTACTGTGTCATTGGTCCTTTGATATGAGACTTATATCCGATCGCTTAAGGAGTTCTTAATTAGACTAGTGTCTTGAGCTATCGATGAGTGTAGTGTAAAGACATTAGTTGGTTAAGTATAACTTTCGTTGGAGAAGATAGTTAGTCAAAAGACTATCATTGCCCCTCTTAATTGAGTGATGATATTAGTGGGCCCCTTGATAAAGCAAAGTTATAATGTGCACAATGTGATTTGAGCTAAGTCACATATTTATAACTAGTTTAAAGAGATCAAGAAATGAATACTAATACAAAGATGACACAATACTACTTTGTGTGTATTCTTAATATCATGAGGCAAGGGACGGACACAAGTGGTGCACTCCATCACTAAATGGATCGGGTTTTGGTTCAAGTGGAATTAAGACATCTAACTAATTGGGAGTTATAATGTGTAGCTAGATACCGCTTATAGCTTGTGATATTAAGCTCTTAATATCACTGTCAACTTAGTTTAGATCCTCCCATAGGTCACACCACAAAACTGAGAAACAAGAAATGAGGATTTTAAGTTCATAAGATGTGTTGGGTTTCATGTAGAAAATATGACACATGGGGTGAACAAGCAAAATCAAAATTATGTTGTGATTAATAACATAATTAGAATCTAAATTAAATTCATATGTGTTGTAAATATTATGGGGTGTAATGATTGATCATTACATAGGATAATATGTTACATAAGTTGTGAATTTATTACTAATCCCGAAATGTCAAATTTTGTAGGGGTTAAACCGAAATTTGACAAGTCTGCAGAATAGTGCTCCAACGGTCGACCGGTTAGCAGTAAACGGTCGACCGATCGGGCACGGTCGACCGGATGTGTCTCGACCGATAACAGGGAATTTTCATCTGTTCGAACGGTCGACCGAACATAGCGATGAAATAATTCCTGTTACGAACGGTCGACCGAGTTATTGAACGGTCGACCGAACCTCCAAACGGTCGACCGGTCCAGACGGTTAATGCAGAATTAATTTAAGAATTAATTTGATCATGCATGGATTTGGTCCATAATTGATTTAATTCGTGGCTAATATTATTTATTATTAAATAATGGATGGTTAGATGGAATTTTGCATGAAATCATGGGCAAGAGGTTGCACATGAATAGTTAATTTGGAGAGAACTTATAAATACAAGTTTATCTCATTACCTCCTCAATTCATTCATTATTTTCTTATGCAAAATTCTCTCTCCATAATTCTCCACGAAAATCCCTTAACTCTTAAGTTTACTTTTAGTTATTAAGAGATCATCTTCTTAAGAGAATTAAAGAGAGGTTAGTAATTAGATTCTAAACCATATCGGAAATTGAGAGACTAGCTTCCCTCTCTCCGATCTTGTTTAGCGTTTGGTGAATACTCGGAGGCATCCGGCGCAGCGAGGAGCATCCCCAACGTCTCCGAATCTTCAAGAAGTTTTAGAAAATTTCTAGGTATGAATTTCGGAGCCTATTTTTGTTTTAATAAAATTTCTGAATTGCTATTCATCGCCCCAAAATTACTTAAATCGCCCTAACAAATTACCTTTTTGCCCTTGACCTTATTTAGGCTTATATAAGTCACAATTTCACTTTTTTACCACCGTTTTCTCTTCCTATACCTCATGCACAATATCTCGAATGTCTCGGAGACCAGAAAAGCAACCAGCGGTTCCCCCGATGTATATTTTTTCAAAAAAAAAAAACCACTTACCTGGGCGTCTAAGGCAGACGCCCCTCCATAGGGGGGAGGCGTCTGTCGGAGACGCCTCCCCCCTATGGGGAGGCGTCTACGACAGACGCCTCCTCCCTATGGAGGGGCGTCTGCCTTAGACGCCTCCCCTTATTTTTTTTTAATTTGGTTAAAATGGTAATTTTCAGGGGCGATTTAAGTAATTTTTGGGTGATGTTTAGTGTATACTAATGGGGTTGTTATGTACAGTGGATGGGTAAGATGATTTGGGCTGTGTAGCCGATCCTGGCGAAGAAGGACGAGATGTCAGACGAGTACAGCAGAGCTGCTTGTGTAGATGATGGTCACTTGATACAGGCGTGACATTCTCAGTTGGGCATCCCCGACCATGATTAGGTTGATAAGTAGTTAGAGTATTAGTATCTTACTCTTATTATTGTATTCTCGTTTCTGTCGTACACTTACTATTCGTACTTGTATTTGTTTATCTGTCGTACGTTTGTTTTCGTATTTGTGTTTGTTTCTCTGTCGTACTGTTATTTTTTTATGATGAGTATTCTACCTTTTAATTTTTTTGATAATCAATTCACACTATATAATGTACAAACATATTAAATTTGATAATGTAAACCCTATTTTCTATTAATATTAAAAAAAACCCCAAAAAAAATTTTTTTTTAGGGGGAGGCGTCTGCCGGAGACGCCTCCCCATAGGAGGGAGGCGTCTGCCGGAGACGCCTCCCCATAGGGGGGCGACGTCCGCCACAGACGCCCGACCCAAGGGTCGGGCGTCTGTGTCAGCCGCCTCCCCCCTATGGGGAGGCGTCTCCGGCAGACGCCTCCCTCCTATGGGGAGGCGTCTCCGGCAGACGCCTCCCCCTAAAAAATTTGTTTTTTAAGTTTCTTAAGGGCAATTTGGTAATTTCAAGGGGCGATTTAAGTAGTTTTGGGGCGACGTTTAGTAGTTCCCTAAAATTTTGAAACTAGTTATTGAAACAAATTGATGCATGCATGAAATAAATCATAGAAAATTGTAAATTGATCCTTATTGTGCATAAAAATTTCGAAAATAAATATGTACAATTAAACATGAAATCATACAAAACTTGTATGAGAAAAAAACAAAAGAAACAATCATCAGAGACGACCTCAAAGACCGAGCAGTCGGAACACGACTTGCCTCAGAGAAAATATCGGCCCACATACCAGTGTGTTTGATGGTCTGCCGGTTTTCTCCCAGGATAGAACGGTCTCACCGTCGATCAGGCGCACACCGGAGTCGACGGACCACGAATGTAGCGCAGAACGTCGCAAGAATCGGTCGCCGAAGAACTCTAGATTCGGAGACCTGAAATCGCCGGAGGGGGCGATTTTCGTAGAGAGAGGATGAGAATAAAACATGTCTCATGGAGAAAACCAACTGTGATTTATATGTATAATTTTGTAACCATCAATGATTTAATTGCAAAAAATAATTAACACGAGGTCCAAAAATATACACCCATCACCCTGAGGCTAAAACATCTAATTTCCCCCAAAACCCGCGCTGCCTCGCCGTACCTTGCCTCAGACTGTACGGGCGGGAGCGCGTGTGTGGAGAATTCTCTCCTCGTCTCTTTCCACCTAAAAATCGTCAAGTGAATAGGATGTTATCAACATCCTTCAACTTGTTAGCTTCACCAATGTGAGACTAAAAGTGAGGTGAGCACATGAGGCAATAGTTCTTATCTTCATCTCAACATTGGATTCCTTCAATTAAGTTATTCATGGGTCTAGCCCAAACTCAACAATCCAACAAAATTTACAATATTACCTTCAATTGTATTTATCATAATACCCTTATATTTTAACATTTTTATTCGATAAATTTATAATTAGAAACTATAAATGTCATATATATATTATATATCAGGAATTCTCAAGTGAGCCCATAACTTAATTTAGAAAAATTAAGCCCCCACAATATCCACCATTCATTTCAAATTGTAAGGTAGATTAAGAAAAAAACGGTTATGCTAATGAATGGTGAGATTAACTGTAAATAAGATCTAATGGTGAGATATTAGGGGGCTTAAACTAAATTTGATAAGTCCTGAGCTCACTAGAGCTTGACCCTATTATATATATTTTAATAAACTTTATGATTTTACAATATTTATTCAATAAACTTGATAAATTTACGATATATATTTTAATCCAAACTTATTTTAATATTTTACAACATTTATTAGATAAATGTCATATATATTATATTTTATGATAATTTTTAATATTAGAAACAAATATTAAAAACATGTTTTACCTTAATAATTTTTTTCATACCATATTTTACAATAGTAATCTAACAATATAAATTTAAATGTAATGGTATACTAATCATTTAACATTTAGAATTAGGAACAAGAATTTATTCCATTCAAACATGTTTAGCTTCTTATAGGAATCAAGATTCCAATTATTTTAGTAACAATCAGATTCTCACAAGAATCATTATCGTTGGAATCCAATCCAAACGGACCCTGAGGCAAGTTAGTTCTATGTACCAGTAAGAGTGAAAAATCTACACGATGATGACAAACTAAGTACCTCTGCTTGACTGCTCTCTGGCCAATACGATTTAAGTTAAAATGATAGGAAATTACCCTATTTTCTTACTCGGATCCTTGATGTAAAACGGATTGCTGGGTAAAAGTTCTGCTTTGTAAAAAAAAAAGCAGAGCCTATGTTTACTGTGCTAAACGTTGCTCGCGAATTATTTAAATTGTCTGCGTCAATTACCGTTTTGTTATTATCTCATTTTTACTTATTCCTACACCTAATAGGCTTTCTTTTTTTCATACGCCAACAAAAAATAACCATAAAAATGAAATCAGAGTAAAAATGCAGGGGTGACAAGAGGCAACAACCCCTGCGTTTTTTTG
Organism: Triglochin maritima; assembly: GCA_963682175.1. Lineage (NCBI taxonomy): Eukaryota > Viridiplantae > Streptophyta > Magnoliopsida > Alismatales > Juncaginaceae > Triglochin > Triglochin maritima. The sequence goes on along the minus strand of OY821774.1, from coordinate 49,834,592 downwards.
TGTTTCGACACCCTATTATTGTTCTCCGAATATTAATCTGTTTACTCGTTTATTTACGTTTGTGTTTTTTCCATACTATCACCACCAAAATGTTGCAACAAAACCTGAAATAATTTGAAATAACACCGTATAAATTCAAGATTTTTAAATAATAAAAAACAAGATGTCTGGGTATTAATTGGATTGTGAAGGACAAAAAGATAATTAAGACGAAAGATTTAAGTAAAAACCGAACAATAAATAGTAATTCCCAATGTTAATCATGATCTGACGATGCCTCTCTATTATCGTCTCCAATACGAGATGAGCTGATTGGTCATTTTATTCTCTAAATCTGGTTTAAGCAGCTAAAAGTAACTTTTATCTGGTGTTTTTTTTATGAGCCTTTGTATCGGTTGAAAGTTCAAACACCATATTACAACATTGTAAAAGGAAAAATAAAATCTGTTCCAACAACCATGCGACAAGCAACACCAGCCATGAGCATATTCTCAATTCTCAGAAGGTTACGGTATGAATTTTCTTGAGCCACTGCCCTTCGAAGGCAACGTACTTTACTAAAGAGTATGACCATCACAAGGAACATAAAAGAAAGATACCTTCTCAACGCACCGGTGGTGCAACAAATGCATCCCTTGTGAAACTTAAAAGCAAATATAATTTCATTCTACAGTTCTGAAAGGTGTCCGTAAGTAACCCTATCACGGATCAATAGACCCAAGCAGCTCTAAAGGCAGAGCATCTCCATCCATAATTTGTTCGTCCACCTTAGAAATTGCCTGGAATGACGATGGCGGGGGGAAGTGGTTAAGAGTTTTAAAGTTTTGAAATGAAGAAAAAAACCAAAAAAAACCTAGTAAAACTTCTATGTCCGAATCACTCCTATCTCAAAACCCTGATTCCGAGTTTTCGCCCCCTTTTACATTGGGATAGATCAATGATCACCTGAAATCAATGTTTCCATATAGTGGCACACTTGGGTAACAAGGTCACTTAGTTCGCCTACAATAATATGTTGATGTAATATCCAACAACCATTGCATATTTGCATATGACAGTCCATAGTCTGTTCTACTCAGAGACACTTTTCTAAGAAGCATTCTCCAACTAATGTTATGGTGCCATAGTTTGCAAATTCTTTGTCAATTACATTCAGCATTCCTTGTGCTGCATGCTTCACAAACTTAGCATACCCCTAACTCTAAGACATATTTTGATATGTCATTTGATTCCTTTTCTTTCAAAACAAGCACCACAATAAGCATAATGAATATCAAACAAAATCACACAAAGTGAATAACCATGGATTCCATAAGTCCAAAAGCAAAAGCAAAAGCATAGCACTAACAAAGACAAACGGCAACTTATGAAATACTGAGTTCCAACATCTCAAATTGGTAGACAAGGAACACACAACCAACTGGAACATTATCTATCTACACTGACATGTAACAATGCAACATACCTTCCATCATCTATCCAAAAAGGTTCCTCCGAAAACCACTAATCAGGCAGGCGAACCGAGTGAAATACACCACCATCAGACCCTAACTAAAACACTACCAATTATTTAAGAACCTACACTATACCAACACAAAAGAAGATAATTAAAACCCAGAAACCCACCTCCAATGTTAAAATCACCTGAATTGCTCCCAAACGACGTTCAGCACTCCTCCGACCGAAGCTTACTCAACGTCAACTTGATCTGCTCCTGCAGAAGCTCGAGTCTTTTCAAGTAAACCTCGAGCTCAAGTATCTGCTGTTTCCTCCACCTCTCGTCCAACTCCGACCCGACCTTAACTCCGGATCCCCCCAATTTCCCAACCAACCCAGCCAAACTCCCTCCGCCACTGCTAACAGCAAACTCCAACATTTCCTTAAACAACGGCCCGAGGAAACTTCTAACCGTCTCCTCAACCATGTCATTCCCTTCCGCCTTCTCCGGTCCCGGCAATGCCAGGACTGGAGCATTTTTGAGATCGGGCACTGTTTTGATTTCCACCGGCACCGCCGCCACATCCACACTAACCGCCTGTCGTTTTCTCTTTCTCTCCACATCGATCTCTCCGTCGGCAGCGGCTTCTTTGACAGCACTTCCCCAAATCTTATGCGACACGCAGTAGGAGTTCCTCTCGTGAGAGGTTTTAAAAGCGAAATTGGCTTCTCCGCCGACGGCAGCCACGCGGGGGACGAGGTTGCGGTACTTCTTCTTGAGCCGGCGGAGCTTCTCCACGAGCTGGCTCTTGGTGAAGTCGAGCTGGAGCTTGGCCTTGATCTGGTCGTAGAAGGGGCCGGTGTCGTGCTGGTGGGCGTGGTGAGTGGTCCCACGCTGGGAGGTGAAGTGGAAGAAGCCCTCGAGTATGGCGATCTCGTCGTCGTCGGTCCAGAGCCGCTGGAAAAGGCGCCTGTGGGGGTCGGTGGATGGGGACACGGTGGCCACGCGCCGGACGGAGACGGAGCCGTTGGTCGGGGTCGGGGTGGGGTTGGTTGAGGAGGAGGATGGGGATGAGGAAGGCTTCGGTTCGGCCTCGTCGTCGATGTCGTCCTCCATGCTCACGTCGTCGTTGTCGGTGTCGTCGCCGTCCGGGAACATCCTGAGAACACGAGTCGGGATTTCCAAAAGGGGTCGGATTAGGGTTCGAGTCGGGATCGATGGTCGGTGCTGGGTTCCCGTTAGGGATCGATCGATGGTTCGTTTGCGTAGGATTCGGACGGCTTTCGATTGGGTTTCAGTATTTGGGCTCGTCACTCCGGCCCATTTAGATGTTTTGTTTTGCTCTCTTTTTTTCGGCACAAGGATCTATTTTTGTGCTATTTACGATTTTATGCCCCATTTGCGTAACTAGAGGTTTTGAAATTTTGATTTGAAAAATACATTTTTCAACGTGACACACAATTTGATTAATATATTTCGAGAATAAATTGTCATTTTTATTAATATGTTTAGCTAAAATATGTATCTTTCGTAAAATAAAAGGTTTCATAAGAAATAAAGAAAAAAGAAGTGTCCCAACATAAATGAGAAAAAATAATCCAAAAAAGGATGATAAATGCGAAAATAATTAATAAAATTATTAATTATTAATATTATTTTATTTTTAACGGGTTATCGGGTTATGATTTTTGTTCGATTCTAACCCGACCTACTAAGAAAGTGGGTTAACAGGTTGACAAATTTTACTTTCTAAACATGCCGAAAATTGTCATTCCAACCCTGATCCATTGCGTCGGATTTTGCAGGGATCGTATCCAGTTTTGCGGGTTATCAAGTTTGACCCGTCTCGTTTATAACCTTCAAAGGACCACGATGAAGACAACAGAAGCCAGCAGGCAAAAACATGATACATTAGCAAACAGTTGCTAAATTTGGATTATTAACACCAAAGCATGGTGCAGAAGTCGTAATTATCACACAAGGCCAATAATGGGGGGATCAAGTTGGGGCGGGACGTGGGAACAACTCTACAACTAGATTGCGTGTTTAAGAAGGTATATGCCTAGTTAAGTGAGATAAGGTCTAGGCGTGGTAGGGAATCCCACTACAAATATCAATTAGTCCACACTATCACATCGCATCGCAACACACATGCAATATTCATGGAAGTAACCTCCAATATTTCGTAAACACCAATATGGTTCTAGAGGTTTGGACAAATTTAGGAAAAAACTTTGACCAGTGATAACTGAAACATTAAGGGCTCCCTTTTGTCATGAACTCATGATACCTTGGATGTCCTTAAATACAGTGAAGTTCAATCTACAATCAGTTATGGTCACAACTTTTTGTGCTCAATTTTGATGTAGAGCAAAGCACAATGTCATATGTTACGTACATATGTATATCTTCAATTCCCAATTTCGATGTCATATTGGCCATTGAGTACCAAGAGGTTTTATGGCAACCCTGCACACAGGTATAACTTGTAGTTAACGACAAATGATTTCTAAAATGTTAAGACATATTAGATGTGCTAATGAGCAATAGTACGAGATACTTTTTATGATTTAATCCTTCATTTCAACATAGACCGAGTTTGGAGCAACGAATATATAGCTCCAACTGGTAATTTGCGGTCAGCAATGTTTATCTAGATGAACGACTTGTAGTTGTTCTAGTAGCGATGAATGCGAGCTGGAACTTATCTAATATTCCAAAATCAGATTTTTTTACCAACCCAAGTAAGCCTAGAAGTGCAACTTCTCTGGTTCTTGCTTCACCCAACGCACGAATACGATACAATGACACAAGAGCAGCGTCAGCGGCGATCTGCCCCCACATATGATTAACTGTGGACGCCATCATCCGACAAAAACATACAGCAAATTAACGTACGTCAGAACGATCTACTACTCTAGTTAAGTACCACGAGTACAACACACATGTGGATCAGATGACCCCTTCATTTTTATTTTCTTTTCTTTACCAAACAATTATAATATCAATAGTTAATGAAGAAGTTACACTAGAACAATTTCCAGGAAAGCTCCAAAGTTGAATAATAATTCACCTGCTCTCCAATTACAAACCTTAAGGGACCCAAATGGAACCATCTCCGTACGATGCACGTGGTCTTTTCTTGGCTCGAGGCTTCAGGTTTAAAGATATATATGACTCGCCTTTCTTTTGTCTCCATCCTATTAATTGGTCTACTCAACTACTATGGGTTTGTAACTTCACCCATATTTAACTCAATGGTAGCAACTATTTTTTAGTGTGATAAGATAACATACGTGTAAGATGTAACTACCGCCAATTGGGCTAGGTTTATGCTGCTCGTGGGTATGGATTCTTAACAGGGTTAGTCTTGTGATCTTTGTCTGGAAGTACCAACATAATTTCATACAGTCATTCGTTCTTAATATTACACTGACATATGGAGTGGAATATACTTAAATAGCACCGAAGCCGCTCGATCTCCTCCTGCCCATTGCTAGCTGGATAAATGGCCTGCTCAAAGAAGTTGACTTCTGTGTAGGATTCTATTGGTGTTTTTTTCTTCTTTTCATCTACTCTACTACCCCCACTTCCTTTTAAATCCCAACATCTCAAACACACAAATGAGACTCTTGGGATTCTATTTTTGATTTTTACTATCTCAAAATAAAATATATCTCAATTTAGCTAATTCCAAATTGGTTATTGGTGTGAATTATGGAAATCTAGGAGTGGTGGATTATTAATTTCAGTATCTTTTTTTCTTTTTGTAGCTAATGTGGTGGTGCTACATTCCTACAAATGAATAGCAAGTGTATGTATTGTAATTGTCCCCACCATTACTCCGTCAAGTACTTGAATGAGGGTGAATTGTAAGACTTACACATGGGTTTCATTTTGATTCGACTGTGTATATGTTACCAAATACTATCAATATATATGAGTGTGTTGGATCCCACGAAATTAAAGGAGTTTCTCTATGATAGAATTGTGCCCACAGTCTCCCACCTGTAACAACTTGCCTAAAAAAAACACAACGGCCGAGCCGCCGAGCACGCAAAATAAAGATTTAACAATTGGTAACATAGAGAAGTTCTATAAAATCCCTTGAAGGAGTGTTAGTGCATGAATTATGTGTTCCAAGGAGGAATTATGTACACAACAACGACTCGATTTCTAAGCAAACCATGGAAAAAAAAATACGAAAACTTCACAAGAAAAATAATGTGTTAATTATGCACTTAGCAACACAATTAATATTTATGCAATCTTGGGGGGGAAATATGCACAAGCCAACGACTTCTTTTTATAAACCAACCAGGCAACCACACCAACAAAAAAACATATGCATAATTTGAGTACTAAAACGTATTAGATGTCTTCTACGTACTTCTAAGACTCTAATATTTAAAATATAATCAATTTCAAAAGTAATTAATGACCAAGATGAACACACTTCAGTGGAATGCTGCTACCGAACTTTCAGAACTAACAAAGGACATCAAAGTAACCAACCAAATCTTTAATGGGAATCCATTCAAACAAAAAAATCAACTACAATTAATATATGCTCCCCAAACACTAAAGATCGAGTTGGGAGCATATATGTGTATATACATTTACGTTATGCTTCTCAAGTATAGCACATCATACATGTGTATATTCCTTTTCACCTGAAAGCTACATATGTATTTGGTAGGTTCCATTATCAATCCACCCATCCTTTGACCCAAAAGGCAACGTTTGGGGTCCGACCTGTTCTTAACTCATTCCAAAAATATGTATTTCATGTGCAACATGCATGCACTGAGGAGAATTTTTTTTAAAGATAAACATGATCACAAGCCATGCACATACTATAACACTGGAAAAATATCCGACCGTAAACGACATAATTGATTTCCTAACGCACAATTGACAACGTTTAACACTCGATCTGAACAAAGTGCTTAGTGAGGAGAAATAAAATTACGAGGAAATCACGTAAGTGCATGTAGACCATAGATATACGACTACCTGGAAAGCAAATGGACAAATATATCAATCTATTTCTATGGTCATATCAGAGAAAGAACTAATTAAAAAGTGAAATAAGCAACATCCAATGGCCGGTAAAAGGTGACAAAGACAACCAACTGAAAAGTTCAAAATCAGAGAACAAAGAATTCCCGAAACGTTGCTTTCAATTATAAATGATTAAAGCCGAAAACATTCTACTGAGTCAGACCAAAAAATATGAACATCAATAATCAAGAACTCAGAAGTTCCAATAATTTACTTACAAGGTTACAATAATTGTTGACAGGTAAAGGTGAGAAGGGTCTACAGACTACAAGCAAATGACGACATTATATATGATTCAACTCAAAGTAAACATACAACACACATAAAGGCATATATGCAAGCATCGACAAGTACAATGGATGAGCATCTAGTCCTCCAATGATCAATACCAATTAAGAACAGTTTTATTCCACATTGAATTAGGTGCAAGCAATATCATTGATCGGAACAGCGCCACCACAAAAACAAAACAAAACAAAAAAATTGATAAATGTAAACGTGAGATCCAAATTTTGTCCATTATCCACGTGATGTGAAAGAAAACATGGACCCAATTCAGAATCCACGTTTTTAAGGTATAAAAGCATGATAAAATGAAGGAATATTTCCGCAAGAAGAAAAGCCACTGTTTTTTTCTAAATAGTACATTAACATAAAGGCAACACGTCACAGTATTTAATGCCTACGCGTCTTCAACTTTGCTGACCTTCCATCATATATAATCAGATGGGATTGTGTAATTTGGAAGACTATAGATAAATAACTAAGGTATATTAGTTAACTTCCTCTTCTAAGACAAACACCCACCTTCATTTACTCTTCCCCCAAAGTGAAATGAAAACTCCAGCTGCCAAACCCTAAACCCTAGCTTAGGGTGAATCACTTTTCCACCATTTCCAAAGTTGTTCAAAGGGTTCACTTCAAGATCCATAAATGGTAGCTGTGGATTCCCACGAAAGCCAAAAGCTGACAACTCCTCCATTCCACATCCTTTTTCCTTAATCGGGCAAACCTTAACTCTACGAAAGGCATTACAAGACAATAATCAATGCAAAAAATTCCGATCCACCATTGGTGCAAACTCTCACGCAGCAAAACAACAAACCGAATCGAATAAGTATAACATCACATGCAAACAATAGAGAATGAGAAGATTAAGGAAACAAAATAACACTACAATTTGAATGAACAAAACAAAGAACCGATTAACCTTAAACAGTACGTAGTAGAAGTGGTAGTAGACTACAAATATGTAAGTAGCTAAACTAAGTACATATAATCAATTAACATAATCAGTGGGTCAACTAATTAAGCATACAAGACCAACCAAATTAAGGACACAAACATATCTATTTGGTTCACAAGGCCAATTACACAAACAAAACTTAGTCAACAAATTAGTAAGTAGCTAGACATCCATCCAAGTAAGTAAGTAAGTAAATTGGATCCCTCGATCGACGCAGTTGGAAAAATACCCACAAAAACAGGAGCAATAGTTGACCAACGTACGTACCCGAACCCACACCGGAAGCATCAAAATCCAATGTTCCTACTACTCCTCCTTCCGGACGTCGGAGGGCACCAAATCCTGAAGCAAGCCGTGGTCCCGCACCGCGACCGGCTCGGCGAATCTCCTCTCCGGTAACTCAAAGTCGGTGGAGCGGAACCCGAAATCCATCGGCGGATCGAGACCGACGTCGACGGGGTTCGGATATGGCAAGTGTAGTAGATGTTGTTGCACCAACGGACGGTGGAAATTAAAATTCGGTGTGGCGACCTGGAGAGGGAGGCTAAAAAACGGAGGAACCGACGGCTGATGCGCGCCACGTGGCATTATCGGGCTGGGATGCGTGTGCTGCCCCTCGTAGGTGGTTACGACCACCGTCGGATCCTCGCACGACCGTTCCACTCTCTTCTTCACTCCACAAGTCGCGCTTGTGCAGCGGTAGTAGCTCCTGATTCCCCCACGCCAAATTTAAACACCAATGACCGAATTAACCTTGGGAATTCGTTGGGTACGACGTCGGTTGGTAGAAGGTGTAATTACGTACCTTGGGTAGGGGCTGTTCTTGACGGCCTTCTGGCCGTACTTCCTCCAGCGGTAACCGTCCTCGAGGTGGTCGACCTCGCTTTTGGTCATGAAAGCGAACCTCGGCTCGCGTTGCCTCTTCTGCCCTTTCTTCTTCCCCCTCGATCTGCCATCAAAAAACCCACACCTTAATTTCTGCCAAAAAAACAAGGAACTACGTACGTAATTAATTATCTCGTCAAAATGGGTGGGTAATTGTCGAATTGGTCCCTACGTTTTCTTGGATCCGTCTTCGACGTCTTCCTCCTCTGCCTCCGTCACCGCCGACTTCGCCTGGTCGGCCGCCTCGGTGGAGGAGGAAGATAGAGAAGGAGAGTTGGGCACCGGAGGCGGAGGTAGTGCCGGCGGGTAAGGTCCGGTGGAGAAGTCTTGGAAGCCTAGGAGGTCGAGGAAGCTAAGAGAAGACGACTTGGGGTCGTCTTCGAAGAAAGATGGGATTGGGTCGTTGGAGATGCCGAGAAAGCTCTCCAACTCAAGCTCAACATCTTCTCTCTTTGCCATCATCATCTCTGTCTCATACCAAAGAAATTGTGATCGAGTGAGTGAAGGAAGGAAACTAATTAAGGTCTGGTTTGTTTTTTCGTTGGTTCGATCTGATGGAGTTAGGGTTTGGGAGTAGGGGAGAAAAGGAGGGGCGTGACCGGCGATGGCAGGTGAAGGAAGGGATGGAAACCGGGGGTGCCTGTGAAATCCAACCCAACCCAACCCAAGACATGTTTGTTGTTGGTCGGCGTTTTCATACTTGGGGAAGGGTTTTTTCCATCGGCACCAACTTGCTTCCGTGTGAACGCGTTTTACTCCACGTGGCGCTTTTTCGGCGCCAAAAATCTACCCTCTTTTTTCCATCTCTCTCTAGCTTGTATCATATCTATCTATTCTATCCATCCATCTACTTCACGATCCCTCTAAGATCTATGGTGATTAATTTTGGTTTGTTTTATTATTATATTATTAGTAGGGTGCGTTTGTTTCATTTTATTTGTTGTATGTAATTAAGTAAGTGTTTACTGCATGCTATGTACGACTGAGCGTGCAGTAGATCTTAAGGGCGGGGCTGCCTATTGGAGGTGCAATGACTAAAATGCACCTACTTTTGGTTGCATTTCGGAGAGGGAACCAAATTGGATTATAGTTTTGGATTAATTTGATACATTTTGGAAGTTCGCACGTTGACTACTACTGAGATTGTGCAATCTTGCTGGGCCGAGAAGTCCCCGATACTGCAACAGGTGTTTCTTTGTTTTGGTGTTGGAAGTTCGTCTGATGCTGAAGTTTTGTTGCACGGACTCGATCAGAACCCGGAGTTTTCGTGTCGTCGGTGGACATCACGATGTTAATTAATGAATTTGTATTAAGAAGCTTCTAACTCTCATATACATGATAAATTGACATTCATTTTATGAGCAACCGATCCGGATAAACTTTAGCTAATACTATTGCATATGGCTTTCGAATTTTGATTCGTTATTTTCTTTTCGCAAGAAAGTTCTTCAAACACAATTAACTACTTAAGTAAAAGGCTTAAATTTGAAACTATCATGTAGTGCAAACTTGAACTAATTGTTTCTGTCCAAAAAGGAAAGAAATTTAGCAGTCTCATTGCAATCTTGGTTTTTTAATAAAGAATAGTTTAACTGGTGCAAGTAAGAACAATAATAGACACCCTAACAAGTTTTGCTGTGCCCCGTGCATACTCTAAACGGTCCTAAGCACCTAACCCCATGAGGTGGTAGGGAAAATAATCATAATTAAACTTCCTAGATGCTAAGCATTTATTAACCCACCACATCAAATAAATGCTCGAACGAAACAAAACTCTGTGAGTCAACTTCATCTACATTATCGGTAAGTCAGTAACAATTTGCTTTCCAAAAGAAAAACATTAGCGGTAGTAAAAGTATATTCAACAGACCTCCCCATTTAATCCATATTTAGTCAGTGAAATCGTCTTCAAGATAAAAAGATAAGCTAATGAAAGTTGGTATATCCATAAAGAACTAAGAAATTAACAGATAACTCTTAGAATATAGTTTTAGTAGAAAATGGAATCCCACACAAAATACATTTAAAAAGGTAAACTATAATTTGTCACTCTCAAATATGGATTTATATAACTTTTCCCCGGATTTATGATTATAGTTTAATTATGGTCAATGTGTCCTAAATTAACAAAATTATTATAGTTCGACTTGAAATGACATTTTTACAATCAGTATGAATTTCTTTTGTACTTTTGTTTCTTTTTATAATCTACTAAAGTTCCAATTAATTTTGAATCGTCTTGATAAATTATGATTCTGTTTATACGAGAACAAGAGTGTTTTAAGCTATTTCTCAAACAAAACAAAACAAAAAGTTTTACCCCAATAGTAGTTCCTATGAGTAAAATGAAAATGTGTAATTCACCGCCGAAAAATTCGCTGACGGTAAAAGAAAAAAACAAGGGGCAAAAGTGGAACGACACCCACACGCGGGTCGGCGCGAAGAGGGGTTTTAAGTTTTTACTGCATGGGAAAGAGTACGTGTGAAAGGCCAATCACCGAGTTGGTGAAAGCGGGAGCACGTGTGGTCCCGCCTTTGACAAGACACCGATAGCACGATCCACGCTACACGCCTCCACCGTCATCCGCATCCTCTCCTCCGCGGACTACGATAACCAACCCCAACCCCAACCGACGACCCCACCCCTTCCCCCGCAGGGCACCAGATACGGGGGTTGCTCCTGCGACACAGGGTTCTAGAACTGGACGGGTCAAACGCGCGGGGGTTTTGACTGCGAGAAAAGTTGAGTCAACGAACGTGACTACTCACCTACTCCTCCTTTGGAATGCTTACGTGGCGGTCGCTTTTCCTGCATGCACAACTATAGCTTTTGCCCTATCTACAAATGGAGGTTTGGCACATGATTTTGTCAATTTCAGCGTCCGACTTGACACGATTATGTTCTCGTTCTAATAAATCTAATAAACTTGTTGCTTGAATACTAACATTTCAATTTTTTGAGAGTTGGATCTCTAATTAATATGATTGGAGGGCTTAAATATTGTTGATTCTCAAGCAAGAGACCTAGACATGCAACATGCAAAGGATTCTATTTATAGCTTGAAATTTAAGATTGTTTCTGAAGGCCAATATGATAAAATCAGAGGTATTGTTAAAGAACATACCTTTAATGCAACGGCTCCCATTGAATGCAACGGCTCTCCATTAAGAGACACCTCTTGGCAGATCCAACCCAGAATAAATGTATAACGGATATAAACTCAATGTATAAGTATCTCTCATGTATTAGCAAACGAATTAATCATAAAAAATATACACTTATCTTCCTCCCGCACCGTTTTAATATGGTATCAGAGCACTGATCCACTCAAAAACAGCCTCAGACTCCCCCGGAGTTCATCATCGGCCTCACCTCATCAAGGGGGTTGAAGGTCGATCAAAACCCTCATCCAAACCCCAAAAATGTCGGACGGCAACAGAAGAAACCAATCAGAAAGCAACCCCCATCGCCTTGTCACAACGCTCCTCAATACCAACAACTATCTATCATGGGCGCGTGCCGTTTCTCTCTCCCTCAGGGGCCGGGGGAGATTAGGTCACATCACCGGGAAAACACAAAAACCAGAAACCGACGCCTCAGACAAAGACCAAGATGAGTGGCAAACCATGGACCACCAAGTAATGTCCTGGCTCCTGGCATCCATGGAAGCCAACATTGCTGACATATTCATCTACAAAGAAAGTGCAAAAGACCTCTGGGAAGCGGTTCGAGAGCACTATGGAAAAGCTCAGAACTTCGCACATATCTTCAAAATAAAGCAGGAAATTTCACAAACTCGCCAAAATAGCCGCGGAGTCACTGAGTACCTTGGCACTCTCAGAAGGGCTTGGGATGAGTTAGGGGTTTACGAACCCCCAACTACCGAAGTCAAAATAATCCAACAAAGAGCAGAACAAGACCGGATCTACCAGTTCCTGGTAGGTCTAGACACAAGCTACGAAAACATCAGGAGTCAGGTGATGATTGCACCAGAACTCCCTTCCCTTGCGTCAGTCACCGCCATGGTCCTTCGCGAAGAAACACGAAGGCGAACCATGACTCATCCGCAAGGGACCCCAACAACCACTGAAGCAGAAAACCATGCCTTTTTTGCCGGAAAAAATCAAAACCAGAACGGAAAAAAAAAGTTCGGAAATCGCAAGGAAGAGAACTGCGAAAACTGCAAGAAAACTGGGCACAACAAAAATAACTGTTGGTTCCTCTACCCACATCTCCGACCACCAAGAAACGAAAGAAATGGGAAGGCTAATCTGGTGGAGGGAGTCGCCGGCAGCATCGCGCAACACAACGGGAGCGGCGACCGCCGAATCATCTTCTCACAAAACCCTAACCCTTCGTATTCCGCTGAAAAAAACGCGTTTTATACTAACGCATCCGGATCCGCTGAGCCGCTCCGCCCGCCAACCCATACCCGCTCAGAAGTCGGATCTTCCAGATCCGAGTTTCTCGGGTCCACCAATGGATCCATTAACCCGATCCAGTTAAGCAACCTGGTGGACCAGCTTAATGTTTTATTGCAAAACAACCCTCCTACTTCAGGTAATTACTCAGGTATGAAACAGAATCCTGTTTTTGCTAATGTCTCTAGCTTATTTACTAAATCAAATGAAAATTGGATTGTTGATACCGGTGCTACAGATCATATGACCGGTAATCCAAAACTTCTTAGTAACATTAACCAAAATTTAAGATGGTTAAATAATTTTGTTACCGTTGCAAATGGAGTTAAAATTCAAATTCAAGGAATAGGAAAAGCAAACTTGATAAATAACACACGTGACAATATTTTGTATATTCCCAATCTTAATGCTAACCTAATTTCAGTTGCTAAAATTACTACTGAACTCAATTGTAATGTGATTTTTTCCCCTAATAATGTGCTTTTTCAGGATCGTACCACAGGGAGGATGATTGGTAAAGGCATCCTCACAAATGGTTTATATGTCCTTGAAACAAACAAAAGGGCATATCATACCCAAACTCTTGATAATCACCTCCTCTGGCATAAGCGGATGGGTCATCCCTCATCAAATGTTCTAAAAAGTCTTTTTCCCTCTTTTAAATCTAATTTACTATGTGATGTGTGTCGTTTTGCTAAACAAACCCGACTACCGTTTTCAAATTCCAGTACAAAAACTTATGTTCCATTTACCATTATTCACTCCGATATTTTGGGACCTGCTCCCAAAGAATCCTACAATGGTTTTCGATATTTTATTAGTTTTATTGATGATTTTTCTAGAACCACCTGGATTTACTTATTAAAACATAAATTTGATGCTTATCCAGTGTTTTGTGAATTTTTACGTTTTATTGAAAATATGTTTGATGCAAAGATTAAGATTTTTCGATCTGATAATGGCTCCGAATATATGAGCAATATGTTTCAAAACCTTTTAAAACAAAAAAGTATTCTTCACCAAACATCTTGTATAAATACACCACAACAAAATGGGCTTTCAGAACGAAAAAATCGACACCTTTTAAATGTTACTCGATCTCTTCTTTTTCAGAATAATGTTCCAACACATTTCTGGTCTGATGCTGTTCTCACTGCTGCTTATATAATTAATCGCATTCCTAGTCCTACAATTAATAATAAAAAACCTCTAGAACTCTTGTACGATAAAGAAATTAGTATTAATCATCTTAAAGTCTTTGGGTGTACATGTTTTGTTCACAAAAAACGTGAACACAAACTTGACTACACCTCGGTTAAAAGCATTTTCTTAGGATATTCCTTCAAGAAGAAAGGATACAAATGTTATGATCCAGCAAATAGGAAATTCTATATCTCCAGAGACGTTTCCTTCTTCGAAGCTGAACCCTTCTTTAAAAATTTCATCCCTGAAAACTCCTCTTCCTCTGTTCTACCAAACTTTCCTCAAGAGATATCCGCTGCCTCACCCATTCTCGAGGAAGAAAACGAACAAAGGGAGGGAGAAGAAGAACAAAGGGAGGGAGAAGACGGAGAAGAACAAAGGGAGGGAGAAGACGGAGAAGAAGAACTTCCAAGAAGATCCTCTCGTACTTCACGACCTCCCCCTAGATTTAATGACTATATTCTTTCACACGTCACGTATCCTATTCAGAATCACTTATCCTATCACCAATTCTCATCCAACCATCAGGCCTTCTTAGGAAAGCTAGATCAAAATAAGGAACCAACAACATATCAAGAGGCTATAGGAAACCAAAATTGGAAGAAAGCCATGAAAGATGAGTTACGTGCCTTAGAATCCAATCAAACTTGGACTCTAGTTCCTCTACAACCCAACATAAAGCCTGTCGGTTGCAGATGGGTCTACAAAATCAAATATCATAGCAATGGCAACATAGAAAGATATAAAGCCCGTCTTATAGCTAAAGGCTACACTCAAACCTATGGTCTTGACTATCAAGAAACCTTTGCTCCCGTAGCCAAAATGAACACTGTTAGAGTTCTCCTATCAATTGCAGTTAATCAAGGTTGGAATCTTTTCCAAATGGATGTTAAAAATGCTTTTCTACAGGGAAACCTTGAAGAAGAAGTTTATATGACTCCACCGCCTGGCTACACCACACATCCAAATCAGGTATGCAAGCTTCATAAGTCTATATATGGACTAAAACAATCACCTCGAACATGGTATGCCAAACTTAGTCTCTCTCTTATTAGTTATGGATTCATTAAAAGTTCTGCTGATGCATCAATGTTTACAAAACATAGTCATAATACCACTATCATCGTACTCATTTATGTGGATGACATTATTATAACCGGGAATAATGACCACAAAATCACCTTAGTCAAGGAATATCTAAAATCTAAATTTGACATCAAAGACTTAGGGTTTATGAGATATTTTTTAGGAATAGAAATTGCACACTCCAAGAAAGGTCTGTTTCTTTCCCAACGCAAATACACCCTAGACCTACTCAAAGAAACTGAAAAACTAGGATCAAAACCCATAACTACTCCAATAGAAATCAACAAAAAACTAGGACCAACAGATGGCACCCCTCTAACCAATATTAGACAATTTCAAAGATTAGTAGGAAAGCTCATCTATCTCACTGTTACTCGACCCGACATTACTTATGCTGTTAGTCAAATAAGTCAATTCATGCATGCCCCTCACACTCATCACTTAGATCTGGTAAAAAGAATCTTATGCTACCTTAAAGGAACCCCTGGACAAGGACTTTTAATGAAACCTAATAACTCTAACTCAATAATTGGATATTCCGATGCAGATTGGGCTGGAAGCCATGATCGAAGATCAACTACCGGTTTTTGCACCTTTGTAGGAGGCAACTTGGTAACATGGCGAAGTAAGAAGCAAAATGTTGTTGCACGATCTAGTGCAGAAGCCGAATATCGAGGGATGGCATCTACCACCAGCGAATTAATCTGGCTCCGACAACTCCTCAAAGACATGAACATCATAACTCAGGAACCAACAAAAATGTTCTGTGATAACAATGCAGCACGACACATTGCCACAAATCATGTCTTCCACGAAAGGACCAAGCATATAGAAGTTGTCTGTCATTTCATCAGAGAAAAAATACAGTCAAAACAAATAGAAGTTCCCTATGTTTCAAGCAAAGAACAACTTGCAGATATCTTCACCAAAGCTCTTGATCGCAGAACCTTCTCCAACCTTCTCTTCAAGTTGGGATCTGTCAACCCGTTCCAGACACAACTTGAGGGGGCGTGTTAAAGAACATACCTTTAATGCAACGGCTCCCATTGAATGCAACGACTCTCCATTAAGAGGCACCTCTTGGGAGATCCAACCCAGAATAAATGTATAACGGATATAAACTCAATGTATAAGTATCTCTCATGTATTAGCAAACGAATTAATCATCAAAAATATACACTTATCTTCCTCCCGCACCGTTTTAATAGGTATTATAAGTATATAATATATGTAAATCAAAACTAGAGTCCACGGATTTGAACCGGTCCAAGTTAAAACGTGGCGCCAAGTAAGGACGACACTTACATGGGTTGCACTTGCACCGATCAAATGCCTTGCTTGTGAAGAGTCAACATGGCGTGGTGACTGGATCTAGACACTTGCACAGTCAACACATGTTATAAATGATAATGACAACAATATTTATAGAATACGGACAACAGATTGGTTTGTGGGTGGTGTGACAAACTTGTTTGCTATACCTCTAACGACTCATTCAAATCGAACGATACTCTCTCCACTACGACTCTTTCTTTTCATTCTGTGATTATATATTCTTTGGACGTCCATATATGTTCCAATTTTTTGAAGTGTAGTTGGTGTCATTAAGACGAATACCACCCACGTTATCGAACAAACAGTTTATGGTTGATCAAACAAAGGATTATACCTAACTGTAACGCACATGCAACTAATGCAAGCTTGTGCACAATCAGATATTAAATCTTAGGGGCAGCATAATTCAAGTATATATATATATATATATATATATATATATATATATATATATATATATATATAATATGAAATCTTGATAGAGCTTCAACTAAGGACAAAGTACGTGTGTATAGGTTAAGAGATTATCGTTCGGTTAGCTTTTAGGAATCTGAGATTTGATAATTCTCATTATTTGAAATTTTACGTATGGAATACATAAATTAGTCGTTGGGGCTAACAGATAGACGTGTCGAACTTGTTGTTGTACCTTTTATTTTGTTTTTCATCATGTCCGGTTGATAAGGTTGGAGTTCAGAACTAACAAGTAATAGCGTAATTATATTCATAATAAAATAAGAAAAAGGCTTTTCCGGTGGAGAGTTAAGGCCGTGATTCGCGGACCCCAACCAATTAACTAAAACACAGGTAGATTGGATACGAGTTAGATTAGATAAAGGTCCGGCTTCTCATGAAAGCTCCCATAAATTATGGGAGGCCATGTGTAATTACTGTGTCAATTAGTTCCTCAATCGTGGTCGTTATATGTGACATTTATTTCGTTGCCCGTTATACACTTTTGTTCATTCGCGGTCGTTATATGTGACTTTATTTCGTTGCCCGTTATACACTTTTGTATTGGATGGCTTCGGAATGTATTAAGTATTATTTAAGTAAATGCATGGGTTTGTAGTGTTCGTTGGTACACGTTAGGTTCTATTTTAAGAAAGAGTGTCGATATTTGGATGCGGCGCGTCACCTCACGGCAGTATTTGCGGTTTTAAATTTATTGTCTTAAAACGATTAGAAAAAGTGATTTTCGATAACTGACGGTTGTTTTCGTAATTACCGGTATGATGATTCATATTCTTTGGATTACCACAAAACGTGGTAAACACACAACATTTCAAAAAAAAAAACTCAACAATATGTGGTTAATCCTTTGTAAACACTCAACATTTCAAAAAAAAAACACTCAACAAGTTGTTCTCTTGGCTTCACAAACCTCGCGCTTCCCACGAAGAAAACACAACTGATGTTTGTGAAGCATGTCATGATTATGCGTTAAGCCATCAAACAAACTTTCATGAGAACATAACTCTTGACTGGATTACCAAGAACCCTGATACGCGCAAGACAATTGATGTTAGTAAACAACTGAGGCTTAAGTTGACCTTGACCTTGGTTTGGTGGAGCACTCCCCTTTTTACAACATGTTAATGTAGCCTTTGTGATAACGTCATGCAAGTAATGAGAATGTATTATCTTGATACAAAAACCTGACACCGGCAAATGATGTATAAAATTGATGTGCTTCTTCAAAGGATTTGAAGGACATTCGCACGGAGAGCCGAGAAAAAAACTGAGCGTTGAGAGGAAAGTCATGCTCATCGGATTGAGTGTCAAACCGACCCAAATTCCAACCATATCCGACCTCCGTTTGGATCCAAACTTTCACGTAAATATAGCTTTAGGAGTGTATTAGGGATACAACAAAAAAAATTAGGAAAAAAAACGTCGAATGTGTGTTAAATAATGAGTTTTTTAAGTTCAGGGGGGCAAAATGTTACAAAATTAAAGTTCAGGGGAGGTAACTGTTAACTTTGAAAGTTCAGGAGGATAAAGTAATACCAATGCATAGTTCAGGAGGTCAAACTGTAATTAACCCTTTAATTAAACTTTTTTTATAAAATTCCTAAAAAAAGTTACTAGCTCTTATATAATGCAAGGTTGGCCTAGAAAAATATTTACAAATATATATAGAAGTTGGGGTTTGATGATATCATAGTGAACAAAAAGTTCATATCTCTACTAACATTACACATTTTATGAGTGTTAGCCATAATGATCAGTAAAAAAGAATAAACCTACAAGGTCATAAATTAGAGTATAATGACTTCGACTCTAGATCGTGTGTCTGTCACCTGATGTTTTTCAATCAACTTTGTAAGGCTAATTATGCTCTGCTGCATACACACACATGTATATATATATACACACACACACATGAATTCTCTAGTGAACACAAAGCTTAATTTTTCTAAATTAAGTCCCACAATATTCACCATTCATTTCAAATTGTAAGGTAGATTAAGAAAAAAACGGTTATGCTAATTAATTGTGAGATTAACTGTAAATAAGTTTCAATCGTGAGATTGTATTCAATGGTGAGATTGTAGGGGGCTTAAACTAAATTTGATAAGCTCTGGGCTCACCAGAGTTTGACCATATATATATACATACATATATACATATACATATATACATACATATATAGATATACATACACACATATATATACATATATACATATATATATACATAAAATTAATACCAGTCAAACATTAGTACATATATATATATACACACATATATATACATATATACATATATATACATAAAATTAATACCAGTCGAACATTAGTACATTGTTACAGCAGATTCTATGCATTGAATTAAAGGGAGAGCAAATGTATTATTAAAAGACACACTAGTTTTTTGTATCGATTCGAACTTCGATGTTTAGTTATGATATAAGATCACTACAATCGAGAAGTTCAGGATGGAGACAATAGTAAATTATTTTGGCTTGTCTCGGTGTGTTTGTTTGGTTCGTTCAAAGTTCAAACTATCAAGCCTGAGGTAACATGGAGGGATAAACTAGATTAATAAATGTGTCTTTACTTGACTTGGTGGGGTTGTTGGCCGTTGGATGGGTTGCTTGGGTTGTAAGTTTTGGAGAGCAAAGTGGAGTCACCAGACATAATTATGTTGATGTGTCAATTTCAAGTGAGAGGTTAAGAGGGAAGGTAATTAGGGTTGGTTTGGGTCAAAGCACTAGGGTTGGTTGATCCGGAACAAATCGCTGATGTGATGATCTGCTGTCGTGTCTTCATCAGTAGATTGCACGGTTGGATGTCTAAACATTGGAACAACATCAAAAGTAATTTATGTTGGTGATGTCTGTCATTACCTTATCAACGTACGTATATGTTGGTCATTGGTACCATCAATAATAACGGTAGTTGTTTTGGATTTTCCAAGCGTCTCCAGTAGTAGAGATGTGTGGTAAATAATTAACGAGTCAAATTATTACACCGAGGTGGTTGTAACATCCCGAAATAGTAGAATTTTAAAAATTTATAATCATAATAATAGAACTTAATAATCAAAGACGAGACCGTTACTTCTTATAAAACAAATAAGCGGTGCATCATATTACATCAGATATATCAAAATAATACATGATTACAACAGAACAACAAAATGAAGATAAACATAATCATGTCGACCTCAGTGGTCCGAATAGAGGATCCGATCCCAAGATAAGCGCGCCCGCTGATCACCACCCAACTGGACCTACTGTGGTCCTGAGAAAGATGCAACAATAATGCCTGAGTTTCCATAAGGAAACTCCGTATGCCAAGCTCACCTATATGCATGCAGTAGTACAATTGAACATATCATACTAGTAGCATGTCATGTCATCAACAGTAAGGAAAACAATTCCCCCGAATGGTAACATAGGGCATCAGTCCGACAATCATCATCGGGTCTCCCGAGGAGACCTACCGTAGGCACATACGCTCTAACGGACAAGATGTGACACTCCCCACACGCAGCTACACTAAACATGGGGTTCGGCAAGGAGCATCCGCCAGGTCCGCGCCATAAGAAACAAATCTGTAACTCGTGGTCGAAACCACACCAACGGAGCCGTCGATCGGTCGATCCATCAATCATCATCACAGTAGGTGCCCAGCTGAGGAAAACATAGACAGAACTGCATCGGCCCATCATACAACATAGCAGGAACAACATCGGCCCATCAATCATCATCGTCGGAACAGGATCAGCGGCATCACCGGCACAACATCGGTGGTCCAATCAATACGTCCGGCACATCATCGGACGGTCCAGACCGAAGTCTGCCAGGTCATCAGGCTCTAGGAGCCGCAAACACCAACGTCGCTGCTATAAAAGCAGGGCAGCGACCTCCGTCGCCATAAAGGCCGGTAGTCACCTCACCCCACGACAGTTGCGTGCTCGCACAATCATCATATATTGGGATCCGCGATCCCTCAGGCCTGCTACTTTACAATGAGTCCAATCAATCCATCACATTGGCCACAATCCATACATAGAGGTGACGCGTCCCGAACACCCACACTCTTCCACAAGGCGGTCCCTGGGCAGGCACGCGTAACGCGCCCACCGTCACCTCCCGGCTCACGCACAAGGCGAGGACACAGGTTTTCGTGGACAGAGTTGGCATTCAGAAAGGGAACCATGAATTCAGTCTTGTGCAAAAACGGTCGACCGAAAGTGTCATCTCGGTCGACCATTTCCTCAAGGGAATCGGTCGACCGAACGTCTGAAACGGTCGAACTATTTGCGCAAAACTTAAGTCCCAACGGTCTACCGAAAGTCTAAAACCGGTCGACCGAACGAGGTCAATATCCAGAGTCTGATCAACATCAAATCAAATCTATCGGTCGACCGACTCAGGGGTCTCGGTCGACCGAAAACTAACAGGGAATCCTAGTATTTCTACGTCATATAACGGTCGACCACACACACCACAACGGTCGAACAAACATGCATAATAATCCAGTACACTTAAGTTCCGGTCGAACGACCCCAAAGAACCGGTCGACCGAAACACAACAGACACTCCCAACTCGCCAACAAAATGCACTACCGGTCGACCGCCACGAGGCATCGTTCGACCAGTGAAGGTTAAAGTCGGGAAAATACACTACATCGGTCGACCGCCCGAAGGGACCCGGTCGACTGTTGGTCGTCTTCAACCTCGCGCCAGTCAAGGTTTTACGAGGAAAACGTCGCCGGAGAGGTCTCCGACCTCCCCCGACCGACTAACACAAACCCCTCCACGAGGGTGAGCAACCCAAACACACTAATGAGCGGCATACATCTCAAACACAACGAATCCGCCGGAGCCTCGCTCGCGCCTCCGTTGCCTCTTCAGCAGCAACCCCTTCTCTACGCCTCACGTCCTCTCCTCCGCGACTCCAAACTCAACACCGCTCGCCGGAGCAGCCGAAGTGTCCTCTGGTCTAATGAAGAGAAGAGAGAAGAAAGTGGGAGAGCGATGGATGTATGCAATGGAAGAAGAGGAAGGAAAGAGTGACGGATTTTAGTTATAAAACCTAAAACCAAACCCCCAACAACAACCTCCTCCCTCAACACCACCCTACGGCCCCCCAACCCATTACCTTCCTTCCCCTTCCCTGTGCAATCCACTGTTCATCACTCCTTCCCCATGCAAACCACTTCTTAATCTCCATTAACTCCCTAACCAGGTTTAGGGTTGTAACAGGAACTTAGCAAGTGACATCGCAATTACAATTATATTAGCAATATTAAAACAAATCTTAATGAAATTCGTTAAAGTGCAACTTCCTATGAGGCCGATAGAACAGTCTTATATAGGCAATATCTAATATCATTTTATCTTGATCGATGTTTAAATTAAGGTGCACAATTTGAATACACATAAGACATATCACATGCATGGAACTAGTACGAGTCAATTTCCAGATTCGATCTGCAAATTGTGCATCAAACCCCGAATTAGAACGTCGTACTGATAATTAATGTCAAGAAGTCACAAATAGTCTCTGAACCTCCTCGTAGTTAAGTCATTTTAATTAACATAAAGTCCAAGCAATGCATTAACTAGTTAGCGTTGCTGATGATGTAAATATATATACTGCAAACTTGAAAATGTTACTAACTAAGATTTGTACACGGTTTAATACGACAGGACTGAGTGCATGTTTGATGTTTCTATATATTAACTGACAAGGTAGGCCAACAATACAATCCCAACACGGTTAATGAGCATGACATAATCAACAATTAATCATAAATTTGTTTGCACCCCAGGCAAACATAGATCGAAATCCACTTTTTTTATGTAAAACAAAGAAACACAACGACCTTCTATAGACTTCTAGTACTGTAAGGTTCTAAAAATATCCTTTCACGCTTCTACATAAACAAGAGAGATCAAACTATAGTATATATACAATGATAAACGAAATTATATATTTAAGATTATAATATCGACGTAACAACAGTGTTTGAATTTTACATTAATTTATGCATTATTAAAGATACCTAATGTGCTAGGATATATAGCATTCCTATGATATATTATTTTTTCTTTTTAAAATAAAAAAAGAGAGAGAATCACTTCCTGCATAAATCTACGTCATCATGCATTCATCCTTTAATATAATATCTAAACGTGATTGCGATTGATCAACTTGTTTGGCAGAAACTAACTGTTCACTCTCATGTTTTGTATTAACTCTGACCTTCACAAATTATTATTAAAGTGGATGCTTAGCACAAAAGTTTTGGTTTCTAATACTGGTGATGCCATAACCCACGTTACCCTAATTTGCGTATCATATTTTAATGAAAGAATAATCTAAGGAATAGGTCAACCTAGATCCTGAGGAGATCATAGGTCGCTTTTTTAATTCCAAATATTATCTTTGCTTTCGATATTGTTGTTTAATTGATTGCCAATTTCTTTCGTCTGGATTCTTTTTATCACCGCCACTCTTGGTTATAATTTCCCCCCTCAATCAAACCCATCACTGGTTTATAATACTTTTTATCTTCAATTGAGGCTGCGAACTTTTGAGTTGTTTAGGTTCCATAAATGTTCTGATAATATTCCTTGGGTAACATCTTGTTTTTTCTTATCTTACAAATAAAAAACTGACACAAAAAAATTGGATAATAGTATAGACCTTGATTATTGATCCTTGATATGTAAAATATTGAATGAAGTGATCGTTGACCAATTATGCAGTTTTCAGATGCAAAAACATGTGATGTTTCTGTTGCAGGTTTCTTTATAGTTACTACCACTTACATTTTATTTCATTTTCACTCTAACGGTGATCTCTACTTAATGTAAATTATTGATTTGTAAAACCATGTTTGCCCAATATCTTAAGTGCTAGATAGATTTGTATATGCAAAGTACAAAGATATCATTGTTTACGTAACATTGATTTGTTCACCAAAAAAAAGATGAAGGAATGGAAGTGGTTGATGGCAGTAAGAATCTGCTGCAATGCGATATAAACTAGTAAGAAGATATGATTAGTGCCCTACTAATCACTTATTACCTGGCTAACACTGAGGATGGCCCACACGTTTTTGAAGACCACAATTTTTCTGTTGTACGCATATGAGACCATTGCTTGGAAGTTTCCTATACTTCATTTTAACATTTCTAAATCTTCCATGGCAATACTTAATTATTCACCAAACAATGAAAGGAATGGGATTAGGTGAGCAACTCTTGGGAGGTCAAACTCTGGGATCTCTCTTCATGTGATTGCCAAAAGGGCATTACTATTTAGCAGTCAGAGGAGAAAGACAAGATTTTATAGAAGAATCAAGAAAAAGGACAAAATCTCCTTTCGAGTTTGTGCCCTGGAAATGGTTTCATGTGCTGCTAATTGTTTTGGAGTTTTGGTTTAGGGGGTTTCAACTTTCAACCTTTTATTTTTTATTTTCTTTTTCCTGTGTAGTATATTTCCTCCAATTATTCCATTTCTTTTCAGTTTATATGAAAGATTTTGCAATTAAATACTTTTACTGACATTTATTACAACTTCGATGCCTTTTAACCTCCACTTACCGTAGACAATTGCACATCTGAATTTTCCTGAATCTCTGGTTACAACTTACAATTGCATCTCTCATTAAATTTTGAATCATTCCTCAGGTTGAAGTAGTACAACCTCTACGTTCCGTAGCACAACAGTTCGAACCTAACAACGCCACAAAGGAAATGGTGTGTCATCTAAAAATTTGAACCGCAACATATCTATTCCAAAGTAAGGTTTAGTGCAAGGAAATTCTAGGTTACCAAAAAAACATGAAGACAGTACTACATATACAACGTCTTGAATAATTTGGTTAGAATAATTTGTTCACCGAAGTAAAACTACATATACAACGTCTTGAATAAAGGAAAACATTCTTGTTTACAATCTAACTTCTACACCAATGATAGGTTGGCATACATAGAAAGATATTTTTGGGAGAAAAGCAGACTATTAGCAGTAGATGTTAGATATTTGTTTTGCGTAGATAAAAAGCACAGAAAAGAAAGAAGTGGGGGGATTGGTGGAATAGTTTAATTATTATTCCTGATGATAAAGGACGGGGCCCAGAATTTGAGGTTAGTACGAAAGAGGGATCCAATGACTTCAGCTGCTGCATTGGATCGCAATCTGCAGAATGTCAGTGGCGGGTTGCATCTTTTCACACGATAAGTTCCACGTTTCCCAAATTTGTGTAGAACTTGAACTTAGTTTCTTAATTATAACTAATAGATTCAGTGGAAATTAATTTATAATTGTGTAAAGAAATAAAGAAATACGGAAATTAATTAATTCCGTGAGTTTTTGATGGGCTTAATAAGAAATAAGGAAGCGCCTTTACCGAGTCATGACTTTTGATGTTGTGTTAGACACACATGCATAATAGTGGTATCATAACATAACACAGGTTCTAGCCGGACCCTAATCTAGGTGCGAGTAGAGAGACCTCTGACGATCTCTTGGGTGCCGAAACGGCCTTCCTAGGGTATGCAAGTAGGGGTATGCAAGGTCCGGTCCGGATCGAACCAGTTTGGATTCCAATTTGGAACTTTTGAAAAATTCGGTTCCAATCCGGTCCGGTCCAATTTTATCGGATTTTTCCGATCCGGACCGGATACACACCCCTACCCACGAGTGTTTAGTGGGGCTTTATACCAATACCAAGGTGCGGCTTTCGTTACGTACCTGACCATTAACATTTGGATTTATGATTCCTAGCTAGATAATACCAAGGTAATCCTGCTGTTACGATGAATTAGTTATAACAAACTGCATGTTGTACCAAAAACAAGGAAAATTGGCCTGGGTCCGGTACAAGTCCACATAAATGAGCTCGACGATACTTCTATATATGTGTTCGTTATCTCAGAGAGCCCTTTTGCGACATGAACTCGCTCAGTGAAGGACTAATTGGTGAATCATTGTGGTAAAACTCGACCTGATATTGGGATCGATTAGTCGCTTACAACATTCTATATCGTGTATCTTGTTGTCTGCTATTTAACGATTCTGAAAGAATTATAAACACAATGTTAGAGTTATAGTGATTAGTGAGTTTGTACTGACTTTGTAGAATTAGTAGTGGATTGTAATAGTTAATGGGCCGGTTCTGTGTTGGGCTGATGTTGTAAATTGGCATTGAAGGCTCTAGTGAGTGGAACAGGTATGAAGAGGCCTCATTCTGTGGCTTATTCTGTTGAGGTCACCTTCATCTTTCTCGTAATAAACACCACAGGGGGTTCCTGCTCCAGAAAAATGAGAGAAAAATCAAAATAGGAAATTCACTTTTAAAGAGTTATATTTTCTATTGATGGACGGCGGAACCAGATTTCCATTGATGAAACAATTTTAGGAATCAACTTGAAGGTTAATCACCAAGCCTTGCAGCCAATTTCGATGGTAGTCATTTATTCGATAACAAAATAAAATTCCACAAAGTTAGCCTCCAAACGAACTTCGTGGTACAACAGACGAACAACTAACGTAGCCAAATAGAAACGAACTATCAAATTTTATTTCATATACTCAAAATCATGTCGTCGTTTCTATCTTTCTAAGGCACGAGTGGATCATAATTTCAGCCCGTCAGTCCGAGTCACATTAGAAACAATTTGTTTGTCGAACAAACGAAATATAATTTGTAAATCATTTGCAGTAGGTTTGACTTCAACGAAGATAAACAATCGTTTAAAAATCGTAGACCATATATCAACTATCGTTGGAGGATCAATTAGAGCATGTGGCACATGCCCAGAACAAGTCCAAGATGCATAGTGGAGGGCACGGCCACGACACCGACTGTGTCTATTTGGATTTCTGGTGACGACGGGTCCGTTTGGGAAGTTTGAGTTTTCGGTTGCAGTTTTGAAAAAGTAGATTTTTAGGGGTGAGTTTTGAAAGTGGAGGTTTGATTGTGGTTTGGTGCAAAACTCAAAATCTAGGTGTGGGTTGTTTGGAAATGGCGTTTTCAAATTTGAAGTTATTGGTATACCATTGGCAAAGGAACATGATTAGTTACCTAAGTTGATAAACGAATATAAGAAATTACCCAGTTGATTAAGATCACCGCAGAACGTGAACCCAAACGGAGCCAACATGTTTCACGTAGTGGCCTGTGGGTGGAAGTGGGCAGAGAGGATGATGACCAGGACACCAAACTAATTAAAGCTCTCCTATTGGAGGACCTGAATTGCTTTTCACATGCACTGTTTCCCTTTTCCTTTTCCTTTTTAATTCCCCACACCACTCCAGTCACTTTCCTCGTCATACTTACTGCCTTTTCCTTCCATTTCATGGAAGTCGATGGGAATTGGAATTGGAGTTCCATTAATTATGAGTTGGGTTTCAGTTTCATGTTTGGTATGGGATGGAAGTAATTGTATGTGTCTGTTGGAGGATCATTAACTCATGCTTTTATATGTTTGTGATCTTTCATTATGAAGCATCGTTTCATGTGGATATGAAGCAAACAAGCAGTCATGTATTGTTTTAATTATTTAGGACCAAGTAAGTTGTTCTTTCAAAGAGGGGTGAAATTGGTTCTAAAAAAATTCGAAAGTATATTATCAACTCAATGAAGTTGGACGGATAAAGCTCTAAAACTTCAAATATTATTCAGGCTTGGAAAGTAGCATCATATTATTCGCGAGGGGAAAAAACTACAATTATATAGAAGAGTTACATCCAAGACTTTATAGAGGACTTTATATAGGTGGTAGAAATTAGAAAAACAAAATTTACAGGCTAATTGTAAATGGCACCTAAGCAGAGAGGAAAGTAATCTAAATTCCAAAGTGACACCAAATTAAATAAATTTTAGAAACCAAACTTCGCTAGACCCAGCAAAATAATTTATAACGAGCCTATAATTGCATTGGAATTTTTATAAGGCCAACACAACTGGCAAAGGAAACAACAACCTGTATCAAGCTATAATCCATTTAAATTATTCATTTTTTTCTTCTAAATGTAATTACTCATGTCCTAATAAAGTCCTACTATTTTCACAAAGCTACCATAAAACAATTCCAGAAGACAAACCCAACTGAACTTCTACACCAAGTTAGGAAATTCTCTCCCTCACCAAACCCAATTTCCCCAAACTCAAGCTCCCAACTACCTCAACCACACCAAAAGACAGAAATACCCCCACAAAACAATCAAATCACCACCCCCGCCATTCCATCCGAAAAATCCCAAACAGAAGCGCAGAAACTTATAATCCAAAAAGATTTACAGTAAAAATACACGAATCCTCCAACCAATAAAAAACAACAAAACAACCAACCTAACCTACGTCGACTCCCCGTCGGTTGCGCCGGCGAGCATCTCGGTGACGGCCGCCATAGCCCTGACCTGCATCTCCAACGCCGCGATGTAATCCGATGCCTCGTCGAGAAGCTTCGGGAAAGACAACTTCCGGCATCCGGGTACCAACCTCCCCAGCACCTTCGCCTTCCTCTCGACCGCCGGCGCCGGCGGGCCGGATCTCCTCACCGGGGGCGGTTTTCTCTCCTTCCTTTTGGCAGTCTTGAGGCGGAAGGGGCGGCGAGCGGAAACGAGGATGGCGCGGCTCCAGCGGGTGCAGCCGCGGGCGGCGGAGGCGAGGACGCGGTCGGCGGCCTCGCGGACGGCGCGGCCGCGAGGGGGAGTGGGGCCGGAGCGGACCTGGCGGAGCGCGAGGATGAGCTTCGACGAGTAGCTACGTTGCTCGCCCTCGTCCTTCCAGCGCGACGGCGGGGGTTTCGTCGTCCTCCGACGCTTCCGCTTCGGATCGGACGGTTTGGGGGTCGAGACTGACGCGTCCATGGATCCGGTGAGTTCCGGATTTCCTTTTCCTGCGAATTCGTCAGAAAATGAGTTTCGGTTTAGGATTTTATTTATTTATTTTGGATTTTGTTTTACCTGAAATGAAGGAAATGATCGGGGAAGGAAAGGGAGGGGTGTTGGGTGGAGGGGAAGAAGAGGGGGATATATAAAGTGCGCCTACACGTGTCGCTTTCTGAGTGCGCACATTCAAGCTGCTTCGCTGGATCGATGCATTGGACATGCCACCATCCCTCTTTATCTCATGATTCTCATCCACCATTTCTTTTAATTCTTTTCAGTAAATTATTTACATGATTATTTTCCATGTATTGCTAATTAAATAAATAGATTAATAGTAAGTACGTAGATATAATTCAAAAATAAAAAAAAGGTATACACAAAGAAAACATGTATCTCATCACAAAAGTCAAGGGTGGATGATCTATTGACTAACCAAGTAAATGAATTGAAAAGCGCACGAATAGTACTTTTAGGACGAATTCCATTAAGACAATTAACAGCATCCTTAACAGGGTGCTCTCGGAAATCGTCGTCCAACGCCCCGGGCTTCGACTGGGTTATGCCAAGTGGCACAACTCGGTTTTTATTTTTATTTATTTTTTATTTTTATTTTTATTTTTTGGTTTTGTTTTGTTATTTGTTTTAATAATTTGGGTTTATAATTTGATAAATAGTTAAGATTTAAGTAGTTTTAGTTTATATTTTGATAATAATTAAGGTTTGGATTTATTATATTTTGATAAATGTTAGATTTTCAAGATCCAAACACACAAACCGATATACAATTACTAATAAATCTCAAATCCAAAATAAACATTGGGTTTGACTTCTAAGGGGCGCTGTCACAAACTGGCCCGTCGAGGTGGGCATAAGACGTATGAGTTAATCCCAACAATAACGTTATAGTTAAAGTACGAAAATTATACTGAAATACATCAACTTCTCTGAAATTTGGAATATAGTACTAAATTTAAAGTAGAAAACAACAATTAAACTAAAATATAAATATAAATGATTTTCCAAATAAATTATTAATATTTTTGGTAAATATAAATAATTTTGTCATATAAAAGTTGAGAAAGAAATTAATGATGTGGATGAAAGAGAGTAGGATGACATAAGTCATGGTTAATGAGTGAATAGTGAATGAGAAAAAAAAGATTGGGTAATAATGAAATGACGTCATTTGGAGGAGAGAACATAAAGAAACTGAATGACTTGTGTCATCCGGGTCATGGTTGTGGATGTTTTAAGTGTTTTACTTGTCATTCTTAGGGCTTAATTGTTGTAGGGTGCGCAAATAATGTGCACGTCTTTTTAAAATAAATGTATTAAGCAATACTCTTAAAGGGAGTAAGAGTTGATCCCTAGAAATTTTTAAGGCTTTTACGAGGTTTAGGGCTGTAAATTGGTATGATCAAAACTGTTTGACCGTCCTAACTGAACAGACGGGTAGGTCACAGGTTGTAAAAATCATGATTGTTTAATAAATGAGCAGATAAGGGTTGTGAAAATCATAACCGTTTAATAAATGAATGTCAAGTAATGGCACATGATTTCATCCGTCCGTACAACTGCGAAACATAATAAATATATACAATATTTTGTATTATTATTTTCAAATATACTCCCAAAAATTCAAAGAGTATGATTTTTTGAGGTTTTGTGGACGTTTGATGTTAAATATTGTAAGTATTATAAGTTTAGTTTGTTATCCGTTTATCCATTTGACAGAGTTTTATTTGTTTAACCATTCACCCAATTCTTATATCGATTTTAGTATCCATTAAGTTTTAGCCTTATAAGTTATAATCATTTAACCGCTCAAAACCGTTTAATTAAATAAAACGACTATGATCATGGGTAAAGGTAAAAATAAAATGGTTTCTAACCGAACCATGAACCGTTTAATTATGCGAGTAGGGTCATGTGTAAGTTCTATAACCAGCCGTTTACAACCCTAACGAGATCCTATTTGAATCATTGATATAGGTAATCATAAGTAGAATACTGGCATGTTGCACCACTTCGTCGTAAGTTCGACAAAATCCTTTAAAGCATACAAAGATTAGTTCTTCTCTCTAAATTTAGATGTTATGAATTTGTATCCGAGAGTTGGGGCATAAATTAAAGTCTTTTGAATACTTATTTGCGGTGGAATGTAGTGTTATATCAATAAAATTTTATGTTTTGCATATTCAAGTTAATATTACTTTGCAAAATACTTCAGGTAACATGTTCAAATTAGAAATTTACATATAAGCCTTTTGACTTCACACAAGATCA
Source organism: Triglochin maritima (assembly GCA_963682175.1). Taxonomy (NCBI): domain Eukaryota; kingdom Viridiplantae; phylum Streptophyta; class Magnoliopsida; order Alismatales; family Juncaginaceae; genus Triglochin; species Triglochin maritima. The sequence goes on along the minus strand of OY821774.1, from coordinate 49,803,262 downwards.
ATCAGCCCATTTACAGTTTTGAATTCCAATATTTTGACTATTCGAGACTCAATGTTGCTGTAGTGTAGGGTCAATTCTACCTGAGAAATGTATATATACCTTTCCCAAACCCACATAAATCATTTTCCCATATATCCAACATTTCTGCAATCTTCTTTTTCTTCATAATAAATAATATGCCCTTAAGTAGGCCCTCTTCAACCCTACGAATATTATGATGAATAACCTTTTATGTCATGGAGCATTTCGACGTTCAATCCTTTTCTCTCTCTCACACACAAACAACAAGAGCACCAAATGGCCGCATATGGCTAGATCTGCAGATAGACATGTCACATGTGGCCCAAAAGTAAAACACACATTAATTTCTACACTGATTTGTCCTCTACAAACGACATTACGACACTGTTTGCACCATAATTCTCACGTACATCGTGCTGTTGGCCCCCCTTAACAACATTGTTAGCCTCACTTATTCCCAGAGTGCTTCCATGTGAGGGTGGCTTGTCGTGTAGTGAGGGTGTTTTGGTAATCTGGGGTCGAAAAGAGCTGCAAATCTGCCTCCTGTTGCAGCTTAGCTGCAAAGTACACGTGAGTACTTTTGTGCATTTACTTTTATACCCTTATGATTTATGCAAATTGGTGCAGTGATTTCCCTAGGTGGAAGAGTATTGTTGAGATTTCACACCCCACCTGAGTGGATAAGTGGATCCGTGATGTTCCGGAATAGGTGGATATAAAAGGTGCAAAGCTTCATTCTTTCGGCCATAAATGCGTGTTTGCTTCTCTAATAATCCAAACTCCGAGTTGCTTCTCTAACAACTAATTGCTCTAGTTTTTTTTTTTGTATAAAATAACTGAATTGCTATTCATCGTTCCAAAATTACTTAAATCGCTCCAACAAATTACCATTTTGCCCTTCAGAAACTTAAAAAAAAAAAATTTAGGGGGAGGCGTCTGCCGGAGCCGCCTCCCCATAGGAGTGTCGGGCGTCTGTGTCAGCCGCCTCCCCCCTATGGGGAGGCGGCTCCGGCAGACGCCTCCCCTTAAAAAAAAAAAATTTTGGGTTTTTTTTAATATTAATAGAAAATAGGGTTTACATTATCAAATTTAATATGTTTGTACATTATGTAGTGTGGATTGATTATCAAAAAATTTGAAAGATAGGATACTCATCATAAAAAAATAACAGTACGACAGAGAAACAAAAACAAATACGAAAACAAACGTACGACAGATAAAAAAATACTAATGGGGTTGTTATGTACAGTGGATGGGTAAGATGATTTGGGCTGTGTAGCCGATCCTGGAGAAGAAGGACGAGATGTCAGGCGAGTACACCAGAGCTGCTTGTGTAGATGATGATCACTTGATACAGGCGTGACATTCTCAGTTGGGCATCCCCGACCATGATTAGGTTGATGAGTAGTTAGAGTATTAGTATCTTACTCTTATTACTGTATTCTCGTTTCTGTCGTACACTTACTATTCGTACTTGTATTTGTTTATCTGTCGTACGTTTGTTTTTGTATTTGTTTTTGTTTCTCTGTCGTACTGTTATTTTTTTATGATGAGTATCCTACCTTTCAAATTTTTTGATAATCAATCCACACTACATAATGTACAAACATATTAAATTTGATAATGTAAACCCTATTTTCTATTAATATTAAAAAAAACCCAAAAAAAATTTTTTTTTAGGGGGAGGCGTCTGCCGGAGCCGCCTCCCCATAGGGGGCGACGTCCGCCACAGACGCCCGATCCAAGGGTCGGGCGTCTGTGTCAGCCGCCTCCCCCCTATGGGGAGGCGGCTCCGGCAGACGCCTCCCTCCTATGGGGAGGCGGCTCCGGCAGACGCCTCCCCCTAAATTTTTTTTTTTAAAGTTTCTGAAGGGCAAAATGGTAATTTGTTGGGGCGATTAAAGTATTTTTGGGGCGACGAATAGTAGTTCCCTAAAATAATTGCTCTACTTGTTGGTTGGTTATGTTAATTTCAATTTCCAAACACAACCGTGTATTTGAGAAAATTCAAGTAGACATCTAACAAATTTTGAACTATATAAAACAACCACACATATTAGAACATTAACTTAACTCTAGGAGAAGGCCTGTACAAAATATTGTAGGATTTTGTGTCCTTATGTAGGTATATATTTTAACAAATTTAATACAATCATACAAGATCGATTTCATATTTTCATTGATTTTACGTACATGTATATGTTTATTCTAATATCATGCATTCCTACTCATATTAAAATAAATAAAAGAGAGAGGATCATACACAAATGTTCTTTAAAATCTTTCAGAAGATCCGGAGTTCTGTTGCTCGTCGAATCGCCCGTCGATTCGCCTCCAAGTGATCACCAAACTCTAAACAAGATTAGAGAGAAATTAGCTAGTCAATCAATCTCTAATTAAATTTAAAATCTATCTAATAACACTTTTTAAGCTTCAGAGTTTTCTATCTTCAAAACTTAAAACTATTAAGATATTTTCGTGGTGATTAAGGGAGAGATTAATGAGAGAAAGAATTTATGCATTAAAAATAAACAAGTAGGATGAGTGATCCTTTTATAGGCTCCCAAATCTCTATTGATTTTATTGATTCACCACATGTGTCATTTTTCACATGAAAACCTGACACAACATATTGACTTAAAATCAAGTTTCTTGTTTCCCAGTTTTATGGTGTGACATATATGATGATCTAAGCTAAATTGACGACGATATTAAACACTTAATATCTCAAACTATAAGCGGTATCTAGCTACGCATTATAGTTACCCAATTAGTATAGATGTGTTTGTTCAACTCGAACTAAACACGATCTATTTAGTGATGTAAGTGCACCACTTGTATCCGTTCATTGCCTCATGATATTAAGAATATATACAAAGTAGAAATGTGTCACATTTGTATTATATTCATTTCTTGATTTCTTTAAGCTAATTATAACTATATAACTTAACTCAAGTTACATTGTGCACATTATAATTTTGCTCTATCAAGGGGCCCACTAATATCATCACTCAATTAAGAGGGACAATGATAATCGTTTGACTAGCTATTTTTTTCCAACACAAGTCATGTTCAACCAACTACTGACTTTATCACTATACTCATTGATAACTTTTGACAATAATCAAATTAAACACTTCTTGAGTGAAAAGATATAAGTCTCATATCTTATGATCCAAGACATAGTAAAACATTAATGACACGAAACACAATCTCATAATGTTTTACTTGTTAGGTCTATTCAATATATAAAAGTAATATTTTCCTCTTTTATATACTCGTGTTGTCAATTATTTGTAGAGCTACAACTATCGATGACCAACACGACAATTTTATCTCGGTGATTAATGTTCCATGTTAATTACCATGATTGTGAGTAACTTTTGATTTATGTAAACCATTATCTTTTATAGCTCTACGGTTAAGGATCAAACGTCTATTCCTTAACACTTCCAAAAGACGAATACCATAATCAATGAACAAAATATTTACACATACAATTCATAATAATTGACATATAAAAGTAAAACTTTTAAAATACATTCCTTTCAAACATTTACGAACATCGTTTCTTCTTGTCTTATACTAGCATGTCAGCTAAGTATCTTTAAAACTGATAAATAAAAAAGAAAAATTGTAACACCACATCTAATCAATAAACCCCCAACTCCCAAAAGGCAAAAGCAGGTGGGATTAGGTGCACAATTCCTCCCTAATCAATGTTTAGAGGAATATAATCCACAATCTGTGAGAGGGAGGATTGTGTTTGGTTGCAGTTGAGAGGGACAGAGGCAACTTAAATACATGGGAAAATACAAGACCACTTCTCTTCCCTGTCTATTTATAATTGCTTTCCTTCTCTGGTGTGATGGTCTTGATGTGTTTATACTTGGAACAATTATTTCGAGGTTTTTTACCTTGTCTTTGTCCTCATTATTCCATATCCTCTCCATGTGAGCTGTCAAGTTCTTAGGTGTAGTGTATGATCAATAATTATGGAGTAGTGTAGAGTTGGAGTTAGCATGTGATTTGTGTGAGACAAGAGATGGACCCATTGGAAGACTGCGCCAATGTGAGACTGAGATCACCTATGGCTATGCATGGCTCATCCTAGTTTCATGAAAACTCCATCTTTTACAAATAAGTTGGATAATTTATGATACCATCATAGCACCCATAGCAACAAAACAATGTTAATGCGAAACTTTATCGTATTAACTTGGATTAATGATTGAATCTTAGCATGTTTTTATAAATTGAGATTTAACTTTAAAAAATACAACGTTTTAAAAAAAGGCATATATTCTAGATTTTTCTTCCTAAAATCCACCACACAGTAAGTAGACTGTATTTAATTTTTACAATACTAAGTTACGCGTACTTATGAGCATGTTGTGGTGGACGTTTGGAGATCTTTTTATATTGGCTATGAACCTGTGGCTCATAGTCATGTACTCATGTTAATAGTACCGTTTAATCATTTGCTTATATAAAAAAAATGTTTCTAGAGGGTCACTTCTCAAGGAATGGCTTCTGCAACTTCCATTTAACACGCATGAGTCCCAAATTTTCTGGTCACTTTTCTTAATTATTAAGTCTTCAAACCTACATTTTGAATTAATCTTCCTAAGCATGCATTAGGAAGGTGTTTACGAAAATTCTGCAATATGTTTTCACTTGTTATTATCTTACAATGTAACCTTCCATGATCTCATATTCCAGATGTTATGTTTAAAGAAGTTATATATGTTAGTATATCGAACACTTATTAGGGAAGCCATAACCAAACTAAAGGCTATCGATATGAAAAGGAGAAAAAACTTTAGCTCACATTGACAATCGATTCTCATCTGTGCTCGACACTTTATGAAAAAAGAAACTCAAACCCCATGAAGTAAGCTTAAAGGCTTATCATCTGCCCTTTCTAATAATCGAATTCCAAAAAAAGAAAGAATAAGTGGGTCACATACACAGGGATTTATAAACATTTGCTTCACCTGAAACCACATGATTATGCACCCTATCATGCTGTATTTATGGTAACACACCTTGATTCCTTTCATGACGTGTAAACTTGTTGGTTGCACCTTTGTTGTTGTACGTCTTCCACCTTGCATGTCTGTCTTGGTAGGTTTTTGTTATGATATTCCTACAATATGATTCTTCACAAAATGATTAGTGGGCATTTAATATCTGGCCCAATTAAATATGTAGCAAACAAATTAAGGAAAAAAGAGAAGCCAACTTCCAAGTTCGATATGTTATTTTTAGTGTATATACTATATATATAGTAGTCGATCATACCTTTTCCAAGAAGTGCTAAGAGAATCATGTTAAGAGAACTTTGAAGAAATGGCAATTAAAGTTGAATTAATGCAATCAGTAGTTTAATAAATCACATCTTACCATCATATATTCGTGGCTTTAATTCTTTAAACATGTTCTTCATGTCAAAGTATATTTTTGGCTTCTTCATGTGGTCGACATGAATGTTCCACATTGCCTGCTAAACCCATTAATTCCATGTGTAATAATGCCGGTTTCCATTCATGCACACAATGATGTTCATAATTAGTCAAAAACTTATTGTCGATAAGCATGGAATGATTGATCCGTAATTTTTTTAATTAATAATTTTTTAATCAAAAATTCCAAAACTAAGAAAAATATATATGGGATGATTCACGCTATTAAAAGCGTGATCTGTGAGTGTTTTTTTTTATTTTTTTTAATTAATATCAAATTTTGAAGTTCTATTCTTTACACAGTCTTCAATTTGTGCTCGGAGATATTAATTTTTCTGATCTGTGTGTCTTTCCTGGTGATATTTGAGGTATTTTTTTCATTCTTAATTTGTATTTATAATTATTAATAATTGGTAATAATATCAAATCTTGGAGTTCTACTCTCTTCACAGTCTTCAAATTGTATCCGGTGATATCATTCATCTCCTCGTCGGGCCGCATGTACTATCTTATCAAGTCTTTTGAGTTCTGTCCACGGATGTGGTTCTGGCGGTGACGTTGTCTGATAAAATCCAAATTGTCTCATAGTTCTTTCTGGATAATGCCATGAAATCATCCAGAAATGAATCAAAGGCACTCTCGCGAGCCAATATGCAGCATCAGTAGTAAATACTCGGCCAGGAAGCAACATCATATATTCATTATACGGCTACCAGTTTACATGTTCATCCAACATACATTCAAATTCATTTCTGTAATGTGTAAGACAATTATGTGCGGCACTAACCTCATAAGTCTGTGGGTATTGCTACTTAATAGCAAATGGAAGTCGTGATTCTAGGTCTTCTCCACCTAAACACTCAACATGACCCACGTATCTCGGCCGGGCTACGGGAAATTGAGTCCAAGACCAGTGTTGAAGGAGTAATAATGCACCCTCAATATTCTTCTTACCAGTTTGACATGAAATAGACAAGTTGTGATATAAACATGAAAGCACGGCCGCAACCCAATTATATACTATCGGTTTATCCAACACCTGCAAAAACCTCAAATACATAACTAGAACACCTGTCCCAGAGCTATCAGGGAAAACCATGGATCCGAACAAATCTAAAATGACAGCTCGTGTATATTGTGTCACTTCTTCATCTGTGGGAAAATCCAGGAGATTCCCGTAATTTACCCGCAACCATTGCAAACTAATGCTAAATCCGAACTCTTTGAAAATTTGTAGCTCATCTGCTCCTACCGTTCTTTTACCTTTTTTCATAATCTCGGCATTTATATAAATCCCAAATGAAGTTTTAATTAACTCACGACTGTCTCGATCACTGTGCCAAATTATTGGAATACCAGTGATAGGTAGACCCCACAAACAACTAACATCCTCAATGTTAATCCAACCTCCCCAACCGGTAAGTGGAAAGTGTGAGTGTCTGGACGTCAATGCTCTACAAGTGCAGTAATCAATCTATTGTCTGTCCTTGTATGCTTTATTTGGGCAAGTTGATATAATCCCAAATTTTTCAGTGCTTGACTAAACAATCGTGGAAAATAATTACTAGACGATGTGCACGACATTCCAAAACAGCCTCCGGCTATAATATATTAAAATATATTGTGAAAAATACATCAATTAAAAAAATGTAATTTAAATATTTAGAAAAATTAACACAATATGATTTCTGTTTGTACTTACATTTGTGCAAATATCATTGACTCTGAATATGCAATTTAGTATTCCGAGAAGTGAGGAAATAGACTCTCTATCCACTGCATCATTATACTCACGTTCGTTTTGTACAGAGCGACTTCTACTTAAATGACTCATTTTCACAAAACAACTGTTCAGGAAAATAAAAACAGAATTAATTTTAATAATGAAAAAACAATTTACTCGTAGATTTCATGACAAATTGCATGTTATAGAAATAATGAAATATATAACAATTTAACACATAAATACAACTAATATTTAAAATTTAATTTAACAGAAAATAATAAAAAATCTATTCCAAATACTTTTATTATATAATAAATTTCGTAAATGTACGTTATAAATTTTTTAAATGTATATAAATTTAATTGAATTATAAACAGATACATAAATACAACTGATATTTAAAATTAAATATAATAGAAAACATTTGTGTAATCTTAATTTGTGTAAAATTTGTGTAATATTTAACAAAGTAAAAAAATTGTGTAAAATTTACCCGCGTCCAAGATAAGTTGGTAAAAAAGTGTTGTGCGAGCCCCGAATGGAAGAAAAACTATAAGAGAAGAACTGGTTTTAATCAGATTTTAATTAACAAAGTAATCTTAATTTAACAAAGTAAAACATTTGCGTAAAATTTGTGTAATATTTAACAAAGTAATCTTTCTAAATATTAATCGGAATAATCTTAAATTAACAAAGTAAAATATTTGTGTAAAATTTACCCGCGTCCAAGATAAGCTGGGGAAAAAGTGTTGTGCGAGCCCCGAATGGAAAAAAAACTACAAGAGAAGAACTGGTCTTAATCAGATTTTAATTAACAAAGTAATCTTAATTTAACAAAGTAAAACATTTGTGTAATCTTAATTAACAAAGTAATCTTAATTTAACAAAGTAAAACATTTGTGTAATCTTAATTTGCGTAAAATTTGTGTAATATTTAACAAAGTAATCTTTCTAAATATTAATCAGAATAATTTTAATTTAACAAAGTAAAAAATTGGTGTAAAATTTACCCACGTCCAAGATAAGCTGGAAACAAAATGTTGTCCGAACCCGGAATGGAAGAAAAACTACAACAGAAGAGCTAGTTGTAATCAGATATTAATTAAAAAAATTATAAGAAAAAACACCCACAGATCGCGCTTTTATAGCGCTATCCGTGCCCACGGATCCGTGGTCGCGCGGACCCGCGATCGGAGCATTTTTAATTTTTTTTCTCTCTTGGTTTTGGAATTTTTGATTAAAACTTATTAATTAACAAAATTACGGTGATTGATTGCATATTTTTTCTCATGGAAAAATGATAATTATAGTTAAGAAAATGTGTTATCTTTTTGTAGGACACTCATACCATTCAACAATAGAGTAGGACCCTGTCATCTTCTGTCCTTACGTCTTATATATTCAACAAACAACAGAACTATTTGAAGAGAAAGAAAAAAAGAGAGACAATGATATGTCTTCATAGATGGTTATTTATATATAGGTTTTAAATCAATATAATATGATAATACCCTTCAAATCTGCCAACAAGTTCGAAATATTTACAATTTATTTTTTGTAATATCAGAAACACTCCTACGTGGGCCGGCTCCGTCGGACGCCCGTAAGTTTTTATTATTATTTTATTAAAAGTATGTTAGATATTTTACCAGATTCGAGTACACTGGGGTGTCCGTTGGTTCATTACTGACCTCCAAAATATTATTTTTTATGATTATAAGAGGAATATGAAGAGAGATGTGTGATAGGAGGGTAAAATGTCGCGTTATAACAGTAGAAATGAGAGAATGGCAAAATGGTAATTTCAATGGACGATTTAAGTAATTTTGGGGTGATGTTTAGCAATTCAGTTAGAATTTAATAACTTGACTCTGATACCATACAAGAGATCTACCATTGCAAGCACACCAAAAAGATGCACGAGCTAGAGAGAAATCACTCGTGAGAAGAAAATGAAGAGAAGAGAAATAAGAAAATATATAAATCGTCACATTTAAAGAACTTTCTTTATAATTATTTGGATAATTGTCCATTGGCTTAACCATGTTTGAAACATTTGAAACCCCAGTCTTACTCGAGTTTGATCGCTCAATTATACTTACGAATTTAACACGGCCAGTGTAACGCCCCGAGCCCGGACAACTGATCATCCGCCTGAACCCGGTGCGTTAAGATACGATCCACGATCCTGACCGCTGCGCATTCTGATATTTAAATCCATCTGATAGGCCCATAATTAATCTGAAAAATATAATCAACAATTTGTGAGCTCGACAGCCCGTAAGTACCAACCATCAATCAATCAGAATCATAATCATGTGGAAAATAATACAGAATATGACATTCAGTCAATAAGCACAATCAAGAGGCATGCGTCACAAATAAAATGCATGCATATAAATTTGAAACACTCATTCAGATTCGACCACATCTTGTGCTTCTGAAATCTATCAATCTGTCAGACGCACACCTGGTAGCTCCACACTAACGACAGACAACCCTTTCCTCTCTCGGGTGGCTCCACGCTGTCCGTTAGGCAGCTCTTTCCTAAGTTGCTCTGCTAGAAACATACACACAGCCACAAGACATGTCGACCGAAACACCACCATGCAATCATATGCATATCCATAAAATCAATATTAATGTTCAACATGCATGCAACTACGAATATCAAGAGAGACAGACATGATATGAAACTGAAGAATAACGAATCAGTACTTGCCTCAAAATCTCCATCTTTTTCTTCTCAATATCCTTCTCAAAATTCCATCTTCTCCTAAAACCACACAATCATCCAACAATCTTAATTAGTCCATTAAGATATTTGATTATTACCTAAACTAAAAAAATTCAGGATATTACACCCAGCGTATCCATCCGATTCACGTAAGACTTAAACATGATGTAGGTTCTAAACGTGGGATTGGGATTTGCTATACTAAGAGCACATTTAACAGCGCCCGGGCTACCCCCGGGCGCCCTGCACTCTCTCTCTGCCACGTCAGCTTCTCTCTCTGCCACGTCAGCTCACCCAACCCACCCAAAAAATCCCCTTATCCATGCCCAGGCTACCCCCACCCACCCTACACTCTCTTTCATCCACATCATTTCTTAATTAAACAAATTTAATTCTCACACAACATTTAACAAAATACATTATATATAAATCTAATTCTAATTACATTATAATTATAATTCGCGATATACTTATTATTACTATTAATTAATTAACAATATTAATCACTATTAAACACAAAATTTTGAATATTTGAAATTTGAATATTTGAATTTCGAAACGCGTGTGACTGCACAGTATACGCGTGATTGCACAGTATACGCGTGAATCAAAAGTAGTCCGCGTGAATCTACAGTATACGCGTGAAACAAAATAGTCCGCGTGAATGTACAGTATACGCGTGAAAGAAAAGTAATCCGCGTGATTGCACAGTGTCTAATTTTTTCTCTATATATACCCTACACAAAAATCACCTTACACCCCATATCTCTTCCACAAAACTCAAAACTCAACTTACATCCCATATTTCTCCCACAATGTCTTCTCCGGAGTACAATCGTTCCCTCCCTCCTCCACAATCAAATCCGCATCCACGCTATCCACAACCATATCCCTCACGTCCATTTTACCAACAACCATTCCAACAACCCGACTTCTCCCAGTACGCACCACCATTCCCACCACCTGACCAAAACTCACCATTCCCACAATTCTCCCACTACGCATCCCCAGATCAAAACTTACCATTCCCACAATACTCTCAATATGCACCACCATTCCCTTATAATCAACCGCAGTTCCAGATGTTTGGCCGACCCTTGTCTCAAAATAGCCGCCATAGTATGGCGGACACTGAAGATGAGGGTAACGACGACGATGAGTCCCCACCACGACACACCCCCACACCACCATCCCCACCTCCACAGCGTCGTCACCGCAAGCAAGTCCAAACTGCCAAAGCCAATCCGAAGTTGTGGACCACAGCTGAGGACGAGAGACTTGTCTCTGCATATATGGAAGTCAGTTGCGATGCGGTGACAGGGACAAACCAGAAGTCTACTTCATTGTGGACTAGGGTGAAACGTGTGTACGACATCTCCGTGGAAGGCACAAGCCTACCCGAAAGGAACGCAGAGTCCTTAAAAGGACGGTGGAGGAGAATCATACCTGCTGTGAACAAGTGGGTCGGGTGCTTCGATCAGGCATTCCGACGGAAAAGGAGCGGCCAGAATGACGACGATGTTGTCCGACAAGCGCACGTGATCTACGAGCGAAATCATGGGCCTAGTAAATTTCTTTATTTTGATGCTTGGGTTATGTTGCGTAGGTACCCAAAATGGGAGAGTGTGATCTCCGGAGCTAATGTCGTGCGTGTTGACTGGGAGTTGTTGGTTCTGGAAATTTCTTAATTTTAATCACTTACAAAAAATTATTACCCCACATTTATAACAAACACCCAATCCATTAATAACAAAACCAAAACAAAAAAAAATTCCAATTTTTTTTTTTTAACCAATGGGAGGGGGACACGTGTCCTCCTCCCATGGGCGCCCGGGCGGGTGGCCCGGGCGGGCGCCCCACGGGCGCCCCGCCCGTTAACGGGGGTGCGCCTGGGCACCCGACCAGGGCGCCCGGGCGGGGCACCCCGTTAAGGGTGCCCTAATTAATCACATCTCACACTGAACAAGTTTTGGTGGTCCAAACCAAGCACTAGCTCAATTAAAGGGGAGGTCCCACCTGATTCATAAAAATGCTCACAATATATTGTTGTCTTCTTGTTCTGAAGTCTAATGATTGACTCTTAATGATTCTTCATTTACCCAAAAATCTCCGTCCATAAGAGTGGTTTGGTTCACATGATTCTCAAAAATAGGTCAACATATAGATTAATAATCTACATTCACAATTATCTTGATCGATCATGTGGACTCTTCAAAGGAGAGAGGCTTATACCAATCTCCCGAGGTATCAGTCATTTTTTTTTTAATCTTGTGATAGAGACCACTACTACAGAAAAGGGAATATTCGTCGGATATAAGGGCATATACACGTCGGATATAAGCACACCCCCATCCGACGTATATGTGTGCGTCGTCTATACATAGACGTCGGCCGTCGTATAGCCGACGTCTATACCTAACGAATAGACGTCGGCTGTAATTAGACGCCGACGTGTATTCTTTAATGTATAGACGTCGGTTAATAAACATACGACGCCTATACTTTAGGGATAAACGTCGGGTCAATAATATACGACGCCTATACTTTAGGGATAGACGTCGGCTTACATAGAAAGCCGACGTCTATGCTTTTCTTCAGAGGATTAGACGTCGGCTTATATAAACAGCCGACGTCTATTCCCAAACCTGGACAAAAAAAAATAAATAGGATCCGACGAAATTGTTTTTAGTCATCGTCGTCGTGTACATACAACTGCACCAAATTCGTTCACCTATAAATTTCATCCACATACATCCATATACATCCCACATACAATTGACATTCACAAGCATACATCCACATACATCCACAAGCATCCATACAATTGACTCACAAGCATACATCCACATACATCCACAAGCATACATGCACAAACACAAACACAAAAATACAACCACACAATTGACATTCAACACACTTGCAATTAATTCATTCTAAAATTAAGGCGATTATATTAAGGCATAAAGTGTAGGTTTGTAATACAAGTGCACTTGTTAACTAAATTACAAAAAATACAATTGGCAGTAGAACCTCTTAGTTCGTCAGCATGTTTCTGATGAAATAGCGAGCCCATCGGTCGCGAGTTTCATCGAGCTCTTGTTGCGAGAATGGATCACTATTTTTTGGGAAAACCTATCAAAAAATTACAAGTGTGTTGAGTATTAATAACTAAATATTGAAACTACAATTGAATATACAATTGAATAACGATCTACATTACCTCGGTTAGACATACGTCTTGAGTTGCCACATCGAGGATTTCCTCCATGTATCTCATCACGTAGTAACCGCATTCCGTATTTCCAACCTGCTTCCGGTACTACAAACATAGGAATTCGCTAAATATTTGTTCCTAACTTAATTAACAAAAATGGGATAGAACGTACTCTCATTCCATGCCATGTTATTCCTGATTTTGTGGTTGTTCTCCTACCACCTAAAGCTCTGTAAACCTTAATTGCCCTGAGTAGCACAAGTTAAAATATCAATCAATAATACTAATAAAAATCCACGAATTACTTTATTCACGACTAAACGAACTTACATATTTAGAAGTTTCTTTATTGAGTCCCTTGGTTTATTCGACCCCAACGGATCAAACCAATATGCCGAATTAGTCGTTGGGCATACAACGACAAGCATCCAATGAGCCCTGTGTTATATATATAATTAGAAGTTTATTACAAAATAAAATTTCACTTTGAATTACAAAGTTTACCTCTCATGATAAGGGAGCAGATAATATTTCTTGTCTTCTTCTTTAAAGAATGTCCCTAGTTGACCCGATTTATCGTCATTCCCGTATATATATGTAGATGGACTGATAAATCCAAATACTTGATCCTCGGGAAAGATTGACCTTCTGGCGTCGTTCGGGCATGCGTGTATCTTCCTATATTCCATTCCCATAGGGCACAACACTTTCTTTGCATCATAAGTTCTATCTGGCAACTCATTGTCATCTGGAAGCATCTCTTTCACTAACTTCAACATTGATGTGAAACTCACATCGGACCAACCATTTCCAGCTTTTAAATTGTACAACTTCAACACCGCTGACAATCTAGTGAATTTGGTACAATTCTTATACAACGGCTTCTCATTGTCACTCAACAAATTACCAAGTAAATCGGGGTTGGACGAAAACTTTTCAGCCATATCCTGAACCATTTCCTCTAAGTGATCTTCCACACTAACATCTTCTCCATCATTATTGGAACGACTACATGATTCATTTTCGCCGTGCCATATCCACCGTCTGTAATTTGGGTCGAAACCTTTCTCAAACAAATGATCTTTCATTTTCCGAAAAGTCAACACTGACATATTATGACACTTATTGCACGGACAATACGCCATGTCGCTGTCTTTCATTTTCTTAGAATGTTTTTTGGCAACCTCTAAGAACATATTCACTCCGTTCTCATATTCATCACTCAATCTGTTTGAAACTATCCACTCTCGATCCATTTCAATCTAAACAGAGGCAAAAATGATAGTTATTATTGCAGAACATAAATAAAATTTCAATTTAAAAGAATGTGTACGTAGATGAGAAGATTCGGAGACATTAAGATGAGAAAAGAATGACTCAGAGGAGAAGAGATGAAGTCCTTAATCTAGCGTGGAATAAGGAAGGTTAGAAATCTAACTAAACAATCAAGGCCAAAACAAACCTAAAGTCCACTATAGGTCCTTAGTAATAGACGACGCCTAACTTCGAGGTCCCACCGAGGACCACTAGTCTGTAGGAAATCAAGAACCCGGAGGTCCCTAATATCTCAGGGAGACTAGATGGGCAACGACGTTCAGGCCGAAAGGGTCTTAAACATCGAGGACCACTAATCTATAGGAAATCAAGAACCCGGAGGTTCCTAAAATCTCAGGGAGACTAGATGGGCAACGACATTCAGGCCATAACGGTCTTAAACGGTTTCCTCTCCTTAATGCGTCCGAAAATCCTAGGGGCCAACGTCTAATTGATTTTATTAAGGCTCTTTTATTAAGTGGTTTTTGGGCCAAGGAAAGGGTGATGAAATCCCCCACCTCATCTCCTATAGGTGACTGCCCCCTAAGTGTTTTTCATACCTTAATCTAACAAACAACACACCAAACAAACACTCACCTCACTCTTGTTACAATGCAAGTCCTACTAACTAATGCGTGCTTTCTAATGAATGATGAGTGAAAGATAGTACGTACCTTACGCCAGCAATCTACGACAGAAAGCGTAAATAATAGAAAATACAATGCATGCAAATCCTATATGATGAATGACTTAACAAATATTGTCTAATCTTTTGCTTTGGGTTATTAAAGGCCAAGTTGTTTAAGGGGGGCAATGAGTTATTATCATAATATTAAAAATTCAATAAATTAAGGCAATAAACATTTAAAATATTAAAATCAAGTATTAAAACTAATTACATGAATTGACAGAAAAACATTTGAAACACAAACTATCATGTTATTAATAATAATTGGGAATAAAATTTTATTGAAATTTTGGCAGAACCTCCACTTAAAATTTAATATGTAAAATTCTTCAAATCCTGAAATCAACAAGAAAATCCTAATATCTAGGTATCTAATCACATTCACATCTAGTTATCCACTTAAATTTTATTCAAATCCTAATATCTAGTTATCTAATCACATTCACATTATGTATTTCTCTACTCAATCCAAACCAAATTCTTAACATAATCCAAACCAAATCAATCCAATGAAAACAAAGTTTGGTTAAATCATCCAACCAACCCAACTCAATCCAAACTAAATCAATTCAATGAATATGTTTATCAAATATCAACACATAACACACATGCAAAAAAACTCCGAGAAGAAGTTGTTTATCACGTCTACATGTCAAGAGTGTACATCCACATTGAATCGATATCTAACCAATATTTGCACTAACCCTAATTTGGCGTTGGATTCTTGGTCTAAACTAATCCTAAATTAAGAATCTAAAATTTAGGACGAACCAGAGGAGGGAAAAGTTGTATTGCCGGAGAAGCTCTTTGTGTTTCCCGAAGACGTCGCGGAGGAGACGGAGCTACATGCGGAGGAGGCTAAGTTAGAGAGAATATGTGGAGAAAGATGAACTTAAAACAAGAAAAAACGAACTTAAAACCTACATGTGGAGAGAGACGGAGGAAGACGAAGGAAGAAGGAGAAGAGGGCCGGAGAAGTGGAGGAGCGCTTGGGAGCTCGCTGCGGTGCCGGAGACGGTGCGGATCGGTCGGAGGATGGTCGCGGAGGAGAGTTCGGTCGCGGGACGGCTAGGGTTTGGGTGGGTTTCGACTGAAAAGAATGAAAGAAAACGCGTCTGTCCGATTTCTTTAAGACCTATATACGTCGGATGTTACATAACACCGACGTCTATACCTCGACGTCTATGTGGATAGACTATAGACGTCGGTCTTAAATTACGTCCGACGTCTATAGGCCGACGTCTATACCCTATAGACGTCGGATTCACAAGGTACTAAAACACCGACGTCTAAAGGTCGACGTCTATAAACTATAGACGTCGGCTAAACGTGTTATTTCAAAACCCGACGTCTATAGTGTCACATAGACGTCGTCTTCCATTTCAGCCGACGTCTATGCTGTCCTCTCCACAATAGACGTCGGCCGTTACAACGGCCGACGTCTATTGGGCGACGAGTAAAGCCAATTCTGCACTAGTGGACCAAGCTATGAAGTTTCGTGTGCATTCATGAAGATATGGAAAATGACATTGCTTCAATAAAAACATCCAAAATAAAAATAAAAATGAGGTTCTAAGTAGCACTTCATTGGTTTGGTTACTTTAAATAAACCAAAATGACAATAACATGTTGCCCCGTCGAGAACATTGAAGCCACTAGAGATTTGTAAGCACATGCATGTCCCTCCATATCAAAATTTAATAATGTTGTTCATTAATTAAAATGAAATGATGTTGATGCGTTACTGTTGGGCGATGGCTAGTTAATTTGTTAATGGTTATAGGCTAGTTTAGGTGGTCTGCTAATTCTAGTCGTGACGATATGTGAGCACATGGGCTCGACTAAAGAGGCAGCTTTAAAATTAACAACAAAATTGTGGATAAGGTGTGCCTAAACCAATGTCTTGTTTAAGTATTGCAATTTGTAACCAAGAAGACATCTCTTCGTTATTGTGTTCAACATTTTAAACTTATACATATCTGTAAAGTGTAAATCATAGTTGTAATTTTCGCAGCATACTTTTTTTTTGGATGTTTCAACTTTCAACGATGTAGCGATCATATAGGGGTACTCTGAAGTCTGAACTATAGTTGTAATTTACAACTAAGTTTGAGGTGAAATCGTAAATAAAGAACATTAGAACTTTATTTCCTTTGAAAATATACTTAAATCAGGATATAGCAATTGTGTACGAAAAAATTACGTTATAACATCTTATTCCAAATCTCTTCTACTAGACGCGGAAATTGCTAAAGAAATTATTAGATTTGTGTATTCAAATAATTATTCATGTATGACAGTTTACGGGAATATAGCATTACTGCCAAACTACAAAAAAAAAATTGAAACTCTACTACTGGATCGAGGATGGCTGACAATTTTCTTTGAAAATAACGATAAAATTACAGAATTCCTACTTGACTACAAAACTTTCGCATATTAATAATAAAGAAAAATTAAAATTTCGAAATTTAGGAAAAATTTTTTTTTTTTCGAAAACTAGGTGGATCGCCGGTGGGAACCGCGATCCGCCTTCCCGCAAAAAAAAAATTTTTAATTTTTTTTAATTTTTTTAAAAGTTTTCTGTTTTATTTTCTTTATTTCTGTTTTTCTTTTTTATTATAATTATTTTTAATCTTTTTTGAAATATTTTTTTTTCAAAATATGTTTTCTAATTTATATTATTTTTTAAAAATTTAAAAAAATGTTTTAAATTTTTCAAAAATTGACCTCCAAATCAAGTCGATAACCCGGCGTATTGAATTGTTAGGGTATTTTATACAATAAAAAAATAAAATTTCTTTGTCAGAATAATAAATTATTTACAACTAAATATTAAACAAATACTAAAATTAATTAAAACAAAAAATTGAAAACATTGTCAAAAATTCGTAAGGGGTACACACATTACAAACATGTTTGGAAGTCGATAGAGCAAAAAATTTAAAACACAATTAAATTTTGTTAAAAAATATTAAAAATTACAAAACATATTTTGAAAACAAACATGATAAAAAACATAGTTAAAACGATTTTAAAAAAATCACAACATCAAACACTACAACTAAAATCCGTGACTTTTTTTTTCTTTTATTGTTTTTGATTTTATGTTTTGTTTTTTTTACAAATCATTTTAAATATGTTTTTTATTATATTTGATTTCAAAATAGTTTTGTAATTTTTAACATTTTTTTTAAAAAAATTAATTGTGTTTTTAATTTTTTGCTGTATCGACTTCCAAAATGTTTGTAATGTGTGTACACCCTACGAATTTTTGACAACGTTACCAATTTTTTGTTTTAATTAGTTTTATGGTTTGTTTAATATTAAGTTGTAAATAATTTATTATTCTGACTAAGAAATTTTGTTTTTATATTCTATAAAATACCCAAACAATTCAATACACGTCGAGTTATCGACAGGATTTGGAGGTCGTTTCTTGAAAAAATTAAAAACAAAATTAATTTTTTTTAATAAATAATATCAATTAGAAAAACATATTTTGAAAAAAAAAGATTTTAAAAAAGATTACAAATAATTAAAATAAAAAAGAAAAAACAGAAGGAAAAAAAACTAAAACAAAAACCGAAAAAAACAAAAACAGAAGAAAATAAAAAAAGTCTCGGATTTTAGTGTGTTTTGATGTTTTGATTTTTTTTAAATCGTTTTAACTATGTTTTTTTATCATATTTTCTTTCAAAATATGTTTTGTAATTTTTAATATTTTTTAAAAAAAGTTAATTGTGTTTTAAATTTTTTGCTGTATCGACCTCCAAACATGTTTGTAATGTGTGTACACCCTACGAATTTTTGACAACGTTTTCAATTTTTTGTTTTAATTAATTTAGTGTTTGTTTAATATTTAGTTGTAAATAATTTATTATTCTGACAAAGAAATTTTATTTTTTATTGTATAAAATACCCTAACAATTAAATACGTCGGGTTATCGACGTGATTTAGAGGTCAATTTTTGAAAAACTTTAAAACAATTTTTTAAATTTTTAAAAAATAATAGAAATTAGAAAACATATTTTGAAAAAAAATTATTTCAAAAAAGATTAAAAATAATTATAATAAAAAAGAAAAACAGAAATAAAGAAAATAAAACAGAAAACTTTTAAAAAAAATTAAAAAAAAAATTATTATTTTTTTTTTTTGCCGGGAAGACGGATCGCGGGTGGGAACCGCGATCCGTGCCCACGGTTTCCACCCGCGATCCATGCCCACGGTTTCCACCCGCGATCCGTGCCCTACGGATCGCGGTTCCCACCCGCGATCCACCTAGTTTTCGAAAAAAAAAAAAATTCCTAAATTTCGAAATTTTAATTTTGTTTTTATTATATAAAAAAATTACGGCCAGACGGGCATATATAATAGGAAAACGATTAGTGGACGCTAGCGTTCGGGACGCGCGCTTATGTGGCCAGCCCAGTCAGCAGACGCGTTTGAGTTGGCAGTCTCCACAGAAAAAGTTTATTTTTTATTTTATTCCTCGTTTCGTACAAATGTCTACATCCCTCCATCCCTCATTAATGCGTCTCAAATCACTCATTTTCCATGAACATTTTGGCTCTCCTACACAGCACAGGAGACTTGTTATAAATCTCAACATGCGTCTTCCTTTTTCTTCATTTCTCTTCTGTGGTCCTACCTCTATGCTTTGATGGAAATCGTTCATGTGTCTTTCCAAGTGGAGCAGCCGACAAACGTTCCTAAGGAGGGGATGTTTTTCCCCTCTTTCGAAGAAGCCCAAACATTTTACGTTGCTTATGCCGATTCTTGTGGTTTTTGTGTTAAGAAAAGGCATCACACCCGTTTGTTTGCTACCTCTGGGTCAAGTGTTAATGTGCTGGAACGAGATGCAATGGTGTCAAAGCTTCCGAGGATTTTGGCGTGATGTTCTACTGTTAAAAGTTCAATCAGAAAGTTCTATGCTTTTGCGTATAATTCCACATATACAACAAACAAGACCAAAGTCATCCTTAAGAATGTAGGAATGATCACATTCTTCTTCATTTTCTTCATGTACAGCAGTTGTATGTCTGTTCGGAATAAGAAGTCAGTCTGTTCGGAATATGTTGTGTGTCTGTTCGGAATAAGAAGTCTGTCTGTTCGGATTAAGTGGTGTGTATGTTCGAAATACTTTCTGTTCCATTTCTGCACAAATTTTCAACATAATCTGGACAAACATTTTACATAAACTGGACAAACTTTTTACATAAACAAGACAAGTTTTCTACATAAACAAGACAATCTTTCTACATAAATAATACAAACTTTCTGTTCCGTTTGTAGACACACTTTCTATGCTTTTGCGTGTAATTCCACATATACAACAAACAAGACCAAAGTCATCCTTACAAATGTAGGAATGATCACATTCTTCTTCATTTTCTTCATGTATAACAGTTGTATGTCAGTTTGGAATAAGAAGTCTATGTGTTCGGAATATGTTGTGTGTCTGTTCGGATTAAGTTGTGCGTCTGTTCGGAATAAGAAGTCTGTCTGTTCGGAATATGTTGTGTGTCTGTTCGGAATAAGAAGTCTGTCTGTTCGGAATAAGAAGTCTTTCTGTTCGGAATAAGAAGTCTGTCTGTTTGGATTAAGTTGTGCGTCTGTTCGGAATAAGAAGTCTGTCTGTTCGGAATATGTTGTGTGTCTGTTCGGATTAAGTTGTGCGTCTGTTCGGAATAAGAAGTCTGTCTGTTCGGAATATGTTGTTTGTCTGTTCGGAATATGTTGTGTGTCTGTTCGGAATAAGAAGTCTGTCTGTTCGGAATAAGAAGTCTTTCTGTTCGGAATAAGAAGTATGTCTGTTCGGAATAAGTAGTCTGTCTGTTCGGAATATGTTGTGTGTCTGTTCGGATTAAGTTATGTGTCTGTTCAGATTAAGTTGTGTGTCTGTTCGGATTAAGTTGTGTGTCTGTTCGGAATATGTTGTGTGTCTGTTTGGAATATGTTGTGTGTCTGTTCGGATTAAGTTGTGTGTCTGTTCGGAATAAGAAGTCTGTCTGTTCGGATTAAGTTGTGCGTTTGTTCGGAATAAGAAGACTGTCTGTTCGGAATATGTTGTGTGTCTGTTTGGATTAAGTTGATCCAACCTAAAAGTTAAAAACAATATTTTATTATGATAAGTCTGGACTCTGCACGAATAAAGGGTCTGCACGCTGTCCTAGGGTCTGCACTATCTGTGTATTGGGAAAAGAATCGTTCAACCTAAAGAACCGGCGTTTTTAAGAAGACCAAAGCACGTGAAGAGAAATTTTGCTGACTGGACGCTGACTCAACACGTCCACGTAAGGCGCGTCCGTGACGCCCGCGTCCGTGTATAAGGACTCTATATAATATAGCAAAGGTAGGATAATGTGTATTTGGACTAGAAATTTGGATGGTTGGAAAGATGGAGAACACGTCATAATTATGAAATGGGAATGCACGTGCACTGGTCACCACACTAATCATTTAGACCAACAAACCAATAATTAAAATTTTGGTTGGAACACGGACAGCACTTCTCCTCCTGTCAACCACAAAATTTGTTTATCCACTGCATAAATGATAAAACCCTAAACTAGAAAAGAGTCTCCTAGAGAAGACATATGTGATGCCATTTTTGAACCATTTTGTGTAGGTTTGAGGTGTGGCCTATCACTTCAACGTGACAACATCCTCACAATTCGCAAAACTATATGTGTTTATTGTGTTGGTGTAATTCATAATATATTAATTTGTTTCAAATCACCAATGCCGACACACGAGACACCATCTTAAGTTATATGAACATTATACAAGAATAAAATATAAATATATGTTTATGATTATTCTCATTATTCACATTCTTTTTAGAAAATAAATCATAAACAACTAGATCTTCAAATTTAAAAATATATGTACCTTGAGTTTTGACATGGTACCTTCCTTCCAACTGGCCTGATGGTGTCGGCCATCGTGCAAGGAGTAAGAGTGTAAGACTATGGATGCTAATTAGTTGTACTATTTAGGTTTCTTAATTTTGTGAAAGACGGGATCTGTTTGTGTATATATATGCAAATGGACGTGAATCGATAGGTTCTGCAACAGTAGGTTTTGGATGTGTGTTTTGAGGACAAGAAGTAAACGGACAGAGGCGTTTGATTAAACTAGTGAGTTGAGTTTTTTTTTGGGGTTAATTACAGTTTGACATCCTAAACTATGCTTTGGTATCACTTTGTCTTTCTGAACTTTCAAAGTTAACAGTTACCTCTCCTGAACTTTAATTTTGTAACACTTTGCCCCTCTGAACTTCAAAAAAGTCATTATTTAACACACATTCGACGTTTTTTCCTAATTTTTTTATTGTATCCCTAATACACTCCTAAACCTATATTTACGTGAAAATTTGGATCGAAACGGAGGTCGGATATGGTTAGAATTTGAGTCAGATTGAGTGTCAAACCGACCCAAATTCCAACAATATCCGACATCCGTTTCGATCCAAACTTTCACGTAAATATAGGTTTAAGAGTGTATTAGGGATACAACAAAAAAATTAAGAAAAAAAGGTCCAATGTGTGTTAAATAATGAGTTTTTGAAGTTCAAGGGGGCAAAGTGTTACAAAATTAAAGTTCAGGGGAGGTAACTGTTAACTTTGAAAGTTCAGGAGGGCAAAGTGATACCAAGACATAGTTCAGGGGGTTAAACTGTAATTAACCCCTTTTTTTAAAAAATTGGACAATTGCGTTAATATAAAAGGTTTAGTTTGTAACACAACTATTCCCAAAAGCTACAAGAGATGTCTTTGGAAAATAACAAAAGACAAGCCCTCAACTCATATTGTTGGCAAGGTCCAAAAGATAAGTGCAAAGAAACGGAAAGGCAGCAGCAACACGAACACCCCTTCTTAGGTGTCGGCCGTTTCATCGAGGAAACATATTTGTTCTTCCGCAGCGACTACTCTAGCCTCCTCTTCATGCGCTAACTCCTCCATCCGAGCATAGCGGTGAATCTCCTCGATTTCGCTTGCCGATGGATCGATCGGAGTTTGCTGGAAACCACCATGTTGATCATTCAAATTCTGTATTGAGATGGTGTGCGCGTGATTGTGGATTCTGGACGTGACAGTGGCCAGTGGAAGTGGGCTGTAATTTATAATTCTAGTCATTCTGATTCTAGTTTGAACCAGGTCTTTGTTGGGAGGGAGATCTAAGATGCACTAACACGACACAGATTACACACACCACAAATTATAGAATATTGATTTTGGCCAAAATCTGCTAAGATTTTGGTGGGTCGCGTATTAATGTGTATTTAGTCCATTTTTGGTATTTGTTTAGTCCCACATTGGGGGATTATCCATGATTGCTTTTTTGGCTATAAATAGAACTCTTAATCTTCTATTGTAATCACTTCACATTTTGAGTGACTATTCTACCTACTAGAAGTGAAGCATTGAAACACACACTAAAGTAGGAGGATGTTACTTGAATTGTAAGTCATTTTAATAAAAAATTCTTTATCATGTTGTTTGTTTCATGTTGTTTGTTTTACTTTGTTTAATTTTATTTCATTAGTTTTAGTAGCTTAGTTAATATGTTTTCCTTGCTTAGTTTAATAATTAGTTTAATGTGTAGTGAGTAGTTTCATCCCCTTTAGGGGTGGAGTTGATGTTCATACATGCATTAGAGAATGGAATGAATGCTTTATTTACAATGTGTTGATAAAACATGAATGTATGTTTGCTTGTTTAGGATAGAACTTATAACTTGATGAGTTTTGCCAAAATGATTAGACACCTCTCATGCTTGTTTAAGTTCTGAAATAAACAACTTGTATATGTAAATGTTAATCAACTAGGTTGGTGAAATAATTGATAAGTTTTGCCATAACATTTAGACACTTCCTATGCATGATAACACCATCTTTATTTGTGCTTAAAGAATATGTTCAACACCCACCTCTTTGCATGTGTGCACTCACTCCACCCCTTAGGGGTTTTCTATTTCTGAATTCCAGCACTTATTTAGTTCTTAGTTTAGTTTGGTAGTTCATCGTTTATTGCTTTCGTTCGCATTTCGTACTTCGTAGTGTAGTGTAGTGTAGCGTAGAGTAGGATAATCAAACTCTCTTCTCCATTTTTTGCCACTTGATTTCTGATAAACAAGAGGCTGCTCACCTCCCTGTGGACGACCCGTATTTGTCACGTCTTCACCGACGCCGTGCACTTGCGGTTTAAATTAAAACGTTCAACACCTATATCCTTGGGGGGGGGGGGGTCTCCTACGGGTTTCCTTTCCTTGAAGTTCTTCTCCAACAAGAGAAGTCTCCGAGATTACAAACGATTGGAAGCAATATGTCTCCCAAAGCATTTTAGATCTCTCTCTAGTTTAATCTCTCTCAAAGAAATAAGTATTGTATGTTGTGTTACAAGATTATGGTGAAAATCCTATTTATAATGGGCTAAAACCGTACACAGAATCATTCAGAACGTGCATAACTGTCTGAAAATGGTCTACCAGAATGCTCCATCGGTCGACCGGTTTTCGGTTAGTTCGCGTAACTGCCATGGGTCGGTCGACCGCTCACCCCAAGCCGGTCGACCGTTCCGCGCTTCTGTGCAGCGCCTGAAGCTCCTGGATTTGTTCGGTCGACCGAGTGTCCAACACCGGTCGACCGATCTGCATGCTGATTTCCATCTTGCAGCTCTTGTCACTTTTCGGTCGACCGTGTGCCCAACACCGGTCGACCGAATCTCGATCAATCCTGAGACCCAAATCTCCTGGCATTTTTCGGTCGACCGAATTTCCAGAACCGGTCGACCGATCATGATCTGATCCGAGCCCAATGGCTCCTGGAGTTATTCGGTCGACCGAGTGCCCCGCACCGGTCAACCGATTATCTTAGATTTCCTGTACATAACACTTCTATAAATCAATTCCAACAGTCATCTGCCCCCACACTTTCGTGACCCTGTCCAAAAAGAAAACATATCGAATCATTCTTTCATCAATTGCAAAAATGAAACGGAGGTTTGGTGGAAAACTCAATTATTTCTCTCCTTTCAAAGGGACCAACAAAAATAATTGATTAAATTATTTCATTCCACGGTATCTAAATCGAGTTGGTTTGATACATGTAGACGGAAAATTTTATTTAATCCTAACGATATGTTCAAGTTAATCGTCATTCCTCTTTCCCAGAATTGTGTTGCATATGAGCAAGTAAAAAAAAAACTATCGTTTCCAAATCGATTGCACATATTGGGCACATAGGATCAATTTGGATCCCTCGTTTGATAATGTTGTCTCTAGTTAGTAGCTTGTGTTCATATAGAATCCATAAAAATATTTTAACTTTTAATGGACTATATGATTTCCATATTTGTTTGTAGAGAGGATAATTTCCTATCCTATTAATCTAGGATGACTTGCTGCTAGTGCTTTTCTTGTTGTACCAAGGGTCAAACCAAAAAAGATTGATTCCCTTGTTGTGCCTACCGAAACCTTGCAGTAGCTGCATAAGGTTGGGATCCAAGCTATTAGATCCCTAAAGAAAGGGGGTAATACTTTGTTTATTGTTAGGAAAAATACCAAGGGTGCGATTGGAGTTTTGATATTTGTTACGAATGATAATTTTGCCCAATGAGTTTTTACCAGAAATCAGATCCTATAATTTTTTTATTCTCAAGCTTAGACCGTGATTGTCGATATTTAGTACTCCTAAACAGCCCGTTCATTTAGATTGACAAAGTTGTTGTCAATTAACAAGTTTTTTGATTTTGGAATGTTCTGTTGAGCTATTACATAGAAAGTTTTTTCTCAGTTGATCAAATTCTTTTATTACGCCTTTAGGGGTTTTGAGGCATGACATATAGTAAGTTGTCATTGGAGTTAGCACGGTGATGATCATTGTGATCCTTCCTCTATGGATAAATGTTTAGTTGCCCAACTTCATAATTTGATTTCCATTTTTTGTATTATGTGGATCCATGAGGATACTTGAATGGCTGCGTACTCTTTGTACACCCAAATTTTCGTGAAAATGAGATGATCTTTCTTCTGGTACATGTATTCTAGTAATACTAGATTTTTCAAAGTTTATTCTTAGCCATGAAATGTGCTCAAAGATCACAAGTATCCTCTTAATGTTTATTATATTTTCATCCGTCGGTTTTAGGATAATGAGCAGAAGATTTCTCCAGATTAGGAGGATTAGAACTCTTAGAATTAAGGATGATAATTTCGATACTGAAGTAGTAAATTTTACCTCCAACATGAAGTACATCATCTTATATTTTTCACTCATCATTTTGCTTTAAAGAGCGAGCACAGTACTTCTTACACTTGGGTGACATGTAACTTAATAATGACTCTTATTATCTAAAACCTTTCCATAATTGGTCGTTGCACGAACCATGTTTTAAGTGTAATTTATTTCAACGTATAATGATATAAACATAATGATTCAATTACCCTTTTACTTAGCTTAGCCGCACCACATTTAAAGCCGCACCAGTCACCACATTATTATTACAAGAATTATCTTTGACATTCTTTACCTCTCGTTATTAAGACGTTGAGAGAAGTCCACAGGCCACAATCGGGTACGAAACCCTAAAGACGAGTATATATACAATTCGAACCACAACACTCCCACAAACGGCGATGGTCGACGAATCAGGTACTTGCCTGCCTGCCCTCCGATGGGAAGAGCGATCCACCACCCTGTCCTTGGGTTGCTCTTCTCATCCGTCCCCGGCGAGGTCGGGGCGAGGGCGAGATGGAGGTGACAGGAGGTTTTGAGTCGCTCCGCCTTGTCCGCGGACCATAAGACGGAGCGAATTGTTTCTCCCACATTCATTTCGATTTGGATTTGGAGTCCGATGATGGCATGAAATCTTTGAGACCTGATTGCTTGCTTTGGCATTTGATGACATCATAAGCATAACCGCTGAGGACTCCTTCCATCCCAACTAACTATTTGAGGTCGTGAATTTAAGTTGATTAGTAGTGTTTCGATTGATAATCGTTCTAAATTTGAAAAAAAAACTTGATTGACTTGACTTTTACGTGTAGAGTTCAATTGATTATGTGTGATTTTTTTTGTGCGTGTGTCAAATTGTGTCTTATTTATCTTCATTAGTCGTAGTCACGAAAGTAATTAACTACGAAAGTTTTTTTTTCTGCCTCAAGTTTTTTTATATCATTTCAGGTTGTGTTGAAGACTGATAGACCTGATTTCATCTATTAGTAAAATGAAGTGATTTGGGTGATGAAATGCACTGGGCTCAGATTCAAACCTGATGCAAATGCACTTGCCTAGAAAGCATTGTCTGACGAATACAATAATAATGTTCTTGTTCGGCAAAGTTTTGATTAGTTTTCATGTGCCTGAGGCCGGGCGCTTCCTCCTTAAGTAATGGGGTGGCGTGGTATACCACGAGAGAGGTTAATGAATTCGTGGCACACTTATGTTTGGTGTGTAGGCGCAAATCAAACTCTTATTAGTCTTATATGCCATGGCTTCTCTACTGTTAAATTTTTGGTAGCATGAAGTTTTGGTTTGCTTAGGACATATTCAACATTTCTGTTTTGATAGTTTTTTATTGGGCAATTCAGTGCTCTGCTTCTGGTTTCTTTTTTTTTCTTTTTTTAATCTTGCTCAAGTTTCAGGTTGTCGCCCGGACCAAGTTGCAACCAGGTTTTGTTCTGATTCTTTAGGAGTTGCTGATCACTGTTGCTGAAAGCACTGGTGGTGCTGGTTCTAGAGACTATGGCGGGCCCCTTGTTTGCAGCCGCTGTGTTTTTGTTGTTGTTAGAGCATGTATTTCTCATTGAAATTCTAGTCTTTGTATGTGCATCCCCGGTGGTAGTTTAGAAGCTGTAACTTCAATCCTATTTCACGGAAGCATTCTTTGGAATAAACCTGTGTAAATCATGATGTCTATAATAAAGTGAAATTGATATGAATCTTTTATTGTGCACGTAATTGATATATTACAAATAACAAGGGGGCATGCCAGTCATGAAGTTGCCTCGTCAAGCGTTAGATTTTATTTCCTGCCATATCCAGTAGGTTTAATTTACATGATACATTTGTGACATTCGAAACTTGAACAATGCGAAACCGTTTGAATAGCCACATATCCGCAGCTCATAGTTAGCTTCACAGAGAAAGTAGAATGACTAACTGCATGTTCTTTAGACAACTTCTATCATATGCTAACAAACATCCAAAAACTGAGAATAATTTAGCTGACTCATTTTATTACTGAAAACTTCAAAATCTGTAACACAAGATTTTACAAAAACTCTCTCGCAGTGAATACAATGAATTATCGAACCGGGGAAGAAAAATATATAACGACAAAATATACAAAAAAACCAGCAAGAAGGATTCCTCCGTAGATAAAGCCTTGAGAAGCCTGCACTGGAAACTTGTATTCAATCTTGCAGCATCGCATCTTCTCCCTTTCAGTTGCCAAAACACGCTCGACATACCTGTTAGAATACCACAGGCTTCTCAGGCTTTCAGCAAAGATAAACAAAGAAAAATACAAATAGCCGCTGCCTTTTTTTCTTCAGGTTTTAGTGCTGAGATAGTGAGATACTCTCAAATTGTATACAGGTTAAAGATACTTATCCAGTCTTCTTACATAATAACCCTTACAAGCCATGTACAAACTGTCTATAGCAGATAATCAGCTCTAGGCTCTAACCTTGTTCTATGTCTCTTGGCCGGGTCATGTAACTGTAAGTATAGTGTCTTCTTAGATAACCCTTACAAGCCATGAATAAACCGTCAATAGCATGCATATCATCAGCTCTAGCCCTATTCTATGATCTCTTGGCTGGATCGTGCAATAATCATAATGTCTATCTCTATTCAAACGAGAAAGACCAATATTTTCTAACTACTAAAGAACAACCACTAAAACCAAGAATCATTTTCTATCAAATTCACGGTATGCAACTTAACTCATCGAAAGAAAATAAACGCTGGGATATTTTGGGATGGCCACTTACTGTTGGGTGAACAAAGTGCTTTGGTAAATTTCTGAGCTATTTCTGTGTGCATCTTCTAATCTATGAGCATAGAGTAGAGATGATAGATCCACAAGCTGTTCCTCAAGATTCTGTAAACAAAGAGACATCTCAAAATGAGTGGTTGCCAATTCGGATAAGACTCACATACTCAAGTGTAATGATTCTTATCGAACTTCCGGCAAACTTACATCAAGGTACTTTTCCAAGCGCTCGACCAATTCATGAGGAAAAGGTTCTGGTAGATTAGTTACTTTCTTGTAGAATTTCTCCACCCAAAGCTCAGTGGTGGTTTT
Organism: Triglochin maritima; assembly: GCA_963682175.1. NCBI lineage: Eukaryota > Viridiplantae > Streptophyta > Magnoliopsida > Alismatales > Juncaginaceae > Triglochin > Triglochin maritima. The sequence continues at coordinate 49,773,781 of OY821774.1, read as the reverse complement.
ATTTTTCTTTCCTTTAACTGGCTCGCCGATTGGAGTCTTCAGATGTTCTGCAGCAAAAGCCTGAACTGCCTGTAAAAACAACAGATGTGCTATTTTATGAGAATCGTAGGCGATACTTATGAAAACTTTAGGTAAAAATCCACATTTCCCCATTTCCTCGTGAGGATATTGTGCTTTTCAATGGAGAAAACTGAAAACAGACATGCAATCACTAACAATGTGAAATATCATTTTGCGAACCCCACCTCATAGAAGCTTCCTCAGTTAACACTAGAAAGGAAAAGAATGGCAACTCTTCTCACTATTTACCTCAGATGTATCACGGATTTTATGGAGAGCAGAATCCACACGTGCATATACCGTGCTCCTCTGTTACACCACAACTAAACTGTGAGAAGACAGTAACAAGGAACATAGGAAACATAGATGATAAACATCCGTCTAGAAAGCCATTACAACCCGTCAGCCAAAAGCTAAGGCAATTTCAGAAACATTTAAACAAATTTCAAGAACTGATGTGCTTCAGCCTTCATGCTCCAAACATCCACACCTCAGCCAAGGAAAATTCAAGTACTATTTCTTTCAGATGTAAATGACCACGCGCAAGATACACTCTGAAGCAATCACACTGTTAAATACATAATAGCCCAAGGGATGATGCACGACTAGAAAATGATTCCTTAAGGAAAAGCACCTACATCACTACATAAATCTGATTACTTTTATTTTACTTTCATATTTAAATGCTCATGTACAAGCATTTCAAAGCAAGTACAATATATAATGCATAGGCTATGACAAAAATTGTTTGGACTTGTAAGGTTTCTTGTTCGATATCACAACATAGTAAGATAAGATTGCAAGCATTAACAGTTACTGATCGTAGTAAAAAAACTCATGGATACAGAAGTGCATGGTCTTACCAAGGCAACATCTTGAAGCATTTTACTTATTCGAGAAGTGTTAGAGAATGGTCCAAATGGATGACAACCAGTAGCCCAGAGCCAATTCACAACTTCTCTTTCATGAACAACTGAAGCTTTTTCATAAGGTGCACTCAAGCCACCTACTGTAGAAGCTAATCCAGCCATGATATGTCTTTCTGCTAGAGAGGGAAGAGCGTCTCTTTTTGTAATTTCAGATACGTAGCTGTTTTAGAAACAGACAAGTCATAACTTTTTAGATACGTAAATGAAAGTACATTAAAATGGTCTCTGAGAAGAAATAAAGGCCACTTGCCCTCAATTAAAATTTTCATCGAACAGTTTTTTGTCACACTCGTTCCAATTAAAATGGAGTTTAGAATTATAGCCACAACATAATACACAATAGTAATGTAAATTTGATCACATCTGGAGCATAACATTTGTATTTTGCATCAATTTAAAATGATCAAAGTTAGAATAAGTGATCCTGAATTTTCAAATTTCACATCTTCAATTAGGATTTGCTTTTGATAATTTTGAATAAAGACCGTCTTTCAAAGCAGAATGAATTATTTACAAATTCTTGAAGGATTTCGTCCAAACAAGTCATATAAATGACTTCTTTGCCCCCCAAAAAAAGTCAGATAAATGACATACTTCGAAACCCCAAATTGAAGTACAATCGCAAGTAAAACTAATACTTGCAACTGTAGGATCGTGTGGGTTTATGAGTCCACAATTAAGGCTAATAACCTAATTACCTACTTGTTTAGACAATCAAGTAAATGCAGCGGAATTTAAACTAAAACAAGCAAGTAAAAGAAAATAATGCAAACCACAAGAAGTCGGGGGATTTTTATAGAGGTTCGGCACCCCACCCGGGTCCTAGTCCTCTCTTGCAAGCTCCGCTCGGATCACCGAGCTCCGCCTACGACTTCACTAACCACTCCCCGTTCCGGGCCGGGAGAGAACGCCTTTACAACCGTCAAACTCGCGAACAACCCTCGCCAAGCTTGGAATCTTCTTCTCACAATCCGAGAAGGATGCTTCGGGCTTTCACCGGAGCCTTTACTCTTTTGACAACAAATGAGAACTTGAGTGGAACAACACTCTCTAAATCTTGAGCACACTTGAGTAGGATTAAGGAATTGATCACTAAGTGTGGAAGGTTTGAAGCTTTGAGTGTTTGGGATTCTCTCTAAAGTTTGGGACAAATTTGTAGTGGGAGAGTTGTGTTAAAATGTGTTTTACAACTCCTTATATAGGCATTAAAGAGAATAGAACCGTTGGGATTGATTGGGTATGAGTTGAAGTGTGATTACACAAAACAGAAAAGACAGGACCCAATTTTGGCTGTAATCGGTCGACCGAATCGGGACGCACGGTCGACCGTTTGGCAGTTTTGCACAAGATTCGGTCGACCGGTTAAGCAACGGTCGACCTCCCAACTCTACGACTTAAGAAAACTTAAGTCATCGGTCGAACACAAGAAAGGGTTCGTTCGACCGATTTCGACCATGCACTTTGGGGGTGACAAACAAATGTGTGAACGGTCGACCGAAACAAGTTTGGCGGTCGACCGACTATGGACAGACACTTTGGGTTTGTCAAGAGATGGACAAACGGTCGACCGATCGTGGTCCTCGGTCGACCGATACATGAAATACATTTGGGGTATTTTTGGTTTAATACGAATACGACCGTTGGGTATATACGACAAAAGTAACGGTCGGGAAAATATGATCTGACGGTCGACCGAAAGGTAAAACACGGTCGACCGAATAAGGGCAGTGAAAACACAAACAAGAGATTTGATCATTCGGTCGACCGAACGGCATGTTGCGGTCGACCGAATGTGGGCAGACTTTTGCAGTTCAGGTTTGGTGTTTTCCGGTCTAAGTTTGGGTGATCTATTGAAGTCCAAATTAAGTGAAATTTCGTGTGTGACTTCTATAGGGAACCTAGTGTGTGATTAAGTTGATTTTAGCTCAAGTATGCTCAATTACACTTTGTTCCTAAGACTTAAAAGAAATCAAGATTACATGTCTTCGATTTAGCTTTAATTACATGTCTTGATTTCATTTCCATCTTTCTTGAGTCTTGATCACCTGTAGAGGTTAGCACAATACAATATATATGCAATGCATAGTGTGTGCTACCCTAATTAAGATTCGGTTGATTAAATCATCAAAACATAAGATTAAGGGCAAAAAGCCAACATCAACTATAACCAATGACATTGATATAACAAGAAGAAAGACAGAATACATAGACATGGAACTTACCTTAAAGGTATCTTTTCATTTGGATGCTGAAGTACAATAACAACATCCTTGCTTGTCCAAACAAGGCTTTCATCTTCCATAAGAAGATCAGCATCAACATCCGCCAATGAAAGTACAAAACTGCCAGTTATTAAAAACACAGTAAGATACATAATTAGGTTTAACAACTTCTGAATACAGGATAGTGCATATTAGATAACAACCATCAAGCAATTATGACCATCAACTGATCTGATATATGCTCTCTAAGGTGCATTCCAATATCGCATTATCACTTCACATGAGCAGTGTGCATGGTTGTTCTTCAAGATGCATGCCAGTTACTGGTCATTCTCAGTTATAGCTTTTGCAATGCACACATACTTCCGCAGGTCAATTGACCAAAAAATAATTACTCATTTTTCCCTTGTTTTTTTATCGTATGACTCATTTCACCTTACAGTCTTATTCATAGTTTGTGAACACAATGCAAATATTTAATCTACTAATTTAATTCCATTAAGTGAACATGCAGCAATAAGATAGAATCCTGTGCTTGATGACAAATGGAAAAGATAAAACAAAGAGCATATTTTTCCTTTGAACCAGAATGTAATCGGTTTTGAGACACTATAATCATGAGCTATTGAGTTCCAGCGTGGTATTTACGAAACACGAGCTGATAAGACATACATTTCAGCAGCAATCATTGATGTAAGAACACATTTTAAGAATTACAAAACATGAGTTGATCAAAGAGAAGTTTTAGCAACTAGCAATGATATAAGAACAAATTTTAAGATCACTCTTATAAAATAATGAAAACATCAGAGAAAAAAATTCAATACTGTGATCTTTGTAAAACAAGGATCTATTACATAATTCATTTATATCCTTTTTTATTAGTAAAACAAGGATTTTCATAATTCATTTATAATATCTCATATGTGCTTTTAAATCATACTCAATAAAAATCTCATCTGCCAATGGCAAAGCCCAACATACATGCTGGAAAATGATAAAATATTCTACAGAACTAGAAACGAAAATTCAAATAAGCTACTCACACAGGAACCACTCTGGTTCCGTAGGTGCGGTACATGTCCCCTACTCTCTTCTTCATGCTCCCCCTTTTTCCCTTACCACGTTTAGGGCTACTGGTTTCCCAGAATGGTTTATGCTTTATGATGGAATCCTGTGAGCCATCTGATTCATCCAACCAATGCTGTTGATGTCAAAGCAATTGAGTTAATAAAACTTTAATTCAGCAAGCACACTAGAAATATATAGTGGCAGTGTAAGGAGCAAACCTGCCGTAGAAAATATTTACTTGAAAGTGAAGGATTGGAAACCTCAAGTAGACCAGCTGCAAGTACGTCAGCAGAACGCTCCATTTCCTGAATTGAGAATCCAAATGAATAGATAATATTATCTTGAGACCAGAAAGACCATGGGTACAAAGCAAATGCAACTTGTTTAAGAGACACAGATGACTAATCCCATTACACTGTTCACAAGACGTGTATGTATCAAAGACAACTTTTCAAGAATGGGCTAAAAATTAGGAGCAAACCTGAGAAGATCTAAATCTGATAAAAAGTAATGGTTTAAATAATTGGTTTGTGCTGTCAGGTTCAACTCAAGTTAGTTCCCAATTTAAATGCCTGGAGGATTCTTCCAGGCTTCGAACATCAGTCACAGCTTCCCAGGATAATGCTATTGCTATTGTTTCCTAAACACTCATCAAGCACATATTTCTATCCCTTTCTAGTAGGTGCAAAATTTACACATGAAAAATAAAATTTCACATCAACTGAATATGGTATATCTATCCATCCGTAAAGATAAAGACCCTCAACCATATGAAAGCTCAAAGAAGAAAACAAAATTATTCTGCTCACAGAAAGAAGCCTCCCATCACGACTAGTTTTCGAGGACACCTAGTAAATCACATCCAGACACCGATCGCTTGCTCGTACTGTGACATCACATCACCAACCATGTGTTCTTTTTATCAGTAAAATGTAATGGTATCACCAACTGTGTTCATTATCATGAATATAAACTAGACTTTCTGGTTTAACTACAGTCAAAGTGTCGTCTTTTAGAAGTTAACTGACATAATGTCACATTATACAAACACCGCTTATCCAAATATTTCATCCAAAGCAGGATCCTCTACAAAGGCATATGATATAGAGTGAATAGTACTAAGAGTAATTTATGATTGCACATAGCTTACGAATGAAATGTGCATAACAACACAAGAAACCAGGAACTTACATCTTTAAGAATAGCTCCATCCAGATACGTTCTTGTACGAACATGAAAACGTCCATCATTTTTTGTCTCATGAAGGGAATGACCACGCATTGCTTTGGAAACAGCAATTGCCAATTTTTCATGGTGATGCAACACATGTGAACCACCTATCAAGACCACCTCTTGGTCGGTATTGACTAGTTTTTTTACCTAAAAAGGGAAAATAACGCAAGGTAAACAATAATGCTTATAAAAACTCAACCAGCTCAATAAAAGAACAAAATTCAAATAATTCACCTCGATCAAGCTGATCTTTTAATTCAAACCATGACACGCTGATCAAGCGATTTTTTAAAAATTGAAAATAAAATTAAAATTAAAATGTAGCACTTTATTCTGTGACTAGAGAAGCAAACAGTTCTTTCATATAGGAAGAGACATCCCAACTTGTGCAACATGTCAAAAATTAATGTATCTCGTGCACCATAATCATGTTAGTCCAATAAAATAACAAGAATATGAACCACTGAACTACTGAATAAAGGAAATGATGACTAGTGTAATAAAGCTTATGAGATGCAAAAGAGGTAAGGTGAAGAATAATCTTATGATATTCAAATTTATTTAATAATATTAGATCTTAAAAAAAGCTCCGGTTGAGTTCTCTAGCAATTTCAAATTCATTGATATTCCCCAATCCTCAGGAACAAAAAGCAAGCATACAAGTAGTTTCTCTATTGAAGATGATACAAGCGGGATGCCCACTTGTCAAAATTAAATACAGCAAAGGCCTTGCTCCAATAATTCATTTTCAGAAAATCAGTGACTAACATTGCACAGACATATTTATTAATTCTTTGTAACTGACAAGATTGCAGAACAAAACCATGGATTGTAAGATAATGACCTTGCTGGCAGTAGAAACTTATCTGGCAGCAAAAACATCATATGTTAGCTCACGGATAATAAAAACTTACCTCTCTCTCTATTGTCTCGACATCTACACTATAATTATGTCCACCTTGGAGAATATTGTACCGGTTATGATTTTGCAAGACAATTATGGGTATCAGCAACCTCGTAGCTAGATCAACGGCTTCAAACCTGCATCCAGGAAAAAAAGATGTTGTCCAAGTTATACTTGGCATGAGTCAAGCACATCATAAAAATTGATAAATTTCACAATTTAACTACTGTTTATCATTTCACAATTAAGATGAAACATGAAAGACAGGAGGAAAAAACCATGTGCATGAGTAGAAGATATGAAATTAAAAAAAGAAAAAGGACAGAGCGGGTGAGCCCCTTGATTACATAGTTCAAAATAATATCTGCAGGATCCAAGAACTCACATCACAGCATGCAAAATCAAGACACATATAGTAACTTCAAAAAAAGTGCTGATGACCAAGGCACTTGCCTAATGTCTGGTGCTATAACATGCTCAATTGCTGTTGAAATTACAGCTGCAAGCTGTCCCATAAAAATTTCATGTGTTGACTCGGCGCTACCCAATGCTAACCCACTTGGGAATATTAAGTTTGATAAGCGTGGTAAGCTTCTATAACTAATACTCCCTTCTTCTGTCTCAATTTTCCCATAAGTACATGGACCAGCGGAAAGATCAATAACAACAAATCTGCAAGGAGCAGAAAGCAATGAAACAAAAATAAGTTTTGAACTTGTAAGATGATAAATAAATGGAAAAATATGGTCGTATGAGTCATTGTAGCCAACTTAGCAGTCACTTAAAACTAAGCCACTTTAGAGTCTTTTTTAATCAAACTGAATCACATGTATTTGTAGCTCTTAAGCTATAACATGTTAAAATTTTAGGTCGATCCAAGTTAATTTCATCGTTGATCTAAAATGTCCATACTTGAACAATTGAAATTTATTGAATTTCGAAGTACTCGAATCAAGGTTTACAATTGTCCGTTTGATCTGAAAATTTTACCACATGTTCCTTATATATAGTAGATCCCAACCCTACATTTTCATTAAAAAATCGGAATTGGCCGAAAATGAGGTGTCAAAGCCAAGATGGCTCTAAAGCCATTGGCCTCTAAATAAAATTGTTTAAATGTAATGAAAATAATCTTAGAATTGTTGCTATAATGAAGATAGAAGTTTGTTAAGCTTCATTGATGTATAATAGTTGAAACACTTCAATATTCGGTAAGGTAATTATGTCTTTGTGGGCTTTGGAAGCATCACATATCCAACTACATGGACAACAATGGAAATACAAGGAAAATCCAACAAAATTTAGTATCAGAAAAATAAATTTTGTTCCAATTAAAACAGACTTAGCCCTTCTTTTAAGTAGAACTTCACTATGAATCCTAGTTTCGCTGAAATTGATCCACTCAGCCATTCCTCTCATATGATAAATGTTTGAGTAGCCCAACAAGCAGCATGAAGACTGTCAGGACATGCTTCCTTTTATTCTCCAAATGCTTTGAAAGCATTATTGGCTGGACAAACAACTTGCATCACTTTTCACTACAGAACAGTCCCTTGCCACTAATGTGTGTCTGTTTGGCTTAACACATGTGTCTGTTTGTTTGGCTTAATACATGTGTCTGTTTGGGTCCTTGGTTTCAATACAAGTTCTCTCCATGATCTTTTTGAAAAAGTGCTTATCTAGTATCTACGACCCAAGGTGAAAATATAAGAACAAAGAATGACTGAAGGAGACATCATCAACAACTTTTAGAGGGCTCCAATGAGATAATTACAAACATATGAAGTGAGAAGGCAAATAACAAGCCAAGAGGGCTTACACCTGCTGTACAGAAGAAAATAAAAGAAAGTATGGCATTGTATCGTAGTTTTAAACGTAATTTAAAAGCAAAATTCAGAACAAAAATGGTTCAGATGAATCCTTGTTCCTTGGCAATATCTATGAATAAGCCAATAACATTTGCAACACAGTCAGTATACCTGTCAGAGCTAAGCCAAACTTGAGATGCTCCTCCTCCATTGTAATGATAACGGTAAATGTATTCACCTTCTTGCTGCCGCAGTTCTTCTTCAGATAATTTGCCAATGCCACTATACATTAAGCTGTCAAGATCTATTTCCTGGCTTCTCGGGTCCATTCTGACCTGCAAGAAACAGCTAGAAAATCATGAAAAATATGCAGACCATGTCACCACAAAAAATTGCAATCCAAGAAGAGATGATTGCACTAAAAAAATAAAATGTGCCTGAAGAAATGCAACTTTTGATAAGATTAAGTCCGACGCGTATTTTATTGTCAAGCAAAAAAAAAGATATTCGCTACTAGAATCCTGGATTGTTGGATATGCGGCATGTGCCACTTTTTTCCACGTTTCATTGGAGCAATGTTACAGAAAATATCTTACAACCTAGAGAACATTATAAACAAATCTGCATGTCTCCACGTAAGCTGCCTAAATAACAATAAAGAGTAAAGAAATAGCACAACCATTAATTTGTTACAATCTGTAGAATAGCAACCAATCTGTTTTCCTTCTTATTCTATAACAGGCAAGTTTTGTGCTAGTGGAAATGCAAATGAAAATCATATTATTCCCAAAGTTATTAAACTTTCTTCCTGTCTTCCATTTTAAATTTCTCAGCAAAGTTTAAGTTTTAACACAGCCAGGCTAGTATGCTATACACATAGTACTACTGTTTAACCTGATCCTACCATATATGCCACTATGGTAACACAAACTATTTTCTTTTACTGAGCAATTAAGGTTTATTTTGATCTGCATATGAATCTACTGGAGGTCATTTCAACACAATCCCAATGTAATCTAGGTGGTCCATCACGCCTTTCAGCTTGTTTGAATAAAGGCATTCATATTGGAGACAGCCTAGATGTTGTGATAAAACTCTGATACTTGTCCAAGAACAATTTTTCCGAACTTAATTATAGAGAGATGAAGGAAATGAACTGTTGAAGACAATTAACATATCGGTAAAGAATAGCACGAACATTATCTGCAACAAGTACATGCAATATATTCTGTGCTTGCTTATTTTGCAAAGGAAATCCACAATCACGGTAAGATAGCAATCTTTCAGCAGTACCTTATCGAAGTTCACCACAAATATAGCTGAAGGTATGGGTCTATCCATCTCAATAGAAGCAAACCCATCACCTTCCAGATCAAATATGTATGAATACAATCTTTGAAAAGTTGTCTCAATGAGAGCTGCATCTACGTGAAAAAGCGGGACTTCCTTTCCATATTCACTCTGTAATGAAATTTTAATGTAATCATTCACATGTTCTTGGAGGTTAAATTACAAGACCTTCTACAGAAGATGTATGGACCTTACCTCTCGAGCTGTACCACTAAGCACCATGGCTTCTTTAAGAGTTTTCTCAATAGATATCAATTCTGGTTGCCCTGCCTACAAAGATCATACAAAATTACATAAAACTAAATAATTTGCCAATTTGAGGAGAACAGGAACCACCTAAATGCGAAATATCAAAAATCAGATTTCTAAATTTCTTAGACCAAAAGAATGGTAGCTCCAAATAAGAATGCACCTAGAATAGCAACGAGCCAAGCAGGTTGCTCACAGAAGCATAGTTTTGGCAACATTACTGCATTACTATCCTATACCAATACTTTAGACGATCCCATATCTCTGTTAGTGCTTATGCTCTAATATACAGGAGCAAAAAATTTAAGCGTTCAAATCGTCAATATGAACTTCTAAAACGAATTTGTTCTAACCGATTACCCTTTAATATTAACTAACCGACTAGTTGGCTGACTAAGTCAACTAGGAAATCAGATAGTGTGGTGCCAATTAGCCGACTAGAACTCAATGGACCTACCCACACAAGCAGACAAACATAATTTCCAAGACTAGAGAAATGGAAATATAAGCACCAACTGTGTCATGCTGCCAATCTGTCACAGCAACCAGGGGATAAGAATCAGAGTTCTCAGTTCTCCCATTGTGCCAAATTAGAAGAGCTGATAGTGATAACTCCAAATCAAGTCATCCTAACTAAGTCACTTTTGTGCACACCCCCATGTGAACTCTACAAAACAAACCGCAGACGTCAATCTTTGATCGTTATTCCCATAGAAAACCATAAACAGAAGTCTTCTAGAGATCCAACTTTCTAACACAAACTATTACTTCACAATACAAATCAACTATGTTTAGTTTCACAACGCAGAAAAGCTCAGGAAAAGTTCAAATGCCCTAAAAGGTGTTCCATCATCAACAACAAAACACACTAAACAGCATCTCATACACAAAACCAATCCAACAGACTCCAAATCAGATCCACACAAGCACGCATTATTACGTCACCAAATCCCCACCGAAACCTCACCGAAATGACATTATAGACGAGGTGATGCTCAATGTCGATCGGCTCTCCGGTCTCCAAACACGACGGACGGTGAGTCGGGAAACTGGCCTTGAGGAACACCTCCAGCTTGTGCGGATCGAGGTCGTAGCGGTACCCGCCGTCGCCGCTGAAACCGACAAGGACGACGTTGACCTCGAGGGGAACCTGGAAGGGGACCTCGGCGCGGGTGTGGAGCATGCGGCGGACGTCGGCGCGGACGGAGTCCTGGACGTCGTGAAAGGCGCCGTGGTGCCACTGCTGGTGGCCAGGGTCGCGGCGGAAGGGTTGGGGCTTGGAGAGGGCGAGGGGTGAGAAGAGGAGAAGGAGGAGGAAGAGGAGGGATCGGATCATGGCCGGGATTAACGTTTGGGAGGTCGGAGGAGGAGTGGAGGTCGGAGAGGGACGACGATACGGGAGTGGACTCACTTGAGGTTGGTTGAATGGAGTTTGGATTTTACCACCAAAATACTTTTTTTCCTTTAATTCATGGGAGTACGGACCATTAGTTGGGTAAACGAGTCGAGTCCAAGTAAAATTTCGAGTTATATGTATTATTATCTTGTGTTATTATCAAATACAAAAAAATAATTATAAATAAAATAATAAAAAAATCGAACGAACCGAATTTTAATTTTTTTCGAGTTCGAACGGCTTGTTTATCGAACCAACTTGGAAGATCTTTTTGTTTTTCATCAAAATCTTTCATTTTCAAGTTAAACTAGAATTGAACTTTTTCGAGTCGAACTATCGAATTGAACCAAAATTGACAACCCTAAAGACGACCTTATTATTATTATTATTTTATCTACTATAATTCTCGTCCCTCTTTGAATCTTAAATATGCGAACGAGACTTTGAAATTTGATCGCTAGTCTTACGTATCTTAAGGTAATGAATATCTAAACTGAACTAGCCCAAAGTTGATGGGAAGTAGGAACGACGTAATTGGTAATACATGTGGTAGATTTTTAATTGGAATTAGTACATGTTGTAGATTGTGGTAGGAAGTGTAATGGCTTGGTAGTCGAGATGAGAATATTAAGACCGCCTAAGAAGTGACTCTGGTTTGATTGGGTTTTCTTTTGTGTAATGCGTACATTTTCTGTTGGTATGTTTTGGATGTCCCGCCCCGATTTTCCGTAGGTGAACGGCTAATCCTTTCACAGTGGTTTACTTGTGGGTTTACTTGATTTTGGATTTTATGATGGTAGAGTTGTTTTGTGAAATATGGTGCTTCATTGTTGTTTTAGTCTCTCTTAAAATTGAGATATAAGACATCCTCTGAAAGTATTGTTATGATTTTTTTCCTAATCTAATTCTGTTAAAAATGTTGAATATTTCAGGTGCACCAATAATATTGTATTGTAAAAGGGGTTCGATGTTTAAGAAGGAGAATTTTCCTTGGTCGTATTTACATCATGTGTTTCAGATTTATATATTTCTAGGAATTTATATAAAAAAATCTCGATGATCATATTCATTATTTTCTGGGTTATTTCAATCATTCTATGTATGAAGATTAAATTATACATTTTATGATAAGATGAATGTTTGAAATATTCTAAACGTTAGCATATCGTAAATCAAAGGAAACATAATAGTGATAACGCTCATAGATAGCTTCGTAACATAACCTTTGATTAACAGAGTTGTTTCAACTTAGAGATACACATGCGACTCGGTCATTACAATTTAAGTTTTTTTTTTCTTTTTGAGAACAATAAGCATCGATGATGTCTTGGAGTAGACCACGACTTCCTGGAGAGGAGGGAATATCCCATAATTCCTCCCAGACAATGCGCTGCAAACGAAATCCAAAACGCAGATGTCTGTGCATAATCCCAACACTAATACCTGCCGATTCGATATAAATTAAAAAAAATGAAAATTGAAACTCAAATAATTAATCAATGAAAATAACAAGGTTGTAAATGAAACGAGCAAAGTGTATTTGATGCATAACAAGATGTAGTTACGTTACGTACGGTCCGTATGTTATGGGATTGGAGCCATTGGGCTAAAATGTTGGAGCCATCTTGCTTGTCTATGGATCCGATGACGACGTCGAGGCAGTCTTTACGTCGGACGGTGACGTTGGGTTGCGTCTCCAACCACTCCAACTCCGGCACGAACGGGTCCCCCCTCCCCCCCCCCACGACGCAGTGGGGCGGGTACGGGGCTCCGGCTTCCCGGCTTGGTGCGTGTCGAGGAACGCCAGCACCGGCCAGTTGCGACGGCAGAACGCCTCCGACAACCTCACCGCCTCCGACACCGTCTTCCTCACCCGCCCGTTCGGGCTTCGAGGTGCCAAGTGTCCGCCTCCCACCCTGCAGAAGCCGTTGACGATGTCCACTAGAACAAGCCCGATGGATTTGGTGTTGGAATCCAGAACGAAGGCGTCGCTTTCCTCATCCACGGGTATCATCTCCTTCAACGTCTTCATTCTTCTTTTTCCCGGTGTGCTCTCTTGTTTTGGGTTTCGATTGGTCGCTCTTGCCTTTGACGTGCGTATATTTTATTTATTTATTTGGAATCAACTCTAAGGACAAAATCATTTGTTTTGTTTTGTCGTCGTTGGCAGGCTTCGTGTGTTTGGATCACAACGAATGAAAGAAAAGAAAAATAAATAAAAGTGAAAGAAAATATAAAAAATATGTTTAATTTTTCTTATTTGAATACGAATAAGTTAGTTGGAAAAAAAGCTAACACTGTATTACGGAAATACTTTTGTTTTTTCAACCATTTTATTTCATTTTGGGATATTTTGAAAAGACTCGTACGACCACGACCGTAAACTACATCTTTTAAAGGTAAAAGAAGGTGCATCTTACTTGTTTATGACGAGTCCGAAATTGATGTTCGTGGTGCGATTTATGAGGGATTATTAGAGACTGGAAGTTTTGAACAGTAAACTGATTACCGCTAGCAACCTGTAACTGAAAGTGCAACTCAAATTATAAGATTGTAATGTAATGTACCCTGTGGGATCATGCTTAAGATGAACAGTCTGAACGTATGAATGTCGAATATCTCAACAAAGTGGCCGAGGGCACCCTTAACGTGGCCTTCTCGCCCAGGCGAGAGCCCGTTAACAGGGTGGGCGCCCCTCCAGTGCCCGCCCGGAACGCCCACCTGGGCGCTTGCCCTGGGCGTTCCAAGCAGACGCCCGGGGTGCCCACGGGTGGGGGGCACGTGTCCCCCCATTCGTTCAATTTTTTTAAGTATTTAGTGGAGATTTTGTTATTAATGGATTGGGTATTTGTTATTAATGTAGGATAATACATTTTGGTGTAATTAATTGAATAAAATTTGAAATATATACATTAAATAAACAAATGTAAATCCTTATTTAACGCTAAAATATAATAATATATTAATACGACAATACCATAAGAACAATACATTAATAATACTGAAATACGAACTACAACCAACCACACGAAATACAAATTAAAGGAAATACAAACCATACAAAATACAGACTACAACAACACGAAAGAACACGAAATACAAACTAAAGGAAATACAAACCATACGAAATACAGACTACAACAAACTAAATGTATTGATTCTCTTCTGCCCAGGCGAGGAGTTTATCAGTTACTTTTTTATCCTTCTCCGTCGGGTTGTCCTTCCTCGTCAGAGAGTGAAGTATGTCCAACTTAAAAAAAATTAAATGTCACTGGAATTTTTTTCCTGCTAACTCCTCCTGCTTGGAGAAACCATCTTCTCTGACTTGGGCGGTGTATCGAAGATGTTGTGCAAGTTCTCTAACATTGGTGTCTCATTCGGGGCGTAATGCACTCTTAGCATTTTTCTTGGCCTTCTTCACACCTTCTGGGCGTGTAGACGACCCCGGTGTTAGCTCTTCTGCATCCGAAGGTGATTGCGTCCTGGAGCCATTCATGCTTTTTCTTTTCCCAAGGCTTCCTGACTGGGGACTACTTTCATCGTGCAACTCCGGAGACTCCCAGTCAACACGCACGTCATTAGCTCTGGATATCACAGACTCCCATTTTGGATACCTACGCAACATGACACAGGCATCAAAATAAAGAAATTTAGGTCCATGAGTTCGCTCGTAGATCACATGCGCTTGCCGGACAACATCGTCATCATTCTGACTGCTCCTTTTCTGTCGGAACACCTTATCAAAGCACCCGACCCACTTGTTCACAGCAAGTACAATTCTCCTCAACCGTCATTTTAAGGACTCTGCATTCCTCTCGGGGAGACTTGTGTCTTCCACAGAGATGTCGTACACACGTTTCACTCTGGCCCACAATGAAGTAGACTTCTGATTTGTCAATATCACCGCATCGCAACTGATTTCCATATATGCAGAGACAAGTCTATCGTCCTTAGTTGTGGTCCACATCTTCGGATTGGCTTTGGCAGTTTCGACTTGCTTGCGGCGGCGACGCTGTGGAGGTGGGGATGATGCTGTGGCGGTGTGTCGTGGTGGGGACTCATCGTCGCCGTGGTCCTCTTCTTCAGTGTCCGCTATACTCTGACTACTTTGTTGAGACATGTGTCGGTCAAACATCTGGAATTGCGGTTGATAATGTGGGAATGGTGGTGCATATTGAGAAAATTGTGGGAATGATGAGTTTTGGTCTGGTTGTGCGTAGTGGGAGAATTGTGGGAATGATGAGTTTTGGTCCGGTGGTGGCAATTGTGGTGCGTAGTGGGAGAAGTCTGGTTGTTGGAATGGTTGTTGGAGAAGTAGGGTATCCTTGTGGATTACGTGGACGCGGATTTGATTGTGGATGATGGGGGAACGATTGTAATCTGGAGAAGACATTGCAACGTTGTGTTTTGTTTGAGTTAGCAACAATTAGGACGGATTGTGGAAGAGATATGAGATGTAAGTTGTGTTTTATGTAATGTATATATAGAGAAAAAATTAGACACCGTGCAGTCACGCAGATTACTTTTCACACACGCGTATACTGTACACTACTTTTCTTTTACGCGTATAATGTGCAATCACGCGGATTACTTTTCACGCAAGTATACTGTGCATTCACGGAGGTACGGTGTGTTCACCCGTGTTTCAAATTTTAAATATTCCAATTTTTGTGGTTTAATAGTGATTAATATTATTAATGAATAATAATAATTATTAATTAATTAATATTAATAATAATTATATCGTGAATTAGAATTATAATGTAATTAGAATTATATAAAATGTTATTTGTTAAATGTTGTGTGAGAATTAAAATTATTTAATTAAGAAATAATGTGGAGCAAAGAGAGTGTAGGATGGGTGGGGTAGCTCGGGCATGGTTAATGGTGTTTTTTGGTGGGTTGATTGAGCTGATGTGACAGGTAGAGAAGCTGACGTGACAGAGAGACAGTACATGACGCCCAAGGTAGCCCAGACGTTGTTATTTGTACTCTAAGTAATGACAAATTTACGTGGCACAAGAGAGTCACCTCCTGTTTTAATAGATTGCTCCTGTAACACCTCTTTAACTTATGGAAGCAAGGGAAGTCGTTACGAAAAGTCGTACAGCATGAGATTATTTGGAACCAATTTATGCAGAGTGTTTTAAAAACTATAATCTCTGGGTAACAGAATAACATCAAAGACGAATCTTTTCTGGATAAAAGTGTACTTGGGAATTGGGATGCCGCACCAAACAACTATTAGGGAGATGAGTTTATTTTGCTTATGACAAATTCGGGAACAGGATGGTAAGCTCGCATTGATGAACTCCAAAAATGGATCAACACGCAAATATCTCATGAAAAATTGTTAGCCTGCAACACTTGTAACAGAATTTCAAATAAACTCTACTCTTCTATGTAAACGCACACTTATATGTAATTTAGCAATAGTAGATTTACAGGAGAGAGAAAAACATTCTCGCCAAAATTTACCTTAAAAACTTCCACCTTTGACAAAATAAAAGGAACAATCTAATCATTGTGTGTAGAGTGTAGACTATACATGACATCACAGCTTATACACCATCATTAGGCTTAGAAGTTCAATTACCTAATCAAACATTGCAGTTTCAAAAGGGAATAGAAGATAAAGTTAAGAACAAAGGTCATTTATAAAATGCTCTCACACTGTACAAGAGCAGCTTTTCTGTTTGTGTTTCCGGATAGCATCAAGTTGCCCTATGGGGAGACGTCAAGTTAACGCATTCAGAATTCAACTTCATTGAGATGTCCCATTTCATAGTAAAACGCGCTTTAATTAGTTCGAAGTGAGAAGCAAGGCGTAAAACAGAATATCCATGGTGATGTAGTAACCGTAAACGAGAAACCATTATTGAATTAATCTCATTCTTCTTAATCAATTCTAGAGGTAACAGCAAGAATTCAGATTTATATGCAAAAATAACAGGTTTAAAAAACTAAAAAATGTGCACCACGAGAGGTTGCATCTTTAGATAGTGAAATAATCCCCAAATATCACATAATTAAGTGCAACCTTAGAGCAGAATTTGTCTCTCTCTAGGATTCATAAAACAAAGAGGTCACTTGCAGCTCGTGGTGGTAATGAGTAGAAACTCGAACTTAATGATCCAAAGCACTTCTAATTGAAACTGTTGCGCCGAGGTCAAATTCCTTGTTGGTGTCATGATTTATAAATAAAACTATCACTGTTATATCATCATGAAAGTGCCGTCGGACCTTTTTATCAATCCTTCTCAGATCCGAGTAGCGCATTTCACGCTTTCGTGCTGCTTCTTGAAGAGCCACTTTTATGAGCCTCTTTGCACTTCCCTGCATCATCCGCATGATTCACTTAAAAAGATTGTGGGCAATACCTTTTGAAATATCACATTCCAAGAGCACTGATGTTAAAATTTCCACTATAAATTAAAATATTTTGCAAGGCATTATATTTGAAAGAGCAGAGAATTTAAATACTTCTAAGAATGGAATAGTTTTGCGGCAGACGAAGCATGTGTAAAAATAAGGTTTGTACTAGAAAAGTTCAAGGTAGGTAGTAAAACCAAATGAACATTAATGAAATCAGCCAACTAGAAAATTACACAATTATCAAGTCTTTACATCAGGCTGTTCTTGTGAAGCATATATCTTTATCCTTCCATTATTTTCCAAAAGAGGTTCAGTAAATAACCTCATGATGATGATTGTCTTCAAATACCTATGCTATTTTTAAATGCAAGGATAACAAAAAAAATGGTAAAATAAAAGGGTATCCGGAATTAGATCAACTACAATTTACAAATTGTGAATGTATTCTCCTGAAAGAAGCTGCAGGAGATTTTTATTTTTATGTCTCGAGCATCTAATATGAGTTCTGATAAAAAATGATAACTTGACCAAATAGGAGCATGTTAAGAAAATGGAAAGCAATGTGACTGACAAAAGTAAACTGACGAGTGACGAGGGATATTGACTGAAGTGGTTTGAAGAAAGACATGTACAAATAGATCATGCTATCATGGTTTCCGTAGACACCCATTTGTGGGCTGAAAGTCTGAAACTTGGGTCACACTTTGCAATAGTAACTGGTGAGCACATAAAGGAAAATTATTGCCACAGCATACAATTTAAAACCACTAGAAGTGCTCAGGGTGGGGACCAAATGAATCACTTCTGGTTCCAAACTCCAACCAATAATGTGATGGTAAGAAGCAAGGCCTCAATTAGTCTGGAAGATTCTTCTGAATCAGGGTAATTGGGTAAATAATTGAAGTACAGTACATACGACTTGTATGCTAACCAATGCAGAACACATGTTAATAGTGACAACGAGATGGCTAACCAGAGGAGAAAAGAATGTGATAGAGAAATTGAGATGACTTACTGAACGGGGATGACTGTGAACGATTTCAACTGCTTTTTCATTAGACAGATGCTCCCATAAGCCATCTGAAGCAAATATGAGGAATGCATCGTTTTGATGAAGTTGATGTGATATGATAGACGGATTTGCTCTCAAAATAGGCATATTCATGGGCCCAGAGATCCTGAATTTCGCATCAATTGGTTCCTGGTTGAACCGGGTGTGTTTCATATATACATCACCGATGGATCTAGAAACCTGCATTTCATGCATAGGAATACAATGAACATATGCTCTCATTACTGGAATAGAAAAATAGTAGATAAACCTTAAAGGGACAAAACAAGAGCAAACTAGCAAATATAAGCACAACATCAACATAACATCTTGAATTTGCACCAATAAAAAAACATATTGAAGTTGCAATACTGGGCTTCCTTCACACGAGAAACATCAAAGTGATAGTTTACAACATATGAACCAGTGGTTACGAAGAGTTTGAACCTGCTGATAAAAACATCAGGTATCTCCATTAACATTAAATCATGCCATGGGTCAAGGGAATGGACACCAAGTCTTCTTATCTTGAATATACATCTTTGAATTATCTTGAATATTCATTGACTCGTAGACTTTTGCAACCTAATGCTACATATGTACAGCCATTGAAAGAGAGCCTCAAAGTGAAGTTTGTTAATATCGCTATCACGAAGGTATCACAAAAAGCATATGGCAAGCCATTGAATAATCCTTAAGGATCTAATTTGAAAGAAGAAGAAAAACCCTATAAAGTTGACAGTGTAACCCTCAAAGAAAAGGTGCAAAAAATGCGACAGATTATGAAAAAAACTTCAAAAGACAGATTTGAAGCTTCTTATATTTTCGAAAGAGACAAGGCACACGGCACACCAAACTACAACAGAAAAGAGGGTCGATGAATCTATCGTTCTACCTGTATGATACCCTTCACTCTCCAGACTCCATGCTTAAGCATAACAATCAGAGGATCATTCGGATGTTGAGATTTAAGCTCCTGCCTAACAGCTTCTTCATTAGCATTGTGCTCAGTTGAAAGCTGAATTGCAGCAATCTGACCAGTGCTACCTACTTTCTTCCCCAATACGGCTCGTGAATCCCCTAGATTAGCCACATACAGTGTCCTCTGACATACAACACCCACAAGACAACATGTACCTGTTGTTGCTAATTTTGGACGACTACTCCACAAATCTGAAACAACAGATGTATAACCTTCCTCTGTTTGCAGAAACGCTCTCTCAATTGCTGCAGCTGACATGCCTCCTTCACCTGATGTAATCTCTGCATGTAAATAGAATATAGTTTTCAGTTGTTTGAAAGACGAAATAGATCAAATAGCCCAGTATGGGTGGACATACGAGTAGTAAAATTTAAATAAGGCAATTGAAGCCAAATGGGTAAATCACAGTCATTAACATGATGATAAAATGGCAGATGTGGATAACCACTGATTTTGTCTGCATCAGCAGTAAGTTCAAAACACCATTAACGGGTCAAGGTAAACTAGTTATTTAAGAAAATCATCATACACCGCACAAAATAAACACTAATAGTCTTAATACATTATTCCATAATGGCACGATGTCATTTGAAAGAAGTTATGATCTTTGGTGGTTAGACTCAAGCAGTCCATCTGTACAGAAATAGCCACGGTCATATGACACGACCATCAAGCTAAGCCAAGTAATAGATCTTGAACACCTCTTACATGCTCCAAATTGCTTGTATGGTCTGAAACTATACTTGGCTGATTCTATCTTGCATGTGAGCCACATAACCTCATGACACTCATTCCTATCTTAAGAAGAATCACTTGTTACACATGAGAGTATGTGCCACATAGTGAATCGAGTACTAAACAAGTATGGTTTAAACTCATAACATCAAATCCTCCCTCCTCTTAGACGTGGCTAAAATTAGCAAATTAAACTCAAAAACCAGTACATCAAGAAGTTAGCACCAAAAAACAATGGCACGAGACAAGATGATCATCAGAAAGAACGAGACAACGCCAATCCGGTCATAATCCAGTCCAAGCTCAAGTGAACTGGACAGATTTTAACTCACTACATATCAAATCGGAATATCAATTCGAATTGTATCCCTAAACACATCAAATCACAAAAATCGTTATCAACCAAAAACAGAAACCCGAAAAAGCTCCAACTTTCCCCTCCGAAATCGGAAACCACAAACCTCTCAGATTCCGAAACAGATGATCGCACACATATCTGGCGGCGTCCGGCCCGCCGTGCCCATCGTAGACGCCAACGAAAGTCCCGAATGTCCCAGATTCGATCTGGCTCTGGTCCTCGAGCACCTGATTCGCCTGCACAACCGCCATCGAGAACTCCCCACACCCGCACCTCCCCACATCCCTGTACCACAACAACCCGTCCCTCCCGTCACCGCCGGCACCGGCATTGTCGCCGGCGACCGGAGGCTTCCAGCACGCCGACAGCAGCCCCATCACCGCGAGCCTCCCGCATCTCTCATCCGCTCCAAACCCTAGCCAAGATCGAGGGGATCGAGTGAGGGCGTAGGATAGCGAGTGCGCGGGTGGGGAGCGTAGGTTAGCGGAGACGCGGTTTCGGGGAGAGAGAGCCGCGTCGGGTCGGGTTCGAAGGGGGTTTATATGGGAGGGGAAACGGCTCGGGTGGGGTTGGGTTCGGTGGCTCGATGGGTGGGACCCGGATGGGATGGGACGATGTGGACGTGTGTTTGGGGACGACTGGAGACTGCGAGGAACTTTGTTTGCTTGGGTCTTTCCTGATGATGCTAACGTGTTTTTCGTCTTTATCGTCTTCGTCAATATTACACGATTGGTAATTTTAATTGCATTTTAAAAATACAAAATGTAATTTTGTGTAGAAATGATTTATGCATTACAAAACTCCAATAAGAGCACTCTTAACGGCCCGGGTGTCCTATCGGGCGGTGGGCATCCTGATCAGACGCCCGGGGCATCCTCATTGGTCTATTTTTTAATTTTTTTAATTTTAGTGGAGGATTTGTTATTAGAGGTAATTGAATATGTATTTGATATTTTTAGTTAACGTGGGGTGATAATTTTGATTATCATGGGATCAATGTTCAATCACGCGTGCACTGTGTAATCATGCTTCTGCTATTCAATCATGTTTGCACTGTACATTCACGCGTGTACTATGAATGAAATATTTTCAATTTCAGTTTATGTAACATGTAATGTGGTTTTGTAATATTTAATAATAATTTCGTGATTTAATAGTAAAATTTAAATATTTTTGAGTTTTAATAATTGGAAGTAGTAATTAGAATTAGAATTATATAAATTGTAATTTGTTAAATGTTGTGTAAGAATTAAAATTGTTTAATTAAGAAATAATGTGGATGAAAGAGAGTTTAAGGTGAGTGAGGTAGTCCGGACGTGGTTAATGAGTTTTTTTGAGTGGGTGAGATGAGATGACGTGGTGGAGAAAAGGAGCAGGACACCTGGAAAAACTCAGACGCTATTATTTATGGTCTAAGGATGACTTACCCTAGCCCGTTGACTAACTTCTGTGAATCATGTCAACTCTTCTGTGGATGAGAAATTCAAACAATGCTTAATTTTACTGAATTGCTAAATATCGTCCCAAAATTACTTAAATCGCCCCTTGAAATAACAATTTTGCCCTTCTCTCATTTCTACTGCTATAACGCGACATTTTACCCTCCTATCACACATCTCTCTTCATATTCCTCTTATATTCATAAAAAATAATGTTTTGGAGGTCAGTAATGAACCAACGAACGCCCCAGTGTACTCGAATCTGGTAAAATATCTAACATATTTTTAATAAAAAAATAATAATAAATTACGGACGTCCGACGGAGCCGCCCCTACGTAGGAGGGGCGTCTGGCTAAGACGTCTCCCCAATGGGGGATGCATTTTACCCAGACGCCTTACCCATCGGGTAGGCGTTTTACCCAGACGCTCTGCCCTTGGGACAGGCGTCTGTGTAAGACGCCTCCCCCATTGGGGAGACGTCTTAGCCAGACGCCCCCTCCTACGTGGGGGCGGCTCCGTCGGACGCCCGTAATTTTTTATTATTTTTTAAAAAAGATAATTGATTATAAATTTAGATAATTGTTAAGTTAATTAATTAATAAGTTAATAATTACTATATTCGGATGACCAATACCCCTTCGGTACACCCGAACGACTTGTCGAGGTGGTATTTGTAGGTCAGGATGTTTTAACACCGGGGGATTTTGGAACTTAAAAAATGTTGGATCTGGAATTTTTTTGAATCTTCATCACTTGCAAAAAACTCATTGTAATCCGACCGGTTACTACCGAAAACTTGCAAAGAAACGTCAAATAATTTGAGATAACACACCGTATAATTTTAATTTGACAAAAAAATTAAAAAAAACGGGACGTCTGGCTAAGACGTCTGTACCATCGTGGAGGCGTCTGACTAAGACGCATCCACCATGGTTGAGACGTCATAGCGAGACGCTTAGACCATGGTATAGGCGTCTGGCTAAGACGCCTGGACCATCGTGGAGGCGTCTGGATAAGACGCCTCAACCATGGTGGAGGCGTCTTAGCCAGACGCCTCCACGATGGTGCAGGCGTCTTAGCCAGACGCCCGAGTCAGAAAAAAAAATCTGTCTCCGTTACTTCGCCTGATCTAGGTGTTTCGCCAGACATTTTCGTGGTGTTGGTACTAGGAATGTTAGTAAAACTGAGTCAAAAACCTTGTTTAAAGACACGTGACGATATGGGTATTAAATATATTGTTAAGGACAATTTGGTAATTTCAAGGAACGATTTAAGTAGTTTTGGGTGACGTTTAGTAGTTCCCTAATTCTATGGACCAAGTAAATAACGAGGCATGTGTCTATAAATGTGAAATTTCTGTAGTGCTAAATTTATATTTACATGATGTTTGATGGTGTTATACACGTGCTACTATTTTTTTAGGACATGTGTTAATGTACACGTTTTACTTCTACCCCTTTAATACATCGCCAACATATTAAAAGATGCAACTACAGACGGAACAAACTACTATGTTTGGTGGATAATCTGGAAAGAGCGTTGCTCTACGATCTTTCATACAAACAATAACAACTAGGCAATGACCCAATTAGCTCACAAAATCAACAATATGATTTTAGATTACAAACGGGTCCCGCAAATTTAATTCAATCAACAACAAATGTACCCCACTTCTCCTACGATCACTATATTGGAGACATTAGTCATTACAAACAAAACAAAACAAAAATCTCTCCGCTAATGGTAGTTATTTTTGGTAATTTCGGTTATATGCCGGAACAACTTGCAACACCTGGAGTGATTGCAGAAGAAAGAGAGTCCACTTTGATTTACTGAATTGCTAAACGTCCTAAAATTACTTAAATCGTCTCTTGAAATTACCATTTTACCATTCTATCATTTCTACTGATATAACGCGATATTTTACCCTCCTATCACACATCTCTCTTCATATTCCTCTTATAATCATAAAAAATAATGTTTTGGAGGTCAGTAATGAATCAACGAACGCCCCAGTGTACTCGAATCTGGTAAAATATCTAACATATTTTTAATAAAATAATAATAAATAATAATAAAAAATTACGGGCGTCCGACGGAGCCGCCCCCACGTAGGTGGGGGCGTCTGGCTAAGACGCCTCCCCCATGGGGGAGGCGTTTTACCCAGACGCCTTACCCATCGGGGATGCGTTTTACCGAGACGCTCCGCCCATGGGGGAGGCGTCTTCGCAAGACGACCCCTCCTACGTGGGGACGGCTCCGTTGGACGTCCGTAATTTATTATTATTATATTATTATTATTTTTAAAGATAATTGATTATAAATTTAGATAATTGTTAAATTAATTAATTAATAAGTTAATAATTACTATATTCGGATGACCGATACCCCTTCGGTACACCGAAAATTCAAAAATTTCCAGATCCAACAATTTCAAAATCCAAAAAACGACCTGTCGAGGTGGTATTTGTAAGTCAGGATGTTTTACCACCGGGGGATTTTGGAACTTAAAAAATGTTGGATCTGGAATTTTTTTGAATCTTCATCACTTGCAAAAAAACTCATTGTAATCCAACCGGTTACCACCGAAAACTTGCAAAGAAACGTCAAATAATTTGAGATAACACACCGTATAATTTTAATTTGAATTATTTTTAAAAAAAAACGGGACGTCTGACTAAAACGTTTGTACCATCGTGGAGGCGTCTGGCTAAGACGCCTCCACCATGATTGAGGCGTCTTAGCTAGACGCTTAGACCATGGTATAGGCGTCTGGCTAAGACGCTTGGACCATCGTGGAGGCGTCTGGATAAGACGCCTCAACCATGGTGGAGGCGTCTTAGCCAGACGTCCGAGTCGGAAAAAAAATCCGTCTCCGTTACTTCGCCTGATCTAGGTGTTTCGCGAGACATTTTTATGGTGTTGGTACTAGGAATGTTAGTAAAACTGAGTCAAAAACCTTGTTTGAAGACACGGGACGATATGTGTATTAAATATATTGTTAAGAGCAATTTGGTAATTTCAAGGGGCGATTTTATTAGTTTTGGGGTGACGTTTAGTAGTTCCTTGATTTGTGGGGATAAAAGAATTCTATTTTGTTTCTCTCGGACAATACTAGGCTGGTGATATAATGATGTGACTGTGTGAGGATGGAACAAACCATTTGTTCAAATTGTTGGGTGAAACAGTACATTTCAAACGTCTAGAAAGCCATCGGACAGAAGAATTAAGAACTCGAAGACGTAGTATACGTGCTTCTAATGTTAGGTAAGTAGAAAGTAGCACATCGTCTTGGAGAATTCTCCATCTGATCATTTGTAGATTTGATTCCTCCAATAAGGACACACCAAGACGGCTACAACTACACACATTCTCAAGAATCTTAACTATCAGATAGACCTACCATCAACGCAAATTAGCTTACGGTTTGGCTCTAATTATGTCAGCACGACTTCAAAATATATCTAATAAACTGATATAATTTAATTGGTCACCATGAGATTGAGAATCCCGAAAAGTTAGAATTTTCTTCTCTTTCTGGAAGTTTACGTGTGTTACATTCATTCTGTGATAATAAAAAAACGTTAAAACTGCGGCATTGCAATTTAATACAAGCATTGGGAGTTCTTTTCTACACCTTGGTTAGAATTCATCGTCTTCTTGTACTCACCATAACGTCGGAATAACCAGTTGAAGCTTCTAAAACATACATCAAATCAAGTTGGATTATATATAGGTTGGAATTAAGGAATTGGTAGATACCCAATTCATAACGGAAATCTAACAAATGATAATTTTACATATTATTAGAAGGTATTTACACTATGATCCCCACATTATTTTTCATTTACGTTCAACAAAATAAAATAAAAATCCCTACCTTAATTTCTAACATCAAACGCACCAATTCAGAAAGATATCGGACTTCCAACATAAAGAGGAAACACAACTCAAAACATCTCATAGTTGTTTGTTCACATCCAACTCCACTTCTGATATCCCATACATGCAATTCCAAATCGGCCATTTGCACCATGCATGAAAGTCCTTATCCACTGCATGAAATTAAATTAAACTCTATAACTTCAAAGCTTAACTCCTCTACACCATAACTAAACTATATTTAATTATGATTAGCGCCAACTTGTTTGCGGTTGGGAAGACAGCGGCTCCGGTTTACCGGACCTTCATCGTTGACATCAAAGGGAGGGGAAGTTTCACATCTTTGCAGACGGCAATCGACGATGTGCCGGAGAGCAACGACAAATTGGTGCGAATTCAAGTTTTGAGAGACACTTACTGGTAGAACTCAATGCTTATGTAGTTTTTACTTGCATGCAGTATGTTATGGATATGATGTCGGTTTTTATCCGTTGCTAAATGCTTATCTTTGCTGCCGTTAACTTGTGGTTGGGATGTTATATTCACGGTGTCATAATATTAACAAATATTTTCATGTTAAACATAAGATTACACATGTCAAATAAAATACACAACATAATCCATATGAATTCAACAAACAATATCATATTTAAGAAATAAACAACAAATAAATAGAGATTAGAAAACTCTTTCAACCAAGTTGTCGGTTCGTGACTCACCTTAAAGAAAATATCGTGCCTCACATACTAGTGTGATGAGTTTAACACTTTCTTTGAGGATAGAATAGTCTTTTCATCGGACAGACGTACACCGGAACCAACGAACTACGAAAACAAAGTGAAACCTTGCAAAGATTGATCACCGGAGAACGCTGAAAGTCAGAGGAACATCGCCAAAGATGTTTTGTGATTTATATCCACATTTGTTACCATTAGGGACTTAAATGCAATATGCATTTAAATCAATAACCAAAAAGATATTTTTATCACCCTTGGGCTAAAATCTCTAATTTCCCAGAGCATTCTCTCATCATCTCTTTCTACCATAAAGGGTCATAAGAAGTAACTGTTTAAGAATATTTTTTAACTTTCCATGTTCCCCAACGTGGAACTAGAAATGAGAATCTTACATGTCTCAATAACACACATCCCATCATTTGATTTTTCAATCTGCTTAAACCCAAATTTAATAGTGCAACACATAGAAGGATAACCATGCAGCTTTAAAAAGATAAGCATTTAGTTAGGAGCTACACAAGTTTCTAATAAATGGTCATGATTTTTTTAACGAGCAAGGGGCAATGTAAATATACAATAAGGTTACTCCAATTGATAGATATCTGAGTTTAGCACGACGGCTAAATCTTGGAAATGTAATATGAAGTTTAAATTTATTTATATATACAGACACATATACATGTCTCAATAACTCACGTTTCAACATTACCTTTAAATATATATATATATATAGATATATATATTTAAAATTGACATGTCAAAATCTTATGCAAACAAGGGCATGACTTGACTTGCATGTTATAAGTTCAAACGCTCATGCTTATATCTACAAATTTTTAGGGAGAAGGTGGTTATACCTCGAACGAAGGGTTTCATTTGGGTGTGCAACGAGAAGGGAAGGACAATACTACAGTTATCTATTCTAGTTGTCTTGAGAGCTCAATTTCTCTAAACAATTTGTCGTTCGAAGATCAAATACGACCATCCAAGTTATCCAACGCTTCTAACTTCTAAGACATGGGATCAGATTGCAACTTTCTCTATATTTGCCAATAACACTGTTGTTTTGGATATATCGTTCAAGGTACGTACATCAAATTAACATTACAATTTTCACGTTGCATGAAGTTAAAACCTAAACATGATTACGGTCTGACGTTATTTTTGTTATGCCCCTAACCTTAATTAGGGTGCTAATAAGGGTTTTGGAGTGATTTTTGTCTTGAAATCTCGTTTGTTTAAATTTTAAAATTTCTCGTTATTTCAGGATATTACAATTTTTATGTCATAACTCACAAGATTTATTTTACAAGGCTTAGGAACGGCAAAAATGATGTGTCAATCAGACAAGCTCCCGCAGCATATGTTTATGCAGACATGAATTCGTTCTATGATTGTGGTTTTGTAAGTTTTCAAGATACACTCAGTCTCTGTGGGGCTCGTTAGTACTACAAAGGTTGCTACATAGAAAGTGCAATTTACTTCATCTTTGGAACGTCTCGAGCAATGTTTGAGGTAATTATTTGAACAACATTTTCGTGCAAATTAATTTATCTATTTCTGAGGATGTTACATTATGACGAATCAGACTTTACGGTACGTTCACTACTACAGAAAAGGTCATATACGTCGGATGTTAAGGCCTATACACGTCGGATATCAGCACCCTCACATCCGACGTGTATTCGCACGACGTCTATTCTTAGACGTCGGACGTATAGACATCCGACGTCTATTGTCCAAGGAATAGACGTCGGATATTCAAGACATCCGACGTCTATTGTCCAGTCCAAGGAATAGACGTCGGATATTCAAGATATCCGACGTCTATTGTCCAGTCCAAGGAATAGACGTCGGATGTTCAAGACATCCGACGTCTATTCCTAAACATTGACAAAAAAAATAAATAGCATCCTGCACAAACACAAACATACAAGCATATATAGACAATCATTCATTCATTCATTACAAAGAAATGTACAACACAAGTCTTCAGTTGTCACGTCAAGAATTTCCTCCATGTATCTCATCACGTAGTGTGGGCTGAAAGGAAAGGAAAAGGAAAAAGTTGTTAGTTAGTGTATTAATTAGGATTTTAGCTAGGTAAGGAGGGGACACCTTGAGGAGTTTGTTGACAATTTTACACGTATGAGATTCCGCTAAGTGAACTATAACTTGTAACTATTGATCGAAAATCAAATGATTTAGTATATCGTAATACATGAATTCTCAAGTGAGCCCAGGGCTTAATCAAACTAAATTAAGCCCCCACAATATCCACAACTCATTTCAAAATGTAAGGTAGATTAAGAAAAAAACGGTTATGCTAATGAATGGTGAGATTAACTGTAAATAAGATCCAATGGTGAGATTGTATGGGGCTTAAACTAAATTTGATGAGCCCTGGGCTCACTAGAGTTTGACCCTATCGTAATAATAGCAAAATTTTGAGATAGAAGTCGCGTTGCTATATATTTCACAACAATGTACAAAGTATTACTGGTAGATTTGATCATGTGTAGATCATGCGAAAGACCAGAGGGGGTTTGTGTTCAAAACTTGCAACAATATCACAGGTCCTGATCCAACTTACCTATCTATGGAGGCCTTGGGATTTCCTACTATTCCAGAGTTATGTACTACACCAACTACAATGTTGTTACCCTTGGTTGGGACTCTGGGACCTTCAAAGGACAGAAGTAAGCTTACATTCTTCAATTTAATCAATTTGTTAATTTAAAGAACCTCTACTAAATATAATGTTGTGTTAGCTTTCAAGAGGAATTAGTTGACAATGCTTTATTGTGAACTATTTACTCTTGAAGTCAGAATATGTTGTAGTTCTCAGAAGTCAAGATACTATTTGGAGTTAGTTGAGTTGTTAGATTTTCGATCTGGAAATTTCAAAATAAGCATGAAAAAGGGAACGGTTCACTTAATGATATCAAAAATGAAGTTGTATTGATAAGGTATATAAGTAATTTTAGTTCATTTCTTTTCCTTTTAGAGGTAAGAACTGTTATTCAGTTTTAAGGATTTTGATTTGTACTGCATGCCAAAATTTTGTTCGGAGAGGTTCTTAACGATGCTCTACATGATAACGGGTTAAGATGCATAGCGGAATACGAAAAATAAATATTGCATGCGAAATTAACTAACTTCTGACTCTCTCAAATTTTAAATGCAACAAAACACACACAAGATAAATAAACAAACAATAAACGAACGCACACATGAAACAACCACAACACAGTGTTTTGCAGGGAGAAAGTGATTGTACCGATAGAAAAGGAGTTCATTTTGGTGCAAGGGGAAGGGAGGGAGAACACCATCTTCGAGAGCTCTAATCATCTCGTGGATTCAAACGCTCTATGGCCAACGGGCAAAGATGACACATTTGCAATTGCTGCGACTTTTTCTGCCCTCGCCAATAACACTGTTGTTATGGATATAACCTTCAAGGTACCCCCAAACTTCCAAATCTCCAATTGATGTCTAAATTCTGAAGTACAATTAAGTTTAACTAACTAAACGAGTCTGAAATTAATACTATTTATTGGTTTTGGGGGAAAAACGTCATCCTAAAATGGTAGTATTTATGGATATTCCTTCATATTTTTAAAATGATTTTCCAATTTTATCACCCGTTTTAATTATTTTTTATTAAGTTGAATTCGTCCTTATGTTTCAGTTTCTCTGCAGCTTTCTAATTAATTTCATGATGCACATACAGAACACCTACACGGGCTCCACCGGTGGGCCACTCAAGCAAGCACTTGCAGCATACGTGGACGCAGCAGACAAGGTAACGTTCCAACGTTGCAGCTTCGTGAGCTTCCAAGACACACTATGCGACTTCCGCGGGCGCCACTACTACAAGGATTGCTACATCGAAGG
Organism: Triglochin maritima; assembly: GCA_963682175.1. Lineage (NCBI taxonomy): Eukaryota > Viridiplantae > Streptophyta > Magnoliopsida > Alismatales > Juncaginaceae > Triglochin > Triglochin maritima. Next base: position 49,743,102 of record OY821774.1, on the reverse strand, counting down.
TGCAATCGACTTCATCTTCGGGGTGGCTCAATCACTCTACGAGGTAATTAACATGTATTATACATCACGCGCGTTCAGCGATGCTGATATGGTATCTTGGTTGGAGCTTAATGGGGTTGTGCAATCGGATTTTGGGAGAAACCAACGGAAATGAAATGAGATTCCGTTTGACTCTATAGAAGGGATTGTTTGTGCACTTTTAGGATTTCATATCTGGTTTCCATGGGATTCCGTGATATGTATATTTTATTTTTGAGTTTTTTCAACTTTTGAGGTCAAAAAATAACAAAAATGGAACAATTTTGGTTGACGGTCAACCATTCGGTCCACCAAAATAATTTTAACAGTTTATGTAGGATTCCATGGTATGTATATATATATGTTATGTGATTAATTACGTAATTAACTTTACAGAGTTGCACTCTTTACACCAAAGTTGGAGGGGCGCTGACCCGTGGTTGGATAACGGCACAAGGGAGGCGAAACCCAAACGACCCGAACGGGTTCGTGTTCAAGTCATGCAACGTGACAGGTCCTGGTCCGGCTTATCTGGGAAGACCGTGGGGCCCATACCCCAGAGTTTTGTTCTACGACACTTCCATGTCCACCAATGTTCTTCCTGTTGGTTGGGAGCCAGGGCACTACAAAGGACATGAGTACGTGCTTAATTATGATTGCATCATATAAGATATTTTTTCCTTTCAGATATATATAATTAGTTGCCCTCTCTCATAAATATATCCTCCATTTCTTTAGGTTTTTCATGAACCTTTTTATTTTTGGGATCATAGGAAAACATGTATCCAAATACTGACTAATAAGACAATTGTATTTTCTAACCACGTTCTTCATAAAAGTGTTAGATTTTTTTTTTTTTTGTAGTAATTACTAAATTGACCTGTACAGGAAGAATTTTGTGCTCGCCGAGGATGGCTGCAAAGGACCAGGCTCGAATGTCTCTGAGAGAGCGAGTTTCGTGAAGCACCTTAGTCAAGCTGACATCGCAAAGTTGACTAGTATTCGGTACGTAGATGCTGAAGGTTGGCTTGCAAAGCAACCTAAGTAGGGAACATCTCCATTTAAGTTAATTAGAAGTTTGCGTTAGGTAGACAGATTTTGGTATTCTGAATAATCTCTCTTTGAAGTAAGAGGAGAAGCTACCCAACTAGAATCTTTGACTCGTGTAGGAATGAGTGTTGTTCAATCACCAAATAAACACGATTGGTTTGTGAATGAAATGATGGTTTGGCAAAATGATTTGGATTTTAATCATGTGTATGCTTGGACATAGACATGCATGAATGCATGATGCATCATGTAAATAACATTGGGTTAACAAAATCCAAAATGAAAAAATAAAAATAAATAATGGTTCACAGATTAAAATGGAAATCTTTCTTCACTTCTTCACACTTACAAACCATTTTTAATAATAAATAATATAGGTTGAACAATGCACACCATACAAACCATCAAACCCCGGGAAGCAACAAAAAACTATAGACACATACATATGGCTTCCTAGTGATTATTCTGTTTTGATTGGACGTAAGCGAGGCTGGAAATGGAGCGGAGTTTATTCCTCTTTGATAGATAAGAGTGACCTTTTACAGTCGTGACTTCAACAGAGGAGGCTCTTTTAATTACCAACCAAGCTGAGTTTGGTGGAAGAAAACCTGGTTTACGTGTTTCGCCTTCACTCCATTTGGTTTGGCTTCATGGTGGCATGGTTATCACTGTGTGCTCCCCGCTGCATCTGGGATTGGACTGTATAATGTCTTTGTAAATCCTTGAACTTGTCTACTAGCTCCTGAAATGATGGTCGACGTTGTGGGTCGCTGTTGGGTACAAGAGACGTCAGGCATGCATCAAGGTGTGGAGTCAATAACTAATAAAAATCACAAAATGTAACATATTTCAGTTCCAAGAACAAAAAATGTCAGACCTGTGCCAGCAGCTCTCAATTATGGACACCCATTTCGGATCCAAGTCGGATGGTATCTCCGGCCGCTGGTCCATGAAGCCTACAGCGCCAATCACCTGAAATGACAAAATATAATTATAAGCTGACCATTTTTTACTTAGATGAAAAACATGTTCATCTTTTATTGGTTTTGCTGAAAAATATCACTCTTGAAAGAGCAGACAAGTTGAGAGATATTATCAGCATTTATCCTGTACGGAGATAAAAGGGAGAGGAACCACAAAATACTTACCAATCAAAATATGCAAAAGCCAAATAAAACTGTTCTCGGAAAAGAGAAGAAAAGAAAAAGGATGTCTCGCATGCCAAAAAGCAATTGACAATATGTTTAAGCTCTAGTAGCAAATGTAATGAAGAAGAAAAAGCAAGTCACAGAGCAATATTTCAGTATGAAAGAATAGTGAATGATGCAACAAATAACATAATTGATACACAACATTTCCTTTATTAATGCATTTCAAGCATGTTTAGCAAACAAAAGTAGCCAACCATAATAATAATAACTTCACAAGAATCAAGGATTGCTCTCTCTTGAGATACATACAAGGTCAAAACTAGAATGGTTTATGTAAGGGATTAAATAGCATGTTACAATGGTAGCTTACACTTAAATTTCACAATACCAAGAAGCTTAGTTGAATCTCAGAAGATTGGTGCAATGATGATAAGATACAAGGCACAAAGATCTGTAGTTTTTTGAATCATTTGACAATATTTCTAAGCTAAATGCTGTGGTATAGAGTCAACAAGAGAATGCTGTCTCCAGCACTAAAAGAAGCAAATCAGATGAAAAATAGCACCTGCATTGAGTTGAGATTCTCCCAAGGAATTTTCTCCGTTACTAGCTCCCATAGTATCACACCGAAACTGTATACATCACACCTGCACTTCCAAAGCCCATAAAGAAGTAAGTTCTTGGTTATATTTGATAACAGTGTCTGTGTATTTTCACAACCACTAACAACAAAAATAAAGAATGCCCACAAACAAAAGTTAGAAACTTCAAACATACTTCTCATCTGATGGTTCATTGCGAAGAGCTTCTGGAGCCATCCATTGGGGCTGGATAACACGAAATAGAGCATAAAAATGTGATTATTTTTAGATCATTGGGAGAAAAAAGAAAACAAAAAATATGCATCAAAGTTAACACCACACCGTTCCTTTTCCAGTCATGGTAGACAAATATGTTGCATGTTTAAGGCGCGAAAGACCAAAGTCACCCACCTATTTGACAAGGAATCTGTTAAATAAAATAGGAAGGCATCCTCATGTTTGATGGAGTAGACACCAGAAAGAGGCCCTACCTTGACGGTCCAGTTTTTATCTACTAAGAGGTTTGATGATTTCAAATCACGATGGATAATAGGCGGGTTGCAGTGATGCAAGTAATTCATGCCCCTTGCCTATACATCATGTCAAAGAAAATTAGTTGATGAAAATGTACAGAGAAATGAGAGACCACTATTGAAGCAGAAATTAATAAATCCTTGTTGAAATATTATCAGTGCATATCGTACTCACAATATCCAAAGCCATTAGAGCACGTCTTCTCCAATCAAGCCTTGTTGTGTTGCGTTGAATCAATCTAAACAAACTTCCACTGCATGGAATTGAAATGAATTACAGGATAATTGAGAAAATATAATATATAGGGGCATAAAATGACAATGTATTTTTTTAGCATAAGATTTTTTACGCCATATGAGATGCAATATGAGTTAATAATACTGTTATGCATTTTTTTTATTAATGTCATTTATAAACTATATGTTTATCCAGATTTGAAACAACAGAAACACACATAATGTCATTTACAAATCGCAAAATTCTTAATCCCATTACTTGTGACACCAATCACAACCTTAGATCAAAGTGGGAAAAAATCATGTGAATGTTTAGGTTTGAGGAATCAAATTAATTGAATGGAAATTGGAGAACATAAAACAGTACAAGACTACAAGGACACAGACTCCATTGATAAAAATCATGTGCTAGTGCAATATCATGAAAAGATTCATAAAGCAGTGACTATTCCGAGAGAGAATAACACGTAGTTGCTGCTCTCTGATTCAAGATACAACAAAACGCTGTCGGTTCTCTATAATCCAAGATACAACACAGTAGTGTTGTTATTCTTGTGTGACTGTATTTAGTTAGAGTGGGCACAAAAGGAGACATCCATCCTTGCATGAGATTGCAAGGATAATCACGTCACGAGAGGAGAGAACCCAAAGATTGATGGAGGGTCCACAGAAGTTGAACATTCTCTTCAATCATTTAAGGATATTTCAGCAGAACAAACATAACTCAACCAAGTCAGAAGGCCCTATCAGGAAGATTAAATGTCTAAAAATAGTGTGTTGACTGAAGATAGTTCACATTGATTTGGTTGTCCAGAGAAATGTGAAAAGAAAATAATCAAAATTGTGACATATATTTAGATCCATAAGCTAATACTGAACGGAAGGAACATAATAAAACCCACACCGAAAAGGTCCATTAGAAGATTTGGTAATGTACCGAGGAAGAAACTCCGTGACAATACAAAGGCGCTGCTGAGACATTACTGCCCCCATAAAAAGAAGTATATTTGGATGCCTTAACTTCTTCATAAGGGCCACCTGTATGAACAGACAAGCATGAGTAAGTGGAGTGCCTTAATTGAGTTTCTTGACACTAGCTGCAGTAAAATATTTTTCTAAAGTACCATATAGTTCTCAATGGCTGTAAGTAAACATACTATGAACAAATGAAAAATGAACCCAAAAGGTAGAGATTTCAACATCAAAATCTCCAAAATAAAATGTCAATAGGTCAAGAGTTTAATAAGCTTCATTGTTTGTCAATTAGATGAAGTGTAGACATTCTAAACTTCAATTAAATAACAAATGCATCTAAGGATCTCTTCTTCTGGCTAGATGAGAACTACGCTTTATAAAAGCCATATGTGTATGGATGACGTTGCCACAAGCTGCAAAATCTAGTCGAAGTGGATTTTTCAATCTGGAATATGGATTTTTTTTCTTGACCTGGTATTGGAGATCACATAAAGTGTAGGCATCATTATCAGCTATAATATGAAGTTTAGAATTAGACTGAGTATTTAACCTTTAAAAATATGAATATGAGCCACATTTTTCTGGAACATAGTGTTGCCATTTGGTAAAAGATGCCAACAATATCCATTTTAGCTACAAATTCAGTCAACTTGAATGTGAATAACAGGTTCATTTAATATGTTCAACTTGGTTAATATGTGGGCAGACCTTTGCTTAATTCATGTGCTTGGATATAAACTTCCTCAGCAATAGAGAAGGATCCCATGCAATACTTTTGTTATCGTTGAGGTTCTTATATATATATATATATATATATATATATAGGACCAAGTTCTAGTGAGCCCAGGGCTCATCTTATTTAGTTTAAACCCCCTACAATCTCACCATTGAATCTCATTTACGGTTAATCTCACCTTTAATTAGCATAACCGTTTTTCTTATAATCTACCTTACAATTTCAGATATGTGGTGGATATGGTGGGGGCTTAAAATTAAAAATTAAGCCCCGGACTCACTAGATAATTCATGTGTGTGTGTGTGTGTGTGTGTATATATATATATACATATATATATATATATATCCTAGTTCATTTGTTTTATAGTGGACTGAATCTGTTCTCTCATATCAACAATGAAAAAGGTCCAAATGTTTATTCGGGGAAGAAATTTCTTTTATTTTACTTGGATTTTTTATAATGGCAAGAGTGAGGAACCATGAGCAATTGAGCATATATCTTCTACCAATAAGTAGTTTACTAATATTGATATGACATGGTTGGTTATGTTTGATTTCTCTTGGAATAATTAATAGATCAAGTGGACTTGAATCCAATAATTGAGTGTAATCATTGATTTGGTTGGATCACATTGGCTATAACGAATCTGGTTAATAAAGTACACTTATTACATATTTGTAAGTGCCAAATTGACCACCTGGGGTGAAGGCCAAAATACAATAAACAAAAATCAAACTTGCCAAACTCTAAACAGGTAGTACTGGTTTCTGTCCATGATTCCAACTGGACCTTTATGTTCACGGCAATACCCCCACTGACTCCCGTCATATCCCTTACAGTCCTTTAATTTAGCAGGATGTTTCATTGAGAGAATGACAATTTCAAAGTGGCGTACCTCCTGTCTGAAGGAAGCTATTAGTTCATCAGAATACTCTTGTTTTGAGAAAACTTTCACTGCTACATCCTACAAAAAATGTAGATCAAATGAGCTCAGCAAACAAGTTATATACGTAATAACAGGTCTAATAAGTTTGAACGAGAAATTGTATATAAACAAAAGAATCATGTGCTTATCAACATAACAGCAAATGCATGTGCTGAACGAGAAATTCAGCCTCAACCTATGACGGATGAGCCTCGCACCACACCTTATAGATATTACAGTGTTACTACTTGGTAATGTGGAGACCTTCCCAAGATATCCAATAAAACCTCAAACACAACAAGAATTATACACAAATAGTCTGTTGAAGTGTCCTCCTGTCGACTTAACAAAGAGACTAAGGTCTTCCTATGGAAACCAAAATGTCATTACTCGGCCTTTTGATTTTTTATTTCCACAAGCCCTTTTTGATGAATATGGGTTCTTCAAGAAGAATAAATTGCAGATGAGATGAAGAGGTTTTCTATCTTGTCAGTTTTTGTTTGGAATTGAAGACTTCGAAACAGGAGTGCATAATGGCCTGCCATTAAGAAGATTCACATTGATCATGCCAAATATGAGACGTAGCAAAGCCATGACTTAACGCCATTTCTGAGCATCTATCTTTTGATCCTTCCCTAATTGTACTGCAGTGATCTGTATCCTATCAGAGATCTACACCTCCACAGGATAACCAACTAAGAATAATGGTATGTATCTCCCAAAGAATAGTCTAGGTTCTTTGCTCGTAATACTACATTGTCTTGTAGTTTAGATGTTCGAATAGAACAAACCAAGAGGAATCAAAATTCTAATATTTTCATGATGCATTTTTTCCATTTAGGTTTTTTATTATCAGTGAGTAGTTGGTAATTAATTTTCCAGACCATCAGAACTACCATCCCTGTCTCTTAATTTGTCAACAATATATAGATGCAATTTCCCACTCCGCCCCATTCCCAATTTAAACTTCTGACATACAATTACTACCCAAGCTCAAGGAAATGATAGGCATATTTCATAGTGTTTGAAGTAAGATATTTATTCTCGAAAAGAAAAATTGTGGAAATTGAACACAGAGGCATCAAACTTAGGTGAAATAAATGTTGCACTTGACCAAGATAAAAAAATTCTTTCAGTCAAGAATCAGTAATACATTAGAACATAATAAAGCAAAGGGAGTACATGAGAAATTCATGATATAATTGAGAACTAATAGCCATGTGTGCCTAGAAATTCTTTAAAGGACGCTGAAAAGTAAATATCATTATCTCCACAAGGAAAAAAGTTATACTACGCAGTTGTAAACAGGTACATAGGGTTATGATCTTTTTATAAAAAGTCAACATCAACATTACCCCAAAACCTCACAGAATCTTAGGGGAAGATGGTGATAACTGATAAACTATAAAATTATACTTTTTTATGATTTTCTTAAAGCATGTCGAAACGAGTCCTAGAAAAAGATGACATACCGAGCCATACCACAAACCATGATATACAGTTCCACAAGAACCTGCACAAGTATAGAGCAAAACGTTAAAACAAATGTCAAATAAAATAGGAAAACAAAACGAAGGTGCTTTTGGACATCACACTTAAAATAGGAAAAACCATGACGGTAGGAAATGATCTGTTTGGCATGTTACACCTTGCATGTTAGGATTGGTGAAGTATTACCTTGACCAATCTGTTCCCCAATAGTCATATCTTCCCATAAAATTTCACAGTCTAAGCAATCAACATCCGTTTCCACCTTATGGATGGTGCTACTCGTGGTACTCCCACTGCTGCTCACGCTGCTTGAACTGTTAGCATTGTACGATGACGACGAACCTGGGGCTTCAGTATTTCCGGACCGATGATTTTCATTCACCTGGAATTCGGGCCTTACGTTTGGATCGAAACCTTTGGGGTGGTTTCCATCATTTTCGAGATCGTTTTGTGACCATGGCCAATTAATCCGACTCTTAGCATCTGGACGAGGACGATCAGGTTCGCTCCCCTTCCAGGGCCACGTTATACTTTTCTTAGACATCCACGCTTCAGCTTTTGAACTTATGATTCTATGGATACCATGTTTCGCTTCAGCATTCTCAGCATTAGATCCTGCAGTTTTGTTATTTTTCCCGTCAGAAGTTTGAGGGGAAGCCAAAGCAAAAGGATGCTGCATGTCTCCTCTCGGCGTGCTAGCCCCACTTGATGTCGCATCCTCTCGATTTTCATGGTCGTTATCACCACTTCCATATTCATGCTCCGAACTGCTCTCAGGTGCTTTAATCTTCGATCGAACTTTGTTTGTCATCTTTGTTGCCTAACCAACCAAAAATAAATTGCTCAAAGATTAATTCTGAAGGAAACACTACTCGAGCATCTGCCAAGCTTACCAGATTGGAAATCTTTGATGCAATGGCAACCTGCAGAGGTTGCTGATGATCTTGATATTTCGAGGGTTGGTTCGAGATTTCTGTACTTAAAGGAGGGCAGCTAGTTTCCTGAAATTTACGTGAATCGCTCGAGACACAAATAACTCCAACCAAGGCACCATCGTCATTATAGAATGGAGTGTTGTTAAAAATGGCTATAAATGCATCACCAAACTTGTTTCTGACAGGAAATTTGCCTGTCCAGCTTTCCCCTTCGGCTATCCGGTTTATGATATTGCTTGCGGCATTAAAATTACCATTGTCAACAAGCAGCACAATAGCATCTTGCCCGACTGCCTCAGATACAGTGTACCCATAGAGAGTTTCTGCAGAACGGTTCCTGAAACAGCAAGATTTCTTGTAAAATACAGTTCCGATAAAATAGCATAGTGACATGTTCTCATGTATAAGAAAAGGAAAAAAAACACTTCATCAAAAAATAAATGGACATATGCAAAGCAAGCATATAACTTGGGCAGTTATAATTATAAAATAAAAAACCAAGTCGATTCATCATGCATGACATCATAAGCAAAGGTTAAAAGAAATTCTTTTGGGAAAAAGGTAATTGGTGTAAATAAAAAAACAAGCATTTTCTTTAAAATAGAAATCTTCTACACTGAAAAATTCCCAAATAGATGCCCCTATCGCCCTTGGAAAATCTCTCTTCACAAACATTATCTGGTAACAACATTTAACTTACTTGACTAGTGCCTTCAGAACTGAAACCTATGAGTGAAAAATTGTCAGACAATCAAGCAAAATAAGGATAACCCTCTTTTTGAGATGAACAGGAAACTCAAAATAGGAAATTAATGTTCACATTTACTGTTATCAGTATTCTTCAGGAAAAGGAGGTATTTGGAATGCCCAAAAGCTGGAAAGAGGAAGTTGGCAAAATGGTTATTTCACCTGCAACAAAAATTAATCCACATATTTATGCAGAATTTCTAGACTGGTTGGTACCGCGTAAAGACTGGAATAAGCATGAACTACGATTTCCATACAATTAAAATTGTCCGTGACATAGTCCTACCAATAGAATTCGTTTTAACACGGAAAAAGGAGGGGGGAAAGTCCTGCTACTGGATTACAGTGAAGAATGGAGAAGGATGAGAGAATTCGGATAAACAAACCTCGCTGCTGGTAGAGGGAGCGAACATGCTTGATGATGTTATTGGTTCCAAAAAAAGAGAGAATAATTCGACATAGGGTAAATTGAGTTTTGGTTTGGAGTTACGAAACATAATGGTCTCACCCTTACATGTCGACTTTTGGGGTGTTTACACTACCCATGGGTTCCCCATTTTAACATGGTATTAGAGTTTGATTGTGTGTATAATCCATCTAAATCCAATTGTCCAATGCGCAAACATGAACACATGTGTGTGGGGGCATGTTTTGCATCCAGTGAATTGAGCTGCACCTTTGGGGTCACAAATCCCATATAGGCGACCTATAGGTTTCAATTTATACCATGGGCGGAGTGGTGACATTTGAATTTATAAATCCCATATAGGCGACCTTTGGGTTAAAATACACTATACACAGACATGTATACCATATTTGAAGACATGCTTATTTTGGGTTCTAGGTCTCACACATTGTTAAAAACTTAAATGTACTTGTTTTTCTGTCTTTTGTATTTACGACAAATCTGCCTTGACACCTATTACATCCTTATGTTTCTTTCTCCATTAAGATTGTACTTGCTGTCTCATAGAAACTACTCAACAGGGCATGGTAAGCATTTGGGTTGTATAAAAAAATTGTTTACGTTAAAGCAGAAGAAGCCATAACCTTGATCATATTCAAAAATAAATTAAAAAAATACAGCAATATAAAACTCTGTTCTCCAAGCTACATTAGAAATCGTATGAACAGCAACCAAACTTGCCACAACACCTAAAATCTTTTCTAGAACTGCATGAGCTGAATTGATAATGCCAACGTAGTTTAGAGACGACAAGCCACATCAAAATCAAACCATAAATTCAATTCCAAAATGAAGTCTTCTATAGTGACAAAAGCAGCATTTCCAATCATAACCTGTCTTAAAGCTTAGACTTGCTTCACAAAATCCAGATAAAAGCCAAACTAATCCAATCAAAATTATTCTCAAGCAGTAAAAATGGCTACATTAGTCAAAACAAATCATTTGCAATGCATCGACAAATTTCAAATAGAGAAGTTGTAATCCTCAAAACTCACCAGAATATAATTCTCCCCTGGAGATCAATAATGTGCACTGATTGCCCCATTGACTGCAATATCTTAGGGTACTGCCCATCCGAGAGCCCCACTCCTCCGCCCCGCTCTTCCCCAACCGTCCCCAAAGGACTCTGGCTCTTACTCTCTCTCTGAAGCGGGGACGACAAATGCCCAAAAGACGTTGAGCCCTTCCGCCACGCTGCCCTCCCACCCGCATCATCAAATCCTCCCATCCTCCTCCTCAACGGTTGAACCGCAGACCTTTGCGGCGACACCGAGTGGGACCGCTGGCTCTTCTCCGGCCTTCGGTCCTTCCGGCTACCGCTAGGGTTTCCAGGCGTCATTAGCCTTGACATATCGTTTTTTAGCCGAGCTTGTCCTGCTTCCAACTCCTGAATTTTCTTCAAAAGCTCCTCCGCCGGTGGAGTTTCCATGATTCCACCTCAAAATCCCCACCTTTCCGGCTTCTTCCACACTAGATTAGGATAAAAACAAACTACAACAATTGGGCAAACCTTCAAAATCCCACCTTTCCACTCCTCCCACACTTGTACAGAGGAGAAGAGAAGAACACGAGCCTCAAAAGCCAAAACCCCACCTTTCTGTATTCTTCGACACTAGAAGAGGATAACAAGGAAAAATAAGAATTGGGTAAAAACCCAAAAAATCTCACCTTTCCACTCCTTTCTCACTGCCACGGAGGAAATGAGAAGGGGAAAACCCTCAAAACCCCACCTTTCCGGATCCTATCGAACTGGAAGAGGAGAAGAGTGAGAGGTGAGAAATGGGTAACCCTCAAAACCTCGCCTTTTTGGGGGAAGAAAAGGGAAGCCCACAAAATCCACCTTTGACCCTGAAAATCCTGTCTATCTTTAGGATGGTTTGGAACAATTGGGAACTTTCAAGTTTCAAAGCATCAACACTCCAAAATCCTTAGCGTTTTGCAGAATGGAAAAGGGAAAAAACAACTCCCTCTCTCTCTCTCTCTCTCTCTCTCTCTCTCTCTCTCTCTCTCTCTCTCTCATCCTTCCTCTAATTTCAGGGTGCCTTTTTGGTTTTCTGCTTCTCTTTCTGGTGTACAGAGGTGATGATGACTGGATCACCTCTACCTCACCTATCTCTGGATTATATTATTGTTTTTGGGGGTTTTATGATTTTATAATGGCCTTGTTTCATGATTAATTGATTACTACCCTCTAAAATTTATAAAACATCACGTAATATCATATGTAGCCTCAGATTTGAAGTAAATGAATGCTCAATGAAACCCTAATATTTACCCCTTTTTACAGCTTAAATACTCATCTCATGATAACTATGATCATTTTTTTTCAGAGTATGTTTTACATCGAATTGGATATATGTTGTGCTGAACTGCTAAACATCGCCCCAAAATTACTTAAATCGCCCCTTGAAATTACCAAATTGCCCTTCCTCCTATTTTTGCTTATATATCTCACAATTTCACTCTTTTTTCAAAACTTTCTCTTCCTATACCTACTACACAAGATTACGAATGTCTCGGAGGCCAGGGAAGCAGCCAGCAGTTCCCCCGGTGTACCCGTATGAGGTAACATTACGTTATTTATTTGTTTTTAAAAAAAAAAAAAAAAAGTCGTCGGCGTCCGAGGGAGACGCCCCCCGCATGGGGCGGGCGTCCTCGGAAGCCGCTCCCCCATAGGGGGAGCGGCTTCCGAGGACGCCCGCCCCATGCGGGGGGCGTCTCCCTCGGACGCCGACCCGAAGCGGGAGACGTCTGCGGAAGACGTCTCCCCGATGGGGGAGACGTCTTCGGAAGACGTCTCCCCGTAGGAGGAGGCGTCTCCGACAGACGCCTCCACCTTGCGGGAGGCGTCTCTCGCAGACGCCTCCTCCTTTTTTGTTTTTTTAATTAATAAATATCATAATTACTTTAATAAATAGTGATAAATCAAAAAAATTAATTTAACGAATTCTTATTAAGTTTAACATTTGTGATATTTAGTTTTAACAAATTTTGATTTAGTTTAACAATTGTTTTAATTTAGTTTAACAAATTTTGATTTAGTTTAACAATTTTGATAATTAAGTTTAACAAATTTTGATTTAGTTTAACAATTTTGATAAATATGATAATTTAGTTTAACAAATTTAACAAATTTGTATTTAAAATTTCAATAAATAGTCATCGGGTCACAGTGGAGGGAGAGGCAAGTCGATACCATTACACGCCTTCCGTTCTTTAGAGGATGATTCAGCACCGCGTCATCCACGTAGACGGGGGATATCTGCTTCGGTCAGGAGGGAGAGGGAGGCATTACGTCGTCGTGAGGAGGAGGATGATTCCTTCGATGATGAGCATGTGGATAGTTTCGACGACGAGAGCGACGATGATGGCCCGTATGATGTGCGGCCGGAGGTGGAGAGGCAGGGGGATTATAGCGGAGGACGTGGTCGAGCGGGTACTTCTACTTCCGCCGGATGGATGGTGCGGAAGGGTAGGGGTGGGAGGTTTACGACCGGGGATTCGAGCTCGTGCACTGTTGATCCCCGCGCTCAAAAGAAGAAGAGGGTCCAGGACGATTCTTGGATCGTGAGCAGTATGACGCCTGGTGGTCCTTTAGATGGGAGCGTCATTCCTAGTTTCTGGGGTCACATTGCTAGACGGATCTGGGACGGAGAGGATCGGAAGGTTCTGAAGTGCCAGAATCGGCACAGAGCCTGTACAGCACTACAGGGTTGGCGGTCTACACTGAGTGCTGATATCAGTGCTGATATTATTGCCACGCATTTGGGGCACTTACCGTACAGCATGTTCCCTTATCTCGACATGCCTTTGATTTCGGCGTTTGTGGAGCGGTGGCAGCCTGACACCAACACTTTCCACATGCCTTTCGGAGAGATGACGATCATGCTTCACGATGTTTTCCAGATCCTGCGCATTCCTGTGGATGGTCGTCTGGTTAGTGCTCAGGGGTCGACGTCTGAGCTGAGGTGTTATGTGGCAGAGTTGCTTGGTGTCACACCTGATGGTCTGGCCAGAGATACAGCTTTATGGAGTGGTGGTGGTGTCGGCATCGACTCCCTTGAGGACCTATGCAGACGGGCACGACCTCCGCGGGCCGATGATACACAGTTGACGGCGTACCTATTCTTGATGCTCGGAGCCGTCTTGTTTGTCGACAAGAGTGGTTGTCGGATCAGACCACGCGATCTACTGGAGGCTAGGGACCCGGAGACCGTTCGTGAGTACTCGTGGGGGTCAGCGACGTTGGCATACCTGTACCGGCAGCTTGGGATAGCTAGTCGTGCGGATTGTTCTGGGATTGCAGGTTGTCTTACGCTGCTGCAGGCGTGGATATACGAGTACTTTCCTGCATTCCGCCCGCATCGTGAGCGGAAGATTATCGACGAGGGTCATCCACGTTCGGGTATGTGGGCTGTCCGGAGCGAGGACAAGAGCGATGGACGATTGCGTTCCATCCGCGCACGGCTTGATCAGATGACTGCATCAGAGGTATCAAACTTTACACCATTTATTTAATTTTAAGATGTATTATTATTAATGTGTTAAACTTTAGGTGGAGTGGTTACCCTATGGTCCTGACCCAGCAGCGGATGTCCCGAGGACTTTATTGATGGGTCTTATTCGTTATCGGGATATCATAGAGCCTTATATGCCCGATCGGGTCTTGCGTCAGTTAGGATATGTTCAGGTGATCCCGGTTGACATTCCGACACCAGAGCATGCGGTGCGGTCTGCGACAGCAGCGACGTACGACGTCAGGTTCCCCGCTTCTACAGCGGAATCGACTTGGCGGACATTTCCGAGATCATGCTGATTGTTCCTTGGCGACTTCAGACGTAGTCGCGACCCCTCCGAGTGTGATGCAGGTTATCTTGATTGGTTCGGTAGTTACTCACATCCTATCATCGTCCGTGGTGCCTCCCGGAGAGCAGATCGACCACCAGATAGGACGTGTGGCGATCTGGTAATTTTTTCATTTTATCTATATTTATTTATACCGTATAATTTGTTAATGTACGCTAATGTTATTGTTATGTGCAGTGGATGGGTAAGATGATACGGGCTGTAGACTCAATCTTGCAGATGAGGGATGAGCTGCCAGACGATGCCAGAGCTGCATGCGGAGATTTGGATGAGATCATACACTCGTGGCATACTCAGTTAGGCATCTCCGACCATGATTCGGATGATGAGTAGGCTGATCTGTTGTACTGTACTCTTACTATTTGCATTTATATTTGTTTATCTGTTGTACGCTTAGTATTTGTGTTTGCTTATCTGTGGTACGCTTACTATTTGCATTTATATTTGTTTATCTGTTGTACGCTTATTATTTGTATTTGTGTTTGTGTTTGCTAACATGTCGTACGCTTATTGTTTGTATTTGTGTTTTGCTTATCTATTGTACGCTTATTATTTGTATTTGTGTTTGATAACCTGTCGTACTATTATATATAATGCAAATAAAGCAAACATATCAAAACATATTACATAATAAAGCAACACTATATAATGTACAAACATATCAAAACATATTACATAATTGTTGCCAATATGCTATCCTATTTTGGTACTCCAGCTCCCATCCAATAACACTCTCATCTCGTATTTGATACCACAGAGTCGCTATAGGAGGTACGGGGAATCCCTCATTCAATTCCAAACGAATGTAATGAGCGTAACTCCCTAAATGAGCAATAATCAACTCTCTACACGGTCTCGTCACGGTAGGCGGACTCTCCCAAGGTAGAACTGTAAGACATGGGTACAATGAACCATCATTTCCGAGAGAGAAGAACATAACTGCACACTTGTAAAAATTTGCAATGGGAAACAAGTCCGTCCACGTCTCCATATAGTGATTCTCGCCACAAGGTCCCCCGCCCCAATTAATCCGGTGACGAGCCTCCGCCACACCGTCGTAGTATACGTGCTCATAAAAAGATGGGTTCGCAGCTATCTCATTTGAAATCGAACGACGGGCGAGTTGCCAATTGTCTTCACCACCGTGGAAAACATCGGCGACACATCGAAATCCACAGTTTCCATCAGCACGTACATCATTCCACTGGTGTAGGAATGGCATAATGATTCCTGGAATTCTATCTCCATATGGGAAGTCGTCTACGTCAGCCCGCCCAGTCACTACAATATGAACAAAAAATACAGTTACATATAATAACAAAAGATACATATTTACTGAAATAAATAACAAAATTATAATAATAATAAATATAGGGATGGTATACCTGATCCTCCCCTCACAGACGAAGAACCAGAAGATCGACCACGACCTTTGCTTCCACTACCGGAAGAACGACCACGACCTCTACTCCCACTACCTGAAGATCGACCACTA
The DNA here is from genome assembly GCA_963682175.1 of Triglochin maritima. Lineage (NCBI taxonomy): Eukaryota > Viridiplantae > Streptophyta > Magnoliopsida > Alismatales > Juncaginaceae > Triglochin > Triglochin maritima. The sequence continues at coordinate 49,726,895 of OY821774.1, read as the reverse complement.
CCTCGCTCTGCATACTCAAACGCACTAGGGTCCCATCGTGTCGACTTTCCCCTTGGTCGACCTCGTAGCTTTGTTTTTACTGCAGGTTCTTTCAAATTCGAATGTTCGGGGTGTAGCTGCTCGAATAAAACCCGAGAGGCAGATCGAATTACGGTAGGGTCACTTCCTGCAATCTCATCAACCAGACTGCGAAAATGTTCGGCGTCTTGAGCTGCCTGAGACACAAACTCTGCGTTCCCGGCTCCTTCCCCAATGACAAGTGTCCTCCAGAACGGATGAATCTGCTCTAAGTAAATTCCGTTTTCTGATTCAAGACATCCACGGATGGTACATGCGCAAGGTATCCCATGAGAAGTCAGAAAAGCGCACTCGCAACGATATTCAACTTCATCATCTAACTGTTGCATTCTCTTCACCTCCTGACTCAGCAACTGCAAACAGTGATGTGAAACTCTACCATTTATGTGACGATATAGAGCATGTCCGAAATTAGTCAAATTTCGCCGTCTCGAGTCTTCAAGAAAGTTTCGAATATTCGTCAGCTGCATTTCAGTAGCCGCGTTGACGCGCTCGAAAAGAGTGTCCAGAGCTGCAGTCGATGTAGAAATCCACTCTTTTAGAGCCGAATGAGCACTTTCGACCCTACAATTCGTGGTGTTCCCAAAATGAAGGACTTTGTTCGTCCAATTCAGCACAAATTTTTCTTTATGCACCAACCACGTGGTGTCCAGATACTCCGTGATAGCCGGCCACGATCTATACAAATCTTTCAGAGCATACACAGCTCTATCATACTCGGCTTCTGAAGTAGAAAGCATGATCTGTAGGTATAGGATCGTGTGGGTTATGGGTCCACTAATCACTATTAAGCCCTAATTAACTACTTGGTTGATCGATCAAAGAAATGCAGCGGAAATTAAAAACAAATCAAACACAAGTAGAAAGTAATGCAAACCACAAAGAAGACACGTCGGTTTTTATAGAGGTTCGGCCGCGCCTACGTCCTCTCTTGCAAGCCCCTCTCGAAACTCCGTTCGAGCCCCTCTTGCGTCTTCACTATGCCTCCCCGTTCCGGGCCGGGAGCAACGCCTTTTACAAGTCTTCAAGCTCGCGAACAACCCTCGCCGAGCTTGGCACCACCTCTCACAACCCGAGAGGATCACTTCGGGCTTTCACCGAAATCTCTACTTCTTTGTCTTGGGCTTTCACCAAGACCCTTGCTCACTTTGTCTTGGGCTTTCACCAAGACCCTTGCTCTCTTTACAACAATTGGAGTGGAACTCACTCTTCTAGTATTGAGCACAACAGATGCTAGATGATTGTATGATGAAGGATGTGGAAATTAGGCTTTGGAATCACTAATTGGGAGCTTTGAGGTTGTGGAAAATCTCACTATAAGTTTGACACTTTGGAGTTGTGAAATCTTGTGGAAAACTAAGTGTGAACCTCTATTTATAAGCTCCTAAAGTTTTCTAGCCGTTTGGACAAGATTTGATTGGGTTTTGTGCAAGATACACAAGTCAGAAAATCGGGCTGCAAATCTGTCCAGAAACGGTCGACCGAAAGGTGTATCGGTCGACCGAACCCTTGAGTCTGTTGATGGATCGGTTGACCGAACATAGGTACTGGTCGACCGAATCACTTAAGTTCTATAGGTCAACGGTCGACCGAACAGGTACCGGTCGACCGAACTACTGGGTTTGGTAGAGAGAAATCTTGATCGGTTGGACAAACTTGTGTCGACCGATAGCAGGGGGTTTTTCACGAATTAAACGGTCGACCGAAAGATGTATTTTGTTCGACCGGTTCTAATGTATATGGGGGTGAATATTGAGAAAAATGTGTATACGACCGTTGTATAATACGACAAATAAAACGGTCGTATTTTTACCAGAAATGGCAAACGAAACGGTCGACCGAAGGTCTACCGGTCGACCGAACAGGTCTGGGTAAACGGTTAATAGAAATGTGATCGGTTGAACGGATTGGTCTGGTATAACAAATATTGTGTATAACCGGTCGACCGAAAGGTGAACGGTCGACCGAACTCAGGTAGACTGGCGACCAATGTTTTAGGTGTTTAGGTGATCTAATGGAGTCCAAATTATATGATATTTTGTGTGTGACTCCTACAAGGAACCTAGTGTGTGAATGCATGCATATTAGCTTATGTTATGCTCAATTCACATAAGTTCCTAATACTCAAAGAAAGGTAAAATTACATGTCTTCAATCCTAGCTTGATTACATGTCTTGACTTGATTTTTCTTCTTTCTTGAGTCTTGATCACCTGTAGATGTTAGCACAATACAACATGTATACTATTATACTACATGTGCTAATCTACATGTCCTAATTAAGATTAGGTTTAATTACATCATCAAAATACGGATTAAGGCCAAAAAGCCAACAATCTCCCCCTTTTTGATGATGGCAACCTATATCTTAAACCAACCTAATACTTGAAAAATGTATAAGTTAACTATGCATATAAATGCTCCCCCTATGGATGTGCATAGTTTTTCTTGACAATTTTCATGTATATTTCAAGTATCCCTAATCTATTACTTCTCCCCCTTTGACATCCATCAAAAACAACAATTAATTATGACTTTAAGCATAGAGTTTGGATGTCTTGTAATGAAGTAGCTCCCCCTAAATTTAGCACTTCATTACTCTAATAAAAGATATGACAATTAAGCTCCCCCTATCAATAAGGCTAAATGGAAACAATGAGTATGATGAAAGTTAAAATCATTTAAGTTTCTACTTAAGCCTTATTCTAACATCCATTTAAAAATTGACAATTAAAATCAATGGATGTGATAAATGATTTGCAATGAATAGGGTTAATGATTTTCAATGAATTGAACTATAAATGTATGACAATTAAGCATATAAACTAGATTAGAGCTAATTTTTCAGAAGATTCAAAGATAGAAATTTTATACCAAACTTGAATTTGATTAGCTCCAATCTTGACTTGGTGATGCAACCGGATTCGAATTTGACGTTTTGGCTCACCCGGTCACCACCAATCTCCTCCTCAAGCTCCTACAAGTGTAGATTTTGGTACCCATTTTTGCTTGGGTCCATTAAGTTTAGCTTTTGGTACCCAAATCCAAGTTGATTTTGGTACCTCTACACTTACTTTCTTTTTCATGGCAAAATTATGTTTAACATTAATTTGAATAGGAAAGTTTTTAACATAAAAATTGTTTTTATTGCCATGTGTGAACTTATGCAATTTATTTGACAAATTTTCATTTAAGGCATTAAGTTCACTATTTTTAGTTGCTAGAGATTCATTCAAGCAATTTAGATTTTTAATCATTGAATTATGCTTTTCATTCATGTTAAGCATGTGAATCTCTAAATTTGCAACCTTGTTATTCATGCAATTCAAGTCATGTAGTAATTGCTTGCTTTCAAGATGAGATTTATCAAGTTTAATAAGCAAGTCATTTGTATCGATTTCTAGCATATGACTATCAATTGCATTTGATGAGGTAGTTTTACCATTTAAATGTTCATTCCTCAAGCATGCATTTTCAGAAGTTAGAACTTCAATTTTAGCAAGCAAATCATTTTTGTCATCTAAGATAGATGCATTTTGACATTTCAAATCAAGAATTTGCTTATTTGCTAACTTATTAGACTCATGAAGTTCTTTAGATTTTTCTAAAAGTTTTAGAAATGAATTTTGTAGTTTATGTGAATGCGATGATTTTCCACTTGAACTACAACTTGAAGAGTGACTAGAAGATACCTCATCTTCACTTTCTCCATCGGATGAGCTTGATGTTGAACAAGATGTTGAATTGATTTCTTCACATCTAACTTGAGCTACATCCATTGGAGTGGCTTCTCCCTTTTTCCCGGTTGGTGAATCTCCTTCACCAAAATTCTTTTCTAATGTTTGCCATATATGATGAGCACTATCACATGAGCAAACAAGATTAAAATGTTCATCTCCTAATGCACAAAATAAGACATTCATAGCTTTTGCATTTAGGGATGCATTTTTCTCATCTTCTAAACTCCATTTACTAATATGATATCTAGGTGATTCATATGGAGTTTGAATCATAAACCACAAGTTAGCATTCATGGATTTAATAAATGATGACATTTTAGATTTCCATGAAACAAAATTATTTCCATCAAAATATGGTGGTTTACAAGATTCTAGAGGTGTGGATGCATTAAGAGTCATGTTAATTTATCGGTTAAGAACAAAATTAACGAACGAGGCTCTGATACCAAATGTAGGTATAGGATCGTGTGGGTTATGGGTCCACTAATCACTATTAAGCCCTAATTAACTACTTGGTTGATCGATCAAAGAAATGCAGCGGAAATTAAAAACAAATCAAACACAAGTAGAAAGTAATGCAAACCACAAAGAAGACACGTCGGTTTTTATAGAGGTTCGGCCGCGCCTACGTCCTCTCTTGCAAGCCCCTCTCGAAACTCCGTTCGAGCCCCTCTTGCGTCTTCACTATGCCTCCCCGTTCCGGGCCGGGAGCAACGCCTTTTACAAGTCTTCAAGCTCGCGAACAACCCTCGCCGAGCTTGGCACCACCTCTCACAACCCGAGAGGATCACTTCGGGCTTTCACCGAAATCTCTACTTCTTTGTCTTGGGCTTTCACCAAGACCCTTGCTCACTTTGTCTTGGGCTTTCACCAAGACCCTTGCTCTCTTTACAACAATTGGAGTGGAACTCACTCTTCTAGTATTGAGCACAACAGATGCTAGATGATTGTATGATGAAGGATGTGGAAATTAGGCTTTGGAATCACTAATTGGGAGCTTTGAGGTTGTGGAAAATCTCACTATAAGTTTGACACTTTGGAGTTGTGAAATCTTGTGGAAAACTAAGTGTGAACCTCTATTTATAAGCTCCTAAAGTTTTCTAGCCGTTTGGACAAGATTTGATTGGGTTTTGTGCAAGATACACAAGTCAGAAAATCGGGCTGCAAATCTGTCCAGAAACGGTCGACCGAAAGGTGTATCGGTCGACCGAACCCTTGAGTCTGTTGATGGATCGGTTGACCGAACATAGGTACTGGTCGACCGAATCACTTAAGTTCTATAGGTCAACGGTCGACCGAACAGGTACCGGTCGACCGAACTACTGGGTTCGGTAGAGAGAAATCTTGATCGGTTGGACAAACTTGTGTCGACCGATAGCAGGGGGTTTTTCACGAATTAAACGGTCGACCGAAAGATGTATTTTGTTCGACCGGTTCTAATGTATATGGGGGTGAATATTGAGAAAAATGTGTATACGACCGTTGTATAATACGACAAATAAAACGGTCGTATTTTTACCAGAAATGGCAAACGAAACGGTCGACCGAAGGTCTACCGGTCGACCGAACAGGTCTGGGTAAACGGTTAATAGAAATGTGATCGGTTGAACGGATTGGTCTGGTATAACAAATATTGTGTATAACCGGTCGACCGAAAGGTGAACGGTCGACCGAACTCAGGTAGACTGGCGACCAATGTTTTAGGTGTTTAGGTGATCTAATGGAGTCCAAATTATATGATATTTTGTGTGTGACTCCTACAAGGAACCTAGTGTGTGAATGCATGCATATTAGCTTATGTTATGCTCAATTCACATAAGTTCCTAATACTCAAAGAAAGGTAAAATTACATGTCTTCAATCCTAGCTTGATTACATGTCTTGACTTGATTTTTCTTCTTTCTTGAGTCTTGATCACCTGTAGATGTTAGCACAATACAACATGTATACTATTATACTACATGTGCTAATCTACATGTCCTAATTAAGATTAGGTTTAATTACATCATCAAAATACGGATTAAGGCCAAAAAGCCAACATGATCTTCCTCCATCTTCCACGCCTCAAAGTCTCTGCCATCTCCTTATTCTTGCCGAATACGTGGTATGCGTAATTCAATACGTCTTTGTTGATGTGCCATGTGCAGAGTAAATGAGCAGAGTCAGGAAAAACCTCTCTCACTGGTCGCATAAGGCCTAACTCCCGGTCTGTTATTATTGCAGTCGGGCTGACAGTCCCCAATAACAGATCTCTCAACTTCTCCATCACCCACAAATAACTGGAGTAAGATTCATCCATCAAAATCGCATATCCAATAAGGAAATTCATGTTTGCTGGTGTGACCCCAATCATTTCGAACAAAGGCATCTTATACTTGTTCGTCTTGTAAGTCGAATCCATGCAGATAACGAAAGGATATGTCCGCAACAACTGGACTGACGTCGGATGTGCCAAAAAAGCGTGAGTTACGACATCAGTTTCTGGATCCGCCATAATCCAATGTAAGTACTCACACTGCACTGCTTGGTAGAGAAACTGCTGGACGGGATTCCGATCTTCAGATTTTGTCCTCCTCATGTAATCTCTGAAATTATAAATATGCCTTTGATTTGGATTGTCCTCCGGGAATTTTTCTTTTACTGCCTTCAAGATGTTCCGTGGTTTTGCTTGCGCCTCTGTCATATCACGAACAATCTTCTTCGCCCCAGAACTTAGACCACTAATTTGACGATGACCCTCTGGATAAACTGCCAGTCTGTGGTTGTGATGTCCGTGAGCACTATTATAAACCACAACCCATCCATCACGATCTCGTCGCTCCACCACTTTTATTAAGAAACGGCAACCGCAACCCTTTCTTTTGGTGTTTCTTCGAAGTGCAGTATCCATATCCCGAGACTCCATTTGATTTCGCCGGTCGCATCTCAAATAACAATCCATCCGACTATCTGATCTTGTTTTGTACGACGACACGACCAAAAAAAACCCAGCTCCGATAGCTACTTGTTTGGCCTATTTACATGCTTCATCGATTGTTTCAAAGATTTGTGTAGTTTGAAATAACTCACTGTAATCCACTCCATCACCACCGAAATCTGGAACCTACAAAAATAAAATCGAAATTAAAAAAATAAAAAAATAAAATCGAAAATAAAAAATTTAAAAAATAAAGTCGAAATTAAAAAAACAAAATCAAAATCAAAAAAAAAACAGGCGTCTGTATTAGACGCCTGCCCCATGGCTGGGGCGTCTGTGTTAAACGTCTTCCCCAACGGTAAGGCGTCTGCGTAGGACGCCTTGCCGTAGGGAAGGGCGTCTAATACAGACGCCTTACCCATGGGGAGGACGTCTACATAAGACGCCTCTCCCATTGTGTAGGCGTCTGCGTTAGACGCCTCGGCCATGGGGAGGGCGTCCTACGCAGACGCCCTCACCATGGGGGAGGCGTCTAATGCAGACGCTCGGTCCAAAAATTTCCCCACGCCAGGCTTACCTCACCCGATGCATCACCCTCGCCAGACATTTTCGTGGTGTTTTTACTGATAAATTATGAATATACAAGACCATAGGCCTTATTTATAGACACGGGACGATTTGGGTATTAAATATATTGTTAAGGGCAATTTGGTAATTTCAAGGGGCGATTTAAGTAGTTTTGGGGCGACGTTTAGTAGTTCCCTATGTTGTGTTGAAAATAACTTTGAGATGTTTAACGAAATGGTACGATGAAATGAAAGTATTTCGTAGGGGGGATCTGATGAAATATGAACTGTTTAGAGGATATTTGTGAAATCATTCCATTATAATGTCACATGCTACATTCTGGAAGTGGGGTGTACTTGTGGCTGTCTTCAGCTTTGGTATCTTTTATTGGGTTGGATGGGTGCACAGCACCTGATTCGTGGTGCGGCCACTTTCCAACTTTTGATCATCACCCAAACATCTCAATCTGATGAATCCAGGAGCTTTCTGCATCTAGTGCTCCTCATCATTATTTGTGGGGAGTTCTTTGTGCTTGACTCCGCAGCCACTTAAGTTTCAAGGTTGGTGTGTGACTTCAGACAAGTTTAGTAGTGTCTATCGTAGTCTCAGTTTGGATCATGTTGATGAGAATTCGGAGTTCAATGTACAGTAAGCCCTAAAAAAATTACAATCATTTCAACTTATACAAGCAATAATAAGTGTCAACCTTTTATTTGTCTTTCAACATTCTAGACTACTAATCTGATTTCATTATTGCAAGATTTGGTATTCTTACTTAAACATGTGATATTTCTGTTTCTTGTCTCTCTGAGAGATCATGTAGCGTTTGGATATGGAATCTTTGCTGGATTCCAGTAAGATTGGGGTAAGAATTCAATTGGATTTTCCAAATAGAAAATCAATTTCTAGATTTTATAGGAATCTCGGGATTCCTAACAATAAATTGAATTTATATAGAACGAAGAAGCTGAATTTTTGTTATTTCTTGGAAGAATTCAAATTTTGAAGTGACATTTATCATATTACTTTCAGTTGTATTTAACATGATACTCTCATATTTTAATATTTTTATTCGATAAACTTCTAATTAAAAACTATATTTATTAGATAAATGTCATATATATTATATTTTATGATAATTTTTAATATTAGAAACTAACGTTAAAGACATATAGTTGTTATTGACATTAAAACATAATATTCTACCTTAGTAAGTTTTTTCGTACAATATCTTACAATGTAACAATATAAAGTTAGTACTAGGAGTATATTGATCATTTAACATTTAGAATCATGAGCAAGAATAGGGGTGAGCAATCGGTCCAACCTGAACTCGGACCGGAACCGGAACCGGATTGGCTCCGGACCCCAAACCAAAGACCAAACCGGTCCGGTCCAAAATTGGGTTTTTTACATTATATTTTTTTTTAAATCAGACCGGGCCGGAACTGAATTGGCTCTGAATCCCGAACCGAAGACCGGACTGATTGTTGCTTACCCGTAAGTAAGAATATATTTCATCCAAACAAGTTTTGTTTCTCTTGGGAATCATGTTTCCTACATTTTCAGTTAGAATTCGAATTCATGTAAGAATCATATTCGAACGGACATGAGAGTTGAGGTTACGTTTCAAATCAATCACAAAATGAGAGAATAATTACTGGGAACTATGATGATTAAACCGCAAAAGTACCAAATAGAAATGGGATTTTTGTGGTTGTGTGCCCTTGTTGGGTGTTTAAATTTTAAGGGCAACAAGCAAGTTGGTTTTATTTACTTGTGGGTCCTCTTTTTTTTGTACCCATGAGTTTCTAGTTCAACAAGTTGGTCCTTAATTGAACATGTTGTCCTTTCTTATCGCCACGCCCTGCAATTGTTAATTATTATTTCCTCCCTATCTGCAACTGTTCACTTTCTTTTCTCAGAGATAGAAAGCAACATGAATCTAATTGTAGGGGTGTTTGCTCTTTTCTTCTTCCTATATTCTTGTGTAACACACTAATTAATGTTAAATATTAAGGGAAAAAGATAACCTCACCTTCCCGAAAAATATAATAATAGGACGTCAGTATCCTATATCCCAATTGTTGAAATATTATGTTACTTGCAAGTTGCAATAGAAATTTTTAATATTCGCTCATTTCTACTATTTTCTTATTTGCCTTTTATCCTTCGAGTCAGAAAGCCCGAATCTCACCGAATTAGTTGCATCTGATTACTTCCTTAGAAAGACATGATAATTAAAGGTCGCTTTGACAGTCCTTAGAAGTTAGAAATTGATGTTTAATTATCTAAGCTTTAAAATATGACAACATTCGCACCCGTGCAACAAAAAGAAGTCAACATGGACATTATCATGCTTATGCATGTAGCCGCACGATTATCAGAAAATTTTAACACATTCTCATATCCATTTGCACATAAAGTAAGCTTTTGTATAAAATATATAAGCAAGAAGACGTCAACATTTGTAGACAAATTATAATTAAAGATTGATGCGAAGTGTGAAAACGTACAAAAACTAACAGTATGCATTTCAGACATTTACACCGACAAGAGGTTGCTCTGTTATTAACTTATTTATTATGCTGTTAAATACTGATACAATGGACCCATGGTTGAGAAATCGAACGTTTACTAATTTACTCTAGCTTTAATAAAGCGGAAAACTTGAGGTGCAGATTTGCGCCATATAATACACAATGTTCCAACAAAAAGAGTGTACAAAAGCTTATTATATGAGTTTTTTGTTATCGTGTCACTCAGAAGTCGTTGAATTGCTAAAATGACACTAAGTTATGACTATTTATTCAAGAGCAACTATTTAAAAGAGATTATACAATTTGTAATGTATTATATGTTATCTGTTCAGAATAGCGGTCAACGTCAGAACAAATGATAATTATGTTAAAAAAGAAGATAGATGTGATAAGCTGATGGAAGAGTAAGCTAAGAGAGAAGAGAAGATGAGAAGTAATGGAATGTGAAAGAATTGTGCCACATATCGTAGTTTTAAAGCCTGATCCGTGGGCACAGATCGGGATTCACACCCACGATCAGATTAGATTTCGAATTTATTTTTTTCTTCTTATTTTTTAATTTCGGATTTAATTTTTATTAAATTAAAAAAATTACGGCTAACCATATTCAAATACAATAACAATGAAAAAAGAAACAATACTCTTCATTTTGGATTACATGGAAATCATAGACTCGCTTGAAGCACACTACACAAAAGTAATGTTTCTCGCGTATACTGACAGTAGTGGGTATAAAATAACAAGTAATGTTTCTCAAAAGAATATTTGCTTGCCTTGGCCAGCATATTATATCTTGCCACAATCTTTTTCTTATTGATTAACAGTGTATCAAAAAAAATCAACAGTAAAAACTTCTGAACTCAACTCAAGAATGCGGATGGAAGCTACGACTAATGATCTGATCCACAGAAAAATACTTTTTTTGTTGCAAAAATTGCATCTAAATTGTTAGATTAACAAAACAGAATACATCTAACCCAGAACTGGATCATGCTTAGTGAAAGGAGAAAGTACTCATATTGGCATGAAAGCCAAAATGAGAATATGATCATACTAAATGAACGCTGAGTTCACATAACTAGAGCTTGAGCCTCCACAACAACATACACAATAACCCGAGAATCAGAAACGTTTCAATGAAGGGAGCATGCACTCATATACTATCTCCATTCGTGATGCCAAAACGAGTTTGTGTTCTATTGCCATTCCAGGATTCCCAATGTCAAGTATGTCCTGCCTCAAACTGACCAATAAAACAAAATAAAAGGACATCTCATTCCTCTAAAAGAGCAGCAACATTAGAAAAAATTACTACTAACCTCAGCCATTCGCCTGTATCCCTTGCGTGACTTTCTGCAGCTTTATACAGACGATCGAGGTAGTAAAGCACCATGCCGAATGTCCACTGAGCATCTTCTTCCTACACCATATCAGAAAATTCGAAAGTATGATAGATGTACTACACTACCACTTGATCCTCAACCACAACCTCAAGAAGAATAGTGCTAAGGTACTCGGCTGACGAGTGATGAGGTCGCATAGGAGATGCAGGGACCCTGCCGCACCGCATCAGGGTTATGCGAGCTACGAAATGTTGGCCCATAGCGAGACACACTAGGGCCGGATCAAGTGCATCGAGCCGCAGCAGAGCCGAATCAACCGAAACATATATAAGATTGTGTAATTGTGTTTAGGATTATATACATACTATATTTGGGTCTTCATCTAGTTACATCTATATTGGTTTTATGTTTATTAGGTCTGATTTGACTTTTTTGTGCCCAGCATTATTTCTATGCATATACATTTAGAATTATATCTAATATGTGTATTGCTACAACAACAAAGCCTTTATCCCCAAACTAGTTGGGGTAGGCTTAATATGCATATTAGTAGTATGATGTAATTATTTAAATCTTCATTCGCATACTCCCGGCATAATTCCCACATATTATATATGCTTGATAAAAGGGCTTGCTACATAGCATCCGGATCACATCCCTGAACCTTGAACAAGGCAAGGCGAAAAAAATTCATAACAGTGAAACAGAATATTGATCATTACCAGGTCTCTGTCCCTGCAAGTCTGCATATGTAAAATCTTTTTTTCAATTTCAGCCACTAGAAGCCTTCTTTGAAGACGAGCCCTCCTACCTCGGCCCTCAGCACCTTTGTCCTATATAATATTTACAGCAAAGACAGTCTGCATGAGTGCATCTTTCTCTAAGAGACGAAAAATCTTATCAACAATGTGAATGAAGGGAACAAATAATTCCCTCACCTGTAAAACCCATGCCCGTACTAACATCAGCAAGGAGACGGAAAGGAAGAATGCTGGAAGTGCAGCAAGAATGGCAAAATTTATCTCATTGGCCTTAAGTATCTGATCAAGTTCGAGCATTGCTCTGTACGCAGGATTTGGCATAAAAAATTATCCACTAATCTGCCAGCACAGATAAGCATGAAAAATGACATTTTCTTTCTTTCTCAACCAACAGTGGATAAATAATTTAACTCGTGTTTCAAGATAATATGACAGTTTTTATAGTTGAAAATGTGGTGGTGTCTGGTGTGTGACATGGAAAAAATTCAAGTTCAGAATGTATGATTATTCTAGGAACAAAAGGCAATTTGACTCACGTCTCAAGGTCCAATTTAAGCTTCTGAATCTGCATGCCACATGAATAAAAAGACATGATCAGCAATCCCAAGAATGCTGTCAATTGTAGACAAAAGCAACAATAACAACTCCTACTTGGATCAGCAGAGCACGTGCAATCTCTCCACTGAAGAGATTTTGGATTGGATGCATCACTTCCTTCTCATATCTGCATCACCAGTTTATGAAACATGCAAACAAGTTTCGATGTGAATTACCAGAAAATAATGCTACAGCGATAAAATATTAATAGGACAAGTATTTTCAGTTGGGATGAATTGGCACGGGGAGTTTACCTCGACATAACTATTTCCAGCAGTTCTTGATCTGATGCATTTTCGGGTATTTTTTGGCCTTTGGTTTGCTCAGTGAATGCCAATAACATCCTACAACTCATGTGTATAAAATTATTAAAGTACAATAATTCCCAAGTGTATGTAATTTGACAAGACAAGACATGCCATGTAGTTACCATTCAAATACTTGAACTTAACAGATTAGATTATGTCAACAATGTCATCACGGCAATCATATGATGGGAATTTCACAGTGAAAATAAATTGAAGAAATGGAAGGTTACTTCTATACGTAAAGATTAGTCCATGTACACCATGGATTAAAAGGGAAAGAAAATCACAAAACATACAGGATCTGAAGTAGGTTTAACGAAGCATGGGGAATGATTAAGGTTCTGCATGATCCTTGATGAAATCTGGGAGGTCATTCCAAATTTCCACTCAAATATGACATTCAGGTTCCTACAATTTTTATTTAACTTGTGTATACAAATGACAAGGTATATGTATACGATATTTACAGAACAAGAGTGGGACTGGGATTTAACCAGTTACAGGAGGAAAAGTGGGAATAGAATGAACAGGATGAAAAAATATTTTCTTGAGGATTGATCATACATTTTCAGTAGATTTTCACCTGTGTAATGAATCTGCCGTCAATTTTACTTCTTCAATCTCTATTACACCACCTTTATGTCTTCTTCCAAATGTCTCAAAGAGCTCGTCCCTTATAGACAGAATCTGGTAGTGGAGATAGAAATACTAAGAATCATAAGAGTATCTCAATTTACAGAACTCAAATGGAAGTATCTAATGAGACATATAAACAATAAACTTCTTAAAATCATCAACATGAATGGAGAGAAAACACTTCCAAATTCCAAAATTCCAAATTAGACACAGTTAACGTGAAGTCAAAGTATAAGTGATTACAAAACAAAATTACATATGCTCAAGCGGAAATGGTCTTGTGCAGTAGAACCGTGTGGATAGTTGTCCTTTAATGTAAAGGGTTAACCCCACCAAGCTTTCTGAAAGAGGGATGGTCTTGTGTGTAAGATGAGGAGAAAATCTCCAGAGCCACGGTTATAAGGCAGCCATGGTTCGATGAGGTCATAGTTGATAACTGCTACATTTTCTTACCCATTAGAGAGAATTTACCTGTCCATTTTATTTCTCGTAGACTAAAAAAATAAAGGCCTGAACTACATCACATACTAAATTGAGCATGAACTACTCCGATACCCAAAGCTAAGGACGTAAATCGAAAATTTGGAGCATAAAAGAGACACTAAATTCATCATCAATTATAAGTAGAATGACAAAAATATATCCATGTGAAGGGCAATTGAAGCATGAAATGAGTGTGATCTGTAACTTCATAAATAGCAATTCCAAAAAAAAGTACACACTTACAGATATATAATGTTAAAAATATTGGCATTTATTCTACTTAGAGTACATGTATTGGCAAATAGTCGAGAAAAACTATTGTTTAGTGCTCTAATAAATGAGCACTGAGCAGTCTGAAGAGCTCAGCCAACATAATAAACGGGAACATGCAGTGTTCGATGCTCGGTGTAATGACTAGGCAACCAATAGCTACTCCAACTAAAAAGGACAAGTGGAAACAACTAAAACCATCATAACACTGAATTTCAGTTTATTCCATCTCTGTCCTATAAACATAGTGGGCATTATAACTACAAGTGTGAAATGATAATTGGGTCACATCTGCAGACCAATGAACAGAGAGTTGAACTATCTCACTTATCCAATTTGCAACACAATATAGGAACACTTTTTGAAGAAAATAAAAAAACAAATGAAGAAAATGATGGTACGTAACCATACTGGTTCCTCCACACGACTATTCCAAAATGCAAGTGTTGATTCTTTTGCTTCCTGGAACCAATCATCAATGTCGGAACTTCCCATCAACCTACTGTGACGTAGAAGCCAAACTGTACACAGTGAAAGTCCAACTGCTCCACCCGTGTATCTTAACCAGTGTAAAGTGATTTTTCTAGGGCTTTGGTATTGGGAAACCTAAAAATGAAAATACAACTAAATTAAGACAATAAATTAACAAATATGCATAGAGTATTTGTGCTTCTAATACACAACTATGAAAGATCACATATAACTTAATAATATGATTTCCAACACAAATGTTTTCTTTTCATAAAGTTGACATATAACCAGTTAATAGTGATATGACTTGAAATTATTTCAAATCAATTTGCATCAAGGACAAAGAAGGATGGCAATTGGCAATGCTCAAGTTCATCAACTCCATAAAGAGTCTTTAAAATGCACTTATACCATCTTTCCCACCTCTCTCACTCACATCAAATTCCAATCCAAAAGCATAGAAGAGTACATTCATCACTATATCATTTCATTTCTATAAAACCATGCTTAGAAGTAAGGAATAACGACAAAAAATGCTCAGGAGTAATGAACATCTTGGTACTTGTTGTCCTTTTGATTTTGCACCGGTTATCAATGTGTTTAAATAATCCATTATTGCACAATATGAGAAAGAACATGGGATAAAAAATATGATATATATAGATACACACATTTTTATCAGTAAAAAATATGATATATTCATATCCTGTTTCAATCATTATAGGATGGGAAAGTTCATTAAAAAAATCATTTGGTGTTTCTTAGAGTGGGCAACTACCCTTAAAAGCTATTTCTTGAAAGTCAACAACAGAATATTGTACAAGGAAAGTGAATGATTTCTATATGAAAGTTAAAATAGAGCCTCCATTAACCACCTTACAAAATTCTAGGGTGAACAGCCAGATTATTTTAT
This sequence comes from Triglochin maritima, assembly GCA_963682175.1. Lineage (NCBI taxonomy): Eukaryota > Viridiplantae > Streptophyta > Magnoliopsida > Alismatales > Juncaginaceae > Triglochin > Triglochin maritima. The sequence goes on along the minus strand of OY821774.1, from coordinate 49,711,274 downwards.
GCAAGGAATTCATAGTACTCATACTATTTCAAAGTATACTACATTGAAAATAACATACTTTTAATGTAAATCATGAAACTAGAAAAAATTGAGAACAATATAACTACCCTCCCTAGACACAAATTGTAACATCATGATTCCAGAATTAAAATACGGAAGAATGGTATCAGAGCCGACTGCGAGGAGAAGGGTTCTGTTTTGGTTTTTCCTTAAGAAAAGGGGAAAGGAGAAGAGGGGAAAGGAAAAGAGACGTGGAGGCTGAGAAGAGGAAGAAGAGGTAGAAGGGAGATCAAGGGGTCATCGCCATCGTCGACTTCGTCTCGCTCCGGCGTCATCTCGGTTTCTTCTACTGTTGGTATTTGGCTAAGGTGTGTAAGGATTCTAGTGGGTAGGAACAAAATCCACCTTACCATGTGGGTTAGAACTTCATTGATTTGGTCTAGAAAGTCTTAAGGCACTAAGATTTCTTCACTAGTAGGAAATTGGAGTTATAATTGATTTTGGATGTTCTCGTGTTGGTTTGCACTAGTGGAGTAATTAGTAGATGATATGTTTTATTGGAAAAATAATTATTTAAGTGTGCATGTTGATTCTGGACAGTTCTTGCTTTCAACCAACTTTTGGTTGGTATTGGTGTAGAAAATCTCTATCTTACATTGTATGAATAGAAGTAAAGAAGTGAAATTGCTATTTTATTGTTTCACTTCCAACATATAGGCAAATCTGAAATTGCTATTGCATGTTTGTGTTTATGAATGTTGAGTTGATTTCCAATTGTCATTTAACTCTCAATACCTTACTTTGTTATGTCATGTTGGCTTGAAGAACTTATAATATCTCTTAGTTTTTAATTGCCTCTGTAATTTCTGAAATCTTTAGAATGTCAATGCATTGAGATGATTTTGCTTTCTTCTTATGCCTAGATGCTTATTTATATTGTTTTTACAAGTCTTTTAACAACTTGCTCATGATTCCTGAATTTGTTCTTAAGATAATTATGGTTTTAAAGGTTCTTTTGGAGTCGTATGATTGATCTCTTAAGTTCATATGTTGTCATTGATTTCCTCAACAATATGGAACAAGCTTTCTGTGTAAACCGTAGATATCTCAAGTCATCAATTGGAAAGGCAGTTGGTTTCCCTAAATCTTTTACAGGATTTTAAGAGTCAATAAGCTAATTATTCTTTGATTTGATCTAAATGAAATGAATAAAGAACTAGTAAATTGATAAGTCAAATTGGTCTATGAACAATGTCGCGACAACTTAAAATTGTAGTTTGTCGTTGCATTAAGATATTGATCTTACTTATCATATTTAAAGAGTAATCATTTTGTATTTTTATGTCATTACTACAAGTCTACGACATAGTCTTTTTCTACAATCATGTGTTAGATTCATTGTTCAAATGATTCTCATGTAGTTTTATTATTGTTAACCTCATGAGTCTATATATTCATGGTTTACTTCTGTAAGCGAAATTAATCATGTTTCCAATAGTAAAATGTAAGAATTTGTGGAATGTGATGGAATAGTAAATAAGAAAATGATAACTATATTGGTCTGGCACTACTGGCTCTTCAGAGCATACTGAATCTTCGGAGTATACTGGCTCTTATGAGCATAGGCCGACGGGCTGGCCCGACGGGACAACTGGATCCTAAGTGGATTGTGTGACAATGATAAGTCCATAGGACTCAGATCTGATGTCGACTGACTGATACAAGTAGCGTATGAGGGTCTCACAAGTGTCAAATGTTAGATAAATTGAAAAACAAAAATTCTAGGTGTGAGGTTGGCTTATGCGTTAACCGAAGACCGCAATGTGTCTGCGGTGGGTGGTCTGGGTAGTTATTAATGGATTTTTTGAATTAATGTGAATGGAACAGAACTGAACCAATTCAAACCATGATAAACTGAAAACTGTCTGATTTTGAACTGGTGGCAATTAATTTAAATGTGATCTGTTTTGAATTGTATGAATTGATAGATTAAAATGTTTGAAGTTATACTTGTTACCTGGTTTTGTTATGAAGTAATGTTGAGAATAACTATTTCATTTCATGTTATTGTACTGATTTAACTTGTATATTTTGAGATTAATTGAACAAATCTTTGTAGCCTAACCTAAATAGTTAGGTGAATATTGCTCGCATGCCGTGTCTTTAATTTTAAAGACTCAGACGGATTATTGTGTCTTCCTAGCAGGTCCTGAGGAAGATTAAGTTAATTTTTTGTTTAGCACTTGCATGGATAGGAGTCTTTTTGCTGATGGACAATGTTGACCAACTGTACATGTGGAACCGTTTCTAGGCTTTTGGTGTAATTAAAGTTTTACATTTTTGTTCATTATCTTTTCTGTTTGCTTCCGTATTTTAATTCTGGAATCAGGATGTCACACAAATAACCATAAAAAATAAAGTACTATTCACAAAATTGGAAAAGTAGCTGACTTACAAGATTACTTAGGTAAGAATCAAGTCTCTGAATATTTTCATAAATCATATTAATGGCCCTTCTTATGTCAGCCTGCCTCCATTCTGTAATTTCAAGATCAACTTCGGGCAATGTTTCAAACAAAGGAGGATGAGAATCAGTCTGCAAGTTAGACGCATATTAAAGAGATATGTTTTCATAACTATCAAACTAGATCTACTACAATAATTCCTGACCTTCAATAATTCCTCATGACTTAAAAATGACACTTCCAGTCTTGAAAACAAGGAGTCAATGGCTACCAACAGCAATGGAAATGCCTTATCAGGATCTTTGGATATCAAATCCTCATGTTTACTAACCTCCACGTATACCTAATCAAACAATCATTAAATATATAAATTTCACAATACTGCAAAGGATAATATAAACTGCAAACAAGTAATTTCTTCATAATGCCTAGAGTAAGATGAGAACAATTATAAGCCACAAAAATATCGGTTGATATACCAACCTCCGGCAGGAAGATAGATATTATATGCAAGACAGGAGTGAGAATGAGAGATAACCTGTGAAACAAAAGTGGCAAGACAATACTGCAGACTTGACAAAGCAGAGATTTTTTCAGCGATTAAGGTGGCAGCAGAATGACAAAGATGCTGGAGGGAAGGGCCTTCTTTTGCACTTCTACTGATCAATTGAATGGTTTCATCAATGAATGCTCGTGGCCCTCTCTCAAAAACCATAAAATAAACTTTCTGGACATCTTTGCCCTGAAAACAATAAATGGTATTCGCATATATACAGATATCACTTCAATAAATCACAGATAGTCACACAAAGTCTGTAACATATGACTATGAGTTTCATTGTACACATGATGTGAATAAAAGGAAAAGGAACCTCTCCACGAGATTGCCAAAACCGCAAGCTCTTCTGGATTTTGTGCATACTAGATAAGATGTGCTCCAAAACATCATCTAGAACGCCAATAATTCGGGACGTCTCACTTATGTCCCTACAAAGCATCAAGCAAAATCAAATATCCAATATTGTCTTATGATGGTTGAAATTGAAATGAAATAGTGGTTGACATCCGCTGGAAGAAAAGTAAAATATCATAGTTCCTGCGTGATAGGAGCTGAGGCACTTCAAGTGATAGGAGCTAAGGCACTACAAGAACAGGAGCCTAGGCAAATATAAGAACTTGCTGGTAGCGGCCCTAGGCAAGTAAAATTCTCACTATAAAAAGTGGCATAGCAATGTATTGTCTTTTGTAACATTGGTGTTGACCAGGTTCATATGGAGTTCATATACTCTGTCTTGTTTGTGGTGATACCTCAGAAATACAACTGTACATGGGGTGTAACTGTGTAAGTGACTTATTATACAAGTTGCTAGTATAAGATTTTCAAATATCATATTGAAACCGTCACTTATGAACATCATAGGACTTAGCAATTGATTATCACGTGTGATTTTCATGTCAGGCATTGGCGTAAATTGTGTATTAAAGCACAAATTGAAGAATTAAAAAAACATTTCATACAATACTTTATGCTCATAAAGTCATGATTATATCTCAAATCCTGTATGGACCCAGCTAGGATTGACTGAGACAGTAAAAGTCAAGGTTGACCAGTTTCTTTGGTCAAAGATGGGCAAAAGGGTTAGTTGTAAGTTATAAGGATTAATTGTGTAACTGTATCCTTATAAACACTCATGTAGTGTCTTTATAGAGTATAGAGAGTTATAGGAACATGAACTAGTGGACTTCCCTCTTGTGTGGTTCTATGGAAGGGAAAATATTTTACTAACCTCATCATATCATCTTCCACTGGAATGTTTTCTCGGCTGTGTTTGCCTGCTCAACTTTTCAACCATACACTTCCATTCCGCCGTTCCTCAGAGGCAACAAATTCACTCGACAACACTTCAGCGGTTGTTAATCGCAGTGTTATTGGTCTATCTACAATAGTAATAGTACTAGAATTGCCCATCAGCACAATTACATATTAGTTGTGGTTTGTTTATTTCTACTACTACTCTCTATTATAGTGTGTTTGGATCACTTGGTCAGTTGTCGTTTCGGTTAGTTAGATTGCATTTAAGGTGTTCGATGTTTTTGCCAGAGGATCCAAATGAGGGAATCGGAAAGGGGTTTTTTCCCTCGACACTATCTACTATATCTCTAGAATCACCCCTGTCAGCATAATTACGACTGCAAATCTACTCCTTCTCTTCTGACTGCAAAAAGCGAAAGAAGAGACCACAACTTACGGAATGGACGCGAGAGAGCCGGATCGGAGGGGGAGAGGGAGGCCGGGCTTGCGGCGGCGGGACTTGGTGGGGTAGCCGGGGGTGTAGAGGCTGGAGGACCTGGCGAGGATGCCGGGGACGTCGGAGGAGGAAGGGATCAGGCGGAGGATGGAGGTGCGGAAGCGGGAGACGTAGTTCAAAATTAGGGTTTTGAGGGTTTCTGGCGGAGGAGGTGATGACATTTTCGAGGGTCGAAGTGGCGCCGACGGGGGGGCGGTGCTTGGTGTGGTGAGGGTGGAAGAAGATGTTTTGTTGGGGACAATTGCATTTACACCTCAAAGATAACGAAAAATGTTTTTTTAATATTTTTTTGGTTTTGCGAAATGATTATTCAAAAGTACCCAACTACTCATCCAGTTACTACACATTCAAGATTGCGAGAGAAATTGATGTAAATATTTCTCTTTTGCATGCTACCACCTACGATATGTCGGTCAAATTTTTAGGATAACGGAAAATATTATTTTAATACCTTTTGGTTTTGGGACATGATTATTCCAATCCCGATCGGATCGTTCAGGATTGCAGAAAGAAACGAATGTAAAACATTTTTGTTTTGCCTACAACCACCTACAATGTGTCAGTCAAAATAAATTAAATTCTCATTTCAGTGCATTTTATTTAGCTTCACAAAACCCCTTAAGAACCTGACCAGTCGACCTCATTAGCATCAGCCGACTGCTGATATGATTTCAAACATTACTTGGTCTGTTTTTACTTCGTCTGTGAGCCACATTATTTCACGTTTTTCACTCCATGTCATGTAACGAACGAAATACTATAAAGTATGTTTTAAACCTATATTAAGTGTATCCCCCTTAGCACTCAACCTCATCACTCGAACCCATTTAAAATCTTCAAGCATCTGAAAATTCAAACCTATTGGACTTTTGATCTGCCAAACAAGTTTCTTAAGATTATGAAGGTAAATCAAATTCATAGCACTTGCGATGTTCTTTTCAAACCAACGAGTGTAACAACTAAAGGATGACAAATTATAGAGATGAATCAAGTTGGATAATTTGGCTGACAAATTATAGGAACTAAGACATACAGCTTACAAAGATGAATGGGGATAACAAGAATTAACATTTTCACAGAAGAAAACAAGAGATGCTGCTAAATCCCATAATGTCATTAACATGCCAAACAACTAAAGTTCAAGCCCTTCCATTTTATCCCAAGCATGATAAGGAAAGACATTGAGACAGTCACTGCAAGTTCATGCATCGAAATTCTACTAAATGCTCGCCACAATATAAACATCCCTTGTTCTCAAGAATACGATAGTCCCATCTAAATCACCCAAATAGCAGAGCATTGGTACGTGTTATACCAGTGAGCAGGCGTGCCCAAGGGTGCACCAACCATTTGGACAAGAGTCTTCAGCCTTTAGCAAAGCCAGTATCAATTTGTATTGTAGGCGTCGTTGTATATATAAGAGCTTGGGAACAGCTTTTTCGGTTCTCCTCTTCGTTTGTACGTTTAGAACAATTTCAGCTCAAGCGGTTCATCCATGACCATCATTTACAGTTTGCTAATACCCCCGAAGAGTTGTGATTTGTGCTAGATTTAGCAGCAAAAGCTTCAAGCTGAGTCATTCATCGAATTTCTTCAATCGTATGTAACGAATGGCAACTAAATTCAAATCAGACTATATCCGGGGAGTTTCTCCACATTCATCTCCTTCATTGTCTTCCTCACCCTTTCAGCATCCTCATACCTACCTTCATCCGAGTAATGATTAGCTAAAATAGCGTAGTACCCGCTCTACTGGGGTTTCATCTTCATCAGGTTCTCTGAAGCCCTTTTCGCCACCTCTGCATCGCCATGTACCCGGCATCCGGAGAGAAGAGCTCCCCAAATCGCCTCGTCAGGCTCCATCGGCATCTGCTGAATAAACCTCTCAGCCTCCACCAACTCCCCAGCCCTCGCCAGAACATCCACCATACATGCATAATGCTTAAGCTCCGCCTGGAGTTTGCACTCCTTCATCAAATGCCAATACTCCCAAGCCTCCTCCACCAGACCCGCATGAGCGCAAGCCGAAAGAACCCCCAAAAACGTATCCAAATTCGGCCTAACCACCCCTTCTGCCTGCATCTCCTTAAACAGCCTAACCGCGACATCCGCATTCCCATCCAATCCATGTCCAAGAATCAAAGCGCTCCAGGAGATAACATCCTTCCGTGCCATCCAACCGAAAACCGCCTCGGCATACTCAAGCTCACCGCATTTGGCGTACATATCAAAATCGTTGAATATTGACTTATATTTGTTAAAGAAGCAAAACCAGGAAGAGTCGGTCGACCGAATTGAATTCGGTTCACCGACGCACAACCTAGGAGATTTTCGGCGAAGACGGGTCGGTCTACCGAATTGGATTCGGTCCACCGACCCGAGGATTCCAGGCACTCCGTGTGCAGCTGGGATCGGACGACCGAATTGGATTCGGTCTACCGTCAGAAGGTTTCAAGCACTTCGGAACAACGGTTCGGTAAACCGTTGAGGGGATTTTTGGTGTTCCGAGAATCTGGAAAGTGTCTGTCCAAGTTGGAACGGATTACCGAGGGTTACTCGGTCTACCGAAGGGTTGTTGGAATAGTTCGTTAGTTCGTGCAAGAAGCGTTCTCGCGGTCTACCGAGACGCGCGAGAATAGTTCCCTCGGCCAACCGAGAAGGATTCGGTTAACCGAATCGGAACAGGAATAGTTCCTGTTGAAGCATTCACGGTTAACCGAGCGAGCGTCGGTTAACCGTGCGCATGAATAGTTCTGCTCGGTTATTGCTTAATTTTAGCTCGGTTTTTTGAGTCTATAAAAGAGTTTGTTTGTACTTGCTCTTTCATACATTGCATACAAGTTAGTTTCCTTCATTGTGAGTTGAGAGATTAAGGCTAGAGATAGATCTAGAGTGATTTGGAGGACCTATTGCCTCCAAGCGTTTGTAATCTCGGTTGCTTCTCTTGTTGGAGAAGCGGAAGAAGGAAAGGAAACCCGCAGGAGACCCCCCAAGGACGTAGGCACGTTGCCGAACCTTGTAAAACGCGTGTGTCGTGGTTGTTTCAGGTGTGCATGTGTTATTTGCTTGTTTTATTTCCATCCTGCTTGTGTTCTTGTTGCAATTGTGTTTGGGAGAGGGTCCGAAGTTAGTTCCGCAATCAATATTCTATTTTACGTGGTACGTTTAATCCGTGTCGAGTTAGTGCATTATTAGATCCCCCTCCCAACAGCTGGTATCAGAGCTTTGGTTGCAATTTTGATGGCGGAGGAAGCGCGGAACTTTCGGGTGGAGAAATTCACCGGGAAAGGGAACTTCTCAACATGACAACGGAGGGTTCGTGCGTTGATGTCTCAGACGGACGGGCTACTGCTGACGTTGGATGGAGTGGAGAAGAAGCCGTCGAAGATGACCGACGAAAAGTGGGAGAGTCTGAATCTCCGGGCTATTGGAATCATCGAGTTGTGCCTCTCGGATGATTTGCTTTTCGAGGAATCGGCGAAGACCGCGGCAGAATATTGGAAACTTCTGGAGGAGAGGTTCATGAAGAAGAACCTTAGCAACAAGTTGAATCTGAAGCGTCAACTGTACATGCTTCGGATGAAGGAGAACACGCCGTTCATTGAGCATCTCTCGGTGTTCAATAAGTTGATAGCTGATCTAACTCAGCTTGAGGACAAGATGGAGGATGTAGACAAAGCAATGTTGTTATTGACGTCGCTGCCGGACTCGTATGAGAACTTGGTGAACACGATCATATATGGCAAGGATTCGTTGGTATTGGAGGAGGTCAAAGGCACGCTGATCTCCTACGATGCAAGGAAGAATTCGAGTAGTAGCTCTTTCGAGAAGGGTGAAGGATTGATCGCAGCACCGGAAAGGGGCAGGACGGGTAACAAAGGAAGAAACAACGGTAAAGGGCGGTCCAAATCAAAGGGGAGATCTTTTGAATGTTTTTTCTACAAGAATGTTGGTCATATGAAGCGTGATTGTAGGGCCTTCAAGGAGTCACTGCAGAAAGGGAAAGACGGGTACAACTCCGCTAGCGTCGTGGAGGAGAAGAACGAAGTCGACGTTCTAACGGTTTGCGCTGCAGGTATTGACAAATCATCATCTGGATGGATTTTGGATACAGGAGCATCTTTTCACATGTGCCCGGACAAGGAGTGGTTCACATCCTATGAGCCACTGAAAGGAGGGATCGTTGTTATGGGCAACGATGCGCCGTGCACTACCGTTGGTATTGGTTCCGTACAGTTCAAGATGTTCGATGGGTGCATTCGAACGCTGACGGGTGTGCGTCACGTACAAGAGTTGAGGAAGAATCTGATTTCTCTAGGAGAGCTTGATACTCTCGGGTGGAGATGGTCCGGCGGGGACGGAAAAATCAAGGTCACTCATGGTGCGATGACAGTGATAAAGAGAACCAAGGTGGACAACTTATATTGGATGCTCGGGAATGCAGTAGCAGGAAAAGGTGCATCAAATGTTGCACACGACGAAGACAACACCGTATTTTGGCATTTGAGGCTTGGTCATATGTCGGAAAAGGGTTTGTATGAGCTACACAAACAAGGATTGTTGAAGGGTGTTAGGAGCTGCAAATTGGATTTTTGCAAGTATTGTGTCTTCGGTAAACAGCACAGGATTCGATTCAAGACGGCTATCCACAAGACGAAGGAAATTCTGGAGTATGTGCACTCAGACGTCTGGGGACCGGCTCAGGTTCGGTCAAAGGGTGGAGCCGAATATTTCGTCACATTCATAGACGACTTCTCAAGGAAGGTATGGGTTTATTTTCTGAAAAATAAATTTGATGTCTTTGATAAGTTTAAAGCATGGAAGGCCCAAGTAGAGAAGAGTACAGGAAAATTTGTGAAGTACTTACGGACAGATAACGGAGGTGAGTACACCTCAAGGGAGTTTGCAAGTTTCTGTGAGAAAGAAGGCGTCACGAGGCATTTCACTACACCGCGGAGTCCGGAACAAAACGACGTAGCTGAAAGGATGAACAGGACACTATGCGAACGGGCAAGGAGCATGAGGCTTCATGCAAATCTGTCGAAGGATTTCTGGGCGGAAGCAGTAGATCTTGCATGCTATTTAGTAAATATCTCACCGTCATCGGCACTTGAATTAAAGACGCCTCAGGAAGTGTGGACGGGTGAGCTATTTGATTACTCAAGGCTTGGGATATTTGGATGCAAAGCCTATGCGTTGGTCGATGAGACAAACGGTCGAAGCTGGATTCGAAATCAAAGGAGTGCATATTCCTTGGTTACGATAGGACGGTGAAAGGATATAAGCTTTGGGATCCGGTGAGTAAGAAGGTACTCCTACAGAGTAATGTGGTCTTTGACGAGACAAGTTTGTTCAAGGGCCTTGAGGAGAAAGAGCAGTAAGAGGTTCCCATGCGGGAAGACGAAATCGAAGTTGGGGTCACGACTTCAAGGGAAGAATCGAATCAAGAGGTTCAGCAGGAAACAATTGACTCACGAGTAGAGGATGAAGCTGAGCAAGAGAGTATTGCTCAAGGAAGACAAAGGAGGATCACAAAGGCACCGGTGAGGTATGGTCACGATGATGCTAGTATTGCGTTTGCACTTGTTACCGAATGTGGGGACCCTTGCACATTCGAAGAAGCTATTGAGCAGGAGGACAAGAACAAGTGGATGGTGGCCATGACCGAAGAGATGAAGTCTCTTCATAAGAATCAAACTTGGGAGTTAACGGAGCTCCCCAAGGGAAAGCGCGCGATTGGGTGCAAGTGGATCTTCAGGAAGAAGGAAGGGTCATCTCCTATGGAGGAGATAAAGTATAAAGCAATGTTGGTGGCAAAAGGATATGCTCAGAAGGAAGGGGTCGATTATAACGAGATCTTCTCACCCGTTGTAAAGCATACCTCTATTAGAGTGTTGTTAGCTATGGTAGCTATGGATAACATGGAGTTAGAGCAGATGGACGTGAAGACAGCTTTTCTTCACGGGCACATAGAGGAGGAGATCTATATGAAGCAGCCGGACGGGTTCATCACACGAGGCAAGGAAGGACAAGTATGCAAGCTGAAGAAGTCCCTCTATGGACTTAAACAATCGTCGAGGCAATGGTACAAAAGGTTCGATTTATTTATGATTAATAATGGTTTTGTACGTTGCGATTATGATAGTTGTGTATACTTGCGGAGTCTTGGAGACGGCACACACGTGTTCTTGCTTTTATATGTCGATGATATGTTGATCGTGGCTAAGGAGATGAAGCATATAGATGATCTCAAATTGAAGCTTCACGGGGAGTTTGAGATGAAAGACCTCGGGAGTGCAAAGAAGATTCTCGGTATGGAGAACTCAAGGGATACCGAGAAAGGTGAAATTCTGCTCACTCAAAGGAGTTATATCTAGAAGATACCCGAGAGGTACAATCTCGAGAACGCCAAGCAGGTGGCCACACCTATGAGTACTCACTTCAAACTCTCGTTGAAGTGCAGCCCCTCTACTGAAAAGGAAAGGAGAGATATGGAGAAAGTTCCATATGCTAGTGCAGTCGGATCCGTTATGTATGCTATGATCTGCACTAGGCCAGACATTTCACACGCAGTTAGCCTCGTGAGTCGTTATATGGCTAACCCAGGAAAAGAGCATTGGGAAGCGTTGAAGTGGTTGCTGAGGTACCTGAAGGGAACCATGGATGTTAGCTTGAAGTTCACCAAAGATGGAGCACAAAGGCAGGTGGAGGGGTACGTCGATTCAGATTACGCTGGAGATCTGGATAAGCGGAGGTCCACAACAGGGTACGTGTTCACTTTGGGTGGAGGTCCAGTGAGTTGGAGATCGGTTCTCCAACATACTACCGCGTTGTCAACAACGGAAGCGGAGTACATGGCTGTTGTCGATGCCGGAAAAGAAGCTATATGGTTGAAGGGTTTGGTTAGCTCTTTGGGGATGGAACAAGAAGTGACCAAATTACATTGCGATAGTCAAAGTGCAATTTATCTAGCCAAAGATCAGACGTTCCATTCAAGGACCAAACATATTGAAGTAAGGTACCATAGGATCCGAGAGTGGATCGAAGAAGGGCAGGTTGTTCTCCAGAAAATCGACACAAGTGAGAATCCTGCGGATATGATGACCAAGGTCGTCAATCGGGAGAAGTTCGAGTTGTGCTCAAAGCTTCTCAATGTCCTCAGAAGGTGAGAAGGAGGGCGCTCCGGGGGTAGCGCCAAGTGGTGTCTCGTGTAGATACGAAGGATGCGGGTTATAAGAAGACTCAGGTAACAAATCTAAACCAAGGTGGAGATTGTTGAATATTGGCTTATATTTGTTAAGGAAGCAAAACCAGGAAGAGTCGGTCGACCAAATTGGATTCGGTTCACCGACGCACAACCCAGGAGATTTTCGGCGAAGACGGGTCGGTCTACCGAATTGGATTCGGTCCACCGACCCGAGGATTCCAGGCACTCCGTGTGCAGCTGGGATCGGACGACCGAATTGGATTCGGTCTACCGTCAGAAGGTTTCTAGCACTTCGGAACAACGGTTCGGTAAACCGTTGAGGGGATTTTTGGTGTTCCGAGAATCTGGAAAGTGCATGTCCAAGTTGGAATGGATTACCGAGGGTTACTCGGTCTACCGAAGGGTTGTTGGAATAGTTCGTTAGTTCGTGCAAGAAACGTTCTCGCGGTCTACCGAGACGCGCGAGAATAGTTCCCTCGGCCAACCGAGAAGGATTCGGTTAACCGAATCGGAACATGAATAGTTCCTGTTGAAGCATTCACGGTTAACCGAGCGAGCGTCGGTTAACCGTGCGCATGAATAGTTCTGCTCGGTTATTGCTTAATTTTAGCTCGGTTTTTTGAGTCTATAAAAGAGTTTGTTTGTACTTGCTCTTTCATACATTGCATACAAATTAGTTTCCTTCATTGTGAGTTGAGAGATTAAGGCTAGAGATAGATCTAGAGTGATTTGGAGGACCTATTGCCTCCAAGCGTTTGTAATCTCGGTTGCTTCTCTTGTTGGAGAAGCGGAAGAAGGAAAGGAAACCCGCAGGAGACCCCCCAAGGACGTAGGCACGTTGCCGAACCTTGTAAAACGCGTGTGTCGTGGTTGTTTCAGGTGTGCATGTGTTATTTGCTTGTTTTATTTCCATCTTGCTTGTGTTCTTGTTGCAATTGTGTTTGGGAGATGGTCCGAAGTTAATTCCGCAATCAATATTCTATTTTACGTGGTGTGTTTAATCCGTGTCGAGTTAGTGCATTATTAGATCCCCCTCCCAACAAAAATTGCATTCCCCAAGCTCAAAACCAATCCCAGATCCCTCCTGAAGCACCACCCATGCACGCACTTCCCACACCAAAGCCACCCGGCACGACTGCAAACCAACAACAAGCTCACCATCACGACCCCATCAAGCGCAATTCCCTCCCTAACCATACCATTAAACACCCCAACCGCCATCTCAACCTCCCCGCCCTGCGCGTACCCAGACAACATCGCGGTCCAAAGTACAACATCCCTCTCAGCAATTCCATCGAACACCTCACGTGCACAAATTCTCAACCCGAACCCAACGTACATAAACACCAACGCGAACGCAACGAAAGGATTCAAATCCAACCCAATCTTCACCCCCAACCCATGCGCGGACAACCCGGCAAACAGAGTTCCGTCGGAGGCGCAGGAGCGGAGGAATACGGGGAGGGAGAAGGCGTCGGGAGGGAAACCGGCGTGGGTCATGGAGACGAAGAGGTCGAGGGCGGAGCGGGCATAGCCGGCGCGGGCGAGGTGGGAAAGGAGGATGGACCAAGAGTGGGAGTTGCGGTGCGGCATCTGGTGGAAGAAGGGGAGGGCGGAGGAGAGGAGGAGGGAGTGGTGGGGGTAGGAGAGGAGGAGGTGGGAGGCGAGGATAAGGTCGGAGGCGTGGCCGGTGACGAGGAGGTGCGCATGGAGGTGGCGGAGGTGGAGAGGGGAAGGGGAATGGTGGAGGAGGGTGGCGAGATGGGGGAGGTACGGTTGGGTTGGGGGAGAGGTGGTGGAGAGGTGGCGTTTGGGTGGTATTCTTACGTTGCGGTAGAAGCGTATCCGCGTGTTTCAAACGAGGGTAATTTGCTTCGGTGCACCTCTAGGGGTGCGTAACGGGGGATTTGCATCCGAGTTTCGTCTATTTACTTGGGTGCACATCTGGGGAGAATATAATTGCTTGAGTGCATTTATCCCCTCAATGAGCCTCATTCCGTAACCGATCACGTTACGTCCGGTTACCCCGTTAATCTGACCCAATAGCGTGTTACGTCCCGTTATCCGGTAATGGCAAGTTAAGGTAATAAAATATGTGGTCGGGCTAAAATAAAAGCACCCTATGTAGGATTTCATGTTTAATTGTACATATTTATTTTCAAAATTTTTATGCACAATAAGGATCAATCTACAATTTTCTATGATTTATTTCATGCATGCATCAATTTTTTTCAATATCTAGTTTCAAAACTTTATTAAAACAAATATAGGCTCCGAAATTCATACCTAGAAGTTCTCTAAAACTTCTTGAAGATTCGGAGACGTTGGGGATGCTCCTCACTGCGCCGGATGCCTCCAAGTATTCACCAAACTCTAAACAAGATCGGAGAGAGGAAAGCTAGTCTCTCAATCTCCGATAGGGTTTAGAATCCAATTACTAACCCCTTTTTAATTCCCTTGAGAAGATGATCTCTTAAGAACTAAAACTAAACTTAAAAATTAAGGGATTTTCATGGAGAATTATGGAGAGAGAATTTTGCATAAGAAAATAATGAATGAATTAAGGAGGTAATGAGATAAACTTGTATTTATAAGTTCTTTCCAAATTACCTATTCATGTGCAACCCCTTGCCCATGATTTCATGCAAACTTCCATCTAACCATCCATTATTTAATAATAAATAATCTTAGCCACGAATTAAATCAATTATGAACCAATTCCATGCATGATCTAATTAATTCTTAAATTAATTCTGCATAAAACCGTCTGGACTGGTCGACCGTTTGGAAGTTCGGTCGACCGCTCGAACCTGGTTTCGGTCGACCGTTCCATAACTCGGTCGACCGTTCGCAAAAGGAATTATTCCATCGCAATGTTCGGTCGACCGACCGATTACTTTCAGTCGACCGTTCGAACAGATGAAAATTCCCTGTTATCGGTCGAGACATGTCCGGTCGACCGTGCCCGATCGGTCGACCGTTTACTGCTAACCGGTCGACCGTTTGAGCACTGTTCTGCAGACTTGTCAAATTTCGGTTTAACCCCTACAAAATTTGACATTTCGGGATTAGTAGTAAATTCACAACTTATGTAACATATTATCCTATGTAATGATCAATCATTACACCCTATAATATTTACATCACATATGAATTTAATTTAGATTCTAATTATGTTATCAATCACAACATAATTTTGATTTTGCTTGTTTATCCCATGTGTCATATTTTCTACATGAAACCCGACACATCCTATGAACTCAAAATCCTCATTTCTTGTTTCCCAGTTTTGCGGTGTGACCTATGGGAGGATCTAAACTAAGCTGGCAGTGATATTAAGAGCTTAATATCACAAGCTATAAGCGGTATCTAGCTACACATTATAGCTCCCAATTAGTTAGATGTCTTAATTCCACTTGAACCAAAACCCGATCCATTTAGTGATGGAGTGCACCACCTGTGTCCGTCCCTTGCCTCATGATATTAAGAATACACACAAAGTAGTATTGTGTCATCTTTGTATTAGTATTCATTTCTTGATCTCTTTACGCTAGTTATAAATATGTGACTTAAATCAAATCACATTGTGCACATTATAACTTTGCTTTATCAAGGGGTCCACTAATATCATCACTCAATTAAGAGGGGCAATGATAATCTTTTGACTAGTTATCTTCTCCAACAAAAGTCATACTTAACCAACTAACGTCTTTACACTACACTTATCGATAGCTTAAGACACTAGTCTAATTAAGCATTCCTTAAGCGATCGGATATAAGTCTCATATCAAAGGACCAAGGACACAGTAAAATATTAATGACACAGAAACACATTTCTATAATATTTTACTTGTTAGGTCTATTCAGTATACAAAAGTAATATGTTCCTCTTTTGTGTACCTGTGTTGTCACTCACTTGTAGAGCTACAATGATCTATGACCAGCACGACAATCTTAACTCGGTAATTAATGTTCCATTTTAATTACCATGATTGCGAATATCTTTTGTTTTATGTAAACCAATATCTTTTAGAGCTCTACGGTTAAGGACCAAGAGTATCTTCCTTAACACTTCTAAAAGACGAATAACATAAACAAGAAACAAAATGATTTCTCATTCAATTCATAATAATTGACATTTAAAAGTAAAACTTTTAGAACACATTCCCTTCACCCTAATCGTGAACCTAATTGCCAAAAATAAACTTGAGCCAAATTGAACCAACTAATTAGCCCGTTAGAGAACCCACCCCAACTAATTAACCTTAAATTTCAAGGAAATTTGAAGCAGCCGACCCGAACCACTAAACCTTAAGCCATAGTCGAACCACCTGACCCCAACCAATAAACCTTAGCCCTAAATCCATCACCGACGAAATCGGCCCCTCTAAAATCCCCACCACCCGACCCCAATCAATAAATCCTAGCCCTAAATTCATTGTGGTGGTACATTGGTTAGGAGCAAGGGTAGGGTAAGAGTTATTGGTTTTGAAGAGGCGACATCAATGTTGTTGTTGAAGAGTTGACAATGAAAATTTTAAGGTCTTGGGTTTGCAATGTAAAGAAGTGGAGTTTAAGTGACTGTGTTGAGTTAAAGTATATGATTCCCAACAATGTTAGGAAAGATTTCATAGATGTAGTTGTTGACGCAGACATAGAGAAGACTCTTAGGTTTCCTAATCCCAAATATGAGTTGCACATCTAACTTAAGCAGTAAAGAAATAGTAGGCAGTGGTGTTGCAAGTATAGGCTCACAACCTCAACCCGAAGCACTGATGGAAAGTTAGCCCCAAACTTGTGATCTGCAGGATAGTGTAGGGTCAGAACCTCAACCACCTTTCCAATATGACCCTCCACCTTGTGATGTCCAGGCAAGTTACACACTACCATGTCATTCTAAACCTACTGAAATAGTCACTTTACCCCAGAACAAGACCCAAGTAAGGATGCATGTCTTGGAGGAGTCACCACCCACTATAGAGGAGGAGGGATGCAGTGGTAGTAGTGAGTCAGATCATGATTATATGCAATCCAATGATGAGTATGGAGATTCTGATAGTTGTGGTATTGATTTTGAGGAACCAGATGGTTGTATGGATTTTGGAATTGTTCATGATGATCTCATGCATATGTTTGTGAACCCCTCCAACCCAGAAATAGTTGTTAAGAATAAGTTTCCCAATGTACAATCTTTTAGGATGACCTTGACAACTCATTGCATTTTGAGTGAATGTGAGATTACATATTTAAAAAGTCAGGCAGATAGAGTGACAACTAGATGTAGGGACTCAAATTTGTAAGTGGAGAATTCATGCATCAAGGTTAAGTGATAGTAGAGCTTTTGAGATAAAGACCCTCAGGTTGCCACGTTCTTAATCATCAGTTAACATGTGTGCCTCTAAGATGACCACCAAGAATTGGATTGCTCATCAATGCCTACAGTTGATTAACCAAGATGATAGAGTCACTGTGAAAAGTATTAGTGACCAGTTGAAAAGCAGATATCATCTAAGCCTACCATATCACAAAGTTGGGAAGGGTGGACAAATTGCAATTAGAAACCTATGGGGAGGTGAGGAGCAACAATATCAATGGATGTCATCTTTCATTGCAGAGTTAGAGAGAACAAACTAGAATAGTGTGATTAAGTATAAAGTTAAAGCAAAAGATGATTCATTTCTTAGAGTTTTTGTGTGCCTTAAGGGTTGTAGAGAAGGGTTTGTGAGGGGTTGTAGATCACTGAATGGATTAGATGGATGTCATCTGAAGGGCAAGTACAAAGGCACTCTACTAACAGTCACTTCAGTTAACAGGAACCACCAACTATTCCCAATAGCATTTGCAGTGGTAGACTCTGAGAATTATGCAAACTGGAAGTGGTTTCTAGAACTGCTCAAGGAGGATGTTGGTCACAAAAATGGCTTAGTCTTGATAAGTGACAGATGTAAGGGATTAGATGAGGGACTGTCTGAGGTGTTTGGTGGATGTGAGCACAAAGCTTGTGTCAGACACCTCTACCAGAACTTCCAGAAGAAGTTTAAAAGTGCTTTGTTGTTATCTTTGTCGTGGATGCTGCATGTGCTTACACAGTCAATGAGTTTAGTGCAAAGATACAGACCATAAGAGATGTGGATCGTCAATGGGTCCTCGGTCGACTAATGTTGGATCGTGTGGGTCTATGGGTCCACTAATCACTTTTTACGCTAATCACCTACTCGTTTTATCGATAGAGTTATATGCAGCGGAATTTAAACAATTAAACAAGCAAATAAGAAATAATGCAAACCACAAAGACGCGTCGGTTTTTATAGAGGTTCGACACCCCACCCGGGTCCTAGTCCTCTCTTATAAGCTCCGCTCGACTCCGCGAGCTCCGCCTACATCTTCACTAACCACTCCCCATTCCGGGTCGGGAGAGAACGCCTTTTACAAAACAAACTCCGCGAACAACCTCACGAGCTTGACTTTCTTCTCTCACAATCCGAGAGGAACACTTCGGGCTTTCACCGAAGTCCTTGCTTCCTTTGACAACAACAATTTGAGTGGAGCAACACTCTCTAAGCTTGAGCACACTTGAGTATGATTGGAATTAAGACTAAGTGTGGAGATTTGAGGCTTTGAGTGTTTTTGGATTCTCTCTAATGTTTGGGACAAGTTTGTAGTGGGAGAGTTGTGTTAAAATGTGTTTTACAACTCCTTATATAGGCATTAGAGAGAATAGAGCCGTTGTGATTGATTGGGTATGAGTTGATGTGTGATTACACAAAATAGAAAACGCAGGACCCAATTCTGGCTGAATTCGGTCGACCGAAACTGGAAGAACGGTCGACCGTTTGGCAGTTTTGCACAAGGTTTGGTCGACCGGTTAAGCAACGGTCGACCGACCAAAGCTATGACTTAGGAAAACTTAAGTCATCGGTCGAACACAAGAAAGGGGTACGTTCGACCGATTTCGTCCAGGCACTTTTGGGTTGACAACAATTGGAGAATCGGTCGACCGAAACAAGTCTAGCGGTCGACCGTTTTTCAACAGGAGATTCAAGTTTGTCAAGAGATGGACAAACAGTCGACCGATCGTGGTCCTCGGTCGACCGATACATGAAATGTATTTGGGGTATTTTTGGTTTAATACGAATACGACCGTTGGGTATATACGGCAAAAGTAACGGTCGAAAAAATAAGCACAAACGGTCGACCGAAAGAAAAGGTGCGGTCGACCGAAACTAGACAGGGAAACACAAACAGGATTAATTGATCATCCGGTCGACCGAACGGCCTGTATCGGTCGACCGAATGTGGGCAGACAGTTAGGGTTCAGGTTTGGTGTTTTCCGGTCTAAGTTTGGGTGATCTATTGAAGTCCAAATTATGTGAAATTTCGTGTGTGACTTCTATAAGGAACCTAGTGTGTGTTTAAGTTGATTTTAACTCAAGTATGCTCAATATACACAAGTTCCTAAAGACTCAAAGAAATATAAAATACATGTCTTCAAAGGAGCTTGATTACATGTCTTGACTTGATTTCCTTTCTTCCTTGAGTCTTGATTACCTGTAGAGGTTAGCACAAAGCAATATATATGCAATGCAATATGTGTGCTACTCTACATGATCATAATTAAGATTAGGTTAATTAAATCATCAAAACATAGATTAAGGCCAAAAAGCCAACACATAAGAGATGTAGATGATGCAGCACACGAATGGTTGGTTAGAGTTGAAAGCAATGACAGAATATGGAGTAGAAGTCAATTTGGTTGTGTGGCAAAGTCAGATTATATAACCAACAATTGTAGTGAATCCTTCAACAACTATATAAGAGAAGTCAGACACTTGCCCATTGTTACTATCTTGGACAACCTAAGGCAAAAGTTGATGCAAACAATGTACAAAAGACAAGAAGAGAGTAGACAGTGGACATACCCCCTAGTTCCTAAGGCAAAGTTGTTGGTTGGTGCTTTGTCTAGAGAATTGGGGGACTTCACTGTTCTAAGGTGTCATAATTTAAGAGCTGAGGTATCAACCTCATCAAAAAGGTGGGTTGTTGATTTGAATGAGAAGACTTGTAGTTGCAGAGTGTGGCAGTTGACAGGGATGTCATGTAGGCATGCAACTACTTTTATTGGTACCATAAGAGGGGGTTGTGTGGGAGGATTACATTAGTAAGTGGTTCACTAAGGCAACATACATCAGAGCTTATGAATCAGGCATCCACCCAATGTCATATAGAACAGAGTGACAACTAGTAGAAGATCCTTCAATCATGCCTCATGTTGTGAAGAGACCAGTTGGTAGACCAAAGATGAAGATATATAAGTGGTCAATGGATCTGGGTGCCAATAATAACAAAAAAAGGAAGTGTAAAAGGTGTGGTTTGGCAGGTCAAAATGCAAGACGATGTAAGGAACCAATAGTGTCCCAGACAAACCAACAGGACATCCCAAAGTATATAATCCATTGCATTTAATTTCAAATGTTGAGTCCTTTACTGAAGTTGTATTAAATTTACTTAAGTTGTATGTTGAATTTGCAAGAACACTCAAACCAACAAGAGGAAAAGAACCACCAAATCAAAGAAATCTAAAGAAACCTCAAAGCAACCTCAACAAGAGGAAGAACTTTCAGTTGATCTCCAATCCAGCCAAAGTAGTCAAGGAATACGATCACCATATGAGTCAATGGTGAACCTATCGGAGTCAGTGAGCACTGGTGGGATAGGCAAGATGGTCGACTTAAAGTGGCAAAGTTTCATTTAAATACAATTAATAATTGAACAAATTATTGTATGCTTGTTGTAACATTTGGAATGTTATTGTCTACTATTGTAGGATTTGAACAAATTGGCCCAGTTGTATGCTTGTAACAAATTACTTTGTGGGGTTCAAATTGTTTGAACATGCAACAAGGGGAGTGGATCTATACATATTACTTTGTGTGGTTCAAATTGTTTTTTGCTTGTCTTTGCTCAACTTCGGCATGAAATTGGGGCACTTGTGGTCGCCTTATCTCAGGCAGCTATGTATTCATTTTGATGTGTATTTTGGAATCATACCTCACACATTTGCAGGAACAATCAAACCACAAACCCCTCAAACCAAGAATGCTGCCATTACACAGACAATTAAATCCAAACCTTCACTTAAACCATTAACCAAAACATACATTAAAACCATACACTTAACATACACATAACATAAGTTTCATTTGGAATTCTACGTAACATAGAAACATACAATCAAACTATGAACCAAACATTCACTTAAAACACAAACCAAAACATACAGTCATACACACATACACTAAACATAACATATACCTATACTAAACCACCAACCAAACACATACAATAAAAGAAACCTAAACCAGCAACTTCAAAGCCATCCCAATCACGACCACCACACAAACGTTTATCACCATGTCGACCTTCTTCATGAAAACCTTTGTTTCAGCGATGAAGACCTACATATCATGAACTTTGGCCCTCAACTCCAACAAAAGCAAATTATTTTCCTCCACATGAGCTTTCAACTCCTCCACCTTCCCATCCACTGAAACATATTTCTCCAATATAGCATCATGGTGTAGGATTTCATGTTTAACTGTACATATTTATTTTCGAAATTTTTATGCACAATAAGGATCAATTTACAATTTTCTATGATTTATTTCATGCATGCATCAATTTGTTTCAATAACTTTATTAAAACAAATATGGGCTCCGAAATTCATGCCTAGAAGTTCTCTAAAACTTCTTGAAGATTCAGAGACGTTGGGGATGCCCCTCGCTGCGCCGGATGCCTCCGAGTATTCACCAAACTCTAAACAAGATCAGAGAGAGGGAAGCTAGTCTCTCAATCTCCGATAGGGTTTAGAATTCAATTACTAACCCCTCTTTAATTCCCTTGAGAAGATGATCTCTTAAAAACTAAAACTAAACTTAAGAATTAAGGAATTTTCGTGGAGAATTATGGAGAGAGAATTTTGCATAAGAAAATAATGAATAAAAATTAATTGGGTAATGAGATAAGCTTGTATTTATAAGCTCTCTCCAAATTACATATTCATGTGCAACCCCTTGCCCATGATCTCATGCAAAATTACATCTAACCATCCATTATTTAATAATAAATAATAGTAGCCACGAATTAAATCAATTATGGACCAATTCCATGCATGATCTAATTAATTCTTAAATTAATTCTGCATTAACCGTTTGGACCGGACGACCGTTTGGAGGTCCGGTCGACCGCTTAGACCGAGTTTCGGTCGACCGTTCGACATTCGGTCGACCATTCTCAACAGTAGAATATTTCATCACAATGTTCGGTCGATCGACCGATAGATTCGGTCGACCGTTCCGAACAGACGAAAAATCCTTGTTATCGGTCGAGACACTTCCGGTCGACCGGGCACCTCCGGTCGACCGTTAAGCGTTAACCGGTCGACCGTTTGCACAGTCTTGCAGACTTGTCAAATTTCGGTTTAACCCCTACAAAATTTGACATTTCGGGATTAGTAGTAAATTCACAACTTATGTAACATATTATCCTATGTAATGATCAATCATTACACCCCATAATATTTACATCACATATGAATTTAATTTAGATTCTAATTATGTTATTAATCGTAACATAATTTTGATTTTGCTTGTTCACCCCATGTGTCATATTTTCTACATGAAACCCGACACATCCTATGAACTCAAAATCCCCATTTCTTGTTTCCCAGTTTTGTGGTGTGACCTATGGGAGGATCTAAACTAAGTTGGCAGTGATATTAAGAACTTAATATCACAAGCTATAATCGGTATCTAGCTACACATTATAGCTCCCAATTAGTTAGATGTCTTAATTCCACTTGAACCAAAACCCGATCCATTTAGTGATGGAGTGCACCACCTGTGTCCGTCCCTTGCCTCATGATATTAAGAATACACACAAAGTAGTATTGTGTCATCTTTGTATTAGTATTCATTTCTTGATCTCTTTACGCTAGTTATAAATATGTGACTTAAATCAAATCACATTGTGCACATTATAACTTTGCTTTATCAAGGGGTCCACTAATATCATCACTCAATTAAGAGGGGCAATGATAATCTTTTGACTAGCTATCTTCTCCAACAAAAGTCATACTTAACCAACTAACGTCTTTACACTACACTTATCGATAGCTTAAGACATTAGTCTAATTAAGCATTCCTTAAGCGATCGGATATAAGTCTCATATCAAAGGACCAAGGACACAGTAAAATATTAATGACACATAAACACATTTCTATAATATTTTACTTGTTAGGTCTATTCAGTATACAAAAAGTAATATGTTCCTCTTTTGTGTACCTGTGTTGTCACTCACTTGTAGAGCTACAATGATCTATGACCAGCACGACAATCTTAACTCGGTAATTAATGTTCCATTTTAATTACCATGATTGCGAATATCTTTTGTTTTATGTAAACCAATATCTTTTAGAGCTCTACGGTTAAGGACCAAGAGTATCTTCTTTAACACTTCTAAAAGACGAATAACATAAACAAGGAACAAAATGATTTCTCATTCAATTCATAATAATTGACATTTAAAAGTAAAACTTTTAGAACACATTTCCTTCACATGGAACCTCTCAACATGTGTTCTTACGTCCACCGCCGCTCCTTCATTGCTATAAATCCAACGAAAATATTCACATTTCTTGCGTTCGGGCTCCTGAACATTCCATCGAACAGCTGTTGAGCATCTTAAAAAAAACCAAAACATACATTATACACATTCAATTGACTCAATATTTTGAACATACCTTCCAGTAGTTTGGACAACGGAAGAATCGACGCCCGTACGACCACTCTCTCCTTGAGGTGTACACCTTTGATGGCAACCTACAACAACAGAACAATATAACACCTACCGACATGTCGGAAGCGTATGGGGTCGTCGATGTCTCCGACAGATAAACGATGTGCCTAGTGGTGTTCGATAGTTGGTCGTTGCTAACAGTGTGGCTGTGGTTGGATGTACATCGAAATGAGATCCACAAAGACTCGGTTGGACGTGGAGTGAGATCTACCGTTGGACGTGGAGTCAGAGGTAAAATCACCACCACCGACCATTTTTTTCGTCTTGCTGGGGAGGTGAGACGAGAGGACGGAAGAAGGGGGAAGATGGCCGGATAGGGTCTAAGTTAGGGAAAATGGAGGTAAGGATTAGGAAAGATTTTCAAGGGGCAACGTAACAGGGTATTGGGGCTGATTAACGGGGTAACGAGACGTAACATGATCGGTTACGGAATGATGTCCATTGACGGGATAAGTGCACCCAAACAATTATATTCTCCCCAGAGGTGCACCCAACTAACTAGAGGAAACCCGGGTGTAAATCTCCAATTACGCATCCGCAGAAGTGCGCCCAAGACCATTCAAATGATTAGTTAAAAAAAGTAAAATTAGGAAACTTAAAAACATTTTTTTCCATCTAAAAATTTATCTTATTTTTCTGGTCCTCTGGCGATAAGCACGAGAAAAAGAAAGAAAACAGCTCCAGTCCAGCATCGTGTGGAAGTAGAATTCATTCTTGAATCCGATTCCACGTCATCTCCCACCAACCATCCTCTATCCGAGGTCGAACTCTTCCAGCCATGGCGGCGAGAGTGGTGAGGCGAGCAGTGGCAGCGAGAGGGACGAGGGGCTTCTCCACCTCGCTGGACCCGCACAGGGATAGCAAACCCCTCAACCTCTTCTCTGCCATCAACCAGGCCCTCCACATCGCCCTCGACACCGATCCCAGGTTCTTTTTTTATTTTCGGAAAACCGAAGTGCATGTCTTTTTCTTCGGGTGCATATATGTTTCCGAGGAGGTATTATATTGATTTTAGACAATTTTACGAGTTTAGAATGTTGAGAATAGTCTCGTGGATAATCCAGGTTATTCTTATGACTTGGTTATAAGATCTGAGTCACTTGACTCGTTATTAATTGGTTTTGAGGTAGATACCTGCACTTCAACGGACTTCTAAATTAACTTATGTGTTGTAGGTTTGCACGAAATTCTAAAAGAGTGTAGCTTGATAACTTTAGAACCAGTACTTGGAAATATTAATCGGTCGGTTGGTAGATTTATAGTTTTGGATTAGCTTAGACCGAGATCGAACTTTAGCGTGTGAGTTACCTGTTGGGATTTAATGAAAAAAAATATTCTGCTTTAAAAAATGTACTTGGAAAAGGAAAGTTAAATTCTCCTCTCATTATAACACACCGGCATATAATTTATTTCCTCCCTGATTCAACATTAAGTCATAGATGCACATTTGTTCCTGTCACTGTGAAATGAATTGTAATTTTGTATTTATGTTTTTTACATAAAATCAACCTCTTGTGAAGATGAATCAGGAGTCTGGATAGTGATGAATTTGGTTGAAGAATATTTTCAACCCATTCACTTGAGTAGTATTGCAGTAAACAATTCTATGACTCATTTCCTTATGCAGTAACAAGCACCCACACTCCCACAGTCAAAACGAAGCATTTACAATGGTTTGCCGGAAACATACACATAGCCCTGACATTGTTATGTAATCAAAATATCAAACAATTATTGCACACGGGGGCATTTAGAGACCACAACTGCATTCACGCAAACATGAGTTTCATCTGCAAGTGCAATGTTAGAACAATATGTTAATTTCTATGCTGTCCATTTTGGATATAACTATTTTTTTACTTCACAGATCTTGTTTTAGCTGGGTCTTATCTTTTTTCCCCGCTGTTCACTCACTTTACTTTTTGGTTATATTCCAGTTTATATCATAAAACACGATCTTTTGGGTTATTTTGAGTTCATCTCACTTTGTATTCAAGATCCAAAGTTGAGCATGTAATATAAGTAATTGTTTTCTGGCAGTTGAATTGGTCATATAAGAATTGTGTGACCTGACAAATCTTACGATGTAGTTTGAAACCTTTTTCGTGTGCCTAGTGCCTACTTTCACAAGACAACTGGATTTTCTCTGCAGATCCTATGTCTTTGGAGAAGATATTTGTTTTGGTGGTGTATTCCGTTGCACAATGGGTTTGTCAGAACGGTTTGGTAAACATCGGGTTTTCAACACACCTTTATGTGAACAGGTAAGTTGTGTCCACTTGGTTATTTGCTTGTTACCATTTAGTGTTCGTTCGATAGTAGAGGTGGAGTATTTCACTGTTGCATGTTTTTGATAATTATAAATCGACGTCTGTGCGATTACGTGCCCTAAATGTTTATTCTATATCACATTCATCTCTTACTGAGATCCCTTTATGAATTTTGGCACAGGGCATAGCTGGATTTGCAGTTGGTCTTGCAGCAATGGTGTGGACCAAAGTTTTTTTTCCAGATTTTGCAGACGTTCTTGCTCTATTTTCTAAAATCAAGGCTATAAACCACCAGTGTTCTGTAATTCTTAATATTTCTTCTCATATGTCAGGGAAATCGGGCTATTCCTGAAATACAGTTTGCAGATTATATTTTTCCTGCTTTTGACCAGGTATGTTTTATGTGAAATCAAGTTCTCTAATTCACTCTTTCTTATTGACGAATCACTTTATATACCATTCTCCAATTCGCATGAGAGTTTGTCTCAGTGAACATTTTCTTTTATAGATCATAATATTTTTTACTACAAGTTAGGAATCTCAATGTACAAGGTCACTGTTCTGGGGGGATTGAGGGAGGATATATTGGTATGCAGCCTTTGCCTTGTCTTTTGGCAAAGAGGCTGTTTTTGTTCCTTAAACCTGTGACTCTTATGTCACAAAGGTCGTTAAGCTAAAATTTAGTTTACGAAGACTTTAATTTTGGTCCTTGTTTCAATATAAGGATACTAAGCATGCATGCAGAGCAGGACAATGGCATTTTTTTTAAAGTAGAGAAAAGAAAACCAACATAGTAATTCAAAGTGGTCTTTGAAGGCATCACTTCATATATCATTAGTGTTTTAGCCTAGTGATCAAATAATGAAATGTTAGTCTTTTACATTTGCCTTTTTGGGAAAAATAATATAGGGTTGGTGGATATCTGCTGTGTAGATTGTCAATGAAGCAGCAAAGTTTAGATACCGAAGCGGCAACCTGTTCAATTGTGGGGGTGAGTTGTGAAGCTGCAACTCTTTCGTGGAGTTTCGTTTCGAAGGGATTTATTTGTTGCTTATTTTGTTTCAACTTGCCATGTTATTGAGTTATTCTATTGTTCTTAGGCCTAACAATAAGAACCCCTTATGGAGCTGTTGGGCATGGTGGGCATTACCACTCACAGTCACCAGAATCATTCTTTTGCCATGTTCCTGGTCTCAAGGTTACTATTTCTATTACAAAAAAATGAAATTTATACTGATTAACTATTTTGGGACATTTTTTGTTCAAGGTGCATAAGAATATATGGATTGTGTAAATGTAATTCCAGGTTGAACTTGGTTGTTCTAAATATGGTATGTAAATTATTCAAGGACTTTGACAGTGAAACAACACACTGCAGGTGGTAATTCCCAGAAGCCCTAAGCAAGCAAAAGGATTACTGTTAGCAAGCATACGAGATCCAAATCCGGTTGTCTTTTTTGAGCCAAAGGTACTTGATTGACATTGATACATAACCCAACCTTTCAAATTTTATTATAATGGTTTCTGTGATTGACTAGTTTTGTCAAATTACTTTCAGTGGCTTTATCGCTTGGCAGTAGAGGAGGTTCCCGAGCATGATTATATGTTGCCTCTGTCTCAAGCAGAGGTAAGGATCTCGTTGCTATTTCACTTCATGCTTAGCTACAGGAGTTATAAACCATGCGTATGTTTTTGCCAGGTAATACGAGAAGGAAGTGACGTGACACTTGTGGGTTGGGGAGCTCAGCTTGCGGTCATGGAACAAGCATGTGATGCGGCGGCAAAGGTAGACAGCCTCTAACTCTCTGTGTGTTCACACTTC
This sequence comes from Triglochin maritima, assembly GCA_963682175.1. Lineage (NCBI taxonomy): Eukaryota > Viridiplantae > Streptophyta > Magnoliopsida > Alismatales > Juncaginaceae > Triglochin > Triglochin maritima. Next base: position 49,683,346 of record OY821774.1, on the reverse strand, counting down.
TGCCATCAACCTTCTCCCTCGTGACATAGTTTAGTACATCATTTGAACACTTAAAAGACTGAAATGTAACTGTGGATTTGATATAGGTCTGCATAAGAGATAGCAATGTTGAACCGTAAAAAACTGAAAAAGAACATAGTGGATGATTGGTATCAGTTGGGAATATGATTATGAGGTTTTACTTATTTATACCAAGGAAAGCCCTTGATATATTTTGTTTCTACATATTTTTACAGGATGGAATTTCCTGCGAGCTAATAGACCTTAGAACATTAATGCCCTGGGACAAGGAAACGGTCGAAACCTCTGTCAATAAAACTGGACGGCTGATTGTATGCCGATGACCATGTTGTTTGCTTTCTAAGTGTTTTGCTGCAGTTCAACCTTTTTAATACTCATTTTTCTGGTGTTTTCGACAGGTTAGCCACGAGGCTCCCATTACTGGTGGATTTGGTGCAGAGATCGCTGCTTCCATTGTTGAGCGTTGTTTTCTGAGGGTAACCATTGGAACTGCCCTTTCAACCATTCTCTCTTAAATTTCCAGTAGTTTCTTTCTGGTTTCAGTTTGTCATTCTCATTCTTCATAATGTCAGTCAAACCTAAATTGATTTTGTTAAGTTGCCAAGTGCAGTTGGAAGCCCCTATTGCTAGAATATGTGGTGCTGATACTCCTTTTCCACTTGTCTATGAACCCTTTTTTATGCCAAGCAAGAACAAGGTTTGTTTTAGTAATTAGTAGAACATATCTGTTCGTTCTATTTGTATTTTTCCCTTACCCTAAAAATACCTAATTTAACTGCAGGTTTTGGATGCAATCAAGGAAACTGTTAATTACTAGCTTGAAGGCATGACCACTCTTCACTCATTGTTGGTACTTATCATCTCGTCTATTTTATAAGTTATATTTGTATATAAGATGTTGAAATATTTCTGAATGAAAATCCAATAAAAGCCTCATTTCACAGAAACGTGAAATCAAAGTGGTTTTTTTATCTCCTGTGAAAAATCTTGTTCTCGTATGTGTTCCTTTCTACATGAAAGACAAGTTGTCCTTTCTCACATCCATACTTTCCTCACATCTCATACTTAAATCTGATTGATTTCTAAAACAATGTTTACCACTTACCAGTAACTTTTGTTGAGAGAGGAAGTACTACTTCAGATCTCATTGATCAGTAGAAATGTCATTTAGCTAGGAATCCACGAAATTCTAGTTTGACTCCTATTGTGGATGTTTTCCTCTTCTATTGTGCTTGAGTTCTGGGACTTTGAAGTCACTTAACATGCAGTGTCCTGTGGAAGTGTTGCTTTATTTAGAAAGGGTTTAGAAACATGCAAATATTTTCTCCCAAAATTCTGTTATGCACCTGGGCTTACGTTAATCTGTTTTTCTTTTACTTTCTGCTATGCTTCTTAATTTGGTATTGGATAGTTTTCAGTTGATTGCATTACCAATCTAAGTTAATGTCTTACAGTCTTAGTTGGTCTGTCAAATTATATTGCCTGAGCTCAAATTAAAATGTTTCAAAATAGTAAGAGAGAGAAAAACCACAGAATTCTTTATGGAGTGTTGCATGTGTGGCCGTGGGGATGGAAAGCTCACACATCATGGGCCATAAACTATTTGGTCCAATAAGCTTCATGACTCGTTAGTATGATAACTAAAAGGAAAAAAATTCAAAATAATAAGTTAAAAAGGAAAAAATTGGAAAAATACGTGGGAAACTTAAATGACAAAGTATGTACCTTGAAAATGGCACATGTGGTGTCGTTTTCATTAAGTAAAAACGGCAATGTAGATGTCGTTTTTACCCTTAATGAAAACGGTATCACTGATGTCGTTTTCACTTGGGTAATTTTTTTCTTGGTTTCGAGATGTCGTTTTCATCTAAGACATGTTGGTTCGCAACGAGACGGTCAAGGGTCTCTCGCTCCTCGGTGAGCGAGCGGCGGTTCACCTCGCCGGTGAGGTGGTGGGGGTTGCAAGGGGGTAGCGCCTCCTGGAATTTTTTTGGATCTTTAAATTGTTTGATCTGGAAATTTTTTAATCAAAAATTACTTGCATAAAACTCGTTCTAATCCAACATGTTACCACAATAATACAAATTTATAACCCCACGTTACTTATCAAAATTTGGTTTGAAATTTTTGACGAGGGTTACGTTACTTATCAAAAATTTATAACCCCACGTTACTAACAAAAATTGGATTATATTTTTGATAAGTAATTTTTGATTAAAAAATTTCCAGATCAAATAATTTAAAGATCCAAAAAAAATTCAATGGGCGCTACCTCCTTGCAACTCCCGTCACCTCACCGGCGAGGTGGAACGTTGCTCGCTCACCGGTGAGCGAGATCCCTGACTGACTCGTTGCGAACCAACATGTATTAGATGAAAACGACATCTCGAAACCAAGAAAAAATTTGTCCAAGTGAAAACGGCATCAGTGATATCGTTTTCATTAAGGGTAAAAACGACATCTACAGTGTCGTTTTTACTTAATGAAAATGACACCTGTGGTGTCGTTTGCAAGGTACATACTTTGCCAATTAAGTTTCCGACGTGCATATTTTTCCAATTTTCTCTTTCTAACTTATTATTTTGAAAAAAAATCGTAACTAAAATCCTATAACTCTGTCACTGACGTAGACACGTAGTTACGCATCTCCAATTATCCATGTTTTAACTCGACGTTGGAGTAAAATACTGCCTAGACATGTTCCGATTAATTCTTAATGATTGCAGATGACGCTATATAATGCAGTCATTGCCGTAAGTGGTATATATATTTTATGAGATATATGAAATGTGCTCTTTTCTTTTCCTCTCTCTCTTTGATACCGTTTGTGGCTTCGTGCTCAAGTTGCAGACTTGCAGTGCATGATTTTAAAGTTTTATCACATAAAAAAGTCATTGGTATCAAGACTTGTAAAAAGAAGTCATCGGTCGTTAAGCCACAAAATACAAATAAAATAATACCGCTAAAAATATCTTCCAAATGTTCCTCCTAATTTATTCTGCTTGTACGTCACATGAAAACGTATGTGATAATCTAAACGTGTCAGTCTCCAATGTTTACACGAAGTAATTTAAAAAATATATTAATTTCTAAATGCGTCAGTCTCCTTTTATTTACACAAAGTAATCTAAAGAATATATACGCAAAAAGTAAATTCTTAAGTGCTTGATTGTGGTGTTCACTTTACCACTTAAGTTCCACGCTTGTCTCAAACATATTTGTTCGTGATTGGACAAAACAGAAAATTTAGTTTTTGATTTGCATGCCAGATTCATAGATATTTTGTAGTTTATATGATATGCATCCATTTTATTTTATAATATTCCTTCGTGACAAGGTTGTCATTCTCTCTTAACAAAAGAAATGAAGTAGGGGGAATCCATTATTAAATAATCTAGTGGATGTGTTTCTATTATATAATACTCTTGTTGATAATACTCATTCAAACCTTAAGTTATTTATGAGTTGAATCTTCGCATTTATAATCTGAAAGACTTATGATGTTATGTACAAGTCCAAATTGCATGTCAATAATTAATTTTTTTCAGAAAAAAATAAAGCTAAACATAATTTCTTATTGTATAAAAAACAATTAATTGTATATAAATGCCATATCCATGCAAAACTATCAATTTTAGTCACCTAAGAATGTCAGCTTCCGATGGAAACCAATTTCTGAGAATGTGGACGCAGGAACATCTTCTTCTACAAGATTAAGAGTTGTTTGGATATGTAGAAAACTTCTGGTAGTGGGTGATGTCTTGTCGAAGGAAATTCTTAAATTGTCTTTAGATTTTGATTAAATAAAAAAATATTATAAATGTTTTTAAATGTTTTTAAAAAAATTTACTGAAAATATGTTTTTTATTTGTTTATATTTATTTATATTTATATTTTATTTTGAACACATGATTGATTTCCAAATGATGTTGTGGTAAATTGGTCCAAACAAAATCAGTATTATGGAGGAGCTGAGAAACTCATCCACCCCAACTTCTCTAACATTGTATAAATGTTGTCTTATTTTGTGCATTGGAAGCCAGCTCCTCCGGTTCAGGAATGATGTTTTGGTGCCCACGTGAGATTCTACTGCAACAAGAAGGTGGAGGAGTGGAATTTGGTGACATCCAAACACCCTCTTAGTATATCATGGAAGTGAAGCAAGTACGCGTACTATATTAACCAAAACACTTTGATCCACGAGGCAGACCTTGTATTGAACATGCACCTGCATACCCAAATAAACCGAAACGAGAAAAATCGCCATGACAAAATAGATATATTTTTATAACATTTAGAGGCTTAAATACTAACTGGTTTTAAGTTTAAATTAATAATTAATTCGAACAATATTTCAAATCTTTAAAAGCTAAATTATCAGTTCCTCAGTCTCACATTTTCTTAAATGTCAACTTATCAAATTAACATTATCTCTCTTCCACAACTTTTCACTCTCTCTATTAACAATCTTCTCTTCTGAACTACAACCCACCAATAAATGTCAACTTATCAAATCAACGTTCTTTTTCTTCCACATTATTTTCTTTTTTCCTCATTTACAAATTTCAACAATAACCAAATAATTAACTTATTGTATTTATAATAACTTTTTATAAGAAAATAAATAGTAGGAAATAAAACTACACAAAAAATATATTTAATATTAAATAATTTCGAATTTTTGAAATTTGAAAGTAGTAGTGTGATGTGACACAATGTTGTGTGACGTGATACAAAACTGACCTGAGTGACATAAATTTGACCATAGTTAATACAAAACCGACTCTAGTGACACAAAGTTGACCATTTTGTTTTATTTTTTTTATTTTTTATCGTAACTCGTTGCTATATAATGACCACATTCTAACTCGTTTTAGAACACATCTTTCATTTTTCAACTCAAAATGTTTTTCCCTAACCACCCACGGCAAGCACGAAACACCAGCAACCAGACACCAAAAGATCAACGACGTTTATTTCCCATTAGACCATATATCAATTACCTAAGTTCATCTTCGTTCCCAAGTCTATATATCAATTACTCAAGTCCATCTTCGTTCCCAAGTCCATACACCAATTATCCGGAATATCAATATCAACCAAACCAAAATTCATTCACATTGCTCCCCCTACAAATAATTACTAATTCTAACTACTTCTTTAAATTATAATAATCAACCAAAAATTAAGAAAATAAATTAGCAAAAAATAAATTTTAATTAAAATTGTGTAACTAATTAACATAATTTAATTTAATTAAAGTAGATGACAATATAAATTTAATTAAACTAATTGACATAATTAACAAAATCATTTCATTAACCGATACCAATTAATATTAAAATTAAACTAACTTAAAAAACTAAAATAAGGACAAATAGGTGGAGGCTACGTGGTCTCCACCCAAGCTCACAACCAGGTGGCCCACCGCCTCGTCACGCTCATCCATTGAGGGGAGCGGAAAATGTCGCCCAGGGCACCCGTACGTGGACTCCCCCCATTGGTCCACGACGCCACTGCCTGGTCACACTCCCTATTGAGGGGAGCGAGAATTTTTTAAGGGTTATTTGCTTGGATGCCACCAAGAAATAACTAAATTGACTTTATGTCACCTCGTTTTGACTATTTGACTTAATGTCATAGAAAAATCAAACTATTTATCTTAATGCCAGAGGAAAACAAAATATTTACCTTTATGTCATTACGTCAGTAAACCGTTAACTTTTCCGTTAACGTCCGAGTATATTAATATTTAATGGAAATTTTGCAGAATGACCATGAATAAACCAAAAATTCATATAATTCATTATATGTGTTGTAAAAATTACAAACAAATATTCAAAAAAATTATCTACACACTCTCTCATCTCTTCTATCTTTCAACTTTCACTTCTTCTTTTCTCTCACTAAACTTAATGACTCGATTACTAAACTAATGAAATTCGATATATTTTTTTCTAAAAATTATTTATTTTTATTTATCTTATTTCAGATTCATGATTTTTAATATTTTTATACAAGAATCTGATCATTGATAAAAGAATTTTTATACAAATAAATAAATATTTTTGGAAAAACACATTTTTTATAAAAAATAATTTTTTATTAGAAAAATGATTTTTTAATAAAAAATAATTAATTGTTTTGTATTTTTAGTAATCGAGTCATTAAATTTAGTGAGAGACAAAGAAGAGATGAAAGTTGAAAGATAGAGATGAGAGAGTATAGATAATTTTTTTGAGTAATATTTTGTAATTTTTACAACACATATAATGAATTTGAATTTTTTGTTTACTCATGGTGATTCTGCAAAAAATTCATTAAATATTAATATACTTAACATGCGTTAATAGAAAAGTTAACGCTGACAGAATAATATATAAAGGTAAATATTTTGTTTTCCTATGACATTAAGATAAATAATTTGATTTTTATATCACAAAAGCCAAATAGTAAAAACTAGATGACATAAAGCTAATTTAGTTGTTTCTTAGTGACACCCAGGTAAATAACCTATTTTTTTAACGGTTTATGTCATATGATCCTTTTCTCTGGATACTTTACAAACAGCAAGTCGTTACCAAATTTATTTGGTGTAGCAACAATGTATTCAAATTAAACATTGCACGCATATAGATATAGTTCCGTAATTTCGACACTCAATGCAAAGAATGGCTTAACAGGGGGGATGTTTAGCTTTTCTTCATCTCTTTTCTAAAGGCAATTAAATAGTGCATGATTAGCTACGACAGACAATAGTAAGTGATATAGAAAGAAAGAGGTAGCTATTGTCCATCGCAATTACAAGGGTTTGCTTTAATTTGGAGAAAAGCTGGAGTAGTGGGTTTTGCTCTTTAGAAAAAAAACTCATTACGTTGGAAAGCCATGCTTGAGTGGTAGCTACTTGATTGAACACAAAGACCCATCATCTAGGTGAGATGAATCTTTGACCCAAACATGTCTGATTTTTGAAAAAGTAGATGTACATTTGTTGGATTCAAATTATTCAATCAGTATGGCAATTCTCTTGGAACTTCTTTAATTTTAAGAACCCTTAACTAAGCTATACGATAGAAGTTTCTTTTTAAGAACCCTTATCTAAGCTATACGCTACAAGTTGATATGCTAAATGAAGTTAAGTATTGGTGGAACTACAACAAACAACCTAAGTTGAATAAATAGGAGATATTTGAATGGCCATTGATTAAAAGCTAAAGGGTTCATGCAATGATACAAGAAGCTAAGATTCCAAAAGATGCAATGATGGAGTTATGGTTATGTATAAAATAATATATAATAAAGGGTCACTAACAAGACAAACCATGAATCAAGGATATTAGGGGTGCTAGGTGATTATAGTTCAGTTGAATCCTATATTGTGCCCAATTTTTTCTAACAAATAATAACTAAATATTAGCTTCTAAATTTAATCTCCACATTCTGCCGAAACGATCAAATAAGTAATAAAATTATTTGTTGATTGGTTTAAGACTCTTATACATGTCATCTAGCTAGCTGCCAGCATGTATACGATCAGTTGTAATTATAACAAAAATAAACAATCACATATTCATACTGAATAACCTAAACAGGGCCGCCACCTTTGTATTGTAACATATGATCCTTCTAATTTGAACTCGTAGTTACAAAATTTTAGCTTCTCAGATACATAAGGTTTTTTTTTGTCTTGGTTCTTAATTTTATAATTGAAAACCCATTTATTGTTTTTGGAAGGTATGAATCGTATATTTCTTGTCTGAATTTTGTATTACAAGTTGGTATATATAATGTGAAGAACGAGAAAGGTAACAATAGAGCCGTTTGTTAGTTGCTCCATTTGATTCCGAGATTTTGGTCGATTTGTCTCATAAGGAAAGGCACAATGATGAAGAGGAGATTCTGAGCCAGCCTGGTGAGGATGCCTCGATCTTCAATAGGTAACTTTCTTAACACTCCCCTTCAAGTTGGGTCCGGAAGAGGTTGAAGGGACCTAGCTTGGAGAGTATGAGTTTGAATTGTTTCTGATCCAGGACTTTGTTGAAGATGTCGGTGAGTTGTTCTTTACTTGAAATGTATGGTACCTCGATTTCTTTGTTTTGAATTTTTTCCTGGATGAAATGACAATCAACTTCAATGTGTTTAGTTCTTTCGTGGAACACTGGATTTGATGCTATGTGACAGGCTGCATTATTGTCACAGAACATGTCCATGGGCTTATTGTAGGGTTGTTTCATGTCAAAAAGTAGTTGTTTGAGCCAAACGAGTTCACTTGTGGTAGAGGCCATAGCCTGATACTCTGCTTCAGCACTTGATCGAGCAACAACATTTTGTTTCTTGCTTCTCCAAGTTACAAGATTTTCACCTACGAATGTGCAAAAACCTGTAGTAGATTTACGATCATGGCTTCCTGCCCAATCTGCATCAGAGAAGTCAATTATAGAGTTAGACTGATTGTTTTTCATCCATAATCCTTGTCCCGGAGTGTTTTTTAGATAGCTAAGTATTCGATCAATAATATCTAAGTGATATGTATGGGGAGCAAGCATAAATTGACTAATAGTGCTAACTGCATAAGTTATATCGGGTCTAGTTACAGTCAGGTATATGAGTTTTCCTACGAGTCTTTGAAACCGACTAATGTTGTTAATAGGTTCTCCTTCTGTGGGACTAACCTTGCGATTAGCCTCAATGGGAGTGTTAGTAGGTTTAGACCCGAGTGTAAGTCTAGAGTGTACTTTCTTTGTGATAAAAATAATCCTTTTGTGGAGTATGCAATTTATATTCCTAAGAAATATTTTAATAAACCAAGGTCTTTGATGTCAAATTTAGATTTTAAGTAATTTTTGACTAGGTTGATTTCATGGTTACAATCACCAGTGATTATGATATCATCTACATAAATTAGGACTATGGTGGTTATGTGATGATGATGTTTAATGAACATGGATGCATCAGCGGAAGACTTAACAAACCCATAAAGTAGAAGAAAATGACTAAGTTTTGCATACCATGCACGTGGAGACTGTTTTAATCCGTAGATTGATTTGTGTAGCTTACATACCTGGTTTGAAGCAGAGTTGTATCCTGGAGGCAAAGTCGTATATACTTCCTCTTCAAGGTTTCCATGAAGGAAATCATTTCTTACATCCATTTGGTATAGTTTCCATCCTTTGTTAACAACTATAGATAGAAGAACACGAACGGTGTTCATTTTTGCTATTGAAGCGAAAGTTTCTAAATAATCTAAGTCATATGTTTGAGTGTACCATTTAGCAACAAGTCTACTCTTATATCTTTCAATGGTTCCATTGTTGTTGTATTTAATTTTGTAAATTCATTTACACCCAACAGTTTTGATCCCAGCTTGTAGTGGAACAAGGGTCCAAGTTCCGTTTGATTCTAGTGCTCTAAGTTCCTCTTCCATAGCTTTGCACCATTTTGGTTCTTTAATAGCTTCATGATAGGAGTTGGGTTCTTTATGATTATCTATTTGTGTTATAAAACTTTTGTAAGTGGGGTTTATTTGATTATAGGACAAGTAGTCCTCAATTGGGTAAGTGACGTGGGTAGTGATGAAATCTTTTAACTTGGAGGGAACATGATTAGGACATGTTGATCTTCGCCTTTGAGAAGTTTCTTGTTGGTTGTTTGCTTGATTTTGCCTTTCTTGATTTTCTCCTTCTCCTCCTTCACCTCCCCCTTCTTCTTCTTGGTCAATTTCTTCTTGTGGGGTTGAGTTGTCTTCGTGCTCTTCCGGTGTGTTGGTTTCCAAGGTTGGGAGAGGAATATCCGGAGTTGGAGTTTCGTCTTCACTACTTTTGAAATACGACTCTCTCTTAATAAAAGATACATCTCTTGAAACATAAAATTTACAATCTATAAGGTCATAACATTTGTACCCTTCAAGGTCGACGCGTAGTAAAAGACTACCAAACCAAGAATTGCGTTGCAATGGATTCGATAATATCAAAGTTGCATAGTGGAGATTCCAAAGAACGATGGAAAGAGACCAGAAATGTTTCCTACTCTCTTACATCATCTAGAAGCACGAATAGTACTAAAGAATTAAAGATTTGGTTCAATCACATGCTTCTTGATATAGACTATACCTCACCATTGTTGCACTTCTTTTGGGTAGTTTATGCCTATGGTAGTTAAGGATTGCTTGAGATCCAACGTCCCAAGACTTCTCCTACACATATAAGCTAAAAGCTAGTGCTTTTTTTGCTATTTTTTAATTACACGTATCTTTTTTAACAGTTATATCATATATGTATGTTTATCCACTAACAGTCTCGCGTGTTTCCTTTTTAACAAATGGTGTCAATAAGGATTCATAACGAAATCAATCCATAAATTTAGCATTTTTCTGTTTAAACAAATGAGTCATGCATACATATTTTTTTTTCAGTTTTTTTAATTACTTTAAGTTATCATTTACTTCTTACAAAAGTATCTAATACGTCAAGAGTCCTGTTCTGAGAACATGACCCTTTGAATCCCGTAACGACGTAACCTATATATTAGCTGAATTAGCTCTAATTGCTCGAGATATCTTAAACAGTTAAGGATATACCCTAATGTTTTATCCCACTAATTACCTTACTACTGTGCTTACACTACAAAGATGTGGTTGATGGTCCTCCACTTTGATCTTCAACAAATAAGTTGCATCCCTCTTTGATCTCCACTGATGCCACTTTAGCCCCCACTCTTAACCAAATCAATTATATTCTCCCCTGTGATCTCAAATAATTGACGCTGTCAACTTCCAGCCCTCTACCCTGCGGAATAAAGGGCACCTTACTACATTAGGGAATCAAGTTCTTGCAATTTCCACAACCCACGGGGAATAATATGAGATCGCCGTCCGTCAATTCCGGACATGACTGAACACGATACAACATAGTCACACAATTTAGACACGATTTTACACGATTTTTTTTTGTATGATTGAAATATTTTCATTATGGTGTTTTATGAAGATACACACATAAAAATAATTAATATACGATTTGACGCAAACACAATACGATTATACGATATGTTTTTTATATGAAACTGACACGAACTGCATCTTTTGTTAGATAATCAATTAATTTTTACTTGATAATGATAAATTAAAATGTTATTTACAATGAAAAGCATCAATATAACATGTCACTTAACTGTTTTCAATCTAAATATGATAAATCTTTTCAATTTGTGTTATACACGACAAGAAGAAATCCTAACACGACTGCAGAACTGTCTGACACGATAGTACACGAACACGACACGATGACATGTCATCGACATGTTGTATGGATACGTAACTCTGGATCTTCATAAGTAATATTTTATAAAAGTATAAGTTAATTTAGATATTGTATCTAGCATTCTTAATTAAGTGCCTCCGTGGTTTGTTTTGAGGTTGTTGTTGATCCGGTGGACTTTTGGTGAGTGATTAAATTAGATTTCACATTGGCTTCATGTCGGTAGATATTGTAGTTGGATGTGCTCTTTTTTGTAGACTCGTTTTTGGACTTTTTGGTCAAATCCTAGATATATATCTTGGATATAATGATCTCTGACACTCCATGTATCCTCAGATATATCTGGTTAACCCCAGATTTATCTGATAGTATATTACATGCATTTCATTCCTGGTTTAACACATATATAGGATAATCGAATATATCTAAGGTTAACCAGATATATCTGAGGAGACGTGAAATGTCAGAAATCATTATATCCCCAGATATATATAAGATTTGGCCCAAGAGTCCAGAAAAGATCTCACAAAAACACACTTAGCATTGCCCTAAAAAATATACGTGGGAACTGAAAACCAACTTTCGAATTATCGAATAATTAGATGATTAAATTTTGTCTTTTTGGACAATGTGTCAAATGCTCAAATGTTAAATTAAAGTCCCGCATTACCAAGCCCTTTTTAAATTTAAATGCTTGTATATATGTATTTGCGGCTAACTACGTCATTGTTATAGATAGAACAATAGATCCAAGATATATATGAATTTATGGGGATTGGAACCTTGGAAGAGAATTCATATATCTTTTTTTTTTAAATAACATGATTCATATCTCGGTATAACGGTTTGTTGCCTCTTTTGGAAATCTGGAATTATTGAAGAACACGCTAGGAATGCTCCCTCCCATGCCACGCTCTACTGAATAATCCACCTCAAAACGTTATATCAATCGATATCGTATCGGAATATATGAACTCATAGGTGATCGAGCTGATGTAACAAATTAGCATAGTTACGTTTGGGATCTAATTAAGATCGTATAATCCGGCCATCTTTGTTCTGGATTCTGCGTGCAATTTGATCAACATGCGATCTTATATCACTATCACCTTCCCGGGTATAGTTCTCGTGTCCAAATTAACATGAGACATGCGATCATGGTTTCTATACCGTGGTCCACTCTGACCTCAATGAATCAATACAATCTCATTAAATATAATCACGATTAGCCTCTAAGTTAGCCTTGTATTTCAACCATGCTTAGCTTTGTCGGGTTGGTTGTGTTTGTTTAAACAATGCAGGACACTATTATATATATTGTTGTGGCCTATACATCCTGGAGCCACTGATCGAATCCTTTATTTGGTTGTCGCCACGTGGAATCATCAAACTTCATGGACCCAATGGACTTGGAGGAGAATATTCAAGTGGACCCACGTGACATGAATCATATGTATAGTGATAACTCATTTACCATGGAAATTTTTACCATAATTTTTCTTAAATCTCACGATCTTAACATAACCACATTCATTGCAATCATTAAACCACCTAGTTTTAAACTGATAGATTAGAAAAGACCCGGAGTTATTTCCACGAAATCTTGAATGTCTTTAATAATTATATCTTTTGGGTAGCTTAAACCTTTATAAGATTAATATATATACATATCAATGTACCTTTTCTTTCCTTTGATTATACAATACAAGGCATGTATCTGTTGCAATAGACAATATTGACAAATCGTAATAATTGTCACAAACTTTGAATATATGTGTACGCAAGATAGGAAGACACACTTCTACAAGTGAATCTCTCTACGTAATCTAATCACCTCATCAATTATGAAAGCAATAAGGACAGTAAGAACATAATCTAGGTGTTAAAGTAATACGTCACATGAAAATAAAACACAATCCCATTCATCTCTAACTATGTCCACCTTAGTGGGAATCCAACCCCACAACAAATCCAATATTAATCCAATACGAAGAGGGTGACGTAGTATGCTTTGGAGTGGTTATAAATAACCACACCAATACTGACTCTTTCCCTAGGAGAAGAACCACAAGCCATTAATTCAACCTTAGCTTTGTGTCTCATCTTTAATTTCTTAGCCAATAATAGCTCAAACACATAAGTGTTGGTCTATAGTTATATTTAGTTTTGAAGAGAAATGGCTAGTAGTGAAGGATGTTTTGGTGGTGGTCTCTTTGAGAAATGGAAGCCTTACATAGCCATGATTTCTCTCCAATTTGGCTATGCCGGAATGAATATCATCACCAAAGTCTCCCTTAACCGTGGCATGAGCCACTACGTTCTTGTCGTCTATCGACATGCCTTCGCTACCTTGTCTATTGCTCCCTTCGCTCTCTTTCTCGAGAGGTAATTACTTCGGCCATTTTGACGTAATTTCTCTTATGATGATTGACACAAGCACGTGAATATCAACTAGCTCTAGCTCTGTGATTTATTACAGGAAGACTAGACCCAAGATGACGTTTTGGATTTTTGTGCAAATATTCGTGTTGGGCCTTCTCGGGTACTTTACTTTAAATGAAATATTATGCATCATGTCGTGGAACATATCAACTCAACATCGTGTCTAACGTGGAATATCGTAACTTCATTTTGTAGGCCGGTGATAGACCAAAACTTCTACTATGCAGGGCTGAAATACACATCACCAACCTTCTCTTGCGCCATGAGCAACATGCTACCAGCCATGACCTTTGTCATGGCTGTCCTTTGCAGGTAATATATACATGCATGAGTAAAAACACACGGGTTAAATAAAAGTCGAACATATTTTTTGCTAAGAAATGGTGTTTTTGTTGATAATATATAGGATGGAGAAGGTCAATATTAAGAAGGTGAGGTGCCAAGCAAAGGTTGTGGGAACAGTGGTGACAGTGGCTGGAGCTATGCTGATGACTCTATACAAAGGTCCTATAGTAGAAATGCTACGTTTCCATTCCACACACCCCACATCCCAAGCTCCGGCCGCCGCCGCCGCCGCGGTAGCGGAGAAAGACTGGTTAAAGGGTTGTATTTTCCTCATTTTGGCTACATGGGCTTGGGCTTCTCTTTTCATCATCCAGGTATCGATCGATCGAATTCCGATATTTCCGCAAGTCAGTCATATTTGCCTGAATACTCTTGTTAATATGATAATAAACATGTTAGTCTTGTTTGCTGAATTACATGCTGTTAATTTTATCTTAAGAATGTTAGTATTTGAATGTGTTCTTCAGGCTTACACATTGAAGAGGTACTCAGCACAGTTGTCACTCACAACTTTGATATGTTTCCTGGGAACACTACAATCTATTGCTGTCACCCTCGTCATGGAACACAAGCCATCAGCGTGGAAAATTGGCTGGGATGTGAACCTTCTTGCTGCTGCTTATGCTGTAAGGACCTCTTGATAATCCATTTGGACATGTACACTATCAATTTTGTTACTATGTGGTATATATAAAATTGAAAATCCAATGCAGGGTATTGTAACTTCAAGCCTGGCCTACTATGTTCAAGGGCTTGTGATCAAGAAGAGAGGGCCAGTTTTTGCCTCAGCTTTCAGCCCTCTCATGATGATTATAGTTGCTGTCTTGGGTTCATTCATTCTGGCAGAAAAGATTTACTTGGGAGGGTAAATACTTCACTAATGCAATGCCCAGTACAAATAAACAATAGTTATAGGAAAAGGAAGATAATATTCCCAAAGTTTTCCTCTAATGCATTTCGTTCTGAAAATGTTCAAAAGCCGGATATAAAATGTATTTACCACATACCATATCATTTAACAAAATTCATTTATTTAAGAAAAAATACATTTCTATTGATAATAACTACACCATAATATAAATTAAATATTAGATAGATAAGGTTGACTTCTCCTGAAAATTAATCCACCTCATATTCCAAATTCCATTCTTCATAGAGACTCTATGAGATTCTTACATGTTGTAACATACCATTAAAAATAAAGATTCATTTCTTTCGTTTCCTAATCCTAATCTGTATTTGTTGATTCATGAAGCATCCTAGGAGCCATCCTCATAGTTGTGGGCCTCTATTCTGTTCTTTGGGGGAAGCACAAAGAAAACCAAGAAAAGGAAACAATGCCACTTCCAATCAAGAGTTGTGAAGGAACCATGCAGTGCATGGAGATCATAGAAGTTGACGAGATAGAATTAGAGAAAGCCAAAATCAAGAACACCCAAGTTGTGGCTCCACTTAATGATGCAGTTTTAGACGTCAAAATTCCAGAATTGCCCCCCAAGGCTTGATCAATAACAATGCATGGATTAAACAGAGTTGTAACCACTGGGGGCTTTTAGTCTTTGTACTGTTTGAGTCTCATGCTATAGTGTAGAATTATAAATGGAAATGAGAGATTCAAGAATCTCAGCTTTGATTCCTAACATTGTTGTGCTGTGTTTATTAATGTTTCCATGTTTATTTATTTTTTGTCATCCACAGTATGACTTTTGGAATTTGTCCTCCAATATGAGGTTGCAGAGACATCTGATGCAGATACCACTATAAGCAGAAGTGGTAGTTGCTGGGGAGCGTAGATTCTTAACAAGGAGGATTCTTGAATCAGATTCCCACTTCCCTTAATTCCTAATAAATGTGAAAGTAATTAACATCTTAATATATTCACTAGCTTTCCAAGTGATGATTGAGTAGAGCCTCTGTTGTCGTGCTCTTACTTGAGAATTGACATTATTTCATAATAATGTTTGTTATCTTATAGTTATGAAAAGCAAATGTTTTTTTTAAATAAAGAAGGCTATAAGTGGACTCGAATGTCATCCATTGCTTGATTATCTATAATCTAAGATAGGGCCCAATGTGATGATTAAACACCGACTCCTGCTGGAGAAAAGGTAAAATACATTTACATCATTTTAATATAAAGAAACATGAAAAATCAATTTCAAAGCCCAAATTATTTTTTGTATGTTGCAAGATCCACACGTAATCATTGTTTTATGACCATATTTCCATGTCACCTCTATTATGTTTTCCTATTTGTGTCCAGTGGAATTTGTAAAGCCAATATTTCACCAGACTACTTGTGTGAAATTATTTTCTCAGATAAGTTAGTAATCCATAGTGTTTTAAGTTTCAGTTCTGGACCCTTAAATATGAAATCTTCCCAGCCAAAACCTCAAATTCCATTTCCTTTATTGGTCGAATATGATAATATGCACATCATATTACATATATCTTCTCATGGCTGTCTTATGATTTTATCGTTCCACGTAAGTTGGAAATAAGAGATCATACATTTTTTTCTTGTAATTGCGGTCACTTTGGAAAATGATTTAATAAAGGTTAAGCATGTTCAAAAATCATGTCACTAATAAATCTTAATATCACTTGTAAATGTTATAGAATTATATCTATAGTTCACAAATGACGCATCCAAACGCACCACAAGTTTGGACATTAAATTGCAAGGCATCCGACTTAAAGTGAGTTAAATCTGAGCTTGAGGTACATTATTATATCTTGCTATTGTTATCATATGATTTCTATCTCCACTTGAGTTGGAAAGAGTTAACAATACATTTTTCACTTTTAATTACTACCATTTGAAAATAGCTTGTTTAAATAAGAAAGAAACAAAATCATGTCACTTATAAATCTTAACTATTTTTAATCCTATCATCTGTAAATTTCATTTTTGTAAAATATTTTACAAATGATGCGTCCAAACTAAAAAAATTTGGTTTTTGGACATTATTTACTCTGTTTCCTAATGATACACTACTATTTCATTTGTTAAGTGCTCCAAAATATCAATTAGAATCTGTAAGCCTTTCCTCACTGTTGTGCAGAAAATACTGATGCATTCAGCTAATATATTAGTGCGTATCTTGCAAATGGTAAGATGCTGTCATGTACATATCCTGATCTGCATCATGGTGTGTATGAATGGATAATTAGCTAAGTAAGCAAAATTCCTTTTTATTCCCTTGAGCAGAACAAAAAGGAAAGACTTGCTTCACTTGATCCGACAGTAGCATAATATAAATGGCCAGACTGCACCAACGTAAGTGGTTGGTAGAATATCTTTGATGCCCACTTCTACTTTGGCTGCGTAGCCAAATTCTAACAACACAAATGACAAATCAGTCGATATGTCGACTGATACAGTATCACAGATCTGTGGTTATCTGCTGAGGAATCGAAATGCAACCCATGTTTTAGGGAAGAAAATAAAGTTCAGACATCAATACGTACCGAGTGCTTATTCCCTGGTTTTGTTCTCCAGAGCATATGAAGTATTGTCCTCCCATTGATTCCTCTTCGAATCACTGACATTGTCGTGCAAATCAAGCATATCATTTCAACCAAACATGATATCATGTAAAATAAATTGCAAAAGCTAGTGTTGCAATGATTTTTTTCCCCTGTGATTATCTTGCAAATCCACAGAAATTTCCTTGTCATTAAGTGGGCCATAATTATTCTCTAATGAGCATGTGGATTTATGTCAGAAGATGCTGAAGAATTGGGATATGTTTTACCTGTATCAAAGGTGGGATTCAGTTATGGATTAGATATTCACCGATCTCGGGTAAAGAAAACTATGCAAAAACAACCAAATTCTTTCCAAGGTTTATGACCTCATAAAACAGCAGATATTAAATTTGATGTCAGGTTAAGTAAGTTGTTTTATCAGTTAATCCTGAAATTTTAATATGTGGCATGGACATGATCTAGTAATTTTTGTTAAAAGCTTAGAACAGTTCACTGTTAGTTTGAAGGGAGGATGGTTATAAAATGTGCCCCCTTCCCCCATGATGTTTGTAGCATTAATTTAAATTGATAGCAAACACTTTCAGTAAAATTATTAGAAAAAGTGCAAGACGTAAGGTTGCTCTCCGACATGTTAAGTGCGCGAAACATAAGGAACTTTAGTATGATTTCCTATTAAACACGATCATGGCTGTAAAATAATTAACATAACTATAATTGCATGGTTTTGATGTTGTGCCTTGTTTGATGATTCAAAATTCAGAATCATAACAAAAATTAATTGAATTAACTGAAATCAAAGACTTGAAATCATAATAAAAATTCTCCCTTGCTTGATAACTCGATAGACTATTTGCACTTCTTATTTATCAACCTCTTTGTTGTCACAACTCACAAGGGTAAGTTTTGTACATCCGAAACCCCACCCACCCCTACGATGAGTCTCTTTTGAAACTTCTGAAAACGTTGGTGTCGACATCACCAAAAGAAAGTCGACCTCCATCCACAAAAATGCTGGTTGACAATAATTCGATCATGCAACCTATAACCCAAAAATAAGAGGAAGGGGAATAGTAAATCTATTGAATCTATTTGAACTGGCAAAGGGAACAAGTGAGAAGGTCAGCATCAGTTTTTTTCACATTCGGTTATATTTACAACACCAATATGCAGATTCTACAAGCAGCAGCCAACAATGTGATTTTGATATATTTCCTTTTACATAATTTAGTATTGGTATATGCGAGTGGCAAAGTGCGTATAGTCAAGTTAAAATGGTCACTAGATAAATTATCATCGGACTCCTAAGAAGCTAACTAGTCCCCGTTGATCCGATGACAATCAATCATGACACAGACTAGAAGCTGAATAAGTGGATTAAGATTGCAACTCCTTCGATCCCTTACAAGCCATTTGGTTAAAACATACCGTACGCAACTCAATCCACATCTAGAAAATATGGCAAGGAAAAGATACTATCATTTGTTGTTTTCCACGTAACTTTGTTCTCATAATTGGGCTCTTTCTAAGAACTCATCAGAACAGCAACCCTCCACTCTCATCAAGGTCACACTAACAGACAGGGATTTGACATGTTAAGGGAGATCCACCATGGAAAACACAAACATCATTTGATATGTGCAAAACATGAAAAGATGGATTAAGACAATGAAACATAGTAATGGACATGATTAAGGGTTCGCTTGAAAAATAAAGGAGAACGACATTATTGTACCGAGATTTAGAGAAGTATGTAACTCCAATCTATACAAGTCACATCAGAGGTTTGTTTGTCGTAAAGAACACATTAGTGACCATTTGATTGCAACTCTGTGTAGGATTAGCAACAAATAGCATCAAGTAAAAGTTAAAAAAAGGGTGTAAATATCTAAGAAAACTAATTATCATGCTTGTGACTGGGCAAAGCAACATCAAGTATCCTCAGGTAAGAAGATTATGAAGATGGGAAAATAATCATAATGTGACATACACAACCATACTTAGTTATCCATGCAATTCATATCGTTATAAAGTGGTTTGTTGCAAAAGCAAATCAATTAACTATATCCTTATCCACACTGATCTTAACCTAACACATTAATCCAATTGGATTGGATATGAAGCCCCCAAATAAGATCAAATAATCCAATTGTGATTTGGAAGCCCTGCTAGCATCACTGAGCACCAATGCACTCTTACATTGTTGGGAGAAAGATCTTTTTTCAGAGACCAGGACAAACCAATTTGTCACCCACTAGTTCCTTCATATCCAAATCTCCCTGAAGCTGCTCATTTGCCAAAACGAGGAGGGTGACCAACTGTCCACCAGGCAAACCAATGCTTGTGAACTTTATTCCTGTATGATCAATTCTAGCAAGACATCCACTGAACACCGACGGACAACAAATACTAATGCATCTTTTGTCGTCACCGACGTGTCTACACCAGAATTGTTTTCCCACATGAATGGCGATTCCAAAAATTCAAACAATACAAGTTGGCTTGGTGGTAATCACTGACATGAGTGGCATGTATAGGTAAGCAGTCTGGAGGAAGAATTTGGTGGAGGTTTGGAGTGTACAGTACCTAACAGAATTTCTCAATTGGTGCTTATGTTACTTCCCATCAAATGGGATAATTGGCAATTGGCATAGTGTCTGTATAGTGAGCTTTGAGTAGCCAACTTTTCACCAGAAATCATAATACTCAGTCTAGTTTTACCAATCTTTCAGCCCAACAAAAAAAGTACAGTTCATTGCACTTTAAGACCCAAGTGTTTTTTGTCAGAGACTCAAGTCCTTAAGGCCATCCTGCTCTATGATTATTTGATCTGTTAAATGGTTAAGGCAATAAGCTACTGTCAAATCAGAATAAGATTTGCTTGCTCTTAAATGAAATTTTCTGCTGCAAGTAATAGAACCAGATTTGAGCATTTTCTCTTTCTTGAGCTAACTAGAATAAAGTTAAGTTAGGCAACACTTACTACAATTATCAAGAAATGTATTAGAAAAAGAGAAGAAGTGGATTGGAACCAAACAATCCACTTTCATATATCTTGTGTATAGATCTTATTCTACACCATTAGACAATAGGTGGTGCATTTTTTCCATGGATTATAACAATTCTTCTGACGTTGAAAAGACGAGAAGGGAATTCGCAAAGCGTGTCGTAACGATACGACGCCGTTTATCCTTTGGCATTTTTCTTAAAGCGTTTGTTTCATCTCAAAACTGAAGGATAATATAAGCTAGCAGAATAATCATTTCTGTAATGCTGAAGTGATGCCGAAAAATTAAGTTCAAATGATCAGAAATCATGTAGATAAGAATATATTCAGATCAACACAATTGGTCGTTTCCCCCCCACACAAATTTCAGAGAGAGATGGGGTTAAACTTCACGTAGAATAATATTTAAAAAAACGCTTTTCACTGCTCTATACATTCTCTATGCTTATTACTGATGAGATTCATTATCCTATAAGTTAACTTACAATGCTATTCAATTATCCAACATGCAGTGTTTTGTTTCAAG
Source organism: Triglochin maritima (assembly GCA_963682175.1). Taxonomy (NCBI): domain Eukaryota; kingdom Viridiplantae; phylum Streptophyta; class Magnoliopsida; order Alismatales; family Juncaginaceae; genus Triglochin; species Triglochin maritima. The sequence goes on along the minus strand of OY821774.1, from coordinate 49,662,261 downwards.
TAGACCAAGAGTAGTTGATGTTGTAACCAATCTTCCCCTTCATAATTTCATATGCCTCCTAAAGTAGCAAGATTGCTATTAGTAGCCTCGATTGGATCGATGAGCGTATCAGAAAAAGGAAGAAATAGTTACCAAGTGTGGTGGGCATAAATCTTTAGTCACGGTAATTGGTGGAGTGCTCGTGATCCACAGATTCCACACACAAGTGTCGGCCATAATTACGGGCCATGTGGCGGACACAATAGAAATGAAATGATTCAATGAAGAAATGGTTGCTCATTTGTCGGATTGGTAACCATACCAATAGGGTCCGTTGCTGTCGTGGCGGGGAACAAGTTGGACTGTACCTGTTCCTGAGCCTCTTTCCATTTGGGTTGGGGACTCTCTTTGGATTGGATCCAGAATCGGGTTGCGAAATCGTGTCTATAATAAAATAGTCGCACATCGGTGAATTTATCGTATTGGTAATTATATACCAATAATTACATAAATAAGGTGTGTTGTTGTCAAGGGATACGTGGACCATTTGTAACTTCTTTTGGATTGGAGAAACAAAAATTCTGTTCGCCAATTCACGGGCTATTGGAAGTGGAGGAGAAAGGATGAGAAGAACATTAAGATTAATAAATAGTTTCTCCTAAAAATTGAATTTGTTACCTTGTAGGAACAATCAAAATGCTGTTTTTTGGGCCAGTAGTGGTAGATTGGTGTTTCGATAATGTCTTGGGATGGTTAAGTTCAGGACCGAATCTTAATAGTCTTATTGTAATGTTTGGGAGGTTGAAAATAAAAATGAGACGTGGGAGGAGTGTAGATAAAAAAAAGGGGTTAATTACAGTTTAACCTCCTGAACTATGCCTTGGTATCACTTTGTCTCCTGAAGTTTCAAAGTTAACAGTTACCTCCCCTGAACTTTAATTTTGTAACACTTTGTCCTCCTGAACTTCAAAAACTCATTATTTAACACACATTCGACGTTTTTTTTTCCTTTTTTTGTTGTATCCCTAATACACTCCTAAACCAATATTTATGTGAAAGTTTGGATCCAAACGGAGGTCGAATATTGTTGGAATTTGAGTCGGTTTGACACTCAATCCGACCCAAATTCCAACCATATCCGACCTCCGTTTGGATCCAAAGTTTCATGTAAATATAGGTTTAGGAGTGTATTAGAGATACAACAAAAAAATTAGGAAAAAAACGTCGAATGTGTGTTAAATAATGAGTTTTTGAAGTTCATGAGGCAAAGTGTTACAAAATTAAAATTCAGGGGAGGTAACTGTTAACTTTGAAAGTTCAGGGGGCAAAGTCATATCAATGCATAATTCAGGGAGTCAAACTGTAATTAACCCTAAAAAATGTCTCACTTTTAAAAGGTCATGTCATTTCTTTGAATTTTAATATATTAAGATTACGCTTTGTAATGTTTCGGCCTTTTGGGCTATCAAGTGGACTGCTAAAGTGCCAATCCATGGTCCGATCCAGGTGGGGGTGATCCATGGGCCGACCTATATTTGGTTGAAAACTTTAGAATGAAGCAATTATACATGGCAAAATATAATACATTTACATATGGTAAAAAGTATATAGTCTTATATTATATGCCATTGTATATCACCATGTACTTACATGTATAGCTACCCTAATCGTGTATAACATATGCTTTACGTTTATTATTTGTGCGTGTAGTTTGACCGTTTGAGGAATATCTTTTTAAGTGTCAACGTGAATATGTTTCTTGGGTTGCTAATATTTCTGCTTCGTATAGCTCTTGGTTATGGGGTGCTCTTTTAGAAATTTAGTTAACCACCCGGGCATTCATCTCCGGATGACCGGTCGTGTGTGTGTGTGTGGGGGGGGGGGGGGGGGGGGGGGGGGGGGGAGAGGATGATCCCGTTGGTGATGCTCTTGTGATAACCAAATCATGAGCTAACGTCAACTTCTATAAATTGAATTTATGTATTTTGACACAGAATATACTTATTATACAGATGAACTACTTGCATGTGTAGAATTTTTAGAACCGATTACACTAGACACATGATTTATAACACCACCACCAACAAGTTAGTACGTGGAACGACATAAAACAAGGAAACGCAAAAATTAATCGCATTCCGCCATCCCTTTCACCCATCTTCGTGGAGAATGGAGATGCAAATTGCAAGGTCCTCATGTGAGCACAATTCCAACTTCCAATCTCCCCTCCCGCGCTTGGTAGCCACAAAAAAACCATTGCAGAATGCAGATAATAATAAACATAACAAAGAGAAAAGGAGATTAAAAAGAGCACCACAGCAAATCGAACCACTTCACTTACTCACACCAATGGCGTTCGTCTCCACCCTCCCCTCCCGTCTCCCCACTCCTCGCTTCTCGAACCTTCCACCATCCACCCCCTATATAAACCCCCCGTCCCCCCTCCGACTCCGACTCCGACTCCCGTCCCGCACCGTCCGCTCCGCACCCGTCTCGTGCTCGTCCCAGAGTCGACGACCTACGGCGGAGTTCGAGAGGCTGTTCTCCAACCTGAATCGGGTCACCTTGAAGCGGGAGCCCGGTGAGATCTCGTTTCTCTTCGTCTTTGATTGTTTGTTTGTTTGTTTCGGTTGGGGATTTTGATTTTCGAGGTTTGGTGTTGCAGGGAGTGTTACGAGTGCGGTTTTTCTCGTTGCAGGGACTACGGTATGTCTTTCTCCGCGTTAATACGTTTTTTTGCTGTTAATTACGGTATTTGAGGAAATAATGTTTTAGTAAGATTGGACTTGTGTGTGATGTTGATTGGTAATTTTGAAGTTCATGCAAGTCTAGAAATTCACTTCCATGACTTCCTTTTATTTTAAAGCGGAAGATTTGGAAGTCACCGTAATAAGTACATCTTTTTGAGTCGTGGAACTCAACTTTCAGATCTTTTAATTTTTTTCAAGCTCCAATCATCCAAAAATCATTCCGAAAGTTCAGTTTCCCATTTCCTTGAGGTTTTCTTGAGTACCAATCACACCTACAAAATCATATATATAGCTGGCATTATTTGGCAACTAATGCACTCCTTGTCACTTTGTCAGTGGTGGAAGCAGTAATTATGCTGCTGGTGGAGAAAGTTGTGTTCTATTTTTTTAATTTTTTTGAAGTATTTCGTGCTTCCTTTTGCAAAGCTTGTTTACATTTACAAACTAATAATTTTGTAGGTAGGTGCAGGTATCCTTGCTATCCCTGCTGTCACTTTGGAAGCCGGATTTCTTGCCTCGGCAATCACATGCATTTTTTGCTGGATGTATATGGTAGTAATTTCTAATCCAATTCTTATGTTTCGATTTATGACATCATGATTTAGTATAACAGTCCATTGTACACTATTTTTAACACTGTCTTTACTAGTCATATTTCAGTAGAACAATGCATCCTTAAGCTATTGCTCTCAAGCATCAATTTAGTAAGAGGGAAATTTTACCATGAGAGACAAAATGTTAAAACCACTGCAAGACTTGAACAACCTTTCCATTGGGTCAATCGGTCAATACTCATCAGATGCCCATATAAGTTTAGAAGTCTCTTGAAGATTCTAACTTTAAACTTTAAAGTGGTGTGCAAAATTGTCAAGCGATCCCTTTGAAATTCGGGAAATTACCTACATAACTCAGTTTTCTATGGATTTCGACCCCCCCATGAATATTGAACATTTTAATTTTGACCCTCTCAGACTTTGGTCCTCTTAGATTTTGACCTCCTTACAGGTTCCAACTTCGTTAATTTCAATTCCTGCACTGCCCTGCAGGTGAGTGTTGAGAATAATCTCAAATTGGACATCAGGACTATTCTCGTGGGTTGAACATGGAAATAGAACCTTGATAAAAATATATACTTATTCAATTTAATGTGTCTTGTGTATTAGATCCTGGTCTGATTTCCATTCTGGGTTTTTATAAATTCTTATCTCTGAAATTGTTGTACACAATCCTGCATACATATCTTGATATCTATGCTTCCTTGTCCCAAGCATCATCTCGTGTTTCAGAAAATCACACCACGAGATATGCTAAAAAATTAGTAGATAACTTACTTAAAGAGTACATCGAGTTCTACTTTAAATTTTATGTTCTTAACATACCATTTTACCCTGAGTAATCCAGTAAATTTGATTTATGTATCCAACTGCTTTTGGGTGATTTGATTCTCCAGAACTTCAGGTTGTGCGTGTGCAAATCGTAAAAACCAAGATGATTTGCGAAGGTGTGTGCTTATATCAGTCATATGACACAGGTTGTGACTGGACTCTTGATTGCAGAAGTAAATGTAAATACCATGTGTGAACTTGGCTCTGGTGGCGTCTCTCTTGTAAGTGTAGTTACTGTATTACCTAGGTGTTGATGCTTTTTTAATTGCCTGCACCTCTCAATGACTGAAGATTTTTTTGGGTATAATGATAGTGACTTCATGTAACCAGTAGCAAGTTTGAATATTGCATATCTGGTGAGTAAACACCAACTATGGGTACACTATGCAGCAGTTGGGTCCTGAATGAATCTATCTTGTGAGAACTGGGGAGACCATAGACCAAAGTGTCTTCATTCTAGGCCAAAAAGGTCTAATCTGTAACATTTTTTTACGCTCACAAGAGTAGGTGTTTTACCATGAGCTTGTTGCAATGTCGTGTTGAATTTAAGCTTATGTCTTAGGCTTGATTGGAGGACGAAAGAGGAAGTAACTTTGTTGTGTAAGTATAATGATGGTACTCCAATATGTGATTGGACTAGTTCAATTTTCATGCTTAGAAGAATTAGTGACGAGAAGGACGGGCACTTTCCCTTTCATTTTCTTTGCATCAGCTCTAAACATATACATAATAGCACTAGACACTAGTGCATTACCTATGGAAGATGGTGTTGATCGTCAATGCAGCATGTGTTCAGCATATCATTTTTTCTGGTGTTGTCATACACTTGTATTTGGATCACACTGCATGTTATTTTCTTCAAATAGGATGCAGAAGACCTATAGCAATAAGCCACTAGTTAGCATGTGAAAACCATATTTATAGATGACAAAGACAACAATGGCAATGATATCTATGTTCTTGCCAACACATAGTTAAATGGTGCACCTTCCTAATACAATGTTTGAACAGAGGAGAAACATTATTTATTAAATTTGAGAAGTTGTATTAGAAGACAGCCTTAAAAGGTGGAGAAGAAGGAATAGCTGATTCATTTTGTATTGTGAAATTTATCCTGGTGCCTGGTACATATACAATATGATGCATTTTGTGCACTCATGCTAGGTTATCTATAAGAAACATTACTCAATTGGAACTTCGGGAATTTCTACCCCAGTTTTATTAAGCATGTCGTCAAAATAGTAGTATGATATTGTTGACTTTGATTATGTTGAGTAAAAGAAAGGTCCTTGGTCGATTTAATTGTCGGATGTCAGAAAGCCAATTTCTTTTATCCTTGGCCCGTAGTAAGGTTTTCTAGTCATTGAAGTTAATCAAACTGTTGTACTCGGGTTGGTCTTATAAAAAATTAAGAACGATTTTTCCTTGAGGCGATTCACGTGCCTGAACTATGACTCTTTAGAGTTTCATTTTTAGTCACCCCAACTAGTTTGAGATTAAAGACTTTGTTGTTGTGCATCCGTGTATCTCTTTACCCATTTGAGGAACTTTTTATTTATTGAATCCTATTGTCTTATTTTCTCACTTGTGTTTCTGTCCATGTGTTTAAACATTATTAGTTCTCACTTTCCAATTTCAGGTTTCAATGGCAAAGAGAACTCTTGGAAACATAGGGGTCCAAGTTGCTTGGTGAGTCTATGGGGTCACAAGGACACCATGTCTCTTATGTTTAGATGCATAACAGTATTGTAGTTAAAATTTTGCACCTTACTGATGATACTCTATGTAACACCCCAAAATTTAGTCTTACATCGGCTAATAACAAATTATTAGTGTGGGACATAATGATATGACTCATACGAGTACCGTTACAACACTCAACCGGTTTAAGCTTTTGTGGCAAATTCGAGGAGGGTGTTGTCGGACAGTAGACTCATGGGTGATGGACCGGATTCGGGCTCGGGGACGGGACATTTCACTCTAAATATGCAAATTTAATTGTGTAGATTAAAGTTTCACCTTATTGATATCAGACTTAAAATATTCGATGGAAATGCACTCAACCTTGGATAAAAGGTTTATTTTTGAACACCTTGAACTAGGACTTTTTCATCCTTGATCTATAGATGATATTGCTTTTGGGGTTAAAGGGGTATTCTTGTATTACATGGTCTTGCTTTCCTTAGAGATTTTTATCTCATTGAATTATTATTTTTGTTTTTTGCAGTTGGTCATATATATTTATACATTATGCGCTTCTTGTTGCATACGTGGCTCGCTCTTCAGATATTATTACGACTTTCCTTGGCATTCCCTTGTAAGAACCTTGTATACTTTCTCTGTTTTAAGCATGTGGATAGAAATATTTTTCTTTCATTTTGTGCTATATTGTTATTATATATTATACCATGATTCGTGCGCTTGGTGTCCATATGTATAGTATACATTATATTTTCATGCTTAACTATATCCAAGGAATTCACCAAATGGCCACCTTTTATCCTTGTTAAATTTGGACCTTCCACATTTGGCCACTTTGAAAATTTCCTCCCAAAAGGCATCATGTTGTTTACTCATATAAAATGATAAATTTTCATAAAAAACCCTAACTTCTCCCCCCTTTTAATCTCCTCTACCCTACTTTCCTCCCGTTTCATTGAGCATGACTGAGGTGTAAATTTCACCACCAATCTGATCACCTTCTCCTCCTTACATGTATACGTTGAAGTGCTTCTTTCTTCTCTCTTAAAGTGTGGGGATCCGACATTCCAACTCTACATCAATTGGTTTTAAGTGGAGATACCTGAAATGTTATGTCATCAGCATAGTTCAAGTTGTCTAACGTGGGACTATTCTCAGTTCTCGTCTACACATGCAGCGTCTTCTAAGTTTGACATGTGTATGTTTGAGATGAGTGCCCGTATTGGGTCAGGTACTCAAGTCAGTTGTTAGGGCCATGACTCTTCATATCATATTAAAGTGGGAGTGTCCTACTCAAAATCGATCGATTTCAAGTGGAGGTACTCAAACTGTTATAATTCATAGAAAGAGTTCAAATTGTCCAATGTGAGATTATTCTCAATCCATCCACATCCGGCTGAAACCGTAAAACCAACAAATACCTTTTTGAACTAATCCTAGAACATGTGTCACTTTGTTGTGAAAATAATTTGTTGTGGAAATGTCTTGCTTTATGATTTGACAAAAGCAACAGAACCTGGCCTTTTGTGTATAAAATTTCAAGAGGGAAATTATGAAGAGCATATTTTCTCCTTCAATCTATCCATGAGTTTGTCTATTGTCTTGGACAGGGCTAGCCAATGTGCAAAAGATTGCAAATCTATCTTCTCCTAAATCCTTTTAATCACATCCTTTCTTCATCAAGCGATGTTGTATTTGGACTGATTTTATTTTAATTTTCACGTATATTCTTGAATACGTGCAGTTTTTTTGTAGTAGTTATTAGCTACTTATTATTCTGAAGGATTTATATACTCCTAATTTGTCATCATTGTTAGTATGTTCAGTCCTTACCAAATTACTTAATACTTCACATCTGGTATTTGATTCTTTTCTGCAGATTGGAAAGTGCAACTATATTTTCATTGTGTATAGGTGGCATATGCTACTTTGGAAGGTTAGGCTCAAATCTCTTGTGAGCTAGAATTTTTTTTGTCAACATATGCCAAAAGAAACTATAGTTTTAGAAATTTGAAATCTGTTGTATGTGTAACTTACTGGAAAATTTGAGTTCTCAACCTAATGCCAACAGAAACTATTTTTTTTTTTGAGATTGGAAATCTATTGTCTTAAAGGTGTAACTTCCTCTTCTTGAATGAGAACTGTTTCATTGTAGAGTTCACATTTTGAGCATGTAAAGCAATGTGTTGACCGTCTTGCATCGAAGAGTGGGTTAAAGATCTTAGGTACCTTATTTTTCAAAAAATTGAAACTAAATATACCTTCTTTTGAAAAATTTAGCCTCTTTCACAATGAATCAGATAATTTGGTTACATAGATCCTACAAGTTCCGAGAAGTGTAGTTTAAGGTATTCAAATACCTTAACAACTCATAGGTAAATTTTCAACAAGAATTCCTCTATCTGCATTCGTTAACTTGTATTGGAATTTCAAAGGAGATATTACAAATTCTTTATCTATATATATTGGAAAATTGGAACATTATGTAGCTATTCATATTAAATATATTGTTTCTGATGTATAAAGTTATGTTTAATGTAATGAGCTCTTGGAAGGTTGAGTTGTCAATCCATTTTAGCATAACAAGCTTAATGCTAAGCTTGTCTTGGGATTTTTTTTTGGGAAATTCAACCTCGAGTCAGCTAAATTAATTGGGAGTCCTATTTAACTCCTTTTTTGTGAAGAGTTATTTGCATTTTTGAATGAAAGATCATTGCAAAGACACTACAAGCTTTTTTTTTTGCACGAAAATATACTACAACTTGGTATTTACATTGTGGTTGATCTACAACTTGAATGCAATAACTAGTTTGAATTAATTGTATGTTTTTAACGAATGGCCTAAAAATCCATAATAATTCAGATGATAGGACAATGTTCTTATATTTATCTCCTTGATCATGAAGTTCTAGGTTACACCTCTATTTGGTACCACAATGTTATGCTTTTGTGATGCTCTTACGTACATCCACTATTTCTTTTGATTTCCTATATTTTCAAAATATTGTACTGCGTTTATTGAAATGATAATTTTGTTTAGTCAACAGTTTATTGGGCTGGCAAATGGGCTTCTCATTTTTGGAATTATCGCTTCATTCACTGCCCTCGTGGTAATCTTCTATATTACTATATTCCATTGCATACACTAAACCCTGTAGAATTTGCAAGTTATCTTATCCAATTATTTGCATTTTGCAAAACTTTGTAGTCATTCGCCTTGTAACTTCTATATTAGTACTGAGCTATTAACTTCAGAATACTGATCCCTAGGCGTTAATTAGCAGTAAGGTTTGTTATTATTGATGCCTTTCTATAATCAAAGATGGATCATTTTTTTATAAAGGAGAAGTAACATACGAAGAAATCATACTCAGGATGCAGATAATAAAATAAATATTCAGTAACTAGAATTAAGGAAAAAGGACAAAGACCATGCTAAACACAAAAGGCACCACCTTCTGTGATATTGATTTCTTCATATTAATGTTCCCTTTTGAAAGGAAAATCTTCACGAGACTTTAGAGTTGTTGAGCTGCTTTAGTTTAGACTTGTCCGTTCAACGCTTCAATCAATTATTTGCACAACATGCCATTTTTTAGTCATAGCTAGAATCATAAATCTCAGCAGTTTATCTTGTAGGCTCTAATATCATATTAAAGGTGAGATAATTTGAAAACCAATTGGTTTTGAGTGGAGATCATGATCTTATAAGTAACAGAAAGTTAGATTATCAAATGTGGTGCTGCTTTTATGAGCAACCATTTCAAACGATCAACCATGATATCAAACTTTAGATAATACAACAACAAATCCTTTAATCTCAAACTAGTTGAGGTAGGCTAGAAATGAAACTCTACAGAGTCATGGTCCAGGCACGTGAATTGTCTTCTTCCACGCGTTTCTATCCAATGCTAATTCCCAATGAACATTCCAATCTTGTAGATATCTTTTAACCACTTCCTCCCAAGTTAATCGTGGTCCACTTCTTCCTCTTTTTGTGTATTCAATCTGATTCAATACTCCTCTTCTTATAGGTGCATCCATAGGTCTTCTTTGTACATGTCCAAATCATCTCAGACTGTGTTGTATAAGTTTCTCTTCTATTGGAGCAACTCGACTCTTACGAATGTCTTCATTTCTAATCTGATCCATTTGTGTGTGACCACATATTTATCTCCACATCTTCATTTCAGATACATTCATCTTTTGCATATGTTATCTTTTAGTGACCTAACATTCCGCACAATATAACATTACAGGTCTTATTGCGGTTCTATAAAATTTTCCTTCTAACTTAAGCGGAATTTTCTTCACATAAAACACTTGAGGCTTGTCGTCGTTGCATCCACCATGATTTAATCTTATTGTTAACATCTTCGTCGATCTCCCCATCTTTTTGAAGTATTGATCCAAGATATTTAAACGTTTAATAAAAAAAGATAAAGATTTCCCAGCTTGGATATTAAAACAGCTAACAATTACTAAAAAAACGTTCCTCTAGAATAGCTCAGAAGGTACGTTCTTGTCTGGCAGCTGAAAGGGAAGGTTAGGTTTGAGAAATATTTTTTCTGCGCACCACTTGCCCATCTAATATAATCAAAATTTAGATAATGTAGTCATATATTTATTATCTTAGACTATCTTGACCAATAAATCTTGTCTTATTTTTTTTGTCTGGACCTTTCAACTTTAGGGTGCAGCTAGTGGGAATCTGCATTTGGAATTTCTTCTAAGAGCAAATTTTAAAGCTATTCCGTCAAGTGTGCCTATTATAGCGTTATCGTTTGTGTACCAGGTGAATCTCAAATGTGATTTTCTTTCTCTTGAGTTGTTGATATTAATTTTTTATTTTCTTTTTTTTCCCTTTTCAGAATGTGGTTCCAGTTGTGTGTACAAATCTTGAGGGGAACTTGTCCAAAGTAAGGTGATCGACCTATTTATATTCAATGCTTTCTGTTAATATTTCGGGGTCTTTCTGCCCAGTGTTGAATGGAAAACCCAGTCCTTCTCATCATTAAAGAAATGATGTATTCAATAAACGTTTACCCAAATAACTTTTGCTTTCCTCTACCCACTAAACTTTTCTCTATACTTGTCTGAACTTTTGCTGTGCTTTATAATTGCAAAGTAGCTACATTATTTCGGCATCTCTATATCTAGGTTAGAGGTTTGTCTTCTTTTTAGCTATGAACATCATAAATTCAAAAGTCATCGACGCATGCATAGTACAGAACTCACCATTCCCAATAGTTTTCCCTTCAATTCGCCTCAGAACATTGAAGATGGCTACTTTGACAAGTTTCAAATGTCTGATATGGATCTTTGCCCTGATATATGTCGTTTCAATCTCAAGTAGTTTGTTCTCTAATTCATCAATTGACGCAAAAGCTCACACTTTTTTTGTAATTTTGGCAGGTTCTCTAAGTTGGCACCTAATATGTTAATATTATCTTTCTAACACGTGCATATGCTCTTATTAAAGTTAATTACTTAAATTTTAAGATGATAGCTTCTGTATTTTTCCCTCCCACTGTTCTCTGAAGGATTTTACCACAACCGAATGAATTACTATCATGTGGTTCTTTATATTCCATTTACTGGTCATTTCATATAATGCTAATAAAATACATCTTCACTGAATGTGTCTTCACATGAGTACGTCTTTGCATGTGTCCCCATCTAAGCCCTATATAGCAAGGTCATTATGGGCTTTCTTGAAGTCTTGTTATTGTTGGGTTGGTTGCAGTCAGTTCTTAGTAACTGCGTTAATTCTGGCAAACTACATTAATTCTAGGAATGTATGGTGTCTCGGGCTACCGTGTAGAGATTTTCTTTTGGACATCCTTTTCGTTTACTTAACTTGATATGAACTGCAGGACATCAATTGTTCTTGGGACAGCCATCCCTCTTATTCTATTTCTCGTTTGGGATGCTGTGATTCTTGGTACCATTCCCTATTTTGGGACAGGTAGTGAGAAAATAGTAGATCCGTTAGGGCAGCTATCTTCCAGTAGCGGAGCAATTGGAGTGAGTTCTTGAAGCACACCTTTACCTTGTTAATTAAAGATGTAAAGTAGGTACAACTGAACAAAATATGTGTTTCTCCTTACTATGGTACATCTTAATTTATGCAGCCAATTGTTCAAGTTTTCTCAATTCTGGCTATTGCAACATCATACATTGGGTTTGTTCTGGGGCTGTCCGACTTCCTTTCTGATTGTAAGTATATATGTAGTTGGACTGCCAGTTAGGTGATACATGCTTTGTGTTTCCCTTAATCATATTCTTTTATTTCTAACTAGAATTTTATGCTTAAGCTGTACTGCTTGCATATTGTGCCCCCTTAGGTCAACAAAGCACTACAACTGCCATCTGTAGCCCGCGAACCCCTCCTGTGTATTTTCCATATATTTGATTCTGATGAGATGTTGAATCGTAATGTTTTTATTAATTACATTGGTTATTATTGGATGAAAATGTAAGAAAATTGGAAGCTAATTTGGCATGTAATGGTATAAATATAGAGAAATATAATGATCAGGAACATAGTACAACTCAACAGACTTAGGCACTACAACAACCAATCAAAGTTAAAAAGTTCTGCTGGCAAATGCATTTAAGCAAGTATATGCAGTAACTTAAAATTTGCATGAGCTTACATCAGTAAACTGCTGCTGTTTCCAAGCTAGGAAGTAGTAGTGCAAGCATGTGTTAATGTGTATATTCCCAAAGGACAGTAGGTTTATCCGGATCTTCATAATTTTAACTATCGTAATGAGATATTAGAAATGCTACTGCTTGCATGACCTTCTTTCTGGGTGAATTTTGCAGTGTTGAAACTGCCAAGTGGGCAGAACAAACCTCTTCCGTATTTTTTAACACTATTTCCGCCTTTGGTACTATCGCTACTCGACCCTGAGATATTCTTCAAAGCTTTGGACTTTGCAGGCACTTATGGAGGTATGTTGCTCGTTTTACATCTTTGCCCGTAGGCTATTAGTGAAAACGGCTATCCCATGTATCAATCTCATATGAATGACCATGATTGTGTACAATCTGCAACTTGGTATTAGGCATAAGATTTTGTAAGGTATGTATCGTCGCACTAAATCATGCGTAGCTATCACAAGTTAATCACGTGCTTTTTGCAAGTGTGACCCCACGTGTTTCTTTTCTTCTAATCACAATAGGATAGAAAGGGATTACCAAAATAAATACTCCAACTTGAAATACTATTGTAGGTCAGATGGAGTTGAGAAAAATTACCCTACTTTTCTCTTTAGATACAGTTTAAGAACTTCATCAAATGCTATCCTGAAATGTTACAGTTATTTATTATATTCATAATTACTTAGTCCCCTGTGCTTGAAAAGCTAAAAGAAAGTAGTAAGCCTTCGGGCTTTGGCCTTGGCAACTATTTTAAGGTGTAGATTTGCTTTGCCAGTAACTTTGACATTAGCCTTTTGTTCTGTTTGTTCATCCTGGTAAGGACTAGTATTTCTGCTGTCTAGGTTGTAACATGAATTAATTGATATTAGGAGTTGAAATTCTATTTCTGAAAGTGTTCGTTCCTGCTGTCCTGTTTTTGCAGTCTTGGTGCTGTTCGGAATTCTTCCTGCAGTCATGTCCTGGAAAGAGAGGTATTCAGATGATTCACAGTCTTCCACTCTGCCCCCGCTGGTCCCTGGAGGCAAACTAACCCTTTCCCTTGTAATTGGAGGGGCTTTTCTCGTCATGCTTTCAGAAATATTCTGAATTTTCACGTATTCGTGAAGCCGTAATGGTTCCCCACACTGAGCTTAGGTGAGTGTTTAACAAGATCCCACAGTGAAGGTGATTGGTATGATTTATTGTACACAATAACACGAAAATATACACAATAACACAATAAAATACACGATAACACGATATGCAACATGTTATCGTGAACATTCATGTACCGTATCGTGTAGTGTACAACCAGGTACAGCAACAAGACTACATGTAGTGTAAATATCGTGTATTATCATGTATGCATGATAACTATCATGTCCTTATCGTGCATGGGTATTAAGACCCGATATTTTATTGAGTCGGATATAGGTAATCAAAAAACATGTTAGCATAAGACATTTACACGACACAATAGTACATGATATGATTGACGGATCTAAATTTGGTAAATTGTAATTTAACCTTTTTTTCATCTTCAACATTTCTGCTTCAGAGAAATTCAAATTCAAATTGAAACCATATTAAATTCGACTGCACTACTTTAGAGCCATGGATCTGTTCCATATTGCATTCCTTGATCGCAATTTCAAAGCAAAATCCACGTAATCTTTTTACTCCAACCAAGATCAGAAAACAAAATATCAACATCGCATGTTTCAAATTGCAATCAATTGAACAATGAAAAAGCTAATATACCAACGATATATGGGAGATTATAGAGATCGTCGTTTTCTTTAACCAAAGGCGACTTCAGATGTTCGACGAATCCTTCTTGACAAGTCATTACTGAATAAATAGAAGGATTGATCTTATCAGTTGCGTCACGATACTTTTTCGCCCAAACCCTCGTTGAGATGCGTCACCATTCGGTCTCACAACAACAAAAATTAATGCGTTTTAATTAATATTTGATACAAAAAATGTTTTTAATGCCCAATTAACTACAAAATGATACTTACAGAATAAAGGATTGATTCTACAGCAAAACTTTGATTTTTTTTCCAACAATAAAATACTATTAAATGATTTTTAGCCAAAAATTATTTAAAAAATAAATTGAAGTTGAATTGGTTCGGTCTGGTTTTAATCAAAGTCGACCGGTCCAATTTGATTGCCGGCTCCTGTTTTCCCACTGAATCGGTTGCAGTTTGTATTGGTTTAGGGCCAATTTTTAATCAGCGTGCATAGGGCTGTAAGCGGGGCGGGGCGGGGCGGGTTTTCGCCCCACCGCTACCCGCCCCGCCAAAGTTAAGCGGGTAGGCGGGGCGGGGCGGGTTCAAAAAAAAAAATTCCGCTACCCGCCCCGCGTAAGGATGGACTAGGCTATGCAGGGCGGGTTGGCGGGTTTGGCGGGTTTAATCTTTTTATTAAAACTAGATACAAAAATCAATTTATTTTCTTTAATATTATCTATTTTAATCAAAGTTAAGTACAAAAATGAAGGAAAAATCAATCAATGTATGTTTTTAAAGCTATATATAAAAAAATTAAAACTAAATACAAACTAAATCATAACTAAATACAAAAAAATAAAAAACATGTAAAGCTTATGCGGGTTGCAGGTTATGCGGGGCGGGTTGGGAGAAAACCGCAACCCGCCCCGCTTATTATGCGGGTTTTGCGGGTGGCGGGTTGGCGGGTTGCAATTTTTTGTCCGCAACCCGCGTTAGGCGGGGCGGGGCGGGGCGGGGCGGGTTGCGGGTAAATTTCAACCCATTTACAGCCCTAAGCGTGCACCCCTGTTTAAAAGACTAACTCATACTTACGGAACATTATACTTATAAATATTAGTGATCGTATTATCGGAATAACCCACTAAATATTTGTGACCCCCTTACTGACAACAATTGTTTTTTAGTTGAGTGGTAAAGTCACATGTCATAAGTCTTTTATCTGGCGAGGGTGTTCGCAAGACTCGTGGTCTTCACATGCTATAAGTCTTTCCATAAGCTCCATTTAAGGTTGTGAGAGGCGAAATCGAGGAAGACGAGGGTGTTCACAAGGCTCGTGGTGTCGAGTGTTTTCTTCGACCCGGAATGAAGAGAATAGTGGATACTCGAGAGTGATCGGATAGTCGATTGAAACTCGAGGAGAATACTAAATAACGGTCATTGTGATTGAACCTCTATAAAATTTGTCGAAGTCGACTTTTGGTTTGCTTGTTCTAACCTTTCATTTTTAATTTTGCAATTATTAGAGCATGTAGATTGTGATTAGAATGTCATCCATTGATTTAAAGTATTAGACATTTCTCTTTAATTACATAGTATCAAATCATTAGGTTCCTAATTTCATCTACTTAATCGTAGTTTAGCATGTCATTCACTTCTACTCATTGTTTAATGACTTAAATTATGGATATTGAAAGAAAAGAATAAGAATTTATTTGCAATCCATTGATTTAAAGTATTAGACATTTCTCTTTAACTACATACACACATCTTAATGTTAAAGAAATCATTTCCTTAACTATAGCAAAAATTAAGGGAGCGAAGCTGAATTTCCACATCATGAACATATTGTATTGTAACTTAAATGATGGAGAATACAATCGAATTAGAGATTGTGTTAGTGCATATGAAATATGACATAAACTTGAAATGCATCGTGAGAGTTCCTAGTAGAATGAAAGAAACTATGATAAATTTGCTCATGCATAAATATGAACTATATTGTATGCAATCCAGTGAGAACATAAGCGAGATGCACACTCACTTCACCGAGATCTTTAACTCTCTCAAAGTGCTTGACAAAACTTTTAGTGAGGGAGATTTGACTCGAAAATTCTCTGATTACTCACCAATGAATAAGAAGAGAAACAATCGCTATCAAAGTAGCACAAAATCTCACCAAATTGTCAGTCGAGGAACTTATTGGTATATGAGCTACAAATAAAAGATCGCAAGTAGAAAGAACATGCCATCACCGACTCCAACAAATAAAAGAAGAGAGATAGTGATGTTGAAGAGGATTTTGTTACTAAAAAAATTCAATGAGCTTCTCAAGAAAGAAAAGGAGAAAAGAAAAGGAGAAAGAAAGGGAAAGAAAAGAGATGAGCAAAGGAAGAAGAAAAAAATCTCTCTAAGAAACTTGGGATGAATGCACATCCTTTTTATCAAACGAAGGTGAAATTGCCACAATGTGCTTTATGACAATAGAACATAAAGAAAGTGATGTATCTTCTAACTCAAATCATGATTCTAATTCATATGGTGAACTTCAAATTTCTTTTATAAGCTACTTGAAAATTTTGAACAAATTTGTCAAAAGAACAAGCTAGCTAAGAAGAAAATCAATGAGCTATAATGTCAAGTTGAATCTATCATAAGTGAGAAAAATGAGTTGCTTACTAGTCATGATAAAATTACATTAGAGAATTCTCATTTGATTGATGTAATTGCAACTCTTAATGCAAGACATTCATGTAGTGATACACAAGATCTCATTTCTAAATTTGCTTAATTACAAAAAAGATCTTGAAATGTTCACTAAAGAAAGAAAATACTTTATATACTTATTGGTAGTCAAAAACAATCTTTAGATAATCATGATTTAGGCGACAATGTTAATAACAACAAATTTTTTGTTATCCATACTACTTTGAATGTAAAACATTTCTTTTTGAACAAAAGTTCTTCATGTGATTGGGTACCAAAGGCCAAAATGGTTTGGGTATCAAAGATTAATGTTAAAGGACACAAGATTGTTTGGGTACCAAAATCTTTTTTGTAGGTACTTATAAGGAGGAGGATCAGTGCGACTGGCTTAAGATATTGGAACCAATACTAAATCGAGGACCAAAGTTGAGTAATATTTTTCGATCCTCTTAGTCTTATTGAATTGGTTCTAACCTAGGTATATTGAATGTTTAATGATATAATACATCAATTCTTTTAGGCATTGGTGATAGGGGAGCACATAATGCTTTATCATTAAGTAAAGAGAGATTCATGCAATCCTAACATTTGCATCTTATGTCTTCAATGTCTGCATTTGATTGATGTCAAAAGTGAGAGAATGAAAAGAGATTGAGCTTCAATTGATTCATATTATGCATATTGATAGGGAGAACATTATATACACTCATCACTCACATATATGAAAGGGGAGAAATCATATAGAAATGGAGAGAATTAAATTAACTCTCAAGCATTAAGATATATGTTTGTCATCATCAAAATGAGGGAGATTGTTGGCTTGTAGGTCTTAATCTATATTAATTTGATGATTAATCAAACTAATCTTAATTAATCAACTTAGTCAATCAAATTGAACAAACATGATTACATGCATTGCATATATACTTGTATGTATGCTAATCATCTTAATAGGTTGATCAAGATTATCAAAAGAAGATACATTGTGACAAAGAGTCAAGATTGTAACAAAACGTTGAACCAAAACTTGTAATTCTTTTCATTTATTGATCCCACAAGATCAAATGTAAACTTGGGCACTAAGATTATGTCTCAGCCCAGTTCAGACGTCTGAACCCCTAATGGATGACCGAACATATCATACCAATAGTCGTTAGAATCCTAACTGGAATTGTCCAGTCTAATGATTGATTGTCATTCGGTCGACTGAATCCCCTTAATTCGGTTTTGGATTTGACTCCAATGGTCACACTTGTGTTTTGTCTTAGACCCCGTTGCCTTGTCTATTTTTGGACCATCGTTCTTCAAACGGTCAATTGTTTACCTCTTGACCTTTGACACGTAATGACTCTTTACATGTGTTAATATAGTCGTTCGACTTAACAGTTATTTGATTTCCAACGTTGACGCTAAAAAAACAAATTATTGATCCAGACAACCGTATTGGTCCCATATGACCGAAATATTGTCAATAGTCAATTAATTCCTTACTGTTAGTTTGGATCGACCAACCAAACCCAATTCGGTCTAGCAAAACTAATCAGAGGAAATTTGACAAAAGTTACTAGAAGTTGGTGATCGGTTATCCCAAACTCTTAATTTTGACTAACTCAACTCTTTTTTACGAACAACCGTTCTTCAAACAGTCAACCGAACTTGTGCAATTTTTTGTCCAAGCTTAAGTCAAATCATATCTTTCTTGGTCCACATCTCATCAACTCTTCAAACGGCTAGTAGAGCTTAAAACCTTATAAATAAGAGTCCATACATGAGTTTTAGACATCATAACACATCTCTATACTCCTATTATTTGTGTCCAAACATCAAACTCTTCAAGCTCTCATTCTCTTACACTCAAAGCCTAATTTCACCACTTGTGGATAAATTTTCATCATATCCAATTGTGTTTAAGTCTAGAGCAGTGTTCAGGTGGGCGGTCTCCTAGGCGAATATAATGACGCCTAGGCGACCTCCACTGCTGGTGGTTGCATAGGCGACCACTCGCACACCCGCATACCTTGTGAGCGGGTTGTGATGTTGCCTAGGCGACCATGTGTTGCAGCCCCTCTTCTCCTCCTTTCCATTCCTGTCGGCGAAGGTTTTGGTGCAGCCTTCTTCCTTCCTTTCTCCTCCTGTCGGTTGGGTTAAGGTTTGGGGAAGATATTAGAGAGGGTGAGGGCTGGATTAGGGTTTGAAGGAGAGATTAGAGATGGTAGCCGTCACTTTTGTTTTGGGGTTAGGGTTAGGGTTTAAGGAGATGGGTTATAGGGGTTGTGTTTGGTGAGATGAAATCCTGACCTTCCGGGTTTTTTCTTTTTTTAAATACCCCTTCATATCTTCTAATTCTATTTAAGTGTTTTTAAGGCCAAACATATAAGATATTTTCTTTTGTATTTTTCTATATTTTTTCTTCTAATTTTCCCCTATTTTTTAATAAAACAAAAACAATAATTAATATATATATATATATATATATATATATATATATATCGCCCACAATTGTGTTATCACCCAGTCGCCTGGGATCACCTAGGTGATCCCTGAACATTGGTCTAGAGTATCTGTTAGTGATTCCAACTTCAACATCCAAGAATCACTAAGGGTTGTAAAGCATCGAGGAAACTCTCTCTTGGGTTGTGAGAGGTGAAATCGAGCAAGGCTAGGGTGTTCATAAGGCTCGTGGTGTTGAGGGTTCATTTTCGACCTGGAACAAAGAGAATAGTGGATACTCGAGTAGGGATCAAATGATCGATCGGAAATTGAGGAGATGAATAAATCACGGTGGTTGTGATCAAATCTTTATAAAATCCACCGGAGCCTTTTTAATTCCGCAATTATTAGAGCATCTAGATTTTGATTAGAGAATCATCGTTCTTAGGAAATAGTAGTTGTGATGTTGATAATGTGGTAACCATACCATATCACTCTTTTACTTGTGTTATTATACTCTACATAATATAATTTATGAAATGTAGAGTTCTGATCCCACTACAGCTAATAGACGAATTGATAAGTGCATACATGTAAACTGCATGGTAACTATTGTAGAAAGGAAAATGATTTATGAACTCCTTTTAACACGCGTTTATGACACTCCTGACGTGGATGGACATGATTCTTTCAAGGTGTGTGCACGTTAAACATTTTATGAACTATTTAATTGTTTCCAAATTTGATGTCATGATAATCTAGACGTCCGTTTGTTTCCTAATGCACGTGACATTTGACAATCTAAGATGCATAGATGTGTCGGACGGGACAGATGTGTCTACATATTTTCTACATGTAAACATGATCTTACAAGGTATGTCTTGGTAGATTTGCCATTTTTTAGGAGCTCAGCTGTGGCTTTAAAAGTGCAATTTTTCCTTTGACGTGTCATTTGTTTTACTTGAGCAGTGATAGTGTTGCTTTGACCTAGTAGCGGAAGTCTAACATATATGTTGCAGTTCTGGAATACAGTAGTGACTTTTCCAAATATGAAATTAACAGTACCATAAATATCGCAGTTTTTGTAAAACCGTATTTCAAAATACGTATACAACGTGTCTTGATATCCTTCAAAGCTATGGAGATAAAATAACAATTGGTTTTGATTCACTGTTGGGAGCCACAACTTTACTTTTTCCCAGTCCAACTAGATTACAGATTGTCAGTTTGACGCGACAAATCTTTGTTTTTAAACGACTACATGTAAATTAAAAATTAAAAATAATAATGGAAGAGATACAAAGGTAAAATTTATAACAACAAAAATTAATGAAATTAAGTTACTCATCAAGTAGCTGAGTCGTGGGCTTTGAAGCCATAATCAGAATTGCGATTTCCAGAAACAATAGTACGTCCAATGCCATCTCAGATCAAATTACAGAAGCCTTTACAGTGACTACAATTAGATACTCCTCGTAGATACCAGATATTATGTGAATTACATAATATCCGGTGGTATCAACAGAGTTGTCTGCAGCCGAGACAATTGCATCAACTACCGTCGTGACATCGTGAGATCCATCTTGGCTCACCACGATTTACTTGTTGACTTTTAGTTCGGCTGATTTAGAATTTGAAATAAATTAGTAAGAGTATGAAAATGTGTAAAAAACAAAAACAACTATTTTGTCAACTCTTGTTGAATTATTAAACCATCAATGATTTGCAAACAACAAAACAAATACATAAAAAAACCAATTTTTATGCTTACTAGGGTTATGATAAAACTTGATTGTAAATATCTACTGAACCTAATTAAAATCAATAATTTATATCCCCAGTATTGCAAGGTGGGTTGATGAATTCTATAACCCTTGGGCAGCTTTAATTGAAGTCTAAAATCATTAATTTCGGAAGTGAAATTCGGTTGCAGTTGCATGGTGCGGATGAGCCTCATTGACGAACTCAACAGTCAGCACGGGGAATCAGGGCCAACTACAAGATCGTCAACTGGGCATATTATGTAAGCTCCATTTTACTCAAATTTATGATTAATGTTGAATCTTTTTTTAATTTATTCTTTTGTTGTAATTAAGCTGTTGTCTAGGGGTGTACCCGGTCCCGCCAAGTCCAATATGGGACCAGGTTGGATTGGATTTTATTATTTTCTAGTTTGGTCCGGTCGGAATCGGTCTTGGACAGACCAGTTTGGACCAAATTTTATTTCTTTTTAAAAAATATTATTATTTTTAGTACAATATATTGTTTTGAAGTAGTTCATTGTTTGATTTTTGTGAAATTTTGTTATAGTGTTAATTTTTGTAATTTAAGATTAATTTGGTGATAAAAACGTAACAATACTTTACTTATGTGTGTTGTCGATAATCATCCTGACTGGTCTGGACTGGTTTTTGTACACCTCTACTTGTGTGTGTTGGTCTTTTCTTTAATTTCTAATAACATGCATGTATTTTGCTGACCATTTTACTTTATTTTTGGGGTTTCCTGCTGCATACAACAAGTATATTTGAATGTGTATTTACTGAATAAAACCTTCATAATTTGGTCGGTTATAAACTTATAGTGTGTAGTTACTGAATAAAACCTTCATAATTTGGTTGGTTATGTTTTGTTTTATTTTGAACAATTGTCTAATTTAACGAAACTAAACGTGGACCTAGTTATATTTAGAAATGGAATCAACGACATATTAATTTCTATAACCACTTCAAAGATCCGTTTGGTTCAATCCAATATCTTCAATTGAATTCGATCAAATTGAAAGGCCGAGTTTTACAAATACGAAGTTTGGTCCAACCCAACTAAACTCACTCAATTTGGTTTCTGTCTACTTTTAATTAGATTGTCCCAATAGTACCTTACTATAAGAGCTTCTGTTGTGCCCTTTTAAAGAATTTTTCTCTTGAAGCAACCCACAGTCCAACCAGATTGTTTGTATTTGGGTTTGTGTAAGATTATTTTTTGTTTTTAATGTTGGTGTGATCTATTTCTATTTTGTATTCAATTTAATTTAAATAGATGATTACATTATTTTTAAATAGAGATATCTTAGAAAATATTAAATAATTAAATTTTAAAAAAATCATCACAATTCTTATTCTCGTGTTTTACGGATAGACATCCATATTTCTATATAAATATTGTAATTTTGAAATAATAGGTTTTTGGTCGTTAAATCAAACAATGACAAAAATGAAATGATTATATTTTCATATTACACTTTTCAAATAGTTATTTTTTCAAACATTCTCAACTTTCATTTTTTTAGGTTTTTTATTCTTATAATTATTTTACTCACGTTTGTCCAACAATTACAACAACAAAGTCTTTAATCCCAAACTAGTTGGGTAGGCTAGAAATGAAACTATAACGAGTCACGGTTCAGACACGTGAATCGTCTTCTTCCACTCATTTCTATTCAATGCAAATTCCCGAGGCACATTCCAATCTTTTAGATCTCTTTTAACTGCTTCCTCCCAAGTCAATCATGGTCTACATCTTCCTCTTTTTATGTCTTCGATCTGATTCAATACTCATCTTCTTATAGATGTCACCAAATGTCTTCTTTGTACATGTCCAAACCATCTCCGTCTGTGTTGTATAATTTTCTCTTCCATTAGAGCAACTCCAACTCTCTCACGAATGTCTTCATTTCTAATCTGATTCATTAGCGTATGACCACACATCCACCTCAACATCCTCATTTCAGATACACTCATCTTTTGTATATGTTGTATTTTAGTGGTCCAACATTCCGCATCATATAGTATTGCAGGTCTTATTGTGGTTCTATAAAAAATTCATTTTAACTTAAGTGGATTTTTCTTGTCACATAAGACACTTGAGGTTTGTCGTCATTTCATCTATCCTACTCTAATCTTATGGTTAACATCTTAATCGATCTCTCCATCTTTTTGAAGTATTGATCCAACAATTATTTTTGAAAAATTAAAAATATAAAATATAAAATTTTATTAATTAATACATAAAAGAGATAAATGATATATTTATTTGTAAAATATAAGAAATAAGTCAGAGGAAAGAGAAAAATCGATTTGCCAGCAAGTGTTGAGAAGATGAATGAGGAATATGTTGTGGATAAACGTTGTGAAGAGAAAAAATTGACAAGACAAAGAGAGAAAACTACGATGATCTTATAAATGTCATGAATGTGGATGCTCTAAAACCAACTCAACATTTTTGTAAGTATATTTTTTTGATAGCAATTAAATTTTACTAATTAGAAGGTTTATATGTACACATAGGCCAAGGTTACAATGTTACGACATTCTATGTCAAGTAGGAAAAAGGTACAAACAATGTGTACGGGTAGAAAAATAATTGTGTTGAGTAACGAGCCCTCATGCATTGATAGCGTTCCTCATCTTGGTCAGTAGCTCCTCGAATAGCAAGTTGGATGGATGGAAGCTCCTGAGTCCTGAGTGAGGAAGCCCAGAGGGCCACGTTGGAGTCGCGCATCATGGCTTCGCAAGACGAAGATATGTCTAGGAAGACGTAGTCATTCCTAGCTCTCCAAACATTCCATAAGTAGGTGTAGAGGAGGGTCTGTCGTGTCAAATACCCCCAAGCAGCAAGAGAGTGGCGTACAAGAGATAGTAAGGTTCGCAAAATACCGAGATAGCATAAAAGAAACCAAGGATCTTAATAATCATGGTAGATGTAGTTGTGCAGTCTAAGAAGATGTGCTTGACTAACACCGTCTCATATTTGCATAAAGTACATCGACTAGGGCTATAGAAACTCCTCTTCATCGAATTATCATATGTTAAGATTTTATTGTTAACGAGTTGACATACAAACATTTTAATCTTTGATAAACATCTTATTTGCAAAGTATGTAAGGAGAGAAAAAAAACTTTTC
This sequence comes from Triglochin maritima, assembly GCA_963682175.1. Classification (NCBI taxonomy): domain Eukaryota; kingdom Viridiplantae; phylum Streptophyta; class Magnoliopsida; order Alismatales; family Juncaginaceae; genus Triglochin; species Triglochin maritima. Next base: position 49,638,023 of record OY821774.1, on the reverse strand, counting down.
TGCTTGTGTGCCACTCGAAAGGGCTTTCTCCTCCCAAATTTATCATGCTTTAACACATGCAAGGCGTATTGCTTTTTAAACTTTAGGAGGAATCACCTCTACTCGTTAACATATGTGAGCATAAAGACTTGATATTAACTACTATACACCTGGTTTGTACACATTACGTTGCGATTTAAACGGATGGAGGGCAATAACAACATTGCACAAAAGAGCTCTTCTCTTCTTCTTTTGCATGGTAGAGCTCACATTTTCATTTCTGTAAAATGCAATAGTACATTGCAACAGTGTTGGTTCACCTTGATAACAGCCTGCCACCTTTGTGGCTTCGGATGGACAACACATTTATCAACACCATTATCGTACATATTTAACGAAATGAGAGCTGCAGGACGGGGCTCCTCTCACATTTGAAAGTCTCATACGCAACATCAGGAAACCAAATGTTTCATGGAGGGTAAACCAGGTTGTCTGCCTTATTGAAGATGCATCAACATACAAACAAATGGCACAATAACCCAGCAAAGAGATAAAGAACCTGCGACACAACCTGTATTTCATGTTTCAAAAGAAACAAATACCTAAAGGAAACATCAGATATATTAGCAAAATAACTCACATGAAGAATGCAGTGTCTGTTCTGGAGGTTGTGGAGCTGTGATGCTTTGGATAGGAGGCTGTACATGAGCATAGGATACTGCTGGAAGATGCAAGGATCTTGCATGTGTGGGTATTGGAGCAGGTGCACGAGATTTGTGACTCGATGGAGCCGACACCTTGTAACTATCTGGAGGAGTTGGTGAAGGAGCTACATGACTTGATCTTTGACGGTGATCAGAATTATGATGGTGGTGGTGGTGAGGATGATGATGATGGTGGTGGTGGTGATGATGATGGTGGTGGTGGTGGGGGGTAGTGTGAGGTTGAGGAGCTGGGCTGGGAGATGTACTACTGCCACCACTGTTGAAAGAGTGTTGCAGGAAAGACGAGAGTTGTATCTGCTTTACCCTACCAAAGATACTATGATTTAGACCAAGATTTCTTGCTGGTGAACCTGCAATGGCTTTAGCCAGCTCCTCCATCCTTGATCTAGAAGGTGAACCAACTGCGGGTAGAATGGAGGTTTGAACAATTGTAGGAGGTGTTACAGTTGATCCCAGCAAATTTGTCAGGCTGATATATAAATTCTGCAGTAGACAAAAGGGATGTTGATAAACTACAATGGCTAAATGTTTGAAAACGTCCGGACTGATTTTTACAAGTACTACTACAAAAGGATAATTATAAGAGTTCAAGAAAGCAAACCTCGTCAGAAGATAGATGCAATCCGGTCCGCATCTGCTCTTTCAGCTGATTCATTTTGCCTTGCACTTGGTAGATGGAAAATTTCAAGGTGAAATTAAATTTGATCTCTGCCTTCTGCAGAGGGAAAGCACTTTGTTGAGGAGTTATAGTTATCCCTCCTGGAAATTCCAGCACTTGAAAGAACGATGGACTCCCAAACAACTCCATAGACAAGTGCAGAGTTGATTGCTCTGTCACTAATGACATGAAGTAGGATCTAAGAATGCTCAAGCTTGTAGATGATATAGACGAACCAGGTGGATAGGGCAGAACACCAAATACCAAACTTGTCCAGTTCGATCCACTGAAAGGTGTAAGTGAGGTGATGACCACCTGACAGGAAAACATTAATAACCAACGATACAAAAACTGTTGTGAACGCCTGAATGAATATCTATGTGCGTGGCAAAAAGGGTACCGAGGAGTTAGGAACGCCAACTTCGTCAAATATATCATACTCAAGCTCTGGAATACTTCCATTCAGCATGGATGCAGATCTTTGCAGCCTGAAACTGGCAATGGTATGGGCTGAAAGCAATAGAATAGTTAACAATTTGGCAGGAAGAGGAAGAGCTAAAAACGTGCTGATGATTCTGATATTTTAATGCCACCCATTGTGCTAAAATTTAAAATGGATCCATCTTCTCGCTTTGGTCTTTTTGTATTTCCCGTTCACAACAAAGATCTCTCTAGCGGCTTCACCTATTGATTAGGTAACTACAATAGAATCATGTTAAATATTTTTCATGTGAAAGTTCATGTTCTTACATGTCCATTTCGAATGTGTCAAACATAAAGTACTTTTTGGCATTTGGATTATCATGGACCAAACCGAAACGACTCGGGTTCACTTCTCCTGGTTCAATATCACATACATATATACAATTCTTAAAATCAGGCGAAAGAAACCTCACTTTTTAACGGAATTTCCCACCAAAACAAGTTCGCTGATAAATCTTGTACCAAATCCAGGTCCTAATTTCTTAAATACCACAGTACCGTTACTCATTACTAAAAATAGGATGAATGCAAACCCAAACAATACAATCTAACACCAACACATCAAATTCCAAAAAAATAAAAAACAGTTTTTATCCAAATCCAATCTCACCTCCAAACCTGTATCCCGGATCCGGCCCCGCTGGACCCCTCAACCCCGCCGGAATCCAGAACGCGGCCGATAACGCTACGGCAACCCCAAGCGCGACGACGACGACGCATCTGAGCCGCACGACCGCCCCGATCCAACGGCACCTCCGGCCTCCGGCATTGTCGTCCGCCGAAGGCGGGGCAGCGGAGAGACCCTCCTCATCTTCCTCCGATTTGCCCATCGTTACCGCCTCAGTCTCCGCCCCTTTCTACCCTCATTCTAGGGTTTGGTCCGATTGGAAGTGGAAGGAGTAGAGTAGTGTGCGTGGAATTTTGGATTTTTCTCCCTTCAATTTTCTGGATTTTTGTGTGTTTTTTTCCGGGGGGAAGTGTTGACCGTAGGGTAGAAGAAGACAGGTGGATTTTAGGTGCTTCAAAAAAATAAAAAATCGGAGAATTCGTGTGTACTGGGTGGTCGGTGACGGTGCGTCTGTTCCACGAAGGTGTTTGTATTTTTATTTCGATGATATGGAACATGTGTTACCGATCCTAGAAGTAAAATGATAAATCTACGTTTTAGTTCAGTCAGCAACAATAATCTAATCATCAAAAGTCAAATATTTTTTTCCTTTTTAAAATTAATTAAACACAGAAATTCTCTAGTGAGCTCAGAACTTAATTTTTCTAAATTAAACCCCACAATATTCATCACTCATTTCAAATTGTAAGGTAGATTAAGAAAAAATGGTTATGCTAATGAATGATGAGATTGACTGTAAATAAGATCCAATGATGAGATTGTAGGGGGTTTAAACTAAATTTGATGAGCCCTGAGCTTACTAGAGCTTGACCCTAATTAAATAATAAATTTATTTTGTGTCGTATGCAACTTATACTCTCTCAATGCAATGTTTTCGTTTCCCAATGCAACATTTGATTCCCCCACGGACAAACCCACAACTTAAAATAGACAGACCAACACCTTATTCTGTCCAAAATAAGTTATGTCTCTGTCTACAATAGGTTCTGTGTCTGTCCAAAATAGGTTGTGTGTATGTCCACAATAGGTTCTGTGTCTGTCTATAATAAGTTTTGTGTCTGTCCAGAATAGGTTGTGTGATTGTCCATAATAAGTTATGTGTCTGTCCATAATAGGTTGTGTGATTGTCCAGAATAAGGTGTGTCTTTGTCCACAATAAGGAGTGTGTCTGTCCAGAATAAGTTTTGTATCTGTCAAGATTATGTTATATGTCTGTCCAGAATAAGTTGTGTGTCTGTCCAGAATAAGTTTTGTGTTCGTTCAGATTAAATTGTGTGTCTATTCAGAATAATTTGCATTGAGAAATGTTACATGTGGAAATTAAATGTTGCATTGAGAAACGAAATATTGCATTGGGAACGTAATGTTGCATGTGGAAATTAAAATTATATGTGACACAAAATAAATATGTTATTTATGTAATTTCAAAAAATAAAAGATGTTTGATTTTTACTAACTGAATTGCTGATTGTACTTACCACGTCAGCGCCCATCCTGAACGTCTACGTCCGTGTATCGCTACTCATCCTAAAATTAGAAAGGTTGGGATTTTGCACTTGTTATCATACAAAATAATTTTTTTCTTTCTTGAATCTAATATTCGTCAACTTGGCATCATATTCTTATGAGTGGTCACAACGAAAAGTGTTCATGTGAGCAAGCGAGTGAGGTTTATCCCTGTGGGAAACGCTAATCAAGGCGTTTCTTAACAACATTTAAAAAAATGAACTTAAGGGCATCCCTTAACGGGAATAAATCCCCGGTCGACCCAGGTGGGTCGAAGATGACCCATGTCATCTTCGCCCGGGTCATCGACCCGGTTGTTCGGGTCATCCAAGCCAGACGCGCCACGTGGCGCGTTCGGGTTGAATTTTTTTAATTTTTAATTTTTGGATTTTTGGTTTTGTTTTTGTTTTGAATTTTTTGTTAGAGATTTTTTTTATTTTTTTTATGAAAATACGTTTTATAATTATCTTGATTTTTTAGAATTTTTTATTTTTTTAAAAGTTTTACCAAGATGAACCTCGAAATGATGTGAAGGAGAAAGATAGGTTGTTGTTGGGTTGTGGTTAAGAGATGAATAGTGTAGGAAAAAGAAGAATGTGGGTTGAGGAAAAAGAAAGCTGATGTGGTAAAGAGAGAAAACTGATTTTGAAGAGAGAGAGAGAGAGCTGATGACCAGGTCGTCCACGTCATGGTTAGTGATGGTCTAAGAAATACCCTAAAAAGTAAAGAAACTTGGATTTGACGACTTAACAAGTACTACAGAAAGATCGTTTAGATTGAAGGAATCCTATTTCGCTTGGGTCAAAATCTAAATATCACATAACATGAACTTTTGCTGATTTTTTTCGAACATGTAATATCATATCCTAAATTAAGTTTGTTGAAATTTACTGGACAAATTGTTTTTCTTGAATAAGTATTAATTATCATACATCGTTTAGGACTTCAACGTAAACTTCCCCTGACCAAATTCTAGGGGTGTTTGTATATATGAAGCAAATGAAAATTGGATTCCGGTAGTCAAATGGAAAACAATGGAAAATAGAATTTAACAAAATTAAAATTTTGTTTAACCAAATTATATTTTTTGTGCATGTAACTGGAATACGATGAAATTCAAAATATGTCGTTTGTACGTGTTAGCTAAATCTAGGGACGAGTATGTGCTGCAGAGGAGAGAAACTTGTCCATCAGAGGGACATGACCGTCCCACAATTTTTTTCGAGCACCTCCTATGATGCATTTCCGGTACCTCCGATGATGTCTTTTCCTACTACATTCGACGACCCCTTCTCCGGCAACACCCCCTCATACCACTTTCGACCATCTCCGACGACGTCTTTTTTGACCACCTCCGGCGACACCCCCTCTGGGCACTTGCTTCTTGTGCACAAACACTGGAGGGGGTGTCACCAGAAAAAGGGTGGCTAGAGAGGGTGTTGCCGGAGGTGGCCGGAGGGGGTGTCGTTGGAGGGGTGAAGGTAATCAGAGGGGATGTCGTCGGAGGTGACAGTAAAAGGAGTCGTCGAAGGTGGCCGGAAAAGGGATCACCGGAGGTGGTCGAATAGGGGTGTTGTTGGAGAAGTGGAAATGAGTTATAGTTCCAAGATTGAGATTTTCTCTCACTTTGTGAAGATGGTTGTGAGAAAATGAAGAGGTAAAAAATATTTACACTTGAGAATATTAAAAAAAATCTTTTCGCTTGCACGATACAAACACAAGTAAAAATGAGATTCAAAAGAAATTTTATTTATTTTGATTTGGAATCTTTACGTACAAACCCCTTTCGGTAGACGTGGAGATGTGGCTGGGGGAGACCAACTAGCATTTTCCTTGTTGGATTTATTTGAAATCCAAAAAAACTAGCATTTTAAATGGCTAGCATAGCATTTGGTTCTTTTAAATCAAATTGATTTATTAAACTATTATAAATCAAGTTACTATTTTTTGGCTTTCCTTCGTCGGTTCGTCCCAACTCCCAACCCCAACCCTCTCCCTCTCCGTCTCCGACAACCTCCGTCCACCTGCTCCAACGGCCACCGCCTCAAGTTCGCTTAATCCTCGGTACCACTAATTTTATTTTTTCTAACCACAATTTTTCAATTTCAGTCATAGAGCACAAGATAAAGTCCCAACGCTCTTGGATTTTAGACTACCACAAAAATCGCAAAAAAAAAAAACCCCTCATCTCCATCCCTGTCGATGTTATGACTTTGTTCTCTAATTTCTGAATCATTATAATCTGCTTGTCAGTGTGTGAGGTCGAGAGATGAGGAAGGTGGTGGTCTCGGCGGTGCAGTTCGCTTGCTCTGACTCTCTCCCGCAGAACCTCGACACTGCCGAAAGGTACGAGTAATTTTTATTTGCTTTGGTTTGGTTTTAATACACTACGTCTCTTGTTGTTGTGTTTTATTATTGCAACCCTAAATTGGATAAGGAAATTAATTCTCCGGTTAATTGATAGTATCTCTTACAAATTGGTTGCAAACAAATATATTTTTTAGTGCACACAAGTAGTGGATATATCACAAACGCGAAGGCCTAAATTTCGAAGGGTCTATCTGGAATCACATTTTGATTCACAAAAATTAAAAATCAAATTTGATTGATAATTGGCATCTAAATACCTACATTCTTCATACCATGTCTAGGGTATGTTTCGTGAATGATTACGAGGGTTGATCAGATTATCGAAATGGATTCCAAACGGACCATAAATCTCACACCTTTGTTTTCCTATTTACACTGGATTCAACTCGGGTGCTCATTTGCTAGGTCTGATATTTTTAGACTAGAGTAATGTTTATCCTGGGAGATCACCATTAATGGAATCGAATTATTTGTGCAGATTGGTCAGAGTTGCACATGGCAAGGATGCAAACATAGTCCTCATTCAGGTTTGCTTTGTCAAATCGTCTCAACTCGTGCCACTTTTTTGTATTGCCTTTTAGTTTATCATCCATGGATACATCTCTCTGCAAAGGGATTTTGTAGGTGTGTTGATATTCTTGTGAGCGAAAATAGTCTAAACCGCTAACACCCTCATCCAAATACAAAAAATCATCGTCTCTGTTATAAAATTGAAATTCATCACAACCCATTGATTACTTCGTATGATTGAATGAGTGATGTATTTTAGCCTTTTCAATTTTAAAGCTAAATAAGTGTGGCAGTGGCACTTTTTGTTGTTATTCGTATGTAGCATAGTCCAAGTAGACCCATTTATAATCTTTACTGAACTATGACCGGCCATTGTATTAGCAAAATAAACGTATTCTTAAGCAAAATGCACAAAAATAACGAGGGATTGGCTCAAGGAGTACTGAAAAAAGGGTGCTAAGACAACAAGACTCCTGTGAGTAATGAAAGCTTAAAAAACAAAGCCTGTTTTCTTTTTGAAATTGGACACTTATGAAATATGGTCAAGTCCTGATTGTTCACGTCGACTCTTAAGTAATAAGATTAACTAAATGGCTAGGGACAACTGTTACTTGTTACTGGGGAAATTTGTTTTCTGCCTTTTTTCGTGAATAACATGATTCTCAATGAATGCACATATAGTCGTATACAACCTTGATTCCTTTGCCATTGATCGTATGATTCCTTTGAACTTTGAAATAGAAACTTTACAAGATAACAACATTCATTCCCAAATATCGTGCATGGGTGCAACTCGGATAATATGACTCGGATACCTACTGTATCCGAATTCGAATCCGAATACCATATTCCATTACCAAATTCGAATTCGAATCCGAATTCAGTAGAACTATCCGAATCCGAATTCGAAACTTCAAAATTTTCGAATACTAATTGGTATTCGGATATTATCCGAAATTGAATATATATATATATATATATATATATATATATTGTAATTAATTTTCGAATTAAAATTTTCGAATACTAAATTTTCGTATTAAAATTTTGGAATACTAAATTTTGGAATACTAATTTGTGTATTTGACCATGTATTCGAATAATTCGGATAATTCGAATTTTAAATAGCTTGTATCCGAATTCGTATCCAAATTCTAATTGGTAATTTTTTTAAACCAAATTCGTATCCGAAATTAAATTGGTAACATTGAACTTACCAAATACCAACTAAATAGAAATTTTCGAATCGAATACTCGGATAGTTGGTAACCATTTGCACCCCTACGTGCATCGTACAAGTTTTTTTAAGGAATCTTAAAAGTTGGCAAGATACATTACTTTGTATCCTTTTGTTCCTTTTTATGAGAACTTCATGCTTATCCAGTTATTCACCTTTAGTCTTCAGAGTTCTTAATAATATTCACATTCGTGATGCATGCAGGAATTGTTCGAAGGCCTTTATTTTTGTCAAGCTCAAAGGGAGGATTTCATCCAGAGAGCTAGACCTTACAGAGGAAATCCAACAATCCTGAGGTGATTTGGTTTCACATTGAAATTTAGTAATTGAGTGTCGCCAATGACAATATGGCTTGTCATTTGTGTAGGATGCAAAAACTTGCTAAAGAGTTGGGTATTGTGATACCTGTAAGTTTCTTCGAAGAAGCTAATAACGCTCATTACAATTCAGTTGCCATAATTGATGCGGATGGCACGGATCTTGGGTTATATAGAAAATCACATATCCCAGATGGACCAGGCAAGTACATTTATTTAATTTCAGTTTTATATTCTCCAATGTCACACTTCCAATCCCAACTATATGATGGGTGTCTCATATTTCAGGCTACCAAGAAAAATTCTATTTCAATCCTGGTGACACTGGCTTCAAGGTTCAAATACTGTGCAACTCATTATTTCATTGTGATTTGTATTTTTTCTGAATTTCACGCTAAATTACTTTCATTTGCAGGTGTTTGATACAAAATTTGCTAAAATTGGAGTTGGTAAGCCTCATATAGTCATATAAGATCATATTCATCCTTTAGAAGCGTAGAACAAGTTGCAGCATGAATGAAGTTGTAAACATTTATCATGCTAATTGCTACTTGTGCAATGATTAAATCTGATTTATTTTTTACTTTTTTTTATTAAGTGTTGTGAATGTGGCCTTGCAGGCATTTGCTGGGACCAATGGTTTCCTGAAGCTGCCAGAGTCATGGTACTTCAAGGTGCAGAGATATTGTTCTACCCGACCGCTATTGGATCTGAACCGCAAGACAATGAGCTAGATTCTCGAGAGCACTGGAAGCGTGTCATGCAGGGACATGCTGGGGCTAACCTGGTAAAATGATTCTCAACACCAATAAAAAAAGATTCTTAACAAGAATTCTTCGATTTTTCCTTGTGTTTTATGTCAATTTTTTATGGATGCAGGTCCCTCTTGTGGCCTCCAACCGTGTCGGGAAGGAGATAATAGCAACTGAACATGGGGATAGTTCAATAAAATTTTATGGCAACTCTTTCATAGCAGGTACTGTAACGTACCCGAAAACAGCGGAAAATTTAAACAATAATAAGGACCGTCAACGGTCAACACAGGGCACGTCACGGGAAAACAAACTAACATATATATAAAATATATAAGATACAGACCCACGTGTAAGTCAACTATATAAACGAGTCAACTGTGATTACAACAAAAGTGAATGTACATGTAATCACTACCTCAAACAAAAGAAGCTACTAAAGAGAACAAGATCTAATCCCGGGGGCACCGTCCTCGGTCACCACCTGACTCTAAACCTGCTCGCTACCTGAAATGAAAACAAACAAACATGCCTGAGTTCCCTGCAGGAACCCCGTATACCAAACCTCCTAAAAATATAAAAAGGAATTAAAGACAATGCAATGCTATGCACGTGATCATCCGCCTCGGGCCCACAATAATGCCCTCACCGCCTCCGCGGCACTGAACCACTCCTGCCACTAGGGTCAAGTCAGTCCACCGCTGCCTCACAAGGGTCAGTCGACACCACTGCTCCCCAAAAAGTGCAGGAAGGAACCCCCGGTACACGCCGCACCCAAGGAGCGAGTCAGCCCGCAGAATACACAACTCGGGTCAGACGACAGCCACTGCTCCCCCAAGAGTCGCCTAGCGCGCACCCTGCCGGAACATCCTCGGCCTACCGCTAAACCCTCGCAAACAGCCCAAGGTTTACGGTACACATCTCTCACACCCCGCTCGGTAAGAGAGGAAAAAGTACAACAATAATACGCCTTCGTCGAAGGTGAAATCCGTAGCTCTCAAAACCGGTAATCAACCGTCGCCTCGGAGCCGGTAGTCGACCTGACATCGACGGATCGCGTGTGGATAAATCCACCAACCTGCGGTAGATCGGTCGACCGCTACAAGCACACCGGTCGACCGGTCCCCCACACAGTACACAGTACTGTACAAACAATTCTACCGGTCGAACCACGCCAACCGAAATACCGACCAATCGGTCGAACAAAAGTCATCTAGCGGTCGACCGTTTGGAAGGTCTACGCTATACCATTTTATATAATATATATCCGACCGGTCGAACCAAGGGGCCGTTCGACCGATAACAGGGATTTCAATAATTTGCTCAAGTCTCGTTCGGTCGACCGGAACTGAAATACAGTTCGACCGAATCAACACAAGCACTCTACCGCTTAATTAAATGCTCAGTCGGTCGACCGAGAGTTAAAGAGCGGTCGACCGTTTTGATGGTCAAAGCTCCCAACCGACTAAACATCAAATGGATCGGTCGAACAAGGTTAAGGACGTTCGACCGTTTAATAAGTCAAAATCCCCAACCGACCCATTCTCATCGTTATTCGGTCGACCGGCTAAGTGGTCCCGTTCGACCGATAACAGTATATCCCCTTTTTCCCGCACAAATCTGGCATAACGGTCGACCGTCTAACGACATCGTTCGACCGTTCGCGGGTAAACATCAATATAATAATAGGATCGGTCGACTGCCCACAGGCACCGGTCGACCGATCGTCGACTTCAACCTCTGAATTGGTTGAATTCCGACGGGGAATTCGACACCAACGTCGATCCCCAACACTCACAAGGCTTTTGTGAGTTATATTGAAGATTTGGCATACCTTTTTGACGGTTGTAGATGTCTCCCAAGCTTTGGCTACTTCCACCTAACACTTCACCTTCTTCTCATCTTCTTCTTCTCTCCTTCTTCTTACTGCCTCTTTCTCTTCTCCGAGAATCTCAATCACTCTCTGATAAAAGTAGAAATGAGGGAGAAAACGTTTGCAATTAATCTAACACCCCTATTTATACTAAAAACCTAATCTTATCTCACCTCCCCATCCTCCAATCACCATTCACCTAAACCTCTCCAATTATAACCAGCCAACACTCTCTCTCTCCTCTCAACACCTCTTGCTCTTCATGCAAGATTAATTAGAGTTAATTAAGTTTAGGTTTAGTTAATTAAGATGTTTAGTTTAGGTTATTACAATCTACCCTCCTTAAAAGAATTTCGTCTGCGAAATTCGAAACAACTGACTTACCGAAACAACTCTGGATACTGCTTCCTGACATCCTCCTCGATCTCCCAGGTAGCCTCTCTGTCAGTGTGATGCTGCCACCTGACCTTCACCATCGGAATCGCTCTTCTCCTGAGCTGATGTACCATCTGATCCACAATCTCAACTGGTCTCTCATCTAACGACAAATCCTGCTGGATCTCCGGTACTGATATCTCTATCACATGAGCTGGATCGGCCACGTACTTCCTCAACATAGAAACATGGAAGACGTTGTGAAGTCCTGCGAACTGTGGCGGTAGTGCAATCCTATATGCTACCTCACCGACCCGATCCAATATCTCAAAAGGTCCGACATATCTCGGACTCAGCTTCCCCTTCTTCCCGAATCTCATCACCCCTCTGGAAGGCGAGATCTTCAGGAAGACATGATCTCCTACATCAAAAGTCAGCTCACGCCTCCGCGTATCAGCATAACTCTTCTGCCTGCTCTGCGCCGTAGCTAGTCGTCTCCGAATCACGTCGACCTTCTCTGAATACAACTGGATAATGTCAGGTCCAACTAGCTGTCTCTCGCCCACATCACTCCAGCATACCGGCGATCTACACGGTCTCCCGTATAATGCCTCATAGGGTGTCATTCCAATACTCGAGTGGTAGCTGTTGTTGTAGGCGAACTCGATCAACGGCAAATGCTCATCCCAATGCCCGGCCCAGTCAAGTGTACACGCTCTCAGCATGTCCTCCAATGTCTGTATCGTCCGCTCTGACTGGCCATCTGTCTGTGGGTGGAAAGCTGTGCTAAACTTCAGACGTGTCCCCAGTGCTCTGTGTAGACTCTCCCAAAATCTCGAAGTGAATCTGGGATCTCTGTCTGAAATGATACTGACCGGCACGCCATGAAGTCTGACAATCTCCTCAATATATAACTTAGCTAGACCCTCCAGAGCAAGAGTGGTCTTAATAGCTAAGAAATGCGCCGACTTGGTCAGTCGATCGACTATAACCCAAATCGCATCGTGAAATCTCCGTGTCTTCGGTAGTCCCGTAACAAAATCCATCGTCACGTGCTCCCACTTCCACTCGGGCAACTCAATCCTCTGCATCTGCCCTGCTGGTCTCTGGTGCTCGATCTTCACCTGCTGACAGACCAAACACCTCGACACGAAGTCTGCAACGTCCTTCTTCATACCTCGCCACCAGAAGTTCCGCTGTAGGTCTTTGTACATCTTGGTGCTCCCTGGATGAATGGAATATCTCGATCTGTGTGCCTCCTCCATGATATCATGTCTCAGGTCCTCTGTCTTCGGCACCCAAATACGGTCTCTAAATCTCAGACCTCCGTCCACTCCAACTCTGAAGTCTGACCCATCTTTGGCAGCTAACTGTAACAAACTGCTCAACTCCTCATCTGTAGTCTGAGCACGAATCACTGCTGATACTGTCTGAGGCTCTACTCTCAATCCGGCAATCACTGCGCCCTCAGAGCTATCAGCAAATGGCCTCCACTCTGCCAAGAACTCTAGCAGTCTCCACTCTTGAATGCATAGGCCTGCTACTGATACCTCCACCTTCCGGCTCAAAGCGTCTGCAACTGTGTTCGCCTTCCCCGGATGGTAAGAGATAGTGAAGTCATAGTCCTTAATGAACTCAAGCCATCTGCGCTGCCTCATATTCAGCTCCTTCTGCGAGAACAGGTACTTCAGACTCTGATGATCTGTAAACACCTCGAACTGCTCGCCATAAAGATAGTGTCTCCAGGTCTTCAGTGCGTGAACCACTGCTGCTAACTCCAAATCATGTGTCGGGTAATTCCTCTCATGGACCTTCAGCTGTCTGGATGCGTATGCGATCACCCTCCCGTGCTGCATAAGTACACATCCTAAGCCAACACCTGAAGCGTCGCTATAAATCACGAATCCACCCGTGCCACTCGGCAATGATAAAACTGGTGCTGTGGTCAACAGTCTCTTCAGCTCCTGAAAGCTGTCCTCGCACTTCTGCGACCAAACAAAAGTGACTCCCTTCTGCGTCAGAGCTGTCAGTGGTGCTGCCAATCTCGAGAAGTCTTTGATGAAGCGACGGTAATAACCCGCCAGTCCAACAAAGCTCCTAATCTCTGTCACGCTCGTAGGGGTCCTCCACTGTGTCACCGCCTCTACCTTCGCCGGATCCACTGATATCCCCTCTGCCGATACAATGTGTCCGAGGAATGCCACTCTGTCCAACCAAAACTCGTACTTTGAGAACTTAGCATATAACTGCTGAGCCCTCAAGATGCTGAGTACAATCCTCAGATGCTCTCTGTGCTGCTCCACATCTGGTGAATAGATCAAGATGTCATCCACGAAGACAATCACAAATATATCAATGTACTGCCTGAATGTCCGGTGCATCAGATCCATGAACGCTGCCGGAGCATTCGTCAATCCAAATGGCATCACCAAGAACTCATAGTGTCCATATCTCGTCCTGAAGGCTGTCTTCTGGATGTCCTCATCTCGGATCCTCAACTGGTGATATCCTGAACGCAGGTCAATCTTCGAGAAAACCTTCGCTGACTGCAGCTGGTCAAAGAGATCCTCAATCCTAGGTAAGGGATACCTATTCTTCACCGTCACCTGGTTCAGCATCCTGTAGTCTATGCACATCCTCAAGGATCCGTCCTTCTTCTTCACAAACAAAACTGGTGCACCCCAAGGCGAGACGCTCGGTCTGATAAATCCAAAGTCCATCAACTCCTGCAACTGCTTCTTCAACTCTGTCAACTCAGCAGGTGTCATCCGGTATGGAGCCTTCGACTGTGGTGTAGTGCCGGCTACCAACTCAATGCTGAACTTCAACTCTCGGTGTGGTGGTAAACCTGGAATCTCTGCTGGAAAAACATCCGCGAACTCCTGCACCACCTCAATGTCCTCTAGCCTCTGAGACTCTGCCTCCGCAACTACAAGTGTCGCCAGAAAAGCTGCACATCCCTGCTGTAACAGTCTCTGAGCTCTCACAGCAGATACAATAATGCGACCCCCTCTGCTTCTGATCCCTCTAATCAGAATATCAGGCAAACCCTTTCTCGGGATCAAAATCTTCTTCTCACGGCACAAGACTCGAACATCATATTGGGACAGCCAATCCATCCCAAGTATGACATCAAAGTCCTCCATCGGTAGCAAGACCAGGTCTGCCGGAAACTCCTGATCTCCCGAAACAACCGTGGCGCCGGGGACAAATCTCCCCACAGTGCCCACCAGACCCAGGGGTGTGCTGACCTCCAAAGTGGCAGTCAACATCGCAAGGGTACAGCCCAACACTCCCGCAAATCGCTCTGAGATGAACGAGTGTGTCGCGCCACAATCAAATAACACCCTGGCTACTGAACCTGCGACAAGAAGTGTACCTTCCACGACAGCGCCTCCATCCCGAGCCTCCTCTGCCTGGATGGTGAAAACTCTGCCAGTGCGCTGCCCCTGCTGTGGTCGGAAAGGTGGTCTACCTCCGCCTCCTCCTCTGCCTGGTGCGGGTAAACCCGGTGGTCTGCTCGGCCCAGCTCCTCGGCTCGGACAGCTCCTGATAAAGTGACCCAGCTGGCCACACCCATGACATGCTCCGGGGGTGAAGCACGGCCCGGAGTGAAACCTCCCACAAGTACCACAAGGCTCTGGTCGTGGTACTGCAACTCCTGCTCCCTCGTATCGGGGCCTCTTGCCCGGATTCCCTCCAGTCTGACCTCCTGGCCTCCCAGAGAACCTACCTGATGGCCTCCTCTCATCCTGGTAGTTCTCCCTGTAGTCACGATCAAGAACAGAGACACTCTTCACTGCATCGGCCAACGTGCTCGGCATGTGTGTCAGCACCTTCGTCCTCAACTGCTTCCGGAGCCCTCGGACGAACTTCCCTGCCCTCTGCTCCTGTGTAACATACATCTCGGGACAGTAACGCTCAAGGGCGTTGAACTTCCCGATGTAGCCTGCTAGGGTCATGTCTCCCTAAAAAGTAAAGAAACTTGGATTTGACGACTTAACAAGTACTACAGAAAGATCGTTTAGATTGAAGGAATCCTATTTCGCTTGGGTCAAAATCTAAATATCACATAACATGAACTTTTGCTGATTTTTTTCGAACATGTAATATCATATCCTAAATTAAGTTTGTTGAAATTTACTGGACAAATTGTTTTTCTTGAATAAGTATTAATTATCATACATCGTTTAGGACTTCAACGTAAACTTCCCCTGACCAAATTCTAGGGGTGTTTGTATATATGAAGCAAATGAAAATTGGATTCCGGTAGTCAAATGGAAAACAATGGAAAATAGAATTTAACAAAATTAAAATTTTGTTTAACCAAATTATATTTTTTGTGCATGTAACTGGAATACGATGAAATTCAAAATATGTCGTTTGTACGTGTTAGCTAAATCTAGGGACGAGTATGTGCTGCAGAGGAGAGAAACTTGTCCATCAGAGGGACATGACCGTCCCACAATTTTTTTCGAGCACCTCCTATGATGCATTTCCGGTACCTCCGATGATGTCTTTTCCTACTACATTCGACGACCCCTTCTCCGGCAACACCCCCTCATACCACTTTCGACCATCTCCGACGACGTCTTTTTTGACCACCTCCGGCGACACCCCCTCTGGGCACTTGCTTCTTGTGCACAAACACTGGAGGGGGTGTCACCAGAAAAAGGGTGGCTAGAGAGGGTGTTGCCGGAGGTGGCCGGAGGGGGTGTCGTTGGAGGGGTGAAGGTAATCAGAGGGGATGTCGTCGGAGGTGACAGTAAAAGGAGTCGTCGAAGGTGGCCGGAAAAGGGATCACCGGAGGTGGTCGAATAGGGGTGTTGTTGGAGAAGTGGAAATGAGTTATAGTTCCAAGATTGAGATTTTCTCTCACTTTGTGAAGATGGTTGTGAGAAAATGAAGAGGTAAAAAATATTTACACTTGAGAATATTAAAAAAAATCTTTTCGCTTGCACGATACAAACACAAGTAAAAATGAGATTCAAAAGAAATTTTATTTATTTTGATTTGGAATCTTTACGTACAAACCCCTTTCGGTAGACGTGGAGATGTGGCTGGGGGAGACCAACTAGCATTTTCCTTGTTGGATTTATTTGAAATCCAAAAAAACTAGCATTTTAAATGGCTAGCATAGCATTTGGTTCTTTTAAATCAAATTGATTTATTAAACTATTATAAATCAAGTTACTATTTTTTGGCTTTCCTTCGTCGGTTCGTCCCAACTCCCAACCCCAACCCTCTCCCTCTCCGTCTCCGACAACCTCCGTCCACCTGCTCCAACGGCCACCGCCTCAAGTTCGCTTAATCCTCGGTACCACTAATTTTATTTTTTCTAACCACAATTTTTCAATTTCAGTCATAGAGCACAAGATAAAGTCCCAACGCTCTTGGATTTTAGACTACCACAAAAATCGCAAAAAAAAAAAACCCCTCATCTCCATCCCTGTCGATGTTATGACTTTGTTCTCTAATTTCTGAATCATTATAATCTGCTTGTCAGTGTGTGAGGTCGAGAGATGAGGAAGGTGGTGGTCTCGGCGGTGCAGTTCGCTTGCTCTGACTCTCTCCCGCAGAACCTCGACACTGCCGAAAGGTACGAGTAATTTTTATTTGCTTTGGTTTGGTTTTAATACACTACGTCTCTTGTTGTTGTGTTTTATTATTGCAACCCTAAATTGGATAAGGAAATTAATTCTCCGGTTAATTGATAGTATCTCTTACAAATTGGTTGCAAACAAATATATTTTTTAGTGCACACAAGTAGTGGATATATCACAAACGCGAAGGCCTAAATTTCGAAGGGTCTATCTGGAATCACATTTTGATTCACAAAAATTAAAAATCAAATTTGATTGATAATTGGCATCTAAATACCTACATTCTTCATACCATGTCTAGGGTATGTTTCGTGAATGATTACGAGGGTTGATCAGATTATCGAAATGGATTCCAAACGGACCATAAATCTCACACCTTTGTTTTCCTATTTACACTGGATTCAACTCGGGTGCTCATTTGCTAGGTCTGATATTTTTAGACTAGAGTAATGTTTATCCTGGGAGATCACCATTAATGGAATCGAATTATTTGTGCAGATTGGTCAGAGTTGCACATGGCAAGGATGCAAACATAGTCCTCATTCAGGTTTGCTTTGTCAAATCGTCTCAACTCGTGCCACTTTTTTGTATTGCCTTTTAGTTTATCATCCATGGATACATCTCTCTGCAAAGGGATTTTGTAGGTGTGTTGATATTCTTGTGAGCGAAAATAGTCTAAACCGCTAACACCCTCATCCAAATACAAAAAATCATCGTCTCTGTTATAAAATTGAAATTCATCACAACCCATTGATTACTTCGTATGATTGAATGAGTGATGTATTTTAGCCTTTTCAATTTTAAAGCTAAATAAGTGTGGCAGTGGCACTTTTTGTTGTTATTCGTATGTAGCATAGTCCAAGTAGACCCATTTATAATCTTTACTGAACTATGACCGGCCATTGTATTAGCAAAATAAACGTATTCTTAAGCAAAATGCACAAAAATAACGAGGGATTGGCTCAAGGAGTACTGAAAAAAGGGTGCTAAGACAACAAGACTCCTGTGAGTAATGAAAGCTTAAAAAACAAAGCCTGTTTTCTTTTTGAAATTGGACACTTATGAAATATGGTCAAGTCCTGATTGTTCACGTCGACTCTTAAGTAATAAGATTAACTAAATGGCTAGGGACAACTGTTACTTGTTACTGGGGAAATTTGTTTTCTGCCTTTTTTCGTGAATAACATGATTCTCAATGAATGCACATATAGTCGTATACAACCTTGATTCCTTTGCCATTGATCGTATGATTCCTTTGAACTTTGAAATAGAAACTTTACAAGATAACAACATTCATTCCCAAATATCGTGCATGGGTGCAACTCGGATAATATGACTCGGATACCTACTGTATCCGAATTCGAATCCGAATACCATATTCCATTACCAAATTCGAATTCGAATCCGAATTCAGTAGAACTATCCGAATCCGAATTCGAAACTTCAAAATTTTCGAATACTAATTGGTATTCGGATATTATCCGAAATTGAATATATATATATATATATATATATATATTGTAATTAATTTTCGAATTAAAATTTTCGAATACTAAATTTTCGTATTAAAATTTTGGAATACTAAATTTTGGAATACTAATTTGTGTATTTGACCATGTATTCGAATAATTCGGATAATTCGAATTTTAAATAGCTTGTATCCGAATTCGTATCCAAATTCTAATTGGTAATTTTTTTAAACCAAATTCGTATCCGAAATTAAATTGGTAACATTGAACTTACCAAATACCAACTAAATAGAAATTTTCGAATCGAATACTCGGATAGTTGGTAACCATTTGCACCCCTACGTGCATCGTACAAGTTTTTTTAAGGAATCTTAAAAGTTGGCAAGATACATTACTTTGTATCCTTTTGTTCCTTTTTATGAGAACTTCATGCTTATCCAGTTATTCACCTTTAGTCTTCAGAGTTCTTAATAATATTCACATTCGTGATGCATGCAGGAATTGTTCGAAGGCCTTTATTTTTGTCAAGCTCAAAGGGAGGATTTCATCCAGAGAGCTAGACCTTACAGAGGAAATCCAACAATCCTGAGGTGATTTGGTTTCACATTGAAATTTAGTAATTGAGTGTCGCCAATGACAATATGGCTTGTCATTTGTGTAGGATGCAAAAACTTGCTAAAGAGTTGGGTATTGTGATACCTGTAAGTTTCTTCGAAGAAGCTAATAACGCTCATTACAATTCAGTTGCCATAATTGATGCGGATGGCACGGATCTTGGGTTATATAGAAAATCACATATCCCAGATGGACCAGGCAAGTACATTTATTTAATTTCAGTTTTATATTCTCCAATGTCACACTTCCAATCCCAACTATATGATGGGTGTCTCATATTTCAGGCTACCAAGAAAAATTCTATTTCAATCCTGGTGACACTGGCTTCAAGGTTCAAATACTGTGCAACTCATTATTTCATTGTGATTTGTATTTTTTCTGAATTTCACGCTAAATTACTTTCATTTGCAGGTGTTTGATACAAAATTTGCTAAAATTGGAGTTGGTAAGCCTCATATAGTCATATAAGATCATATTCATCCTTTAGAAGCGTAGAACAAGTTGCAGCATGAATGAAGTTGTAAACATTTATCATGCTAATTGCTACTTGTGCAATGATTAAATCTGATTTATTTTTTACTTTTTTTTATTAAGTGTTGTGAATGTGGCCTTGCAGGCATTTGCTGGGACCAATGGTTTCCTGAAGCTGCCAGAGTCATGGTACTTCAAGGTGCAGAGATATTGTTCTACCCGACCGCTATTGGATCTGAACCGCAAGACAATGAGCTAGATTCTCGAGAGCACTGGAAGCGTGTCATGCAGGGACATGCTGGGGCTAACCTGGTAAAATGATTCTCAACACCAATAAAAAAAGATTCTTAACAAGAATTCTTCGATTTTTCCTTGTGTTTTATGTCAATTTTTTATGGATGCAGGTCCCTCTTGTGGCCTCCAACCGTGTCGGGAAGGAGATAATAGCAACTGAACATGGGGATAGTTCAATAAAATTTTATGGCAACTCTTTCATAGCAGGTACTGTAACGTACCCGAAAACAGCGGAAAATTTAAACAATAATAAGGACCGTCAACGGTCAACACAGGGCACGTCACGGGAAAACAAACTAACATATATATAAAATATATAAGATACAGACCCACGTGTAAGTCAACTATATAAACGAGTCAACTGTGATTACAACAAAAGTGAATGTACATGTAATCACTACCTCAAACAAAAGAAGCTACTAAAGAGAACAAGATCTAATCCCGGGGGCACCGTCCTCGGTCACCACCTGACTCTAAACCTGCTCGCTACCTGAAATGAAAACAAACAAACATGCCTGAGTTCCCTGCAGGAACCCCGTATACCAAACCTCCTAAAAATATAAAAAGGAATTAAAGACAATGCAATGCTATGCACGTGATCATCCGCCTCGGGCCCACAATAATGCCCTCACCGCCTCCGCGGCACTGAACCACTCCTGCCACTAGGGTCAAGTCAGTCCACCGCTGCCTCACAAGGGTCAGTCGACACCACTGCTCCCCAAAAAGTGCAGGAAGGAACCCCCGGTACACGCCGCACCCAAGGAGCGAGTCAGCCCGCAGAATACACAACTCGGGTCAGACGACAGCCACTGCTCCCCCAAGAGTCGCCTAGCGCGCACCCTGCCGGAACATCCTCGGCCTACCGCTAAACCCTCGCAAACAGCCCAAGGTTTACGGTACACATCTCTCACACCCCGCTCGGTAAGAGAGGAAAAAGTACAACAATAATACGCCTTCGTCGAAGGTGAAATCCGTAGCTCTCAAAACCGGTAATCAACCGTCGCCTCGGAGCCGGTAGTCGACCTGACATCGACGGATCGCGTGTGGATAAATCCACCAACCTGCGGTAGATCGGTCGACCGCTACAAGCACACCGGTCGACCGGTCCCCCACACAGTACACAGTACTGTACAAACAATTCTACCGGTCGAACCACGCCAACCGAAATACCGACCAATCGGTCGAACAAAAGTCATCTAGCGGTCGACCGTTTGGAAGGTCTACGCTATACCATTTTATATAATATATATCCGACCGGTCGAACCAAGGGGCCGTTCGACCGATAACAGGGATTTCAATAATTTGCTCAAGTCTCGTTCGGTCGACCGGAACTGAAATACAGTTCGACCGAATCAACACAAGCACTCTACCGCTTAATTAAATGCTCAGTCGGTCGACCGAGAGTTAAAGAGCGGTCGACCGTTTTGATGGTCAAAGCTCCCAACCGACTAAACATCAAATGGATCGGTCGAACAAGGTTAAGGACGTTCGACCGTTTAATAAGTCAAAATCCCCAACCGACCCATTCTCATCGTTATTCGGTCGACCGGCTAAGTGGTCCCGTTCGACCGATAACAGTATATCCCCTTTTTCCCGCACAAATCTGGCATAACGGTCGACCGTCTAACGACATCGTTCGACCGTTCGCGGGTAAACATCAATATAATAATAGGATCGGTCGACTGCCCACAGGCACCGGTCGACCGATCGTCGACTTCAACCTCTGAATTGGTTGAATTCCGACGGGGAATTCGACACCAACGTCGATCCCCAACACTCACAAGGCTTTTGTGAGTTATATTGAAGATTTGGCATACCTTTTTGACGGTTGTAGATGTCTCCCAAGCTTTGGCTACTTCCACCTAACACTTCACCTTCTTCTCATCTTCTTCTTCTCTCCTTCTTCTTACTGCCTCTTTCTCTTCTCCGAGAATCTCAATCACTCTCTGATAAAAGT
Organism: Triglochin maritima; assembly: GCA_963682175.1. NCBI lineage: Eukaryota > Viridiplantae > Streptophyta > Magnoliopsida > Alismatales > Juncaginaceae > Triglochin > Triglochin maritima. Next base: position 49,616,201 of record OY821774.1, on the reverse strand, counting down.
AGAAATGAGGGAGAAAACGTTTGCAATTAATCTAACACCCCTATTTATACTAAAAACCTAATCTTATCTCACCTCCCCATCCTCCAATCACCATTCACCTAAACCTCTCCAATTATAACCAGCCAACACTCTCTCTCTCCTCTCAACACCTCTTGCTCTTCATGCAAGATTAATTAGAGTTAATTAAGTTTAGGTTTAGTTAATTAAGATGTTTAGTTTAGGTTATTACAATCTACCCTCCTTAAAAGAATTTCGTCTGCGAAATTCGAAACAACTGACTTACCGAAACAACTCTGGATACTGCTTCCTGACATCCTCCTCGATCTCCCAGGTAGCCTCTCTGTCAGTGTGATGCTGCCACCTGACCTTCACCATCGGAATCGCTCTTCTCCTGAGCTGATGTACCATCTGATCCACAATCTCAACTGGTCTCTCATCTAACGACAAATCCTGCTGGATCTCCGGTACTGATATCTCTATCACATGAGCTGGATCGGCCACGTACTTCCTCAACATAGAAACATGGAAGACGTTGTGAAGTCCTGCGAACTGTGGCGGTAGTGCAATCCTATATGCTACCTCACCGACCCGATCCAATATCTCAAAAGGTCCGACATATCTCGGACTCAGCTTCCCCTTCTTCCCGAATCTCATCACCCCTCTGGAAGGCGAGATCTTCAGGAAGACATGATCTCCTACATCAAAAGTCAGCTCACGCCTCCGCGTATCAGCATAACTCTTCTGCCTGCTCTGCGCCGTAGCTAGTCGTCTCCGAATCACGTCGACCTTCTCTGAATACAACTGGATAATGTCAGGTCCAACTAGCTGTCTCTCGCCCACATCACTCCAGCATACCGGCGATCTACACGGTCTCCCGTATAATGCCTCATAGGGTGTCATTCCAATACTCGAGTGGTAGCTGTTGTTGTAGGCGAACTCGATCAACGGCAAATGCTCATCCCAATGCCCGGCCCAGTCAAGTGTACACGCTCTCAGCATGTCCTCCAATGTCTGTATCGTCCGCTCTGACTGGCCATCTGTCTGTGGGTGGAAAGCTGTGCTAAACTTCAGACGTGTCCCCAGTGCTCTGTGTAGACTCTCCCAAAATCTCGAAGTGAATCTGGGATCTCTGTCTGAAATGATACTGACCGGCACGCCATGAAGTCTGACAATCTCCTCAATATATAACTTAGCTAGACCCTCCAGAGCAAGAGTGGTCTTAATAGCTAAGAAATGCGCCGACTTGGTCAGTCGATCGACTATAACCCAAATCGCATCGTGAAATCTCCGTGTCTTCGGTAGTCCCGTAACAAAATCCATCGTCACGTGCTCCCACTTCCACTCGGGCAACTCAATCCTCTGCATCTGCCCTGCTGGTCTCTGGTGCTCGATCTTCACCTGCTGACAGACCAAACACCTCGACACGAAGTCTGCAACGTCCTTCTTCATACCTCGCCACCAGAAGTTCCGCTGTAGGTCTTTGTACATCTTGGTGCTCCCTGGATGAATGGAATATCTCGATCTGTGTGCCTCCTCCATGATATCATGTCTCAGGTCCTCTGTCTTCGGCACCCAAATACGGTCTCTAAATCTCAGACCTCCGTCCACTCCAACTCTGAAGTCTGACCCATCTTTGGCAGCTAACTGTAACAAACTGCTCAACTCCTCATCTGTAGTCTGAGCACGAATCACTGCTGATACTGTCTGAGGCTCTACTCTCAATCCGGCAATCACTGCGCCCTCAGAGCTATCAGCAAATGGCCTCCACTCTGCCAAGAACTCTAGCAGTCTCCACTCTTGAATGCATAGGCCTGCTACTGATACCTCCACCTTCCGGCTCAAAGCGTCTGCAACTGTGTTCGCCTTCCCCGGATGGTAAGAGATAGTGAAGTCATAGTCCTTAATGAACTCAAGCCATCTGCGCTGCCTCATATTCAGCTCCTTCTGCGAGAACAGGTACTTCAGACTCTGATGATCTGTAAACACCTCGAACTGCTCGCCATAAAGATAGTGTCTCCAGGTCTTCAGTGCGTGAACCACTGCTGCTAACTCCAAATCATGTGTCGGGTAATTCCTCTCATGGACCTTCAGCTGTCTGGATGCGTATGCGATCACCCTCCCGTGCTGCATAAGTACACATCCTAAGCCAACACCTGAAGCGTCGCTATAAATCACGAATCCACCCGTGCCACTCGGCAATGATAAAACTGGTGCTGTGGTCAACAGTCTCTTCAGCTCCTGAAAGCTGTCCTCGCACTTCTGCGACCAAACAAAAGTGACTCCCTTCTGCGTCAGAGCTGTCAGTGGTGCTGCCAATCTCGAGAAGTCTTTGATGAAGCGACGGTAATAACCCGCCAGTCCAACAAAGCTCCTAATCTCTGTCACGCTCGTAGGGGTCCTCCACTGTGTCACCGCCTCTACCTTCGCCGGATCCACTGATATCCCCTCTGCCGATACAATGTGTCCGAGGAATGCCACTCTGTCCAACCAAAACTCGTACTTTGAGAACTTAGCATATAACTGCTGAGCCCTCAAGATGCTGAGTACAATCCTCAGATGCTCTCTGTGCTGCTCCACATCTGGTGAATAGATCAAGATGTCATCCACGAAGACAATCACAAATATATCAATGTACTGCCTGAATGTCCGGTGCATCAGATCCATGAACGCTGCCGGAGCATTCGTCAATCCAAATGGCATCACCAAGAACTCATAGTGTCCATATCTCGTCCTGAAGGCTGTCTTCTGGATGTCCTCATCTCGGATCCTCAACTGGTGATATCCTGAACGCAGGTCAATCTTCGAGAAAACCTTCGCTGACTGCAGCTGGTCAAAGAGATCCTCAATCCTAGGTAAGGGATACCTATTCTTCACCGTCACCTGGTTCAGCATCCTGTAGTCTATGCACATCCTCAAGGATCCGTCCTTCTTCTTCACAAACAAAACTGGTGCACCCCAAGGCGAGACGCTCGGTCTGATAAATCCAAAGTCCATCAACTCCTGCAACTGCTTCTTCAACTCTGTCAACTCAGCAGGTGTCATCCGGTATGGAGCCTTCGACTGTGGTGTAGTGCCGGCTACCAACTCAATGCTGAACTTCAACTCTCGGTGTGGTGGTAAACCTGGAATCTCTGCTGGAAAAACATCCGCGAACTCCTGCACCACCTCAATGTCCTCTAGCCTCTGAGACTCTGCCTCCGCAACTACAAGTGTCGCCAGAAAAGCTGCACATCCCTGCTGTAACAGTCTCTGAGCTCTCACAGCAGATACAATAATGCGACCCCCTCTGCTTCTGATCCCTCTAATCAGAATATCAGGCAAACCCTTTCTCGGGATCAAAATCTTCTTCTCACGGCACAAGACTCGAACATCATATTGGGACAGCCAATCCATCCCAAGTATGACATCAAAGTCCTCCATCGGTAGCAAGACCAGGTCTGCCGGAAACTCCTGATCTCCCGAAACAACCGTGGCGCCGGGGACAAATCTCCCCACAGTGCCCACCAGACCCAGGGGTGTGCTGACCTCCAAAGTGGCAGTCAACATCGCAAGGGTACAGCCCAACACTCCCGCAAATCGCTCTGAGATGAACGAGTGTGTCGCGCCACAATCAAATAACACCCTGGCTACTGAACCTGCGACAAGAAGTGTACCTTCCACGACAGCGCCTCCATCCCGAGCCTCCTCTGCCTGGATGGTGAAAACTCTGCCAGTGCGCTGCCCCTGCTGTGGTCGGAAAGGTGGTCTACCTCCGCCTCCTCCTCTGCCTGGTGCGGGTAAACCCGGTGGTCTGCTCGGCCCAGCTCCTCGGCTCGGACAGCTCCTGATAAAGTGACCCAGCTGGCCACACCCATGACATGCTCCGGGGGTGAAGCACGGCCCGGAGTGAAACCTCCCACAAGTACCACAAGGCTCTGGTCGTGGTACTGCAACTCCTGCTCCCTCGTATCGGGGCCTCTTGCCCGGATTCCCTCCAGTCTGACCTCCTGGCCTCCCAGAGAACCTACCTGATGGCCTCCTCTCATCCTGGTAGTTCTCCCTGTAGTCACGATCAAGAACAGAGACACTCTTCACTGCATCGGCCAACGTGCTCGGCATGTGTGTCAGCACCTTCGTCCTCAACTGCTTCCGGAGCCCTCGGACGAACTTCCCTGCCCTCTGCTCCTGTGTAACATACATCTCGGGACAGTAACGCTCAAGGGCGTTGAACTTCCCGATGTAGCCTGCTAGGGTCATGTCTCCCTAAAAAGTAAAGAAACTTGGATTTGACGACTTAACAAGTACTACAGAAAGATCGTTTAGATTGAAGGAATCCTATTTCGCTTGGGTCAAAATCTAAATATCACATAACATGAACTTTTGCTGATTTTTTTCGAACATGTAATATCATATCCTAAATTAAGTTTGTTGAAATTTACTGGACAAATTGTTTTTCTTGAATAAGTATTAATTATCATACATCGTTTAGGACTTCAACGTAAACTTCCCCTGACCAAATTCTAGGGGTGTTTGTATATATGAAGCAAATGAAAATTGGATTCCGGTAGTCAAATGGAAAACAATGGAAAATAGAATTTAACAAAATTAAAATTTTGTTTAACCAAATTATATTTTTTGTGCATGTAACTGGAATACGATGAAATTCAAAATATGTCGTTTGTACGTGTTAGCTAAATCTAGGGACGAGTATGTGCTGCAGAGGAGAGAAACTTGTCCATCAGAGGGACATGACCGTCCCACAATTTTTTTCGAGCACCTCCTATGATGCATTTCCGGTACCTCCGATGATGTCTTTTCCTACTACATTCGACGACCCCTTCTCCGGCAACACCCCCTCATACCACTTTCGACCATCTCCGACGACGTCTTTTTTGACCACCTCCGGCGACACCCCCTCTGGGCACTTGCTTCTTGTGCACAAACACTGGAGGGGGTGTCACCAGAAAAAGGGTGGCTAGAGAGGGTGTTGCCGGAGGTGGCCGGAGGGGGTGTTGTTGGAGGGGTGAAGGTAATCAGAGGGGATGTCGTCGGAGGTGACAGTAAAAGGAGTCGTCGAAGGTGGCCGGAAAAGGGATCACCGGAGGTGGTCGAATAGGGGTGTTGTTGGAGAAGTGGAAATGAGTTATAGTTCCAAGATTGAGATTTTCTCTCACTTTGTGAAGATGGTTGTGAGAAAATGAAGAGGTAAAAAATATTTACACTTGAGAATATTAAAAAAAATCTTTTCGCTTGCACGATACAAACACAAGTAAAAATGAGATTCAAAAGAAATTTTATTTATTTTGATTTGGAATCTTTACGTACAAACCCCTTTCGGTAGACGTGGAGATGTGGCTGGGGGAGACCAACTAGCATTTTCCTTGTTGGATTTATTTGAAATCCAAAAAAACTAGCATTTTAAATGGCTAGCATAGCATTTGGTTCTTTTAAATCAAATTGATTTATTAAACTATTATAAATCAAGTTACTATTTTTTGGCTTTCCTTCGTCGGTTCGTCCCAACTCCCAACCCCAACCCTCTCCCTCTCCGTCTCCGACAACCTCCGTCCACCTGCTCCAACGGCCACCGCCTCAAGTTCGCTTAATCCTCGGTACCACTAATTTTATTTTTTCTAACCACAATTTTTCAATTTCAGTCATAGAGCACAAGATAAAGTCCCAACGCTCTTGGATTTTAGACTACCACAAAAATCGCAAAAAAAAAAAACCCCTCATCTCCATCCCTGTCGATGTTATGACTTTGTTCTCTAATTTCTGAATCATTATAATCTGCTTGTCAGTGTGTGAGGTCGAGAGATGAGGAAGGTGGTGGTCTCGGCGGTGCAGTTCGCTTGCTCTGACTCTCTCCCGCAGAACCTCGACACTGCCGAAAGGTACGAGTAATTTTTATTTGCTTTGGTTTGGTTTTAATACACTACGTCTCTTGTTGTTGTGTTTTATTATTGCAACCCTAAATTGGATAAGGAAATTAATTCTCCGGTTAATTGATAGTATCTCTTACAAATTGGTTGCAAACAAATATATTTTTTAGTGCACACAAGTAGTGGATATATCACAAACGCGAAGGCCTAAATTTCGAAGGGTCTATCTGGAATCACATTTTGATTCACAAAAATTAAAAATCAAATTTGATTGATAATTGGCATCTAAATACCTACATTCTTCATACCATGTCTAGGGTATGTTTCGTGAATGATTACGAGGGTTGATCAGATTATCGAAATGGATTCCAAACGGACCATAAATCTCACACCTTTGTTTTCCTATTTACACTGGATTCAACTCGGGTGCTCATTTGCTAGGTCTGATATTTTTAGACTAGAGTAATGTTTATCCTGGGAGATCACCATTAATGGAATCGAATTATTTGTGCAGATTGGTCAGAGTTGCACATGGCAAGGATGCAAACATAGTCCTCATTCAGGTTTGCTTTGTCAAATCGTCTCAACTCGTGCCACTTTTTTGTATTGCCTTTTAGTTTATCATCCATGGATACATCTCTCTGCAAAGGGATTTTGTAGGTGTGTTGATATTCTTGTGAGCGAAAATAGTCTAAACCGCTAACACCCTCATCCAAATACAAAAAATCATCGTCTCTGTTATAAAATTGAAATTCATCACAACCCATTGATTACTTCGTATGATTGAATGAGTGATGTATTTTAGCCTTTTCAATTTTAAAGCTAAATAAGTGTGGCAGTGGCACTTTTTGTTGTTATTCGTATGTAGCATAGTCCAAGTAGACCCATTTATAATCTTTACTGAACTATGACCGGCCATTGTATTAGCAAAATAAACGTATTCTTAAGCAAAATGCACAAAAATAACGAGGGATTGGCTCAAGGAGTACTGAAAAAAGGGTGCTAAGACAACAAGACTCCTGTGAGTAATGAAAGCTTAAAAAACAAAGCCTGTTTTCTTTTTGAAATTGGACACTTATGAAATATGGTCAAGTCCTGATTGTTCACGTCGACTCTTAAGTAATAAGATTAACTAAATGGCTAGGGACAACTGTTACTTGTTACTGGGGAAATTTGTTTTCTGCCTTTTTTCGTGAATAACATGATTCTCAATGAATGCACATATAGTCGTATACAACCTTGATTCCTTTGCCATTGATCGTATGATTCCTTTGAACTTTGAAATAGAAACTTTACAAGATAACAACATTCATTCCCAAATATCGTGCATGGGTGCAACTCGGATAATATGACTCGGATACCTACTGTATCCGAATTCGAATCCGAATACCATATTCCATTACCAAATTCGAATTCGAATCCGAATTCAGTAGAACTATCCGAATCCGAATTCGAAACTTCAAAATTTTCGAATACTAATTGGTATTCGGATATTATCCGAAATTGAATATATATATATATATATATATATATATTGTAATTAATTTTCGAATTAAAATTTTCGAATACTAAATTTTCGTATTAAAATTTTGGAATACTAAATTTTGGAATACTAATTTGTGTATTTGACCATGTATTCGAATAATTCGGATAATTCGAATTTTAAATAGCTTGTATCCGAATTCGTATCCAAATTCTAATTGGTAATTTTTTTAAACCAAATTCGTATCCGAAATTAAATTGGTAACATTGAACTTACCAAATACCAACTAAATAGAAATTTTCGAATCGAATACTCGGATAGTTGGTAACCATTTGCACCCCTACGTGCATCGTACAAGTTTTTTTAAGGAATCTTAAAAGTTGGCAAGATACATTACTTTGTATCCTTTTGTTCCTTTTTATGAGAACTTCATGCTTATCCAGTTATTCACCTTTAGTCTTCAGAGTTCTTAATAATATTCACATTCGTGATGCATGCAGGAATTGTTCGAAGGCCTTTATTTTTGTCAAGCTCAAAGGGAGGATTTCATCCAGAGAGCTAGACCTTACAGAGGAAATCCAACAATCCTGAGGTGATTTGGTTTCACATTGAAATTTAGTAATTGAGTGTCGCCAATGACAATATGGCTTGTCATTTGTGTAGGATGCAAAAACTTGCTAAAGAGTTGGGTATTGTGATACCTGTAAGTTTCTTCGAAGAAGCTAATAACGCTCATTACAATTCAGTTGCCATAATTGATGCGGATGGCACGGATCTTGGGTTATATAGAAAATCACATATCCCAGATGGACCAGGCAAGTACATTTATTTAATTTCAGTTTTATATTCTCCAATGTCACACTTCCAATCCCAACTATATGATGGGTGTCTCATATTTCAGGCTACCAAGAAAAATTCTATTTCAATCCTGGTGACACTGGCTTCAAGGTTCAAATACTGTGCAACTCATTATTTCATTGTGATTTGTATTTTTTCTGAATTTCACGCTAAATTACTTTCATTTGCAGGTGTTTGATACAAAATTTGCTAAAATTGGAGTTGGTAAGCCTCATATAGTCATATAAGATCATATTCATCCTTTAGAAGCGTAGAACAAGTTGCAGCATGAATGAAGTTGTAAACATTTATCATGCTAATTGCTACTTGTGCAATGATTAAATCTGATTTATTTTTTACTTTTTTTTATTAAGTGTTGTGAATGTGGCCTTGCAGGCATTTGCTGGGACCAATGGTTTCCTGAAGCTGCCAGAGTCATGGTACTTCAAGGTGCAGAGATATTGTTCTACCCGACCGCTATTGGATCTGAACCGCAAGACAATGAGCTAGATTCTCGAGAGCACTGGAAGCGTGTCATGCAGGGACATGCTGGGGCTAACCTGGTAAAATGATTCTCAACACCAATAAAAAAAGATTCTTAACAAGAATTCTTCGATTTTTCCTTGTGTTTTATGTCAATTTTTTATGGATGCAGGTCCCTCTTGTGGCCTCCAACCGTGTCGGGAAGGAGATAATAGCAACTGAACATGGGGATAGTTCAATAAAATTTTATGGCAACTCTTTCATAGCAGGTACTGTAACGTACCCGAAAACAGCGGAAAATTTAAACAATAATAAGGACCGTCAACGGTCAACACAGGGCACGTCACGGGAAAACAAACTAACATATATATAAAATATATAAGATACAGACCCACGTGTAAATCAACTATATAAACGAGTCAACTGTGATTACAACAAAAGTGAATGTACATGTAATCACTACCTCAAACAAAAGAAGCTACTAAAGAGAACAGGATCTAATCCCGGGGGCACCGTCCTCGGTCACCACCTGACTCTAAACCTGCTCGCTACCTGAAATGAAAACAAACAAACATGCCTGAGTTCCCTGCAGGAACCCCGTATACCAAACCTCCTAAAAATATAAAAAGGAATTAAAGACAATGCAATGCTATGCACGTGATCATCCGCCTCGGGCCCACAATAATGCCCTCACCGCCTCCGCGGCACTGAACCACTCCTGCCACTAGGGTCAAGTCAGTCCACCGCTGCCTCACAAGGGTCAGTCGACACCACTGCTCCCCAAAAAGTGCAGGAAGGAACCCCCGGTACACGCCGCACCCAAGGAGCGAGTCAGCCCGCCGAATACACAACTCGGGTCAGACGACAGCCACTGCTCCCCCAAGAGTCGCCTAGCGCGCACCCTGCCGGAACATCCTCGGCCTACCGCTAAACCCTCGCAAACAGCCCAAGGTTTACGGTACACATCTCTCACACCCCGCTCGGTAAGAGAGGAAAAAGTACAACAATAATACGCCTTCGTCGAAGGTGAAATCCGTAGCTCTCAAAGCCGGTAATCAACCGTCGCCTCGGAGCCGGTAGTCGACCTGACATCGACGGATCGCGTGTGGATAAATCCACCAACCTGCGGTAGATCGGTCGACCGCTACAAGCACACCGGTCGACCGGTCCCCCACACAGTACACAGTACTGTACAAACAATTCTACCGGTCGAACCACGCCAACCGAAATACCGACCAATCGGTCGAACAAAAGTCATCTAGCGGTCGACCGTTTGGAAGGTCTACGCTATACCATTTTATATAATATATATCCGACCGGTCGAACCAAGGGGCCGTTCGACCGATAACAGGGATTTCAATAATTTGCTCAAGTCTCGTTCGGTCGACCGGAACTGAAATACAGTTCGACCGAATCAACACAAGCACTCTACCGCTTAATTAAATGCTCAGTCGGTCGACCGAGAGTTAAAGAGCGGTCGACCGTTTTGATGGTCAAAGCTCCCAACCGACTAAGCATCAAATGGATCGGTCGAACAAGGTTAAGGACGTTCGACCGTTTAATAAGTCAAAATCCCCAACCGACCCATTCTCATCGTTATTCGGTCGACCGGCTAAGTGGTCCCGTTCGACCGATAACAGTATATCCCCTTTTTCCCGCACAAATCTGGCATAACGGTCGACCGTCTAACGACATCGTTCGACCGTTCGCGGGTAAACATCAATATAATAATAGGATCGGTCGACTGCCCACAGGCACCGGTCGACCGATCGTCGTCTTCAACCTCTGAATTGGTTGAATTCCGACGGGGAATTCGACACCAACGTCGATCCCCAACACTCACAAGGCTTTTGTGAGTTATATTGAAGATTTGGCATACCTTTTTGACGGTTGTAGATGTCTCCCAAGCTTTGGCTACTTCCACCTAACACTTCACCTTCTTCTCATCTTCTTCTTCTCTCCTTCTTCTTACTGCCTCTTTCTCTTCTCCGAGAATCTCAATCACTCTCTGATAAAAGTAGAAATGAGGGAGAAAACGTTTGCAATTAATCTAACACCCCTATTTATACTAAAAACCTAATCTTATCTCACCTCCCCATCCTCCAATCACCATTCACCTAAACCTCTCCAATTATAACCAGCCAACACTCTCTCTCTCCTCTCAACACCTCCTGCTCTTCATGCAAGATTAATTAGAGTTAATTAAGTTTATGTTTAGTTAATTAAGATGTTTAGTTTAGGTTATTACAGGTACACTGAGTTAGTATTCATATTCATTGTGTGTTTGCATGTTGAAAACATATTATATGTCTAAATCCTATACTTATTCTTAAAAAAAGGGTATAAAGGAGAAATAGTGTCAGTAGCAAATGACAAGGATGAAGATGTTTTGGTGGCCGAGTTCAACCTAGATAGCATAAAGTCACAGAGGCATAGCTGGGGTGTGTTCCGGGACCGACGACCTGATCTATACAAAGTGCTCTTAACATCGGATGGCAGCAAAACTTCTTCTTGAGTTCGATTCTATTTTAAACCCTATTAGCATGGGTTGGATTGGAGACTGGTGGAGAGGGTGTAGCTGGAGGCTGAAGATGGGTTAGGTTCTTCGTATACCTTTGAATTATTGTTTGGATTATTGTAAAATTTCCATTAAACTTAATATGAAATTAATGGATTTGCAAATAGATGGATCCCACTTAAGTGGATGTGCAGCTAAAGTACTTTTACGAGATGTTGTGATAGATGTCAACCCTTCCATTTTTCCATGAAGGGTACTCAAGTGTCCAATTCCAAGAGTAAGAGGAGTACTCTGCTACATATCTTGGGCAATGCACAAATGCTTTTTGTAATTGAAAAAAATGTCTAGTAGCTAACGATTAGAGTTAATAATAAAAAATGAAGGATGAGTAATTCTAGTCCAACAAGATTTTTTCCGCTTTCGGCAATAACGACAATCAAAGATCAACAATTTAATCTAGTTTAGTTTGTAGATTGTTAATATTAGAATATCTAAGGTTAATCTGATTTGGGACAATAACTTCTAGCATATGCATGGCGATCAAGATACGAGTATACAACACGTCGTGTGACACACTCATAAAAGTACTACAACCAAAGGATTATGAAACACATCCAACAGTCAACACGTTTACAAAATGTATATTGAGGATAAAATATGTAATATACAATAACCATATTAATATAATGACTTCGGTCTTTTGTGGACCTCCACGTCCAATCCCACATGGTAAGCCAGCTTTGCATTTGCAGGTGAAAACTCAAAACGATACATACACACATACGTGAACAAAACATACTTAAAAATGTACCAAACAGCAATTAACCCACAACATGAAAGTATGAAACCCTCCCTCACTCACCCCCGCCTGCCCCAAATCTCACCATCAATCCCTGATCTTCGGAGTTCGCTGGGAATGGCGACGATTCGGAACCTGAAGATCAAGACGAGCTCCTGCAGGCGAATCCTGAAAGAGCTCCACGCCTACGAGAAGGAGGTCGAGACCGAATCCGCCAAGACCGCCGACATGAAGGCCAGAGGAGCCGACCCTTACGGTCTCAAGCAACAGGTTCATATACCCTTTCTTTCGATCGACTTAAACCGATATTCAAGCAATTGAGAGAGGGTGTTTCTACTTTTGTTGATCACATTATAATTGAAATAGGGTTACAAATGGTGATTGGACGTTCGAAATTGGAAATGTCAATCGGGTGTGAATGCAGATCAAGTAATAATGTATGCTACTTTATTTGTGGTTTTCAACGCTCGTTAGAAGTTTGCGTTGTTCGAATTCTTATTAGATGTTAAAAGGGGATGATGCCAAATGCGGATTGTGATTTATAGCTTTCGAAAATTTTATCAATCCTCCTCAGAACAACATATTAGTGGCCTCGTGGGTTAAGAAGATGAACTTCTGAAATTGTTTTTTGGACAATAGAGTTTATGGATCACGGTTTCTGTTCTGCCACACTGGCATGAGTACAAACAGATCTGCAGTTGATATGTAGTTGATTTTCTAATTAATAATAGTTTTCCATGTTTTTCCATATTTATAGTTGAAACTCTTCATTTTTGTGCAAAATGCTTTTTAAAGAACTTTTTTACTTTGGCTGAATGCATTGAGTAATTGTTATGATCCCAGTAATGTCGAAGTTCACACCCTGCTTCTGTACTATCAACTTCCTTGATGTAAATTCTAGAATTGGTAGTTTTGAAGTTCATCCTAAACGGGTGGGTCATTGTTGAAATGATATTTGATCTTCTGATTCCATTTTACTTTTTACTCTGTTCTCTGGGCGTGCTCTAGTTTAAGTGTGAAACTTTTATGTATTAATATATATCATTAACCATTTGCTTGCTTACGAGCTTCAGCTTTTTAAATGTTTCAAAAAGCATTCAACATAGGCATATAATTTACTCCTTACGTATTGATCTGAATAAGTTATATTACTTATTCTGTCGTGTCATTTAGTCAACTCACGGATTACTTTGGTGGTTTTGATTCTAAAATCTGTAGCCTAGCTTCTATGGGCTTCTTAGAATGAAAAATATTTATTCAATTGAAAATAATTTATTTTTCTGCCACTGGTCAATTTGTGCAAGAAGATAGTCAATTATGATTCCAAATTAGATGAAAATGTTATTTGTTAGGGTATTAATACAAGAATTTATTTCTAAAGTTAAGTTGAAAGTTCTGGTCAATAATTCAACATTTTTCTTTGGAGGATCCAAGTAGCGACGAGGAAGACATTATTTCAACTATAGATTGTTTTTTTAATGTCTTAGAATATAAAAACCTGTTTTGCCCAGTCAAGGCTAAGGACCAATATGGTTTGTATTGTTAACCCTCTTCCCTTGTTTATTCTACATTATTCCTGTGTCTACCTCTTCTTGTTGCTCATGTTCTTCCTCCCATCTTGTACTTGTGCTCTTTGCTGTTGATAATGAAAAGCTTCTTAGACATCCCACTGCACACTGTGATGAGGCCATGTTGAATTCATTGTTTTTTTTTTGCAGTTACGGTTCTAGGCATGTTTGTTTAGGTTGTTTCTCAGTTTGCTTGGATTGTGACTTGTGTGACCATATTGTGCTCTCTTGTTGCCGATTCCCCTTACCATTAGAGAGCTGGTGCAACTGAATGACTGAATATTCCTCAGTTTTATTATTTGCAATTAAATCACTTATTTGATCTTTACTTGTAGGAAAATGTTTTGGCAGAGTCAAGGATGATGATACCTGACTGCCGAAAACGTCTTGAGACTGCACTTGAAGATCTGAAGGGAATTTCGGTATGTACAGCCTAAAAAGAATTTAATGAGCACCTTCTTTTATTGTTGTTATTACTGTTCTGTATTTAGCAGTCAATGGTGTTCTACTACTATTTACAGGCAGAACTGAAAGAATCGAATGAGAAAGGTGCTGAAATTGATGAAGCAGAAAAGACTGTTGCAGAAATGGAAGCTTTCTTTGAAAATACTGAAGCTTAGTTGGTCTTGATCTTCTTTGGGCCTTTCATTGAATGTTATGGTGTTTCTGAGGTGATGTTTGAACCAAACCAACCTTGTAGTTTCTATGGCTTCATTTGGACTCAAGAAGTATCACCCATAAATCTTCACACATCTTGTAGTGTTATATTGAGATAATGTCATGTAAAACTCTCGACTTAAAAGTTTTCTGGGTTAATGTGATATGCATCTGGTATAATCTTTTCCAGCTCAAAAAATATTTTGATGCTTTGTTTGATTTGCCATTAGTTGTCTCATTGGAAGTAATATCTTATTGGAGGTTATCTTCCTAGAAGGGGAGGTCGCCTTAGCTAAATCACCAGATCGACCAAAGAGCGAGCAAGAGGTTATAACTAGGGTGGAAGACAAATCCGCATGGGGGATTCTACTCCTTATGGGACTACATTGTCCGACTTATTTTCAGATTCACACTGCCCAGTGGTTTGCTACTTGGGGAAGTTCAGAAAGACTTATTTGATATGTTTGGGTGTTTTGTCGGCTTAAAAGTATGGATAATTGGGTGTGTATTTTTTTGATATAGATGTTGGTTATTTTGTCTTCTCGCCCATGATGGCATGTTTAGCAAAATTTTCCGTTCAGACAGGTAACTAACAAACTAAGCAAATTTTCTTCTTCCACGTGGTTTCAACGCTTAGAAGTTTCAGAATAGAATCTCAGTTGTCATGGACTCAAATTTTTATATTGATGTTTATTTAAATCTTATGCACGTACTGCCGTAATGCTGCAAACTAACGTAAATGTGAGTGAAATGGTTTTTCAAAAAGAAAAGAAAGTCATTTCTTGCCCAGTATTAACTATTTTTAAATTACTAGTTACATTTCGGGGGAAGCAGATGTAATTACACCGACAACATTACAAAAACCATCGAAACCCCTCCAAAGTTCCACCCGACAATGCCACCCCCCTCCCGTTTCCCATCGGCGGCGATCTCCACCTTCGCCGGCAAACCCCCCGGCCGTCACCCTCCGATCTACTTCCGCGACTGGGACCCCACCAACCCCCCAACCCCACCCCCCTCCGCCCCTCCAACCCCTTCCCTTACCCCACTCGCCCGCTACATTCTCGACTCCCTCCGCCGCAACCGCCACCGCTGGTCCCCCGCCGTCGTCTCCGACCTCTCCAATCTCCGTCGCGTCCCTCCCCACCTCGTCGCCGAGGTCCTCCGCTCCGGCCTCCTTCCACCAACCCCCTCCTCCCTCTTCTTCCACTGGGCCTCCAAGCAAAAGGGCTACTCCCACTCCTTCGCCGCGTACAACGCTCTCGCCTACTCCCTCAACCGCTCCGGCCGCTTCCGCGCCGCTGATCAAGTCCTCGAGCTCATGCACTCCCAGGGGAAACCCCCGACCGAAACTCAGTTCGAGATCCTTATCCGATTCCACGCTCACGCCGGTCGGGGGCTTCGGCTTTACAACGTCTACTCGAAGATGAGAGGGAAGCTCGGAGTGAAGCCGAGGGTTTTTCTTTATAATAGGATCATTGATGGGTTGGTGAGGAGTAGGAATTTGGAGCTGGCGTTGGCGGTTTATGGGGATTTGAGGGAGGATGGGGTTAAGGAGGAGAGGGTCACTTTTATGATTGTGGCTAAGGGGTTGTGTAGGGCTGGGAGGGTTGAGGAGGTTTTGGGGAGGATGAGGACGGAGTGTTGTCGGCCGGATGTTTTCGCGTATACCGCGATGGTGAAGTTGTTGGTTGATGAGGGGCATTTGGATGGGTGCCTGAGAGTGTGGGAGGAGATGGAGAAGGATGGAGTTTTGCCGGATGCGATGGTGTATACTACATTGGTGTTGGGGTTGTGTGGTGGGCGGCGTGTTGAGGAGGGGTGTCGGATTTTTAGGGAGATGAAGGGGAAAGGGATTTTGGTTGACAGGGTGGTTTATGGGGCGCTTGTTGATGGCTTTGTTAGGATTGGGAAGGTTGGGAGGGGCTGTGAGATTTTGAATGAGATGGTTAAGGATGGGTATCGTCCGGACTTGGGTATCTACGATTTTGGTTGATCGGTGGGTTGTGTGGTGTTGGACGAGTCGATAAGGCGGACAAGCTCTTCCAGGTTGTGGTGAAGGAAGGTCTTGTGCCGGGGTTTGATACAGTTCGTCCTATGTTGCTGGCTTATGCTGATACAGGAGAGATGGAATTGCTTTTCTATCTTGTTAATAGAATGCGTGAGTTGGGTCTGCCCGTTCTGGATCATCTTGTGAGATTCTTCACAATTTTTGTGGAAAATGCTGAAAAGGTACCGAGGACTTTGGAAGTGTTTCAAGGCTTGAAGGAAAAAGGGTATTGCAGTGTTCCGATCTACAATGTACTCATTCAGTCATTGGATGGGACCAATGTGATTGACAAAGCATTGTCACTGTTTGAGGAGATGAACACTTCAGAACATTTTGAACCAAATTCTGATACTCACAGCTCTGTGATTCCCTGTTATGTAGAGGATGAGAATGTTCGAGAGGCATGTTCATGTTATTCTAGGATGAAGGAGTTGACATGGACACCCAATATTGCGACTTACTGTTCACTTGTGAAGGGGCTCTGCAAGATGGGGGAAATTAAGGCAGCCATTACTTTAGTCAAGGAATGTTTGGGAAATTTGGAAAATGGGCCTATTGACTTCAAATATACTCTCACAATTCTTCAAGCATCTAAATCCGGTAGTTCCGAGAAGGTTCTCAAAATTCTGGACGAGCTAATGGAACTACAAGGTCACCCCCAGGAGATATCGTACATTGCTCTGTTATCCATGGGTTCTGTAAGTATTCAAACCCTAATGAGGCAAAAAAAGTGCTTCAAGATTTGACAAAACGGGGAATCCTCACGGAATCTAGGTTGATCTTCTATGAAGATATGCTCAAGGAACATTTGATGAGAATGACAGCAGGCTTGGTTCTTTCTGGACTGAAGTTCTTTGATTTGGAGTCAAAGATGAAATTGACTAGCAAATTGGAGTATCGACATTGAGAAGAACAAATGCTCTCGGTGGCCATCTTCATTTATGCGACACTTCCAATAAATAAAACATGTTCATGGGCTTGTGCCCATTCAGGTAACTTTCTAAATTCCTCTTTCGACCTTGCAAAAAATGAGATGGATTGATAGATAAGTAGAAAACTCAGAATCTATTGATTGATCACTGGTGATAGAATAAGCTTCTTATTATGATGTTGCTATATTTCTTGAACAAAAAACTCAAAATTCTTGGTTGATCACTGATTCACTGGTGATAAAACAAGCTTCTTAGTATGAGTTAATGATGTTGATATCTTCCTTACCTTTTCTCTATAAGTGACATCTCTCATGCCAAATAGACTGATAATATGGCAGCATGACCCTCGTGTAATTTTACTTTCTTGCTTTCTTGACGTTACGTGAATGTTATCTATCCATCATAATGCTTTCTTATCCTGCTCCTCACTTTAAATTGTGTTTTCCAACAGTTGTGGTGGAGTAAAAGACATGCTTTTCCCCCTTTCTTAGATTTAGGATGATTAATATTGGATTGAGAGGATTTTTATATGGCTTCAGACCCATGAAAACCATTTAATTAAGCGGATTAAAATATTGTATAGCTTAATTGCATATTAGCAGAGACTTTATGCGCTATTTGCATCTTTGGTTGGATTACATCCTGATAGAGTATCAAACACTAATTTCTTTGTGTTTTTTTCTCTTAGAGCTGAACTCATTGTCAGATTCAATCAGGTTAGTTGAGTATAAATGCTTGTGGATATTGTTGAATCTATGTTTGCAAGGATTATGAAAGTTTGCTTCTCATTTTAAAAAAAGTAACATCAACGATATTGGCACTTAAAATTTATCAGGAATCTGCATTTCCTTATTAAAACAGGATTTCATAACTTTACAAATCGTGTTTTTTTATTCTCTATAACCATCTTGAAAAGCGAGCTCTTTCCTTTATGACCGTTTGAGATGAATAGTTGCCTTTCATCATTGCTTTTGCAGTTTGCAGTAATGCGCTTGGAATCAATATTCCAGATTTCCAGTTTCATGGACTCATTGCCATGAACCATCATTGCGGTTGTGTACAAGAATTCCCAGTCATTGGTCCCTTGGTACTGACATTTTTATTGCATGCGACAGATATTTCCAATTTCTTGATCACCATAAAGTTGCTAAATCTCTGTGCAGGTTGCCTTAAGATTGAAAATATTCTGTTACATCTACAATTTTAATTCCAGAGTCAAGGTGCAAATCCAAAACGCAGCGCTAAGCTGATTGGCAAGCTTTAGCTCAGTTTGGTCAACAGCTTCAGAATGTTTCTTAGGAGCTCATATTATTTTGGATTTTTTTTGGTAAAGTTAATGTGGTTGTTATTTATTAGAGAATATACATGATGACGGTCTCAGTTGTGTTTTGTGATTATCAAACAAATTACCAGGCTATCAGCATCAAAAACTTGGATTTGTTTGTGTGCGGAAACAGACAACAAGTTTTAACTTCATCACATCAGATATCATACTATTATAAGAATGGCTAAATACACGTCCTATCTATTTTACCTCCTCGCTATTAAGTAATTGTTGTTATCAATCATTGAAACAGGTACCAAGGCACAAGCAGTATCAGATTTTCTACACTTCTTTCCTCGGACGATTACGTCTTCGCGTAGCTGGAGATGCAGCAACCTCGACGACCACCTGCTCCTCCACATCTGGTGTAGAATCATCTTCCTCAGTTCTTTGTACATTGTCGTTGTCAATGTCATTGTTGTTTTCTTCTTCCTCGGCGGCCTCTTTCTCTTCCATTATTGCTTGATTAATAGCAAGCTGGTCACAGAAAAAAAAGGTGAGACAAGTCATGAACATTAGAGAGTTACTACAGGTATATTCCCTAAAAAAACCTGCCAGAAGTTTGCAAGCCTATCTAACATTGAAAGTGGTGTGTGAAGCAGTTAGAATAGTCTTTGTAATTGTTGCCAATAGTGGTCCTGATAGGTAAAAAGCCTTTGCTTGATAAAGCCCGGTGTTTTTATTTTTCTTCCTTTTTCTTTCTTTCTTTTTTGTGATATATGGCTCCTCTTCTTGTAACTATGTTACTGTGGTTGTGATTATGTTTTCTTGGTAGTGAGATAGCTAGGAGAGTGATCGGTTTAAGCGAAATCAATGAACTAAATATAAGAAAATGGGTAAGCATTTTAGCTATAGGCTCTTAAAGTCAATTAATCGTAAGTTAAATAGAACTATAGAAGTAAGTAGGTGAATCTACTTTTGTGTTTGTTTTAGCGGTTTCTTAATCTTCCCGTGTTCTATGTGTTCTAGTAGGGAAATACAACCTCTGTCCTCTGCCAAACATTCACCCACTGAAACTGGTAATAGTTTTTGTTGTTTGAATTGACAATAGGACTTGTAAAAGAAAATTCTTACCTCCTCCAGGTACTTCTCGTCGAGTCGGTCCGCGATTCGAATGGAAGCAAAGACAGTGCCGATTATGAGAGACAGGGGGAACACAAATGCAAAGACGAAGTTGGAAGACGAGGGTGGACCACCAGCTCTAACCACCACAGACTCGGCTGCCCTTGTCCGCTTCCGACTGTTCCACTGCAACCAACCACGGTGGGTCGATGCTGGGTGGAAAGCGGAAGGCTGCAAGAGAAGGTGGATCGTGGAACTGGAAGGGAAGGTTGTGGTGGTGAGGCTGAAGAAGGAGAACAGAGGTGGTGGTGTGGCCATTATGCTTTCGAGTGCCGCAAGAGAAGAGGTGAGTGGTGGGGAGGATATATGATAGGGTGTTTTGCATGCATTCACCTTTAATTTTTGTGTATTTGGGAAGGGTGGGGATGTTTCTTGGTTTTTTTGTGTGGATTAGATGTTATAATTGTTTTTTGGGAAAAAAATGTGTTCTGGATCGTTATGAATTTAAGTTAAGATTATTTGGTATATTTTGTTGACTATCATGGTCGGTTGATTATAGTTATTGCATGTTTGAGTATTTTAGATCATATGACTTCAGAGTTCAAATTCAGAACTTAAAGTCCACTAAAAAGCCAGCTTCTGTAATTTTCAATTTCGTTATTTATGCGCAAATCATCATCAAGTACTGTGAACAAAATATTTAAAATGTCAAATTGTCAATCCTTAAAATTACTCGCTTCGGGAGCAAATCCTCCTGTGAAAGAACGACATCGCTGTGAACCCGTGACGATTAGAAGGAAAACTAACAGAAAATAAAGTAAATTCAAGAAAATTAAAATCAAATATAGGTCATTGGACGTGTACATCCTGAAGTCTGAAAAAGGATATTCCAGCTGTGAATATCAACGGTGGAACCAATCAACAGATTCAACACAGTAGAGTACAAAACACACACTACAGCATTATTATCACAGATAAAGCTTCTCTAAACACTTAGGCGATCCGTCCGTCCAGCAAACCAACTTCAAATTACAAGAGTATCCGTGAAACCGACAAAAAGCAACCAAATTTCGCTGTGCGTGACTACATAGGCAGGAATATATAAGCATAAAGCTTTCGGCTAAGATCAAGCGCATTATGCAATCAGGAATGGCAGGACTGTCAACATGAATGACTCGTATGTGAAAGTTGCTGATCCTTGGAACGATGTGTCCTTCTCCTTAAACTTCTCAGTGAGACCCTGCAGATGCAAAACAAATATTCACATGATACCTCCATTTCAACAAACTTGAAAACGAAATGCTGTTGGTGACGAGTAAATACCTTAACAGTGAGGCAGCATCTGTAATACATCCCAGAAGAATTGAAAATAGGAAAAGAAAAAGAAAGAAAAATTAGAGAAGCCTAGATTGTAAAAATAAAAGCTAACAATGCAAAATGAACTATTTTCTGTAAAAGCTGTATGAGAAACAAAATGTTGAGTGAATACTAAACTACTTCCAAGGTAAGAAGATGACAAGATGATAGGTTCAGTCTCTTACTCGATGAAATTATCATATTCAATAGCTCTTTGATGACCCCCTGTTTTGTCAAATTTGGAGACAAGCAATTCCAATACCGTTGGCGAAACAGAGAAGCCAAGGCTGAGAAGGGCTTCACGCAATTCATTAGTGTCTATTTTCCCACTTCTGTCACGGTCGAACTGTTCAAAGATTTGCTGCCAGATCAAAGAATAGATGTCAGGCTGTCAAAAACAAGGTGCCTTTTGAAAATAATAGAACACAAACATCATAGGATCTCTATGTCAAAACATGTACTTTTGAAACTTACCCTCCAGCTCTGGAGACTGTAGAACACAGAAGCAAACTCTTTCGGTCCTGAAAAATGTAGGACTGTCAATTTCTGACACGACACGATTACACGACACAATATGATGACACGACTTTACACGAAAATTTGTGTGGTTGAAATGAGATTATGATGATTGGTAAATATACAAACATAAAAGAATTGAAACACAATTTGACACAAACACGACTATACGATATGTTGTTTTTTTACACGAAACTAACACAAATAACATCTTTTATTAGGTAATCAATTGTTTTGACTTGATAATTGTCAATTAAGATGTTATTTAGAAAAAAAACATTAATTTAACATGTCACTTAACTATTTTCAATCTAAATATGATGAATCTTCTTCAAATTATGTTAAACATGATAACACAAAATCCTGACACTGACTACATAATTGTCTAATACGATAGTACACGAACACGACACAATTGACAAGTCATCAAACATGTCAAGATTTGCATGTAACTTACTTTGTTGACATGCCATATTTTTATATAAAACTGTATCTACACTGTGTGCCGCAAGAAAAGGAGTTGAACACCGTGAGTCCATGATTGAAGGCAATCAAAATGAATAATTTTTTTGATTGGTTAAGTGAAAAGTATAACACAGAATTGAATTTCTTGCTTTCTCTTTTTACAAAAAGATATTGTGGTAGCGAAAATATGTTTACATAGCCTGAACTCATGTGCCCAAGAAAAATTCCAAACATGAATTTGTAAGGCCATATGACATTAAGGATGGGGAATAACTAATAAAGAGAGCAATATGTACGACATAATGCTAAATATTTTTAAGTGGACTGCTTTAGATGATTGAGTAACTATTTTGTTGGGGAAAAGAGAATAGTTAATCTTCTATTTTTGAACTGTGCTACTTTTAGTCTTTTACCATCCCGTACAAATGAATTTCCGATTGCATCTTGGGTCTTTTGGACCATATTAATAGATGTTGCTTTTACAGAAAATGTGATCATCTAAACAAGCTAAAAAACACAAAAAAGAACAAATTACATACAACCAATCGAATAAAATTGTATAAACAATGATTATTCAACTACACATATTCAACGTAAATAGTTCTCTATGGAACCTCAAATTTTATCCCCCACAGGTCAAACAAAACGAAACAGATATTACAACCTTGGTTAACTCCATCCTCTAGATTCTTTCATCGTGCAGAGTAAATAGAAGAATGTCTGACCATCGCACTCAAGAAAGGGAAAAAAACATTTTAAGCGAAACTGTAATTGAAGTCACCAATATTGCACCCCAGCCAAGCAGCTAACCTGCTTTGATTCCCACTGATGACATTTACTTAATAGATCTACCTAATAGCCACTAGCATAAATTTTATGACGTTCATAATTCCGTAGTGTTCTCTAACACTATGAGTAGTGATTGCATGCTCAACCATTGTGGATACTTGGCAGAGTGGTAGGTGTTCTGAACATAATAGTGATTTCACGAATAAACTTCAGAGTTCCCATTTTAACTATCCAAACTTTAGTCTGTCTTAGTACTGGGTTTATGAAATAATGATAATTAGTTTGGAAGTCTTATTGGTCTAGGTTCATGAAAATTAGTTTGGAAGAGTTTACATATTAGTGGATCCTCCCAAAACCTTGATTTATTAAGTCTGTAAGCCTGTAATTCTATTGAATCAGTTCCCAATTCTTGATTGACCCTCTCAAAACCTTGATATAGCAAGGTTGTAATTCCATGTATCACTTTCCACATATATGCAACTAAAACTCCACTATGAAGTATAAATCTTAGACCATCTCCAAAATAAGTGTTAATCAAAGTATCCAGCAGTCTAAACGAAAACCCTCCAATCTGCTGAGTAACTCGAGGGTTTTTTTTGGCCCTGCTGAGTAACTCAAGGTTATATCATGATAATCATCCCAAAATTAGTCAAGACTAAATGACGGATAAAATGATAATGCATCATTTTGATAGATACTAACCAATTACCATGGAATCAATAGTATTTTTTATTTATTTTTGCAATCATTCCTAGATTACTTTACAACAAACTTAAATACTTAAAGAATAAAAATCATAGCAGATCGCGTGTGCCTCTTGATGTGTCGTTTTTCCACGATTAACCCATATTATTGTTAAACAACACAAACCATCACACGGGATTTATGACAACTATATCAGCAAGCAACGCACACCACTAAAATCGTATCATCAAACTCACAACTCCAACCAGCAGACGAGAAACAACCAATTCCGAATCAAAACCAAACCGAAACAACTCACCGATCCGGTGGACGTTAGATCCAGTGAACAAGTACATGAGCAGATGCACAGTCCTGATACTGAAACTCTGGTTATACGACGACAACGCGCCCTGCAACTCCCTATCATCAATAAACCCGCTCCCATCCCGATCCGCCGCCTGGAAGCACGCCACCACGTTCGGATCCATCCCGGACGGGAACGCCGACGGAGCCAGCGACGCGAACGGGCTCCCGTACGGAGCCGACGGCGCACCCTGTCCCGGCGCACCATAACCTTGCCCCGGCGCACCCTGTCCCGGCGCACCATAACCTTGCCCCGGCGCACCATAACCCTGCCCGGGCGCACCATAAGAAGATCCCGAGGAACCATAACCCTGTCCCGGCGGCGGCGCGCCGTAGCCGTATTGGTCCTTGGGGGGTTTGTCATAAGGAGCCGAAGGAGGAGGCGCACCGTAGGACTGCCCCGGCGGCGGCGCGCCGTAGCCGTGTTGGTCTTTCGGGGGTTTATGCCCGGCGTAAGGAGCTGACGGAGGCGGCGCGCCGTAGGATTGTCCCGGAGGAGGAGAGCCGTAGGATTGGCCAGATGGAGGAGCGCCGTAGGATTGGCCCGGAGGAGGAGCGCCGTAGGATTGGCCAGATGGAGGAGCGCCGTAGGATTGGCCGGGTGGAGGAGCGCCGTAGGATTGGCCGGGTGGAGGAGCGCCGTAGGATTGGCCGGGTGGAGGAGCACCGTAGGATTGGCCGGGTGGAGGAGCGCCGTAGGATTGGCCGGGTGGAGGAGCACCGTAGGATTGGCCGGGTGGAGGAGCGCCGTAGGATTGGGATTCGGATCCGGATCCGTGCTTGCCCTTGTCTTTGGTGGATCGGTCGGTGGAGTCGTAGGGGGAGGAGGACGAGTAGGGGTAGCCCGTACCCGGCGGTGGGTAACCCGCCATGCTTTCTTTGACTTTCGATTTAGGTTTGGAGGAGAAGAGATGACAAAGAGAAGTCAGAAAAGAAGAGAAGAGAAGGTTTGTTTGTTGCTCTCGGATATTTCAGTTATTAAATTTGTATTATGGGTCGAGTCTGATATATTATTGTATATTATTAAATATTAAAAAATAAATACAAATACAATGCATATTTCGAGTTCGAATAGGATCATATCCGATCCCAAATAAAGTTTTTTTTTTTAAATTTTACTCATTTTTTGTTTTCAAGCTATTAATTAATTCTAGCTTGGTGTTTAAGAATTACTAGGTGGGGTTCACGCGTTTGCATAAACCTTAAGGATTTAATTATTTGATCATTCATGTGGGCTTTTAGCTCACTACTTCACCCCACTCACATATATACACAGGAGTTTGAACTCAGGCCACAAACATATTTACACCAGTCACCTACCAATTAAAACAACACCCGAAAATTCCACCCATACAAGAAGCGTACACAAGCATGTCAACACCGAAATCAATGAACATTCAGCAAAGGAGTGCATGATTAGTGAATAGAAAGGATAAGCTAATAAATGACAACAATTCAAACAAAAGAATATGATCAATTAATCAAAAATATAAATACGGAACCACATTTAAGAGCTGATCTAAAGCAGGACCAAATCATCAATATTCATCATTCGTCCATACATTGATGCGCCAACACAAAGCTACACAACATAAAACATGCTATATATATATATATATATAACTATACGATGAATCGATCAAATGACAACAAGAACATAATAATACACACACCTCTATGGGCAAAACTAAAAGAGACAGTCTAAGAATCTCACACACGACCTAACTAATAGACTGACGATCTCCCAAGTACGTCTAATTAAGTTTCCAAGTTGATGTGGTAGACTTCGGTCATGTCGGGCTGGTACAACCCGAAGTGCTGCTCCGTCCCGGGTGTCTTCTGGTTCTCGTTGAACATCGCGAATAGGTACGTCTCAATGGCCTTCCCGGGCCGCCTAGGCGTTCCGTTGCCGCTCTTCACGTGCGCGATCAAGTTGTTGTTGTAAATCCTAGCATTGTCCAGCGTCGCTCCAACGCCTCCACCGCCCGACGGCCAACCCGTCTCTGCCACCACCACGCCCACCCCGCCTGCGCCAGCTTTGTCCAGCGCAGCGTATACTGCGTCCAGCATTGCGTCGAACATGTTGGTGTAACCAACCGACCCGTCTTCGACCACCTGAGCAAAGCCGAAGGGTATATAAATGTCAATATTTCATCTAACAATTAATTTGTGCCAACGCACTTAATTAGTCCTAGACTTATTGTAACCTTAATACAAACTACAAAGGTTCTATGTTTCAAGATATCAACGCCAATTGTATTTGATTCTTGACTTTTGACATAAATTTTTGATGATCAAAAGGTGACTCCAATTTAACAGTTCCTAATGGTCAATTTAGAAGGACCTCAACTAAACGTATGTTCAAACTACGACAGGACTATACATGTTTAATTTAATTCGCTTCGTTAATATATATTTAACTAACAATATTATATTATGAAAAGAAGAAAAAAAACATGCATGATACTTACCACGCTGTTGGCTGACATGAGTGCATAATCCAAGTGCACTTGCTGGGGGTTATCCGCATAAGCAAAGTAAGGGTACACATTCACAAGCAACGGCACATTGGCACCCTCAAGGTACTTCACAATCGGCACCATCACCGCCGCGGCCGCCTCCGAGAACGCGCCCTGAGAGGGCGGGTACGACGTCCCAAGCACATTACTCGCGACCGCGGTCGTGACCGGCACCTCATCCACTCCAGCCTCCTTCAACGCGGCCTCTAAATTCCGCATGGCGGGGAGAACGTGGCCGGCGAGGTCGCCCGGGACGACCTCGTTGCCTGCAGTGATGTACCGGAACTTGACGGCGGGGTGGTGGGGGACGACGTTGGTGGAGACCCAGCTGGCGGCGAAGGAGGTGTCAGAGGCGAGGCGCGCGAGGTCCTCGTTGAGAGTGCCGAGGACGACGTCGATGCCGGAGTTGCGGAGGGCGGTGAGGGCGGAGGTGTCGGGGTGGAAGAGGCGGAGTTTGTGGATGCCGCGGGCGCGGTAGAGGGAGACTACTTGGTCCGGTGAGGGGAGGTTGCCGCCTTTCATGCCGTAGTTCACACCGATCACTTCACCACCTGTACATGAATTAATATAGTTTAATTTCTGTATATTGGTTTGGAATATTTTCTTACGTTACGTAAAATAGAAAACAAGGGAAAACGAAAAAAAAAGTAAAATAACTAATGCATGTTATATATACAATTGAATCAAGCTAACGTCAATTGGTAATTCATATGTACTTAACATATTGTTTTGTTACGAATTTCCACCAATTGCTTGTATTTGGCATCAAAGTCAAAAACAGTCAGTATATAGACTCAATATGCTTCTATGTCTAGCTAGCTATCAATGCAAATAAATCCATGTAAATGTTGTTGCAGTTATATGAACATAGATATATATACAAAAAATGTTTCATCAAGGTTGTTGTAAGAATTGGGTCAAACGGTTGACCGAACGGGTGCGTCGGTCGACCGATCCCCTAACCGTAACGCAAACCAGGTTTTCTCGGTCGACCGAAACTTACGTACCGGTTGACCGAAAAACGACAGACACTTTTCCTATTTTGGTCAAGTGCATACTCGATCGACCGAACACTTAAGTTCCGGTCGACCGAAAATGGACAGACACTTTTTCCCAGCTCTTCGTGTATGTCCGGTCGACCGCACAGTTAAGTTCCGATCGACCGAAAATGGACAGACACTTTTGCCAGCTCCTCGTGTGTGCCCGGTCGACCGAACAACTTTTCTCGGTCGACCGAAATACTCCAGACGTTGTTGCTGGACTAATCAGAACACACACCTGGTCAACCGAACGCTTTCCGGTCGACCGAATGTCTATTTTATTCCATGAATATTTTAATCACATGTTCAAGGTAAACAACAACCCACGTAAAATAGAAAACAAGGAAACGAACAAAAAAATGTAAAATAACTAATGCATGTTATATATACAATTGAATCAAGCTAACGTCAATTGGTTATTCATATGTACTTAACATATTGTTTTGTTACGAATTTCCACCAATTGCTTGTATTTGGCATCAAAGTAAAAAAGTCAGTATATAGACTCAATATGCTTCTATGTCTAGCTAGCTATCAATGCAAATAAATCCATGTAAATGTTCTTGCACTTGTATGAACATGGATATATATACAAAAAAATGTTTCATCAAGGTTGTTGTAAGACTTATTTTTAATTAATTACTGATGAAAAATATTTTAAAAAAAATTAGACTATAATGACCACACATGTTTGGCAGATGTGAAGAAAGAGAATAAAAAATGTATTTGTTGACTAATACCACTTGGAAGAATATGTTTGTCCAACCTCAATTAATTTAACAGTAGCGGTCACCCAATCAAGAGTTAGGTAACACCTATCCGTCTGCAACTATTTTTGGGATTTTTTGCTTCAATACTACTTCAAAACACTATAATTATATATATGTCATCATTTTCTCACTATTTTTGCATGTGTCACTACAAAACCAATCATCATTTACTAATGTCATTATGTTTTCCGGAATCTCATTCCATTAGCTAATTTCATAGATGATGTCAACGAAATAACAAATAATATTTAATTGCGACTTTTACAAAATTCTCTGATGTTTTATTATAAATTAATATTTAACTGCAACTTTTATAGAAATATTCCTATATGTTTTAATATATTTTTCCAGCTCTCTTTTTCTTCGCTTTTCTCAATTGTTTTTCTAATTGTTTTTTGTGGGACTTAAGTCAAGATCATTCTCAATGAATAGCTTGAAGTGGGACTTGGCAAACCGCAATTGCCCTTTCTGCTCTGCAATCATGTCGATGGGATTTAACAGCATCTTTAGCTGATTGAAGGGTGGGCAACAAATTAATATTTCAAAATAAGTGAGGGTGACCATCAGACCATATATAAAGTATAGATATTTAAATTGTTTATTATCACATAAACGTCATACAATTTGCTGTGAACTTAACAAGGATAATATTGTTTCCTGCAAGGGCAGACACACATGCATGTTTTGATCATAATCAAGTAACTTGCTGCTTCTATATATTTTTTCCTTTTAGAAAATGATCACAACAGTACTCCTTATTGCATTACTACCTAATAATCATGAAGACTGCTCTCAAAAAAAGAAAACGTATAGTGATCGGTACCATTTGGTTTTACAGAAGTGTCGGAACTTGGAACTCCGAACATGGAACAACAACTAAATCTTACAATGATAGCCTTGTAATGAGCCTAACATAAGTCAATCTAGAAGCTCGATTAAAGCAGGACAAATTGAAAGCAATCCTTACATATATAGCCCGCGGGCTACTCGATTTCAATGAAACAATTCACAACAACATTTTTGAAAATACAATCACAATTAAACAACTTAGAGGTGGTACACATGCATGACAGAATCTAATAGCTACGTGCTTCAAAGCCATATAAATCAATAGGAACCATGAGTAATGAAATTGAGTTTAGATATATATATATATACCTGTAGGAGTGATGAGATCAATGGAAGATAGAAGAGCAAAAACAGCTAACAAGGAGAAGATGGGTCTCATATGGTTCTCCATGGAACCACAACAAAACATGCACCCAAAAGATTATTCACTTAACTCTCTTAATTCTCTTCCTCTCCACTATGTTATCTACTTATCTACCTTACTATGTTAGCATTCCTTCATGTGCCCCCCCATGTTGGTCTATATATAAATACATGCAAGTGGAACCTCCCCGCTAGAAATGTCGCCATCAATTTTAATCTGGATTTTGAAAACAAAGTAGAGGAGGGATGCCCACCAAATATGTCATTAATTTCAACGTTTGTCAACCTATAATAAACAATTGGTCACACGATTTTGACATCTCATTTGGTAGGAAGTTGAATAATCAGGTGCTTGTCCTTGTGTTTCTCCCACTTTGCACCTAATAATTATTGGTTAATGGAACTTAGTGTTCGAATTGAACTTTGTTTTTCCAATCTTATTTG
Organism: Triglochin maritima; assembly: GCA_963682175.1. NCBI lineage: Eukaryota > Viridiplantae > Streptophyta > Magnoliopsida > Alismatales > Juncaginaceae > Triglochin > Triglochin maritima. The sequence continues at coordinate 49,586,469 of OY821774.1, read as the reverse complement.
TTTCCATAATGTGAAATGGGAATTATACAAAGAAAGCAATTCGGAATCGCTTTTCAGGTGTTGTATATGAACCTTAAAAACCTTCTCATTATAGTGTACTCCAATATTTTCACGTTGATGACGTTAGATTATATTTGAGCTGTTACAAATAAAGTAACCATAAATGAAGGTTTCATTTAACAAATGTGTGAGTGTTGATGGCAAAATCCCACTCAACTAACCTTAGGGCCGGGAGGTGACTACAATATTCCAGGAGAATATATATATATATATATATATATATATATATATATATATATATATATATTCTATAATAATTAGGTGACAACAACATTACTGGATCATGTTCGTGAAATTGTCTCCAGTTATCTAATGAACGGTCACCTAATCCATTGAAGAGGTAGGAGGACAGGTTTAGAATATACTAAATTCAAACTTTAGCTCATCTACGTAGCTAGAAAACCTTATGATCTCAACCGTAACCAACCGATGCATGCATGGCAGGACGAGACCTAGAAAACTTTGACAAAAGTTTGCAGTAATCAACAACACTACTGTCCTAAAGAAGACCAAGTCCATGCATGTCTTGCCAAAATCACATGTCAAAGTTTATGCATTTGTCACAAAACGACAACCACAAAAGTGGCTACACGTCTCTTGTCATTTTTCACACTTCAAATCATCTGAAAATTTTATTGATAAGATGTTTGGGATATTACTTTCTTACTTGAATGAGAAGAAAATGGTGGCGATGAAAGAGTTGATTTTTTCTTCTGTACATACACTTTCACTTTTTTTAGGTTGAGTATAAGTTAAGCTTGGTGAGCTTAATTAGTCACTCTAGAAGTAAGTATCTAGAATATTAATGCAGTTATTTCTCCATGTATAGAAAATTATACTATCCCTAGTTAAAATCTAGATTAATATTGCAACTATGCCCTCTTTGGACTTGAACGCAATAAAGTAGGCTTTTCATTTCATTTTATAACATCACTTAAGTTATTCTAGTTTAGTTGTTTGCATGTGTTTAAATAAGTTCAATAGTAGGTAATTATGGTTAAAATGGTAAATGAATTGCGATCCCATGCATGATCGTGTGACGCTCAAAAATCACATGAGCTTTTGAGCTCTCAAATATGCTAATATATGCTTTGAAAACATACTCGACTTATAGCTTTGCATGTGATTTAATTATCAATCTTTTAAAAATAACGGCCTATCTCACAAACGAAGTAACCGAGTAAGTATCACCAAATAAAATAATAAATCAAAATTTTAGTTAAGCATGAACAAGACACGTGGGCAGTGCAAGACATCTGAGCAATCCTACTTCCAAGGCACATTATGATCCATAATTATGGTCCAACAACACAATAGCCCATTATAGTCCCCCAAACGAACGACCCCAGTTCTCTCCAGGGCCGAACGACAAGAGAGCCAAACCCAAAGAGGGGTTTAATACTTTCTTCACAACTCACTAGGGTTTAAAACCCAAACAAGTCCACTTCACTCCATCTCAGATCCCCCGCGTGCTATGTATCGCCCACTCCTCCGCCTTCTCCTCTGCCGTCCGATCCCATCCATCCCCACCGTCCGATCCTTCTCCTCCACCCCAACCCCGGTCTCCGCCCTCGCCCAAACCATCGCCACCCACCTCGTCTCCTCCTCCTCCGCCTCTTCCCTCTCCCTCTCCGACCACTTCTCCCTCCACTTCTCCGACGTTCGCTTCAACTCCGCCCTCCTCTCCGACGTCCTCCGCCTCTCCTCCCCCGCCGGCCGCGCCGCGCTCGACCTCTTCCGCTACCTCGTCCACCACCGCGCCTTCACGCCGTCCGATGACGCCGTCGCCGACCTCGTTACCTTCTTCGGACGCAAGCACGACTTCAAGTCCGTTCAGCACGTTCTTGCCGAGTTCCGACGGTTCTCGGGCCCGAAGACGTACTTCGCGGCCGTCGATCGACTCGTGAGAGCCAGTCGGGCCGCGGAGGCTGTCGAGTTCTTTAAGGTCATGGAGAGGGATTACGGGATTCCACGGGATCGTGCCAGGTTGGCGGAGCTCGTGTTTTTGCTGTCCAATAAGGGGTTTGGGAGTTACGCCGAGCGTCTTGTGAAGCGATGGGCTCGTGAGATTTTCCCGGACGAGGATATGTGTTATTCTCTCGTGAAAGGGTGGTGCCTCGACGGAAGGCCGGATCAGGCGGTTAGGTTGATGGGGGAGATGTTGCGGGGTGGGTTCGAGTTGAGCACTCCGGCGTACAATGCCGTGCTTGATTCGGTTTGCAGGTTGTTGCGGAAGAAGGATCCGTTGAAGATGAAAGCTGAGGCAGATAAGGTATTGGTGGAGATGGAGGCAAAGGGCGTGCCACGGGATACTGAGACTTTTGCAGTGCTTATTACTAATCTTTGCAAGATTCGGATGACGGAGGACGCTGTCAAGCTGTTTGGTAGAATGAGCGAGTGGGGTTGCACTCCGGATGCTGAGATATATTTGGCGTTGATTAGGAGCTTGTATCAGGCAGCCAGGGTTTCGGAGGGAGACAACATGGTCAGGCAGATGTGGTCGGCCGGGTTCAAGGTGGATTTGGATGTCAAGGAGTGTTTCGGGTTTTTGAAGATTTTGTGTGGGATTGAGAGAGTAGACCACGCCATGAAGGTGTTTAGGATTTTAAAAGGGTATGGTTTCAAACCTGGGGTTCAGACCTATGAGTTGTTGATGCAGAAGCTTTCTGCTCACAATCAGGTGGACCGGGCCAATGCACTGTTTCAGGAGGCATTGGTCCAGGGGATTGCTGTAACGCCAAAAGTTTACGCTGTGGATCCTAAGTATTTGAAGAAGCCGAAGGAGGAGGTTGGAAAGAAGAAGAAAAAGAGGTTGACGTTACCGGAGAAGATATTGATGAAGAGGAAGCGGTTGAGGAAGTTGAAGCTGAGCTTTGTGAAGAAGCCAACCAAAAGGAGAGTTTAATAAACAGGTTAAGTTCTGTTTCTTTCAACAATGTTAGTTTATCATTTGTTTCATAAGCATGAGATGCTGAGATATATGTTTTCATATCATACTTTCGCAACATGTTCTTTTAGTATTACTTTTCCATGAAATCATTTTATTTCAAATTTGATGTTGAATACTACCGTGGAAACGAAGAAATTTGATCCTTTTTTGCATTAGGATGCATAGGGAGTGATGTTTAGGTCTTAAGAGCTTTTGGAAAATCACCTTGGACAATAGCATGAACCAATTAGGTTTTTGTCAAAGGTGTTTGAAAATCTAGGTGCAAATTTGTATGACTGTTTCTCAGAGAAAGAAAAGAAAAAAAGAGGGAAGTATCTAGGAGTGACTTTTGCTAGTTTCTTGACAATTCTCCGACTTTACTGAACCACTTTGGATGAAAGAGAAGCAGGATGTTGGTTCACTATCATTGAAAAGATAGAAATAGAATTTCCTTGTACACTAGTTGATTGAAGTCTAGCTTGCCAAATGATTTATTATTTTTAGTGGAGAAAATTAGAAATGTAGATTTCAGAAATGAAGTTTAAGGAACTAGGTTTTGAAGTATATGAATTCTGACACCCATTTCCAAATACATTCTGCATATTAAATGCTAGTGTGCGGTTGTTGTGCAATTTTTTGTCGCATGACTACACTTCCTTGCTATCTCTCTTCGAAGGAAGATGTAATATTGAAATTTGTGACAGTGTGCCTTGTCTTGCGAGAGGGTGTCAGGTTTCATGGCTTAAGCTGCCATGACCCTTGGCCAACATAATGGTGTGCCACAAAATAGGTAATAGTGTAGACACATACTAGAATGTAATCATAGCTCTCTAGATAAGATGCTTAGAGTAAGCCCAAGACCAATCATGAGAAATATGTAAATAACATTTCGTAGCATCTATTGGCAATGGGTTTGCACCTTACACTAGACCAAATATGATAGAATTGTACATGGCATGCCATAAATGGGGTTACATAAAGTCCTTAAATGGTATGGGTGCAATTTTTTGCTAGATTGATCAATGGAAAGTAAACACGTTGTAGCTTTACACATGCATTTTCTATCAAGAACCACAAACCATTTAGAAAATAGCGTCTTGCTTGTTGAAGGAAAAAAAACCCTTTCCTGATTATTAATTTAGTTTTAAATTGATTCCCACAACTTTTCCCTACCATGAGAAGGCTAGCATTCAATGGCAGTCGCATTAATTCTGAATTTCTTTTATTTGATGAAGTGAAATATCCTGAAAAATGAATAAATAAATGAATCAGCTTCCTATTAAATTTAAAAACTTGACTGTCAAAAGAAATTGGTATTTTGTTGACCACAAAGATGATAATAGAATTGGAATTTGAAATACTAGGTCATTACAATGACAACTCAAATGAGTAAAAGTTCCAACCTATTTTAATAGTTCAATCCTAAGTTTCTTCCTCCATCATTCACAATGCGAACATACTGGTTATAACCGAAATTGCAACATGTCACCACTTAGACAAAGAAGTCGCTAGAGCCAGTGTGTTGGTTTAGGAGTGTGTTACTAAATAGGTTGGGTTTACTGTTACTCGTATGTAATCTTTTTGACTAATCTGGTCAGAAATAATCAACCTTAGATCGGTTAGAGATTGATTTGTCAATCTTAAGATCCATGGTGTCATGATCTATCAATGTTATGTGAATCCCCTCTTGGACTCATGAAGTACTTTACCTGAAGAATATTGGTGAAAGTTTTTGCTCTTTAACTCACATTTTCTCCAGGAAGAAAAGGCTAAGATTGTTACAAGCAAATGTTCATTATTACCTTGTTGTGGGTTGCCTTGTAAAATGAATTGTGCTTTCTATACACACTTGTTTTCGTAACATGAACACTAAATTTACTTGTGTATCACATCACACTCATTCCAAGATACTATGTCATTGCCCATTCGTCACGTGTCTTATTGGCGTGAAGGGATAAATGATCCATGTATGTGCACTAAAGTTAAAAGAATTGGCTCGTCATTTGCTGGACATGAATAGCACTTCAAATTTCTGTAAGCAGTCTGTTAATGAGAAAATAGAGCAGCACAAATTGTATCAGTGTGGTCATATGTCAGGTTTATTGGTTGTTTGTGGGAACCCTTGTTCTTTCACCAATATTGGTGAAAGTTGGATTGCGACTAAAGAGACAATGATATAGGATTTTAGAATGAGTGTGATGTCACTTGGGTAAATTTAGTGTTCATATTATAAAACAAGTGTGTATAGATTATAGAAAGTACAATTCATTTCTTTTAACACAAGTGCACGGTCTTTTTCCTTGCCATCAGTTATTCCCTAATGCCGATAAATCACCAATATCTTGAGTATATAGTGGTTCTTTTTAACTCCAAGTTATGCTAATTTTATTTCTTCCATTCTTAAGCAAGGTTGTCCTAAAAAATAGGTATTGAAAGAATTTAAACATGTAAAAAACATTGTTCAAAGCAAAAAAGTAAATAGTGGTGTGTGCCTGTATGGGTTCAATGCACGCCTAAACCTTTTCGTGACTAATTATGTCATAATTATATTCTGCCACCAATCTTTCAAGTTCCTATCCTTATTGTCCAAATCTCCACTTCATGACCTTCTTGTCCAAATCAAATCCCAGTATTGAAGGGACAGTTTCATATGGTATATCCTCTAGGGCCATGGCGTTGATATTTCTGTTAGTGTTCTTGTGATATGAAATAACATGTCAGTAACTTCGGGCCGTCCAAGGGACAGGATCCCAGGTTCTTTTGTTCATATGCCGCATGACATTCGTAATTATAAATACATAGATTTCCATAGATTTTTGTAATATTGATACTATCATTTGTCATTTTCCTTCATCTTTAGTCATAAGGTTTTATTTTATTTTATTTCTGTCAGTGTTTTAATGTGCGACCACATAAGCGTTTATGTGGTCGCACAAATCGATCCTTGGCCCGGGGTCGCATATGCGGTATGTGAATTGAACTTAAGATCAAAATCTAGAGCATATCACAATGAGAAAACAATTTTAGATGAACACATAGACTTAGATGATGTAGAGGGGTTTGGGGTCGGATCCGGGCCTGGTTTCGGTTCCGGTCGAGGACGTGGTGACAGTAGCTCATCTTCCGCTCAACGTCCCGTTCCAAACCTCGAAAGAGGCAGATGAATCGATCGAAATATGGACCAATGGACCATTTCACCACCATTTGTCGTGGACGTCCGACCGATGTCGTGGAAAGAAATGAAGGTTCCGTTCAAACCACAATACACAACCATTTTAAAAAAGAAGAGAGAAAATAAGTAAACCAACTTTGAGCTAAATTTTTCTATAGAAATTGTTTGTCTTTTAATGCATGCAAATTTAGAGAATTTAAAGATGCAATTGATAGAACTGCTAGATTTGGGCCGGGTTTGAAACCCGTTACTCCACACGAGACTGCCGAACCATGTCTAAGACGGGAACTTGAATCAACCAAAACCTTATTAGATTCTTATAGGGAAGATTGAAAATATATGGTTGTACAATAATGACTTATGGGTGGACTGATGGTTGTGGTCGTAGTATAATTAATTTTTAGCTGACTGCCCCACCGACACCATGTTTTTGAAGTCTATCGATGCCTCTTCCCACTCGCACACCGTCGACTACTTGTTTAAATTGATCGATAAGGTGGTGGATGAAGTAGGGGAGAAATATGTTATCCAGATCGTCACCGACAATGCCGCTGCCTATGTATCCACCGGTAGGATGTTGATGTTAAAAAGAAAATCGATATTCTGGACTCCGTGCGCAGCTCACTGGATCGATCTAATCTTGGAGGACATAGGCAAGTTGTACATCAGGACTATTACTACAAGTCGGAAGATTGTCACCTATTTCAAGGCGCACAATCAACTGAACAAGCGAATGACTCAAGCCATTCAAGGGAATCTAATTCGTCCAGCCGTCACCCGTTTTGCAACTGCATTCCTTACACTACAAAGACTTTGGGTGAAGCGACAAGCTTTGAAGACATTCATCGTTTCAGAACAATTTGCCGATCCAAATGCTTTCTGGCAAAAAAATGCCAAGGTGAAGATAGAGACCGATCAGGTTTACGAAGTCATCATATCGACGGTCTTCTGGAACAACGTGACCAATGCTTTGAAGGCAAGCCAACCGTTTGTGACTGTTCTTAGGTTGGTGGATGGCGACGCGCAATGGGTTACCTATACGATGCAATGGAGAAGGCGCAGATCAAGGAGAACTACAACTTCAGATCGCAATTATATCAGCCTGTTATCGAGGTCATAGATCGAAGATGGGGACACCAAATGTCAAGTCCATTGTACTCTGTCGGCTTACTCTTGAATCCGACCACTTTCTTTTGTGCTGAAAATTGAGTAGAAGCCATCAACACACACTTGACGAACCTGGAAGAACAAGACCACATAACAATGCAACTTGATCGTTACAAGAATAGCGAAGGATTGTTTGGTTGAGAAATTGTTAGGAGGCAAAGAAACACGAAGATCCGAACTGATTGGTGGTCTGATTATGGAAGTGAGGTTAGTAACGGAAATTGATCTTGGGACTCACTTGTTCAGCATCTGGATGTGAGAGTGTGTTTGAGCAAATACACACAAAAAGAAGGAATCAGTTACTGCCGCAAAAGTTGAATGACCTGGTGTACGTGAACTACAACCAGAGGTTGAGGCAACGATTCATAGAAAGGAGGGAAAAACAAGGTTTCTACGATCCTATTAGCATAGAATATGACTTGATGGAAGATCATCCGTGGTTGGTGGAAACAGAGGAGCCGGTCTTTGTAGGAGATGATCTGACTTGGGCGGATGTGGAGGAGGCTACCTTTGGTCCATCACGAGGACGGCCATGTCGTGCTGCAGCATCAACCTCCAGGATATTACAAACTGTTGTGGAGGAAGTTTTCAACTTCAGACATCACCACGAAGCATCAACTTCATCAGCGGTGCCACAACAAGACATAGACGAGCAGTTTGTTGGTACAGACGATGAGGTAACCGAGGAAGAAGAGACTTATCATGATGACCCCAACGACTCTGATGACTCAGACGACATAGAGGAAGACATTCCTTACTGGGTTCATGACCAAAGATATCCGTTGTAGAGTAGAAATGTAGACTATTAGTATTAGACGAGATCTAAATTTTATTCTGTATTTGTTTTATCACTTTATGGTACTTGTACTTGTAATACCTATGGTTAATTAATGAAAATAAACCTAGTAGTTTGATGGGTAGACGAGTTTTCCAATGAGGCAATGGCGCTGATGAACTGATTTTTGTCGAAGCCAAACAAACTAGGTTTTTATGGTACACATTGTTTTTATTTTCCTGAATTTTTACGATTTTTCCTGATTTTTTTACTATTTTTTGAAAAATATTAATTGAAAAAACAATTTTTTTTTACAATTGTGTGGCCGCTTATGCGACCGCACAATCGATTATGCGATCCTGGCGGTCCAGCCACACAGGATCGCATAATCGGTTTTAAAACCTTGATTTATGTTATATAAATGCAGCATAGGTATGTGACTAGATGCAATATGTAGCCTTTCCTCTATTACTGCTTGCTCTTTCTTTGCTTATTTTTAATCCTTAGTGTGATATGGGAAATATTAGGTGTACAATCAATTGTTATAGACATGCTAAGATACTTAGAAATTTGTTTGAGACCATATGAGTATTTATGTTGAATTTCTTACAAGTTGACTTGTTAATCCTCTTTGTTTTTTCATGGGCGTTTTTTTAAATCTATAATCTCAGTAGAACATGATTAATAGATTATTCCAGCCACAGTAAAACTTTTGTATGATGGTGTTAATCGTTGAGGCATTGTTGTAAAAAAAATAAGATATATTTTCTGCCATTTGTTTTCTCAAGAACTTGGCTAGGTAGCTTCACCTGATGAATGCATAATCATGTCGTAAGGATTCCAGACATGACATTTTTCTCGTAGGCAACTTTGACCCTACCTTCCAATGGAAGCATCTGAGCTTGTATGGCTTTGCCACAGATTTATTTTTATTCTGGAGCCCATGCATAACAAATTTGTGTTGCATTTTAGTAATTGCTTAGCTCACATTATCTTCTCTAACTGAAAAGGTTATCTTAGCATGTTCATTTTCACTTGTTATAAGTTTCTGATCTGTAAATTAAGACAATCAGTAAGACTGGGTACTTTCTCATAATCTCATTCCAAGTACTGGAGGTCCTTATGGATAGGCTTTATCAAGCTTACGAGCTTATCCTTTTTCTACCGGGCAGGTGTATTTTAATTAGATTAGTCATTTGGTTTGTTAAGCCTATCTTTTCAGCATATTCTCATGTTCTGCATTTTAGTGGTTTCTCCTCTTAGTTACACACTTCATAGTCAATCAATTCATGCAGCAGTTGGATTATGGTAAGCGTCAGCTGCTTCTATTATCCATTACTGAAGCAATCCTTTCCCATGAAAATGAGTAGTTTAGTTTGTGGTTACTAGTGTGTACAGCAAATCACCTCTTGTACTTAAATAATCTCTCAGAACATCATCAGTTGTTATCAGTCTCTATCATGAGGGTTAAGTTACAGTCTGTATCTACCACTGATTAGTGTGAGTTAAAATAATATGGTAGTCCATGCGCACCACGAGTTTAGTCTTTGAAATAAATTATTAACTAATGCTTAACGGATTACCACCATCATATATCTTATTCTTTTTACAACAATACCTCAAAGAAATAAATAATATATCTTGGTACCACGAGTTCTTGGTAAATTAGGTCCATAACATGGTCAATCTTAAAATAGAATGTTGATGAAAGCTGACGTTGTGCAGGTAAATCAGATGGCTCTGGGGCATGAACCTGAGGATGAGCTCAACTACTCTGTACACTGACATGTAGGTGCAGTCATCATCTGAAATCATTTAATCATGACTTGAACGTTCATTTATTGGGAGTATTTTCTTGTTCCGGAAGATGGTGGCATTGAAAGAAGTCTAGCAAGATTGGTGGCCTGATGATGGAAGTAGATATAGAGAAATAAATACCATCTAAATATAGCACGTGGAAGTCTGTAATGAAAGATGAATGGGAAGATTCTCCACCTGAATTCATTATATCGGAGAGGTTTTTCTTTGTAACCATGCGTGCACATATAGTTCGAGTCTTGCTCTAGCAATTTTACCGGTTAGACGTTTTCCATTTTCAGCTTTTCTCTTGATTTCTTTTTAGAAAAATTCTGCTTTGTTGATTTAATTTGGTTTTGATCTCCCACGTTGAATATTACAAGATTGGTGATCTACCTTGATTTGTCTAATAGGTTATATCACTTCTTAATTCTTGATCAAGACAGTTGAATCTGGGTGTCAGTTAGACGACAATTTACTGCCTCAAGAAACAGTTAAAGTTAACTTGCTTGTCACCTTCCATAACATTTTTCTTCTGAAACCTTGTTGGCATCATCTACACGACGGGGCACGTGGCAGTAGACATTCTTCCATTGTTATATGGAAAATGTTTTATGGCCGCAGTGCGTCTGAGATACCGTCTGACGTGGACAATCCAGTCAGTCAAAATCAAAGATTAATTAAATCATATATTATTTATTTATTTTGTGTCACATCACGTGCACGCGGAACTATGTGACATTTGGTTTCCAACGTACATATATTCTCAAAACATTCCATTATCCCCCAAATCTTTTATTTTCCATCATTTTCTCCCGATGGAAGACGAGATCGGTAAGAGGGATGCTGAGGAGATGACGCGGGAGTGAGTCTTAAGGAGGTTTGGACGCCGACGTCGTTGGTAAGGACGTCACGATGTAGTTGGTCGGCGAGGAATATGAGGAAATGGTCGGCGTTGTAGTCTTTCTCGAGGCGAGGAGGAGGAGGAATGTGATTTTTAGTTTTTTGTATGATGTTTTTGGGGGAAAGTTTGGTTTTCGTGGCTGATTTGAAGTTTGGGGTTTTGTTATGTGATGGATTGGTCTTGAATTTTTCGGAAACGTGGTTTTTTGTAGCTGATTTGAGTTTTTTTGTGTTGAGTTTTCACGGATGAGGAGGAATGTGATTTTTTGTGACTGATTTGAGTTTTTTGTGTGGTGGTTTTTTGGGAAAGTTTGGTTTTCGTGGCTGATTTGAGTTTTTGGTTTTGTTCTATAATTGATTGATCTTGATTTTTTTTGGAAGTGTGGTTTTTTGTAGCTGATTGGAGTTTTTTTGTGTTGAGTTTTTGAGGAAAAGTTTGTTTCTTTGTGGTTGATTTAATGTTTTTGGTTTTGTTAAAAAGAAAAAACAACAACTTAAAAAAGAACAAACATAACTTAAAAAAGAACAACAGAAAATTAAAAAGGAAAAACATCAACTTAAAAGAAACAACAGAAAATTAAAAAGGATGAAACAATACTTAAAAAGGAAAAACAGGAACTTAAAAAGGATGAAGTAGTACCTAAAAAGGAACAACATATCTTAAAAAGGACGAAACAAAAATCAAAAAGAAAAACTTCACACTTAAAAAGGTACACCCACTTAAAAATGAACATACTACACTTAAGAAGGTACAACTCACAGTTAAAAAGGAACAAATCTCACTTAAAAAGGAAAAAATTACACTTAAAAAGGTACAAGTCACAGTTAAAAATGAGAACCTCAAATATAAAAAGGAACAAACCTCACTTAAAAAGAAACATATTACACTTAAAAAGGTACAAGTCACAGTTAAAAAGGAGAACCTCAAACATAAAATGGAACAATCAATTCTTAAAAATGAACAGACATCACTTAAAAGGGTACAACTCACAGTTAAAAAGGAGAACCACAAACTTAAAAAGGAACAAAAAACACTAAAAAGGAAAAGTTCACACTTAAAAATGTACACTCACTTAAAAAGGAACAGACTACACTTAAAAAGGTACAACTCACAATTAAAAAGGAAAACCTCAAACATAAAAAGGAACAAACAATTCTTAAAAAGGAACAAACATCACTTAAAAAGGTATAACTCACAGTTAAAAAGGTGAACCGCAAACTTAAAAAAGGATAGACGTAGATGTTAAAAAGGAACATGTTTTGCCTTTTTAAGTTGTGGTTTGGGGAAACCAAAAGTTGCGTTGGGAAAAGTAAAAGTTGCATGGGGAAACCAAACGTTGTAGTGAGAAAAGTAAAAGTTGCATGTGGAAACCAAACGTTGCAGTGAGAAAGTAATGTTGCATTGAGAAATTAAAGGTTGCATGTGACACCAACATGTTATTAAATGAATTTCTCTGCTGACTGGATTGCTGACTCAACTGACCACGTCAGCCGCGTCCGGGACGCGCTCGGCTTTGTATAAGGAGTCTTGTTATATCACTGTTATTGCATGGCCTGGTAATGGATTTAGTCTTTGAAATAAATTATTAATTAATTATGTTTGATGGATTTGTTGCTTCCCTGCCACTTAGCAACATAACCTTGTTTCGGAAGATTTAAAAAAGAAAAAAACTTGCGCACCTAACTTACAAGCTGTCACATGTAACACCCATCTGATGTTTTATAAATGAGACCAAAATTCTTCGAACCCAACTTTGGACTTATTGATAACGGGTAGGTAGGAAAAAAATTGTGCTTGATTTCGAACGTAGAGATTAATACAAGGATCAATGATCAATCTATCATTTCGGCTATGAAATGAAGCCACATCTTAAAAGTAATTGTGGTAATTTGGCTCCAATTGGGGGCTCGAGCTTCGTTCCTGCCCCCTACTACTAAGGTCACCAGTAGTGGTGTTAAGACTACCTGAAGTATTCAGTTTCTTACATTAGATTCTCTTTCTGTCACATCAGTTTCTTTTTTGGTCAAATCATATATGTCAAAGACCCCCTCCCCCAACTACTCGAAATTTTCCTCTTAACAATACTCAGACCCACACAAGAATTCAACAATTTATTTCCTCCACATTTCATATTAATTTTTTAAAATATTAATTACATTTAATTTAAAAACCAAAAACCAAAATTTGGATGATATATCTAACCCACATCTTTTGAGAGGAAACGAGAAATATGTGTCTGATATATTAAATTGGATGTGATACATCATTATTTACACGAAGACTCACATCATCTCTTGGGAGGAAACGAAAAATAGGGTCTGATATATCACACTGGACGTGATATATCAATGTTTGCCTGGAGATATGTTAGATATATCATGCTTAATATAATGTATGTAACCTTATTTTTGGGTGGATTTCAATCCAATGATATGCTTAACCCATATCCTTTTGGAGGAAATTAAAAATATTTGTCAAATATATCACGCTAGACGTAATACATCATCGTTTGAATAGAGATTCACACAATTTCTTGAGAAGTAATGAAATATAGAGTTAGATATTATTATACTGGACATGATATATCACTGTTTGGTGGAGATATGGATTAGATATATTACATGTAGTGTGATATATCTATCATATTATGGGTGAGTTTCATCTTGTTGTATATCTGACCCATATCTTTGTTTCTATAAGGACATGATACATCAATGTCTGCATACGGTGGAGGATGACATAGAATAATTGGAGAGACTTTGCATGTGTTGGATGAGAGAGAATGGGTGGAGAGAGTGAAGTTAGGTCACCCTCAACCAGTGGCAGATCCAGAATTTTAAGTATGGTAGGACACCACATACTAGCGCACCAATCGACAACCAAAAAATAACATTCATGCCAAAAATATTAAAATTTCATAAAAAGTTAGAAGCAAAATATCGTAAATAATTCAAATTAAAACTTACTAGTACTTTAAAATTATTACAATTGTTTTCGAAATTTTCATATTTTGGAACCAATTTATAATAACATTCATGTTAATAGCCAAAAACAAATATTTCTCTAGATAAGTAACCAAACAATCATTCAACATTTGATCTTTAGAAATGTGGGAGGAGAGATAAAAACAAGTAAGAATAATAATTCAACATTGTAGGCAGAATAACATGTGACCATGCAAATTTTCTTCTTTTAAAATAAAATAAAAATTGAATGATGGGGCATATGCTCCACCATGCACCACACTGGATACACCAATTCCTTCAACGGGTGCCCCAACAAAATGTTGACATTATGTTGCACCCCTTAATGGACAATGGGGGTGCAAGACTTGACAGTCCACAAGTCGTGAAACCGGGTGGAGGCTACATGACCTCCGCCCATTGGTCTTTTTTAATTTCGTTTTAATTGCTTTTAGTTTTAGTTTTATATTTAGGTGTAAATAATTTATTATGCTGGAAATATATATCTGGTTTTTTATTTTTTGATATATTTTTTATTGGAGAATTAGTATTATTGATGAATATTATTTTTGTTAATTAAATTTGTATTGTTAATTACTTTGATAATGTTGATCAATTTGACAAACTCCATGAGCTAGATTATTTGTCAAGCATGAGGAGACAATTCGTAAAGATGTGGAATGAGCATTAAGAGTGCTTCAAGACATGCTTTGCAATTGTCAAGTGACCATCATTCGCATGGAATCCTTATATATTAAACAAAGTCACGACAATGTGCATCATAACGCATAAATATGATAGTGACTGATGAGTAAGGCACATCCGTTAATTTCAGAGATACAACCAAATTCGTCCAGGATCAACCAAGTTCATCTAGTATAATTTCTAACAATGAGTCATTTTAGTTATCCTCGGATCGCGTTGTTGATATCAACATGTACTTGGACAATAAAAATTGTGTGGGTTCAAGACAAACGTAAACATTTGGAACTCAAAGAAGACTTGATCGAGAACATATGACAGCGCTATAGACAACATGAGAATAAGAATTATTTTTATTAATTAAGTTTTTTTTAATTGCGAAGTTTAGTTATTGTAACACACGTTTAATAATTCATAACATTTATTTTGAGTTATCTATAAATATTCACATTTAATTATAATAAGTTATGATAAATAAAATATGTGATATAATTAATTGAAATTGTGGGAAATTAAAAATGAGGAAAAAATAAATAATGTTGAAGTAAGAAATGATTGATGTGACTAAGTTGACATTTATAAGTGTCTTGTGGTTGAGACGTGAATAATTGAAAGAAAAAGAAGAAAAATATCATACTGATGTGACGAATAGAGAAAATATTTATTTAACTAGATGAACATAAATGAAAACGTCATGAGTAAAAATGACCTTCGAAAACAACAAAATATTTGAACAGGGTGGTTGATACTTATGTAATTGGAGAATGAATCGGTGATATTTAGTGGAGGGTTGTCTTTTGGGGGGGAGCTCGTTTTTTAGTCCATTTTTGAGCCTCACTCGAATTTTCCTAAAAATAATGAAGGAACTACGAGCTGCCTATGGTCCTATAGGTTTTAGCGAAGCGAAATTTGTCGACAGAATCTATAAATGTAAGGTTACCTTGACAGTTTCTAAATTCTAATCATGTCAATACTTATATCTGCGTTGATCGGTTTAACTCCTATTATGTGTTTTTAGACTATATATATATACGAGCAGATCCAAGAGCTCATGATTTTTTATTCCCCGAAGGATCCAATGATCATTATATATTACAAGTAATAATAAAAAGACATTACACAGATAAGGATAACAGAGGGAGTGGTTTTCAGAGGTCAATTGTCCAGTAATCATAACTAAATTGATACATGTGGGGTTTGCCTTTAATGTCACCACCCATCGTCGGACTTTGTGGCACTTGTTTCTTCATGTCGTAATTCAAAATGAGATGTATGTTCGTGACCGCTCCCAAATTGCAGGTCGTTGATTTACATTCGGCTACAAATGTCACATAAACGGATTTTCCTCCAAAGTTGAAAACTAAAGAAACCAAAATGTCAAGTTTCAATGCTCGACCACTGAAATAATTTTCGATGTAGCTATCATTACCAACTAAGGCGATCTCTTATTTGAGATAATGAAATTCAGGAATCAAATTCTATAAACTTTATTTGCATGTTTGAGATTTAAACGGAGCGAGATAAAGTAGATTAAAAAAAAGGACCAATCGTATCCAACCTTGAAACACAGGGGATTAATCCCATTTTGTTAGCAACCATAAAGCTCCAACTTTAAATGCTCCCACAGTACAAGCCGGCAGCAGTTGAGAACGTGTTTAATGCTCCCACCAAACTCCAGATCAAACTCCATTCCATTTCCGTAATTTTTTTATATAATAATAAAAATAAAAAAAATTCGAAATTTAGGAAAAAAATTTTTTTTTTTCCAAAAGTACTCCGATCGCGGGTGTAACCCGCGATCCGTGGAGGCACGGATCGCGGGTGTGACCCGCGATCCGTGCTCCACGGATCGCGGGTGTGACCCGCGATCCGTGCTCCACGGATCGCGGGTCACACCTGCGATCCGTGGAGCACGGATCGCGGGTCACACCCGCGATCCGTGTTCCCGCCAAATTTTTTTTTTTTTTTTTGATTTTCGTTTTTTTTTTGTTTTTTTTTTCTGTTTTTCTGTTTTTATTATAATTATTTGTAATCTTTTTTTAAATCTTTTTTTTTCAAAATAAGTTTTCTAATTTATATTATTTTTCTAAATTTTTCAAAATTATTTTTAATTTTTCCAATAATCTACCTCCAAATCACGTCGATAACCCGGCGTATTGAAATGTTAGGGTATTTTATACAATATAAAAACAAAATTTCTTAGTCAGAATAATAAATTATTTACAACTGAATATTAAACAAACCATAAAACTAATTAAAACAAAAAATTGGTAACGTTGTCAAAAATTCGTAGGGTGTACACACATTACAAACATTTTGGAGGTCGATACAGCAAAAAATTAAAAACACAATTAAAAAATTTAAAAAATTAATAACAATTACAAAACATATTTTGAAAGCAAATATGATAAAAAACATAGTTAAAACGATTTTAAAAAAATCAAAACATCAAAACACTACGACTAAAATCCGGGACTTTTTTTATTTTCTTTTATTGTTTTTGTTTTTTTCGGTTTTCTGTTTTAGTTTTTTTTCTTCTGTTTTTTTTTTAATTATTTGTAATCTTTTTTGAAATCTTTTTTTTTTCAAAATATGTTTTCTAATTTATATTATTTATTAAAAAATTTTAATTTTGTTTTTAATTTTTTCAAGAAACGACCTCCAAATCACGTCGATAACTCGGTGTGTATTGAATTGTTAGGGTATTTTATACAATATAAAAACAAAAAATTCTTAGTTAAAATAATAAATTATTTACAACTGAATATTAAACAAACCATAAAACTAATTAAAACAAAAAATTGGTAACGTTGTCAAAAATTCGTAGGGTGTACACACATTACAAACATTTTGGAGGTCGATACAGCAAAAAATTAAAAACACAATTAAAATTTTTTAAAAATTAATAACAATTACAAAACTTATTTTCAAATATATATATATATATAACATAGTTAAAATGATTTGTAAAAAAACAAAACATAAAAACAAACAGAAAACCGAAAAAAACAAAAACAATAAAAGAAAATAAAAAAAGTCCCGGATTTTAGTCGTAGTGTTTTGATGTTTTGATTTTTTTAAAATCGTTTTAACTATGTTTTTTATCATATTTGCTTTCAAAATATGTTTTGTAATTGTTATTAATTTTTTAAATTTTTTAATTGTGTTTTTAATTTTTTGCTGTATCGACCTCCAAAATGTTTGTAATGTGTGTACACCCTACGAATTTTTGACAACGTTACCAATTTTTTGTTTTAATTAGTTTTATGGTTTGTTTAATATTCAGTTGTAAATAATTTATTATTCTGACTAAGAAATTTTGTTTTTATATTGTATAAAATACCCTAACATTTCAATACGCCGGGTTATCGACGTGATTTGGAGGTAGATTATTGGAAAAATTAAAAATAATTTTGAAAAATTTAGAAAAATAATATAAATTAGAAAACTTATTTTGAAAAAAAAAGATTTAAAAAAAGATTACAAATAATTATAATAAAAACAGAAAAACAGAAAAAAAAACAAAAAAAAAACGAAAATCAAAAAAAAAAAAAATTTTTTTGGCGGGAACACGGATCGCGGGTGTGACCCGCGATCCGTGCTCCACGGATCGCAGGTGTGACCCGCGATCCGTGGAGCACGGATCGCGGGTCACACCCGCGATCCGTGCCTCCACGGATCGCGGGTTACACCCGCGATCGGAGTACTTTTGGAAAAAAAAATTTTTTTTTCCTAAATTTCGAAATTTTTTTATTTTTATTATTATATAAAAAAATTACGGTTCCATTTCCTCCTTCTTAAACTCCAAAAACCCAAACCCAAACTCAAAAAAATAAAATAAAATAAAAGAAAACCAACGCGACCCTCGTGAGCTCCAACGAACCCCATCTACCCACCAACACTACTTGTTTTTTCCCGCACGAAACCGTCACCAAAGGTGCGAGTTTGGTTTGGGGACGTTTTGGTCACCAACGCCGCGTCGGCAATCCCAAAGCGTCACATTTCGTTTTCTTCCACTTTTCCTCCCGTTCTCGCTTTCTGGTGGGAATTTGACCCAAAAGGAAACTGAAAATTTGCTTTCGGAGGAAACCCTTTTGCTCACGGCTTTGAATTTTGGCTCTATAAAGGTTGCGCCTTTTTGCTTGCTGGGTTGTGTGCTTTTGGGGGTTGGGTTTGGTTTGAATTTTCGGAAAAAAAGGTTCGATCTTGTTGGTTTTGGTTAGAGTTGGCGCCACTTGTTTTTTGCTTTTTAAGAAGGTTAAAAAGCTGTGGATTTGATTTCGAGGGATTTGTTTGGGTTTTCTGGGAATTGCTAAAACCCTTTCAATTTTGGCATTTGGTGTCGTTGGGTCTGCTTTGTTTGAAGTAAAAAGTGGGGTTTTGATTTAAGGATTTTGGAGGTTTTAGTTTTTGTTGACTTATTAGAAAGATGGTTAGCATGGCTGGAGGGAATCATGATTCGTCGCAAGCCAATGGGGCCCTTAACAATGGCAATGGCAATGGGAACGGTGCCAATGAGAAGCTTGACGAGCTCCGCCGCCTCCTCGGAAAATCCGAGGGTGATCTCTTGAAGATCGTCAGTGTTGGCGCGGGTGCTTGGGGCAGTGTGTTTGCTGCCCTGCTCCAGGACTCGTATGGCCTCTTTCGTGATAAGGTTCAAGTTCGAATTTGGAGGCGTCCTCGGAGATCCGTGGATAGGTCTACTGCGGAGCATTTGTTTGAAGTGATCAATTCGCGTGAGGATGTCCTAAGACGGCTCCTGCGGAGATGCGCTTACCTTAAGTACGTGGAGGCGAGGCTCGGTGATAGGACGCTTTATGCTGATGAGATCTTGAGGGATGGCTTCTGCTTGAACATGATCGATACACCACTTTGCCCAATGAAGGTTGTCACTAACCTCCAAGAGGCGGTGTGGGATGCCGATATTGTCATAAATGGTTTGCCATCTACTGAGACACGAGAGGTTTTTGAGGAGATCAGTAGATATTGGAAGGAGAGGATCAGTGTTCCAATTATAATCTCTTTGGCGAAGGGTATTGAGGCTGCTTTGAAACCATTACCACATATTATCACACCTACGCAGATGATTAGCAGGGCAAGTAAGGTTTTTTCCTCAATAGTCTTTGTATTCTTCTGATGCTTGCTGAAAAGTTCACCTTTACCTGTTAATTTAGAGTTTCACTTATTTTTCTTAGAGCATGTGACAGTTTTTTTCCCGACAAATAGCAAAAGGGCACAAATACCTATGTATAATAGGAAGCCTATATTCCCAAACTAGTTGGTAAACGAGAACAATTTAAATCTAACTAAACACAATTAAAACAATACAAACCATATTCTGTGTTTTTTAGTTTTTCGTTTCATATGTTGATTTGCTTAGTGTGGCTTTTATGAAACTAAGTATCCTTAATTCAAGAACATTGCTTCAAGTTCTGCTTCTTCTTCTTATTTCTTTTTCTTTTTTGAAAACATTCTAGACAGTTTGGATACAGAAAAACCTATACTCTCAGTTTTGGATGTCTGAGATGTAAACTATTGAATTCTTTGTCATTCTTTTGCTGACCATATCTATCTTATATTCTGCCGAAGGCAATTTTACTGTCACCGAGGGCCAACAAAATACCTCTCCAGTGAGAATTATTGTCCTATAGTATTTTATAATCATCACTAACCGTGACAAGTAGCAGAAAACTCTTGGATTTTTATTGATTCTACAAGTTTGTGTGCTAAACTTTTGAAATTTGTAAGTTGGTCCTAGCATTAGTGCCAATATCATTGTCACTATTGCTTTTCGTTTATATACTTAATCTTTAGGGTAAAGTGATTTTTTCAGTATCACGAATAAGATGAATTTTTGTTCCTTTAATGATGCTCTGGTGCAAAATAGTACGACAATGAACCAATTTTGTCCTTTCTCTTGTCGTTTGTGTACTTTTAAGTTTATTTTTCTTACTTCCTCTGTTTCTGGAATCAATTCCAGCTGGCGTGCCTCTAGAGAACATTTTGTATCTTGGTGGACCTAATATAGCGTCGGAGATTTATAACAAGGAGTATGCTAATGCTCGCATATGTGGTGCTGATAAGTGGAGGAAACCCATGGCGAAGTTCTTGAGGCAGCCTCATTTCATTGTGTGGGATAACAGTGACCTCGTGACTCATGAAGTTATGGGTGGACTGAAGAATGTTTATGCGATTGGTGCAGGTACTCTATTTCCCTTTATTCAGATAAATTTAGGTTATTTTAGAACATATTACATATTTTGATGGCGTTCCTAGCTGATAATTGAAGATGTATGTAACTATGTATACCAAATTTCCTCAGTTGGTATATAAATGTGTCATTTTCCTGCATAAACCATTCTAACACTATTCCACATCATATATCATAAAGAAGAAGAAGATTAGATGTTTTTTCATACCGGTAAAAAGAAGCCTTATTTGCTTGGGTACACTTCAAAAAGATCGATATTGGATCTTTGCATTTGAGTTTTTGGATTTTACATGGGTACACTTGATTTCCTCCAAAATAAGTTTTGTATACTTGCATAGCCGTGTGACTCACTTTGGTTGTTAGATTGATATTAAAAAATTTGGATATTCTGCAAAGTAACCCAAGAAAATAAATGATTTTTTTTTCGAGTCCTTGAATTTCATTTTCTTCGAAACCTTTATTTAATATTATGGTTGGTTACATAAAGTAGATTAAGTCTTTTACTTTTCGTTTACGTACCTAACAAACCACCTAGTCAAAACTCATTTTTTGGACGATTTGTAGAATACTCCAAGAAAATTCATAAAATTTTAGCCAGAATGCCTAGATCCATCATCAATAGTTTTGAACATATCGCAGAGCGACCCAAAACAAATCAAAAAAATGTGTAACCACCTTTACATTAAATACAGGTTTTGAAAAAAAAAATAGATTTCAAGGATTAAGATAAAAATTTATTGAAATGTCTTGGAGTAGTTTGCAAATTGTCCAAAAAATGTATTTTGCCAGAGTGTTTGTTAAATATATAAAAGAAGTAAAAAAAATCTAATTTGTGTAACCTTCATAATATTGAATTGAGGTTTCGAAGGAAAATGGAATTAAGGACTTGAAAAGAATTTCCTGAATTGTCTTGGGTTACTATTTAAAATATCTATATTTTTAAATATGAATATAACAGATTATGTCACTGAAGTGGGTCCTACAATTCTACATGTGTACCAACTAATTTTGGAGGTAATCAGGTGCACCCAAGCAAATAACCCTAAAAAAACTATTTTGTTTTTCATATAGTGAAAGAATCATTACCACATGAAATTTATAAAAATCAGTGCATAACTGACCAACATAATGTATCTGTTCTGTTATATTTTCTGAGGTCCTCCAGAAATGTCAAGCATATTACCTATTCATTGATGCATTCACATCAACTTTTCAGGTATGGTTGCAGCTCTAACTAATGAGAGTGCTACTAGCAAATCAGTCTACTTTGCACATTGCACATCTGAAATGATATTCATTACTCATCTGCTGGCCGAGGAACCCGAAAAACTTGCTGGTCCTTTGCTGGCTGATACATATGTCACACTATTGAAAGGTCGTAATGCTTGGTATGGCCAAATGTTAGCCAAGGGGGAGCTGAGTCCAGATATGGGGGATAGCATCAAAGGCAAGGGAATGATTCAGGTAGCACTTCAATTCTGAACTGTGTTTTTTTACTTCACACACGTGTTTGTGTACATATATGTGTTTGTTATTATTTTGGTACATTGCACATATATATATGTGTGTGTATATTTATTATAATTGTACTTAGTCTCCAAACAAAAATACAATTCATATATTATTTTACTACTCTTTTTATTGGTATTATTTTTACTACTCAATGGTTTGTGATTCATTAATAGTTATTCTAGAGCTTGGAACTACTTTGAGCATGATCTATCCCTAATGAACTTAAGAATTTGTGTTTCTGAGACATACTGCTGTTTTATCAAGAAACACTAAACTTCCTCTCTGGGCTAATGGCTTGTTCAGTTTACCAAATGTCTATTCTATTTACCTGCAAGCTTAATGTAAAAAAAGGTTGCTGCTTGTTGATGTATTGATACATTGCCACATTGAACTGTATTGTGTGTATCCTTATTCTAGTGAATTTTAAGGGCAGCAGACTGATGCAAGCTGCGCTCTTTTTGGCTTTCTTCTATTAACAGGGTGTTTCAGCTGTTGGAGCTTTTTATGAACTGCTCAGTCAATCGAGCTTAAATGTGTTACATCCTGGAGAAAATAAGCCTGTTGCTCCAGTAGAGCTTTGCCCAATTCTGAAGATATTGTACAAAATATTGATCAAAAGGTGCATCTTCAACTGAATCTAGAGCTCCATTCATTCCTATCATATGTTGATGATTTTTCTGTACATATGACTGATACCGGTTCACGAAAAAAATGTCACTCAAAAGGTTCTTAACAAGTTTTTTCAAAACCTGGGTTTTTATGAACTTGACAATGAAATTCTTGTGTACAGTAATATTTCATTTCAATTGTGATTTATATGCTCTGCTTGTTTCCCAGGGAATGTTCAACACAAGCTATTCTTGAGGCACTACGTGATGAAACGCTGAATGATCCTCGTGATCGAATTGAGATTGCTCAAACCCATGCTTTCTATAGGCCATCGCTGCTTGGACAACCATGAACCTACACCGCCTGCAAGAACTATTTGATTCTGCAACTGTTTCAGATTGTTAGTTTGTTTATTCACTTCTAGATTCTCCTTTTGTATTTGTTGATGTCTTGTTTGCGTCTTCATTAGACATTCCTTCCATTTGATCTAGGACTTCTATCTAGATTGGTGCCATTGACTGTGAAATAATTTGAGATTGAATTAGCTTGTTCAGTCTCTTTTTCACCTTGTTTGGTTTCAAAATTGTTTTGGCATTACTACTAGTAAATTAGAGTTGGTCTCAAAATGCAAGCAGATTTAATGCCTGTCACTGGTTATATACATACACAGTCACCGTATATTCATCCATTTTTTGGTTTATGTATTGATTTATGGATACGATTGGGATTCATGAATTGGAAATATTTTACAACAATTGTTATGTATAAAAAGAAATTGTAGTTTCTTTGCCTGTGCTACCATTATTGGATAGTTAAGTGGATTTTAAGTGTTAAAGTAGATGATACTTATTATTGTGTTTCCCAGCTGGGTGGGAGTGGGATGTAGGTTTAATTTTCAGTTCCGTGACAACTCATGGTTGACATCCAGTAACTCACTTAGAAGAGTGCTTTAGACTTTAGGTGGTGAACGGTTGAAGTGTCTTTAAAGGATCATTAGACTAGTATGATGGGAGTATCTCTAATTCTCTATGATTGTGTCTGAACTTATGTGAATGGCAGTGTTGGAAAATACTTGTATGAGTTGGATTAATCGTACGCTACATTATACTAAATTTTAAGATTTTAGAATACAAAATTCTGAGAGTTCTTCTAGCCTTAGCATTCCCTCTGAAAACGAGTTGCTTGGGACAAACTTAAACGTGATAAATATAAATTAGCGTGAGACGAGAAAAAGTAAGAAACAAGGTCATAATGGTCTTACTAAGAAAGCGATGTGGATGATGCAACTTAAAGATACATATATGTTTATGTGTTGAGTTTGTTTACTGAATTGTTATTCGTCGTCCTAAAACTACTTAAATCGTCCTAACAGATTACCATTTTGTCATTCTCTCATTTTTACTGCTATATCGCGACATTTTACACTCCTATCACACATCTCTCTTAATCTTCCTCTTATAATCATGAAAAATAATGTTTTGGATGTCAGTAATGAGTCAACGGACACACCGGTGTACTCGAATCTGGATTAATATCCAACATCTTTTTAATAAAAAAATAATAATAATTGCGGGCGTCAGACGGAGCTGCCCCGCGTAGGAGAGGGACGTCTGGCTAAGACATCTCCCCCATGGGGGAGGCGTCTTAGCCAGACGCCCGTAATTTTTTATTATTTTTTTATATTTTTATTAAAAAGATAATTATTATAAATTGAGATAATTGTTAAATTAATTAATTAATAAGTTAATAATTACTATAATAGGATGACCGTTATCCCTTCGGTACACCGAATAGAGATTTACAGAGAAATGTCGAAACTAGTGAGAATAAATATTCGAATGACCGGGTAGAGATCGGTAAACCGGGACCCCCGAACGACCTGTCGAGGTGGTATTTGTAAGTCGGGATGTTTTACCACTGGAGGATTTTGGATCTTAAAAATTGTTGGATCTGGAATTTTTTTGAATCTTCATCACTTGCAAAAAAACTCATTGTAATCCGACCCGTTACCACCGAAAACTCAATTTGACAAAAAAAAATTAAAAAAACGGGAGGCGTCTTAGCCAGACGCCTCCACCATGGTCGAGACTTCCTAGCCAGACGCCTCCACGATGGTACAAACGTCTTAGTTAGACGCCCGAGTCGGAAAAAAAATCCGTCTTCATTAACTCGCTTGATCTAGATGCTTCGCCAGACATTTTCGTGATGTTGGTTATTAGGAATGTGAGTAAAACTGAGTCAAACACATTGCTTAAAGACACGAGACGAAATGTGTATTAATTGATTTGTTAATGGTAAAAATGTCATTTTTGGGCGATTTAAGTAGTTTTTTGGCGACGAATAGTAATTCCAACGTGGATTTTTGTTCGTTTTTATATTAATTTTTTTTAATTTAGTATTAAAAAAAGTCATGTCAACAGAGTTTAACGCAGGCAAGTTAAATGGTTGGCTTATCATGATTTGTTTTCCGTGTTGTTGGGAAGATTAAGGATGTTATCGTACGCTTATCTTTGTGCTTATATGTAGGTGAACTGCATTTTTAATTAAAAGTTAAAAAAATCTTTTAGGTTGGGATTTTTCTTAAGGCTTGACAGGATGAAAGGCCACTCTATTTGCCGTCTTTGACTGTCACTGCACTCCCACAAAGATTTGACGTCGAAGTTGTTAGAACCCAAACCCTCGTTAGGGTTAAGTTTGGATTAAGGAGGATTAGAGTTGGCTTTGCATGGGGAAGGGGAAGGAGGCGAGCACTGTGCGCGTGAGGAGAGGGTGATGGGTTGTGCGTAGGGCACTGTAGCAAGGAGATTGGTTATATTGCGTTTTCTCTCTCTTCCTCTCTCATTTCTCATTTCACTTCTACCCTCATTCGTTCTTCTCCTTCTTGCGACCAGAGGGTGATCGGGAGCTTCCAGCGGCGTGAGGCGTGCGGAGGACGTGCGCGAGGAGGTCACCGGAGGCAACGAGCGCGAGCGGAGCTCCGGCGGTTGCGTTGTCTTCTTCGAGGTATGCCGCTCTCTAGTGTGGTTTTGTTGTTGACACTCATGAGAGGGTTGTGTTGGTCGGACGGGGAGGTCGGAGGCCTCCTCGGGGATGTTTTCCGTGGAAAACCTCGGCTGGCGCGAGGTTGGAGACGACCAACGGTCGACCGGTTCCTTCGGGCGGTCGACCGAATATAGTGTTTTTGCCCGACTTTAACCTTCACCGGTCGAACGATGCCTTGGGGCGGTCGACCGGTAGTGCATTATTGCTGGTGAGTTGGGATTTTTTTCTGCCTGTTGTCGGTCGACCGGTCCTTGTTGTGTTCGACCGGAACTTAAGTGTACTGGATTATATTGCATGTTTGTTCGACCGATTGTATGTTGCGTTCGACCGATTATATGACTTAGAATAATAGGTTGACCCTGTCTGTTTTCGGTCGACCGAGACCCCTGAGTCGGTCGACTGATAGAATTGAATTTAGTGTTGACCAGACTCCGGATTTTGACCTCGTTCGGTCGACCGGTTTTAGACCTTTGTTCGACCGTTGGGGGTTCTGTTTGAGCGCAGCGGTAGACCGTTTTAGGAGTACGGTCGACCGATTCCTTTCTGGAACCGGTCGACCGAATCACCTCTTCCGGTCGACCGTTTGGGCCCAGTACAGAATTCCTGGTTCCCTTTTTGAACGTCAACTTTGTCCACGGAAACCCGTGTCCTCGCCTTGTGCGTGAGCCGGGAGGTGACGGTGGGCGCGTGATGCGTGCCTGCCCAGGGACCGCCGTTGGGAAGAGTGTGGGTGTTCGGGACGCGTCACCTCCATGTGTGGACCGTGACTTTTGAAATGATTGTTGGCACTTTGTAGTATAGCAGGCCTGAGGGATCGCGGATCCCAGTGTTGATGTTGTGCGGGCACGCAACTGGCGTTGGGTGAGGTGACTACCGGCCCACGGGCTACGGAGGTCGCTGCCCTGCTTTTATAGCGGCGCGGTTGGTGTTCGCGGCTCGAGGAGCCCGATGACCTGGCAGACTTCGGTCTGGATCTGTCCGATGCTGTGCCGGACTGTTGTGTTGGACCACCGATGCTGTGCCTGTGATGCCGCCGAGGTTGTGCCGGCGATGATGATTGTTGGGCCGAGGCTGTGCCGGCTATGTTGTTTTCCTCGGCTGGGCACCTACCGAGATGATGTTGTTATACCTTCCGGGCGACGGCCCCGTTGGTCCCTGTGGCCCCGACCACTGAGATTTACAGATCTGTTTCTATCGGCGCGCAGGCGTGACAGAGGCTCCCTGCCGAACCCTTGAGTAGTGTAGCTGCGTGTGGGGGGT
This sequence comes from Triglochin maritima, assembly GCA_963682175.1. Taxonomy (NCBI): domain Eukaryota; kingdom Viridiplantae; phylum Streptophyta; class Magnoliopsida; order Alismatales; family Juncaginaceae; genus Triglochin; species Triglochin maritima. The sequence continues at coordinate 49,559,366 of OY821774.1, read as the reverse complement.
GCGATGTCGCGTGCTGTAAGGCTGCATGTGCCTGCAGTAGGTCTCCTCGGGAGACTCGTTGTTGATTGTCGGACTGATGTCCCGTTTTACCCTTCGGGGGAACTGTTTTCCATTTCCGTTGATGCCATGACATGCTACTAGTATGATAGGTTCATTATGTGATGCATGCATATAGGTGAGTTGGCGTACGGGGTTTCCTTCTGGAAACTCAGGCATTGTTGTTGCATCTTTTTCAGGATCGCAGTAGGTCCGGGTGGGTGGTGACCGAGGACGGAGCGCTTTGGAGTCGGATCCTCTTCGGCAGTTGCTAGACCGTACGACTACTTGTATTCTATTCCATTGTATCAGTATTGTAGTTGTATTTCTTTTGAAAAACTCCTTGTATTTTGGGTGCACCCGGATTTATATATTTATATATTAGTGACGTTCCCGCGTGAGTTGTCTGTTATGTTGGTTATTTGAAATTTTAAATCTTCCGCTGTTTCGGGACGTTACAACTTCGAAGTGTAGTTACGATGGACACCTCAAAAACACAGAGGTAATGGAGTTTTGATGGGCTCACAATTAGTTGTTATAAATTAGCCACCAATCAAACCGAGACCGTGAAATTGAAATAACAAACATATATTGAAGTCCAAGTATAAACAACGATGGCATCACAAAGATAAAAAGACAGAAAACAAACGGTAAGACTGTAAGATAAAACACTACTACTAGATATGTCTACATATTAGTTGATAATATCACACGTATATGTATATTTTCTTATGGCTTCTCGGGGAGTTCAGGCAAATGTGGGAGCTCGACCTTCGGAATGGCAGGCGTCTCCGGCATATGTGGCAACTCCGGCTTTGGGATTTCCGGGATCTTAGGCAATGTTGGCAACTCCGCTTTCGGCAGCACTGGAACTTCAGGCAATTGTGGTAGCTCTGGTTTTGGGAGTTCAGGCAAAGGTGGCAACTCAACCTTCGGGATGGCGGGCATCTCCGGTATATGTGGCAACTCGGGCTTTGGGATTTCCGGGATTTTAGGCAATGTTGGCAACTCCGCTTTCGGCAGCACTGGAACTTCAGGCAATTGTGGTAGCTCTGGTTTTGGGAGTTCAGGCAAAGGTGGCAACTCAACCTTCGGGATGGCGGGCATCTCCGGTATATGTGGCAACTCGGGCTTTGGGATTTCCGGGATTTTAGGCAATGTTGGCAACTCCGCTTTCGGCAGCACTGGAACTTCAGGCAATTGTGGTAGCTCTGGTTTTGGTAGTTCAGGAACTTCAGGTATGGGAGGGAACTCTAGCTTAGGTAGGTGTGGGATTTCTGGAAGTGGTGGCAACTCTGGCTTCGGTAGGACTGGTTCTTCTAGTAGTACACGAGCAGTGGTCGATATAGCGAGAGCGAGAGCCAACGTAAGACACAAGAAGAAATTAGTGGAATTGGAAGCCATGATGGTTGTGTATGTGACTTGTGGACCTTGAGTTGATGAATGTGGGAGTTATATATAGGTGTTAGGAGGGAGGGAGGGAGGGAGATATATGAGAGGTTTATAGTATGATAAGAATGGATATTTTGAATTTTAGCAAGTAGTTGGTTTCTCTTGTGTTTTTTCCTTGATGTTGTTGGGAAAATAGAGGGGGCTGTTGTGTAGGCTGTGTGTTAGCTCACCTTCTTTGTTTACTTGCTGCATATGGTTGTTACGTAAGTTGTCCTTTTCTTTTGAAAGTGTATACATGCCTTAAGAAATATTGGGTTGGATTTGTTTTAAGGAAGAACACTTGTTTGCCTTTTCTCTTGCCGAAATAAAAAAATTAACAAAGATTGGATCATAATAGTACTGGTTCACATTAAGACCCGAATAGGCCCATATCATTATATGGGCTTGGAAGTAAATAACTAAATATAGACTTACACTTCAAAAACGAATAATCCCACATCGCTTGTGTGTGTTTCTCTTCTTTATTCATATATTTAAAACATCTACCACTGTTGTCTCTTCGGAGACATCTGATAAAATTGGAACGATACAGAGAAGATTAGCATGGCCCCTGCGCAAGGATGACACGCACAAATCGAGAAATGGTCCAAATTTTTTTGCCTATTTTTTAACCTCCTCCATCTGTTACCAAACCCTAATCTGCTCCGGTGACGGGTTCTGTAAAGGTCTACTTCTGATCCTTTCTTATGCTGCTCTGAGTCTCTGACGTTTGATGGCGATTCAACGAAAATGGAACTAAACATGTTTTCTCCCCTTCCTAAGAGCATCACAGCTTAGCTTCAACGTGGTTACATGCTGGTAGTTGTGGATTTTAAATTGTTAGTTCCAGTTCATTGAATTTTTTGTGTAACAAAATTTTCTGGAGTTGATCATCCTTTTTGAATGTTAAAGGCTTTGGAATAGGTGTCAAGTACATCAATTGTCAAGCATTTCAACCAAATTTCGTCATGTAATCAAACTTGCCTTGTGTCGTCATCTTCTTTTGTTGTGGAATTATTTAATAATGCTTCATATTCTTGGGGTCTAAAATATCATTACACAAGACTTCGATTTATCCATGTCTTTTTTTTGTAATTAAAGTTTCTTTGTCATCTATATGATGAATCAAGTTAACTGGTTGTTTATTATGTAATTCTCTTTTGTTCGTTGCTTACTGTTCTTGATACGATTTCCTGGTGTGTGTTTTTCACTTGCAGGTATTATTGCCTCTTCGCACCGTTGACTCTGCCCGTACTTGTTTTGGGCGTTTATTTTTATTGGTCGGCATGAAACTCTTCAAGCATGCATAGATAATTCACAGGCCGATCTTCGAAAGGATTCATGGCATCTTCATGAGAATCAGGTGCATCAGAATGACTTCAGTTTGGAGCATAATGAAATTAACAGATAGTTGTTACGAATGTTGTTATCACAATAGTTCTGTTCACCAGCGCGTTAAGACTCTTGAAGAAGCAGGAGCACTTTATGTTTCTTCTTGATGTCAAATTCTGCATTCTGGATTATGAATATCTGACCATGTGGTACAGGGCATAGCTTGTCAATTAAGATCAAAGACTTGTGTTTGTTGACGGTGTTCATTCACCAACGGGAGCCCAACTCTTAGGGGACTGTTTGGGAGAATTTCCTTCAGGCTTCTTGGAATAATATGCTTCCATGTTTTTGTCCTCGCAAGCTTAGAAGCTGTCATTTCTATCGGCGTTCATCCACTCAACAAGAATTAAGGCAAAAACATCCAAATTGAGATCTCGTTTCAAAATTTGCCTGTTGTTTTACTTGAACCTACATTTTATGTGATTTGAACTATGAACATCTTTCTATTGTGAATGTCACAATTACTTCTCATATGGAATTTTAGCGTATGTATCATTTTATCCTTGTCAACATAGGCATACTCTTCTATCAATGTAAGTTACATCTATGCTTGTGATTTTGAATTATTTGAAAAGAACTTCGATGCTAGTTTGTATGCTGGGCTAAGTTTATCCTCATTATTGTGAATTTTAAGGGGGACATGCTAATACTATCTGGTTCTTTGTTTGATTTTGTTATCTTAGCAGGGTGTCTCAGCCGTTTGAGTTTTATATACTGCTCAGCAAATCAAACTTAAATGTGTTGCATTCTGAAGAAAAGGAAGATGTTTCACCAGTTGATCCATGCCCCATCATGAAGATAATATATAAGATATTGATGAACATGTTTCATCTTTCATCTGATTACAAATCTCATAAGGGTTCCTTCTAGGGCCTGAATCCTGATAATGTTTTTTTATCTATAATTGATATTCTTGCATCAAAGTGTCACTAATTAGCTTCCTACCTAAATTTGCTTGAAACCTGTTGTTTCTACACTTTGAACTTGATATCTTCTCTTTCTGATTCATATGCTGCTTTTTTTATTGCAGCGTTGTTTTCTACATGCTGTGATGAAACACTGAATTATCTCCACGATCGCATTGAAATTGCTCAAATCAGTGGTTTCTACAGGTCCTTAGCTGCTCGCACAACGGTGAATCTACAGTTACTGCAAGAATTATCTGTACACTGAATTGGCAAGGATGTTCCTGATCATTTTGGTAGATCCTTGTTTCTTGTATTTGTTTAAGCTATTGATGATATATTACTGCCTCGAGTAGCCATTACTCAAATTTCACTTGGGGATTCTTTCTAGCTTTCTGCTTTTTACAATTGAATGATTTGAGATTGAATTAACATGTTCAGTCTTCTTCCCCCACTCCTTGAGTTATATATTTGCTTTGTTGTTGCGAATATTTTGGACAAGTGGATTAGATACATATCGAATGCGGATCAGTTTATCTATTTGCATACTGCATATAAAAATGTTGATAACAGTACTTGCAGCTAATGAGATGCAAGAATAGCTGAAACTTGGAATGCATGTAGTGGGTAAATAAACCTTGAGAGTTTTTCGGGTTTTTTTTATAGTTTTGTTTATAGACCATTTGATATTCGAAAAATTCAGAGAGCCAAAGTCTTTAGTCTTCTCAAGTTCGTGAGAGGTGGAAGTCTTTGAGGTTGTCAATGACTCAATGTAGCTATGCTAGTTCAAGTCCAACATGATATAAATTTCGTTCAGGTTAAATTTAGTATCCAATAAACCAATGAACTCTGATGAGCTTATTCATCTTGAATCTTGATTATGTTCGATATTGTGAAATAAAAAAATAATGTCTGGATATAGCTTCAGTCTTTTTGGACTGAAATAAGAAATTTCGTTCGTGGTTATATTCATGTTGTCATATAAAAATTAGTGAGTTCATTGCCGAAATTAAATTTAGATTGGATTTGGAGAATGAAATCGAACAGTTCAACGGTCACTAACAAAAAAAAGTTTGGATAAAAAATCAATTGCGGATTAAAAGAGTGATTATGGATAAATCATGAGGATTCGTTGGAATAAAAAACGACTTCTTGGTTGGCTTCGAATGCGTCCAAATTTCAAAACGGCCTCCCAACACGCGATAAAAGATGGCGTATTCTGATTGGCTGAGGCTCTGCAGGTACGAGCTTTACAAACCGTCTGCACACTGCAGTCGGTCAGCGCAAGGAATAAAGTAAAAGAATTTTGAAACTAAAAAAAAGTTCCTTAATATTTCATATTTTCCTTATTTGTTAATTTTACAAAAGAATAAGTAAGAGGCAATTTTTTTGATATACTTACTAATGGAGTCTGGTTGGGTTGGGCGTGTTGGTTCCTATCTGTTGGATTTATACTAAGTCAATTTGGATATGTGATTATGGCACGTGTGTTAGAATAGTGTCACATTAAAAAATAAAAAATAAAAATCCAGTTAAACTGATAGCCCACCAGGGTTTTGTTGGTGGGTAAAGTGAGGCCTTACCAACACCGTTTTGGCTCCGCGAAGGAGAAGAATGGTTTCGTCGTGACGTTCGGATCGTCTCGAGATTTTGTTCGGGAAAGTTTGTGGTTTTTTCTGTCTCACACTGAAGAGGTTGTCATGGCTTACAATGGCTACATTTCTAATCCATAAACTCTTTCGCGTTCGAATCGACGACATTTTGGTTCATTTTTGTTATAGCAAGTTTTCGTTATTCTTGTAAACTCAGATTTGAAATCCACAAACTTACAAGTCTTTTCGATCTGAAACAAAGCAGACATTGCAGGCTGTGATGGGGTTTGTGAGTCTGGTGATGGCATTTTTAGCCAAATATGCTGTCTTCAGCAACCAAACGGATGACCTCCCTACTTTCAACATATATTTGGAGGTCAATTCGGTTGTGGGTCTTGTCGTGATGTTTGATCTCTGGTTGTTGGTTCAGCTTGTTTTTCTGGGTCCCTTAACTAAGGCGGATGTAAAACGGATATTAGAGCTTTCGTTGCTCGAGATGAGGGATACGCCGTTTATTCTCCTGATTTTCGCGAGGAATCTATCCGTTAGTTTTCTTGGAATGATTACCGCTCTGCTGTTAATCAAAATGTTGCACTGTCTACTTCAGAAGAGGGTTGAGGATACTGAGAGAATATTGGTCACAATGGGAATTAACATCCGCATGTTCTCATTTATGGGATTCCTTCTTTGTATCGATTGCATCCTCACGTACATTACGGTAAAACCTATGGTTGATACTTGGCAAGTCTCACCGATGCTCTACTTTTGTTTCGAGTAAGTCGCCCTTTTCATAAGTTCTTAGTCTGGTTTCAGTTCCAGTTACCATAAATAATTTTTTTTAGTGTGTATTGTATGTAAGTTTGTATGACCCTTTCCGAAAGATTCTTTTGCGTTGGTCTATATCTGGTATTGCTTTGATGTACTAGATTTTCAAATTAATCTCATATTCATTTGCAGGTACATGATACTTGCCATAGCAGCAATATCATCACTCACACAGTATGCTCTCCATGTAAAAGATATGCAAATAGATGTGCTATGGGAGAACAAGGCTGCTTATATCTTCTATACGAAACTAATCTTGGATTGGATTCACTTGTCTATGTTTGCCTTATTCTGCGCAGCACTATTTTAGTAAGTAATTCTTCTCTTTGGGCTTTTATTTTGCTAAAAGTAGTATCCAAAAATTTCAGACTCGTAGTTCAAAGTTCAAACTTTGAAGGATTGAAATATTTCTGTTGAAACTATGGTTTCAAAAAAAAAGGTTGTCCCTCTGACATTCAGACAGCAGCGACTGACAACAAACTTGAAAATTTGCTTTTGGGATCATCACTACGGACCTCTTCACACTCACAGCTACTAGGACGTTTCTTGAGTTAGGTTTTCTCTATTATAAAAAAAATTCTATGTTCTAGCTCAAGTATCCTTAAGTTTTGTAGGACCACTTTTATTTGTTCCTTTTATCCCTTCATTTTGAAGAAATTGCTCCTAGTAGACTACACGAGTCTTTACTTGGCCATGATTTGAAGTGAGAGTAAATAACTTACCCTCTTACTTTCTTACTTAAGTAGCGAATGATGCTTACAGGGATACGATTCAAATCAGCGACTTAGACGGGCAACTCTAATGGTTGTAATCCTAAATTACTTTGAGTAGATTAAATAAACTAAAACTTGGAGGTGACACTATTGCTGCCATTTCCCTTAAATGTAAAGAATAATGATCAAAAGAGAAGATTATAAGGTATAGAAAGAGAGAAGTGTACAATGAAAAAATATTAAATCTTATTTGGTTTCCTTTCTAGGGATCCAATATATGAAACATTGTTCTTTTGCTGGCCTGACATTAGTTTTCATTTTTCAGTTTCTACAGGGTGCCAGTACTTTGGGGTTTGAATTTGCTCCTGTGTTTAAGAAATTTGAAGGATCATGTTACAGATTATATTCAGTCTCACAGGGCCACTTCTAAAATCAACAAGAACTTCTTAGATGCAAGTACCGATGAGCTTAACTTGTGGGTATTCAATCAGCCATGTCTCTCTAACCTCACATGTATAATTTCAACATTTCTTGATAATGATAAACTCGTGTTTCATCATGCAGGAGAGATAAATTTTGTGTTATCTGCCTAAGGGAGATGGTGAAGGCAAAGAATTTGCACTGTGGCCACATATTTCATTTGAACTGTTTGATTTCGTGGTTTGAAACATGCTGTACTTGTCCAATTTGTCATGAACAACTTTTCTGATGCAAGTAAACGTGGAAAAACATCAATAAATCGCTAGTTTGGTACGTTTTACCAAATTTTGTTATGTAGATACGTATTAATTTGTGTCAGGTTTCCTATCTTATCTATGTTTACTATGTAATATGTTAGAGTTATTAGTTGTGGTGTAATTGGGTTTTTGTTATTGGGTTGTGTGGTGGTGAGGATTTTATTTTTATTTTTACCGCAAGTGCACGGCGTCTATGAAGACGTGGCAAGTACGGGTCGAACACAAGGAGGGAGAGATTTCGTTGTTAGTGTGATTTCGATTGAGGGGAAGAAGGGAGAAGAAATAAGTTGGGTTTTTGGTATTTTTTGATTTAATTATCTAAAGTACGAAACAAAAGCAATTAGAACTAAAACAAGAAATAAGAAGAGAATTCCGTTTGGTGGAGGTTTAGAGTTAAGGTTTAGATTAGAGAACTTAGAAACTTATAATAAATCATGTTTAATTATGAAGTATTACAAGATAAATGATTTAACATAAACTCAAGTAATCAAAATACTAATCACGAACTTAGAATAATAACATTCATTCATCTTCTCTAACCCTAAATCCGTCACCTCCACCCTTCGGAAAGAGTTAGAAACTCATGGAGGGAGGAAGAAGAAGGTGTCCTTGAGACATTAAAAGAAAAGAGAAACAAAACAAAATAAAACAGAAATTTATTACTAATGATCCAAGACCAAAGGTTCAAAGATGTGTTACATTCGTCCTACAGGGCTATTTATAGCCGATACAGGGGATACCAATACATAAAAGGATAGTACACGCGTCGACCCGACACTGGACGAAAATCGGGCACACAGATCACCTCTGGTGCGGCGAAATCGCCGCACAATGCATGGGAGGTGCGGCTAATTCGCCGCCCAGGTTGATGGGATCGGGTCCGGATTTCTGCGGTGCGTTTATGGCATGATTTGATCTTTATTTGCGCGTCTGGATGATTTGTTTCCATTCTTTTGAGCTCCGGATTAATTTCTTCCATTGTTGGAGATTTATATTTGATTTTTCTTTTGACTTTCTCCACACAATAACTTGGTCCTTTTATTTTGCAATTAGGTCCTTGGTATTTTGCAATTAAGTCCTTGACCTTTTTGTAATTAGCTCCTTGAATGCTTTTATGCTTGGATGCATTTCTATTTGAAACCCGATAAACTTGAACTCGGTCTTTATGATAGAAATGAATCTTTTGCACGCGTTTATGCTCGGAATGTGGGTAATTTGCATCCAGGTCCCTGTATTCTGTAAATACGACTAAACACATACCTTAGTAGCATTTATTGATATAAAAGTAATCTAAATGAAAGGCATATGATGCAATGTATGCAATGCATCAAATACCCCCACACCTAGATTTTGCTAGTCGCTAGCAAAGCAGAATATAAGAAAATGAAAGCAAGGAAATCCTAACTCACTTTCGTAGGAATCACGGTTGCACTTAGCATGTGCAACAAGCCTTTAAACCTCCAAGTTGCCTTAGAGGACGAGTTTTGTCTCGTGAGGGTTTTCAGCTGACACACCCACAAAGTCTTAATTCAACATTCCATTAATAGCTCTCAATATTTTTACCTCAACCTTATACATCTCACTTAGAATTCTTGCATGCTCATTATACAATTCTAACTTATAAAAAGTTTGACTTGGTCTTTATTCCTCCAACATTCACACCACTAACCCTTCTACACATGTTTATCACTTGAATTATTTTGCACGCCTCCTCTGGTGGTGAAGTATCATTTGGATCAACCATGGCATGGATCATTCTTTTAGCTTTGGGCCTTGAGTATCTTAAAGTATTTTTTTTTCTTTTTCCGTGATTCAACACATTTGCTTTGACACTTATACCCTTTTTGCATTCGTGTAGCGAGTTTGGTCGATAATCCCGAGCTGGAAGACTCAAGTTACCGGGTTTTAAGATACCCCTACGGACCAGTGACTCAAAGGCTTGGGCTTTTGTACTCATTTTGCAAAATGTGTTTTCCTCACTTTATTTTTTTATTTTATTTTACTTTTATTTTCCTCAAGGCTTAATTGCTATTAGAAGTCCACACTTCCCGGTATATTTTCCTCAACCTCTGCTTTTTATCAACCACTTCAAAGATTTGATTCATCCAATTTAAGTGCATACATGTCTTACAAGGGTCATGGGTTATTTCTTTGGAACTTAGATTTATGTCATAATTTCTACAAGCAGAACTATATAATAAGGAACAAAAACTTAATGCAATTTGTACACGGGTTTTGGCAGTTCAATCTTAAGCTATGTCATAGAATATTGAATATATATATATATATATATTAAAATAAAGCAGAACAGAAAATCAAATAGATAGATATGTACATATATAAACACCCCCCCACACCTAAATCATGCATTGTCCTCAATGTATGCACAGATACAATAAATGCACTTATTACCTGCGTCGGTTTGCGGTAGAGGGGTTGAGTTTGCTCAAAGTCAATCATAATCAGAACTTGATTGAATGACACCATGTTGGTGCATGTATCCAGTTGAATTGTTCCCCATGTTGACTTGAGGAAAAGATTCCACTCTTCTCACTTGAATTGGTTCGCTTGTTTGCTCGAGTGATGGTGGTTGGGTAAATGAATTACTCCCTTTTTTCTTACATCCTTTTTGCTTATGTGATGATTTATTTGATTCAGAAATCTGATAAATACGTGCTCTCATCACAACATCACTTTGGCTGCATATTATTTCTGGCTCATTATCAATATGGAAGATATTAAATTCTGCTTTTAAGTTCCCGAAAGATAATTGCATGAGCCCATTTCGACAGTTTATTAATGCTTCCGAAGTGGCTAAAAAGGGTCTACCTAAAATTACAGGGATTTGTCGATTAGGATTTACAACAGGTTCAGTATCAAGTACGACAAAATCCACTGGATAAATGAAGTCACCAACCTTAATCAAAACGTCCTCTACTATACCTCTCGGTTTCTTAACAGAACAATCAGCGAATTGGAGGGTTGTCCTAGTGGGTTTCAGTGGACCAAGGTTGAGTTGCTCGTAGACAGAAAATGGGAGTAAGTTAACGCTTGCACCTAGGTCTAGAAGGGCTTTATTGATAAACGTATCTCCTATTGAACATGAAATTGTGGGACACCCCGGGTCCTTATATTTTATAGGAGATGTGTTGGAAAGAATTGAGCATATGTTTGCAGTTAAGAATGCCTTCTTTGGTACATTCGTTTTTCTCTTCTTAGTGCACAAATCTTTTAAGAATTTAGCATAAGCAGGTATTTGTTGAATCATGTCTAAGAGTGGAATGTTTACCTTAACTTGCTTAAATACTTCCAAGATTTTCTCTATTTGTGCACTAGAGTTCTTTTTGAGTCTATTGGGAAATGAGGCTTTAGGCACATAGACTCGCTCAGGTTCAGGTTGAGCTACAGGTTCAGGTTGGGTAGGTGGATTGGGCTTTTCAATTTGGACGTCGGGTTCAATGGTCAAGTCATATGTGGGTGCTTGATGGCTAGATTGATTAGTCATTCTAGGGTTTACCACATTATTGTCAATTTGTCTTCCGGACCGTAATGATACTACAACATTGATTTGTTGGAACGGTCCTTCCTCATTAACCATTTGAACCGGTCTAGGGTTGTTATTTCCTGAAGGTGGTTGATAAGATTGATATTGATTATTAGTTCTTGGGTTCACCTCAGGTTGACTTGGAAATTGGCCCTTTTCTCTTTCACCTATTATCTGTGCTAATTGGCTGACCTGTGTCTCTAGCCTTTGGAATGATTGGTTGGTTGTTTGTATAAAAGTTGTCATTAAATTTTCTAATTTTGTCAACCTAACCTCATGATTTCCATTATTACCCCCAGATGATGTATTATTTTGGTTATATGGGGTTGGTTGTTGTCTAGGAGGTTGTCCTTGTTGGGTCCATGAAAAATTGGGATGATTACGCCAACCTGGGTTATAGGTTGATGCGTAAGGATCATTTCTAGAATTGTTAAATGTGGCGTTAACATGTTTCAGGTCCACACAGTCCTCCATTAAATGACCAGTCTGACCACATCTAGAGCAGGGGATAGACAAGGGTTGATTCATTCGGGGTTGATTTTGTAGCTCTAGACTTTCCATTCTACGCATTAGGGTAGCTAGTTTTGTCTCAGCCGCTATGTTGGAGTCTACAGCTAAGACACCTGGTCGGGGTTGACTCGCTATTCTAGATCCAATACTCGGGTTGATGGGTGTTCTAGCATTGTCCCATTGCATACTATTTTCGGCTAAATCCTCAAGAAAAGTCCAGGCATCATTTTCATTTTTGGACATGAAGTTCCCTTGACTCACAGATTCTAGCATAACTCTAGATGTGGGTGTCAATCCCTCATAAATAATTTGACATAATTGCCACTTCGGAATTCCGTGATGAGGGCATTGGGTCAAGACACTCTTAAATCTCTCAAGATAGGAATAGAACGGCTCGCTCTCAGACTGAACGAATGCAACAATTTCATTCCTAATCTTCATAGTCTTATGGTTGGGGAAATATTTTTTTAGGAAAACTTGAACAAATTCGGCCCAACTTCTAATAGATCTTTCGGCTAGACTATATAGCCATTTCTTAGCGTCGTCTTTCAGTGCTAGAGGCACGAATTTCAGACGCACTGCCTCTTCAGGGATATGCTGGTATTGCATAAGAGAGCAGATTTCTTCAAATTCTCTAAGGAAGAGATATGGGTCTTCCCTAGAGGTGAACTTAGGCAACATACTTATGTATTGTGCCTTAAGTTCGAAGTCGCGACCCGGTATGGTGGGCATGACGATGCACGATGGCTGAGCAGCCATCGTTGGGTAGCACCGATCCCTCAAAGTTATAGGTTGCGCAACAGGCGGGTCCACTACGTTCTCACCCATTAGATCCGGGTGAGGTGGTGCAATAGATGGGTTGGGGTTAAGCTCTAGACTGGAATCCAGATGAACTCGTGAGAGTCGATTGCTTAAATCCCGCACCCAAATCTGAGTGCACCGGTTTGAATTAATTTTTGAATTTGAATTCGAAATTTAAATTTCAAATTCAACTCCAAGAATCAATTACTCTTTTTTTTTTGAATTTTTGAATTTTAAATTTTTTTTTGTTTTTTTTTTATTTTTTTAAAAGGAAACAAACAATAGAAATGTAAGGATGAGAAGGGAAAGAAGACTCAGACGAGAAGAGAAACTTAACTCTAAAGGATAAAAATTAGGGTTGGTCAGAAATTTCCTGAACAAGCACGGTCAAAACAATCCTAGACCTAGTGTCACTTAGATCTAGACGACTCCTAACTGGTTGAGTCGAATTGATTTGCTTGATTCACCTCCCTCACCAATCAAACCAAGTTGGCCAGTTAGTGTATAGCTAGTGGGGGCGCTTCCGACAGAGTCGGTGCCAATTAGACAACCACGTCGCTTGAAAGACTTTCGTCGACACAAAAACACTTTCTAGACACCAAATTAAATTCAATTAGCTTCAGGTCATAGCAAGTCAAACCAATCTCCTCCTTAATTGAGTCTGAGTCCTTAGGGGCCAATGTCTAATTGATTTTAAATTTTAGGCTTAGGCGACACTTCAGGATTGTGGTTTGTGGGCTACGGGAGGGTGATGAAATCTCCACCGTATCTTTTCCTACGGAGTTGCCCTTAAGATAGTTTAACTTAAATCTAGCAAAGATAGTCAAACAATGGTCTTTTTAATGGGGGCAATTGCAAGGTTGTATGCAACTAAATTATATGCTCTAATGCAATCGATAAAAACCTCGATACGTACCTTGCCTGCAGCAATCTTCAACAAGTATTAATTTGCAAGAATTTAGCAAGAATAATGCAAGCAAAACATTATATGATGCATGCACTAAGGTCTTTCTAATTTTGCCAATTTTAGGTCAGAGTTGAATTATTGCCAATTATGGAATTGTAACCCTAACACGTGCAATTCTACGAAAGGAAACTTTTCAACTATTCAGATTTTACGAGAAAGGCAAGAAAAGTTACCTCCGCAATGCTCAGTCGGGTTCGCCGCCCGCTCTCGGAGATTCCAGTAGCTCAATGCGACCACCCAGAGATGCCGACGACGCCCCAGAAATTTGAAGACCAGAACCCACACTGGTGCGGCGATTCCGCCGCAAGTCACCTTGTAGATGCGGCGATTCCGCCGCCCAAGTGTCTCAGAAAGCTCTCGGATTTCGCCGCGCGCTCTGTTGTCTCCTGCTACACAAATTAAAATACTTAGATCGCGCACAGGGTAGACAGGATAAAATCGAAAACACAAAAACACAAAATCTGCGTCGCCTCCCCGGCAACGGCGCCAAAAACTTGGTGAGGATTTTATTTTTATTTTTACCGCAAGTGCACGACGTCTATGAAGACGTGGCAAGTACGGGTCGAACACAAGGAGGGAGAGATTTCGTTGTTAGTGTGATTTCGATTGAGGGGAAGAAGGGAGAAGAAATAAGTTGGGTTTTTGGTATTTTTTGATTTAATTATCTAAAGTACGAAACAAAAGCAATTAGAACTAAAACAAGAAATAAGAAGAGAATTCCGTTTGGTGGAGGTTTAGAGTTAAGGTTTAGATTAGAGAACTTAGAAACTTATAATAAATCATGTTTAGTTATGAAGTATTACAAGATAAATGATTTAACATAAACTCAAGTAATCAAAATACTAATCACGAACTTAGAATAATAACATTCATTCATCTTCTCTAACCCTAAATCCGTCACCTCCACCCTTCGGAAAGAGTTAGAAACTCATGGAGGGAGGAAGAAGAAGGGGTCCTTGAGACATTAAAAGAAAAGAGAAACAAAACAAAATAAAACAGAAATTTATTACTAATGATCCAAGACCAAAGGTTCAAAGATGTGTTACATTCGTCCTACAGGGCTATTTATAGCCGATACAGGGGATACCAATACATAAAAGGATAGTACACGCGTCGACCCGACACTGGACGAAAATCGGGCACACAGATCACCTCTGGTGCGGCGAAATCGCCGCACAATGCATGGGAGGTGCGGCTAATTCGCCGCCCAGGTTGATGGGATCGGGTCCGGATTTCTGCGGTGCGTTTATGGCATGATTTGATCTTTATTTGCGCGTCTGGATGATTTGTTTCCATTCTTTTGAGCTCCGGATTAATTTCTTCCATTGTTGGAGATTTATATTTGATTTTTCTTTTGACTTTCTCCACACAATAACTTGGTCCTTTTATTTTGCAATTAGGTCCTTGGTATTTTGCAATTAAGTCCTTGACCTTTTTGTAATTAGCTCCTTGAATGCTTTTATGCTTGGATGCATTTCTATTTGAAACCCGATAAACTTGAACTCGGTCTTTATGATAGAAATGAATCTTTTGCACGCGTTTATGCTCGGAATGTGGGTAATTTGCATCCAGGTCCCTGTATTCTGTAAATACGACTAAACACATACCTTAGTAGCATTTATTGATATAAAAGTAATCTAAATGAAAGGCATATGATGCAATGTATGCAATGCATCAAATACCCCCACACCTAGATTTTGCTAGTCGCTAGCAAAGCAGAATATAAGAAAATGAAAGCAAGGAAATCCTAACTCACTTTCGTAGGAATCACGGTTGCACTTAGCATGTGCAACAAGCCTTTAAACCTCCAAGTTGCCTTAGAGGACGAGTTTTGTCTCGTGAGGGTTTTCAGCTGACACACCCACAAAGTCTTAATTCAACATTCCATTAATAGCTCTCAATATTTTTACCTCAACCTTATACATCTCACTTAGAATTCTTGCATGCTCATTATACAATTCTAACTTATAAAAAGTTTGACTTGGTCTTTATTCCTCCAACATTCACACCACTAACCCTTCTACACATGTTTATCACTTGAATTATTTTGCACGCCTCCTCTGGTGGTGAAGTATCATTTGGATCAACCATGGCATGGATCATTCTTTTAGCTTTGGGCCTTGAGTATCTTAAAGTATTTTTTTTTCTTTTTCCGTGATTCAACACATTTGCTTTGACACTTATACCCTTTTTGCATTCGTGTAGCGAGTTTGGTCGATAATCCCGAGCTGGAAGACTCAAGTTACCGGGTTTTAAGATACCCCTACGGACCAGTGACTCAAAGGCTTGGGCTTTTGTACTCATTTTGCAAAATGTGTTTTCCTCACTTTATTTTTTTATTTTATTTTACTTTTATTTTCCTCAAGGCTTAATTGCTATTAGAAGTCCACACTTCCCGGTATATTTTCCTCAACCTCTGCTTTTTATCAACCACTTCAAAGATTTGATTCATCCAATTTAAGTGCATACATGTCTTACAAGGGTCATGGGTTATTTCTTTGGAACTTAGATTTATGTCATAATTTCTACAAGCAGAACTATATAATAAGGAACAAAAACTTAATGCAATTTGTACACGGGTTTTGGCAGTTCAATCTTAAGCTATGTCATAGAATATTGAATATATATATATATATATATTAAAATAAAGCAGAACAGAAAATCAAATAGATAGATATGTACATATATAAACACCCCCCCACACCTAAATCATGCATTGTCCTCAATGTATGCACAGATACAATAAATGCACTTATTACCTGCGTCGGTTTGCGGTAGAGGGGTTGAGTTTGCTCAAAGTCAATCATAATCAGAACTTGATTGAATGACACCATGTTGGTGCATGTATCCAGTTGAATTGTTCCCCATGTTGACTTGAGGAAAAGATTCCACTCTTCTCACTTGAATTGGTTCGCTTGTTTGCTCGAGTGATGGTGGTTGGGTAAATGAATTACTCCCTTTTTTCTTACATCCTTTTTGCTTATGTGATGATTTATTTGATTCAGAAATCTGATAAATACGTGCTCTCATCACAACATCACTTTGGCTGCATATTATTTCTGGCTCATTATCAATATGGAAGATATTAAATTCTGCTTTTAAGTTCCCGAAAGATAATTGCATGAGCCCATTTCGACAGTTTATTAATGCTTCCGAAGTGGCTAAAAAGGGTCTACCTAAAATTACAGGGATTTGTCGATTAGGATTTACAACAGGTTCAGTATCAAGTACGACAAAATCCACTGGATAAATGAAGTCACCAACCTTAATCAAAACGTCCTCTACTATACCTCTCGGTTTCTTAACAGAACAATCAGCGAATTGGAGGGTTGTCCTAGTGGGTTTCAGTGGACCAAGGTTGAGTTGCTCGTAGACAGAAAATGGGAGTAAGTTAACGCTTGCACCTAGGTCTAGAAGGGCTTTATTGATAAACGTATCTCCTATTGAACATGAAATTGTGGGACACCCCGGGTCCTTATATTTTATAGGAGATGTGTTGGAAAGAATTGAGCATATGTTTGCAGTTAAGAATGCCTTCTTTGGTACATTCGTTTTTCTCTTCTTAGTGCACAAATCTTTTAAGAATTTAGCATAAGCAGGTATTTGTTGAATCATGTCTAAGAGTGGAATGTTTACCTTAACTTGCTTAAATACTTCCAAGATTTTCTCTATTTGTGCACTAGAGTTCTTTTTGAGTCTATTGGGAAATGAGGCTTTAGGCACATAGACTCGCTCAGGTTCAGGTTGAGCTACAGGTTCAGGTTGGGTAGGTGGATTGGGCTTTTCAATTTGGACGTCGGGTTCAATGGTCAAGTCATATGTGGGTGCTTGATGGCTAGATTGATTAGTCATTCTAGGGTTTACCACATTATTGTCAATTTGTCTTCCGGACCGTAATGATACTACAACATTGATTTGTTGGAACGGTCCTTCCTCATTAACCATTTGAACCGGTCTAGGGTTGTTATTTCCTGAAGGTGGTTGATAAGATTGATATTGATTATTAGTTCTTGGGTTCACCTCAGGTTGACTTGGAAATTGGCCCTTTTCTCTTTCACCTATTATCTGTGCTAATTGGCTGACCTGTGTCTCTAGCCTTTGGAATGATTGGTTGGTTGTTTGTATAAAAGTTGTCATTAAATTTTCTAATTTTGTCAACCTAACCTCATGATTTCCATTATTACCCCCAGATGATGTATTATTTTGGTTATATGGGGTTGGTTGTTGTCTAGGAGGTTGTCCTTGTTGGGTCCATGAAAAATTGGGATGATTACGCCAACCTGGGTTATAGGTTGATGCGTAAGGATCATTTCTAGAATTGTTAAATGTGGCGTTAACATGTTTCAGGTCCACACAGTCCTCCATTAAATGACCAGTCTGACCACATCTAGAGCAGGGGATAGACAAGGGTTGATTCATTCGGGGTTGATTTTGTAGCTCTAGACTTTCCATTCTACGCATTAGGGTAGCTAGTTTTGTCTCAGCCGCTATGTTGGAGTCTACAGCTAAGACACCTGGTCGGGGTTGACTCGCTATTCTAGATCCAATACTCGGGTTGATGGGTGTTCTAGCATTGTCCCATTGCATACTATTTTCGGCTAAATCCTCAAGAAAAGTCCAGGCATCATTTTCATTTTTGGACATGAAGTTCCCTTGACTCACAGATTCTAGCATAACTCTAGATGTGGGTGTCAATCCCTCATAAATAATTTGACATAATTGCCACTTCGGAATTCCGTGATGAGGGCATTGGGTCAAGACACTCTTAAATCTCTCAAGATAGGAATAGAACGGCTCGCTCTCAGACTGAACGAATGCAACAATTTCATTCCTAATCTTCATAGTCTTATGGTTGGGGAAATATTTTTTTAGGAAAACTTGAACAAATTCGGCCCAACTTCTAATAGATCTTTCGGCTAGACTATATAGCCATTTCTTAGCGTCGTCTTTCAGTGCTAGAGGCACGAATTTCAGACGCACTGCCTCTTCAGGGATATGCTGGTATTGCATAAGAGAGCAGATTTCTTCAAATTCTCTAAGGAAGAGATATGGGTCTTCCCTAGAGGTGAACTTAGGCAACATACTTATGTATTGTGCCTTAAGTTCGAAGTCGCGACCCGGTATGGTGGGCATGACGATGCACGATGGCTGAGCAGCCATCGTTGGGTAGCACCGATCCCTCAAAGTTATAGGTTGCGCAACAGGCGGGTCCACTACGTTCTCACCCATTAGATCCGGGTGAGGTGGTGCAATAGATGGGTTGGGGTTAAGCTCTAGACTGGAATCCAGATGAACTCGTGAGAGTCGATTGCTTAAGTCCCGCACCCAAATCTGAGTGCACCGGTTTGAATTAATTTTTGAATTTGAATTCGAAATTTAAATTTCAAATTCAACTCCAAGAATCAATTACTCTTTTTTTTTGAATTTTTGAATTTTAAATTTTTTTTTGTTTTTTTTTTATTTTTTTAAAAGGAAACAAACAATAGAAATGTAAGGATGAGAAGGGAAAGAAGACTCAGACGAGAAGAGAAACTTAACTCTAAAGGATAAAAATTAGGGTTGGTCAGAAATTTCCTGAACAAGCACGGTCAAAACAATCCTAGACCTAGTGTCACTTAGATCTAGACGACTCCTAACTGGTTGAGTCGAATTGATTTGCTTGATTCACCTCCCTCACCAATCAAACCAAGTTGGCCAGTTAGTGTATAGCTAGTGGGGGCGCTTCCGACAGAGTCGGTGCCAATTAGACAACCACGTCGCTTGAAAGACTTTCGTCGACACAAAAACACTTTCTAGACACCAAATTAAATTCAATTAGCTTCAGGTCATAGCAAGTCAAACCAATCTCCTCCTTAATTGAGTCTGAGTCCTTAGGGGCCAATGTCTAATTGATTTTAAATTTTAGGCTTAGGCGACACTTCAGGATTGTGGTTTGTGGGCTACGGGAGGGTGATGAAATCTCCACCGTATCTTTTCCTACGGAGTTGCCCTTAAGATAGTTTAACTTAAATCTAGCAAAGATAGTCAAACAATGGTCTTTTTAATGGGGGCAATTGCAAGGTTGTATGCAACTAAATTATATGCTCTAATGCAATCGATAAAAACCTCGATACGTACCTTGCCTGCAGCAATCTTCAACAAGTATTAATTTGCAAGAATTTAGCAAGAATAATGCAAGCAAAACATTATATGATGCATGCACTAAGGTCTTTCTAATTTTGCCAATTTTAGGTCAGAGTTGAATTATTGCCAATTATGGAATTGTAACCCTAACACGTGCAATTCTACGAAAGGAAACTTTTCAACTATTCAGATTTTACGAGAAAGGCAAGAAAAGTTACCTCCGCAATGCTCAGTCGGGTTCGCCGCCCGCTCTCGGAGATTCCAGTAGCTCAATGCGACCACCCAGAGATGCCGACGACGCCCCAGAAATTTGAAGACCAGAACCCACACTGGTGCGGCGATTCCGCCGCAAGTCACCTTGTAGATGCGGCGATTCCGCCGCCCAAGTGTCTCAGAAAGCTCTCGGATTTCGCCGCGCGCTCTGTTGTCTCCTGCTACACAAATTAAAATACTTAGATCGCGCACAGGGTAGACAGGATAAAATCGAAAACACAAAAACACAAAATCTGCGTCGCCTCCCCGGCAACGGCGCCAAAAACTTGGTGAGGATTTTATTTTTATTTTTACCGCAAGTGCACGACGTCTATGAAGACGTGGCAAGTACGGGTCGAACACAAGGAGGGAGAGATTTCGTTGTTAGTGTGATTTCGATTGAGGGGAAGAAGGGAGAAGAAATAAGTTGGGTTTTTGGTATTTTTTGATTTAATTATCTAAAGTACGAAACAAAAGCAATTAGAACTAAAACAAGAAATAAGAAGAGAATTCCGTTTGGTGGAGGTTTAGAGTTAAGGTTTAGATTAGAGAACTTAGAAACTTATAATAAATCATGTTTAGTTATGAAGTATTACAAGATAAATGATTTAACATAAACTCAAGTAATCAAAATACTAATCACGAACTTAGAATAATAACATTCATTCATCTTCTCTAACCCTAAATCCGTCACCTCCACCCTTCGGAAAGAGTTAGAAACTCATGGAGGGAGGAAGAAGAAGGGGTCCTTGAGACATTAAAAGAAAAGAGAAACAAAACAAAATAAAACAGAAATTTATTACTAATGATCCAAGACCAAAGGTTCAAAGATGTGTTACATTCGTCCTACAGGGCTATTTATAGCCGATACAGGGGATACCAATACATAAAAGGATAGTACACGCGTCGACCCGACACTGGACGAAAATCGGGCACACAGATCACCTCTGGTGCGGCGAAATCGCCGCACAATGCATGGGAGGTGCGGCTAATTCGCCGCCCAGGTTGATGGGATCGGGTCCGGATTTCTGCGGTGCGTTTATGGCATGATTTGATCTTTATTTGCGCGTCTGGATGATTTGTTTCCATTCTTTTGAGCTCCGGATTAATTCCTTCCATTGTTGGAGATTTATATTTGATTTTTCTTTTGACTTTCTCCACACAATAACTTGGTCCTTTTATTTTGCAATTAGGTCCTTGGTATTTTGCAATTAAGTCCTTGACCTTTTTGTAATTAGCTCCTTGAATGCTTTTATGCTTGGATGCATTTCTATTTGAAACCCGATAAACTTGAACTCGGTCTTTATGATAGAAATGAATCTTTTGCACGCGTTTATGCTCGGAATGTGGGTAATTTGCATCCAGGTCCCTGTATTCTGTAAATACGACTAAACACATACCTTAGTAGCATTTATTGATATAAAAGTAATCTAAATGAAAGGCATATGATGCAATGTATGCAATGCATCATGTGGATATCCAGTTAATTGGGTTTACCCTAATGCCTAATGAGAAATATTTTTACCATAATCTCACGTAATACATATGAACAACTATTGTGTCCATTAGATTTTGAAAATTATATTTAACTATAATAAAAAACTTTCTTGAAGTTTTGCTGTTTTTTGGTCCTTAATCTCCGATTCTGCAATATGCAGTGGTTTGTTAGCTATAATGTCTTAACATTGTTCGAATTGAAATTCAAGAAGTGCTTGGGGAGCTGCAAACCGACAATTATTTTCAACTTACAGCATCTTCTGAAAAATGCAGCATCCAAACTTCAAAAATTATAGGTCGAGTTTCCAAACAGACACAGACTTGTTATCTCCATACACCACAGCTACTACTTGTGTAAACTCACTTGGTTTTCCTTTATTGTCATCACAGGATGTATTTTCTGCAAAACGATTTGAACCAGCACCAGATCAGATTCCATATGGATGTTTCTGCTGCTTCCTGTATGGAAAAACAATTGATCAATCTCGTCCTGAAAACATTACTTAGTCTTTCCCTTCATTCCTATATGTATGGAATATGGATGCTGTGCATGGTTTATAGTTCACACAGTTTTTGAATATTTTCCTCACCTGCTGTTAAATTTTACCGCACAGTCTAAAAGGTTCTCAGTATTATATGACTCTTCTGGCTCTGTTGGTTTACTTCATCAAATGTTAGTTTGTATTGTGCACAGGCATAAATATAGATTCATGTTTCAAACCATTTGAATTTCTGGTGGTGGATGTAGTAACATTCAACATTCTTCAAGGTAAAATTAAACGAGATAAATATGTTAGCCTTTTCCTCGCTCTTTTAGCATGCTACGAGGGAAGTGATATTATGTGTCAGAGCTTTTGACAGTCATCTATACCTCCCCCAGATATCTTTTGCATTACTAAAGGTCAAGTCATGTTTACCAATCTTTAGACATTCTCATACGCAAGTCCAGATTTTCTTACTTTAGTGTCTAAGAGTGAAGCAAATCAAAATGTTGCTAACGATACAGAGGTATTTTTTTGTTTTAATGAGAACCGTCCCCGAGTGCCAAAATTAGACAAAATGCTTCTAAGTAATCATAATATTAGTTTTACATGGTCCGATCTTCTTAACTTGTTGGTAATACTGCACAATTGGCACTGCAAATTCTGTATGATTATCTCCAAAATTGTATGTATTTTCTGCAGTAGGTATTATCCACCTCTAATCGCATGACTTCTATGTTTTGATGTTTCATTTTCTTCAAGTACAGAATTACTATACAGTATCTGTTATGATGGTTATTATTCAAAGTGACTAGAAATTAAGTATAACTTATATTCCAGCTTTCAAATCACAATACAAATAGCAATCACACCACAGACAAAATAGAAACAACTCACAAAGGTAAACTAAGTAGCCAAAGGCTACCACTCACATGTCATGTCTAGTACAGCAATAAATAATTGAGCTTTATATCATGTAAAAAAATTCAAAATAATAAATAAAAAATAAAAAATTGGAAAAATATGCACTTACAAACTTAATTGGCAAAATATACACTTTAAAAACGGCACCACATGTGCCGTTTTCATTAACTAAAAACGACATTGTAGATGTCGTTTTTACACTTAATAAAAACGATATCACTGATGTCGTTTTTACCTGGGTAATTTTTTTCTTGATTTCGAGACGTCGTTTTTAGCTAAGACATGTTGAATTAGCAACGGGTCGGTCGGGTGTCTCGCTCGGTTGGATCTTGAAATTGTTTGATCTGGAAATTTTTGAACTGACCAAATGTGTTGGTTTGGACACATTTTTGATCTTGGTTGTAACTCCAAATGGATGTGATCTGACCAATGTGTTGGGACACATTATCCATTTAGAGTTGGGACTCGTTATCCAAAGTGATCTGACCAATGTGTTGGAGTTGGGACACCTTATCCATTTGGAGTTACAACCCCGTCACAATAATTACAATGAGTTTTTTCGCAAGTGATGAAGATTCAAAAATTTCCAGATCAAACAATTTCAAGATCCAAAAAAATTCCAGGAGGCGTTGCCCCATTACCACCCCCGCCACCTCACAGACGAGGTGGAACGCTCACCGGTGAGCGAGACTCCCGACCGACTCGTTGCTAATTCAACATGTCTTAGCTAAAAACGACGTCTCGAAACCAAGAAAAAAATTACCCAGGTAAAAACGACATCAGTGATACCGTTTTTATTAAGTGTAAAAACGGCATCTACGGTGTCGTTTTTAGTTAATAAAAACGGCACCTGGTGTCGTTTTTAAAGTGTATACTTTGTCAATTAAGTTTCTGTGTGTATATTTTTTCGAATTTTTTATTTTGAAATTTTTTCCTTAAATCATTCATCTCATGGCTTCTCAGGGAGCTCAGGCAAATGTGGCAGTTCAACCTCAACCTTCGGAATGGCGGGCATCTCCGGCATATGTGGCAACTCCGGCTTTGGGATTTCCGGAATTTTAGGCAATGTTGGCAACTCTGGTTTCGGCAGAACTGGAACTTCAGGCAATGGTGGTAGCTCGGGCTTTGGTAGTTCAGGAACTTCAGGTAAGGGTGGGAATTCTAGCTTAGGTAGGTGTGGAATTTCTGGAAGTGGTGGCAACTCTGGCTTTGGTAGGACTGGTTCTTCTAATAGCACGCGAGCCGCTTCAGATGGTTTGGTCGTGGTGGATAGTGCCACAACGAGGGCCAATGTGGGGCACAAAAATATTTTGGTCGACTTGGATGCCATGATGAATGTGTATAGAGTTGTGGAGTGAATGTCTTGAATCGTGATTGTGATGAAGGTTGATGAGATAAGGAGTGGTATATATAGGTGTTTGAAGGATGTATTAGAGGTTGTAGCATGAGAGCAGTGGGATTGTGAAAGTTAGCAAGTGGTTGGCTTCTCTTGGATTTTTCTCTACTTCGTTGGGAAGATTTAGAAGGTAGTTGTGTAAGCATTGGTGTTAGCTGACCTTCTTGTTTACTTGCTTCATATGGTTTTGAGGTGTTCTTTTACATGAGAAAGTTTTAATATTGTGGTTAACAACAGTTCATAACTATGCGTTAGAAAGTGGGAGTTGTTTCAAGCAAAATATGTTTGCTTTCTTCTCTGACTGAAATTTTTAACATGCAGAAACATAAATAGTGAGTGATGTCTTCATTTTCAAAGAAGTATAGAATGAGCTTGAATATCAGATAAGTTTTTATATATGAGGTAAATTTACGTTTCCAAGTACATTAGGTAAATTTACTTTTCCAAGTACATTAGGTGGCCATTGTTTATGATTTTACACTGCAGCTAAATTTACCTCACGAAGAATGAATCCAAGACTTTTTACATGCTTAAGTTCTCTGTTTCGTTGTTGCAAATCTTTTTTCCAATACAGTGAAGATCGTGGATTTACAATGGGGTAGAGTTTCTCTATGACGAAGCTGTACAGTTTCTCTCTCAAGATAGTATTCATCTAAGATCTTGCATGAAATACAATTAAATGCAGTAGTGAATAAAATTAGCGCCTATTAGACGCAACTAGAAGCCTCAGATTTCGAGTTAATCAAACTTCATGGGCGTTTACCCTGTCAAAGACTCAAAGGTGTGGGGGTGACCTCTGCAGGTTCTAGCATTATTACCTTCTCTGGACTTGCAAGGGTATTTTTGTCTTTTCATTCTTACTACCCCAACTGAAAAGAAAGATCATACAAAATATTTCCGAACAATCTTGACATTATACATTGATCATGGTAGCTCTAATTTTTATATTCAACTGCACAAAAGACAATTTGTAACAAGAGTTCTGTCACATCTGAAATCTTATGATTTACAATTTTTGTTTTACATGAATTGGCTGGCCAAGCACTGATAACATCATCTCCAAATTGTAACTATTATCTGTTTTCATGGTACTGGTTTCTGCACAACTGGTATGTTTTATTTGTTTCATTTACTTGAACCATATGGAGATTCTTTGGTATCTGTTGTGATGTTATCTTTGACAGAAGGAAATAAACAACACGTGTATTCCAAATATTCAAGTTCTAATACAAATAGCATGCCACCTCAGAAACAAAACAACATATCACAATAAAGTAAAACAAGTTAGCCAAAAGGCTACCCCACACATATTCCTGCACTCATGTCTGCATATCTAGGACAACAATACACAAGCTTAGTTTCACTTCTCAGGGCTTCTTGGGGATCTCAGGCAAGTGTGGCAGTTCAACCTTGGGAATGACGGGTATCTCCGGCATAGGTGGCAACTCATGCTTTGGGATTTCCGGAATTTCGGGCAATGTTGGCAACTCTGGCTTTGCGATTTCAGGAACTTTAGGGAATGCCGGCAGCTCTGGCTTTGGGATTTCCGGAACTTTAGGCAAAGATGGCAGCTCGGGCTTCGGGAATTCTGGAATTTCGGGGAGTGGAGGGAATTCTAGCTTAGGTAGGTGTGGAACTTCTGGAAGTGGTGGCAACTCTGGCTTTGGTAGGACTGGTTCTTCTAAGAGCATGCGAGCTGCTTCAGACAACTTTGTCGTGGTGGATATTGAGAGAATGAGAGCCAATGTAAGGCACAAGAAGTGTTTGGATGCCATGATGGTTATATGTGGAGTATTAAACTTGAATTGTGTATGTGATGAAAATTGAGGATATGTGAAGGGGTATATATAGCCATGGTGTTATGACTTAAGAGGATATGTAAAGTGTTAAGGTTGGTAGTATGTGACGAGCTGGGATTGAATGTTAGCTGGTGGTTGGAACTTTGTGTATTTTCTCTATGTTGTTGGGAAAATTGTGGAGGTGGTTGTGTAGTAGACTAGTAGGCTTTGTGTTAGCTCAACTTCTCTACTTGCTTACCTGAGTTGTGTTGTGAGTTTTTTCTGGACATTGTAAGTGTTAGTGTAATAACCTAAACTAAACATCTTAATTAACTAAACCTAAATCTAATTAACCCTAATTAATCCTGCATGGAGAGCATGAGGTGTTGAGAGGTGAGAGAGAGTGTTGGCTGGTTATTATTGGTAAGGTTGTAGGTGGATGGTGATTGGAGGATGGGGAGGTGAGATAAGATTAGGTTTTAGTATAAATAGGGATGTGAGGATTAGCTGAAAACGTTTTCTTCATCATTTGCTGATCAACAGAGAGTGAGAGAGATATTCGGAGAAGAAGAAGAAGAAGAAGAAGAAGAAGAAAGGAAAGAGAAGAGAAGAAGTTGACAAAGCTCGGGAGGCTTCTTCAACCGTCAAAAAGGTATGCCAAATCTTCAATATAACTCACTTGTGCCTTGTGAGTGTTGGGGATCGACGTTGGTGTCGAATTCCCCGTCGGAATTCAACCAATTCAGAGGTTGAAGACGACGATCGGTCGACCGGTGCCTGTGGGCAGTCGACCGATCCTATTATTATATTGTTATTTACCCGCGAACGGTCGAACGATGTCGTTAGACGGTCGACCGTTATGCCAGATTTTGCGGGAAAAAGGGGATTATACTGTTATCGGTCGAACGGGACCACTTAGCCGGTCGACCGAATAACGATGAGAATGGGTCGGTTGGGGATTTTGACTTATTAAACGGTCGAACGTCCTTTACCTTGTTCGACCGATCCATTCGATGCTAAGTCGGTTGGGAGCTTTGACCATCAAAACGGTCGACCGCTCTTTAACTCTCGGTCGACCGACTGAGCATTTAATTAAGCGGTAGAGTGCTTGTGTTGATTCGGTCGAACTGTATTTCAGTTCCGGTCGACCGAACGAGACTTGGGCAAAATATTGAAAGTCCTGTTATCGGTCGAACGGCCCATTGGTTCGACCGGTCGGATATATATATTATATAAAATTGTATAGCGTAGACCTTCCAAACGGTCGACCGCTAGATGACTTTTGTTCGACCGATTGGTCGGTAATTCGGTTGGCGTGGTTCGACCGGTAGATTTGTTTGTACAGTACTGTGTACTGTGTGGGGGACCGGTCGACCGGTGTGCTTGTAGCGGTCGACCGATCTACCGCAGGTTGGTGGATTTATCCACACGCGATCCGTCGATGTCAGGTCGACTACCGGCTCCGAGGCGACGGTTGATTACCGGCTTTGAGAGCTACGGATTTCACCTTCGACGAAGGCGTATTATTGTTGTACCTTTTTCCTCTCTTACCGAGCGGGGTGTGAGGGATGTGTACCGTAAACCTTGGGCAGTTTGCGAGGGTTTAGCGGTAGGCCGAGGATGTTCCGGCAGGGTGCGCGCTAGGCGACTCTTGGGGGAGCAGTGGCTGTCGTCTGACCCGAGTTGTGTATTCGGCGGGCTGACTCGCTCCTTGGGTGCGGCGTGTACCAGGGGTTCCTTCCTGCACGATTTGGGGAGCAGTGGTGTCGACTGACCCTTGTGAGGCAGCGGTGGACTGACTTGACCCTAGTGGCAGGAGTGGTTCAGTGCCGCGGAGGCGGTGAGGGCATTATTGTGGGCCCGAGGCGGATGATCATGTGCATAGCATTGCATTGTATTTAATTCCTTTTTATATTTTAGGAGGTTTGGTATACGGGGTTCCTTCAGGGAACTCAGGCATGTTTGTTGTTTGCATTTCAGGTAGCGAGCAGGGTTAGAGTTTGAGGTGGTGACCGAGGACGGTGCCCCCGAGATCAGATCCTGTAGTTGTCAGTCTCTTTCTTTTGAGGTGATTACATATTGTATAGCTTTTGTCGTAATCACAGTCAGTCTGTATATTTGACTTCCACGTGGATCATATTTATATTATATATGTTGGTTTGTTTCCCGTGACGTGCCCAGTGTTGACCGTTGACGGTCTTTATTATTGTTTAAATTTTCCGTTGTTTTCGGGTACGTTACAATTTGGTATCAGAGCGTTGATCTCGGCGTACTTGTCTAAAGAAACCACCTTTGAGTTAGGAGTTAGGTCTAGAGGATCATGCATGCACAGATTATATTGATATTGTCTTGTTTCCTTTGGCAGATGCCTCCTAGACGGGGGAAGGCGGTTGCCCATACTCGCGGTGAGAGTGAGACTGCGAGGGATGAGGCTTGGGAGGATGAGCGTCGGACGTTGTTCGATACGGTCGGACGTCTGACAGAGATGCTACAGCAGCAGACAGCACAGACTGGGCAGACGGGGACTGGTGCTATGCATGACCGGTTTATGCGCCAGCATCCGCCTACCTTTCTGGGGCAGTACGACGCAGAGGCTGCGGAGGAGTGGATCTTCATGATGCAGAAGATCTTCAGTGCTATTGGTTGTCCTCCAGAGGCGAGAGTGGGCTTGGCTACTTATGTTTTGGGCGGTGCTGCGTCCAACTGGTGGAGGTCCACATCTGCAGTGGTGTTTGCGGACAGAGATGATATAGCCTGGGAGGAGTTCGTTGGCGAGTTCAACGAGCAGTATTTTCCGCAGCATGTCCAGGATCAGAAGAGGGAGGAGTTTCTGAGTCTTCAGCAGGGAGACATGACCCTAGCAGGCTACATCGGGAAGTTCAACGCCCTTGAGCGTTACTGTCCCGAGATGTATGTTACACAGGAGCAGAGGGCAGGGAAGTTCGTCCGAGGGCTCCGGAAGCAGCTGAGGACGAAGGTGCTGACACACATGCCGAGCACGTTGGCCGATGCAGTGAAGAGTGCCTCTGTTCTTGATCGTGACTACAGGGAGAACTACCAGGATGAGAGGAGGCCATCGGGTAGATTCTCTGGGCGGCCAGGAGGTCAGACTGGAGGGAATCCGGGCAAGAGGCCCCGATACGAGGGAGCAGGAGTTGCAGTACCACGACTAGAGCCTCGTGGTACTTGTGGGAGGTTTCACTCCGGGCCGTGCTTCACCCCCGGAGCATGTCATGGGTGTGGCCAGCTGGGTCACTTTATCAGGAGCTGTCCGAGCCGAGGAGCTGGGCCGAGCAGACCACCGGGTTTACCCGCACCAGGCAGAGGAGGAGGCGGAGGTAGACCACCTTTCAGACCCCAGCAGGGGCAGCGCACTGGCAGAGTTTTCACCATCCAGGCAGAGGAGGCTCGGGATGGAGGCGCTGTCGTGGAAGGTACACTTCTTGTCGCAGGTTCAGTAGCTAGGGTGTTATTTGATTGTGGCGCAACACACTCGTTCATCTCAGAGCGATTTGCGGGAGTGTTGGGCTGTACCCTTGCGATGTTGACTGCCACTTTGGAGGTCAGCACACCCCTGGGTCTGGTGGGCACTGTGGGGAGATTTGTCCCCGGCGCCACGGTTGTTTCGGGAGATCAGGAGTTTCCGGCAGACCTGGTCTTGCTACCGATGGAGGACTTTGATGTCATACTTGGGATGGATTGGCTGTCCCAATATGATGTTCGAGTCTTGTGCCGTGAGAAGAAGATTTTGATCCCGAGGAATGGTTTGCCTGATATTTTGATTAGAGGGATCAGAAGCAGAGGGGGTCGCATTATTGTATCTGCTGTGAGAGCTCAGAGACTGTTACAGCAGGGATGTGCAGCTTTTCTGGCGACACTTGTAGTTGCGGAGGCAGAGTCCCAGAGGCTAGAGGACATTGAGGTGGTGCAGGAGTTCGCGGATGTTTTTCCAGCGGAGATTCCAGGTTTACCACCACACCGAGAGTTGGAGTTCGGCATTGAGTTGGTAGCTGGCACTACACCACAGTCGAAGGCTCCATACCGGATGGCACCTGCTGAGTTGACAGAGTTGAAGAAGCAGTTGCAGGAGTTGATGGACTCTGGATTTATCAGACCGAGCGTCTCGCCTTGGGGTGCACCAGTTTTGTTTGTGAAGAAGGACGGATCCTTGAGGATGTGCATAGACTACAGGATGCTGAACCAGGTGACGGTGAAGAATAGGTATCCCTTACCTAGGATTGAGGACCTCTTTGACCAGCTGCAGTCAGCGAAGGTTTTCTCGAAGATTGACCTGCGTTCAGGATATCACCAGTTGAGGATCCGAGATGAGGACATCCAGAAAACAGCCTTCAGGACGAGATATGGACACTATCTTTATGGCGAGCAGTTCGAGGTGTTTACAGATCATCAGAGTCTGAAGTACCTGTTCTCGCAGAAGGAGCTGAATATGAGGCAGCGCAGATGGCTTGAGTTCATTAAGGACTACGACTTCACTATCTCTTACCATCCGGGGAAGGCGAACACAGTTGCAGACGCTTTGAGCCGGAAGGTGGAGGTATCAGTAGCAGGCCTATGCATTCAGGAGTGGAGACTGCTAGAGTCCTTGGCAGAGTGGAGGCCATTTGCTGATAGCTCTGAGGGCGCAGTGATTGCCGGATTGAGAGTAGAGCCTCAGACAGTATCAGCAGTGATTCATGCTCAGACTACAGATGAGGAGTTGAGCAGTTTGTTACAGTTAGCTGCCAGAGATGGGTCAGATTTCAGAGTTGGAGTGGACGGAGGTCTGAGATTCAGAGATCGTATCTGGGTGCCGAAGACAGAGGACCTGAGACATGATATCATGGAGGAGGCACACAGATCGAGATATTCCATTCATCCAGGGAGCACCAAGATGTACAAAGACCTGCAGCGGAACTTCTGGTGGCGAGGTATGAAGAAGGACGTTGCAGACTTCGTGTCGAGGTGTTTGGTCTGTCAGCAGGTGAAGATCGAGCACCAGAGACCAGCAGGGCAGATGCAGAGGATTGAGTTGCCCGAGTGGAAGTGGGAGCACGTGACGATGGATTTTGTTACGGGGCTACCGAAGACACGGAGATTCCACGATGCGATTTGGGTTATAGTCGATCGACTGACCAAGTCGGCGCATTTCTTAGCTATTAAGACCACTCTTGCTCTGGAGGGTCTAGCTAAGTTATATATTGAGGAGATTGTCAGACTTCATGGCGTACCAGTCAGTATCATTTCAGACAGAGATCCCAGATTCACTTCGAGATTTTGGGAGAGTCTACACAGAGCACTGGGGACACGTCTGAAGTTTAGCACAGCTTTCCACCCACAGACAGATGGCCAGTCAGAGCGGACGATACAGACATTGGAGGACATGCTGAGAGCGTGTACACTTGACTGGGCCGGGCATTGGGATGAGCATTTGCCGTTGATCGAGTTCGCCTACAACAACAGCTACCACTCGAGTATTGGAATGGCACCCTATGAGGCATTATACGGGAGACCGTGTAGATCGCCGGTATGCTGGAGTGATGTGGGCGAGAGACAGCTAGTTGGACCTGACATTATCCAGTTGTATTCAGAGAAGGTCGACGTGATTCGGAGACGACTAGCTACGGCGCAGAGTAGGCAGAAGAGTTATGCTGATACGCGGAGGCGTGAGCTGACCTTTGAGGTAGGAGATCATGTCTTCCTGAAGATCTCGCCTTCCAGAGGAGTGATGAGATTCGGGAAGAAGGGGAAGCTGAGTCCGAGATATGTTGGACCGTTTGAGATATTGGATCGGGTTGGTGCGGTGGCGTATAGGATTGCACTACCACCACAGTTCGCAGGACTTCACAACGTCTTCCATGTTTCTATGTTGAGGAAGTACGTGGCCGATCCAGCTCATGTGATTGAGATATCAGTACCGGAGATCCAGCAGGATTTGTCGTTAGATGAGAGACCAGTTGAGATTGTGGATCAGATGGTACATCAGCTCAGGAGGAGAGCGATTCCGATGGTGAAAGTCAGGTGGCAGCATCACAGTGTCAGAGAGGCTACTTGGGAGATCGAGGAGGAGGTCAGGAAGCAGTATCCTGAGTTATTCCGGTAAGTTACTTGTTTCGAATTTCGCGGGCGAAATTCTTTTAAGGAGGGTAGATTGTAATAACCTAAACTAAACATCTTAATTAACTAAACCTAAATCTAATTAACCCTAATTAATCCTGCATGGAGAGCATGAGGTGTTGAGAGGTGAGAGAGAGTGTTGGCTGGTTATTATTGGTAAGGTTGTAGGTGGATGGTGATTGGAGGATGGGGAGGTGAGATAAGATTAGGTTTTAGTATAAATAGGGATGTGAGGATTAGCTGAAAACGTTTTCTTCATCATTTGCTGATCAACAGAGAGTGAGAGAGATATTCGGAGAAGAAGAAGAAGAAGAAGAAGAAGAAGAAGAAAGGAAAGAGAAGAGAAGAAGTTGACAAAGCTCGGGAGGCTTCTTCAACCGTCAAAAAGGTATGCCAAATCTTCAATATAACTCACTTGTGCCTTGTGAGTGTTGGGGATCGACGTTGGTGTCGAATTCCCCGTCGGAATTCAACCAATTCAGAGGTTGAAGACGACGATCGGTCGACCGGTGCCTGTGGGCAGTCGACCGATCCTATTATTATATTGTTATTTACCCGCGAACGGTCGAACGATGTCGTTAGACGGTCGACCGTTATGCCAGATTTTGCGGGAAAAAGGGGATTATACTGTTATCGGTCGAACGGGACCACTTAGCCGGTCGACCGAATAACGATGAGAATGGGTCGGTTGGGGATTTTGACTTATTAAACGGTCGAACGTCCTTTACCTTGTTCGACCGATCCATTCGATGCTAAGTCGGTTGGGAGCTTTGACCATCAAAACGGTCGACCGCTCTTTAACTCTCGGTCGACCGACTGAGCATTTAATTAAGCGGTAGAGTGCTTGTGTTGATTCGGTCGAACTGTATTTCAGTTCCGGTCGACCGAACGAGACTTGGGCAAAATATTGAAAGTCCTGTTATCGGTCGAACGGCCCCTTGGTTCGACCGGTCGGATATATATATTATATAAAATTGTATAGCGTAGACCTTCCAAACGGTCGACCGCTAGATGACTTTTGTTCGACCGATTGGTCGGTAATTCGGTTGGCGTGGTTCGACCGGTAGATTTGTTTGTACAGTACTGTGTACTGTGTGGGGGACCGGTCGACCGGTGTGCTTGTAGCGGTCGACCGATCTACCGCAGGTTGGTGGATTTATCCACACGCGATCCGTCGATGTCAGGTCGACTACCGGCTCCGAGGCGACGGTTGATTACCGGCTTTGAGAGCTACGGATTTCACCTTCGACGAAGGCGTATTATTGTTGTACCTTTTTCCTCTCTTACCGAGCGGGGTGTGAGGGATGTGTACCGTAAACCTTGGGCAGTTTGCGAGGGTTTAGCGGTAGGCCGAGGATGTTCCGGCAGGGTGCGCGCTAGGCGACTCTTGGGGGAGCAGTGGCTGTCGTCTGACCCGAGTTGTGTATTCGGCGGGCTGACTCGCTCCTTGGGTGCGGCGTGTACCAGGGGTTCCTTCCTGCACGATTTGGGGAGCAGTGGTGTCGACTGACCCTTGTGAGGCAGCGGTGGACTGACTTGACCCTAGTGGCAGGAGTGGTTCAGTGCCGCGGAGGCGGTGAGGGCATTATTGTGGGCCCGAGGCGGATGATCATGTGCATAGCATTGCATTGTATTTAATTCCTTTTTATATTTTAGGAGGTTTGGTATACGGGGTTCCTTCAGGGAACTCAGGCATGTTTGTTGTTTGCATTTCAGGTAGCGAGCAGGGTTAGAGTTTGAGGTGGTGACCGAGGACGGTGCCCCCGAGATCAGATCCTGTAGTTGTCAGTCTCTTTCTTTTGAGGTGATTACATATTGTATAGCTTTTGTCGTAATCACAGTCAGTCTGTATATTTGACTTCCACGTGGATCATATTTATATTATATATGTTGGTTTGTTTCCCGTGACGTGCCCAGTGTTGACCGTTGACGGTCTTTATTATTGTTTAAATTTTCCGCTGTTTTCGGGTACGTTACAGTTAGTGTTGGGGTTAAAGTTCATATAGTTGGGTTAGAAAGATGAGAGTTGCGTTGTGAGTTTTTTCTGGACATTGTAAGTGTTTAGTGTTGGGGTTAAAGTTCATATAGTTGCGTTAGAAAGATGAGACTTGTGTTAAGGAACATTGTATACCTTCTTCTGTATGACCGAAATGGAAAAGAAACAAACAATAGAAACATATATAGTAAGTGGTGTTTGGATAAGATATTGTCATATTTGTCATGCGTTTAATTTGTACAATATTTGCACTAGATGGCTGAACAAAATATAATAGTAAACCAGTGGAGTGGGTCTTGATATTATAACATTAACAACTGGAACTCAGAACATCACTTCAAGCCTTCTCTTGCATATGTGACTAAGAATCTAAGATGTTTTCTTAGTGATTTTTGTGCAGGTCTAAGTTCAATAACTAGTGTTAGCAAGTCCATGAGGCCATTGTTTATAGTTTCTGCATTCTTTACACATTTTTATGCACTCAACGATATAATTCAGTCCCTGCAACAAGTTATTTAGAACTCCACATATATAACCATGCTCTTATTATGTAAGTACATTCAGTAAAGCTCTGATTATACTTCAAAATTGGGAGTATGTAGCTTTTTCGTGGAATGCATGGTTTGTTAACTACATTCCCAACAGCTTAGATTTTGAGAAGGTACGGTGAAGTTTTTTGCATCTGAATCACTATCAGTCGTATTAATTTTGTATCTATAGTACAAAAAACCGACACTGTTTGAATAGTTAAAATCTCCCATACATGTTGTCCAAGTCTGATATGCAGAATGTTGTCATGGAAAGACCTGAGCAGGTCCATACGTATTATATGGGCATTAAGAATCATTAGTCCCACACCATTTGTGTTATGTTTGTCCAGTAGTCGACGTTGTTCCTTTTGAGGCATCTTGTGAAACTGGAACAACTAAGAGGATGTGGAACATACCTATTATAGGCTTAAAATTCCCCACCGGCAGGAGTCATCAAAATGGGTATATTATAGCCTTTAAAATTCCTCATCAGCGGATTAAAAATGAATAATACCACAGCTTTGGTTGTAGTATTGGTAGCCCACTAGGCGAATTCAACATCCTAATTTATCTCAATTCTCAAGCTCCACCAACGACAGAGAAGATTAGCATGGCCCTAAATTGATAGATGACACAAATTGAGAAGTGGTCCAAATTGTTTTGTCAAAAATGTGTTTTCCTCCCCCTTCCCCCCCTACTGTTGGATCTCTCTCTCTCGAACATGTTCTCAAACACCAGTGCATTTAAATGAGGTTGATTCCAACTCCTCCACACCTAAGGAGCTGCTACAGTACTGAAGGTCATTCAAACACCTACAGACTCCTCAGAATCTGAACTCTCCGTGCGCATTCTGATGTCATTTTTTGTATTAATGTGAGAAACTCAGTTGGTAAGCTCCTGCTTCTGCTGAATTGATGAATTTCCTCATTATTTTATGTATTGTTTATATCTGATTGGATGACACTTTTGTGGTAATTTAGTCTTCTTTTGTTATTACTACGGTTCACTATTTTTGACCCCCTTAATGCAAAGGTTTCCACTTGCAGGTATTATTGTCTCTTGGTGTTGCTCTCTACCTGTACTAATAGTAATGGCTGTTTATTTTCATTGGTTCGGTATGAAACTCTTCAAACATGCATAGATCTTCCTGATTATTTGAATAACGAAACCCGAATCTCTACCTACGCCTGCCTTTGGTAAGGTATTGCTCTTCGTTCGATGTTGCTAATGCCCGAGCATTGCTGCTCTTTTTTAAAATCACTGGTTTACTGCAGCAAGAGCTCTGAGGGTCAAGCCGGAACAAATTAATTATGTCATCTTCATGGAAATTGGATTTATCGGAATTTAAGTGCATGCCATTTATATTTGAATGAAATTGGCAGGTAGCTATTATGATCGCCATTATTCAAGCCACTAGCTTGTGAATAATCTGAGATTTTGAGTATTTAAATGGCAAGCTCAGGTGACCTTGTAGTAATGGCCTTTATTAAAAAAATACTAGGCAATTTCTAGCAGAGCTGAGATTGTTGATAAGCAGCTAAAGACTGTTTCTTGATGTTCATTCACCAACCGAACGCAATTTCTAGGAAACTGTTTTGGGAATTCCTTCAGACGTCTCATAACATATACTTTTCTGCATTTATCCTTGCGAGTTTAGAAACTGTTATTCACAGCTTGCTCGGCTTTGCTTTCATTTAGCCAGGAATTAAATTGATTACAACCTTGTAATGAATATTAGCATATTTATCCTTGTAAACATAGTTATACTCTTGTATCGTCATGAATAAAATAAATAAATATAACAAAATCCTTTGGTTCTAATTCTGCGTTTATATTTCACGAGTTACATAAATTCACACATGCATCCATATGTATGCACATACATATGTTTTGTATATTAATTAATTATCAAACAATGTTGAATTGCCTTGTAAATTCGATCACGTTCAAACTTACTAGAGCTAAAAGTTGAGTTCATGTTTGGTTCATTAAATTTTGAATTGAACTTTAATAAGCTTGAATCCGGTATCCAACCAAGCTCTTTCTAATTTGGTTCAACAAGTGTTAATGTTTCATATGAATAATGTCATATACAAGTGTTTTTGTTAAGGACAGAGATAGTTGTCATTTTTTTATAGCAGAATAAAAATATTTATCTTTATGCTGAACTAGTAGTCATATACAAACTCAATTTAAAATAACTACAAATAATATATTATAACACGATAAAAAAATTAAAGAAAAGACGAATTGAGATTTATGGTTGATCTTGATTTACTCACATAACATAACATGAGGGGAAGTATAACATGCATCAGAAGGTATTGAAAAGAAAAGGACAGATAAAATAAAATACTCCTCAAATCATCAAATATATATGTGTATACTCAATAAATAGCACTCTCTTGCAACCATGCATGGGTGCAACACAACCCATAGATATATGTAAACCATAACTACTACAAACTAACAAGGCATGTAAACAACAACAAATTACAAAATATGGAAGCAAAGCTATAGGCTAAGGTGGAATTTCTGATCATGTCTCTGGTTTTGGTGGCACTTCGACTTTTGGGACAGGAGGCAACTTGGGTTTCGGTGGAAGTTCAACTTTTGGAAGTGGTGGCAACTCTGGCTTTGGAGGAAGTTCAACCTTAGGAACTGGGGGCAACTCGGGCTTCGGTGGAATTTCAACTTTCGGAACTGGAGGCAACTCAGGCTTTGGTGGCACTTCAACTTTCGGAACTGGTGGAAGTTCAGCTTTGGGAACTGGTGGTACCTCTGGTTTCTGTGGAAGTTCAACTTTTGGAGCTGGTGGCATCTCAGGCTTTGGTGGAAGTTCAACTGGAGGCAATTCGGGCTTTGGTGGAAGTTCAGTTTTTGGAACTGGTGGTGGTATCTCAGGCTTAGGTGGAAGTTCTACTTTTGGAAGTGGAGGCAACTCTGGCTTTGCAACTTCTGGAACTGGTGGTAACTCTACTTTCGGCATTTCAGGAACTTCTGGAACTGGTGGTAACTCTACTTTCGGCATTTCAGGAACTTCTGGAACTGGTGGTAACTCTACTTTCGGCATTTCAGGAACTTTTGGAATTGGTGGCAATTCTACCTTTGGCATTTCAGGAACTTTTGGAATTGGTGGCAATTCTACCTTTGGCATTTCAGGAAGTTTTGGAAGAGGTGGTAACTCTGGCTTTGGAATCTCTGGCATTGGTGGTAGCTCCGATTTGGGAAGTGGTGTCAGTTCTGGCTTTGGTGGGACGGGCTCTTCTAGAAGCAAGCGAGCGGCCTGAGACTTGCCGGATAGTGCAAGAACTAAAGCCACTGTGAAGAACAGAAAGAACTTCATCTTGGAAGCCATGGAACTAGTTATGGAGAACTAATTGTGATTTGTGATGGTGGTGTAGTTTATATGGATGGTTATTTATAGGCATTAAAGGGTGGTGTGTTGATACGACCTCATGTGAGTGGAAGTCGCAAGTAGTTGGCTTTCCATGGGTTTTTCTCTGTGCAGTTAAGAAGATTGAGGAGTTGGTGTTGTAAAACTCCTCGTTTGTTATGTTTGGTCACCTTCTTGAGCCACAGGTTTGGATGTTGTGCACACTGACCATAAAAATGTCCTTAGGATTCAAGTTTTAGTGTGGTGATTTGGAGTTTGTGCTCAATACTCAACCAAAGATTGGTAAGGTGTAGCCTTATGTAAGTCTATAACCTGTACTATGACATGTAACAATAAATTACAGAAAACATATATATATATATATATATATATATATATATATATATATATATATATGAATTACTGGATTAGGTATGTCAGAATTTGAATATGATCTAATTTAGATGGAGTTCAAATTTGCAGAATTGAAATCGTTGGAATTAGCAGTATATGATGCAATGTGAACCCTCTGCATGCAGTGGTGGATCCAGGAAATAAACAAAGGTGGGCACAACAAAATACATTCTATGTAATAACAAATACAATATTTGAAATACAACATTTTTTGAAACAAATAGATATTTTTTCACTCATTCTTACTGATTACAATTTCCTTTGATACCCTCAATATTTGGGCCAATACTTCATTGTTAAATTGTTAAAGTTTGAATCAGATTTGACATCACGGACATCACATAAATCTCAAATTGATTGCCAAGAACAATAATATGAATTGTAAAAAAAACTTTAGGATAGAATTTAGCTAGCTTAAGTAGCATTCGCTTGTCAAACTCTAAATTATTTTCCTAGACTTCGGCGTGATAAGCAACAAAGTAACTGTTTCCCTTGGCGAAGTGATTGTTCAAATTTTGAAGCTACAAATGTAGGTGTTTGGTTTTTTTTTCCTAATTTGATACCTTGTGTTGTTGAATTTGGAAAATTCTAAGAGAATATTAAGATATTATATCTTGTGTTGTTAGGAAAATGAAAGTCAAATAAGAAGTGGACTTAGATTTCAAGACAAATGTAATTAGACTTTAATTTTAAGCTTTGAATTGTGAGAGCTTGGTTTATATGTTTATTCAATTTTTAAATGATTTTCTATATTGAAACGAAAATAAATGAATGTAGTGGCTTAGTAAATAATATTATAGTGACTTTTTTGTTTTAAACTAATAATATATGTATGTATATTTTTTCCAACACCAAGTATATTATTTAAAGAAAACCAAATCGATGCGTGTGCGTGCTTAAATGTGCCCACCCTTCGAACCACTACTGTCCGCATGGGTATTTCTAACGATTAATTATAGTTATTTAGGTGGATATATTAATACATATAGCAGAGTCTAATAAATTAGTCTTGCTACACAAAATACGAAAGAGGTTGAGAGTACATCCAAGCCTAGCCACTGCTGATGTGGTTTGTTGTCTCCGATATTCATTATTAGTTTTCCAATATATTGTTGCCATTCTTTTTAGGAAATTTTTTCAAAATAAATTTTTTTTAAAAAAAATTGCCAAAATAAACCTCCACTAAAAATAATTATCAAACTAGACCCGCTGCCACCACGTGGTGACACGTGGCGGCGGCGGGTTTTGTTTTTTTGTACATAAAGAACTCGGCATCACCAGTGCCGAGTTCTTCTTGGAATAACTCGGCACTGGTGATGCCGAGTTCATTCTGGGAATTCCGGGCTAGTTCCCAGATCAAACTCGGCATCACCAGTGCCGAGTTATTCCAAGAAGAACTCGGCACTGGTGATGCCGAGTTCAACTTGGTTTTTTATTGGCCAACACTTGACAATTTTTACTGATGTGATTCAAATAGAACTCGGCACTGAGAGTGCCGAGTTCTATATAAGAAACTGTTCTCCTGGCGCTCAGATCGTGCATGAGACGATTGACGCGCCAGGAGAAGTTACTTAAATAGAACTCGGCACTGAGAGTGCCGAGTTCTAAAGGCATAACTCGTCGTTACTAACGCCGAGTTCACTTAAAAAAAAGTGAACTCGGCGTTTCCAACGCCGAGTTCCGTCGGGCTATAAAAGCAGCCCGACGCCCCCAACTCTCCCCTTCCGCCGAGTTCTCGAGTTTTGAGGTTAGGGTTTCGAATTTTTTTCGTTTTTCACCGTTTTCTTGCATTTTTTATGTATTAGGATGATATACATTGTTGTTTTAGGTATGATTGTGGTGTTTTTGTTGGTTTAGGAACCCGTTTTGGTGCAAAATCGAAATCGAATTTGGGTTTTTAGGCAAAACGTTTTATTTTTTCTTTTTTAGTTGATTATTGAATTTAGTTTTGTTGATCATAGTTCTACGGTAGTCATCTTAAAAAAAGTTCAAATTAAGTATGATTATTGTGATTAAAATTAGATTTTTTGTTGTTATTTATGTTTGAATGTATGTTAAATTGAATGAATGTAAACCTAAAAGTGCTTTATTTGTGTTTAAATGTATGTGACTTTGAATGTATGTGAGTATTGAAGTTTGTAGTCTTGTTAGTTTTCCCAATTTACCAATATGAAAAATATAGGGGATGTTCTGTCAAATTTTTTAAAAATTCTCTGACATGATTCGTAACGTTGTTTATTGTAGTTGATTTTATTGGAGAGATTGTTCGACGTTTACAGTCATTTGCTTCTACACTCGATTGAGGTAATTCTCAACTTTTAAAGTCATTTAAACTCGGCATTCTCAACTTTTTAAGTAGTAAGTAATGAAGAACAACCATCTCATTTTTTAACGTGTTATGTACAGATGGAGGTTGGTGGTTCCAGTACTGGTTCAGTTAGAGGTAGCTACGCTTCACAGGGTCCGGTAGACAGATCAGTGTTGGTTTTGCAGGCCAACCACAAGTCAGACTTGTTCAAAGATTTTGTAAGTATTTTACATTTTCAAATTAAATATTTGCGCGTGAGTTTCAATATTCTGAAAGTTATCTAAATTTATGCAGAAGGATGTTGATGGTGTAAAATGCGTTGAGCATGGATCGAAGCTCAACGCATGGCAGATCACTGATGAGAGGATGTTGTTCCTGCTAGATATGGCAGGGTTTGACACAGTAACTCGGTTGGGCAGAGTTCAGTTGGATCATACGTTGCTGGGGGCGATGGTCGAGCGTTGGAGACCGGAGACTCATTCATTTCACCTGCGACATGGTGAGATGACGTGCACATTGCGTGACATCTCGATGATTACCGGCTTGCGCGTAGATGGATTGCCAGTGTGCGAGTCTCAGGAGTACGATTGGTCAGAGGTTTGCATGGATTTATTGGGTCAGGTCCCCGATGATTTGGGTCGTAAGGGTTCCGTAACTTTGGGTTGGTTGCAAGCTCAGTTTCAGCACTTGCCTTTTGATGCTGACGAGGAGACAGTTACACGACACACCAGAGCCTTCATTTTGTTCCAGCTGGGATGCAGTATATTGGCAGATAAGAGTGGCACGATGGTTCACTTGAAGTACCTATCCTTGCTTGGAGATTTGGCAGTCGCATCGGAGTACAGTTGGGGTAGTGCGGCTCTGGCCCACTTATATCACATGTTAGACGAAGCCTCACTGATTCCGACGAAACATTTGTGTGGTTTTCTTACGTTCCTGCAGTTGTGGTGTTGGGAACATCTACACATTGGCAGACCTTTGAAGAGGAGACCTTTAGCATACCCGGAGGACGACAGGGCACCATTAGGTGCCCGTTGGAGACGACCAAGAACATTCAAGGGTAGTGCGAAGACGACCACACTTGATTTTTATCGTAATGAGCTGGACGTGCAGGAATTCGATCAAGTGATCTGGGACCCTTATGCAAATTTGCAACTTAATCAGTTACCACCATTATGTACGGAAGGTTCAGAGATCTGGACGAGTCGCACTTGGCTTATAAATTTTGGTGAGGTGGTTATGCATTGTCCAGACCGAGTGATGAGACAGTTCGGTCTACAGCAGCACATTCCAGAGCCAATGGAGAGACATGTAGTGAAATCGGCTCAGGGGAGGTCGGATGTTAATTGGTTGGTGGAAAATCACCAATTCATTCAGCATTGGTCGCACCGAAGAGATCATCTACAGTTTGAGCGACCACTCCTAGGTGCCAATCCTGAAGAGAGCACACGACTGTATATGGAATGGTACTGGAGCATCACCGTCCGTTGGATAGTTCAGCACGTCTTGGCTCCAAATAATACATTATATAGACCTCGAGCGGGTAGAGAGCGAGAGATGGTAAGATTTAAACATTTATTTTAATAATGACCATGTATTGAAATTGTGTTTTACTGTTTCATAAACTTTTAATGAACTGTAGGTGCATGGGGTTTATGAGTTTCACGAAGAACTCCATCAAATTCACCAGGTGATCAAAGATCACAAGACAGGCTCTTCGATGGTTGGAAAATTAAAGGAAAAAATGAAGGCTTGGCTTATGTGTTTTGGTGCTGAAGATAACTGCAAATGGCGTCTACATGCGTCTGTTCAGTATTCAGTTGGTGTTTTCATGCTCTGCAATCGTGGCACATTAAAAAGTTTGTTCAGTATTCAGTTGTGGTTTCTTCAACGAAACGGTATACTGTTCATTGTATTCGTCGTGATGAAGATAACTGCAAATGGCGTCTACATGCGTCTGTTCCAAAAGGCTGCAGATATTTTCAAGTTAAAACATACGACGCCGAGCACACTTGTTCCAATCCGATATTGTTAAACGACAACAAACAATGCAGTGCTAATTTTGTATGCGACTTGATAATGCCATCTGTTAGAACTAAGTTCACAATTACTCCTGCTGAAATAATGGAAAGGGTGAAGACCAAATACTCACTTGAAATCGGTTACGCTAAAGCATGGCATGCTAGGCAAAAAGCGTTGAACCGAATATATGGTGCCGAAGAAGACAGTTTTAAAGATTTGCGAAGGTTCGTCACAGTTCTCTGTCAGAATAATGAAGGATCTGTTGTCGAAATAGAGTCTGTCCAGATAAATTCAGACGAGGAGATGTTTAAGCGTGTATTTTGGGCGTTCGGGCCTTCAATTAGTGGGTTTCATTATTGTAGACCCGTTGTCAGTGTGGATGGAACGCACCTCTATAGCAAATATAGAGGTTTATTGCTAATTGCTGTGGGCACAGATGCAAACAACGGAATTTTTCCTTTGGCATTTGCTGTTGTAGAGAGCGAGAATACAGAGTCGTGGACGTGGTTCCTTCATTTGCTGGCAAGTAGAGTTACAAGGCGACCCGATTTGTGTATTATCACCGACAGATTTTCGGGAATAAATGCTTGTGTGCGAGCCGCATTTCCACCTTCGGAGGGCCATGTACATCGATTCTGTCTTCGACACATGAAAGCAAATCTTGCTAAACATCGAAATTGCAAGGAAAGATTGGGACAAATCAAGTTTTATGAAGCGGGTAAAACTCATTCATTTATGAAATTTGAAGAGTTAATGAAGGCTATTGCAGAGGAACATAAGCCGATATACGAGTGGATTCAACATCAAGGTCCTTTGGAAAGATGGACTTGTTGTCACGACGGGGGTCGACGTTTCGGATGTATGACAACTAACATGTCAGAAAGCTTCAACAATGTCTTACGAGGGGCACGCGGTATGCCAATTACAACCATGATTTTGATGACCTTTCTCCGCTTGAACAAATTCTTTGTTAAAAGAAGGGACGTCGCCGAGTCGTGGAATGAAACATATGTACCGACAGTCCACACCGTGGTGATGGCAAACAGCAATCTGGCCAGAACACATACAGTAACTCGGTACCACCAGCTGATGTACCAGGTTGAAGTCAATGACCAGAAAAAATACCTCGTGAAATTTGAAGAAGGAGTTATTACTTGCACTTGTGGATACATAATTGCAATGCACGTCCCATGTTCACATGTACTAGCAGTTTGCAGTGGCAGACATGCAAATGTCAACACTTCACATTTGGTGTCCCCGTATTATGAGGTTCAAATGTACAAGGAGGCGTACAAACCGATATTTATCCCAATTCCTGATGTGAGGTATTGGCCAGATCGAGGCACCATCACAATGAAGCCTCCCCAAACCAAAAGACTGTTGGCTTTTTGGTCTTAATCCGTATTTTGATGATGTAATTAAACCTAATCTTAATAAGGACATGTAGATTAGCACATGTAGTATAATAGTATACATGTTGTATTGTGCTAACATCTACAGGTGATCAAGACTCAAGAAAGAAGAAAA
Source organism: Triglochin maritima (assembly GCA_963682175.1). Taxonomy (NCBI): domain Eukaryota; kingdom Viridiplantae; phylum Streptophyta; class Magnoliopsida; order Alismatales; family Juncaginaceae; genus Triglochin; species Triglochin maritima. The sequence goes on along the minus strand of OY821774.1, from coordinate 49,515,174 downwards.
ATCAAGTCAAGACATGTAATCAAGCTAGGATTGAAGACATGTAATTTTACCTTTCTTTGAGAATTAGGAACTTATGTAAATTGAGCATAACTTAAGCTAATATGCATGCATTCACACACTAGGTTCCTTTTAGGAGTCACACACAAAATATCATATAATTTGGACTCCATTAGATCACCTAAACACCTAAAACATTGGTCGCCAGTCTACCTGAGTTCGGTCGACCGTTAACCTTTTCGGTCGACCGGTTCTACACAATATTTGTTATACCAGACCAATTCGTTCGACCGATTCCACCTTCTATTAACCGATTACCCAGACCTGTTCGGTCGACCGGTAGACCTTCGGTCGACCGTTTCGTTTGCCATTTCTGGTAAAAATACGACCGTTTTATTTGTCGTATTATACAACGGTCGTATACACATTTTTCCTATATACACCCCCAAATACTTTTGAACCGGTCGAACAAAATACCATTTTCGGTCGACCGTTCAATTCGTGAAAAACCCCCTGCTATCGGTCGACACAAGTTTGTCCAACCGATCAAGATTTCTCTCTACCGAACCCAGTAGTTCGGTCGACCGGTACCTGTTCGGTCGACCGTTGACCTATAGAACTTAAGTAATTCGGTCGACCAGTACCTATGTTCGGTCAACCGATCCATCAACAGACTCAAGGGTTCGGTCGACCGATACACCTTTCGGTCGACCGTTTCTGGACAGATTTCTGAATCCGATTTTTCTGTTTTGTGTCCTTTGCACAAACCCCAATCAAATCTTGTCCAAACGGCTAGAAATCTTTAGGAGCTTATAAATAGAGGTTCACACTTAGTTTTCTACAAGATTTCACAACTCCAAAGTGTCAAACTTATAGTGAGATTTTCCACAACCTCAAAGCTCCAAATTAGTGATCTTAAGCCTCACATCTACACATCATTCATCATACATTCATCTAGCAATTGTTGTGCTCAATTAGAGAGTGAGTTCCACTCAGTCACCATTGTTGTAAAGTGAGCAAGGGTCTTGGTGAAAGCCCAAGACAAAGAAGCAAGGATTTCGGTGAAAGCCCGAAGTGATTCTCTCGGTTTGTGAGAGGTGGTGCCAAGCTCGGCGAGGGTTGTTCGCGAGCTTGAAGACTTGTAAAAGGCGTTGCTCCCGGCCCGGAACGGGGAGGCATAGTGAAGACGCAAGAGGAGCTCGAACGGGGATTCGAGAGGGGCTTGCAAGAGAGGACGTAGGCGCGGCCGAACCTCTGTAAATCCGGTGTCTTCTTGTTTGGTTTGCATTGCTTTCCTACTCGTGTTTGATTTGTTTTTAATTTCCGCTGCACATCTTTGATCTATCGACCGAGTAGTTAATTAGGGCTTAATCGTGATTAGTTTGTGGACCCATAGACCCACACGATCCTACATTTGGTATCAGAGCCTTGTTAGCTAAATTCTATACTTAATCGTATTTTTAGCATGGCTAGCACATCTAATCACTTAGAGGGTTTATGCACCACAAGGCCTCCTTTGCTTAATGGGTCAAATTATGATTATTGGAAAAATAGAATGAAAATCTTTTTAATATCAAATGACCTTAAGTATTGGAAGTTTATTCAAACTCCATACATCCCCCCAAATGAAAATGAGTTAGATTCTTTATCTAGGCCTCAAATGAAAGAAATTGAAATGAATTCAAAAATTATGAATATTCTTTATTGTGGCCTTAATGAGGGAGAATACAATAGAATTAGGGGATGTGAAAGTGCCAATGAAATATGGCATAGGTTACAAATGCATCATGAGGGTGATAGCAAAACCAAAGAAACTAGGATAAGTCTCCTCATGCATAAATATGAAATATTTTCTATGCAAATCGGTGAGAACATAAGCGACATGAACACTCGCTTCACCGATATTACTAACTCTCTTTTGATTCTTGGAAGAAGGATAAATGAAGGAGAGATGACTCGGAAATTCCTCCGATCATTGAGCAACGATTGGGAAGACAAGGTCGTCGCAATTGAAGAATCGCACGATCTTTCCAAATTGAAGATGGAGGAACTCATTGGAAATCTCATGGCCTATGAGCTTCAATTGAGTCATCGCAAAGAAAAAGAAGCTTCCAAGAAAACTCCTACTATGGCCTTACATGCAGATTTTGAGGAGCAAAATAGAGAAGATGAAGAAGAAGAAATCGTGGTCCTTGCCCAAGATTTTTTCAAATACCTCAAGAATAAAGAAGACAAAATTGAAAGAAGGGGTATTAGGATTGAGAGAAGAGAAAAGAAGGAGAAGGAGGAAAGCAAAATTGAGAGAAAAGAAGGGGAGAAAAAGAGGGAGAAAAGAAAAGAGAAGGGAAGGAGCAAGAGAAGAGAAAGGAGAGAAGAAGCTCACAAAGCTACATGGGATGACTCATCATCACCATCAACATCATCTTCCACCTTGCATAGTAGAGGAGAATTTGCTTACTCATGTCACATGGCAATTGAAGATGAATTGAGTGAGGTAGCCTCTAACTCTTCTATTTCTAATTCTTGCTCATCTAGAGATCTTAGTGATAGCTCAAACTCAAGTGCATCTAATGAAACATTTACTAAAGATGAGCTTCAAAAAGCATTTCATGAGTTAGTTAAACAATATGAGATCATTTGTGAAAAGAACAAAAATGCTAGAATAACTATAAATGATCTCAAATGCCAAATTGAATTAATCATGAATGAAAAGAATGAGGTGATTGCTAGACTTGAATCAAATGAATCATCACTTGCTAGTCTAAGTAAAACACCCATTATTGATGAACATGTAGATCTTAAAGCCTCAAATATGCAATTAAGAAAAGATCTTGAAATGTTCACTAAAGGGACAAAAATGCTTGATATGCTTTTGAGTAGTCAAAGACAATCATTAGCTAAACATGGTTTAGGATACAATGTGCATTTGAAAAACCATGTATCTCATACTACTTTAAATGGCAAGCATTTATTTGTTAAATCTAGTTCCTCAAGTGTGTGGGCACCCAAAACCAAAATGGTTTGGATCCCAAAAGCTAATGTTCAAGGACCCAAAATTGTTTGGGTACCTAAATCTACACTTGTAGGTGCTTGAGGAGGAGATTGGTGGTGACCGGGTGAGCTCAAGAGTCAAATTCAAATCCGGTTGCATCACCTAATGAGATTGGAGCTAAATTCGAATTCAACATTGGTATAAATTCCTATCTATACAATTCATGTTAAATTAGCTCTAATCTAGCTTCACATGCTTAATTGACATATCATATAATTCAATTCATTGAAAATTATTTACCCCATTCTTTGCAAATCATATACCACATCCATTGATTATAAATGTCAAATTTTAAATGGATGTTAGAATAAGGCTTAAATAGAAACTTAATTGAACTTAACTTTAATCATACTTATTGTTTCCACTTAGCCTTATTGATAGGGGGAGCTTACTTGTTATATCTTTTATTAGAGTAATGAAGTGCAAAATTTAGGGGGAGCATCTTCATTACAAATGACATCTAAATTGAACTCAAATAATTATATATAATTGTAAATGAGGGAGAAATGTCATTTCATATATTACATTGATTATTGATTTTTTGATAGATGTCAAAGGGGGAGAAGTAATAAATTAGGGATACTTGAAATATACATGAATTTGTCAAGATAAACTATGCACATCCATAGGGGGAGCATTTATATGCATAGTTAACTTATACATGTTTCAAGTATTAGGTTGGTTTAAGATATAGGTTGCCATCATCAAAAAGGGGGAGATTGTTGGCTTTTTGGTCTTAATCCGTATTTTGATGATGTAATTAAACCTAATCTTAATAAGGACATGTAGATTAGCACATGTAGTATAATAGTATACATGTTGTATTGTGCTAACATCTACAGGTGATCAAGACTCAAGAAAGAAGAAAAATCAAGTCAAGACATGTAATCAAGCTAGGATTGAAGACATGTAATTTTACCTTTCTTTGAGAATTAGGAACTTATGTAAATTGAGCATAACTTAAGCTAATATGCATGCATTCACACACTAGGTTCCTTTTAGGAGTCACACACAAAATATCATATAATTTGGACTCCATTAGATCACCTAAACACCTAAAACATTGGTCGCCAGTCTACCTGAGTTCGGTCGACCGTTCACCTTTTCGGTCGACCGGTTCTACACAATATTTGTTATACCAGACCAATTCGTTCGACCGATTCCACCTTCTATTAACCGATTACCCAGACCTGTTCGGTCGACCGGTAGACCTTCGGTCGACCGTTTCGTTTGCCATTTCTGGTAAAAATACGACCGTTTTATTTGTCGTATTATACAACGGTCGTATACACATTTTTCCTATATACACCCCCAAATACTTTTGAACCGGTCGAACAAAATACCATTTTCGGTCGACCGTTCAATTCGTGAAAAACCCCCTGCTATCGGTCGACACAAGTTTGTCCAACCGATCAAGATTTCTCTCTACCGAACCCAGTAGTTCGGTCGACCGGTACCTGTTCGGTCGACCGTTGACCTATAGAACTTAAGTAATTCGGTCGACCAGTACCTATGTTCGGTCAACCGATCCATCAACAGACTCAAGGGTTCGGTCGACCGATACACCTTTCGGTCGACCGTTTCTGGACAGATTTCTGAATCCGATTTTTCTGTTTTGTGTCCTTTGCACAAACCCCAATCAAATCTTGTCCAAACGGCTAGAAATCTTTAGGAGCTTATAAATAGAGGTTCACACTTAGTTTTCTACAAGATTTCACAACTCCAAAGTGTCAAACTTATAGTGAGATTTTCCACAACCTCAAAGCTCCAAATTAGTGATCTTAAGCCTCACATCTACACATCATTCATCATACATTCATCTAGCAATTGTTGTGCTCAATTAGAGAGTGAGTTCCACTCAGTCACCATTGTTGTAAAGTGAGCAAGGGTCTTGGTGAAAGCCCAAGACAAAGAAGCAAGGATTTCGGTGAAAGCCCGAAGTGATTCTCTCGGTTTGTGAGAGGTGGTGCCAAGCTCGGCGAGGGTTGTTCGCGAGCTTGAAGACTTGTAAAAGGCGTTGCTCCCGGCCCGGAACGGGGAGGCATAGTGAAGACGCAAGAGGAGCTCGAACGGGGATTCGAGAGGGGCTTGCAAGAGAGGACGTAGGCGCGGCCGAACCTCTGTAAATCCGGTGTCTTCTTGTTTGGTTTGCATTGCTTTCCTACTCGTGTTTGATTTGTTTTTAATTTCCGCTGCACATCTTTGATCTATCGACCGAGTAGTTAATTAGGGCTTAATCGTGATTAGTTTGTGGACCCATAGACCCACACGATCCTACAAAGACCTCCCGGTCGGCCTAAATCAACGCGAATCCGAAACGAGATGGACGAACACTCTGGAAGAAAGGTAAGGTGTGGGAGATGCGGCGGTATAGGGCATAACCGAAAGCGATGCAAGGAACCTATATAGCAAAATATTTTGTATGTAACTATTTAGTGAGACGAATGAATGTAAGAGTTGATTAATTGTAAGACTTGTAATGTATTTGTAATGTATTTTGTTATGACTTGAATGAATGTACGACTTAAATCCTTTTTAAGAGTTGATCAATTGTAAGACGATAATTGTAAGACGAATGAATGTAATGTATTTTTTAGGACCGCAAATTTGCCTACTTAAGCCTATTGAATTGGACTTCTGCCTATGAAACTCGGCATCTAGAATGCCGAGTTCTATTGTAGACATGGGCCACCTGGCCGTCACCCATTTTCACACAAGATTTGAGTGCCAGGAGAACATGACCAAATAGAACTCGGCATCCCCAATGCCGAGTTCTATCTGAATCATTGTTCTCCTGGCAACTCAATTCGACTGGAATGTCAAGTGTTGGGCGATAAAAAATCAAATCGAACTCGGTATCACCAGTGCCGAGTTCTTCCAAAGCGAACTCGGTATCACCCGTGCCGAGTTCTCTCTGGGAGAACTCGGCATCACCAGTGCCGAGTTCTATTTGAATCACCTCAGAAAACGTCAAGTGTTGGGCAATAAAAAATCAAGTAGAACTCGACATCACCAGTGCCGAGTTCGTCCAAAGAAAACTCGGCATCACCAGTGACGAGTTCTCTCTGGGAGAACTCGGCATCACCAGTGCCGAGTTCTCTCTGGGAGAACTCGGCACTGGTGATGCCGAGTTCTCTATGCACAAAAAAACAAAACCCGCCGCCGCCACGTGTCACCACGTGGTGGCAGCGGGTCTAGTTTGAGAAATACTTTTGTTTGAGGTTTATTTTGAGAATTTTTAAAAAAAAATATATTATTTTGAAAAATTTTCCTTCTTTTTAAAGTGTTAAATTTTTTTTATTTTAAAAAACGACACACTGGAATCAACCAATTTAAGATGTGGCATACAAGATCAGAAGACGTCGAGTTAATTTGGCTGGAAAAATATGATTTTGAAGTTAATAATATAGAAAAATTCTTGCAAAACCGGCTGAGTACTGTTTTAGACTGTAAGCGTACATTTGCTGCTTTGATTTTAAAAAAGAAAAGAAAAAGATTCCCTTGACTGTTGACAGTAACTAACAAAATGGGTGAATGTAAGTACTTATTCCATAGTAGAGGGGAATCACTCTTTCGAATTCTTCCTACTCAGAGAAACATACAAAACCTGTGCTTCGATCAAAGAGTTTTCACTTGCAATTTACAAATCATAATTCAAGGTGATCTGCGTGACAATACTCGTATGCCATGGAACAAAACAATCTAAATTGTCTTAGTAAATCCTTGAAATTTTTGAAGCATGTAAACATAAAGATTCAAAAACTTGTTTAGTTAGGCAGGCAGGCAAGCAGTACATGTAAAAACTTCCCTGAAAACTGAAGTTCATTATCACAAATCCTCAGACGCTTTCAGGACCACCTGGAAGAGGCTCGTAGGAGTCGTTGTTGTGTGATCTCTGCTTAGCAAAATCTACTGGGATGCACTTCACCACGACAGCAATTGGCATGCCGACCAACCCAATCACGATGCTGGCTAACCACAGTTTCAAGCTCAATGGTACTGTGCTTGCAAAAGTTCCAAAAATTTCAATTATTAGTATTTGGAAGATAACTGTGATCATTAGAACTGCTATAAAGATCCAGCTTCTGAATATTCCACTGAAAACGTTGATCTTCTCCATCTCCCGGCTGTTTATTTCGTTGAAAATCTGAAGGGAAGAAAACGAAACTGGCGTCATTTTTCATGTTTCCGGACAAATTTATTTACAGAAAACAGATAAATCAACTAATGAATGTTAAAATATAACAGTCATCCTAGAACACGACTAGAAAAGGCACAAAAAACTTCAAATATTTTCCTTGAGCAATGAATTATGGATCTTATATAATCTGTTTTATCAATTCCTAAATTATGAACACTAGAGGGATATAAACTGCCTTATGTACATTCCATTGCATGACAGCTTTAAATATGAGATAATGCTATTTTAAGATTGCACAGATCAAGATCAATTACAACCACCATGCACATTGAGAAACACTAGCAATCTCGATTCATGAATATTATTTTTGCGTTACATCGTTACCATTTATCTCTTAAATGTTCCATTGCAGAAGAATCAGATTGGAAAATCAAACATTACTAGCTAGCTAAATGCAAAGTCACAGAAAGAAAGTACTCAATGGATGGTTGGAGACCAACTACTCAAATATTCAAAACCATCATTGCAAATCATAACTGACCTGACAAAAAACAAAGGTGTTGAATATAAATGTGTTGAGAACAGAAGTTGAATCTGGACCAGTAAGATTCAGAAGATTTTTCCCAGCAAACATCAGAACGAACAGTACAGTCAGCTGATATATGCTCTGCCCAGCGATATTCCTCCACATGGGCCTTGTTATGAAGTTTTCTGTACGGCCCACAGGTGGCCTTTTCATCATTCCGTCATCCGGAGGTTCTGTTGCCAGTGCCAGAGCACCTAATGTGTCCATAATCATGTTCACCCACAGCAATTGAACAGCAGTAAGAGGAGCATGTCCTGAACGTGTTATGAACACAAATCAGGCATTCTTTTACTTCACAACAATAAGCCATGCAATCTATGAGATCATGCTACCAAAAAAAGAACAATTGGCATACCAGTACTACAGGCAGAAATGAAATTGACCAATAGGGCAACGACATTGACAGTCAGTTGGAACTGAACAAACTTTTGAATGTTTATATAAACAGCTCGACCCCATTTGGCTACAGTGGTGATGGTCGTGAAGTTGTCATCCATGACTATTACATCAGCATTTTCTTTTGCAACCTGAAAGTCAAAAAAATACCCCAAGAAAGTAATCAGCAAAATAAGTTGCAGCAAAATGGCATAATATAATCACTAATCAGAGTAAGAAACATATTATGATTTATGACATAAACAAGACAAACAATCTGAACATTACAACTATATACCAGTTAGACATTGCAGAGCAAGTATATGAATACAACGACACAAGCACGACATGTATACATGTAATTAAATTATATGAATACAACTATACAAGCATGACATGTATACATGTATTTACATATTAAATTGTAGGTGTAAGACACTTTCGTATTTTACTAAGGTTACTCTGTACATTTATTTGGTTTTTTTACTGAATTCTCGCTCAAATAAATTATTTAAGAAACAATCTTGTTATGATAAATGAGAACTATTGACAAGTCACACTCAACCTACAAACCAAGGGAAGGGAAATACCAATAACAACACAAAATACCAAATTCAGTTAGTATGCGCGAGCACATAACTCCCCCCAAGTATTATATTATATACATTATTGCAACCATAACATAAACTACAACTATTTTCAACTGTACCTCAGTTCCTGCTATTCCCATAGCAAATCCAATATCCGACTCATGCAAAGCAGGTGCATCATTAGTTCCATCACCAGTTACGGCAACAACTTCAGCATGAACAGTCCTCAAGTTTTTTACCAAGGTATGCTTGTCCAGTGGCAAAGACCGAGCCATTACCTGCAACCAATATTAACACATTAGACAGCCCTTCTATGTAGAAACAAATTAGCACAATGTCTATCCAAAGAGACCTGGAGTCTAGGTATCAACTCTTTCATCTGTTCCTCATTCATGTTGCGGAATTCCTTTCCTTCTACTGCAACTCCATCATCTGTCAAAATTCCACATTCTCTGGCTATTGCCTTTGCTGTATAGATGTTGTCTCCAGTCACCATTCTCACTGTAATACCAGCAGTTCTACATGCTTCAACAGCTTCCCTCACTCCAGGTCTTACAGGGTCTTTAATTCCAAAGACTGCAACTACAGTATATCCATCTGATGGAATATCATTTTCAGGTGCAATTTCATCAATATCCTTGTAGGCCACGCACATCGTTCTTAGTGCTTCATTAGAGAAACTGATAATTACATCTGTAATGTCCTTTATTTGCGTTTCTGATAAAGAGATGATCTCCCCATTACCGTCAACCATCTTGTCACACATCTGCAACACAATTTCTGGTGCCCCCTTGCAGTATGCTCTACTTCCTCCGCCAGGTAGTGATACAAGCACAGACATTTTCTTCTTAACTGAGTTGAAAGGCTCTATCTTTGCTATAGCAAAATCTTTCCTCATAGCATCAAAATCTGCCCCCATGTCTAGAGCAAATTCTAGTAATGCACATTCAGTTGGGTTACCCAGGACAGTTCTTCGTCCATCTTTGTCTAGCACAACTTCAGAACCAGAATTTAGAACAATGCACTGCAAAAGGGCATCAAAAACATTGTCAATTAAGCTGGATTTTAACTCATTTGCATTTTCCTCTCCGCCAACAGATCTAGACTTCTCACAGACCCAAATCTTAGTCACTATCATATGGTTAGTTGTCAAAGTCCCAGTTTTATCAGTGCATATGCAATTGGCAGACCCCATGGTCTCACACGCTGAGAGGTGCCTAACAAGTGCTTTTTCATCCATTAACTTCTTCATTGCGAATGCAAGGCTCAGTGTGACAGCCAAAGGTAATCCTTCTGGAACTGCAACAACAATTATAGTAACAGCTGTTGCAAAATAGTCCAATATGACTCGGGCATCATCCAAAGACCAGTGCAGCATTCCAACATCAGAAGCCTTTTGAACTAGGAACCTTACCAGTAGAACAAGAAATGTTAAGACAGCAAAACCCAAACCAATTTTCCCAATTATAGTTGCAACACCATTCAATTTGACTTGCAATGGTGTTTCATCTTCTCCATCTTCGCTCAAAGTCTCCATTAACCTTCCCCATTCAGTTTTCATTCCAACAGATGTTACAAGCATTTTAGCAGACCCATCTTGCACTTTTGTTCCAGACAGAAGAAAAGGCTTCTTTTCTGTAAGACTAACAGGTTCACTTTCACCAGACAAGCTTGACTCATCTATGGACAAGCTGTAACCCGATAGGTATAACCCATCTGCAGGAACCTGATCCCCTATTGAAAGATGAACAACATCTCCAACCACCAGCTCAAAGATAGAAACCTTCTGTCTGTATCCATCTCTGGTCACTTGAACAGATATCTTTTTCTTTTCTTTGTCTAAATCCTTAAATTGCAACGACTGCTTATAGTCACTGACAGCAGTAACCATGACAACCAGAAAAATACTTATTAAAATTCCCAAACCATCATACATGCCTGCTGGCCACCCTTCTGTAAAATACCCAACAATTAAAGAAACAACAGCGCAAACTATAAGAATGATTAGAGTCAAATCATGAAGGGCATCCCAAACAAACATCAAGAAGCTCCTGGAAGGCTTTTCAGTAAATTGATTGCAGCCATATATACTTTGTCTTGTGGATACAGAACTACTGCTGATCCCGTCATTTGGTGATGTAGATACTAACCTAAGTATTCCATCAACACCTTCAAGTCTTTTCAAGCCTTGACCATCATGAGTGCGTACAATGGATGCCAAGTCATCAGGATCAATTCCAAAACCAGCTTCCTCTATCGGTCTTGATAACTTTTTAGGATGCGAGTCTTTTCCAGCTGCAAAGAAATAGAAGTTAAGACAAGATTACCTAAGTTTCGATTATCGTGAGCAATCTAGGAGTGCATGGTCAATACCCTCAATAAATGTCTGAGCAGCCTTGTGAACATAAAGAGCAACCCGTATTTTTTCCTGTCAAGCAAAAACAAAAGCAGGTAATTACAATGCCTAAAGTAGTCAGTAACCATCAATATTTCATCAAATGGACACCACTAGGAACTAGTAAGAAGATTAGTCAGAAAAGACTTTGGCCTTGTACACTATTTCAGATAAACACAAGTGGGTGAAAACAAATAGCATAAAAAGTATTTTACGACACAATAAGCCCAAATTTTTATCAATAAAAACATAATAAGCCCAAATGCATACAGTGATTCAGTACTAATATATAAAATACAAAACAATAATAGTAATAATAATGACAATAACAATATAATGAGCTTAACATAAAAAACTCTTGAGAGTTCTCGGCTTAAACGGTGATTGGTCATTATGGGTTTGGTTGGTTAGCCTGGATCTTTGCTCATTCTCACTAGTGTGGGGGGCTAGGAGCATGTCAAGGGAGTTCTTAGTCACCAAAGAAAGCACTTCAAAGTTAACAATACTACCTCACCTTCACAAAAGAAAATTGTGTCTAAATAGGTGTACGAGCCCAAGTTCAATTTCAATGATGAACTAGAAAGTATTAAGTTAGGCTAGTAGAAAAAGGATTTATTTAAACCAACTACCATGAGACATTTGCCCTAATAACTAAGATGGTGATATTGCAAATAACATTAGCTCTTGGAGCAGCAAAGCTTAGACCATCCATAAGCTCTGGTCTGTAAGCTAAACAATTAACAAACTATTGCCTAAATGCGAGCGTTAAAAAGTTGGTACCAAAAACTCTCCCAAACATCAAGCATACAAATTATGGGCATTCCAAATCAGCTATTCTTAATTCACCTCTGGTTTCACTACTAGGAGCAAATCAACTGTCGTTAAAAAAAAAATCCTCAACATCTTCACAGCAAGGAGCTTGGTAACTTGAAATATCTTCTTCAACAGAGGTTGGTTAAATCTCTCTCAGAAGAAGTACACTTCGGGAATTCTAGAGCAAATTGGTATCAAGGAGTAAACTGTTAGGTATCCCCAACGGAGCAACATCTTAAGTTTACAACAACTATGGGAGTACCCTTGCAAGATATGACTATGAACATCACAATCACTAGAAGTCTAGAACCAAGAAAACCTCTGCAGTCATGAGTTGAGTACATCAAGGATCTACCTAAGGATGTCAAACAATCACGTTAAGGCAGGACAAATTCATCACCACAAGTGCACCGGGATAGCATTATATTTTCCTCACTATCCGGATTCTAAAGGATTTCTATAAATCAAATTGGACAAGTTGCCTGATCACAAGAAGATCGATAAGTGAGAGAAGGAGCAAGCCCCTAAAAAACTGCTATCTAGTTAAACAAGCTCTCAAGATGATCCCATAATTTTGTGGAAATCAAAGAAATTAACCATAATATCAAAGGTGACAGCTGAAACTGAAAATATATTGATGACAGTTGCTGCATGAGAGATAACATGGTTGTTAGAGTTTCTTGAAGATTAGAGGATCAAGCAACCCACCCCAGTTCAACTATATTGCAAAACAAGGTTGCACTATATTTAGCAACAAGCTTGGCTTCCTTGGAAAAACAGAACTTGTCAAATCAGAGATTCAGAGTTCATGCTGCGTTAATGTTTCCAGAGGCTCTAGGCAGTCCTTAATTCAAACAAACGACTTCCAAGGTGGGATTTGACAATGGTTATGTGACAACATTACAACTTTAAGGGGGGATCGGACATATGACTGAAAAGTAAACGAAGTTTCTCACTGTGTTTGTTGTGAATGTGATATTACATTGCAACAAAAAGAGTGAACTGTGAATTTACTGTTAGTGTTCAATCTACGGAAATATGTGTTCCAGAAAAGCGTACAAAAACTGGTATATGGTTCAAAAGGATATAATCATTCGACTTGACCCAATTGTCAACCGGTATATGGTTCAATTTGACATTGTCCTCAAATATACCTCAAAAACAAAAAATGTCCCCAAATTGAAAGTTAGGGTCAAGTTGAGTCAAGCCGTCCTAATCCTTAGTTAGTATCCTTGTGGTTTTATTAAGGTCATATGCACTGTTTATGTTTATTTTATGTGAGCATCGCATTTGTCATGCCATCGACTCTGATAGCCAGTTTTTGTCTATTTGTTTTTTGTTCCATTTTTCTCATAACTTAATTAATCGATAATCTCTCAAAATATTGAAAAGACTTCCCGTCTTTTCTTCAAATACAAGGTCGCTCGTCTTTTTACGTTGGGACAATTTTCACTTTCATGTATAAATAAAAAACAGATTGGAGAAATTTTAGATTTTTAATGGAACAAATCATAAACCGTAGTATAACTACCACTTTCACTTTCAAGTATAATTATTCTGCTCATTACATTAATATATGCAATTAGTGTCTTGCAAAAGAGGTAGCCTTGCATATTGATTTATCATATTTGGACTTTATTGACCATAGAGCCGGTCAATGAGCTCCTTTCCCAAACTGTATTACCGACCACTCTACTACCCAATGAAGATTGAATTCCCTTCCTAAAACCAGTTCCCAAAATTCATTTTGTACCGAAAAAAATAATCAATGAGCTCGTTTGCCAACTGTACTTGCTTTAAAAAAAATCATTTCGTACCAAAAAAATTCAAAAAGGAAAATCAATGTGTCCTCCAAATTGAGATGTGGGCCCCAACGGGAGAAACAACGAAAAAAAGAATCTCGACTACCAACCGTTAATCTACCACCGGCCCACGATCTACCCCGCAGGTCACGGCAAAAAGTATACTTTTTTGCCACGAAGATGGAGCAGCAGCGCGCTCTGACCCAGAAAACAAAACAAAAAATGGACGAACATAGAGGTGACGGTGCGTGGGAACTTGAGAATGGATCACACGAAGCACGACACGTCCTAACACTAGGTATACTATTTGTATATTATCAAAAACAAAGGGAAGTATTTGGATTCGAGTTTGGGACACCGAATTACTTATGTCTCACCGTAAGAATATCAATTAGATGGGTAACAATTGGGGTCTATATGGCGCCCATATTTTTTACCATCCAGGGCTAAATGATTAACTATATCACTAGATTAAGGATGAGGGTAGTGAGTTAAAATAATAGAAAGGGAAAAAAACTAGTTTTCTATTAGCAGTAAACAATAAATCAATCAAATAATATGTACACCTCATGCTTTGCGATAAACAAACAGGTGGAGTTGAATGAATAGACTAATAAAATAGAAGACGCAAGTACATCACTCGTTTACTTGTATTCTATTTTTATTATTTTGACTGTAAACTGTAGAAAATTGTATAAAAATATATATTTACGAGGATACTTTATTTGGAAAATGACTTGCTTTATTTCCTTAACTGAATGTTAAGTGCAAGTTACACGTAGATTTATTTTCTTTTCTTGAATTTTATCTACTCTAATACCCATGTCACTTTAATTCTCAAACATCCGAAAGAAATCCCATATATTCCATCTGTGCTCATATCTATCTCAAGATAATGGACTTTAAAACAGAACTAGATCCAATTCCAATTGGTTCCCAGTAACAAATGTCTGTTAGTGGATTTCGCTGTTTGATGTCCTTTCCTGGCCCAAGTCGTTGGAACCAGCTTCCGCGAAGCTTCCTGGGGATTGGACCTTCCCCATCAATAGATCCTACTAAAATCAACGAACGGCCCACATCCCATCAAAATTTTCCTTTCTACAATTGTGGTCGGAGAAATAATAATACGTGATGGAACGGGTAAGACTTAATGGAGCCGAAAAAGGATATTCGAACACATATGGGCATGACATGTCTTCTACGATATTCTTTTTAAAAAGTAA